>CM062600.1:86488128-87980628 GCA_031468815.1 Morus bassanus | reverse complement strand
CACGCTGAGTAACACCAATCCCTGCCAACAAAATTTCATCACCCACACAGCAATCGTTACTCCTGGGTGCTGACTACCTATGCTTTGCTCTCATTTCAGTAACTGTTGCCATCACAGCAGTATACAAGAAAGCCTACACATTAAACACCTCTGTTCAATTGATTCATTTCTACCTCTGATTCATTCTCCCAAGATTAATTCTCAACAGTTGGTTCTTTATAGTACTTTTTCTAGGATGATAGATAGTACATGTACCAAAATCCCTAGTAGTAGATCTAACACTGACTATTATGACATTCACTCACTTCCAACTCATTACTTTTATAAATATACTACACTTCCAACTACTCATTGCTACCTTAATCATCATTTGAACTACTTGGCACCTGTGCTCTTCTACCCAGCCATCTACCCAGCATTTCTACAACCTTTTCAGTAGTCAATCTATTGCTTTACACATCATTTCTTCTCCTCTTTCAAGCTATACTGCCTCTGCAATGCATATTCCCGGGGGGATGGCAATGGAGCTCCTCTCATCTCCTCAGACCACTGACTTCTATGCTCCCCACACCAAAATAAAAATACAAGACTAATTGTGACATAAGCTACAAAGCACCTCAAAATAAATTTACAGCCATACAAATAGACAGAAAAGTTGGGCCCACCTCATTCACAAGCAAGTCTACAGGCTCTCACCTAACCCCAACTCCCCATACCCCTCACCTAAATATGCTGATTCATCTCCTCACACTCCTTTGTAACACAGCATACGTCCCCACAGCAACAGTCAAATACCATGTTCCAGGACAGCACTCTAGAACTCTGGTGCACCTCAAAAACTACCATCCCAGCCAAAAGCCTATCATGATCCCAGCTTCCACCCGAACACAAGCAATAAGTGTTTTCCACCTACTGTGTAAGACAACATGAAGAAAACAACATCAGCCGGAAGAAAAGCCAAAATCCCCCAGCTAGGGTTTTTCCTGTAATTCCTTTCTCAATCTCTGCAAAGAGCAAATCTCAACTCCACATGCAACCTGCAGAAAGAACACCCCACAAAACCCAACCACACAACCATACAGCAATAGACTCATTAAACCTAAAAGTTGTACACAATTGCAACATACTGCTCATTCAGCTACTATGAAAAGCACCTAGTGCTCTCAGACCATTCCTTCTGGCACCAGGCTGCCTCAACCGGCCATCACCCTGTTTCTGCAATGCTCCCCAGGAACTCTGCTCCAGAGGGCCTCAAAAAATTGCCCTGCCTGCAAAAACCCCGGCCTAGAACCTGACCTCTGCCCAAACATTGGCGATGATCATCGCCTCGCAGAGCGGCCGGGTCCGGGGAAAAAAAAACCCAGCCGGGGGAGAAAAAAATCCCCCAGCTGGGGTTTTTTTATTCTATTTGGTTTTGAGTGTGTTTTGTTTTTTTCTGTGAAAAATATATCAGTTAGGTAACAATACCACACCCAACCCACAAACCACCACAAAAACCCCACCACACAACCATTCCAGAGTAGGTATACAGAAACAAACCATACAAGGGACACAGGGTAGTTACACATGTACATTCAATCGTATGACACAAAGACAAGGTGGACATATTCATTCACCCTCACAAGTCAAGGAGATCTAAACATACTTTCAACCATACCACTAGAAATTCATTCATTCACACACACCAGTGAGTTTACAAAGAAAGACTTCTTCAACCGCTCCAGGGTGGGAAAGCAAGTAGGAAGATTAATTAAACCACACATTAGAGACATGGTAGGGCAGGCACTACATTCCTTCAGGCATTCAAGGCTGGGACAATAGGCAGCCTCATTCAACCACACAAGGCACACACGTTAGTTACATACATACAAGCACCCACATGAGGCAGGCTGGACCGATACATACATTTACCAACACAAGGAAAAAACACACTCAACTGCACAACACTGAGAACATACATTCATTCTCCCATACAAATAAGGAGGAGATATATTTAGACACATACATTCACCAATACAACAGTATATTCATTCAACCATGCAAGTGTGGAAGGGAAGGTACATATATGCAGTCAACCGTACAAAGGTGTAAGGGAAGGGAGGTAGATTCAGTCTACCGTGCAACAGTGGCAGGACATATATATGTTTAACCTTACATTTGGCCATTTAAGGTTAGATACCTTTAACTGGTACAACAAAAGGTACAATGGGTAAGTAGGTTACCTCACCCACACAACAGAGGAAGGGTATATACTGCCATTTGGGTAGCTTAATTATGTAGATATACATGTACACTCACACACGCAAGAAAGGGAATCTGCAGACATACGTACATTCAGCCCTACAAGGCTGAGAGGATAGGGAGCTATACACATTTGGTCAACTATACAAGGGAGAGGGGATACATACGTACATTCAACCATAAAACAGTACATGTGTTCAACTGCACTAAAGACAAAGGATGTGTAGATATGAACACACAAACCGTACAAGGCAGGAAGGGCAGGTACGTACACACGTTCGACGGTACAAGGCATGTAAACTACACACATTCAATCACACAGAAATATGTAAGAACACCCACAAAAGGGAGGGAGGGTGGATACCTAAGTTAGACCCTGCAACAGTCAATTCATTCAACAGTACAGGGAAGGGAGAGTAGGTACCGAGATATTTTCATTCCACCTTACAAGGCAGGGAGGGTAAGTACGTACATCCATTCATCCATTAAGGGCTACCGTGATTCCACCGCACAAGGCTGCAAGGGTACATATATTCACTCAACCTTAAAAGGGAGATAGGGTAGGTAGAAATATACATTCAATCATACAATGCAGATTGAAGTTTATACATATGTTAAACTCTAGACAAATACCTACATTCAACCCTTCAAGGGAGGAACAGTAAGTAGATTCAGTCATTGAACTGCACAAGGGAGGAGGGTAAACACATACTTTCTACAATACCAGGGTAAATTCATTCAACCAGACAAGGGCAGGTGGGTACAAAACAACATGCATGCAAATCGTACGAGGGCAAAAGCATACATAGGGACATACGTACATTCACCGATACAAGGGTGGATGGTAGGTAGGTACACCTGTACGTTCAACCGCACAAATGCTGAAAGGAAAGGTAGGTATCTTCACGCAACCATTCGAGGGTAGTACGGTAGTTATGTACGTACATTCAGACTTAAGGGTGGGATGACAGATATGTACATTGAACTGTAGGAGGGTAGACTCATTCAGGGATACAGAGGAGTGGGATAGGGAGGTATGTTCAGCCATACAAGGCTGGAGAGTAGGTAGGTAGATGCATTCACCACACACAAGTAGAAGACTGCATATACGCATGCACCTTAATTCAACAAGAGAACAAAGGTATCGTACTTGGGTAGATATGCATATTTGACCACGCACAAGACAAGGAGAGAACATACAGTCAATCAACCCTACAAGGCTACATACACTCAGTTGACCAGACAGTGGCTGCCTTATATAGGTAGACTCATATACAGAAGGAATAGAAAGGGCAGACATACTTGTAATCAACCATGCAACAGTGGAAGCGTAGGCACACGCAGACATTTACTCACCCGTACAAGGCAGGGAGGGTAGGCAGACACATTGAACGATACCAAGGCACAGTCATCTACCTATACAAAGCAGGAAAAGTAGGTATGCCCATACACGCATCAAACCGTACCAATGACATATGGTACACAACTACATTGAACTGCACAAGTACTTTATATGTATGCTTAATCACACAACTGTAGATTCATACAACCATGACGGAAGGTAGTTATGTACATACAGTCATTCAGCCATACAAGGGAAGGAAGGACAGGTGCATACACACATTCAACTACGTAAGGCAGGTGATCTAGATACATATGATCATTTGTACACCAGTAGTCACAATACACCACAAAAGGTAGAAAGGGTTTATGTAAAATTGAACCATGCAATTGTTGATTCATCCAACTGTATGAAGAAGGGAGGGTAAGTAGGAAGATAAATTCTTTCACCTATATAAGCAATGAAGGGCAGGTACATACATTCACACATTAAAGGGTAGAGTGATTGCACTGTGGTAGGGTGGCATGTTATATACATACATTCAACCGTACAACAGTAGACCCATTCAATCATAAAAATGTGGGAGGGTAGGTAGGTATATTTAGCAGTACAAGTCTGGACAGTACGTACATGAAATCATTTGACCTTACCAGGCTAGGAACATATGTAGCTACATATATTCGACCGCAAAAAGGTAAGGTAGTTAGGTAGATATGTTGTACTGCACGAGAGGGGGACCGTAGGTAGGTAAATACATTCAACCGCACAAGGGAGAGGTGGTATACGCACATTCAACCATACGAGGCACAGAGGGTAGACACGCATCTGGCTGTATGACAGTATGATTGTATGACTGTACAAAGGGTGGGGGTTTAGATATATAGATTAAAACATTCAACCGTAAGAGAGAGGAGGGTAGGTACATACATTCACCAGTATGAGGTTAGATGCATTCAAGCATACTATAGCAGCAGGTTAGGTATGTGTACACATTACAGCTTCAAAGGGTAAAAGCTTAGGTATGTAGATACGCTCACTCAACTGTACAAGGGTGGAATGGAAAGCAGGTAGATGCGCTCAACTGTACAAGAGTTGGAGGTTAGGTATGTACATGTGTACAAGCATACAGGAGTGGGAGGAAAGGTATCTGTATGCACTCAACCATACAATTATGGGAGGGAACATACATGTATGCAGTCAACTCTACAATGACGGGAGGGAAGGGGGGTATGTACATACAACCATACATGGGTAGGTGCAAAGAGAGCTAGATACAGTCAGCCATACAAGGGTGGGAGGGTAGGTAGGTATATACATTCACTCAGGCATACAATGAAGGCAGGGTAGGCATATATATTTAAACATACAATGGTGTGCAGGACGGTATGTAGATTGTATCACCAACACAAGGGTGAAAGGGTACATAGTTATTCTAACATACAAGGGAGGAGAGTAGACACACTCAGCAATACAACTGTATATTCGTTTCAAACTAAGGCAGGGCAACAGTTATGTAGATTCATTCAGCCATACAACGTTAGCTGGATACATAGGTAGATACATTCATTCATGTGTACAACACTGGTGGTAGGTAAGATATAGGTATAGGCACTCTACTGTATGAGAGCAGGAGGGGTGCAAAAACACATTTGTTGAACCGTACAAGGGTGCAAGGGAAGTTACATAGATTTATTCAACCATACAAGGGTACAAAGCAATAGACATATATTCAACCCTACAAGCTAGATTCATTCAAGTGTACAGCAGTACAGAGATAGATAAGTATACGCATACAACCATACAAGGCTGGAATATAGATGTATTCATTTGAATGTACGAGGGTAGGAATGTACATATGTGAACACATACATTCAACCACACAATACACAAAAGGCAGGTTCTTTAATGCTAAAAACAAACAAGCAGTCATTGAACTGTACAAGGGACAGGATACACATGTGCATTCACCCATATAAGGGAAAAGGGGTAAAAATATACATTAAACAGTACAAGGGAAGGAGGGTAGATTCCCAGGTTGAATCATATAACAGTAGATGCATTCACAGCAAACAGCTCATTGCACTACTGCTCAAACTACCCCTCCCTCTCTGGCGATAGCCGACAGCCTGCCACAACAGGCCGTAGCTCTGTATCACCAGCACTCCCCAGGAAGAGAGTTACCAGGGTTCCAAAATAAAAAGAGTCACCTGCCTGCTAAAACCCCAGCCTGAGCCTGACCTCCACCCAAACATCAGCAATAAATATAGCCTCACAGAGCAGCCAGGACTGGGAACAAAAAGCCACCCCAGGAAAAAAATTCCCCCAGCTGCATTTTCTATTAATTATTTTTCTTTTAAACTACTCAATATGAAGTACAACCTGCAACGAAATACTTCAAGTGTACAACAGTAGGCACATCAAAACAAACGCTTTGTCAATAACCTCTTGCTCAACCGCATGAAACTGTTCTCACCGCTCACCTGCCACAATAACACCACTGCTAAAACTGCCTGACCGCCCACCACAAAACACTGCTGATCTGGACAATTCCCTATTATCAGGCTTTTACCAACTCGAGGAATACAGCTATCTACATGCGCAACTCCTCCTGCGTCTCCCCTTTGATTTGTATGCTCTGGCAAGACTCCCTCGATTACATTCTACAGATATGCAAATTCCCCTACAGCACCCACAAGCCACAATAGAGGCACTGAACACCCTTCTTGCCAGTACCTACAGTCTATCCAAAAAGCGCGGCCCAGACAACTTCCACATAAACAGGGCATGCTACTCAAACTATAACAGTCACCTGGATGCTGACCAACACCTGGACAAGACCAAAAGGTGTCTCAGTTTTCAATATAACACATAATCCCAAATATTGAGCTACCCATACACAACTTAAGACACACTCAGGAATCAACCTGCTAAACTAGGCACACTTCTGCCCCCAAAACACTAAACTCCAACCTCTAGCGGCCACAGAACACAAAAACCTGTGATGGCTGCCTACAGCTACTTGTCTGCATATGGATGGTTTGATCTTAGCCTTAGTAATCCCGACACTTCAACACATATCCACATCAATCTAAATCTATACCACCCCTGCCTTTAGGACTGCTACAGTCCTCAAAAAGGCAGATACGACCCCAGTGCACTGTGTGGCACCACACAGCCACACCCCAGAAAAGCAGCACAACTGTGAGACACAGGAAGGCTACAAATCTGAATGAGTGCCACAGAAAAGACCTCTGGCACAGAAAACCCCATAGTGCCACAATTGCAGAAAAGCTCCCCTGTGAAAAAAGGGAACAGCTACAACCCAAAATACCATTAAAACCAAAACAATGGATACTCAAGTACTCTGAACTTCAAGACACACTCTTAAGAACAAAGATAAAGCCCCTAAACAACACTGGAAATACTCAAACAGAACTGCATGCACCACCTAACTCAGCCACCTCAAGAGATGACCTCTCAAACACCTCCGATTTGATGCTTGCCACACAGCTCCATGCATTGTATTACAATAGCAACAAAAGGCTCAACAAGTCCTATGCTGATAAAGCAATGCATTTCAAACCATCTAGAGGGCTACCCAAGGGTCTGCTGGCCACAAAAACCCATTGACACATCAAAACCAAAAGGAAGCTATACTATAAGACACAGAAGAGACCACTGAAACGACACAACAGCACAGCCGCAGGCTGGAACCACCCTACCCAGCTAACAGTACAGTCACCCTGACCTGCTCCCTTTACTGGCCAAAAGCCTGAGTCTTAGACAGTGTTCTCCTCCAGTAACTTCAAAACCCCTCCCTGCAAATGCTGACCTTCTCTCCCAAGCTCTGCTCCCTGAACCAGGAATCTGAACCCATCCTACAGCAAAACACCTCACCAACAAAAACTGATATGTAGCTGCAGTGGCAAAATGCTCACCAGCTACACCCTTTCAATACTGGAACACAGGGATAAACTCTCCCTTGAAAATTCTTTGCTCAAAGCTGAACAAACCCACTTCTCTCATCTGTTCCTCATAAAGGACCCTTCCCAACCCTTAATTAATATTTGAGGTCCTTCTCTACACCCTATGCAGCCCAGGCACATCCTTTTTCTACACAACAGCTCAGAAAAAAACAGTAATCCACATGTCACCTACAACCATCAACTAGAGTATCAGTAACACACATTTGTTTTCCTGCTGACACCCTTGTTGATGCAACCCACCATCCCATTAGCTTTCTCGGGCAAACCAGCAGCATACTGTTTACACCTATGGACCGTATTCTCCACCTGGACCCCCAGATACTTTAACAGCTACTCCCCAGGTGGGGATATCCTGACCCATGCTACACTCCTGTGCTGTACTTTCAGAGGTGCAAGACCTTACAGTTACCCTTATTGACCTACATCGGGTGGTCCTTTGCCCACTCTTACAGGCATACAAATCTTCCTGTAAACTAGCTCTCTGCTGCAAAATTCCACTTCCCAACTCAGTTAGGTACCATTCTCAAACTTCACAGTACACTTCATCCCATCGTCCAAGTCACCTGTAAAACTGTTGAACACTCTTGAGGCCAATATCAGACCCTATGATAACCCAGTTGTGACATAACACATTACAAAGGACATTAACCACCACCCTCTGCATGCAGCTTAACAGTGTTCCTAACCACTGCAGACACCTGAACTAGACCATAACACATCTCTTTGCCTGACAGGACATGGTTGGAAACCATAATAAAAGCCTTAAGAAAACCCAAGTGCAAAGCATCCACTGCCGTCCCCACTTCAGCTGACTACTGTACTTTGTCATAGTAACTCTTCAGTTTCTCAGGCAAACAGCCATTTCTAAATCCATGCCAGGTTTCCAAACCACATGCATCACTGCAGTTGTTATAATCCCCACCACCAGCCATTCCACAACTATGACCAACTGTTACTTATAAGCCTATGCCTTCCAGCACTCCTCCTTTAGGCTAATTATATACAGGCTGACATTACCTTCTTACAGTCTCCTGGAAAATTGACCAAATCCTAGATCTTGAGAAGAATGGATGCACCAGATTTAAAACCAGCTCCACTGGCTTCCACTGTACCTCTTCCTTGCTACACCACTCGTGATTCTGCATATAGAAAAAAAAATTCACATAGGTGAATACAGGTACCTTAATCTCAAAAATTGAAGCTCCACTTAAAAATACTATCTAAAGCCCAACCATAACCTGAAAATAAAAACACACACAGAACCAAAAACACATAAGGACATACAGCCTTTTAACACTACATATAGAATCTTCCATACTGTTAAGGATAGTATCTCCTCAGCTAGCACTCTAGCTGCCTCTCCCACACAGCTACCGTCATCTCCTCAGCACCTGCAAAGCAGTACAGAAGTGACTCTTTGCACCCATTGCTGATGGCCACTCAAGCCAAAATGACTGTACAACATTTGCCCCAAGAGCCTAGGCATAGCAAGAGATAAACCACAGGTTGTCATTGCTAGGCCACCTCCCCATGACTCTACACCCCCAGGCAGGGTGGCTCCAAGCCAGACACACAGGCACAGACCAACACTACACAGAACACACCAAACAACGCACCTCAACGATGAGAGAAAACTCTCAGCAAGAATGCCACCTAGATGAAAAACAGTGTCTGGCAAGTAAACCTGGGGACCCTGACAGAGACATGAAGAGGCCCTAGGGCAACACCAAAAAACGATGAGCGCTTCTAGACCTGTGACAAGAAGTTCTTCTCCAAACTGAGAAGGATGCGCAAACAAGCCCAGCTTCAAGACGTAAGTACTTAGGGATGCAGGGAAGAAATGCCAGTCCCTGAGAACAGATGGCTGGAGAGCAGAGCTGTTCACTAAGCTGGGAACACCGCCGCACAAGACCACCGTCCAAAAGCTTCCAAGATGCCAGACCGATGGATGCTTTAAGCTTGTGATGCCAAAGAAAGTGCCTGATGGGTGCCGTGCCAGCAGTTAAGGCCTTTTCAGGCCTTATGGATGATGCCTGAGGCACATGCCTTGCTCCTTCAGAGCAAGGAATGACAAGATCCAAGGAAGGTTTAAAATGTAGAACACACCAGACAAACAACACAACACCACACACAGCCTGGAACCACCCTGCCCAGCACATTCTAGCATCACACTAAAGATGAGCCTACTCCCTTTACCTGCCAAAAAGAGGACAACCTGCTTTCTGGACAGCCCTCTCCCCTACACTATCTTTAAAACCCCTTCATACCAAGACCATCCCTGTCCCCTCCCCCAGTCCCTTCCCCAGCATCAGTGCCTCGACTTAGCTTTCAGAGGGCCAAGAGTCTCAGTCAATCCATCCTTCTGGAAGAAAAAGCACACAGGCAGCCTGCTTCATCAGCCCTGCAGTAGCCAGGGGCCTCTCCATCATCTGAAAAAGAAACAAAAACCCACAACCCACAGACAAAGAGTGCCGTCAGTCAGCGTCACACCTGTCAAGACAGACCTATCCAACAACATCCCCCACCTCAAACGAACCCGGGTGTTCTGATCACCTCCTCTGTGACAATCCCAGACTTGGACAGTCTTTGTCACTTCTGGCCCCTACAGATACCAGACACAAAGTTATCATTGCACTTGCAAGAAATCACTAGCTCCATGCTCTCCCTTCTCGGCACCCCAGCTCACCTCAAATGCTCATCCAGTTCCAAAGGCAGCCAGCACAGAACCTGCAAATCCAAAGAGAAATGCTTCAATCTCACTTGCCATACAACACCTTGCTACTGAACAACAGCCTGGCCCACAACCACCTCACCTTTTCAGACCTCTCATCAGCATGCAACGTTTCCCCTCCAAAGCCTCTGTGAAGCACCTGCAAAAACCCAAGCAAAAAGGCACACGCTGAAATACTGCGGCCAGCCCACACCGATCCACATTGCACACTCCATTACCTCGACAGTGCCTCTGACAGGCTTCCACCATTTCCGCTTGCCACATGGAGGCTCACCCACCACCTGTAGCATCCAAACAGCATGGGTTGCCTACAAACTTCACCAGCAACACAACACCTCAAAAAGAACCACTACTTCAGCTCACCAATCACAGCTCACCTTGGCCAACTCACCTCCAGTGCCCACATCCTGCTTCACTCATTGCTTTGCGCCTTCAAGTCTAAAGAAAAATACAATAATCGAGTCATATCACCATTAGTCACACCTTCCCTCTCTATATCTGACACCAACTCACCTTCTTACAGCACTCCTCTCAACTTTCCTCCATTGCCTGCACGCCTCATCCCTTGGCATCTGCCAAAACAATACCAAACAAGTCACCTGGATGCACAACAGTACCGTAACAATTCCAGAGGCAGGGTTCCCATTGTAGGAACCCCATCTAGAGGCCAACTACAGCCTGCCATTACAAGAAATACATTCAATCTAACACTAAGCCCTACATATACAAGCTTGAACTCTTTTGAGATGCAATCTGCTCAACTAGCACTCCAGCTGCCTCTCCCATACAGCTACCAACAGCCCCTTGGAACCCACAAAACACTATGGAAATTACTGTCCTCGCCCACTGATGACACCCACTCGCTCTAAGATGACAGTACAACCTTTAGCCCCAACAGCCAGGACGTAGCAACAGATGAAGCAGGGGCTGTCATCCGTAGGCCACCTACCCCTGACTCTACAGCCCCAGGCAGGGCAGCTCCAAGCCAAACACACACAGGCACAGGCTAACCCTACATGGAACGCTACAAACAACCCACCTCAAAGACAAGAGAAAACTCTCGGCAAGAACGACAACTGGATGGAGGAGCCCATCGGGCAAGAACACCTGTGGGACCCTGATGGCATCCTGAGGAGGCCCTAAGACAACCCCAGGAAAAGAGTAGAGTGTCACGGCCCGTGACAAGAAGCTGCTCTCCAAACGGAGAAGATGGATGCGCAAGCAGCCCAGCTTCAAGACCTAAGAACTTAAGGATGCAGGGAAGAAATGCCAGGCCCTGAAAATGGGCACCGGGAGAGCAGAGCTGCTCAGGCAGCTGCAAATGACACTGCACAAGACCACTGTCCAGAAACTTCGAGACGCCTGACCGATCCACGCTTTCAAGTGGTAACGCAAGAAAAGCAGCACCCTATGGGTGCCATGCACACAATTAGGACATTGCCAAGCTCTGGGGATGGTGCCTGATGCACATGCCTTGCTCCTTGCAAGGAAAGAGACCATCGAGACCCAAAGAAAGTCTCAGACACAGAACACAGGCCACACGAACTACACAACACACACAGCCTGAAACTGCCCTGCCTGGCACACGCTAGCCTCATGCTGAAGAGGCACCTGCTCCATTTACCTGCCCAAAGGGTGCTGCTTCCTGGAGAGCCCTGTCCCCTATGTTGTCTTTAAAACCACTTCCTACCCTTGGCCAACCTTATCCCCTCCCTCCCCCAACCCCTTCCCCAGCACTGCTGCCTCAGCTTAGCTTTCAGAGGTCTTGGAGTCTCAATCCATCCTCGACATGAAAAAGCAGTCAGCCCAGTAGATCAATGCTGCAGTGGCCAGGTGTCTCTTCATCATCTGAAAAAAAAAAACAAAACTAACACCCACACACTACAAACAGTGCTGTCAGCATCACATCTGTCAACACGGACCTTTCCCACAACATCCCCCACCTCCGACACTCCCAGGTGTTCCCCTCACCTGCTCCATCCCCATTCCACGCTTGGAAAACTGTCATCACTCTCAGCCCCTATGGATACCATAAGACAAAAATTAGCAGTGCGCTTGCGAGAAATCATTGGGTCCAAGCTCCTCCACTCTGTGCCCCAGCTCACCTCAAACACTCATCCGATGCCAAGGCAGCCAGCACAGAACCTGCAAATCCAAAGAGAAACGCTTCAGCTCACTTGCTGTATAACACCTTGCTATTACAGCCAGCCTGGCCTGCGACTGCCACACCTTTTCAGATGTAACATCGGCATTCAGCGTCTGCCCTTTGAAGCTTCCATGGAGCACCTGCAAAAACCCAAGCAAAGAGGCACCTGCTGAGATACTGCAGCCAGCCCACACCGATCCCCAGCTCACACTCCATTACCTCCACAGCTAGCCCGCCTGGCCTCCATCACCTCCACTGGCCACCTTCAGGCTCACCCACCCCCCTGTAACACCTGAACAACAGGGGTTGCCTGTAACTTCACCAGCAACTCACCACTTTAGGAAAAAAAATGCAACTTCAGCCCACCAATTACCACTCACCTTGCCAGACTCACCTCTGGTGCCCATGTCCCGCTTGGCTTATTGCTTCAAACCTGTAAAACCAATGAAAAAGAAATACTGTAATCAAGTCATATAGCCATAAATCACACATTCCCACTATATACTGCACCCCCACTCACCTTCTTACAGCTCTCCCCTGGGCTCTGCTCTCATCCTTAAGATCTCATCCCTCAGCATCTGCAAAAACAATACCAAGTCACCTGTATGCACAACAATACCTAACAATTCCAGAGCTCTGGTTCCCATGTAGGAATACCATCTAGAGCCCAACTACAGCCTGCCATTAACCACTAGATTCTGAAGGTAAGGTCTAGATATACAAGTTTGAACTCCTGAGATGCAATCTGCTCAGCTAGCACTCCATCTGCCTCTCCCACACAGCTGCCATCAGCCCCTCAGCACCTGCAAAACAGTATGGAAGTCACTGGCTGCACCCACTGCTGACAGCCACTCAAGCCAAAATGAGTTTACAACCCTTTCCCCAACAGCCCAGGCATAGCAACAGATGAACCAGGGGCTCTCAGCACTAGGCCACCTCCCCCTGACTCTACACCCCCCGGCAGGGCAGCTCCAAGCCAAACACACAGGCACAAGCCAACACTACACAGAACACTACAATGTGCCTCAAAGATAAGAGAAAACTCTCAACAAGAACAACCGGATGGAAGAGCCTGTCAGGCAAGAACACCTGCAGGACCCTGACAGTGTCATCAGGAGGCCCTAAGGCAACCCCAGAAAAAGAGCAGAGCATCACGGCCCATGACAAGAAGCTGCTCTCCAAACAGAGAAGATGGATGCGCAAGCTGCCCAGCTTCAAGACCTAGGAACTTAAGGATGCAGGGAAGAAGTGCCAGGCCCTGAAAATGGGCACTGGGAGAGCAGAGCTGCTCACACAGCCAGGAATGATGCTGCACAAGACCACCGTCCAGAAACTTACAAGATGCCTGACCGATCCACACTTTCAAGTGTTAACACAAGACAAGAAGCACCTGATGAGTACCGTGCCCACAATTAGGGCCTTACCAGGCCCTAGAGATGGAGCCCAATGCATATGCCTTGCTCCTTGAGAGCGAAGGAACGTCGAGACCCAAGGTCTCAGACATGGAACAAAGACCACAAACTAAACCTTACACACAGCCTGGAACTGCCCTGCCCGGCACACATTACCCTCATGCTGAAGAGGAACCCACTCCCTTTACCTGCCCAAAGAGGGGTGGTTCCTGGACAGCCCTGTACCCTACACTATCTTTAAAAACCCTTGCTGCCTTGGCCAACCTTACCCCCACCCTTCCCCAATTCCTTCCCCAGCACCAGTGCCTCAACTTAGCTTTCAGAGGGCCAAGAATCTCGGCCAATGCATCCTTCCAGAAGAAACAGAGCCAACCCACTAGATCAGTCCTGCAGTGGCCAGGGGCCTCTATCATCTGAAAAAGAAAGAAAAACCCACAACCCAAACACAGCACTGTCAGTAAGCATCGCATCTGTCACAGACATCTCCCACAACATCCCCCACCTCAGATGCACTGAGGTATTCTGCTCATCTCCTCCATGCCTGTTGTGGTCTTGGACGGTGGTCATCGCTTCCAGCCCCTAGATATACTGTAAAACATAAAGTTATTGTTGCACTTCCAAGAAATCACCAGCTCCACAAACCCCCTCTCTGTGCCCCAGCTCACCTCAAACACTCACCCAGTTCCAAAGGCAGCCAGCACAGAACCTGCAAATCCAAAGCAAAATGTTTCAACTGCCTTGCCATGTAATACCTTGCTATTAAGCAGTCTGGCAGCAATCACCCCACCTTCTCGGACCTCTCATCAGCATGGGGCCTCTCCCCTCTGCAGCACCTGCAAAAACCCAAGCAAAAAGGCACCTGCTGACATACTGCAGCCAGCCCACACCAATCCCAGTCTCACTCCATTACCCCGACAACTCTTCCAACAGACTTCCATCAGTACTGCTTGCCACATGGAGGCTCGCCCACCGCCCGTAACACCCAAACAACATGGGTTGCCTACAACTTCACCGGTAACACAACACCTCAGAAAAAAATGCTGCTTCAGCTCACCAATCACAGCTCACCTTGCCCAACTCACCTCTGGTGCCCACATCCCACTTGGCTCATTGCTTCGCGCCTTCAAGTCTTAAGAAAAAGAGGAATGCAATAATTGAGTCATATTGCCATCAGTCACATCTTCCCTCTATATACCACTCCCTGACTCACCTGCTTATAGCGCTCCCCTCAGCTCTCCTCTGTTGCCTGCACAACTCATCCCTCAGCATCTGGAAAAACAATACTGAACAAGTCACCAGGATGCAGAGCAATAGCTGAACAACTCCAAAGGTCTTGTTCCCATTGGAAACATGCCACTTAGAGCCCAACTACAGCCTGCCATTAGAAGAAACACATTCAATTTAACAGGAAGCCCTACATATACAAGCTTGAACACCTTTGAGAAGCAATCTGCTCAACTAGCACTCCAGCTGCCTCTCCCACACAGCTACCATCATCCCCTCAGCATCTGCAAAACAGTATAGAAATCATTGTCTGCACCCACTGCTGAGACCCACTCAAGCCAAAATGACTGTACAACCTTTGCCCCAACAGCCTAGGCATAGCAACAGATGAACCAGGTGCTCTCATCGCTAGGCCACCTCCCCATGACTCTACACCTCCAGGCAGGGCAGCACCAAGCCAAACACAGAGACAGAGACCAACACTACACAGAACGCTCCAAACAATGTACCGCAAAGATGACAAAACTCTCGGCAACGATGACAACACCCAGATGGAAAACCCCATCCTGCAAATGGACCGGAGGCCTAACGGTGATCTGAGGAGGCCCTAGGGCAACCCCAGAATACAAGAGCTTCAAGACCTGTAATGAAAAGTTCCTGGGCAAACAGAGAAGATGGATGTGCAAGCAGCCCGGCTTCAAGACCTAAGAACCTAAGGATGCAGGGAAGAAATGCCAGGCCCTGAAAATGGACAGCTGGAGAGCAGAGCTGCTCATGCAGCTGGGAACGACGCCACACAAGACCACCGTACAGAAACTTCTGAGATGCCAGAGCGATCCATGCTTTAACCTTGCAACACAAAAAAGCAGCATCCAATGGGCATGATGCCTATGATGATGGCCTTGCCAAGCCCGAAGGTCATTGCTGGAGGCACATACTTCACTCCAGAAGAGCAAAGACACCATCAAGACCCAAGGAATGCCTGAGACGGAACACACACCACACAAACTACGCAACACACACAGCCTGGAACTGCCCTGCCTGGCACACGCTACCCTCACACTGAAGAGGAACACACTCCTTTTACCTGCCTAAGGGGTGCTGGTTCGTGGACAGCCCTATCCCCTACACTATCTTCAAAACCCCTTGCATCCATGGCCAGCCTTATCCCCTCCCTCTCCCAACCCCTTCCCCAGCACCACTGCCTGAACTTAGCTTTCAGACAGCTGGGAGTCTCAATCCATCCTCAACATGAAAAAGGACAGTCAGCCCAATAGATCAATCCTGCAGTCGCCAGGTGCCTCTATCACCTAAAAAAACCCCCCACACAAACAGTGCTGTCAGTCAGCATCACATCCATCAGACCTATCCTGCAACATCCCCCACTTCAGATGCACCCAGGCATTGCCCTCACCTGCTCCGTGCCCATTCCACTCTTGGATAGTTGTCATCGCTTCCAGCCCCTACAGATACCGTAAGACACAAAATTAACCATTGGACTTGCAAGAAATCACCAGCCCTGTGCTCCTCCCTTCTACACCCAAGCTCACCTCAAACGCTCACCCAGTTCTAGGGCAGCCAGCACAGAACCTGCAAAAACAAAGAGAACCACTTCAACTGAGTTTCCATAGAACACCTTCCTAATAGATACCAACCTAGCCCACAACCTCCTGACCTTCACAGACTGCTCCTCTACATGGGCTGTGCCCCTCCAAGCCTGTGTACAGCACCTGCAAGAGCCCAAGCTAAAAGACACATCCAGAAATATGCTTGAGACTGTAGCCTGCTGGCACTGATCCCCATCTCACACTCCTTTACCTCAACAGCTCTCCTGCCCCAGCCTCCATCAGTACAGGTTGCTGTGTTAAGCCCCACCCAGCACCTGGAAACTCAAACAACATGGCTTGCTTAGAACCTCACCAGCAATACAATACCTGAAAAGTAACCCCTACTTCAGCCCACCAATCACCACTCACCTTACCCGAGTCACCTCCGGTGCCCAGATCCTGCTTGACTCATTGCTTGGCTCACATTGAAAGTTTAAAAAATATACCATAATGGAGTCATATAGCCATCATCTTCCATCTCTAAACCACACACAGACTGACCCACCTTCTTAAGAGTGCTCTGTTCAGCTCTGCTCTATCGCCTGGCACGGCTCTATCTTCATCATCTGCAAGAACAGGATTATAGAATGAGTCACCTGGATGTAGAGCAATAGTTGAAAAAATCCAGAGGTCTTGTTCCCATGTCAGAATGCTATCTAGAGCCCAGCAACAGCCTGCCATTAAAGGAAACAGATTAAATCAAGCACTAAGCCCTATACATACAAGCTTGAACACCTTTGAGATGCAATCTGCTCAGCCAGCACTCCAGCTGCCTCTCCCACACAGCTACCATCAGCCCCTCGTCACCCACGAAAATGAACTAATATTACTCCCCTCCTGCTGACAACACCCACTTGCTCCAAGATGACAGTACAGCCTTTGCCCCAACAGCCCAGGCATAGCAACAGATGAACCAGGGGCTCTCATCCCTAGGCCACCTCCCCCTGACTCTACACCCCCCGGCAGAGCAGCTCCAAGCCAAACACACAGGCCAATACTACACATAACACTACAAACACCACCCTCATACGAGAAAAATCTCTCAGCAAAAAACTACACCCAGACAGAAGAGCCTGCCAGGCAAGAACACCTGTGGGACCCTGACAGTATCATGAGGAGGCCCTAAGGCAACCCCAGAAAAAGAGAGCATCATGGCCCGTGACAAGAAGCTGCTCTCCAAACAGAAGATTGATGTGCAAGCAGCCCGGACTCAAGACCCAAGAACTTAAGGATGCAGGGAAGAAATGCCACACCCTGAAAACGGGCACTGGGAGAACAGAGCTGCTCAGGCAGCCAGGAATGATGCCGCACAAGACCACCGTCTACAAATTTCTGAGGTGGCTGACTAATCCACGCTCTCAAGTGGTAATGCAAGAAGCAGCGGCACCTAATGGGCACTGTGCCCACAATTAGGGCATTGCCAAGCCCTAGGGATGGTGTCCGATGCATGTGCCCTGCTCCTCAAGAGCAAAGAGACCACTGAGACCTGAAGAAGTCTCAGACACAACACAGACCACACAAATTACACAACACACAACCTGGAACTGCCCTGCCCAGCACACGCTACCCTCACACTGAAGAGGAACCTTCTCCCTTTGCCTGCCCAAAGGGCTTTGGTTCCTGGACAGCCCTGTCCCCTACACCATCTTTAAAACCCCTTCCTACCCTGGCCAAACTTGTCCCCTCCCCCAACCCCTTCCCCAGCACCGCTGCCTCAACATAGCTTTCAGAGGGCTGAGAATTTCAGTCAATATATCCTTGCAGAAGAAAAAGCACACACTAAGTCCACTAGATCCAAGGGCCTCTCGATTATCTGAAAAAGAAATAACAAAAACCTACAACCCACACACAGTGCTGTCAGTCAGCATCGTATCTGTCAACACGGAGCTTTCCCGCAACATCCCCCACCTTAGACGCACCCAGGCGTTCCCCTCACCTGCTCCATGCCCATTCCACGCTTGGATTGTGGTCATCGCTCTCGGCCCCTACAGATACCATAAGACAAAATGACCAGTGCACTTGCAAGTAATCATTAGGTCCAAGCTCCTCCACTCTGTGCCCCAGCTCACTTCAAACACTCATCTGATGCCAAGGCAGCCAGCACAGAACCTGCAAATCCAAAGAGAAACACTTCAGCTCACTTGCTGTAAAACACCTTGCTATTACAGCCAGCCTGGCCTGCGACTGCCCCACCTTTTCAGATGTAACATCAGCATTCAGCATCTGCCCGTTGAAGCTTCTGTGGAGCACCTGCAAAAACCCAAGCAAAGAGGCACCCGCTGAGATACTGTGGCCAGCCCACACTGATCCCCAGCTCACACTCCATTACCTCCACAGCTAGCCAGCCTGGCCTCCATCACCTCCACTAGCCACCTTCAGGCTCACCTACCCCTCCGTAGGAACCAAACGACATGGGGTGCCTATAACTTCACCAGCAATACAACACCAGAGAAGATACCGTAACTGTAGCCCACGAATCGCCACTGACTTACCCGGCTCACCTCGGGTGAGCGCATCCTGGCTCAGCGCTTTACACCTGTAAGACTAAAGAAGAAATATACTGTAATCAACTCAGAGCCATAAGGCACATCTTCCCTCTGTATACCACACCCCTACTCAACTTCTTAGAGCGCTCTCCTGAGGTCTCCTCCCTTGTCCTGCAGGCCTCATCCCTCAGCATCTGCAAAAACAATACCCAGCAATTCACCTGGATGCACAACAATACCTAATGACTCCAGAGAATTCAGTACTATATAGTAATACCATCTACAGCCCAACAACAGCCTGCCATTAAAAGTACATTCAGTCTAACACTAAGCCCTATGCACAAGCAAGCTCGAACTCCTGTGAGATGCAAACTGCTCAGCTAGCACTCTAGCTGCCTCTCCCACACAGCTGCCATGAGCCCCTCAGCACCCACAAAACAGTACAGCAATTGCTGTCTGCACCCACTGCTGACACCCACTCAAGCTAAAATGACTGTACAACCTTTGCCCCAACAGCCCAGGCATAGCAACTGATGAACCAGAGGCTCTCATCCCTAGGCCACCTCCCCCTGACTCTACACCCCCAGGCAGGGCGGCTCCAAGCCAAACAGAAGCACAGATGAACACTACATGGAATGCTCCAAACAACGCATCGCAAGGACAAGACAAAACTCTTGGCAACAAGGAAGACACCTGGATGGAAACACCCATCTGGCAACTAGACCTGATGCCTGACAGTGATGTGAACACACCCTAGGGCAATGCCAGAAAACAAGGTGAGCCTCACAGCCCTGACAACTAGTTTCTCTCCAAAGAGAACAGATAGATGTGCAAGCAGCCCAGCTTGAAGACCTAAGAACTTAAGGATGCAGGGAAGAAATGCCAAGCCCTGAAAAAGGACAGCTACAGAGCAGAGCTGTTCACACAGCTGAGAGCAACACTACACAAGACCACCATCCAGAAACTTCTGAGATGCCAACCAATCCAAGTTTCCAGCTTGTCACACCGAAAAAAGAAACCTGATGAGCACTGGGCCCACAATTAGGGCCTTTCCAAGCCCTAGCATCATTGCCCTAGGCACACGCCTTGCTCCCTGAGAGCAAAGAGACCATCAGGATCTGACAAAGATCTAAAACATAGAACACAGACCACAAACACTACACAACACAGACAGCCTGGAACCGTCCTGCCCAGCACATGCTACCCTCACGCTGAAGATGAGCCTGCTCCCTTAACCTACCACAAAGAGGACTGGTTCCTGGACAGCCCTGTCCCTGTGCTATCTATAAAACCCCTTCCTGCCAAGGATAACCTTGTCCTCTCCCTCCCCAACCCCTTCCTCAGCACTGCTGCTGCAACTTATCTTTCACAGGGCCAAGACCCTCAGTTGATCTGTGCATCTAGAAGAAAGAGCACATGTTCAGCCCACTGGGTCAGTCATGCAGTATCCAGGTGCCTCTTCATCTGAAAAGGAGGCAAAAACCCACAGTTAACAGGGCTGTCGATCATCACCACATCTGTCAACACAGACTTATCCTGCAACAGCCCCCACCTCACATGCACCCTGGCATTCCGCTCACCTCCTCCATGCCGATCCTGGACTTCAGCAGTTTTCATTGTTCGCAGCCCCTAAAAATACCATAAGACACAAACTTACCAGTGCAGTTGTGAGAAATCATTGGCTCCACCCATCCTCTCTCCGCACCCCAGCTCACCTCAAATGCTCATCCAGTTCCAAAGGCAGCCAGCACAGAACCTGCAAAACCAAAGAGAAATGCTTCAATCTCACTTGCCATACAACACCTTGCTATTCAACAACAGCCTGGCCTGCAACCGCCTCACCTTTTCTGACCTCTCATCAGCATGCGCAGTCTCCCCTCTGAAGCCTCCGTGAAGCACCTGCAAAAAACCCAAGTAAAAAGGCACCCGCTGACAGACTGCAGCCAGCCCACACCAATCCCCATCACATACTCCATTACCTCAACAAATCTTCCAACAGTCATTGGTCAGGTCCGCTTGCCACGTAGAGGCCCACCCACCACCTGTAGCACCCAAACACCATGAGTTGCCTACAACTCATGCAGCAACACAACACCTCAAAAAGAACCGGTACTTCAGCCCACAAATCTCCTCTCAACTTGCCTGAATCACTGCCAGCGCCCACATCCCACTTGGCTCATCGCTTTACACCTTTAAGTCCAAAGAACAGGAGAAATACAGTAATCGAGTCATATAGCCATCAGTCACATCTTCCCTCTCCATACAACACCCCAACTGCCCCTCAGAGCACTGCCCAGAGCTCTCCTCCATCACGCTGGACATCTCATCCCTCGGCACCTGCAAGAACAATACCAAACAAGTCACCTGTATGCACAATAATACCTTAATGACTCCAAAGGATTTGGTATCTTATAGGAATACTATCTACAGGCCAACTACAGCCTGCAATTAGAAAAAATACATCCAATCTAAGAATAAGCCCTACATGTACAAGCTTGAACAGCTTTGAGATGCACTCTGCTCAGCTAGCACTCTAGCTCCCACCCCCACACAGCTGCCATCATCACCCACAAACCAGTATGGAAATCACTGTCTGCACCCACTGCTGACCGCCGCTCAGGCCAGAACAAGTGTATGATCTTTGCCCTAACAGCCCAGGCATATCAACAGATGAACCATGGGCTCCCATCCCTAGGCCACCTCCCCCTGCCTCTACAACCCCAGGCAGGGCAGCTCCAAGCCAAACACACACACAGGCACAAACCAACCCTAAGCAGAACACTACAAACAAAGCGCCTCAAAGATGACAGAAAACTCTCGGCAAGAACAACGACAACCAGACAGAAGAGCCAGTCAGGCAAGAACACCTGCAGGACCCTGACGGTGTTGTGAGGAGTCCCTAAGGCAACCCCAGAAAAAGAGCAGAGCATCACAACCTGTGACAAGAAGCTGCTCTCCAAATGGAGAGGATGGATGCGCAAGCAGCCCAGCTTCAAGACCTAGGAACTTAAGGATGCGGGGAAGAAATGCCAGGCCCTGAAGATGGGCACTGGGAGAACAGAGCTGCTCACACAGCTGGGAACAATGCTGCACAAGAGCGCTGTCCAGAAATTTTCAAGATGCCTGACTGATCCACACTAGAAGCTTGTGATGCCAAAAATAAAAGCACCCTACTGGCCCTGTGCCGACAATTAAGGCATTGCCAGGCCCTAGGGATGGTGCCCCGGACACATGCCTTGCTGCCAGAGAGCAAAGAACACCGAGACCCAAGAAAGGTCTGAAACACAGACCACACAAGCTACCCAAGAACACGCACAGCCTAGAATCTGCTCCCTTAACCTGCCAAAGAGGACTGGGTACTGTACAACCCTCTCCCCTACACTGTCTTTAAAACCCCTTCCTACTCTGCCAGTCTTCTTCCCTCGTTCTCCAACACCAATACCTCAACATTAGCTTTCCAAGGACCAAAAACCTCAGTCAGGGTGTTCTTCCAGAAGCAAACACACACAGGCTGCCAACCAGATCAGTCCTGCAGTAGCCAGATACTTCCTTATCTGAAAAAAAACCCCACAGCACAAACCCAGGATCCACACACAACTGACACTGCTGTCAGTCAGCATGACATCTGTCAACATAGACCTATACCACAACATGGCCCACCTGCTCAATGTTAACTGTGGAATTTCATACTTCTCATTGCTGGTGGCCCCTAGAAATACCCTAACACATGATAGCTTACCATTGCACTTGCAAGAAATCATTGGCTCCATGCTCCTTCTCTGTGCCCCAGCTCCCCTCAAAAGCTCATCCAAGTCCAAAGGCAACCCACACAGAACCTGTAAAGCCAAAGAGAAACACAAACAGAACACCATACCGTTAAAACCATCTTGCTCCTTAAACCCCCAAAACAATGTTACATGAAAAAAAAAAGTAAAGTTGGTAGAAGTGAACTTTCTAATATAAATACTACCCAAGCTTAGCAAGTTCTGAACTCCTTACCTCAAACAAATACCTCTCCTTCTTTAGGCAAAAAGCTTAAACAACTCAATAGCTACAGTCAGCTGAAGGAATCCCAAAACACCATCACCCTAGAAAGCCTGAACCAGAATGAGCTCCCTGAGCACAGGCTGTGGCTCATATACCCCGGTCCCCGCCCACCACCATTCCCACAATCACCTGGGAAAGGGGAGGGGTCAACCCTCAGAGAGTATAAAGGCAGCCAGAAGAGCAGCAGGAAGCTTTACCACCTGCTTGAAGTTCATGGTGTAGAAGAAAGCAAGCAAAGACAGTGGGCACACAATGAAAATAGCAACAGCAGTTCTTCTAGTAAAATGACATTTATTTCATCAGCAATATCACCAGGTAAGAAAGTGAAATTCATTTTACTAGCATATAGATAGAAAAAGATACATGTCGTACTAAACAATGTAGTAGACCAGCTCATTAAATGCAATAATGTTATTATTACTGGTAATTGTGTGCTTTACTGTGCTTTAAAAAGAAATGCTATGGAATTACACTTCCTGTGTAGCAAAAGTACCCATGCTATCTACATTTTAGATAGCACCAAATAACAAAATGAAATCAGATCCCCTAAGAACCTCTTCTCGCAAATACTGCTAGTTGTAAATTAAATTATTGATTGTAGATCACGATTCAGAGTCACCTTGATGTTCTCTGACTCTATAAACAGAATAAGATCAGTCTTAAAGGACATAAAATAAGAAAAAAAACCACAGGAGTAGCATCAGAAGCTGTATGAAGCATCTGAATTAACACCTAAATTGCTAGAAAAAAAATAAACGGAAAGTAGAACAAGTACATCAAGACATGTATTGATAAAAAGACATCAAGGCTAATAATTCTCAAAAAAACTCAAGAGGAGATCTGAGCCAATGATACACATCTTTGGGATACCAGACACCAAATAGAAACATCCTATAAGAGAGAAAACAAATAAATTGCTCTTGAGTACAAAGACGGCTTTGGGAAAGGCTCTGGTAGAACAAAAGGTATTGTTACAGGGATAGGAGCTGTCTCAAAGGGGCCAGAAGAACTACAGTAGTCTGAGGAATTCAAGAAGCTCACAAGGGAAGTGAGCAAAGTACATATATCCGCAGGGGACCGGGGATTGAATGGTGGGGGGGACACAAAGAGTTGAGAGGACAAAAAGACTGATTGGGGTAACAAATTCAGACTCAGGAAGGGGGCTAAGGGGTAAAGAGGGATGCAAAGTGCCTTCTCGAGCTAGAAGAGAGCTCTGGACCATAGGGAATGTCTGACAAAAACTCTGCAAAGGGAGCAGAGATGTCCTGAGGGGGGCCGAGAGACCAAAGAAGCTTCAGAGACAACAAGGAGGAACTCCGAAGGGGATTTCAGCAGAGCGCAGATGCTGTCAGGGGGCTGGGGGCTGAATGAAGCATCTTAAATGGCAAAGAGTAAGAGCGCTCTAAAGAGCACAAAAAATCTGCATATAGGGAGCTAAAGTGCTACGAGAGTGCTCTGGACTACAAGAAAGGACTTGGATGACATTGTTATAGAGAGTAGAACTATTAAGAGGGGACAGGCTTAGAAAAGAAGGCTTGGAGACACAGCGAGGGCCTTGGAATCTCAGGAGGGTGTCTATGTGAATGAGAGATGACCGAGTGAAACAAGTATGGAACGGAGACACCCTTGATGGCAGAGAAAAATAAAGGAGCGCTGCGTAGCAAAGAGACGGGAGGCTCTGATGCGATCAGAAAGACAGCGAGGGAGATCAAGTGCTGCGAGGTGCTGTGGAGAATGAGGAAGGTCTCAGGAGCCACTGTGACTGTGAGGAGAGGGTTGTTGAAGGGGGCTGGTAGACAAAAGGCGGCTTGGGACAACGAGGAGGAACTTGGGAGAGATCGTCTCAGCAGAGTACAGATGGTCTCAGGTAGTCGAGGACTGAACAGGGGAATCCTAGATATCGTAGAGGAATAAATGAGCACTCTGTGGCTCAAAGCACTACAAGGTGGATATAGAGCCTGAGGAAGGTCTTGGGAGGCATTGTGACTGGGAGAAAAGAAGTCCCAAGGGAGGCAGAGAGACATTAAAACATTTGGGGATGTGACAATTCGATTCAGAGGGGCTCTGAGCTCGGTAAATGTGTCACTGGAGAGCCAGGGAACAAACAGAGGTACAAATAGAAGGAAGAGAGGACAGAATGAGTGCAGGAATAAGTCTGGAGGGTGCGTGACCAGAGTACAGATCTCCTCAGGAGGTTGGGGACCGAGTGGAGGTACCCTAGATGGCAGACAGAATCAGAGTGCTCTGAGGCGCAAGCAAACCCGAGGACTGCATTTGGACATAACTAGAGAGGCTCAAAGTCTGCTAGTGAGCTAAAATGGGGCTGTGGGATGCAAAGGATGACTCGGGAGGCATGGCGACTGGGACCAGAGGTGTCACAAAAGGCTCGGAGGGATAACAGATCGAAAGGAAGGCAAAGTCCTACCAAAATCCTGTAGAGCACAAGGAAGGTCTTGGGGAGGCATCCTAGATGGCTTAGAGAAAAAAAAAGAATGCTATTCTCTGGGAACAGAGACCTCGGGAGAGTTATGACTGCAACAGAATGACTCCAAAGGGGGCTTACGGAGCTAAAAGCATGCCGTGGAGAATGTCAAAAACGTCAGGAGGCATTGAGACAGTAGCGCAGGGGTTCCGAGATGAACAGACAAAAGAATGCCTAGGGACATGAAGAAGTCCGGAGGGGATTTGAACAGACTACAGATTTCATGAGGGGACCGGGCACTGAACAGAGGAACCCTAGGTAGCATAGACGATGACGTGAGTGCTCTAGAGACGAAAGATGGCATCGGGAAAGGTCGCCGGGGAGCGAGAAGGGCGCAAAGCGGGCTATGGAGCCAAAAGATTGTGGTGGGCCGCAATGATGGCCTCAGGAGTTGCAATGATGGGAGAAGGGAGGAGCAAAAGAGAGAGAAGGAGGCTCTGGGATGCGATGCAAAACTCAAGAAGGTGTCCCGACAACGTACGGACGTCCTCAGGGGATGAGCAACAGAATGGAGACATCCTCAAAGTCAGTTAATGAAGTAAGAGAGCTCTGGGGCTCAGAGAAAGCCCAAAGAAGGATTGTCTGAATATAAGATGCACAGAGGGCTGCAGAGCTCAAAGGGTGCTGTAGTGCACGAGGACGGTCTCTGCAGTCATCGTGACAAAAACGAGAGGGCAGGGGGAATGTGGACTTAGAGACAAATGAAGGATTGCTGACAGAATGAGGTACTTGGGAAGGGATCTGTTCAGAATTGAGATGTCCTCAGGGAACCGAGAGCCAAATGGATGCATCTGACATGGCAGAGGGAAAGTAAGAGTGCTCTAGGGCAAAATGAAAGCCTGAGGAAGAGTTGTCTCTGAATAAGAAAGATACAAAGCCTGCTGCAGAACTAAAGGATGGCCATGGAAGGCAAGGACACTTGCAGAAAGTATCGTGACAGTAACGGAGGGACGCTGAGATGGCCGGAGAGACTGAATAAGGCTTGAGGGTGCCAGGGTACTCGGGAGGGGATCCGAACAGACTACAGATTTCCTGAGGGTGATGCTGACCCATCGGAGGCAAGCGAGATGGAGGAGAGGACAAAAAGATTGCCCTGAGAAAGAGGGATGACCCGAGGAGATGTTCTGACAAACTGAGAGGGGGGAAAATTACGCTTCAGAGATAAAAGCATGCTAAGGAGACCCTCTAAAGCCTTGGGTTGAGATGCAAGAAGAAAAAATATTCAAAAATTCGAGGAGGATAAGATTAAATCTAAGGGACAGCAAACTAAGTGGAGGCATAGAAAGAAAATTGACTAATTGAGGGAGTACCCACAGACAAGAAAGAATTAAAAAAGAGAGATGGGAACTAGATAACAGTGGATGTAAAAGAACATATTAAAAAGCAAGAAGATTAATGCAATAAAGGAACAATTGAAAAAAACAGGAACAGCAAACTAAAGACATAAAAACAAAATTTAAGAAGTGACAGGTTACGGCACAGACTAGAATGAAAGAAAAATAAAGACTGTGACCTGGATAAAGGCAGATGTAGAAAAGAAGTAAAAGCACCCTGACAGGACAGACGAGAAATAAGATGAAACGTAGGGTTAGACACCTTGTTACGAGTAGACATAGAAAGAAAACTTTAAAAATGACTGGGTACACAACAGGCAAGAAAGAATTAAAAAATAAAGAAGGCAAACTGGATATAAAGAGATGAGGAAAGAAAATTTAAAAGCGACCGGGTACGCAACAGGCAAGAAAGAATTAAAAAATAAAGAAGGCAAACTGGATATAAAGAGATGAGGAAAGAAAATTTAAAAGCAACCGGGTACGCAACAGGCAAGAAAGAATTAAAAAATAAAGAAGGCAAACTGGATATAAAGAGATGAGGAAAGAAAATTTAAAAGCGACCGGGTATGAGACAGACAGGAAACAACTAGAAAACAGAGAGCAATCTCGATAAAAGTAGACATAGAACAAAAATTTTAAAAGCGGCACAATACAGGAAACAGGAAAAAGTGTAAGACAGACAAAAAATGAGCTAAAAGTACTCCTACAAACAAAACTTCAGGATGAAAAGAATGGAGAGTTAAACTGAAAAATAGGGTAAGTTAACTAGATAAGTTAAGACATAGAAAATTTAAAAAGCAATGTGGTTCATGACAGGAAAGAATTAAGAAATAGAAACTAGAAGGGGTTAAAAGTAGATGTAGGAAGAACATATTAAAAGCGACAGGATTAAGGAAATAAAGGGAAAAGAAATAGGGATGGTGTTCTAAGATGGAAACGTAAGAAAATTAAAATAGAGGGATGGGGACTTGGTACAAGTAGGCCCAGAAAATTTAAAGAGGCAGCACTAAGGAAAGGTGAGAAACAATTAAAGACAGTGAATGCAATAGAGGTAGACAAATAAAGGGCATTTAAAAAAGAAAACAACTGAAAAATAAAGACGACAAACTAAAATGCAGACATAGAAAGCAAAGGTGTAAAGGACTGCAAGAAAATGAGACACAGAAAACATTAAAATCAACAGGGATGAGGGAAATAAAGAAAAAAATTCAGGGAACTAGGTAGAAACAAAGAAATGAAATTTTAAAAATTATGGGGATAAAGAGAGCAAGAGATGAAAAATAGAGCCAAAAACTCAATAAAAATACACATAGAAAAACTTGTAAAGTCATGGGATCAAGAGAGGAAAAATATTAAGAAGTAGAGACGGCAAAGTAAATGCAGATGCAGCGAGTACATTTTAAAAGCGGTGGGGTACATGACAGGAAAGTAATACAGGGATGGGGAGCTTGATAAAAATAAACACAAACAAATTTGAAAATGCAAAGGACGAAGAGAGGAAAGAATTAAAAAATAGGGACAGCAGACTAAATTAACAGACGTAGACAGATAACTCAAAAAGTGAGGTTGCTACGGAAATGCAACCAAGAGCAAAATATAAAGACCGTGACCTGTAGAAAAGCGGACGTAGAAAGAAAATTTAAAAGCGACGTGTTAAGCGACAGACAGGAAAGACAGAACAGAAATACTCTGAAAGTAAAGGAAAAAAATTAAATTAAAATGGACACATTAAAAGACATTTTAAAAAGTGATGGCACTAATAAAAGAGCTGAAAATCAACAAACACAGCGAACGGGATAAAAGTAGGCAAAAAGACAATTATAAAAGCAACAGCAGTTAGGATAATGAGGGGGGAAAAAATGAAAAGGGATTGAATAGGGAGTTAAGCTACCTTAAAGGGGGAAAAGGATTCTTGCTTGTGAGTTGGCAGGGCTCACAAAAAGGGCTTTAAACAAGGTTTGAAGTGGGGAGGGGACATAGCCAGCCTCATTAAAGAGCAGCCTAGGGGGCGGCACACGGATCTCGGGAGTGAAATTGATATCCCAGCTTGAGTGCGTCTACGCAGATGCATGCAGCACGGGCGCTGAATGGGAGGAGGTGGAAGGTGTTGTGCAGCAGGATAGCTATGACTTAGTCGCCATCGCAGAGATGTGGTGGTATGACTCTTACGACTGGACTGCACTGTTGGATGGCTATAAGCTCTTTGGAAGGGATAGGCAAGGAAGGGGAGGCGGTGGGATGGCTCTGTATGTTAGGGAGTGTTTTGATTGTATAGAGCTCAATGATAGTGACGATAAGGTCGAGTGCTTATAGGTAAGAATGGGGGAGAAGGCCAACAAGGCAGATATCCTGCTGGGGGTCTGCTGTAGACCACCCAGGCATGATGAAGAGGTAGCTCGAGCATTCTACAAGTGGCTGGCAGAACTATCACGATCACTAGCCCTTGTTCTCATGGGGGACTTGAACTTACCGGATGTCTGCTGGAAATAAAACGCAGCAGAGAGAAACTGTCTAGGAGGTTCCTGGAGCATGTGGAAGATAACTTCCTGACAAAGCTGGTGAGTGAGCCTACTGGGGGAGGTGCCTTGCTCGACCTGCTCTTTACAGAGAAGGACTGGCAGGAGATGTGGCTGTCGGAAGCCATCTTGGGCTTAGCAACTGTGAAATGATGGAATTCCCGATTGTTGGCAAAGTAAGGGCGGGGCCAACAAAACTGCTACCGTGGACGTGTGGAGGGCAGGGTTTGGACTCTTCAGGATGCTGGTTGAAAAAGGGTCCCTTGGGAGGAAGTCATGACAGGCAAAGGGGTCCAGGAAGGCTGGGCATTCTTCTAGAAGGAAGTCTTGAGGGTGCAGGAGCAGGTTGTCCCCACATGCCATAAGATGAACCAGCAGGGAAGACAACCGGTCTGGCTGAATGGGGAGCTTTTTCTGTGTCTCAGGAAAAAAAAAGGAGAGTTTACAGCTTTTGGAAGAAAGGGCAGGCAACTCAAGATTACAGAGACCTTGTTAGGTCTTGCAGAGAGAAAATTAGGAAGGCAAAAGTGCAGCTAGAACCTAACCCTGCCACAGTTGTTGGAGATAACAAAAAAATGTTTTTACAAATATGTAAAGAAAAACAAGCCAAGAAGAATCTCCATCCTCTGTTGGATGCTGCAGTGGGGGACGCTGCCACCAAGGATGAGGAAAAGGCTGAGGTATTTGTTGCCACCTTTGCCTCAGTCTCTAGTAGTCAGACCAGTTATTCCCAGGGTATTCAGCCCCCTGAGTTGGAAGGCAGGGACAGAGAGCAAAATAAACTCCCCTGGTAATCCAGGAGGAAGCAGTTTATGACCTCCTCTGCCACCTGGATGCTCACAAGTCTATGGGGCTGGATGGAATCAGCCTGAGAGTACTGAGGGAGCTGGCGGAGGAGCTTGCTGAACCACTCAATTATTTATCAGCAGTCCTGGTTCACAGGGGAGGTCCCAGATGACTGGAGGCTTGCCAATGTGATATGTGATGCCAGAAGGAGGATCCGGGGAACTACAGGCCAGTCAGCCTGACCTTGGTACCGGGGATGATTACAGAGTGCGCTCACCAGACACGTGGGGGACAACCAGGGGATTGGGCCCAGCCAGCATGGGTTCATGAAAAGCAGGTCCTGCCTGACCAACCAGGTCTCCTTCTATGACTGGGTGACCCACCTAGCAGATGAGGGAAAGGCTGTGAACATTACATACCTGGACTTCAATAAAGCCTTCAACGCTGTCTCCCACAGCATTCTCCTAGAGAAGCTGTTGGCTCATGGCTCGGACAGGTGTACTCTTCACTGGGTACAAAACCGGGGGGATGGCCAAGCCCAGAGAGTTGTGGTGAACGGAGCTAAATCCAGTTGGCACACAGTCACAAGCGGTGTTTCCCATGGGTCGGTTTTGGGACGGGTCTCATTTTGTATCTTTAGCAACGATCTGTGTGAGGGGCTCAAGCATGCCCTCAGTAAGTTTGCAGATGACACTGAGTTCGGTGGAAGTGTTGATCTCCTAGACGGTAGGAAGGCTCTGCAGAGGGATCTGGATGGGCTGTACCTATGGGCTGAGGTCAACTGTATAAGGCGTAACAAGGCCAAGTGCCGTGTCCTGCGCTCAGGTCACAACAAGCCCACACAATGCTACGGGCTTGGGGAAGAGTGGCTCGAAAGCTGCCCGGCGGACAAGGACTCGGGGGTGCTGGTTGACGGCCGGCTGAACGTGAGCCAGCAGCGTACCCGAGTTGTCGATAAAGTCAATGGCATCCCAGATTGTATGAGGAATAAGGTGGCCAGCAGGACTAGGGAAATGATTGTGCCACTGTACTCAGCACTGGTGAGGCTGCACCTCAGGTATTGTGTTCCCTTTTGGGCCCCTCAGGACAAGAAAGACATTGAGTTGTCGGAGCCTGCCCAGAGAAGGGCAATGACACTGGTGAAGTCTGGAGAACAAGTCTTATGAAGAACAGCTGAGGGAACTGGGGTTGTTTTAGTCTGGAGAAGATGAGGCTGAAAGGAGGTTGTAGTGAGGTGAGCGTTGGTTCCTTCTCCCAAGTAGCTAGCAATAGGAAGAGAGGAAATGGTGCCAAGTTGCATCAGGGGATGTTTAGATTGCATATTAGGAAGAATTTCTTTACTGAAAGAGTCGTCAAGCATTGGAACAGACTGCACAGAGAGGGGTACAGTCACCATCCCTGGAGGTGTTCAAAAAAACGTGCAGATATGGCACTTCGGGACGTGCTTTAGGAGGCGTAGTGGCGTTGGGCTGACAGTTGGACTTGATGATCCTAGAGATCTTTTCCAACCTTATTGATGATATGAAAAAATAGGGACAGTGAACTTAATAAAAAATTTTAAAAGCAACGGGGTGCACAACTGACAAAGAACCATTAAAAATAGGGATTGGCAGCTTCATAAAGTAGACCTAGAAAAAGAATTTTGAAAGCAATGGGATAAGGGACAGACAGGAGAAAAAATAAAAAATAGGGTCCACAAACTAAATAAATGAAGACATCAAAACAAAGTTTAAGAAGTGATAAAGTAGAGGACAGGCAGGGAGAAATAAACATGGATGGGGAACTGGATAGACAGACATACAGAGAAAATTTAGAAAGCAATGGGGTTCTGGCCACATAGGTAAGAAGTTAGTTGTCAAGAGAGGGAGCCAGATAGACAGCCGCAGGGAAAGGACATTGGAATATCAACCAGATGCAGAGCAGAGGGAGTCACTGAAAACCAAGATAGGTCACAGGCTAGAGGGAGACCTAGAAATGCAATTTTCATGAGCAACGGGGAAGAAGGCAGTGTGGGAAGAATGAAATAATAGCGGGTGGGGAGCCAGAAAGAGAGAGGCATAGAAAGGGAATGTAGAAGGCGATGGGGTACAGGGCAGTGTTGACAGAAGAGCAAAAAGCCTCGGGGAGCTGGTCAGCCCAAAATGGAGACAGAGGCAAAGACAGGCAAGGAGGCAGGCAGAGACTTGGAAAAGCATAGCAGGATGGGCCCAGATGCATGTGAGGAGACATGTGACTCACCGCAGCTCCTATTGCAGGCAGAACACCTTTGCAGCCCTGAGGTTTCACTCTCTGCCCCTGCCCCTTCCTCCTCTGCAGTGCTGGCTGCCCAAATGTCGCCCACCCAGGAGTAGGTGATGGGTGCCTTGATGCTCCTCTCCCACCAGGCTTCCCAGATGCACAGGGGCTCACACGTGCGGCTGACAGAAGCGCCTATATCCTGACACCTCGTGCTGGTGGTGTGCTCTGTTGGCAACCTCTGAGAGGGATCCTTCCTTGCTTAAGGACAGGCTGTTCCTTGCTGGAGGCAGCTGCCTGCAGAACTTGCTTCCTTTCACTCCTCAGCCAGCTCCTGCAGACAGGAGTGCCCAGGCAGCCCTCTACCCAGCTAGAGCCCCTTGGCACAGCAGGGCCAGCCCCATCCTCAGCCTCACCAGCTGCACCTAGGGCTGCCCCAGCCCAGGCCCAGCTGTGGCCTTTATAAAACCTTGGCCCCACCCCTCCTGGCTTCATGGGACCCACCTGGGCTGCCCCAGCCCACAGCTGGAGCCCATGAGGAACAGGGAGCCACCACCCCAGCCCCACAGCATGTCATCATGTCCCCTGGACCCAACTACAGCCACTCACCCTGAAGCCCAGGGTCTGGAAACACATCCAGGAATGCAAAGGAGGCGGCAAAGGTTTGTTCCTTCAGGCACATCAGAAATCCTGGCGGTGAGCTGGCTACGAGGCTTAGGACAAAGGCAGCAGGACAGAGGGAAAAGAGGGAAGAAAGCAGGAGGAAGGACAGAGGGACGTAGAGAAGAGGACAGGGAGCCAGAACGTGGGATATGAGGAAACAAGAGAGGGATAGGTGAAGTGTACAGGGCAGAGTTGGCAACAGAGTAACAGCTTTGGGGGGCCAGATGGGTAGGTGGGCTAAACCTAGAATCAGGGTTTGGGGTGGGTGTTTTTGTACTGTGGCAGCAACTCCTGCTCTGTGGGCACAGCCCTGTGGGGGAAAGTAACCAACTGGGGAAAATGGGCCCTGGATCGGGGTGGGAAGAGGGGAAAAGGAAAAGGGGTAAGGGGCAGCTTTTGAAAATGCTTTTATAACTTCAGTAGAGATGAAAGGGGGGGGGGGGGTTGAGCCTTTAAACCTTTCCATAAATAGGGTTTCTTTGCATTAAAAGACCTCTATATTGATACCGTAAGTTGGCAAATACAAGAACCCTCTAAAACTCAATTTGTAGTTTTAAAAAGCAAGCATTCTTTATTGTGGTGCTGGTCGTGCAGGGGATCGCTTCACCTAGCGTGCTCGCTGAGTTGCTCTACTACAGGGGTTATATGCAATCAAAATACACATATTTGTTAGATTTCTAGGAAGTTATTACCATATTCATACCATTCTTCGAACACATTAACATATGCAACTGTCCTTAACACATGCAAGTTCGTGCTCATCGGTGGTCTTCCAGGGTCCCCTGGTGGTCATCAATAGTCTTCCTCACCGTGTCTGCTGGTTGAACTCAGCTTCTGGGCATGCTCAGTTCGGTTTAGGCTTGGTTCCACAATTCTTACTGATACTAAACTAGCTTATTCCAGTACATTTCCCTTATTTATTCCACTCAAGGATATAGTGTCTCCAGATTCCCTTCTATCTAATCGCATATAGCAAGTTCTCAGAGAATCTTATTAGCAAAGTATTCTGGTTATTTCAAAACTTAGCTATGTTGCTCCAATTAGAGGAGGCTGTATGTTCTTTTGAAGCCGGTATCAGGTATCAATCCCTTCTTTTCTTTTGATGGTTTGTAGCCAGCAAGCTACAACCCTCAACGTATTAATTTTTTTTTCCAGCAAAGGCTGGAGCAACAGTTACAACACAGTATCGTTACACAGGAAGTATGTACAGCTATGATGAAAACAATCAACAAAAACAATTTCTTAAACCAGGACCAGTCGGGTGACCACAAGGTTTATTTGTGCCAAATTTCTTCAAACCCTAAAGATGTGTCATCCTCCTGTATTTGTTTAACTATGCTGACTTGCTGGTTTATAACCCCTTTAATAGGTATGGTCCCTGGGATATGAGGGGCCTGATATGGTCTCCCACAGAGCAATTCATAGCAACCTAAACTATTTTTACCCTGAGGCTGTATCCTAACTTTTAATAATGCCAAAGGCAAAGCTTGTATCCAGGTCATTGAAGTTTCCTGGCATATTTTCCCAATTTGGGATTTAAGAGTGTAGTTCATTCTTTCTACCTTTCTATTTGACTGAGGCCTGTATGGTGTGTGTAAATCCCATTTCATATCTAAAATTTGACTTGGTTGTTTTATAACTTCATCAACAAAATGTGGTCCCCCATCTGATGACATCCCATGGGGAATGCCAAATCCTGAAATAAGTTCTTTGAACAAAACTTTAATTGCTTCTCTAGCCTTATTGGTGCAACAGGGAAAAGCCTCTGGCCATCCGGTAAAAGTGTCAATTAAAACCGAGATGTACCTATATCCTCCTGTTCTAGGTAGCTCTGTGAAATTGATTTTCCAATAATCCCCTGGGGAATTTCCTCCTTTGGTTACTCCAAAAATCAATCTATAACTAGTACTTGGGTTATTTTTACAAGTTTCACATCTTTCTGTAATGGATCGGATAATTTCTGTTATTGCCCAGCTTATAACTATTTTCCAAACGTACTTAACTAAATTTTCAGTTCCTTTATGTACTTTATTATGTTCTTGCCTAGCAATTTCTTTCATAAATAAGGGCGGGATTACTACTTGCCATGTGGCTGTAATAGCCCACCCATCCATTTGTTCCTCTGCCTGTAAGGTCTTTAATTTGGCATCTTTATCATATTTAGGTGGTGTCTTAGGTAGAGTTATTTCTTTTTCTGGTAATAATGCCATGACGGCTGTTTCTGCAGCCTCTTTGACAGCTTTATCCGCCACCCGATTACCTATTTCTGGTGGGGTCTTTCCTGTTCGGTGGGCTTTGTGACGCATTATTGCAACCGCTGTTGGGTTTTGGATGCTCTCTAGTAGTTCTTGTATATGTGCTGCATGCTTGATTTCAGTTCCTTGTGCTGATAATACTCCTCTTTCTTTCCAGATGGCTGTGTGGGCATGTACAACTCCAAAAGCATACTTAATAATATCTGGACAGATTCTAACCTTTTTCCTTCACTCAGTTCCAATGCTAGAAGTATGCCACTGCTCTTTGCTGTCCTCCTAGAAACTGTGCCAGGACCCCTAATGCCACTCCTCGCTGCTCATGAGTGAAAAGTTCAAAGATTTTAGTCAGGTCTGGCATTCCCAGGGTGGATGCCCTCATCAGAGCCTGTTTCAATTGTCTGAACGCAGCTCTGCTGTCGTTTGTCCATTCAAGGCTCCCTCTTTGGGAGTCCTTTAGTAATTTGTATAGAGGTTTTACCATCAATCCATAATTCACAATCCACAGGTGTCACCATCCCACCGTGCCTAAAAACGCTCACAATTCTCCCAGCATACGTGGCTCGGGGAGATGGAGAATAGCTTCTTTTCGTTCTGTTCCTAGTCGCCTCTGCCCTTTTAGAATTTCAAAGTACAGGTACGTGACCATTTCTCAGACAATCTGCGCCTTTTTTGATATGCGGTATCCGCTAATTCCCAAGAAACTCAAAAGGCTTATTGTCAGAAAAACATCGTTCTCGAGTCTCTGCTGCAATTAACATGTCATCTACATAGTGTAGTCCAGTTTCCTGTCCATTTTCTTTCCTCCAGATTTCCAATTTTTTTGCTAGTTGATTTCCAAAAATGGTTGGGCTGTCCTCAAAACGTTGTGGTAGAACAGTCCAAGTATCTTGTGTCTTTTGCCCTGTTTCAGGATTTTCCCAGTCAAAAGCGAGAAGTTCCTGATTTTCATAATCAAGAAGTATGCAGAAAGAGGCATCCTTTAAACTTAAAACTGTAAACAAACTAGCCTTGTTCACTAGTGAGGGTAGTTGGTAACGTATATGGGTTTGCCACCACCGGATTTATGCCTTTTATTATCTGTTGACCCATATTCTACCAGTAATTTGCATTTCAAAAATTTCTGAATGATTGGCACTAGGACAATTCTTGCTTCTAGTTTTAAAGGATATTGTTTAATTCTTACCAATGCCAATCCTGGTTTAAGGTCTATCCTTACAGGTTCAGCTCTCTTTCATTTTTCCCTGGTACCTCTCCTGCCCAGGCAATGGATCTCACTGCATTTTTTACTTCAGCCAGGATTTTCTTTTCCACCTGTTTAATTTCCTGCAGTAACAATATTGAAGCTTGGACGAATTTAGACTCAGGCATTATTACTTCCACTTTCCCATTTTTAAATTTGATCTCTGCTTCTAATTTTTCTAATAAATCTCAGCCTATCAGAGGTTTTGGTGCACCTGGTAAATACAGAAATTGGTATGTTACCCATTGCTTTCCAATTTTAAATTCTATAGGTTTAAAGGAGGGCTGTGTCTCTGCCTTTCCTGTCACACCAATAATTCTTACAGTATCATATCCTAATTCATGCCTTTTTGTATTTAAAACTGAATAGGTTGCCCCTGTATCAACTAAGCATTCCATCTCTGTTTCATCTTCCCCCAGCTTAATTATAACGAGACGCTCTGCTGGGGAAGATCCCTCCAGGCTCCTTCAGTCCCTAGCTTCTATAGCCATCACAGGAGTTTTTGATTCCTCAGATTTCCATTAAACTGGACATTCTTGCTTCCGGTGCCCCTCCTGTTTCGCAATAAGCACACTGAATGTCTCCTACATAGAGTTTTGGGAATCCTCTGCCACATCCTCTTCCTCGGTAACCACATCTAAATCCACCCCTAAGTCCTCCCTGAGGACTGCAGGTCCCTCCTAGGGCAGCTATTAATCTGGCATTCCCCTTTTCTTTCTGCTGATCCCTATTTCTATAAACCACCGAAGCCTGCTCCAACAATTTTCCAAGTCCCTAGCATCTGTTCCCGCTATCTTTTGCAACTTTCTCTGAATATCATCAGCAGACTGCCCAGTAAACAAAGTCGCTAATTGGCCTCTCCCTTCTTCTGACTCAGGATCAAGGGTCGTGTACTTCTGGGCAGCTTCTTTCAATTTATTTAGGAAATCGGTTAGAGAATCTTTTTTATTGTGTTTGATTTCATGCAATTGTGAACAATTTATGGCTGTTGGTATAGCATTTCTTATACCAAACAAAACTGACCTCTGATACTGCTCTGATAACAATTATCTTCATCATCATTAGGGGACCAGTCAGGATCTAGTAAGGGAAAGTGTTATTCCACCAGTCCTTGCAACACCCTTGGTGCCACCTGACCCTCATCCTGGGTGAGTGCAGCTCTATGAATCACATCCCTTTCTGTACTATCAAATAACACTTGCAGGACAGCTTCAATATCCTTCCAGTCTGGGTCCTGAGTTTTAATCATCATCTCAAAAGTATTAGCCACACAATCAGGATCGTTCCTATAGCTACTGGCAGCTATTTTCCAGTTACTTAAGTCTGCCATTGAAAAAGGCACTTTCACCACAACTGGCACATCGTTCCCAACCGCCTGTCTCAACAGGGCTTTAATACAGCTCCCTGCTGGCTGCGAGTTCTCTCCGTCACTGGAGGTATCCCTGAAACACTTCCCTCTGACTCATTATCCGATCCCTCTGCCTCGGAGGGCTTGGACCCACAATTTTGAGGCAGCCCCTGTCTTTACATCCTCCTCCTGTTCATTCTAAGTCAGCTTATTCTGGGTCAGCTTTAAACATCTCTGTCCAATACTGCATGCTGAACAGCACCTCTTTAACATTTTCCCTTTATCTCTCATCTCTGTCTTGCTTTTCCTTTTCTAATGCCAATGCCAGAGAACCGTTTGAGGCCAAATTGATTCCACATTTCTTTTGCCACTCAGGATGTTACCTTAAAGTAAAGAACATATCAGCATATAATACCTCATCCCATTTTCCTTCTCTTCTACAAAACAACATTAAATGTAATATAGTAGTATTATACTCCAAAATCAGCAATTAACTTCTTGACACCAATGTTAAAGAATTAATTACAATTATTTAGTATTATTTAGTATGTTTTATTAATATAATATTATCCACAACAACTATCTGATCTGAACATGCAAAACCAAACCCATAGTTCTGATAACCAAACCAAAATTCAGAGACCGATCATGACAATTAACTGAACTGAGGGCTCGAACACCTTTGGTGGGACTCTAACCCACTACTTAAACTTTTGGGATTCGAACCCCATTCCAAACCCGGGTGTTATCCAAACTTTCGTTTGGGATAACCAAAGTGGGGACTCTAACCCCTTAGGTACCTTTATAGCCCAACCCTGCATAGCTTTCACTGTGTGTTATGGGCAGGCAACCGATTCAAACCAAATTGAAAGAATGCCTTAAAACTTACCAGGGGTCTCACTTTGAGCTCTTTATTCCGGGGATCGGAGATTCTCACCAAGAATCCCTTGGTGCTGGCTGGAGGTCCTGTGATCCCACAGATCTGTCGAGGTAGAAGCAGCGTCCCATCTGGGGTGCCAAAAATGATACTCTAAGTCGGCAAATATAAGAACCCTCTAAAACTCAATTTGTAGTTTTAGAAAGCAGGCATTTGTTATTGCGGTGGTGAGCGCGCAGGGGATTGCTCCACCTAATGTGCTCGCTGAGTTGCTCTACTACAGAGGTTATATGCAATCAAAATACACATATGTTAGATTTCTAGGAAGTTATTACCATATTCATACCATTCTTCGAACACATTAACATATGCAACTGTCCTTAACACATGCACGTTCGTGCTCATCGGTGGTCTTCCAGGGTCCCCTGGTGGTCATCAATAGTCTTCCTCACCGTGTCTGCTGGTTGAACTCAGCCTCTGGGCATGCTCAGTTCAGTTTAGGCTTGGTTCCACAATTCTTACTGATACTAAACTAGCTTATTCCAGTACATTTCCCTTATTTATTCCACTCAAGGATATAGTGTCTCCAGATTCCCTTCTATCTAATCGCATATAGCAAGTTCTCAGAGAATCTTATTAGCAAAGTATTCTGGTTATTTCAAAACTTAGCTATGTTCCTCCAATTAGAGGAGGCTGTATGTTCTTTTGAAGCTGGTATTAGGTATCTAATATAGTGGAGACATTTACACTTATGTATCTACTTACATATATGTATATTTAGGGATTACAGGTATGTTTTATAATTTATTATTATCTATTTACACATTACCTGTTTTATCCATTCTGACTATGTCTATTTACAATTATATAGAATATTTATACATTTATGTATTTAGACATACAGATTAACACTTACAACTTCTGTTTACATGAGCTATCTCTTTAGACTTGGATATTTTGACACTAATCTCATTACACTTCTCTATTTAGACTTGGATATCTACTTATATCTATTTAGACTTAGTTATCTATTTTCACTGACATATTACCTTTATTTACATTACATAAAACATCTACTTAGGCTTACTGTGGAATACACAGTAAATGCAGATAGCTCTACCTAGTCAGATTTTTTTTTACATATAGTGAAAAAAAACATTTATCAATAAAAACCTTCATACAATATAGTAGGCACAGGGTTTATTTTAAAGGATGTGAGTTTTTTCTTAGTAATTCAAATAGAAACAGGTAGAGGTTCTTAATATATAAAAAATAACTTATAGACATTAATAAAGGAGTTTAAAATGCTAAAAATATCTATATGGAGTTCAAAATAGAAAAAACATTTTCATCTATTTTGATGCCACACACCCATATTTACAGTTTATACTATTGTACCCCCCCCCATGAATTTTTGGGCTCTGACATCCTTTTTTGGGAGAATGCCCCATTACACCCCCATACCCCACTCAGCTGCTACTTTGCTGCATCATTGCCCCCCCTGCCCAGTGACCTTAGTGTGCCCCACCTAACATGAAGCAAACATGGGCTGGGAGGTATTTTCTGAGCATCATGAGATGTTTTCAGCAAGACATCTAAAAAACAAAAATCCCAAACTATATTTCAGCATAGTAAAAAATTAGCACAGATGAAAATGCAAAATGTGGTCAGCATCCTGGATAGGAGAGTAGTTGAGCCAAAGGAGGATTTCAGGTAAATAGGTCAACTCAAAATACAACACATCCTTTAAAAGCTGGAGTTATTTGAACACTTGAAAACAGCATTAAGACTAATTGTTACCATTTTGAACAGATTCTTCGAGTAACACTATAAATACTGTTGCTGGTGTTGGAAAAAGTCTCATCCCTTCCTTACAGCACTGCTGCATGGAGATAACCCTGTGAGGCTGCAGGACAAGGTTTTACCATAATCAGAATCTACGCTTACAGATCCACCTCAACAGCTGCAGCCCTTTTACTGCTGCTGCACATCTTCCTTGCTCTATGAAGCCAAAAGTGAAGTGTCAAACTTTTGAAAGACTAAAAAAATAAACAAATTGCAATAATTCACTTCATGCTAATAAGGTGTGCATGTGTTTATACACATCCAATAAAAACACTTCTGCTATAAAAGTGTTCCATTTTCCTTCTGCATTAATTTAACCTGCACAGCTGTTAATTGATGCCATTAGATAATCTGTCTCTAAAATACACAGTAATAATTTGACTAGGGGGTTTTTTGTGTGTTATGTAGTTAGGAGAGACATCTGGCCAGCTGCCCTGCCCAAGAGAGAGGCTGCTGAACTGCTAGGGAAACATGCCCTTGAAAGCAAGACAGAAATCAAGTACTTCAGAGCAATCCCTCAAAATAGCAGGGAAAAAAACCAAAGCATTCAGTTGCCTCTCTTGTTGTTAAACACTTACAATGAATACCTAACTGCTTAAATACACCTAATAAATTGTAGACTACAGCTATTTGGCACTTACTTATAGTTTAAACAATGCAAGTCAGTTTGTAAATCATACTGTGTTAGGATTTTTTTAAAGTTTCATTTATGACAGGAAAACTGCAGGGAGATAAGAGATTCCCCCATGTGCTTTTACTTTGGGGGGGGAACAAATCCACAGTGATGTAATACATAAGGCTACCAAAAAAGGACTGGCAGATTTGCTAAATTATTTGGCTGTACTGAAGCATGCCAAAGAACACCATTTTATGCTATCTCCACTGTTACAGCTGAGAACCCAAACACTACCGCTGTCATTAACATTTGGAGTATATGCTGTGCTTGGGTCTCTGAAAGGAAGTTCACGTTTTTTCTTAGAAACAAAAAAAAAAATAAAACACACAAAGTCTTGTGCTGATGACTTCTACTGCCAAATACACCATCTCCAAAGTTCCATTCTAATGGGAAGTTCTCAGAATGCACCCTCTTTGAAAGAGCAATATTTCTATTTTTCAAAATCTCTTTCTAACCGAAGTCAAAGTTACACACTGTGGGGCTGTCAGAGGGCTCAGGTTCTGAATCCTTCCTCAACAAAAAAAGACATCAGCTAACCAGGATCTTCCTGCAGTTGCCAGGTTCCTTTCCATCATCTGCAAAAAACCCACAGTGCCAGCAATAATATCACATGGGTCGACACAGATGTCTTCTGCAATACCCCCCTCCTCGAAAGGAATATGCCCTTCTCTGCGCAGATTCCAGCAGAGCACACTGCAGCCATCATCACTGATGGCACCAAATATATCAAAACAGAGCAAACTACTGTTACACTCACAAGAAATCAGCAGTCCCATGTACATCCACACTCCTACCCAGCTCACTTCAAATGCTCATGTGATTCCAAAAGCAGCCCATGTGGTGCCTCCAAAAGTGACGAGCTTAACAATGGTACGACAGGCTTCTCTGATCTTAGACACAGACCACCACCTCACCTTCTCAGACCTCTCATCGGCACGCGGCAGCACCATGCCGAGCCTGTGTGGCGGCACCTGCAAAAACCCAAGCAAAACGGCACATGCTGAGATACTGCCCAAAAACACAGCCTACCCACACCGATCCCCATCTCACGCTCCTTTACCTCGACAGCTCGTCTGCCAGGCCTCCGTCATTTCCACTTGCCGTGTGGAGGCTCGCCCACCACCTATAACACCCAAACACTATGGGTTGCCTACAACTTCACCAGCAACACAACACCTCAGAAAGAACCGCTACTTCAGCCCACCAATCGCCGCTCACCTTGCCCAACTCACCTCCAGTACTCAAATCCCACCTGGCTTATCACTTTGCACCTTCAAATCCAAAATTTTTTTAAAAAAAAGTATACTCAAGAGAAAAACACACAACAGAATCATATAGCAGTCAGTCACACCTTCCCTCTATATACCACACACCGACTCACCTTCTTACAGCACTCCCCTCGGCTCTCCTCCGTCCCCCTGCATGCCTCGTCCCTCAGCATCTGCAAAAACAACATCGAACAAGGCACCTGGATGCACAGCAATACCTTAATGATTCCAGAGGTCTTGTTCGCATGTAGGAACATCATCTAGAGCCCAGCTACAGCCTGCCATTAAAAGAAACACATTCAGTCTAACATTAAGCCCTACACATACAAGCTTGAACACCTTTGAGATGCACTCTGCTCAGCTAGCACTCTAGCTGCCTCTCCCACACAGCTACCATCATCCCCTCGGCACCCGCAAAACACTACGGAAATTACTGTCTGCACCCGCTGACGAGCAGCCGCTCAATACGAGATGACTGTACAACCCTTGCCCCAAGAGCCCAGGCACAGCAACAGATGAACCATAGGCTCTCATCGCTAAGCCACCTCCCCCTGACTCTACACCCACGGGCAGGGCAGCTCCAAAACAAACACACACAGCCACAGACCAACGCTACGTGGAACACTACAAACAACACGCCTCAAAGGCGAGAGAAAACTCTCGGCAAAAGAACCACGACACCCGGATGGAAGAGCTCGTCGGGCAAGAAGACCTGCAGGACCCTGACAGTGACATGAGGAGGCCCTATGGCAACCCCAGAAAAATAGCAGAGCGTCACAGCCCATGACAAGACGTTACTCTCAAAACGGAAAAGAGGTGGATGCGCAAGAAGCCTGGCTTCAAGACCTAAGAAAGTAAGGATGCAGGGAAGAAATGCCAGTCCCTGAAAACAGGGAGCTGGAGAGCAGAGCTACTCATGCAGCTGGGAACGACGCCGCACAAGACCGTCGTCCAGAAACTTCTGAGACGCCAGACCGATCCACGCTTTGAAACTTGTAACACGAGAAAAGAAGCGCCTGATGGGCGCTGTGCCCGTGATGAGGGCCTTGCCAGGCCCTAGGGATGGTGCCCGATACACAGGCCTTGCTCCCTGAGAGCGAAGAGAACATCGAGACCCGAGGAAGGTCTAAGACACAGAACACAGACCACACAAACTGCACAACGCCACACACAGCCTGGAACCGCCCTGCCCGGCACACACTAGCCTCACGCTGAAGAGGAACCCGCTCCCTTTACCTGCCCAAAGGGGGCTAGTTCCTGGACAGCCCTCTCCCCTACACTGTCTTTAAAACCCCTTCCTGCCCTGGCCAACCTTGTCCCCTCCCTCCCCTCCCCACCCCTTCCCCGGCACCGCTGCCTCAACCTAGCTTTCAGAGGGCCGGGAGTTTCGATCCATCCTCAACAAGAAAAAGCACAGTCAGCCCACTGGATCAATCCCGTAGTTGCCAGGTGCCTCTTCATCATCTGGGGAAAAAAAAAAAAAAAAAAAAAACAACACAAACAACCACCAAACCCACAACCCACACACAACAAACAGTGCTGTCAGTCAGCATCACATCCATCAAAACAGACCTTTCCCACAACATCCCCCACCTCAGACGCACCCGGGCATTCCCCTCACCTGCTCCGTGCCCATTCCAGACTTGGACTGTTGTCATCACTTGCAGCCCCTGCAGATACCATGAGACACAAAATTACCAGCGCACTTGCAAGAAATCATCAGCTCCACACTCCTCCTCTCTGCGACCCAGCTCACGTCAAACACTCATCCAATTCCAAAGGCAACAAGCACAGAACCTGCAAAATCAAAGAGAAGCGCTTCAACTCACTTGCCATGCAACACCTTGCTATTTAACAACAGCCTGGCCCGCAACTGCTTCACTTTCTCACACCTCTCATCGGCCTGCAGCAGCACCACGCCGAGCCTGCGTGGCGGCACCTGCAAAAACCCAAAACAGCACATGCTGAGATACCGCCTGAAAACTCAACCTACACGCACCGATCCCCGTCTCACAGTCTTTTACCTCGACAGCTCGTCCGCCAGGCCTCCGTCATTTCCGCTTGCCACGTGGAGGCTCGCCCACCACCTATAACACTCAAACAACATGGGTCGCATACAACTTCACCAGCAACACAACACCTTCACCGCTACTTCAGCCCACCAATCGCCGCTCACCTTGCCCAACTCACCTCTGGTGCCCAGATCTCACTTGGCTCATTGCCTTGCGGCTTCAAATCCAAAAAAAAAAAAAAACAAACAACAAACCAAACCGCAATGGATTCACCCAGCCATTAGTCATGTCTTCCCTCTAAAACTCCACATGGACCCACCTTCTTAGAGTGCTCTGTTCAGCTCTGCTCTATCACCCTGCACGGCTCTATCTTCATCATCTGCAAGAATAGGATTATAGAACAAGTCACCTGGAGGTAGAGCAATAGCTTAACGATTCCAGAGTTCTTGTTCCCGTGTAGGAATACCATCTAGAGGCCAGCTACAGCCTGCCATTACAAAAAATACATTCAATCAAACATTAAGCCCTACACATACATGCCTGAACACCTTTGAGATGCATTCTGCTCAGCTAGCGCTCTAGTTGCTTCTCCCACACAGCTACCATCATCCCCTCGGCACCCGCAAAATAGTACGGAAATCACTGTCCTCACCCTCTGCCGACGGCTACTCGCTCCAACAAGGTTTGTACGGGCTTTGCCAAAACAGTCTTGCATATTAATGTGAACCATATACTCTTATTGCTATTCTTGACCCAACTCTACCATTGCTATACCCCCAGGTGGAGCGGCTCTGACACAGGCACCAACGTGCACAGACCAACACTGCACACAAATACTACAGACGACGTGACCCAGAGACCTAAGAAAACTCTCAGCAAGACGACTGATTTCCAGCCCAGAGATGCCACCGGGTGAGAAGATCTATGGGGCAGCGAGGAAGAATCTATGGCATCCACAGAGAAGTCGCCCACCATCACCTGTGATAAAACAATATGTCCACAACTGGGACGACGGATGCACGACAAGCCAGGCTTAAAGACCTAAGAACGTTAATATGCAGGGAAGAAGTCCCAGAAAAGAGCTCTGGGTAAACAGACTGCTCTTAAGCAGCAATGCTGAGACTGCCTTAATCACCACCACAAAAAGATGACCGTCTGTAAACTTCTGATATGCGAGACACACAAGACAGATCCATGTGCATTAGACAAATAATGCGAGAAAGGAAGCTCTCAGTTAGCATTATGCTGATGAGCCAAGGCTCGCGAGACCCTCAATATTGCTACCTATGTGTCCGCTGCACACAGAGAACAATAGAGACAACAACACCTGGTTAAGGTATGGTGTGGGACAAAGACAGACTACAAAAACCACACATTAACACAGACACAGGCTGGAACTGCCCTGCCTGGCAGACGCTTATGTTTTGCGGAAAGGACACGACGCCCTCACTCTGCCCAAGCGTGTCCAATCTCTGATTGGTCAGCTACACTGATTTTAAAACCCCTGCCTGCCCCAACTGCGCTTCCCTCAACCAACTGGCCACCCACACAAAGATAGCATTGGCCCCTCAACTTCCCTTTCAGAGGGCTGGAACTCAGAAACCGGCCTTTAGAAAGGCCACATAGGCTACATAGGATGGTGCTGCAATCACCCAGATGCTCATCATCATCTGTAAACACGGAGTGCCATCAGTCAGTGTCACACCAGGTTAATGCTGACCTATTCCGCAATGACACCCTCCTTGGAACCGCCACAACAATCTGCTCGCTCCCAGTCTATCAAGGCTGGATGTTGTGGCCACAACCACCTATGGCACCTAGAAAACCAGAGAGACAAAGCAACTGTTGTGCCTGGAAGCGGTCGCCTGCTCACAAACAATTCCATACCTCAAAAATAACTGCTGCTATGGTTTGCTGTTCATCGCTCACCTTGCCTGACAAGCTCGGGGCGGACATCCTGCTTCGCATGTAGTTTTGTGAGTCGCTTCACACCTTCAAAATAGAGCGTTACCTAGTCACATAGGAGCTCACAGTGACACGATCCCTCCATAGTCACGTGCCAACCTACCTTCTCACGACGCTCTGTTCGCCTCCTCCTTTCTGTGTCCGGCTCCCTACTGTGCATCTGCAGCAACAAGAAAACCAAGTCAACGGGATGCTGACAAATACCTTAACTAACAATAAACCTTCCCCATTCTGACTTCTCCGCTCCACTAACCTGGTCAATCCGTACTTTGCACTCCAACCTGCCATGCTGAGTCAGCATCATCAGGGAGTTCAAAAAGACAACAAACAGTAATACCCTTACTAAGTATACACCCTTCCCCCTTCGCCATATGCCGGACTCATCCTTTTCCCTCAGCACTCTCGCATGGCTACCCTCACCTCCTGAGCCCTGCCTCTGGGATAAGTGGCCACGTCAGGCGCCTGCTCATATAGTCCATCCTTATCCGATGACTCAGGAACCATAACCTTTGATCCCAGGCCCACCTCGGAATAAATAGAGAGGCACGCAGATGTTGCACGCTGCTTTCCAAAAGCGAGAGCCCACCATGCAAAACAGACTAACAAATCCCTTTGACTGACTTACTTGGCAACACAGAGACCCCCAAAGTCACAAAACCCAAACGAGCAACCTCACCCCCCTGTCACAGCACACAACGCCGTCTACTCGCCTTTGCTGTCACGCCTCGCTCGACTGTCCTGCTTAGTCCTAGGCCTATTACTAAAACTGCAAGAGTAAGTCAAACCATGCAACAACACACAGAAATTACAGTTAATGCCAGATGACTCAAACACTCAACACAGAAACTGATAGGCCAAACGCCAAAAGAGGTACGGGAAGCGAATGAGCCTGGCTGGTGTTATGACAGACTCTGCCTTTGTGGATAAATAACTCCTGAGTGACTCCATGAACAGCAGCATGGAGAACCTCTTGGTAGACAGCATGCTCAAACAAGAGCGCCGACACATACGGGAAAGGAGACTGGGCTGCTTGCATACAGAATGGTACCATTAGCTAACACTAAAGCCTCCCTTTCCCAACCATCCCCTGGTCCCCAAACTTTAGAAACCCTTTCTCTTATCCTGAACTGTCAGGGAAGGAACCCCAACCCTTCCCAACACCTCCTGCCCTGTATTTGCACCCCTGAAGCCCCTTTGTCAGCCGCTCCTCTGGAGCTGCCCTTCCAAGGTCTGCCCTGTGTTCTGCAAGCACCTCCTATCTTCCCTCTTCCCACAGACTCTGGGCTCTGCTACAGGTCCACAAAATAAGGGAAGTCCTGATGCTTAGCATCTATGAGGGCCCTGCCACAGGCTGCAAATGTTCTAGGGACAATGTGGTGCTCTGCGGCCGATCAGGAAAGGTGATGAGCTGTTCCATATCCCAAAAACACACTATGCCTTACGTCCCTGCTGCTTTCTTAAAAAAGGCTAAAACTCCATATACAGATGCATACAAAATGCTCACCCTAATCCCTACCACAGCATCTCATTATCAGTCCTGTTAAGAGATAATGTCAACAACTTGCAGAGTATACAGCAAAACTGGTGGAAAAAACCCAAGGTTCCACCTTCGGTAAAAATCAGGAATTCCAGGAAATTAAAATCCACTTAGGAAAAAACACAAACAAAAAAAACCAAACTAACAGAAAAACCCCACAAAACCAAATACCAAACTACACCGTTAAACCATCTTGCCACCCCTGAACACCCAATACAAAATTGCTGACCTGAGAAAAAAAGAAAAGCTACATACAAGTGTACTTTCTAATATATCTGCTGCTCAACCTTGAGTGCTCCTGAAGCCCTTACCTCAAACAGACACCTCCACTTCTCTATATATCAAAACACACCTACCCAAAGAGCTTAGACAGCTCAAAAGCTGCAACCAGCTGAAGGAACAGTACCAGAGAAGCCCAGAAGCAGAACAAGCCTCCTGAGCAGAGGTTGTGGCTCATATACGCCCATGCCCTGCCCACCAGCTTTCCCATAGTCCCCTGGGAAAGGGGAGGGGCGAACCACCAGAGAGTATAAAGACGGCCAGAAGAGGAACAGCAGGGAGTTTTCTCAACTGCCTTGAGTTTACAGCATGCAAAGTGCTGAACAGAGACCCTGACTGGAAATTACAATACCAGCTCTTCTACTACAACTACATCTACGTTGCATCAGCAACGTGACCGGGTACAGAATTAAACTTGATTTTTCTGGGACACAGATAGAAAAAGATAGACGTCATATTAAGCTACGGAAGAAAGCAGCTTATTAAATGCAGTAACAGTATTATTATTGAAAACTACATGCTTTACTTTCCTATTAAAAAAAAAAAAAAAACCTCAAAATGCTATGGGGTTACGCCTCATTTCTAGAAAGACCACCCACGCTACCTAACCTGTACCAGACCTACGTCCTGGATAGGACTGAATGACAAAGCAGAATTAGATCCTGTAAGAACCCCTTCTCAAAAATATCTCTGGTTGCAAAATAAGTCATGTACTGTAAATCATCAATGATTCAGAGTCACCTCAACGCTCTCTCTGACTGACTCCCTTAACAGAACTAGATCAGTCTCAAAGGACAGAAAACATGAAAAAACAGTGGAAATACACAAGTGTATCAGAAGCTGTACAAAGCAGCCAAATTAACACCTAGGTAGCTAAAACAGAAATAAATTGCATAGAACAACAAAAAACACCCCAGGAGATGTGTCAATAAAAACAGATGAAGGCTATCGCTTCTTGGAAAAAATCAAGAGGAGATCTGAGCCAACAATAGACATCTTTGGGGTACCACATACCAAATAGAAACAGCCTATAAGACAGAAAACAAACACACTGCTGTGGAGCACAAAGATGGCTTTGGCAAAGGTTCTGACAGGACAAGAGTGATAGTCACAGGGAACAGATAGGGGCCAGCAGGGGAAATGCTGTCAGCGTTGAGGGGCCAGCAGGGGAAATGCTGCCATTAGCTAACACTGTGCTATAAAGTCTTACGCCAAAACTGCATAGTAGTTACAGGAGACCCGAGTACAGACGGATGCTGAATATCACTTGATGGTCACAAAATCTCATGGAGATGGGCACCACATAATCTCATGGACACCCCTCAGACCCAAACGCTTAATGAGAGACACTTCTTGCCAAAATACAAGCTTGATGAGGAAAAACCAAAGGTGATGTGGGGGGAACTATTAAAATCTCAGTACAGGAGCACGCATTACTTCAGATAGCAGGATGGTTCTGCCAGGTTGGTCTGACCTGAGCACCTGGTTCTAATGCCTGTCCAGTGGGGTCCATGATATCTCTCACAGCCTCCCACATAATAGACAGGTCCCCTGTCTGGGACCATGTTTTGCATGTCCCAGCCCCTCCCCACCCCCATGATGAAAATCAAACACAAGAAATAAGGACTCTACTTCATCTCCTTGGCCTCCTAAACAAGCTTCCTTCCTTTGCTGACGGTCGACACAGATATCCTCATGCCATTCCTTGAATGCAGGCTGGCCCTCGGGTGCCCATACTGCCAAAGGAAGAGAAAATGATCATGCTCTTCTAACGAGCTCCATCATCCTCTCCTTCTTCAAGAGATCAAATCCCGATCGCTACATAACAGAAGTTTGTGCAGGAGATGGCCAAGCCCATCCCTGTAAATGGAAAACTCTGCTATGACCCTGTTTTGTTTTTAGGCGACAGCACCTGCCATCGGGGTGCCCCAGACCCCATTGTGGGTCACTAGGAAAATCAGATACCATGAGTTGAAAACATCCGGCAAGTAAAATATGACCTACAAACACGTATACCCCACCTTATCCCAAAACCTATCTATCAGATAGCTGGCTTCCTCCCACACAAAACTCACGTCTTCGACAAATACACCAAACACGAGAACATTCTGCCAAACAGAACAAAATCCTTACCCTCTGACACACTCTGAAAGGGATTAGTGCATCCACATAATATATACTCATGCTATCGACCCACACACCACACTTCCTCAGGGTCAGCCCTGCAAAGACAGGAGAAAGCCTGACGCTACTTCCCCAGATGCCCCGGCGCTCCGCTCCCCACTCTGCCACTCCCATTCATGGGAAGACACCGGGAATAAACAGGTACAGAGAGGTGAAAATATAAATAATAGGGAGAGGGACTAGCACAAAGGAATAGAGAGAGCAAGAGTTGGACAGAAAGGAGGTCAAGGACAGTGAAATACAGAATGAAAAAAAACAGCGACAGCTAGCAAGACAAAGGGGTGGAAAGAGAAAGAGAAGGAAGGAAAGGGAGATATAGGAAGGCAGTGACATGGAGCAGCACATACAGGCACGGAGAGAAAAGGACGCCAGGAAACAGGCCAGAGAACACTTCAGGACAAAGAGATGGAAAAGGAAAAAACAGCAATGGGGGCAAAACAGAGATGGAGGATGGAAAAAAATGAGGGAGAAGGGAGCAAGACAAAAGCACAGAAAGGAAAAGAAAATGGAACGGTAGAACAAGAGAGGTAAAGGGAGAGAAGGAGGTAGAGCAGAACAGAAGAAGAAAGAGAAAAGGAGAGCTACAGGGAAGGAGGCAGGGGAGAAATCACAGTAGCATGGGAAAGCGAGGGGGTCAGGAAAGGGGCAGAGAGAGCCCAAGGGCTCAGAACTCACTGCAACTCTTGCTCTTGGCACTGCTGGGACAATTTGCCAGTTCAGATGCTTCTTTCGCCTTCTCTCCTCCCTTCCTCTTCTGTAACTCCAGTCGCTTGGCTGTCCTCTACCTAAAGAGAATACATGGGTATCTTACAGCTCTTACAAGATGAGGCTTCCCAGACACATAACATGGCTCATTTGTGCACTACGCAGCAATGCTGAACTTTGGGTTATTACCGTAGATTGACCCTGACCAAAGCCTCTCCTTCCACAGGGGCTTCTGGAGATGCTGCTCTCGCCCTGCACTGCTGCTAAGGGCACCTGCGCTGAGGGAGAATCCAGTGCATTTTGAGGGCCAGCTTGCAGCCTTCATGACAGGGCTTGGGGGAAGCCTGGAGCTACGCGACAGGCTTCAGGGGACATGCTGGAGCTGGGGACAGCTGCACAGGGTGAACGGGGCCAGGGGAGGCTCAAGGGGAGGTCTGGCGAGTTGGGGAGGCACCCAGCATCTGCACCCTGGGAGGAGGGATGTTATGTCATCCTCCTTCACCTCTTCCCTTCTATCAGCTCTCAGGTAATTCCCTGGGGCTGCCCTGACCTGGCTCACCTTCAGCAGACCGGAAGCCTGCTGCAGTGGGTGGTTTGAAGCTTCCCATCCAAACACCCCTGCACCCACCAAAGGGGCTCGCTCGCCTCACTGCTGGTCCTAGACACTACCCAGCACAGGGAATCCTGCCCGCCATGCCACAGCAGAAGCGAAGATGCCGACAGCGCTGCCGCACAGCCGTGCGGCGTTGGCGCTGCAGCACCGCGCTTCAGCCACAAGGCGGCAGCTGCAGCGAGCGCCCGGCGCGTGCCTAGCGGGGGTACAGGCACTGCAGTTCCACAGTGTGCGTGCCGAGTGCCCGCCGACAGCACACAAGTAGGGGGAGCAGTGGCATTTCCTTAGTGAGAGGCATCACCTCGCAGGCACCACAGTATCGCGTTGCTGTTACCCTCAGAGAGCAACGTGAATCACAGGGACTGCACCGCGCATGCGCGGCCCCCTGGCTGCAGCAACCACTTTTGGTCACCGGGCGGCAGCATTATCTTAATAATTCTTTTCTGAGACATTACCTATAGGACACCAACTAATACAAACCAGAGACGGTAACTACTTACTGAGGGTACAAAGCTTGTATTTCTCTGCCCCTTTCCCATTCGCAGCCCCAGCAGTAACGTTCATTGCCTCTGCAACAAACCGCATAGGAGTGCCTTGAGCATTTTAGTCTTTTGCTCTCGACTGCTTTAAAAGTCTGGTGGTTGTTACTGTCCATGCCCACCCTCCCCCCGCCCATGCCCTAGGGAGGAGAAGTGGCACAAGGAACCTGTGGAACAAGGTTGGGTTCCCCACTGCCCCCAGAGTAAGCCCCAGAAATTGCTGCATGTTGCAGGGTTGTGACAGTGAGAGAAGCAAGTCAACAGATGTTAGAAAGTTAAAAAAGAAATAAAATAAGGGAACACAGGTGGCCTTTTGAAGGCAGGCTGCATTGTATGAGAGGAACAGCTCTGTTTGTCAGGAAACAGGACATCCAGGCAGACCAGATGCCAGTGGCTGATCTGCAAATGAGTCTTACACCAGTGATCCTTGGGCTTTGTTGGGTTGTTTGCACCTCTCCTCACCTGTGCATTTTCATGACTGCTCTCCTCATCCTGCACAAGCACAAGGCTTCAGGGAGCACAAAACAGGAGGGCAGGGGACATGGGGGGCACAGCCCAGGGAAAAAAAACTCACACAGGGGAAAACCTTGTGCAGGGGGACATTTTAGTAGAAACCATTTGGGAGAGCACAGACTCACACAGAGGGACAGTGGAGGAGGAGATGGACATAGATGTACAGGGGGCATGTCTGGGCACACATGCCTAGGGGAAAATGCGTGGGGAGGACCTACACCAGGGGGTCCACCCAGCATAATCCACAACGTGCAACTCGCCTGGGATAACCTGCAATAGATGATCTGGTCCAGATAACTGACCCACTCCAAAAAATGCATTCCAGATAAGCCCCAGCAATACTCCTCAAACTGCCACTGTTTCACCCCCAATACTCCCTAATTTGGGGTTTCCAGGGTGGTGGCTTGGTGGGTTTTGGTTGGTTTGGGGGGGGGGGGGGGGGGGGAGGTTGCTGTTTGTTCAGTTTGGTGGGTTTTTTCTTTTTGTTTGCTTTTCAATAATATAAAAAAGGGGTTGCTTCTCCAAAATATTCAGTTCTGTGGGGTTTTTGTGCTTTTGCACCACAAAAATTGGTGATTTTTGCTTTTGGTGTTGTGCACAAGACCAAAATTGTTTCCTTTCCCCCAACGTTGTTTGGTTCTTTGGGTTTTTTTTGTCTGTTTGGGTTCCCCTCCTCCATTGCAGACCCTGAAGCAGGGGGTTTGGGGTATTTGTGCCATGGCAGCAGCTCCCATTCTGCATGCACAGCACCACAGGGGAAAGTCCGCATTTGGAGGAATCGGCTCTAAATTTGGATGGGAAAAGGGGGAAGGGGCAGCTTTTGAAAGCATTTTTATATCTTCAATAGAGATTAAAGGGGGGGGGTGAGATTTTACAACCTTTCTGTAAGGCTTCTTTGCATTTTAAAAGCCTTATATAGCATAGACAGATGCAACATATCTACTTACATATGTATATTTAGGGAATCCATATTATATATAATTTTATATATTATCTATTTATATTATAAATCTGTTTAGACTTAGATACTGTATTTACACTTTCATATATTTACACTTATATCTCTTTAGTCTATGTCTATTTACACATCTATAGAATATCTATTTACACATATGTCCTTAGACTTCCATATCACTTTTACATAGAACATCTATTTAGACTAGCTATCTGTTTACTTAGGTTTTAACACTTTAATGTTCTTTGACTTCTCTATTTAGACATCTACTTAAAATTTTATCAATTTAGACTGTTATCTATTTACACATATATAATCTCTAAACAGACTAATATAATATCTTCTTACTATGTAACAGCCTAAGTGTAGATGCTCCCTCTATTCAGACTTTTCAGTCTTTTTCTATTTTAAATTCCTTCATATATCCTTTTGTTTTAAATTCCTTTTTTTTAGTTTTATATATACACACAAGTTATTTTGGTATTTTAAAACCCTATATATCTCTACTTAGATTTTTTAATTCTAAAATCCTTTATAAAATATAGGGGGATACAGGTTTTCATTTTAAAATCCCTTTATACACATCTATAAATTAATATTATTTTTCAATAAATATAAAAATTAGATATTTCTCTACTTCAATGCCTAACACTCATATTTACAGTATTTTTTTAATACCCACCCCCCACAAAATTTCAGGCATTTTTGGGCTACAACCTCCTTTTTGAGGGGAACCCCTCCGTGAAACCCCCCCATCCCCCACTCATCTGTCACATAATCACCTCCCACCAGTGACATTGGGGTGCTCCAAATGACATCACCCCTACAGGCCTCCCCCCCCTTTTTATTCACCCCAAAAAAAGACACAAAACAAAGGAATCTGCTCCAACCCACAGCTCATTGCTTTAATAATGCCATTTACATATGTATACGCCCACACCCAAAAAAGGGGAGCTCTGCTAAAAACTAAAGGATGGGGCAGCCCCCCAAACAGTTGCAGCTGCCCCAGCCCCTGTCCCGCAGGCTGGCAGCTGCCCCATGACATAGCAGCAGCATGCCAGAGGATGGTGCCACGTCTCTTTCTCAGGCTCTGCTCAGGCATGTTCCCGCTCTGTTCCTGCGCTGGGACAGGCTCCCCAGGGCAACAAACACCCCCAGGTCTCTGTGGGCCCCAGACTCTCCCCACCAGACAACCCTCGCTGCTGCACCTGCGGGACACCCTCTGGAGGCAGAGCCAGGAGCCTCCAGGCACAGGGATGGACCCTTACCTTCACTACACTTAACGACCAGCAGGCAAACCAGGGCTGGGGGGTATCTGTTGAGCATCACGAGACACTTTCAACAAGATATCTAAAAAACAATCCCAAATTCTATTTCAGCACAGAAGAAAATGGAGGAATTCAGTCAGAATAAGAGATAGGAAGTAAATTGAGCCAAAGGAGAATTCTAGGTAAACAGGTCAGCTCAAAATACAACACATCCTTTAAAAGCTAGAGTAATTTGAATCCTTAAAAACAGTATTAAGACTAATTGTTACCATTTTGAATAGATTCTTTGAGTAACACTAAACACTGTTGCTGGTGTCAGAAAAAGTCTCATCCCTTCCTTACAACACTGCTGCAGGGAGATAACCCTGTGAGGCTGCAGGACAAGGTTTTACCATAATCAGAATCTACACTTACAGATCCACCTCAACAGCTATAGCCCTTTTACTGCTGCTGCACGTCTTCCTTGCTGTATGAAGCCAAAAGTGAAGTGTCAAATTTGAAAGAGTAAAATAAAAAATAAAGGAATTCCAATAATTCACTTTATGCTAGAGGGGGGGGTGTTTATACGCATCCAGTAAAAATACTTCTGCTATAAAAGTGTTCCATTTTCCTTCTGCATTAATTTACCTTGCACAGCTGTTAATTGACACCATTAGATTATCCATCTCCAAAATACACAGTAATAATTTGACTAGGGGTTTTTGTGTGTTATGTAGTTAGAAGGGACATCTGGCCAGCTGCCCTGCCCAAAACAGATGCTGTGGAACTGCCAGGGAAACAGACCATTGAAAGCAAGACAGAAATCAAGTACTTCAGAGCAATCCCTCAAAATAGCAGGGAAAAACACCCCAAAACATTCAGTTGCCTCTCATTAAACATTTACAACACCTAACTGCTTAAATACACCTAATAAATTGTAAACTACATCTGTTTGGCAGTTAGTTTATACAATGCAAGTCAGTTTGTAAATCAGTGTTAGCTTTTTTTTAAAGCTTTGTTTATGACAGAAAAATCAGTAAGCTAAGAGATCCCCCATAAGGTTTTTCTTTTGGGAAAAAAAATCAAATCCCCAGTGCTGCAATACATAGGGCTACCAAGAAGGACTGGCAGATTTGCTAAATTATTTGGCTGTACTGAAGCATGCAGAGGAACACCATTTTATGATATCTCCACTGTTATATCTGAGAACCCAAACACTACTAATGCCATCAACTTTTGGAAAATGTGCTGTGCTTGGATCTTTAGAAGGAAGTTGATTTTTTTTCTTTAATAAAAAAAGTGAGAATTCTTGTGCTGATGACTTCTACTGCCAAATACATCATCTCTGCAGACCCAATCTGATGGGAAGTTCATAGAATGCAACTTCATTGAATGAGAAATATTTCCATTTTTCAAAATCTCTTCCCAACTGAAGTCAAAGTTGCATACTGTGGGGCTTTCAGAGGGCTCAGGTTCTGAATCCTTTCAACAAAAACACACATCAGCTAACCAGGATACTCTTGCAGTTGCCTAGCCCTGAGTCTACACCCCCAGGCAGGGAGGCTCTAAGCCAAACACACACAGGCACAGACCAATGCTACGTGGAATACTACAAACAACTCGCCTCAAACACGAGAGAAAACTCTCAGCAAGAACGACGACACCCAGAAGGAAGAGCCCACCTGGCAAGACCACCTGCAGGACCCTGCCTGTGATGTGAGCAGGCCCTATGGCAAGCCCAGAATATGAGAGCGTCACGGCCCATGACAAGGAGTTCCTCTCCAAACAGAGAAGATAGAAGCTGGGCTGGTTGCACATCACGATCTAAGAACTTAAGGATGCAGGGAAGAAATGCCACTGCCTGAAAATGGACAGGTACAGAGCAGAGCTGCTCACACAGCTGGGAAGAACACCACAGAAGACAACCATCCAGAAACTTCCAAGATGCCAGATTGATCCAGGCTTTAAACTTCTAATGCAAAAAAGGAAGCACCCAATGGGCACTGTGCCTGCAATTAGGGCCATGCCAGGCCTAGGGATTGTGCCCAAGGCGCATGATGTGCTCCTGGAAAGCAAAGAGAACATCAAGACCCGAGGAAGGTCTAAGACAAAGAACACAGACCACACAAACTACACAACATCACGCACAGCCTGGAACTGCCCTGCCCAGCACACATTAGCTTCACACTGAAGAGGAACCCGCTCCCTTTACCTGCCCAAAGGGGACTGGTTCCTGGACAGCCCTCTCCCCTACACTGTCTTTAAAACCCCTTCCTGCTATTGCCAACCTTGTCCCCTCCCTCCCCAGACACTTAAGCCAGTGCTGCTGCTTCAACTTAGCTTTCAGAAGGTCAGTCTGAATCCATCCTAGAAAAGAATAAGCACAGTCAGCCCACCAGATCAATCCTGTAATTGCTAGGTGCCTCTTGATCATCAAAATAAACCACACACAACCATAAACAAGGCAGAAGAGTACTGTCAGTCAGCATCACAGACACTTCCTGCAACATTCCCCACCTCACTGCTGAGGTTTAGCCCCGGTCAGCAACTAAGCACCACACAGCCACTCGCTCACTCCCCCCACCCCTGTGGGATGGGGGAGAGAATCGGAAGGGCCAAAGTAAGAAAACTCGTGAGTTGAGATAAGAACAGTTTAATTAAAACAGCAATAATAATAATAATGAAAAGAAAAACAATGAGCGAGAGAGATGAAACCTTGGAAGATGGAAAAAAACAAAACCAAACAACTAGTGCTGCAACTGCTCACCACCCACTGACCGACGCTGCCCATCCGAGCCGCGATCGCCGCTTCCCCCGGCCAACTCCCCCCCAGTTAATATACTGGGCATGACGTCACGTGATATGGAATACCCTTTGGCCAATTCGGATCAGCTCTCCTGGTTGTATCCCCTCCCCTCCCAGCTTCTTGTGCACCTGGCAGAGCATGAGAAGCTAGAAAGTCCTTGACTAGTGTAAACACTACCTAGCAACAACTAAAATATTAGTGTTACCAATATTGTTTTCATACTAAGTCTAAAACACAGCACTATACTAGCTACAGTGAAGAAAATTAACACCCCAGCTAAAACCATGACTCACACACCACAGCATTCTTCTCACGTACTCAACAATTCCAGAATCGGACACCACTGTTGTAATTGCTTGGAGTGCCTCGGCAGGATACCAAGAGACATGGAATAACCATTGCACATGCAAGAAATCACCAGCGCCACGCTCCTCCTCTCTGCAACCCAGCTCACCTCAAATACTCGTCCAATTCCAAAGGCAGCCAGCACAGAACCTGCAAAACCAAAGAGAAACGCTTCAACTGAGTTGCCATAGAACACCTTGCTATTAAACAGCCTGGCCGGCAACCGCCTCACCTTCTCCAACCTCTCATTGCCACGTGGCACCACCCCTTCGAGTCTGGTGCGGCACCTGCAAAAACCCAAGCAAGAAGTCACATGCTGAGATACTGCAGAACTCTCAGATTACCCACACCAGTCCCCGTCTCACACTCCTTTACCTCGACAGCTCGCCCACCCAGCCTCCGTCAGTGCAGCTTCCTGCCTTGAGGCTTGCATACCAACTCTAAGACCCAAACAGCATGGGTTGCTTATAACATCACCAACAATACACACCAGAAACATAACCCCTACTCCAGCCCACCAATCACTGCTTACCTGGCCCGACTCACCTCTGGTGCCCAGATCCCACTTGGTTCATCATTTAGCACCCTCAAATCAAAAAAATTAAACCTGTAATAGAGTCATATACCCATCAGTCACATCTTCCCTCGCCTTATTACAGCGTTCCCCTCAACTCGCCTCCATCACCCTGCACGACTCCTCCCTCAGCATCTGCAAAAACAATATCAAACAAGTCACCTAAATGCACAGCAATAGCTTAAGAATTCCAGAGGTCTTGTTCCCATGTAGGAATACCATCTAGAGCCCAGCTACAGCCTGCCATTAAAAGAAATACATTAAATCAAACATTAAGCCCTACACACATGCAAGCTTGAACACCTTTGAGATGCACTCTGCTCAGCCAGCTCTCTAGCTGCCTCTCCCAGACAGCTATGGTCATCCCCTTGGCACCTGCAAAATGCTACAGAAGTTACTGTCCTTGCCTGCTGCCAGTGGCTACTGGGTCTGCAAAGGGCTACACAGGCTTTTCTAAAACAGTCTATGCATATTAACATTAACCAGGCACTCTTATTACTGTTCTTTCCCCAGCTCTACCATTGCTACGCCCGCAATGGAGCGGCTCCAACAGACATGCCCAGACCAACACTGCAAACAAACATTACAAATCACGTGACTGAGAGACCTAAGAAAACTCTCACCAAGAAAACTGACTCCTGGCCTGGAGATGCCACCGGGCAAGAAGATAACATGGGGCCGTGAGGAAGAATCTATGGCATCCACAGAAAAGTTGCACACCATAACCTGTGAGTAAACAGCAAGTCCAAAACTGGGAAGACAGATGCATGAGAAGCCAGGCTTAAAGATCTAAGAACATTAAGATGCAGGCAAGAAGTCTCAGAAAAGGGCTCCAGGTAAACAGACTGCTCTTGAGCAGCAAAGCTGACGCTGCCTTAATTACCGCTGCAAAAAGATGGCCCTGTGTAAACTCTTAAGTGTTCAAGACACACAAGACAGATCTGTGCGTTAGGCAAATAACACAAGGAAGTTCTCAGTTAGCATTATGCTGATGAGCCAAGGCTAGCAAGACCCTCAATATTGCTACCTATGTGCCTGCCAGGCACAGAGAACTCAACACATGAGTAAAGTATAGTAAGGGACACAGAAGACAAACTACAAACCGCACAAGAACACAGACTAAGCCTGAAGCCACCCCACCCAGCAGACACTCATGGTTTGCGAAACAACCCCACCCCTCTCTCTGCCCAAGTGTGTCCCATCTCTGATTGGTCTGCTGCACTGATTTTACAACCCCTGCCTGCCCCAACTGTGCTTCCCTCAACCAGCCAGCCACCCACACAAAAACAGCATCAGCCCCTCAACTTCCCTTTCAAAATGCTGGGGCTCAAAAGCTATCCTTTAAAAAGACCACATAGGCTGCATAGGATGGTACCACAATCACCCAGATCCTCTTCATCATCTGCAAACATGGAGTGCCATCAGTCAGCATCACACCAGTCAACACTGAGGCTCTTCTGCAATGACACCCTCCTCAGAAGTGCTGTGACATTCCACTTGCTCCCAGTCTAAAAAAGCTGCATGTTGTGGCCACCACCACCTATGGCACCTAGAAAACCAGAGAGACAAAGTGACTGTTTTGCCTGGAAGCGGTCGCCTGCTCACAGACAATTCCATACCTCAAAAATAACCGCTGCTATGGTTTGCTGTTCATCGCTCACCTCGCCCGACGAGCTTGGGGTGGACGTCCTGCTTTGCATGGAGTTTTGTGAGTCACTTCACACCTTCAGAACAGAGCATTAACTAGTCATAGGTGCTCACAATAACACGATCCCTCCATAGTCATGTGCCAACCTACCTTTTCACGACACTGTTCCCCTCCTGCCTTCTGTGTCTGGCTCCCTACTGTACATATGCAGCAACAAGAAAACCAAGTCAACAGGATGCTGACTAACACCCTAACAGCAAACCTTCCCCATTCTGACTTCCCCACTCCACTAACCTGGCAAATCCATGCTTTGCACTCCAATCTGTGATGTTGAGTCAGCAGCATCATTGAGCTTAAAAAAAAAGAGAGACACACAGTAATACCCTTACTCAGCATACACCCTTCCCTCTCGCACTGTTTGTTGGCAGTTGCTACATCTGTTTGGTAGTTGTACTCTCACATGGCTCCCCTCACCTCCTGAGCCCTGCCTCCAGGTAAGCGGCCACATCAGCCACCTGCTTGTATTCTCCGTCCTTATCCAATGACTCAGGAACCATAACCTTCCATCCCAGGCCCACCTAAAGAAAAATATGGAGAGGCACACAGATGACGTATATTGCTTTCCAAAATCAAAAGCCCACCATGCAAAACAGACTAACAAATCCCTTTGCTTTTCTCGGCAACACAGAGACCCCAAAGTCATTAAACCAAAACGACCAACTGCACTCCTCCATCACAGCCCATGACACCCTCCACTCGCCTTTCCTGCTGTGCATTGCTCAAGTGTCCTGCTTAGCCTAGGCCTAGCACTAAAACTGCAAGAATAAGTCAAACCACCCACCAAGACAAAAAAATAGTTACTGCCAGATGACTCAGGTATAGGCACAGAGTGATAGGCCAAATGCCAAGGGAGATGTTGGAAACAAATGACTGTGGCTGGTGCAATGACAGACTCTTCCTCCGTGGAAAAGAACTCCTAAATGTCTCCATGAACCGCAGCATAGAGAACCCCACAGTAGACAGCACGCTTGAATGAGGGCACAGACACTTACGGGACAGTAGACTGTCAGCAGGTGCATGCATACAAAAGTCCTACTATTAGCTGACATTGCACTATCAAGTCTTAAGCCAAAACTACATAGTAGTTACGGGAAACCTGAGTGCAGACAGATGCTGAATATCACTTGATGGTCAAAATCTCACGGACACCCCTCAGACCCAAATGCTTAATGAGAGACGCTTCTTGCCAAAATACGAACTCGATGAGGAAAAGCCAAAGGTGATGCAGACCAAGCAAGAAAAGTTTCAATACAGAAGTACACATTCCTTCAGATGGTGGGACAGTTCTGCCAGGTCAGTCCGACCTGAGCACCTGGTTCTAATGCCTGTCCAATGGTGTCCACAATATCTCTCACAGCCTCCCATGTAATAGACAGCTCCCCTGTCCAGGACCATGTTTTGCATGTCCGAGCCTGTCCCCGCCCCCATGATAAAAATCAAACACAAGAAATAAGGACTCTACTTCATCTCCTCGGCCTCCTAAACAAGCTTCCTTCCTTTGCTGACGGTCGACACAGATATCCTCATGCCATTCCTTGAATGCAGGCTGGCCCTCGGGTGCCCATACTGCCAAAGGAAGAGAAAATGATCATGCTCTTCTAACGAGCTCCATCATCCTCTCCTTCTTCAAGAAATTGAAACAAAGCTGCCATCCCAACTGCTACAAAACAGAAGTTTGTGCACAGAAGATGGCCAAGCCCACCCCCGTAAATGGAAAACCCTACTACGACCCTGCTTTTTGTTCTGGTGACAGCACCTGCCATTGGGGTGCCCCAAACCCCTTCGAGAGTTGCTAGGAAAACCAGGTAAAACTAGTTCAAAACATCTAGCAAGTAAGATATGACCTACAAACATGTATACCCCACCTTATCCCAAAACCAGTCAGAGAGCTGGCTTCCGCCCACACAAAACTCACGTCTTCGACAAATACACTAAACAGAATAAAATCCTTACCCTCTGACACACTCTGAAAGGGATTAGTGCACCCATATAATATATACTCACACTATCGACCCACGTACCACACTTCCTCAGGGTCAGTCCCGCAAAGAGAGGAGGAAGCCTGATGCTACCTCCCTGGATGCCCCGGCGCTCCGCTCCCCTCTCTGCCCATCCCATCATGTGAAAACGATGGTGGCGATATCTGGAAAACAGATGAAAGAGCCACAGGGACCTGGATGTCAAAAGACCACCTGACTTTACCTACAGGAATAAACAAAAGAAATCCTGCCAAAAAAAAATCCTAACCAAAACCCAGAAAATATCAAATGGTAGAAAGCTCAGAAAGACAGGACATTGCACCATGCAGCAACCAAGACTGCCCGACAGATGAAGCCGCGAGGACAAAAGGTCCACCACAAAAGCAGCTCCAGACCTTTGAGCCCAATTCCCTACGAAGCCCCTTAGAGAAATACAGTGGCAGTCAGCTGATGGCAAAACCACGACGGCGTGACACTGACTCAGAGACCTAAAATGGACACCTTATGACTACAGAAACTGGTGCTAAACACACAATAGATAAACAAGAAAACATAACTGCCATCACCAATACTGGAGCAAACCTCATTGGACTCTTAAAGGAAAAAAGGGAATCTGAGAAAAAGCTTGCGCACCTGGGACTGCAATAAGAGACAGACCCCTGGCTGGAGATTGTTATGAGCACAAAGAACACACATCCCCTTCTCCAACAAGTTCCAGGGAAGACAGCGACACAAGCCTGTGCTGGGAATAAGCAACTAGTCAAAGCCCCTAAGTAAAAATTACTGTGTCATCCAGATGGACTGTGAAGGGACAGATGCAAAAAACAAGTCAGGGAACGAAGTACGCAAAACGCACGGAGGAGCAGAGACCTCAGAGTTCCAGAGCGTACATTTTAATGTACCTCATACATACCGAGATGAGACTCATCTGACCTTCAGCCCTGTGTGTTGCAATGCGGAGGCCCAGATGGTTTATGCCACGTCTTTCATGACTTTACCACAACCTCACGTCACCTGCCAAGAGTCCAAAACAGAAAAGACCTCATCAACACCCAAATCCAACAGCAAAACCCATCTGAGAAAGGCTGATGAACCCACCTCCCTTTCCCAACCATCCCCTGGTCCTAAAAATTTAGGACCCCTTCTCTTCTCCTGATCTGTCAGGGAAGGAACCCCACCCTTTCCCAACAGCTCCTGCCCTGCATTGGCAATCCTAAAGCCCCTGCGTCTGCTGCTATACTTCCAAGGTCTGCCCTGTGCTCCTTGAGCGCCTCCTACCTTCCACCTCCCCACAGATGTCAGGCTCTGCTACAGGCCCACAAATTAAGGAAAGTCCTGACACTTATAATCTATGAGGGGCCTGCCGCAGCTGCAAAGGTTCTAGGGACAGCAACATACTCTGTGGGTGACAAAGAAAAGCAGTGAACTGCTCCATACCCTGAAAGACACTATGCCTTATGTCCCACCCACTTCCTTGAGACATGCTGGAACTCCATATACAGCTGCATACAACATACTCACCCTAACCCCTACCACAGCAGCTCACTACCAGGCCTATTAAGAGATAAGGTCAACAACTTAAACAGGAAACAGCAAAACTAGTGAAAAAACCCAAGGTTCCACCCTCAGTAAAGTCAGGAATTCCAGCAAAAAAAAAATGCACTTACAACCAAAAAAAAAAAAACCCAACCAAACAAAACAGCACTCTATTAAACCACCTTACCACCCCCAAACACCCAAAAAAAACATCATTAGAGAAAAAATAAAAAGGCAGAACACAAGTGAACTTTCTAGAAATGATGCTACCAAACATTACCAGGCTCTGAAACCCTTACCTCAAACAAACACCTCCACTGCTCTAAACATCATAAACACATCTACCCAAAGAGCTGAAACAGGTCAAAAGCTGTAATTACCTGAAGGAACAAGAAAGCACCAACACCACAGAAGCCCAGGAGCAAAGTAAGCTCCCTGAGTATAGGCTGAGGTTCATATACTCCAGGCCCTGCCCACTGCCCTTCCCACAATCACCTGGGAAAGGGGAGGGGCAAACCATCAGAGAGTATAAAGACGGCCAGGAGAGCAGTAAGGAGTTTTATCGCTTGCCTGAAGTTCACAGGATAGAAGAAAGTGAGAAAAAAAAAAAAACCACACACTAATAAGAAAATGGCTTCAGCTGTTGCCAGGGGATGGGGCCTGTCCCTAAGGGAGGGTCTAGTGGGCCCCTTTACCACCCCCGGGGCTGTCGCTATAGGGAGGGGGGACTGGGGAGCCCAGCACTGTCCCCCTGGCCTGGCAGAAGAGGGCGGGGCCTGTTGCTAAAGGGGGGAGGGGGTGCAGTGGGGCCCTTCAGTGCTCCTCGAGGGTGGGACCTGTTGCTAAGAGAGGGTCTAGGGGGAGCTGTCAAAGCCCCCCCAACCCTGTCACTAAGGGGGGGTGGGGCCTGATGCTCAGGGGTGTCGCCAGTGGGGCCCAGCACTGCTTACCATGGTCATTGCCAGGGGGCGGTGCCTGTCGCTAAGGGGGGAGGCCACTTGGACCCTTCACTGCCCCCCACCGTGACGTTGCAAGGGGGCGGGGCCTGGCGTTAAGGGGGGTGGGGACAGGGGGGCCTGGCAATGCCCTCCCCCTGCTGCCCCTCCACCATGCCATCGCTAGGGGGCAGGGCCTGTCGTTAGGAAGCTGGAGGACTGTGGATGCATGGAATTCGTATTTCAGAGGACTGAGGGGCACTTCCGGTGAGCTGGAGGACCGCGGACCCAGAGAGGTCGTCTTCCGGAGGACTGAGGGGCACTTCCGGTGAGCTGGAGGACCGCGGACCCAGAGAGGTCGTCTTCCGGAGGACTGACGGGCACTTCCGGTGAGCTGGAGGACCGCGGACCCAGAGAGGTCGTCTTCCGGAGGACTGACGGGCACTTCCGGTGAGCTGGAGGACCGCGGACCCATAGAGTTCGCCTTCCGGAGGACTGACGGGCACTTCCGGTGAGCTGGAGGACCGCGGACCCATAGAGTTCGTCTTCCGGAGGACTGACGGGCACTTCCGGTGAGCTGGAGGACCGCGGACCCATAGAGTTCGTCTTCCGGAGGACTGACGGGCACTTCCGGTGAGCTGGAGGACCGCGGACCCATAGAGTTCGCCTTCCGGAGGACTGAGGGGCACTTCCGGTGAGCTGGAGGACCGCGGACCCATAGAGTGCCCATTCCGGAGGACGGCCGGGCACATCCGGGCGGCCTTGGAGTGCGGTGAGCGGTGCCGGCCGGGGCGGCCGCCGCCGAGAAGCCGCTCCGGGCGGCGGGGAGCCCTCCGGCTGCCGCTTTTTCCGACTCGGCGGCGATCCGTTGCCTGTGAGGGTGTTCCTCCGCGGCTGGTGCCTCCCCCGCGGGTACTGGTGGCAGCCGGCCAGTGGGCCCGGGTCGGCGCTTGGTGGGGGTTGCGTGGGGAGGAGGGGCTCTGATGGCGAGGCGGGACCCGGGGGCGGCGGGGGCAGCGCTTTACCTCGCGTACCCGGGTCGCCCTCCCCCCCCCACTCCCCCGGCAGCCGTGAGCTGCGCTGAAGGCCGGGCCGTGCCGCGCCGGGCCCTGCCGCGGGGCCGCCGGCTTGCTCGGCTGCTGCCCCGACGGCTCCGGGCTGTCTGGCCCCGTGTTTCAGCGGCCCGGTCGAATAATTTGCCGTTACAGAGCGCAGCAAGCCCCCGGGGAGGATCCCGGTTCTCTGCGGCTGCAGGAAAAAGGAGAAGGAGACAGAGCACCGAAAAGAGGCTGCGGGGGAAGGGAAGGTAGAGTCACGATTTTGTATTCGGGATTAGAAAACCGGTCAGGAGGCCTGAAATTACCATCATTAGAGTAAGATGTTGTTAGAATAAACTGCTCCCAGTGAGCACTCTGTTCCTCCTTCATACCTAGAAATTTTTGCGATGATGGTACCGCATCGGTTTAATGTCACTGTTATTAAATAAGAGGCGTTAACGATGCCTGGTTAGTGTCCTAAATGTTTTTAAAAGATTTAGATTTAAAATAAAATTAGAAAACTAATAGAGCAGCATGACTGCCTCGATGTAACCACAGCCACTTTGGGGGAATGCCTGCCCCCCCCCCCATTACTTACTTCCCACTAGAGCTAAAATAAAAGTAAAACCAGTGCAAGTTAAATGTAAGTAGTACACAGTTAAATTTAATTTTAATGTTGTTAGTTCCAGTTGGGAATTGCCACCGCCTGTGAATTTTCTTAATACTTAATTTGAACACAGCCATTATTTAACAGATCACCTTTATTTCTCTTTATTGAAAAATCTAAAGCTTCAATTACTGTTTGGGGCTGAGGCAGGAGTTGTCACTGCCTCTGAACTTACTTACAGCCCTGTTATAATTTAAGTATTAATTGCTCACAATTTAGCTTTCCAGTTCAATTTTCATTTTAGATTCTAAAACTTCCTTATTTTGTTTCTGATCAGGAGTCATTAATGCCTGCAATTGATTTAATAATGGTTGTATTTAGATTTAGCTATTAGTGACTCACACCTCATTTTCTATAATTATTGCTTAAAAAAGGATTACAGTACAGATTAGGAATAATGACTGCCTGGTTTGTTAAGAAATAGCTGCAATTAAATTTAGTCATGAGTCATCCCTGAATAATATTTCCTTTATTTACACTCTAATGTTTTAATTGTCACTTTACTACTAAGTGGGATTGGCAGGTGCCTGTGAGTACCTCTGCTTTACCTGCACCAAGTCCCCATCCATGGAACAGCCTCTTAGCGTGACCGGAGTCTGCAGCAGCCTGTTTTTGTCCCAGCTCCTTGCCCTCAAGAAAGCAGTGATACCGTAAGTTAGCAAATAGAATAACCCTCTAAAACTCAATTTGTAGTTTTAGGCATTCTTTATTGTGGCACCGGGTGCACAGGGGATCGCTCCACCAGGTGTGTGCACCGAGTTGCTCTACTGCAGGGGTTATAGGCAATCAAAATACCCATATTCGTTAGATTTCTAGGAAATTATTATCATTCATACTATTCTTGGAACTCATTAACATATGCAAATGTCCTTAATGCATATGTAGTCATGTTCACAGGTGGTCTTCCAGGGTCCTCTGGTGGTTGTCGATGGTCTTCCTCACCGTGTCTGCTGGTTGAACTCAGTCTTTTGGCATGCTCACTTCATTTTTGTCTGGGTTCCACAATTCTTACTGCTACTAAACTAGCTTATTCCAGTACATTTCCCTTATTTATTCTACTCAAGGATTTAATGTCTCTAGCCTCCCTTCTATCTAATCATATGTAGCAAGTTCTAAGAGAATCTTACCGGTAAAATATTCCAATTATTTCAAAACTTAGCTATGTTGCTCCAGTTAGAGGAGGCTGTATGTTCTTTTGAGGCTGGTATCAATCCCTCCTTTTCTTTTGAGGGTTTGTAGCCAGCAAGCTACAACCCTCATGATATTAGTTTTCCTTTTTTTTTCCAGCAAAGGCTGGAGCAACAGTTACAACACAGTATTGTTACACAGGAAGTTACATATATAGCTATGATAAAAACAATCAACAAATACAATTTCTTCAACCAGGACCAATCGGGCAACCACAAAGTTGAGTTGCACCAGATTTCTTCAAACCCTAAAGATGTGTCATCCTCCTGTATTTGTTTAACTATGCTGACTTGCTGGTTTATAACCCCTTTAATAGGTATGGTCCCTGGGATATGAGGGGCCTGATATGGTCTCCCATAGAGCAATTCATAGCAACCTAAACTATTTTTACCCTGAGGCTGTATCCTAATTCTTAATAATGCCAAAGGCAAAGCTTGTATCCAGGTCATTGAAGTTTCCTGGCATATTTTCCCAATTTGGGATTTAAGAGTGTAGTTCATTCTTTCTGCCTTTCCATTTGACTGAGGCCTGTATGGTGTGTGTAAATCCCATTTCATATCTAAAATTTGACTTGGTTGTTTTATAACTTCATCAACAAAATATGGTCCCCGATCTGATGACATCCCTAGGGGAATACCAAATTGGTATTGGTATTGGTAGCCTTATTGGTGCAACAGGGAAAAGCCTCTGGCCATCCGGTAAGAGCATCAATTAAAACCGAGATGTACCTATATCCTCCTTTTCTAGGTAGTTCTGTGAAATTTATTTGCCAATAATCCTTTTGTTACTCTGAAAATCAATCTATTACTAGATTGCCAGAACTGCTGCTGCCCAAAGGGGAAAGAAATGACTTGGTGTAAAGCTCTCCAGGCTGCCTGCGTCCCGTGCAGAGGCGATGACCGCAGCAGCCTATACACTGTCAGGGCCGAGCTAACAATATAAGAAGGATTCAACAGGGTGTAGCTGTTTCTGCAACAACCATACTTTCCAGCCTGGCTGGACAGGGTAAGAGGCAAGAAAGAGGGGCCTGCCAGGGGCCTGGAGAGGCAGAATCACTGTGTGCCATGGCTGTTTTGCTCTTTTTCTTTGGCAGAGTTACTTCCCAGAGGGTAGGAAACACGTACGTTTGCTCTGTAAGCAGCAGTACTCACACCATGCAAAAGGTGCTATAAAGCAGCAATGAAGAACGAGGATGGCCTTCCAGGTTGGTAGGAATAACATGGAGCCCCTAAAGCATTAGCCAGGCAGAGCTTGCAGCTAACCTTGTGTTGTGGTTTAACCCCAGCTGGCAACTAAGCACCGCACAACTGCTCATTTCCCCCCGCCCCAGCGGGACAGGGGAGAGAATCAGAAGGGTAAGAGTGAGAAGTGTCATGGGTTGAGATAAAAACAGTTCAACCACCAGCAAGAAGAAAAAAAGAGCAAAAATAAAACCCAAGACAAACCAGTGATAGAAACGAAAACAATCCCTCACCACCAATCAAGCCATGCCCAGGCAGCCCATAAGCAGCAGCCCCCCACCAACCTTCCCCCCTGGTTTTATTACTGCACATGACATCATATGGTCTGAATATCACTGGGGTCAGCTGTCCCAGCCGTGTCCCCGCCCAGCTCTCTGTGCCCCCCCCAGCCTGCTCACTGGCGGGGCGGTGCAAGGAGCAGAAGAGCCCCCGACACTGTGCAAGCGCTGCTCAGTGGTGACTGATGCAGCCCTGCCTCAGCAACACTGTTTTCAGCACAAATCCAGAACACAGGAGGAGGAAGTGCAGGGTGGGATGCAGGGAAGGGGCGGGGGGTGCAGGCAGCACCCCAGGGGTGCAGCAGCAGAGAGATTATGGGGGGCAGGGCTGAATGGTGGGGGTGGAGCAGGGGTGGAGGGAGGAGAGGGGGCACAAGGTAGGAGGGCTGGGGATGCGGGGGGCATGTCACAGGGAAAAAGCACTCACACAGGGGAACCTTTCAGTAGAAAGCATTTGGGAGGGCGGACAGACACACAGAGTGGGACAGGGATGGGGGGGAGATGGACATGGACAGACAGGAGGAATGTGTGGGTAGAAAGGCACAGAGGGGGGGCATGTATGGGGATGACCTACACCAGGGGCTCCACCTGGAATAATCCACAGCAGGTACCTCTCCTGGGATAACCTGCAACAGAGAATCCACTTGGATAACTGACCCACACCAGATAATGCGCACCAGATAACCCCCAGTGATGCCCATCAAACTGCCAGTGTTTCACCCCAAATTTTGCTCAAATTGGGGTTTTGATGGGGTTTGTTTGTCTGTGATTTTGTTTGGTTTTTTTCCCCCTGCTTTTCCATAACATAAAAAATTGGGGGTTTTTGTTTTTTTCCCAAATATTCAATTCTGGGGTTCTTTGGCACTTTCCCACAAAATTGGCGATTTTTGCTTTTGCACATGAAAATGGGGGGTTGTGGGTTTCTGTTGGGGTTTTTTGTTTATTTTCCCCTGGCCTACCTTGACTTTGCAGCTGGAAGTGCAGGCCCTGCAACAAAGCAAGGGCAAGAAACAAGGGAAAGCAGGGCAGGCAAAGGGAGAAGAAAACACTGAAGCAGGTGCTCATGAGGGAGAGGGCAGGGCTCTCCCCACACCACTAGGGCCCCCCGAGAAGCTGTAACTGAGCCTCCCAGGGTCCTGCCGCACATCCAGGCGCCGCTGAATGTTTTGGCACCGCTCACGCCTTCCAGGGCTGATGTTGCCATCTCAGGGAATCCCTTCCCTCCTAGGAGCACCACAAAGGCTACAGCCCTCGCCGTGATCTTACGGACTGTAAACCCGTGACCTGCATTTGGCAAAAAGGGCTGTTCAGAGATGACGGTCTTAAAACAAGAGGGCTATGAATGAACTACCTCCCTGAACTTCTGCAAGGCCAAAGCCCAACTCACCACACTCCAGCAGGTATGAAGTCAGACTCAGGGTCAGGTTTTGATTTCCATGTAGTTTAATAAGTTAACAGGTTCAGCCATTACACAGCAATGGAATTCTTCAACATTAACAAAGGTGCAAGAACTTCATTAATTTAGTCCAAATTAAGTCGTTTTATTCTCATCTCTTAAATAGCTATACAGTTCCTATTTTTTCCTCTAAACAATCTGGGGTTCAAACAATCCACCCAGAGAGAAGGCATCAAAGTACAAAAGAGCATGCACAAGGAGGGGCACTAATTCAAATTCAGCATGGGTATTTGTCCCAGTACCTGTACGAGCAAGGAAAGGTGGTGTGGAGCAGTCATACCTGTAGAAGGAGCTGCAATATTACACGTACGCAAAGACCTTTTCCGGAAGTTTGACCACCACTGGGATTGTTACTCTACCATGATGCTCACCGTGACCCAGGGGGAGGGAGGGAGGGGAGAACAACACAAAAGACCCCAGAACACCCGAACACCAGCCCCGCAACAGTCAAGCATCTCACCAGCTGCCCAGAAATTACTTCTCTGGAGGTTTGGCAGTGAAGCCGTCGCAGGAAGGAAGCAGCATCGCTAAAGACAAAAAAAGTGGAATGAAAAGTTTTGTAAGCCTATGCTTTGCTGTGCACCCAGTTCTAATCTAGAAACAGCATATGCCTGTGGCCCTCTTACATCGACTTGAGGTTTTCATTATGCTCCCCTCCGCTGAACTGTTTTCTGACTAGCTCTCTACCCGAGTAGTCTCCCCTCACTCTCCCCCACTTCAGCCACTCTGCCTAAAAACCCATCCTCAACTACATAAGCAGCATGAGGGTGCTTGCAGGGGCAGAAGTGGGACGTGCTCACTCAAGTCTGCCCCCGCAGAGGTCCATGTAAGAAATTTTGTGGCCACTGCAGACGCTGGTAAGGCCGCTCTCCTGACTCACTGATCGGCCCCATCATCCTCAGTCACTCAGCAGCGTGACCAGTATAATTGTTCGCAGAGCACGCTCTCGTTACAAGGGTGCGCAAATGCACATGCACACACGCGATGCCTCTGTCCTCAAATGCGCAGCCTTTGAGCACCCTCTCCAAGTATCAGGCCTCAGACATCCATCATGCTAAAGCCTACAGCACCCCCAAAACACAGGTATTGCGGTTCCCTCCATTTCTTCCCGCGCCCATTTTCTCTCACCTCGAGAGGATACCCCTTACTGGCCGATGCCAAGGGCTTTTGGGATGGGGAGGATCTTAAAAAAACCTTAGCAAAACATGGGAAGAGGAGGTATCCAGACAGAAATATACTTATAAGCATACTTACACAGCTAGATAAATAAATCTGTTTTCTTCAGAGAGGTAAAATTACACAGCATAGGTAAGTTCTAGTAACTCTGTTCAGCCAAAAGAGAAAAAATTAAAAAACCACCACCACAAAAAAACCCACCCAAAACCAACCCAAAACATATACTTTGGCTTCATTTACCAGTCACCATTTCTATTCGTGTAGCTGGCAGTGAAACACAGCACTTGGAACACAGGCCCTCATAAGCAGGCTGAACTCTTTCAGAAGCCTCCATGCGTTCAAGCCCGCCGCTCTGCCGCTCCTCTTCCCCCACATATTCAGTCGAGGACCAATTTGACAAGGTGCAAATAGTGAGCCTACCCTGAGACAGCAACCTGGCAACTGCAGATCATTCGAGTCTAAAAGGTTAGATGGTGGCCCACGCCACGCACTGGGGTCGCTCCGTGGTCCCAGCTGTTATGAAATGCCACAAACCCTGCAACAGCACTGAAGGCAGGGCACGGGTATTCGGAAGAAGTTCAACAGGGAAAGGCAGATTTCAAATAGCATAATCTCTGTCCTGAGGAGCAGACACCTGAGTTCCAGAGTGTACATTTTAATGTACCTTAACATACCTCATGCGTGCTGAGACTCTTCTGATATTCAGCCCCACGTGTTGCGATGTAGAGGCCCAGACAGTTTATGCCGCATCTCTCATGACTTTGTCATTACCTCACATGAGCAGTAGAGACACCAAAACAGAAGAGACCTCATCAACACCCAAATCCAACGGCAAAACCCATCTGAGAAAGGCTGATGAACCCACCTCCCTTTCCCAACCATCCCCCAGTCCTAAAACTTTAGAACCCCCTTCTCTTCTCCTGATCTGTCAGGGAAGGATTCCCACCCCTTCCCAACAGCTCTTGCCCTGCATTGGCAGTCCTAAAGCCCCTGCGTCTGCTGCTATACTTCCAAGGTCTGCCCTGCGTTGTGCAAGCACCTCCTACCTTCCATCTTCTCACAGACACCAGGCTCTGCTACAGGCCCACAAAATACGGGAAGTCCTGATGCTTATCATCTATGAGGGGCCTGCCGCAGCTGCAAAGGTTCTAGGGACAGCAACATACTCTGTGGGTGACAAAGAAAAGCAGTGAACTGCTCCATACCCTGAAAGACACTATGCCTTATGTCCCACCCACTTCCTTGAGACATGCTGGAACTCCATATACAGCTGCATACAACATACTCACCCTAACCCCTACCACAGCAGCTCACTACCAGGCCTATTAAGAGATAAGGTCAACAACTTAAACAGGAAACAGCAAAACTAGTGAAAAAACCCAAGGTTCCGCCCTCAGTAAAGTCAGGAATTCCAGCAAAATAAAATGCACTTACAATGAAAAAAAAACAAACAAAACAGCATTCTATTAAACCCTCTTACTGCCCCTAAACACCCAGAAAAACCATCATATGAGGAAAAAAAGAAAAGCAGGACACTTTCTGGTACAGATGCTGCCAAACATTACCAAGCTCTGAAATCCCTACCTCACACAAACACCTCCACCTCTCTAAACATCAGAACACGCCTACCCAAAGAGCTGAGGCAGCTCACGGGCTGCGCTCGCCCCAGGGAACGAGGGAGCACCCGCACCAGAGAGGCCCAGGAGCAGCCGGCGCCCCCCAGCAGAGCCTGCGGCCCAGCTACCCCGGCGCCGCCCGCCGCCCCCGGCGAAGGGGCGGGGCGAGCCCGCAGGGAGGACAAAGGCGGCCGGAAGCGCCGCAGGGAGGTCTATCGCCTGCCTGAAGTTCACAGCAGGGAGAAAAGGGGGGAGAGAAAAATTTAAAAAAAAAAAAAAAAAAAGGCAACTCGGGCGGTCAGCAGGGGGCGGGGCCTGTCGCTAAGGAAGGGGGCCGGGGACCCGGCACCGCCCCGCGGCCGTCGCCAGGGGGCGGGGCCTGTCGCTGGAGGGGGGGCAGGGGGGGCTCGGTGGCAGCGGCGTGCGGGGCCACGCGCCCCGCGCATGCGCGGCAGCGCAGCTGCAGTACCCACTGCTGGCCGCTCGGCGGCAGCACTGCCGCAGCCAGTCTTCCCCGAGCAGCCCGCGGGAGGAAACACGACCGACACGGCGGCCGGCCAAGGCCGTCCGGAGCCGGCGGCCGCTCACCGCGGGCCCGGAGCTTGCGCGTCTGCCCTCTTCCCGCTCGCAGCCCCAGCTGGCACGTTCGTTGCCTCTGCGCTGTGCGAAACAGCACCGAAGTGGCTCGAGCATTTTAGTCCTTTGCTCTGGACCGCGTTAAAAGCGTGGGGGTTGTTCCCGCCCGTGCCGCCCCCGCCATGCCCCAGGGAGGAGAAGCAGCGCAGGGAAGCTGTGGAACAGGGTTGGGTTCTCCCCGCACCCCCCCGGAGCGAGCCCCAGGAATTGCTGCGTGCACGTGGCATCAGGGTTGGGACAGCGAGAGCAGCAACTCAGCAGACGCTAGAGAGAGAGAGAGAGAGTTATAAATAAAGTAAGGCAACACATCTGACCTCCTGAGGGCAGGCTGCTTTGTGTGACAGGGACGGACGGTGCCGTTTGTCAGGAAACAGCGGGTCCGGGCAGAGCAGATGCCAGTGCCTGACCTGGAGATGAGCGATACGCTGGTGATCCTCGGGCTTCGTCGTGCTGTTTGCACCTCTCCTCACCTCTGCGTCGTGCTGTTTGCACCTCTCCTCACCTCTGCGCTATCAGGACTCCGCTCTCCTCATCCTGCACATACACAAGGCTTCCAGAGCACAAAACAAGAGGGCCGGTTACGTGGGGGGCATGTCACAGGGAAAAAACTCACATGGGGTAAAACCTCGCGCAGGGGACGTTTTGGTGGAAAGCATTTCAGAGAGCAGACACACAGAGGGATGGGGGGAGGAGACAGACACAGATGGACAGGGGGCATGTGTGCATAGACATGTGCATGGGGGAACGTGCGTGGGGATGACCTCCACCGGGGGGGTCCACCCAGGAAAATCCACAACAGATAACTCACCTGGGACAACCTGCAACAGATAATCCACTCCAGACAACTGACCCACTGCAGATAATCCATTCTGGATAAGCCCCAGCAATGCCCCTCAAACTGCCAGCATTTCACCCCAAATTTTCCCCAAATTGGGGTTTTCGTGGGCGTTTTTGGTGGGTTTTGTTTGGTTTGGGTGGTTTTTGGTTGGGGTTTGCTTTTTTTTCTTTTCCATAATATAAAAATTGGAGTTGCTTTTCCAAAATATTCAGTTCTGGGGTTATTTGGCGCTTCTTGACAACATAAGAATTGGCGATTTTTGCTTTTGTGCATAAGGATGGTTGGTGGGGTTTGGTTTGGTTTTGGGGATTTTTTTTTTTTTTTTTTTTTTTTTTTTTTTTTTGTTGTTGTTGTTGTTGTTGCTTTCCAGTTGCACAAATCCAGATGGATTTGGCTTTCCCAGGAGCCTCAAATTGTTTGGGGGTTTGTTTGGGGTTTTTTGTCTGTTTGGGTTTTTCCCCACACACATTGCAGACCCAGAATCACGGGGTTTAGGGTATTTTTGTGCCATGGCAGTGGCTCCCACTCTGTGTGCGCAGCCCCACAGGGGAAAGTCCCCATTTGGGGGAATCAGCCCCAGACTGGGATGGGAAAGGGGGAAAAGGAGAAGGGAGAAGGGGCAGCTTTTGAAAGCGCTTTTCAACAGAGATTAGAGGGGGGGATCAAGTTTTTAAATCTGTTCTATAAATAGGGTTTCTTTGCATTTTAAAAATCTTATATATAGCATAGACATTTACACTTGTGTATCTACTTACACATACATATGTTCAGGGAACACATATGTTTTATATATATTATCTGTTCATATGTCATATCTGTTTAGACTTAGATACTCTATTTACACTTTCATATATTTACACTTATATCTATTTAGACTATGTCTATTTAGACTGTCTATTTACACTTATATAGAATATCTATTTACACATATCTGTTTAGACTTACATATTAACACTTATTATATAGAACATCTGTTTAGACTAGCTGTTTCCTGATATTTTGACACTATAATCTTTTTAGACTTCCCTATTTAGACATCTACCTACAATTTTATCTATTTAGACTTAGTTATCTATTTACATTTATTTATAATCTCTGTTTAGATTACATATAATATCTCCTTAGACTTACTGTGTAACAGTAAGTTTAGCTGCTCACTATTCAGACTTCTTTCTATTTTAAACTCCTTCATATATCCTTTTTAATTTTAAACTCCTTTTTTTAATTTTTATATATATATGCACGAGTTATTTTTGTATTTTAAAACCCTATATATCTCTATTTAGAATTTTTTATATTCTAAAATCCTTTATGTAATATAGTAGATACAGGTTTTTATTTTAAAATCCCTTTATACATCTATAAATGAATATTATTTTTCAATATAAACAAAAATGAGGGATTTTTCTCTACTTCAACGCGTCACACCCATATTTACCGGTTTTAATATTTTTTTAATACACACACCCCCCCCCAAATTTGCAGGCATTCTGGGGCTGCAACCCCCCTTTTTAGGGGGGAACCCCTCCATAACCCCCCATCCCCACTCACCTGCTCATCTGATGCATTATCACCCCGTCAGTGACACTAGGGTGCCCAAAGGACATCACCCCCACAGGCCTCCCCCCTTTTTATTCACCCCAAAAAAAGGCACAAAACAAGGGAATCTGCTCCAACCCACAGCTCATTGCTTTAATAATGCCATTTATATATGTACGTGCCCCCCCCCCCCAAAAGGGAAGCTCTGCTAGAAAAATAAAAGGTGGGACAGCCCCCAAATGGCTGTAGCCCCCCCAGCCCCTGTCCCGCAGGCTGGCAGCTGCCCCACGGCATAGCAGCAGCATGCCAGAGGATGGTGCCACGTCTCTTTCTCAGGCTCTGCTCGGCCATGTTCGCTCTCTGTTCCTGCGCTGGGACGGGCTCCCTGGGGCAACAAACACCCCTGGTCCCTGCGGGCCCCGGACTCTCCCCACCAGACAGCCCTCGCTGCCGCACCTGCGGGACACCCACTGGAGGCAGAGCCAGGAGCCTCCAGGCACAGGGATGGACCCTTACCTTCACTACACTTAACGCTTAACGACTGGCAGACAAACCTGGGCTGGGGGGTATCTGTTGAGCATCACGAGACATTTTCAACAGGACATCTGAAAAACAACAATCCCAAATTATATTTCAGCATATTAAAAAAATAGCACAGAGGAAAATGCAGGAATTCACTCAAAATAAGGGATAGGAAGTAACTGAGCCGAAGGAGGATTCTAGGTAAACAGGTCAGCTCGAAATACAACACAGCCCTTAAAAGCTAGAGTAATTTGAATCCTTAAAAACAGTATTAAGACTAAATGATAACATTTTGAACAGATTCTTTGCATAACACTGTAAATACTGTTGCTGGTGTCAGAAAAAAGTCTCATCCCTTCCTTACGGCACTGCTGCAGGGAGATAACCCTGTGAGGCTGCAGGACAAGGTTGTACTGTAATCAGAATCTATGCTTACAGATCCACCACAACAGCTATAGCCCTTGCGCTGCTGCACGTCTTGCTTGCTTGGTCAATAAAGCCAAAAGTGAAGTGTCAAACTTTAAAGAGTAAAATAAAGAACAAATCTCAGTAAGGTGTGCATGTGTTTATACACATCCAATAAAAATACCTAAGCTATAGAAGTATTTGTTTTTCATTCTGTAATAATTTAACTTGCACAGCTGTTAATTGACACTATTAGATTATCTATCTCCAAAATACACAGTAATAATTTGACTAAGGGGTTTTTGTGTGTTACGTGGTTAGGAGGGACATCTGGCCAGCTGCACTGCCCAAGAGAGATGCTGCTGAACTGCCACAGAAATGCGCCATTGAAAGCAAGACAGAAATAAAGTACTTCATAACAATCCCTCAAAATATCAGGGAAAAAAACCAAAAACATTCAGTTGCCTCTCTCATTAAACATTTACAACGAATACCTAACTGCTTAAATACACCTAATAAATCGTACCCTACATCTGTTTGGCAGTTACAGTTTGAACAATCCAAGTCAGTTTGTAAATCATACAATGTTAGCTTTTTTAAAAGTTTCATTTATGATAGAAAAATCAGCGAGATAAGAAGAGATAGCCCATATGGTTTTACTTTGGGGGGGGAGGGGATCAAATCCGCAGTGCAGCAATACATAAGGTTACCAAAAATGACTGGCAGATTTGCTAATGCATTTGGCTGTACTGAAGCATGCAGAGGAACATGTTTTTATGATACCTTGACTGTTACAACTGAGAACCAAAGACCAGCGATGCCATCAACTTTTGGAAGATGTGCTGTGCTTGGGTCTTTGGAAGGAAAGGAACTTTTTTTTTTTTTTATTTTAAAAGGAGTGAAAAGTCTTGTTACTGATGCCTTCTACTGCGAAGTACATCATCTCTGAAGACCTGCTCTGATGGGAAGTTCATTAAATGCAACTTCTTTGAATGAGAAAGACTTCCATTCTGAAAAACCACTTTCCAGCTGAGGTCAAAAATGACACACTGTAGGTTAAGGAAAAGGGACATTACTGAAGCAATAACTCACCAAAACCGCATCAGGACTCACCGTCACTGTTTACAAAGCTGCTAATATTTGTTTGGAAAGCCTGGAAAACATGCGGAAGCGATGCAAATTTGTCCCATTTTGTCCATGTCTCTTCTGTCACCTCGATTGCTTTTAGTACCGATGCTAATATCTCAGTAAGGTTTCGAGTACTACCGTAAGATATTTTAAAAACTTACTGACTGAAAAAACATAGAGCTTTTATCATAAAAACAAAGTCTGTTTCTTCTGAACACCTGAACTCTTATGAACAGTTTCTTCTTTTAGTACAAAAATTATTTTCACAGTCTCATTTAGTAGTAAGCACACAGGAGCAGAAGATTATGCTTTCAGGAAGAGAAAATAAACGGAGGGCAGTAAGCTTTGCACAGGCGTAACATGCTCCAGAACAGACCGTATTTTATTTTTAGTATTGGTGTTAAAATATTTCATAGGAAAACTAAAGAAGGAGAGTTAGCACATTCTTAATGTTAACTTTAAGGTCCACACTACAAGTGCCTTAGGAAAAATGCAGACACACATCGTAGATGTACCTCATACTTGCGGATCACTATGGATCCTTTCCACCTGTCTTGTACTTTCATGGCAGAAGAAAGGGTGACCACAGTGAAATGGCGGTAGCAGCTGACATTCTGCTCAGAGAGGAAAAAATTCTTTACCATAAAGCTGGGTAGGAATCTAAAGCTTCCCTTTTTTGTGAAGGTTTGTGAAGACTACAACTGAGTGGAGTTACACAAAAAAGTATTTTGCATCATCTTTGCTACAGTTGTTGATACAGGCCACTAGAGCTTTTGCATTTTTTAGACGACCGTGCCTTTTTGACTCACTGGCAGCTTTAGTTTCACTAGAGCCACTTTCATAGATCCATGCAGGTGACAGACACAGATACCTACATACGTTTTCTCAAGCCTACATCTAGCTAAAACTTCCTCACCCTGTACATCCCAAGTTGAATATTTTTGTTAAAGTGTACAGCAACCCATCTGTCCTTGCAAACTGCCTCCTTGCAAAAAAGGAATGATTTCTTCCAGGCCATTTCTCCAAACGGTCAAGACCTTTTAAAACTGCAGTTGTGCCACCGAGCCTGCTTAGGATCCCTCCCAGCTTTTGACTGTCCTTACATTTAACAGGCACACGCTCTATTCCATCTCCCAACAGCAAAAATACAGCACGCTCTCAGACCCAGAGCACAACCCGACGGGTGTCCTCGCTGTTTTGATGTGGAGCCACTGAGCATCCCTGAGAGCACAGCTGCAGGCGCAACAGCAGTCTCACCTACACTGATTTCAGTGGATATAGTTTCTGAAGCTGTTCTTGACACTTGGGCACAGTAGAAGTGATCTGTAGCTAGAACTCCACGAAAACATAGTAACACAAATTGCAAACCCACAGCAGCAACAGCTTTAGAAATATTTAGACCAGGAACAAGAGAGAAAAACAGAACAGCTTCATCACATGCACAGGAAAATAGCAGACAGAGGAAAGGGTCAGCATTCATAGCCCTTAGAGAACACAGGCATTCTCCTTCCATTCCTAAACCCATCTGTTAGGTCTAAATATCGCAGCACTACTGTGGCAATATTGAGAAGAGGGAACAAGAGCCCTGCCACTGGCCATCTGTGTAGCAGGACACATGAACAGAGGGAGATGTTTTGCCACACACAACCCTACATGTCCTGAAAATTTATGTTTACTAAAAATAGCCATTTGGAACATACTGCCAAACAACACTTGGCAATAAAACTTTGGTGTTTGACACCCACAGATTCTTTGGTAACTTGCTATTTGCTTCCTGTTCTTCTTGTCCTTCCTTCAGAAATTCTACTTGTAGCCAAGTTATTTGCTCCTGGTTCAAGCATTTACCTTCCTGGTATTACCAGCACATTAACACAGGCAAGTAACTTAACTGTTCTTCTAAAACGATCCAAATGACAATTACAGCCACAAAAGAGGAGTGAAAGAGAAGAAAAGGAGAGGTCAGGCAGCAAAAAGGCTCTGCAGGCTGCTACCAGTCAACACTGCACTCTTTTTTGTTAAAACCACCCCCCACCCCCCCGCCAAAACACACCTCCCCCCACAAGACAAACAAAAAACCCCATGACCTTGTGGGGTTTGATTTTTTTTTTTTTTTAGTATTTCTTTTGGAGCTCATCCCTGTCTCAGCATATTGTCTTGTCAGAGCACGATGTGCAGATTATCTGTATCCCCATGGCATTTGCATGTGATGAATATATGTTCAGAAGTAGTCCAGATCTGTAAGACTGGTGTCATTATTCTGGTTTTAATAATCATAACTCAATTTTATTGACTGACATGTTTGTGAGGAAACTAATTAACTTTTAAACGTAGCCTCTTCTCCTTGCAGAAAAAAATTTGTTAGAGACCAAAAAATATTATGATTCAGAGCTCTGAACCATGATGGAGCGGTGGGCAAATTAATGAAAGTGAAGAGAAACAGCAGCAACATTAAGTGAAATACAGCTGTAATTCTGATCATGTACTTAAGAGACTCTCCGAGTCTACACATCAATCCAATGAATGACTAGTCCTTTTTTGGAAGGACAAGCTTTTTTACGTAAAAGTCCCAGATTGAAGGCTCCATGGAACAGAACGCAGACTGCGCCAGAGGACAACATGCCATCAAGTGGAAACAAAAAAAAAATTGAATAAAAATCAAGTTTAAACATCACTTTCCACCATGTTTCATTCATGACGTTCCTACTGGCATCTAGGTGCTCAAAAATTAACTATACTGATGCCATGTATTACTAAAAATTTAATTAGGCATAAAAAAATAAAAGGCTATTTCCAACTTGCCCATAAGATAAGTATGAACAAACAGAAGATAAACACTTGACCCTAAAGAAGAGACAGGCACTTCTTAATTTATCACAGATGAGATTTCTTTCTTTCACCTGAAAGGAAAACATTCGTAAGGACCAAGGGACCAATCCAGGAACATGCTCTGCTGACTGCAATTTTCCATCAGCTCTTCTGCAGTGGCAGCAGATTTGCCTTTTCTCTGGGTTTGATGTGGATGATCTGTCGTGTCCTTAAACTCACAAGTGTTTCTCCCCGCTCCCCCAGCCCCATACGTGCAATTACCTGAGCAGCAAGCGGAATCAGCCGGGCAGGGTTTTCTTCACGTGATGCAGAAGGCGGCACTGGGAAACGAGGAGGCAAGAAATTAACCCTTTTGTCACACCCAGCCGGCGCTGAACACGCAGGGGCGGCTCTGCCAGAGGGGCTGCGCGGGGCCGGGCCGGGCCCCCCGGGAGCTCCCAGCGGCCGGTTTCTCTCCCCTTCGCCAGGTACCGGGGAGACACCGCCGCCTCCTGCTGCTGCCTCGCCCGTGCCCCCTCGCAGCGGGGCTGCCCCAGGAGAGCCGGGGACCCCCACCTCACTTCTGCCCTCGGCAACAGGACCAGGAGAGAGGCGCGTGGCGTGGATTTAATCCCCGAGGGAAGAGGCCGGGCTCCCCGCTGGCGGGACGACTCACCTCCCTGCTGCTCAGAGCTACTTGCTGGGGACAGCCCTGCCTGCGCCTGGCCGCTCTTCAGCCGTGCTGGGAGTGCAGTCTGGCCGACAGATGCTCCAGCAACCGCGCTCCAGCTAACCGCAGCTCCTGCTCATTACAGCTGCAGGTATTTTTGCCTCTGGCTAGTGCATGCTCCAGGCAATGGTCACCCTATCTCGTTCCAGCTCCTGCTTGCTACAGTTCCAGCTAATTGAAGCTCCAGCACTGCACTGAAGCTCCAGTTGATTTCAGCTCCTTCTCCTTACAAGCTTGCAACAGTCTGGGCTTTTGACAAGGTCGTAAATCAGTCGCTGTCATAACTTGGATATTACTATTAAACGTTATAGCTGTACATCTGTCACGGTTTAACCCCAGTCGGCAACCAAGCACCCCACAGCCGCTCGCTCACTTCCCCCCCGGTGGGATGGGGGAGAGAATCGGAAGAGTAAAAGTGAGGAAACTCGTGGGTTAAGATAAAGACAGTTTAACAGGTAAAGCAAAAGCCACGCATGCAAGCAAAGCAAAATAAGGAATTCATTCACTCCTTCCCACGGACAGGCAGGTGTTCAGCCATCCCCAGGAAAGCAGGGCTCCATCACGTGTAACGGTTACTTGGGAAGACAAACACTGTAACTCCGAATGTGCCCCCCTTCCTTCTTCTTCCCCCAGCTTTATATACTGAGCATGACGTCATATGGTATGGAATATCCCTTGGGTCAGTTTGGGTCAGCTGTCCCGGCTGTGTCCCCTCCCGGCTTCTTGTACATCCAGAAGGGCATGGAAAGCTGAAAAAGTCCTTGACTAGTGTAAGCACTACTTAGCTTAAACACTACTTAACTAAAACATCTCCACATTATCAACACTGTTTTCAGCACAAATCCAAAACATAGCCCCATACTAGCCACTATGAAGAAAATTAACTCTATCCCAGCTGAAACCAGGACATTTAGGAAAAGCGAAGCAAGTCATCGATGTGTTGAAGCCCCACGCACACCAGGTAGGGAACTTCCCGCATCTAGTCACAATTACAATCAACGTGATACACACAGTAACCAGAGATTTGTACTTAATCTCTCCCCAAACCTGCCAGTAGCCCTACAGAGCAGAATCTTCTTTTTTTTTTCGTTTGGACCCTTTTAACAGATGTCAAAACACGCTCTCCTTTCTTCAATGTCCCTGCAACCACAAAGTTGCACTGCAATGCACATATGTATATTATACCTGGAATGCCTCACCTGAGGGAAAATTAGCTCAAGGCCATAACAAGCATGGACATAGGCAGTTTGTAATAATTTCCCAGAAGTCCTGAGCATATAGGACACTCACGCCCACCTGCTTCACAAGAACGGCACATCTGCAAATAATTCTGACAGACAAACAGCCTGTTTAAGTGGTTGAAATAGCCAAGACTCATGGATTTGTTCATTCTTCCTCTTTTCCCAGTAAAAAATGAAACTATGAAAGGACTCATCCCCAGCAGTTAGTCTTAAATGATATGATTTGACTTGTTGCCTATTTAATTTTAATGCTATTGCTACAGTCTAAAATTTAATTCAGGATGTCACTGTGTGGAAGTCTCTCAAGAACTCTCCTTACAACACCTGATGAAAGAGATTAGACCGTCATCTGCAATTATCACTTTCACTCCGGTATTCTCTTTGTACCAAGTTCTTTCGTGTTAACTGATGGGTTTTACAGGCGCTTGTCTGGGGAAAAAAAAATGAATAACCCTGCCAAAAGGTATTTTTCTCCATTGAACTCACAGAGATAAGGACTCTCTGGGTTCTTTTACATTCCGCTTTCTGCTCTGGAGCAGATTTTCTTCTGAAATAGCCTGCCTGCAGCACCAGAAGTCATAAATGGACAGCAAGGAGCTTTTCTGATAGGATGGGAGACCTGCATTCAACCAGAAGTTACAGCTGGTTGTTCAGTCTGCCTGAATACTGCGTATTATTATGACACCGCCTCCTTTGTACAGAATCCCCTCCTGCAGCAATTCCATCCCACCAAATGTAAGAAGACTTCATGTCTCCCACCTCTCAGCTTTTCTGTCAGCCTCTCATCAAAAACCTCTTTCATTCCTCTTAAAACAGACAGAAGGACTATCACTTTCAATGTCTCGTCTGAGCTTGCCAAAAATTATGGTTTAAATGCTTGAAATGAAATCACGCGTGCTTCAAAATTCCCGTCTTAGAGATCCTTGCCTTCAATATTTAGAGGTGCTTTAGACAGACCTTTTTCAACAAGAAGCATCTCAGTGGGCTTTTAGTCTCTGTTTACTAACTCCTATTGAAACCTAACACCTTCTGAAATTGAGGTGGTGTTTTATACAAATATTTTTTGTAATTTGGTTTCCACCATCCACATTTGTTACATAGGTTATTTTCCCCGACACGCTTTTTCAGTGTAAGCGTGCAAAGTGCCTAAATAAATGCTCACACTGATTCTTCAGTTCAGCCACCATTTGTTTTGGTCATGATTTAGAGATGTATGCCACTAGTAAATCCTGTAGAAGGGCACCTCTAAATCCACATGAGAAGGCTCTGACTAATGATTTAGGCTGTTTATCTTCAAAATAGTTCAGCACTGTCTAGAAATACTATCAGACTCTTGGACTATTAATTCCACAAAGCCCTCTTCTTGTCCTTCCTTTGCCTTCTTCCTTTGTCTTCAGCAATTAATTTCCTTGATTATATATATCATCTTGACACCTCCGAAAGTCCAAAGAGAGAGACTCATCTCTAGCCAGGGAACTGTATGCCTTTGGGGAATTTTTTGTGTTCTTTTTACTAAACACTCTTGAGATTACCACACTAGCAAGATTGAGTTAATGTGTCAGCTGACTCCTCCTTCATGCTGTGAAGACGTGCATTAAGCTCTTCTCCAACAGATGCTATATTTACAGAAAGAAGATTCAGATTTGATGTACTACACATAATTTATAAATTCAGCTTTTTTCCCCAGGGACCACATTTTCAGAGGTATTCAGTAGCCTGAGACATTATACCTGCATTTTAGCAGGACTTTCTAAACATCTAGGAAACCCTGTACCTTCTAAAATCTGGTCTTGATACCACCAAGGCCATGTGACTTTGGCACTCTGTCTCCGTCTTCCCAGCTGTAAAATTCTCGTATCACTGCCTGAAAGGACTTGCATTACAAACCTGTTCTGGAGACCATTCATACTTTACAGAGATGACATTCACACGGCTTTGAAGTTTTTTTGCCTACAACTTTATCACTTCATTTTGATCATTCCTAAGATGCGTTTTCCTCATTTGGATTGGGGAAAAGTACCAGCTGATGAGATCGGTTTCTTGTCATATTTGCTTACCGCTGAACAGACTGAAATCACAATGCTCTGCAAACACTGGGGAGCTAAGATTTAAAGCCTGCCTTTCTGAGCAGCTTCATTAGACGTTACTAAATGTGTCAACCCCACACCCCCATCCCTTTTGTTGCATTCTAAAACTGATAGGAATTGTTAATTAAGAAAATGCAAACAGCTCCAGACACCTCCAGTGCAACCAATACGGCAATTAACATAATGAGGGAGATCTGGAATCCAATTCATACTGTACGCACAATGACGTCCCCTTCACTTCTTCCTGGACAGAATTATATTGCAGTTGCCAGTGCTCATATGACACCAGCTCCTAATTCTTTATTTGGCCAGGGCTTACTGTGTTGGGGTTTTGGTTTAAAAAAAAAAAAAAAAAAGTCTTTTCTCCTTCTTTTTTCCCTTCTTGCTTAAGAAATAGGCAAAATGTTATGTATGGAAGTTGACAGCCTTTGAAAATCATTTACTTCACAAAAATGCTGTGGCATCTCTACAGTGCTAAGGAATTACAGAACTACAGTATCATGTTGGATTTGAAAAAGTTAATCATATTACCCCTCTCTTTTTATTATAATCATTTCATTAATGTGCTAAAGCATATAAGCATTTGGTTCATACTGATATGTAAGACAACCATTCATTTCTCAATCAGGTAACACTGGTTTTATAAAGCGAGGTCTCTTTTATCTAGGAACTAGCTGTAGCTATCAATATTATCAAATTACAGAGAAACGGCCCGTACCTTTGTCCTGCTAGAAATAGAGAGAAAACTGCGAAAAACACGCCCTCTGTAATCCAGTCACAGTACTCTGAGGCGCTGAGCACAACTTCAGCATCCGCCTGTGCAAAAGGAATACGGCATCTGTCAGGATCTCCCAGCATCAGGGAATGAACAAAAGGATTCCACAATGAAAACTACGCAACACTGGATCAACGAGGTTTTCATCCCAAAACACGTACTTGAGTAACAGCACATGAAATGCCAATGGGAACCTCATGGTATGTGATGCTCTGACCGTCCTCGAGCAATGAGGAGATTGCAGAGAGTTACGGTGGCTCCACAAAGGAGTGTTTCAACAGCAACGCTAAGCAACTTGAAGGACCCCCTCGCCCCTGAGTTTAGGGGAGGCTGGAGACTGCTTTAAACTCTGTCCCAGCTGATTACAAACAAGAGTCTGTGCAGTGCTACCCGCCGCGTTTTCTGATATCGGTGAGAACTATCCCCCAGCACAATCCAGTTCGCAGTGGACAGCTGAAAATTCACTTTGGCCCGGGCAGCCCTTTAATTCCTGGGAGAAAACGTCCTCCACACGCATGGATTGCCCTTTGCTGAACAGCAAAAACCCATTAAACCTTTCTGAGAGCACTCTCCCCAGTACGGCAGAGAACACTCTCCTTTTTGTTACAGTGGCATTTAGGAGCACGCTAGTAAGGCTGCCACAGAACGTGTGTATTTTAGCTAGAAACAAACTACGGTAAGCTGGTAAGTCAACCAAGTCCCTCTCCTCATGGGAGAGGAGAGACTTTCAGACATCAGACTCCAAGTGGCCCAAGGGGACAACTAACTTGTGCTCCCGTTCCCCACTGCACATGACTCTCTCATTTTCCAGACAACGCTACCAGAAAAAGAGGGGAATTTCTGATACACAACTCTCAATGCACTTCGGTTCTGTTGTCCTCAGAATGTCTATTTCTCCTACATTTTTGTCCACAGCTTTACAAAATCACAGGGCATCCTCACCAACATCACCCTTTAGGAAACCAAACTGAAAAAGCTGAACAAAGGCAGCATCTGAAACTGGATCTCTTTTTTGTGTCCTTCTCCCAGGAAGTATCTGGATGGAGCCCTCTAAGGAGCAGCGACCAGCTCCTTCTCAAAGCAGCGGCTAGTGGCAAGGTTTCCTGGCTGCATTGCTGCGATCAGTTCAATGGATCAAGTCCGTGGTTCTGACTTTATGGCTTATGCTTCATTTTCTTATCTTCTGCTCTATGTTGCTCGCTGGCCTCAACCATCCCCTCACCTCTAACAAGTGAGCAACATTTTCATGGCCAAAGTGCTCTGAACTCTGCGTATCAGCTTTCAGATATGCCAAAGCTTGCCATCCGGATTATTTTCATTAAAGGCTACCTGCTTATCTAACTGTTCTATTAGAAAGCCTAGATTTGACAGAAACTTCAGCAATTAGGTAAAAGCTCTAACCGAACATTTTACTTTTCAACCTTCTACTTCTGAAGGATACAGAAAAAGCCCTAGTTTGAGCCTGAATAAGTTAGGCAAACAAAGATTTCACCTGGAGGAATGTAATGGTCTATTTCTGCTCCAATGAGGAAACCATCCGAGCCTCAAGAGAACCCACTGATCACTTGTCAGCTCTCCCACCAGGTCTTTCTCAGCAGGCCACTGGCATTTGTCAATTTTATTGTATTTAGCTACAATATAACAGAGGACTCTTACCACCTGGCACTGGCTCCCAGAGGATAGGACTTTTAAGGACTGGATTAGAAAATTAGCTGTTCCTCTATTTACAAAAGGTTGCCACCTTGTGCAAACAGCTTGAGACTATGCTTTGATACTGGCATATACAAGGCAACTCACAGCTTAGGGTGGATGCAATTAATACATATCTGTGGATTTGCTGAATGGATGCACATGGTATTTACATTTTTTAAAGGAAAAAAAAAAGGACACTGAGAAAATTGGATACAGATTTAAAACAAAGAGCAGCACTACTGAAATAGTCCCTAGGATCAAATACTTAACATGTACGTGGAATACCTTGAACAGCACTGCTCTCTCCAGCCAAGTTCTGCAATACTAAGACGTGATCACATACATCTATTCCTTACACGAATTAAATCAGCTCATTCGACCTCTCCTGGCAGGATTTTCAAATCAAGATTTTAATAGTTTGTCTGGACTGTGTAGACCAACTAGATTGGTCTTTACTTTTCTCCAGGTGAGGTTTCCAAAACAAGAGACCAGTACTCCAGGCAAATTACTGTACGAGCAGGAACTGAGAAGAACACAAGCATGACTTCTTGTGCCTTACAAGGCATACTGTTATTGAAACAGCTTCGCAGGGGCTTTCTCTTTTTTCCTTCTAACAGCACCAGAATGTTGACTCATCCTAGCCTGTGACCCACTAAAACCCTGAACCTTTCCTCCAAGCAGATAAAAAATATCTTTCTATTAAGCATCATAAATAGGCAAAAAAATGTAGAGATAAAACCAAGCATCACTGAGGAAACTTGAGGTTATTCAGCAAATACCTAAGAGCTGAAGTCCTTCTTTGGAGTTGCTCTATGATTTTTCAAGTCCTCCTGCCAGCCCGGGACCACTGAGAACAGAAAAAAGCACGTTCTGTCTGTCAGTGCTCAAACAAGGGAAAGAATTTCATTTTCCAGTTTCTTCTCTCTGCACTCTCTTCTTCTCTCAGAGAAGATTCTCCCTCACAGCGGTAACAAACAGAGGACAGGAGAAAACAAAACAGTCTTGTCAAAGTACAGAAATGCACACCTGACAAGCACAGATGTAAAAGCATCGCCTTGGGAAATCAAGATGAGAGAACTTCATCCTTTCCTTTCAAGCTGTGCTTTTGCAGCTGGCTGCCAGCCTCACCGACCCAGCTTGCCTTTGCTTCGAGGCATTTCCCCCCTCATCTCATGGCCGGCATGGCATCTCCTTACCATGTATTCTTATGGCACCCCCTGCTGTCCCTTGCTCAGGCTCCTGATGAAGTCTGTTCCGCTCCTCCGTGCTCCTCTTGCAGGTGCAGAAGGCCACAGCACAGGAGGCACCTGCCCTTTCTGTTACATGTGTTAAGGAAGATCTTTCCCCCGGAGTCTGTTTTTTGCCTTATCTATGACACATTTTAATAAGTGTTATGAAGATACTGGCACCTGAAGCAATTGGGCTGCAAAGCAGCCGTTGGTCTGCCTCACGAACGGAGGAAAACATGTTCTTGTTGAACCTCAAGTGACATGGCTTAAGCTAATCCCTTTACCATGCCACTGAAGGTGCCTTGATCATGTACAATGGTTGGACGATAGTAAACAAAGGAAGAAGCTTTAGTACTGGCCAGTATAACTCCCTTCTAACAAAACCACAATTCTGTTCCAGTTTGCTACATTCAACAATTAAAAACAGAAATGTTGGACAACATAGTTCACATAGCAAATCTGGTCTTTTCTTCTCTGAACTTTTTCTTCCTCACTTGACTTCGTTATAATATTTGCCTTTTGCTTCATTTTCCTGGATGCATCTTGGCATTTGGTAGCTAGAGGATGGGACGGTATGCTTGCAATGAAGTTCATCACAGGCACATCTGTACTGCAAAGGAGAACTTAAACAACCCCACACATCCATGTGCCAAATCAGTTTAATTCATGCAGAAGAGGGACCTATGTGTCACTGTGCACAGCTCTACCAAAGGCCTACGATAACATCTGAAATTAGAGATCAGCTAGACAACATGTACGTTACCTGGGGAAGGAAAATATTTGTCTAGCCTCTCACAGTGATAAGCCAAGTCCAGAGAACATGAAATAAGCCAGAAGCACGTCTCAAACTTGGGCATCGCACTGCTTCCTCAGCACCAGGCACGGCTCTCAGGAGCGCTGGTGCTTGTTGAAGCCTGTGACTGGCAGTTCCAGAAGAATTTGATTCATTTCTCAGTACTCCAAATACGGAAATATATTCTGAAGTGTACACACACATATGCCTCAGAAAACAAATGCTGCCCTAAACATTTAAGATTCAACATTAAGCTTTTAACTCCTCCGAGCTGCCCAAAGACCCTTGAATTTTCTGCAGAGGAAAGTGCCAGCATACAGCCTGCAGACGCAGGAAGGTGCAGGAGGGATGCACTGACAGACAGAGGCAAGAAGCATTCCAGTGCCTCCTCACAACAAAAGGGAGAAGCAGCTGAAATAACTCTAAGGCAACTCAGCTCTCACTTTCTATTCTTTCCTGGACAGAACATACAGAAAGAAAAAGCTGTACAATCATATTACACAAGGTCTACAGCCTGTAGTTCCCACTGTCCTATCTGCAAACTGCTGGGGCAGCAATTATCCCACAAAGCACAACAGAATTTTCCCAGTTTTAACCTTCCCATTTGCAGTGCTATCCCTTAACAAGAAAGGGATCAAACATTTATTACCATGAAGTAGGGAGGAGCAGAACCTTGGAAAGATGGTGCTTTAGGTTGTGCCTTGCTGCAGCAGAGTTCACATTTTGAAGCAGAACAAACATGACAGTATCAAATACAACAATATATAATATGTCATCATATATAATCTTTTTCCTTGCAGATAGGACTCAAACAGCTCACGATTACAGAGCAATAATGCTACTGCTCCTTTCAGGTTTCTGGAAAAATCTTTGCCTTCCCAGTGAATTTTGCTTTTCACTTGATGGCTCGCCTGCCGAATCAGTAACCTATAAAGATGCGCTCTTTCCAGAAACACCAAACACGCTATCCTTTGCCTGCAGTAATGCCAGGAACAGCGTTTTCTCATACAAGAGTTGTACCTGTGAAAGCCTAAAGCTCATCCAGAGCCTCCTGGCATCAACAATCTTTGGAGCAGACCCATAATTACAAAAATTTAGCTCCAGACCTACAGCAGATGTAAATCATCTAAGCTCTACTGGTGTTAAAACGTAAAACACTATTGGAAACCTGAAAATAAGATTACAAGGATCAAATTTATACTTGCTACATCATCACTGATTTCAGGGGCTGCCTGCCCCTTTTACTGAAGCAGAAAGATCTTGCCCAGTGAAATATTTAGTCAGGTGAAGGCACTGAAGCTTTCCTGAGGTCATACCACACTCAAAAGTCCAGTTTCCTCGTCTTTACTCCCTGCCAAAGTTTGCTTTTGAAACAGAACTGCTTGTCAGAGACCCAAGATCTGCATCACAGACAGCACAGCTCTTCTCTCTCTTGGATAGAAATAAAAGCGAACAAAAATCACGTCCCCACATCTGAAACAGTAAAAGGTCTAGTATCTGATGCATGAATAGGGAGTGCAGCCATACTAATTATCAGTGGCTTCAGGGCATACTTTAATCTCTCTTGTTCCTCTTTGTACTTTTGAAAACAACAAATAGCCCAAATGGGCAATGGCAACATTTGTAGCAAAGAAAAACTGCAAGTTTTTATTTAGAAGGCCCAGTGTTGACTCTCAGCAAGGTTCCTACAGGCAGACACCACTCAGCACCAGTGATTTATCAGCACAGACACACTCCAAACCACCATCCACACACACACCTGGCAGCCCTCAGGTGGGAGACTTTGAGTTACAAGACGAGGCTTCCTAGACACATAGCCTCGCTCGTTTGGGCACTACGCGGCCGTACCGTGCTTTGGGTTATGCATACAGACCCTGTGGTGCACGTTGCTGGCCTGGCCTGCTGCAGACCACAAAGAGGGATCCTTCCTCACCTGGAGAGGCAGGCTCTCTCTTGCCTGCAGCGAGAAGCAGCTGCTGGCCAGATGGCCTTCAATTTCTTCTTCTTTACCTTTCTCTGGCCTCTCCAGGTTCAGCCGCAGCAGCTCCTGTCCACAGCCAGGAAGTGGTCCTCCTGTCCCTTTTTGCCCCCACGCTGCGAGGACAGTGAGGCCAGGCAGAAAAAACCCATGCAAGCCTGAAGTAGCTGCAGTCAACGGCATCCCCAGGGGAGGAACAGACAACCGGGTCCTCAGTGTAGCCTCTGGGAGAGGGAAAGACGAAGCAGCGACTGTTATTACAGCAGATCGACCCTGACCGAAGCCTCTCCTTCCACAGGGGCTTCTGGAAGCGCCGCTCTTTCCCCACGCTGCTGCTAAGGGCACCTGCGCTGAGGGAGAATCCAGTGCATTTGAGGGCCAGCTTGCGGCCTTCCCGACAGGGCTTGGGGGCAGCCTGGGGCTACACGACAGACTTCAGGAGAGGTGCTGGAGCTGGGGGCAGCTGCACAGGGCGAGCGGGGCCAGGGGAGGCGCCCAGCACCTGCACCCTGGGGGGCGGGGAGAATGTCCTTCTCCTTCCCCTCTTCCCTTCTGTCGGCTCTCGGGTAACTCCCCGGGGCCGCCCTGATCCGGCTCGCCTCCAGCGGACCGGGACCCCGCCGCAGCGGGCTCTTTGAAGCTTCCCATCCCGCCACCCATCGGCGGCCAGCGGGCAGGAGACACCCCTGCACCCGCCGAAGGGGGTCGCTCACCTCACCGGCGGCCCCGGCCCTTACCGGCCGCCGCCGCCGGCGCGACCCACGCCTGGCGCGCCGCCGTGCTGCTCCCGGGCACCGCGCATAGGCCTGGCGCGCCGCCGTGCTGCTCCCGGGCACCGCGCATAGGCCGGCCGCCGACGGTGCGCCGGAGGGGGGCAGAGCCGGCGCGCCAACGCCGGGCCGCGGTACCGGCTTCGGCCACCAGGCGGCAGCAGCAGCGAGCACCCGGCGCGCGGCGCGTGCCCGGGGGCGGCACAGGCGGGGCAGGAGCGCGCGCCCCTGCCTGCTCGCTGCGGGGGCGGCGTGAGGGGCAGCCGAGGCCTTGGCTGGGTCACAGCGCTGCTGCGCAAGAGCCGAAACGGCCCGCGGTTGTCAACGCTGTTCTCAGCACAAATGCAAAACACAGCCCAGTACTAGCTACTGTGAAGAAAATTAACTCTATCCCAGCCAAAACTAGCACAAGAACACAGCTGACCTGCTTACAAGAAGCGTGGTTGTCCTAATACCTTAACTTAGCCCTACGAAGAATCTTTTCCTCTTCTTTCATCTACCTTCAGTTCCCACAGGCCTTCATCATCAACGTTTCAATCGATTGGTGTTGACATACACTTGAATTCAAATATTTGTGCTATTCATAGTGAAATGCTCATTCAGCCAAATGCTCAGCTGTGTCAGGGCTCTTGATCAAACTGAATGAAAGACTTGACCAGGTATTCTGCGTAGCCCCAGGTCATACAAAGGAATTCACCAGTGCAGGGGCCACAGGCGCTATGCAGCATTTATCATGTCCAGGGTTTCAGCAGACAAGGAAAGATTCTGCTAGGGCAGGACTTGATCTGACTTTAGAAGCCTTTAAGGGCATCCTCTAAGTGGAGGCAGAGAGAGGTAGGTAAGTATATCCAAGTAAGACGATTCTTGTGATCCAGAGCGCGAAGTGCAGGCTGCACACAGACACATTACTCATTCATGTTGAATGTTTTGACTATTGTCCTGTTTCCTGGGGACTGTAGAGACATTTGGTGTTGTATTCAACTCCCATTACGCACCTCAGTGATGGGATATCTCTGATACGATCCCAACTGTCCACTTCACTGTCCACACAGCTCCTTGCTCCCTTCCCACAGGGAGCAGACAGCCCTCTCCACTCCCTGACACCATAATCTAGAGGATGGGGAGGATGTGGAGAAGAGGACTGGGCTGTAGAAAGCAGCTATGCCTCTGTGTTCCCACAGGCAGAACTGCCAGTTCATCAGACCCAGTGGTATTTCTTGTGTTCTTATGCTATGCAACAGAGATCTTTCATCTCTTCTCAGACTCTTTGCTATGCCTGAGCGATGCATTACCCTAGAGCCTGCTGATACTATACTTCGGCAGGTTTTTGGGTCAAGAGCAATGCAGAAAGAGATCCTGCCTGCTCACTTTTCTGCCCTATGGTTGCACATGTCTCTTGATTATCCTTGTGCTGTTCTTCCAGTATCAGTGCTTTGTAACTCACCCTCCTGGCTTCTTCAGCCTCCCCTGTTACATGCCACTTTTCCCACTGTAAAAGTCATGTTTCAATGCTGTGAAGCCTTTCTTCTGTGTATGATTCTCTTACAGCTCTCAAATTCTCATTAGAGCAAAAGGGGGCACTCTCGCACTGCGGTCTCATCTGTATGGGCTATGTTAGTTTTACAAATACTCTGGCTGGAATAGAAGAGCTCTGACCAGTAATCGTTCATCAGTGGGTAGTTAATTCTCTGTTTTGCCACTGACTGCCTATGTTAAGAATCTTTCTTGATAAATGGACGGCAAAGACGTGCTCCTCAGGTGTGTGTGCTTCCTTAAAGTTGCTTTAAACTGTCTCCTACTCAAGGAGAGACTAGCATTTCCATCAATGGCTAAGACACATTCAGCTTGTCTCATCCTTCTCTGCTGTTCTTTCTGCTTCCTCCTGCCCAGCAGTGCCAGTAGATGGATGGGGGGACAGTGCAATTAACTCTAACAGGGAACTTAAACTTAACCTGACAATGAAATGGGGAGTGGGGCGTTCTATTTTTAACCTAACCCATTGCCTGGTCCCACAATCAGTTTAATGCCACAAAGGTGGGAGCAGTTGGCCACTGTCAAGGAGTGTGCCACTGCTGCCAAACACAGCCTGTCTGCACAGTGAAGCACTGTCTCCACTCTTCCCTCAAAGTGTGTGTGCTGTGGGCCACCAAGGACAGAGCCAGGCCGACCCTGCTGTGCTTTCATCTCTCTTGGGCAGCACAAGGTTTCCCTGAGACCCCTGCGCCCAGCCCATTGCCCGAGAGCTCTGCTGGCCTATGTACCCTACGTACACCTTTCCCTCATTTCTCTCCTTATGTCTGCCCCATATACCCAGATTCTGTTGGGTTTTTCTGTTCCATATTCACTGAGGAACGAAAATGTGTTTGAACTATCACTTCGGTTTGTCCTTGTGGTTTTTTGGTTGTGATTCTTGCTGCTCATACTTAGCACTTCTTTTCATCTGCCTAAGCCTAAGCATAGGCGCAGGCACCCGTCAGAGGTTACATCTGTGTGTCATACAGTGTCTTCACGCTGTGGCAAATAAGGCTTGGGATCAGGACTCAGACTAAGCCGTTTTTCACTGAGCTGCTATCTGTAACCACTCAGTTTTACCCCGGGGTTCACCACATACAACTTACTCTTTTGATGAACAGGCTCCCTAGCTGCTGTCCACATCTGATACTCCCCAGAGTAGAAGAAGCAGAAGCTAACCTCTTTAGATGACTCCTGTGATCATGGTATCCTGCAGCAAGGACACTGACCTTGGAGAGGGGACTCCTGGTTCCTTGTCTCTGTTCCTAATACTATAGTATTTTTTTAAATAATCATGCAAGCATAAAATACAGGAACAGTTCTTGGAGCAGAGATCAAATGCAGCTCTAGCTCCCAGCCTGAGGGTCTTGTCTGCTCTCTCTTGACTCTTTTTCTGCATAATGCCATGTTGCAGAGGGAAAGAAATGGATAGCAAGAACGATTCCTTCCCCTTTCTCCTAGAAAGACATGGTGTGACAATTTGAAACGTTCGTGCTTCCTGCAGATGAGGAGAGAACCGGACTGGCTATCTCGCTTCTTGAGCATATGCTTCAGTCATTGGACTAATAGGGACCTGGGGGAGAATGCTTTTGGATGTTAGGTGAAGCTCAGGTTTGACAGCTGAGAAAACTCCCTGGACAGGGGCCTTCATGTGGCATAGAGAAACACTTAGTATCTGGATAATGATCAGACTTAAGCTAGGTCTTCATAAGCCACTCACACTGTTCTTAGCTGACGTAGAACAGAAACAGGACTTTATGGCATGTTCTCACTGCAAAATAAGCCAAAGTCAGAGAGCTAGTTCAGCTTTTGGATCCCAGTCATTCACACTGCATAACTGCTAGCACAGTGCTAACACAGTTTTGGCCCCTGCTAAGTAGCAATTTATGAGAGGGCTTTGGTGCACTGCAGAGCAATAGCACACGCTGGGGATCATTGACAATGGACAGGACAGATGAGACTGTGCCAGAACTGGTTCCCTGAACCCTTTGTATCCTTCTTCTGCAGGTTTTACACTTCAAACCACGTTAGGCACCCCAACACCACACTGCACAGCAGGCAATGCACGTTCTTCAACCTTACAGCACTTGCTCTGTCTCAGGCACTCTGAACTGGAAAAGCACACATGCAAAAAAAACCCCATGTCTTCCATATCTTAGAGCCAGATGGTCCTCACATGAAACCCAGTGGAAACCCAGAGTTAGGAGTCAGATAATGGGGATATATCTGGTCTGCCCTGCATCGACTCATGGCAGAAAGCAGTTCCTGGCACTGTTTCATTTGGAGTCCAGATGTAGCCAATGCACCATCTGAACCAAAAGGCCAGACAAGCTGGTCCCAAAGTGCTGCAAAGGGTGGCAGCAGAAGGGATTTTTTGCATAGCAGTGCAGGGGTCACACCTGTCACTTTCCTTCTGTCCACCAACAACCATCCCAGCCATATTCTCACTCCATGCAAGGTGAGACCTGAATATACATACTCTGTAGGGAAAGGTAACCTGCATACTCTTATAACAAATGTATATAATTCTACTGTATTATTTAAATTATACAATAAAATAACCATATAATAATTGCATAAAATATTGTACAAGTATAATATATAATATGCAATATATATAAAATCTTTGTAATAAACATAATATGTAACATTATAATAAACTTATTATTTATGTTATTTATAAAACATTATCATAACAAGTTATCATATCATATTTAATTGTTGCATTGAAAAAAAAATTTCCTTATGTCAGGAAAATGTCATTATGGAGGTGAGTAAACACTAGAACAGAGGCCCAGAGAGGTTGTGGGATCTCCATCCTTGGAGATGCTCAAAACTCAAAGGCCCTGGACAACTGGACAAGGCTGTGAGCAAGCTGATGTGACTGTGCCTGCTTTGTGCAGAGGGTTACACTAGAGCCCTCCAGAGGTCCTGTCCCCACGTATGTGACTCTGAGTTTTGACCTCTGGTAGCACTGCAGCCACAAAATAAACTATAAAATGCATATGCCAAGCAGACTAGAGGTTGCTTAAGTCTTCTGACATACATGTTTCTCCAGTACATCTCAGATATTTTGTGACATGAGTTGTAAATGAAAGGAGGTAGAAGAGAGAGAATTAAAGATCAAGGATCAGATGTTAAATCCTGCCTGCTCAGTTGCTGGTATCAAAACAGTTTGTAACTGTGCATTCACCATTAAGAATAGACATACTTTGTGCCACCGTACTCTGCAAGCAAATAATCAGTGTGGTCAAATGTGGCTAAGGTGGTTTCTGTTTGACAATATTTAGAACTCAGTAGTTCTTGCAAATGACAGGCTTTATCCTACTGGCCATACACAGGCAAGTCTCCAGCTAGACTTCGCATGACTGTGAAGTACAGGATGAGACCCTATGTTAGCAGTACTAACCAAGCGATGAGGTCAGTATAGGATAATGGGGAAAACTGACCTCCGCTACAACTAAATGTCATGTTGATAAACACAACTTCACCGGTTTTTATAAACAAAATTAAACTTAATTTGCTTCACAGTAGCTAAGGTGCCGTTAATTCAAAACCCACAGAATAACTCACTGGACACAGTTAATAGTCAGCAGACCACATAGGCCAGGCTTTGAAAGCATTTAATATTCACTGAAGTGCTGCTTGTATCCAATTATAACTCACTACTTGCCATCTTAATAATTTAAATCTGTCCACTCTTTAGAGAGAAAAAAATGCACTAATCAAAGACATGAATGCACCTTTTGCTTTTGACAGCATTAAATTAAAACTAAATGGTAGATCTTGAATGAGTTACTCTGCAAGAATAAAGGCATTAATGAGGTAATTTCATTATAGAGGCTCATCCAAGCCTATGTGAAAACAAGGGAAGTAAATGGAGAGGAAAGCCACCGAGGAAATTAGGGTTCCTTCCACACTAATTAATGTTTTGGGGCATTTAGTACAGGCACCAAATTAACTGCTCCAAAGAACTCCATTGAAAAAAAAAATACATTGTTGCCCTGCCATGTAATTAGAAGACAGTACAAGCAGAACACTTAATGAGTATAAAGCCAGCCTTTAACTTATTCTGCCCAGCTTCTGAAAACATGCCATTGTGGAGGCCTAAGTTTAAGGAAGCACTAGGCGTACAATATAGGATTGTTTAGGTCCTTCTGTTCGGTGAGCTGTAAACAGGTAGCCCTGAATGAGAGACTCTGAGACTCCTGGGAGGCCCGGCTTCCCAGAAAAAAAAAAAAAAAAAAAAAAAAAAAGAAAAAAAAGGAAAAAAAAAAAAAGTCTTAAATGCATCCAGAGAGAAGAAAAAAAGGTGAATAGGCCCAGCACAGCCAGCACAGTGAATGCTCACCGCTGTCTTAAGTGATTACATGATGTTGTGCCACCCCCTCTCATTGAGTTATCTTTACACTGCTTTTGTCTCCTCTAATTGGAGCTGATGAGGTGCTAATTGGTTGCTTTTTTAAAAAAGCACTACTTAAGCACTGGCAAACAGAGTAAGACAGCATGAGTGGAGTTAATGAGGGCTTTGAAAGGAGAAGAAGAAGAAGGAAAAAAAAAAAACCAAACACAACCCACACAACACCCACCCACCACCAAAAAAACCCAAAACTCAACCAACCTCAAAAAACCAAAACCAAACCAAACCAAACCAAACCTAAAACAACCCTCCATACGAATGTGTACACAAACACGTATACAGACATGCCTTCCTGTTGGTATAAACAAAAACATGAAGGGAAATTACTGAATTTAGGTAAACGGCTGTAAGGATTTGAGGTTTGTGAGAAAAGGAGCAATACCAGGAATAAATAAGTGCTCACTGCTTTGGCTGGCATCCTTGGCACATCAGATGTGTGCCAGAGCACGCCGGTACCTGGCGGGGTTGCTTACAAAGCCCGGTGCCACACCACACCATGCCGTGTGATGCCCCGCTCCGCCCTGCCCTGCACCACAGGACCCCTGCACCTTGGCTGCCTCAGCTCCCCAGTGCGCCAGCTGAGCAGGGTAACGGTGCTTGCGTGCTGCACTGCCAAACCGGCCCTCCATCGCTGGGACGCTGCCCATGGGGGATTGCTTGGTCTCTGCCTAGGCAGCAGCAGGCATCGAGACTGGTGGTGGGTGCCCAGCATGGGGTGCAGAGCTTGCGTGGCCACATGTGGGCCCCTGTGGCTGCAAAGGCCCAACCAGTGAGGACTGTCCTGGAGGTGGTTTTTATCCTCTTACAGAGGTTGCTGAGGTAAGGTTTACATCTGCCTCAGAAAAACGCAGGCTAGTGGGTTGATTTTGTCTCACCCCAGTTTGCCGCTCACATGCGAGCTGCTTGCCGTGGCCCCCTTTGCAGCCCAGGGAAATGCCAGGCTTCTCTCTGCCTTTGCAGTTTGTCAAACCACATGACAATGGGCCTTGGAAGCGAGTTGGTTTGAACACCACGGCTGGAGCAGCATACCTCGCTCTGACAGGAGCTGAGCTGTTGGCTGGATCACGGCCCTCGCCCCCACGGCCCTCAGGAGAGGCTGGCACAGAGCGCTTCACTGGCCCCTCTAACCCTGTCTGCAATTAGCACTGAAACCAGTAACGAGGCCTTTTGTCACTGAATTCCTCTCACCTTCCTCACTATAAAGTACAGCCATGATTTACATGAAAGCAGTAACGGGTATTGGGGGACACTCCTGAATGACCTTATTCTCAACAAATGGGCTTGTATTAAAAAATAAATCTGTAAAGTATTACCTTTTAAAATATTTAAATGCTTAGCCTTTTGGTAATTTTGTATTTTGAAAATATTCTTAATGTAATTACCTAATTTGGGTATGTAATTAATAACTTTGACAACCTTTTCAATAACGAATACAGAAATACCCTGAATAATTTGAACCCCATTAAGAAAAGAAAAAGATAGATTTTTTTAAAATGCTTTGCGTGGTTTTACCTATATTTTTTTTTTGCCAGCTTTATGAAAAGTATTGTAATTACGTCAGCAAAATCGGGAATAAAACTCCTTAACACCTACGTAGTATTAAGAAGCAGGCATTCTTTATTTCAGCGCCGGATGCACGGGAGATAATTCCTCCTAGCGTGCATACCGCAGGTCTTGATAGACAAAGCTTATATTGCTCGGTTATATACATATGCATTAGATTTCCTGGAACTAATTATAATACTCGCATCTTAATTACCCATGCATTTTAAGTCCCGTAGGAGCCCCTGCAGAGGTATCAGGTGGTCTCCGGTGGTCCCTAGTGGTTTGTTGAAGGGGTGTTTTTGCGTCCTTTCCATGAACTCTGAGTCCTCTTTCCACATATGGTCATGAGTTGGCCCATCGAGTAATCTTGTCACAGTGTGTATTGCAAGGTGTGTTGGTTTCAACCGGTGTTCTGACTCTTATCTAGATGGAGATGTCCTTAGTTCCTTTTGTCTTGGTTTCAACTGGCGCCTGCTGCTAGGTTGTTTGCATCCCTCCAGGATGTCCCCCATCACCTTGCGAAGATTATGTCCTTGAGTGCATTCTTGCCTGAGGCCCTTTACAACAATTAGAGTACATAGTGTTAAACCTGCTGCTACTACAACTGGATCCAGAGGTCCTAGTTTTGCCATACCCGTATGCATTTCCGAAAAAAGGTTTTGAGTAACATTGGGCACTTTGCATTTTACACGTATTCTGTAGGCAGGTTGATATTGCCTCCTGCATTTCTAGACCAATTCTGAAGTTCCCCGCTACTGAAAGTATTGAGTCCTAAAAGAGAGTACAAAACGTACCTGGTCTATTGCTGATGTTGCCTGGCAATACACAAAAATAATTCTGCAAGCTTTTTGAAAATGACACTGCAAATGTCTGTATTAAACACAGTCTTCTGCCGTTTCTGAATTTGTTTATGTATAGTCTAGACAGACATGTGGACATAGAATGCTTTTTCAGTAGCTGCAAGGCTGTATTTTTTAGTAAGTGATACCTTTGGGGCTCCAGGGAGAGGTTGCCCAATGATGACAAGTTTGTCCTGTCTGTCACGGGCTCAGTACCACCAGGCAATTCTCTAAATCCTTTTAAACTCCTCTGCTGAGCAGTTTCATATTAGACAAAAAGAGGAAAGTGGAGTTGAAACTATAAAACCTACAAGTCAGCTCAGGAAGCCAATGCACCTTTTATTAAGTCAACTCAGATGATCTATTTTTGCTGAAGAGAAATAAACAGTCAGGGCTCCCACTTTCCTCACGTCTGCTCTTTTTTTTTCTTTTTTTTGCCTCTGTATAACCGCAGTTAAAAAAAAACAATTAGTTTGCAAACAGCCAGTTACTTGGATATGTGTTTATGCTCGGTAATTTGTACCCCTATTCACATTCTAAACTGGATTCTTTTCACTCTAAGGCAGGGTCACTTGCTTTTCTTTCGGTTGTCATGAAAACGAGGGATTTCTTGCCGGCTGGTAGAAAGAAACTTCCTAGTGAACAAAGTTACAATTAATTCCTCTAAACGTGTGTTCCTAGAGCCATCCATCTATAAAATAGGCAACAAAGCAGAGCTCCTTGCTTTAAGACGTTCCAAAAGATGCACAGCGGAAAAAACCAAGCTTGGATCCCTTAAGGCTAATTGAGCAAATATCTTTTTTTTCTTTTTTCTTTTGCGATTCATGCACTTGAAAATCTTTATGAGTTTTCCAAGGCAGGTATGATTGTGCCCACAGTGATGTGCGTTCTTGTCACTGCTGCCTGCTGTGTTCTCATAGAACGCTTGCAGGAGGTAGTCCCTCGGGTTTCCTTTGTTTCCCATGGGATTAATAGCTTCTGGTTTACCACAAGTCAGTGTGACAGGAGTTGTGAAATTACATGCTGTGCATGCCAAGATGTAATCCTTAAACATGTTCTACCCTCTCTCCACCTCCTCCTCCAGTTTACTTTTTGCCTTGCTGCTGTTGGGAAAGATGCTACCCATGCCCCCTCCCCTCCTAACGAGCATGGCCAATTTAAATAGGAATGACCTTCATTTTCTGAAGGTGAAGGTGATCCTATTCTTAAGGAACAAAGAGACAAGAGGACTGGGGTCCTTCCCCAGCTCCTAGTGTTCCCAGTCCTGCTGAGTGATGGCTTCATTGCTCTGGCTGCTGCCTCATCAGCTGCAGCTTGGAGGCACATGCAGAGGATGAATGCAGCCCTACCACACCTAAGGAGCAGGAAAGGTAGCAACCGCTTACCTGAGCCCATGGGATGGCATATCTCATCAGCTGCTGCTGATGAGGGGACTAAAGGTGCCTTAAGCCACCTCCTCTTGTTGGTGGGTTTAGATCTGGCAACCTTATCTTTTCCTGCAGAAGTGGTGAGTAGTTTAGTGGTTGCAAAGTGCATGGAGTAGATGTCATGTGGCAAAGGCAAAATCACACTTGTAATTAGTGTTGCACCTGCTAGAGCAGAAGCATCTTTTAATTCCTGCTGGGAATTGTTCCTGAATACATTTTCAGGCCATCTCATCTGTAAGTCTGAGCCAGTGGCTCCTACTATCAATGGACAATAAATCTCTCATCTTTGACCTTGGAGGGAATTTGGCAGCTATTGCTGCATGAGAGGTAGCAGATAGCAGTGTATGCTCACTACAGTAGCACAGCACCTCGTGTGGAAAGTGGGAAGCATCAAAGCCACTTGCCTACCGCTGCTGTCGTCAATTATGTCCCCAAAGAAAGCAAGCAGCAGAGGAGAGGCAGGTAAGCAAAACCTCCCTGCCTTTCCCTGTCCTCCTTCCTGCTGCTTTGTCCCATAGAGTGTGAAAATGGTTCTTCCTTGATATCGATCACTCTGGAAATGTTAGTTCAGCACAAATTCACTTAGGCTAATGTTTAATAGGTAAGTCCTCTCAAAAGGAAGTAAAGTCTGTTTATGAACTTCACGTGAAGGGAAAAGGCAGCAAACGATTCTAACATACACCAAGCAATCTTTGAAAGTGAAAAATTGCTATTTCCAAAGGAAATACCTTAAAAGTATCACAGAAGGCTCCGAAAAGCCACAAAGGTGGGAAAGAATCCTTCCTAGGGAAGGGTGGGCAGGTTTTTACTCCTGCCCTTTCAAACCCCCTCCTCTGTAGGTTGCCCAGGACAGAGGCTGTTGGCGAGTTGGGCCCACAAGCTGCGTGCAGTGTGCTGTGACCTGAGACACCACAGACACAGCAAGCAATTGGAAAAGCTACAGGACAGATGGTAACGGTAATATGGTGAGCCAGGATCACTGGCTCTGAAGGCAGGCATATGAATTGGGCTGCCTGAAATTGATGAGAGCAAAAGAAACTGTGTACTGTCAGTAAAGTGCACAAAGCAAAAGCCACCTGTTTTTTCAGGCTCCATCTTCTGTTTGTACTTGTTGGCTCTGCCCACTGGGTCTGTATCTCACAAGCTGTTGAAGTGCTCACATATGCGCTACTACCTTTTCCAGAGTTAAAGTAGAGCATCAGGCAGGGCACTGCTGTTAGAGCCTACTCCCTTGATTTGTGATGACTGGAAACTAATGGGCATACTCGTAATGAGAAATACACTTGACAGCTCAGGGATCTGATTCTCTGGGATAGTGCATGCACCACTAGTCACAAGCTTGGCATTCTAGAAAAAGCAAGCAGTATCTCAGAGAAAGGCGAGAAGTGGCTCCTGTGATGCAAGATCAGTTATCTTCACTAGGATGATTCTAGCTAACAGAGAATATAAGCACAATGTTGGGAAATGCACATGACTTTTTTAATGCTGAAAGAACTAAGAAATCTCTCGATCCTGTAGGTAATACTGGATGCTAAAAATATGAACTGTGTGAACCCACACTGAAATAGTTGCCATGTAGGCTGAAACAGGCTTTGTAGCTTTCAGTGTGACTGAAGAAAGATGAGGGAGACATGGTCAAGGTCAGTAGGCATCAGCTGCAAATGGAAAATGTGGACTTTGAATGCAATCAGAAAAAATACAGCCTCAGTCCAAGCGGGCTCAGCTGAGCAGGGGTAGGGTGTACAAGTGTGGCTGCCCAAGAACAGTTGGGAATGGGCTCTGGAATCCTCCCACGGGGACTCATGTGGTGACCCAGTGCAGTAACGGGGAAGGCGGGGCAGCCCAGTCGGCTGTGCTCTGTGTTTTCTGGTCTTGGGAGCCCTGATATCCCAGGTCCTTGGGCCTGGCCAGTCGGTTGACCAGGATAGTGTAAGTGTGTCTCTGCGTGTGAGAGTCTGTTTTCCCCTGAATTCTGCATACTTCTTCCTTCTATTTCAGAGGGCTATTCTCAATAAAACTAAATTGAATAGGGCTTTTACCTGACTAGTTATTCCTTTGGGTACCAAAATCACTGACAACTCCTTCATGCTCTCATATAGAAATTAAACGGGGAAAGTGTGTAGTGCGCATGCTTGCATTGAAAACAATCTGGATGGTTCTCCATCCATCAGCTGATGCTTTAGGGATCATTCCTTATATTGTCCTCCTCATTGAGACCGGCAGTTGTATTGCATTAGAGAAACAATGTATGTGAAAACATGTCCAGCTGCTGAGGGAAGGCCTATCGTGAGGAGGCAGACAAATATACTGGAGAAAGCAAACAAGAAAAAGAAGGGAGGTGGGGTAAAACAAATGAGAGAACAGAAGTGTAGCAGAGGCAAGGCTCAAAGTCTGGAGTAGACATCTAACAAGTGAAAGGGACTCGTCAGATCGAAGAGAGGTAGCAGCAAGAAAACAGGGCAGTTCAAGCTGCGCAGTGCTGAGGATCACATGAGCAGTTCCCCCAGAGGCTGCACTCAGGAAGCCAAAGTTCAAAGCCAGGGATGCCTCCATGTTTTTCATGGTTCACTTCCAGGTCATTTGATTGAAAAGATTCTAAATTTGACAACTGCTAATGTTCAAAGAGGTTGGATGTTTTTAAATCTGTTCAGCTCATCCCTGCTTGAGATAAACATGAATGGGTCAATTGTTCATTTTAATAAAACTTAACTCAAAAACAGCCATTCAGGGCCGCAGAAGGGTGTGTTAGGAGGGGGTCTCTCACTAAAGAGGAAAGTGAGGATGTTAAATTTTTAAAATGCTCAAAAAATCAGGGAAAAGCTAGCTGGATGTTGTCACTCTGCAGCACTAGAGCTGAGTAAAGCGTAAAAAGAGCTAAATTTGAGACAGAGGATGAATCATAGAATCATAGAATATCTCAACTTGGAAGGGACCCATAAGGATCATCGAGTCCAACTCCCTGCTCCTCACAGGACTACCTAACACTAAACCATATGACTAAGAGCATTGTCCAGATGCTCCTTGAACTCTGACAGACTTGGTGCCGTGACCAATTCCCTGGGGAGCCTGTTCCAGTGGCCGACCACCCTCTCAGTGAGGAACCTTTTCCCAATGTCCAGTCTGAACTTACCCTGACACAGCTTCACTCCATTTTCTTGTGTCCTATTGCTGGTCACAAGAGAGAGGAGATCAGCACCTCCCCCTCCACTGCCCCCCTTGAGGAAGATGTAGGCTGCGATGAGGTCACCCTTCAGCGATGAGGTCACCCCTCAGCCTTCTCCAAGCTGAACAACCCAAGTGACTTCAGCCACTCCGCGTAAGTCTTGCCCTCAAGACCTTTCACCATCTTGGTCACCCTCCTCTGGACACACTCTAATAGTTTGATGACATTCTTATACTGAAGCACCCAAAACTGAGGTGGGGCCGCACCAGTGCAGTGCAGAGTGGGACGATCACCTCCCTTGACCAGCTAGCTATGTTGTGCTTGATGCACCCCAGGACACAGTTGGCCCTTTTGGTTGCCAGGGCACACTGTTGGCTCGTGTTCAACTTGCCATCAACCCAAACCCCAGATCTCTTTCTGCAGGGTTGCTCTCCAGCCTCTCATCCCCCAATTTATTTGTATAAACAGGATTGCCCCATCCCAGGTGGCGAATACGGCAGTTGCTCTTGTTAAATGTGATACGGTTGGTGATTGCCCAGCTCTCTAGCCTATCCAGATCTCTCTGTAAGGCCTCTCTACCCTTGAGGGAGTCCACAGCTCCTCCTAGTTTAGTTAGTATCGTTGGCAAACTTACTTAATGTACATTCAATTCCTGCTTCCAGATCATTTATAAAAACATAGAAGATGACCGGCTATAAAATTGGGCCTGGAGAACCCCTGCTGGTGACTGGCCACGAGCCTGACGTAACCCCATTTACTGTAACCCTTTGAGCCCAACCCATCAGCCAACTGCTCACCCAACGTATTACAGACTGGCTGGACATTTTATCCAGAAGGATACTGTGACAGACAGTATCAAAAGTTTTGCTAAAATCCAAACCCACCACATCTACTGGCTTCTGTTGGTCAACTAGATGGGTGACCTTGTCATAAAAGGAAATTAAGCTGGTTAAGCAGGACTCTTCCCTCGTGAACCCGTGCTGGCTATGACCAATGACTGCATTGTCTCTCAAATGCTTTTCAATAACTCCCAGAATAACCTTCTCCATAATTTTACCAGGAACTGAAGTGAAACTGACAGGCCTGTAATTATCAGAGTCTTCCTTCTTTCCCTTCTTGAAAACTGGGACAATATCTGCCAGCTTCCAGTCAACTGGGACTTCTCCAGGCTCCCAAGACCATTGAAAAATAATGGAGAGAGGTCCCATGATGACATCCGCCAGCTCTTTCAGTACCCTGAGATGAATCCCATGAGCTGCTGTGCCACTCTGCTCACCCCCTGGGGATCAAAAAGAATTCTTGCACCATGAGATACTCCCACCAATTTCTGATGGACATTTATGAAAGCTAAAACTATCAAAATAGTAATTGCTGCCATGGTGCTTCTACAGATCAAATTCAGATTAAGTCATTTGATTTTCCAAACTTGTTAAGCTCTCAGCAGTTCATTTATTCACGTGTTTGTGGATTTAGCCACCCAATTTATGCATCCTTTTGAAATTGAGCCTCTTACACTAAGTAGGCTGTAGAAGGACTGATGTCTTTTATTAATTGATGACTACACACTATTTCTAAGATTGAGTCTTGATCTGGGAATAATAATTAGCAAATTGTGTCTCCTGAAAAAAATTTATCTGTGATGGCATCCACAAATTGGTGGCTGAGAAGGATATGCCTTGCCTTTATCTCATACTCATGTAATTTGGTTAACTAACCTACTATTTATTTTGGAAACTGGAGCAAATATGAACATAAAGCCGTCTGCGCAGTGAAAAGCATTTACTTCCTTTACTGTGGAATGCCAGCATCAGCAGTATTTCCTTAAGAAAAGCGAAAAAATGAAGACTGGAATCATTTAAGAAGTCAAGATCTTGCTGAATAATAAATGATACCTACATGGAAACTACAAAGCTTCACCATAACCAGTTTGTGCATTTCCCACCACTTAATTTGTGGAGTGTCTGAGTTAATCCCAGGGTTCATTTATTACCCTTGGTAAAATTTTGGCTGGTACGTCTACCAGATCAAATGCTGAATTGAATCAGGTTAAGCTAAATGCTTTTTTTATATCTAAATTTTCCAGTGGTGTTGGGATTCTGAGACGGCCTAAATACAGTAATACAACTTAGAGAAGATAGGTACCAATATTACTTTCCAGGCTGAGCTCTGTTAAGTCAGGCAGGTTATTTTGATTTGTTCCATACCAAGATAAACTCATACCAGAGGACCTCCACATGATTTTTGGCACAGCTGAAAGCTTTACTTGGGCTTGCTCAGCAGTCATCTGCAATAAAGTAACATGCACCACAGCAACGTGCGGGAGACAACTCACAGCCAAGAAGTATGCCACAGAATATTTCCTACAACAAAACAGCCTCATTATACTGTTTGAATCAAGATACTTTATTCTAGAAACTTCGGTGTTAGTTCAGACTGGAGGAACCACAGACCTAGCATGATTGTTGGGTTTTTCAAGCTCCAGATGAACTTTTTGTTGATTTACTTAAGACTTCTACCGTTACTTTTGTTTCTCTGCAATCAAAATAACCAGAAAAATTATGTTCTTTGTCCCTATCTGTACAGCATTTTCACATGCAGACAAATTATTACTTCCAACACTGCTCAAGCCCTTTAACCGTAGTGGTAAAAACACTTGAGGAATTAAATACTATTGTGACTTCTTTAGCCTGGAAGTGTGAAATACGAAGAATAAAGCAGAGCAACGGCTATTGCGGGAAGCAGGTGGGAAGGAAAGAAAGAAGAAATTCTGAGAGATGATCTGTCCTGCCCAGTGCCGGGCAGACACAGCGGCACAGAAGCTGCTCCTAGAAAACCTTGTGCAGAGATGGTATGGCCTTGTTGGCACTCTCTCCAGGTACTCAGCAGTTGGAACAAATGCAAAATATCCACTAATATTTTATTTTGCATAAATTCTCCTTGCCACTGTTTAAACCCATTACTTATTTAAGGCCATTACGGTTTTTTCCAGCTACCTGTGGACACGGAAGGTAAATTCCCTTCTGTTTTGTTTGTTTGTTTTTGTTGTTGTTGTTGTTGTTGAGGGGTTTTAACAGTAAGTTTTAGATTTGGATGGCTGTGCTGTGCTTTCCTTCATCTAATCTCTGCTGACGTAAGAAGTTTGCCTTTGCTGACAGGTTGTGTTTTCCAGATCTCTCCTCATTCCAGTGCTCTCCTTTGGTCACACTTTTCTGGGAGCAGCAGTATACATAATATTCATTGGAGACTCAGGAGGCCAGCTGCTGCCTCAAACTGTCCCACACAGCTGTCGTCACAGGTTGTCAGCTCACCTTCAGCACAGTCTTATTTTTATTGAAAGTTTTATGGGAAGTGTTGGAGACAGCAGTGTCTAAATTCCCCCAGTGCAAGCAGAGGTGGCCTAAAGCAAAATGGCCTGCTTTTATGCCAAGGCTGCACATAAAAAAAACAGAGATAAGGTGGCATCAAAAATTGTCCTAATTTATATATCCACAATGGATACACATTTCCAAAAAGCATGGCACAAAGTTAGAGGTACCTGTATTCCAGATGCAAGCAAGAATGACCCAACTATTACAGTATGTTGTATGACATTTAATGTCATCTGATTGTAGCAAAAAGTAGAGAATGCTTGTTTGTTTTAAAAAAAGCTTTGAAAAATGCCTGTGCAATTCTTCGTCTCACATATCACAAGGGATAGCTATGGTACAAGTGAACTGAGAAAGCATTTAATATCTAATGGGTCATTCCTACTCTTTGTACTCTATAATATTTCTGTTATGCTGCTTTATAGCACAATAATCTGATTCCTAAATGTTTCTCACATTATGCAATGCCTGCCTATTAACAGAAAATGTTAACTTATTTGCTTGTTAAGAAGCCTCTTCCACTGGAAATTTTGTATATTTTTATAGGAATAAAAGCTGGTGAGAAAAGGAATTTCTGAAATTAGGGGGATTAAATTAGACAGAAATCTGAAAATTTCTCTCGAATTGAAAAGAAAAACATTGCTTTGTTTTCAGGAGGTTAAAAATACTGATTTTCTACAATGTTTCTTTGGTTAATAAATGACATTAAAATCCTATACGTATAAATAATATTGTATCAAAATGAAACATATAAAAGTCAAAATATCCTATTTTGAAATGTTACAGTGCTAAGATAAAAGATGTTTTGCCATCTAGTGAAATAAGTCAGAATATTCTTCCCATCATCCAAACTATAGTTGAAATAAATCACCTTAAAAAAATACTCAATTTTGACAACACAATGTCTTTTTCCACAGAAATCCTGTTTTGAAATGCTTTGATTACTTCCAGTTGAAAACATTTTGCATCCCCTAAGTTTATCGCCATGTTTGTACATAGGGTCATTGCTCCCTTGGCTTAGCCATCTTCAGAGACAGATTAGTCACAAGTATTGAAAACAAATTAAAAATGTGCATCCAACTCTGCAAGCTGCACAGGCTTACAGGTAGTCAGACATCTTAGAGATAAATTCAAGTCCCTGAAAAATCAGGTATGACTTCTGGATAAGTCAATGAGAGCTGCACTTCCTTTGATTAGTTCTGAAATTTGTTATTGTAGTTTGGAGGTGAGCATCTGGGATTTTTTAAACATAGTAGGAAGAAAAGCAAAGAAGTTCTTCCTGGTACCAGCAATATGTTGTCACAGAGTTGTGGGAGCACAACCTTTATTTGTCAAAGCCTGCCGATTGTCAGGAAGAGTGGATGGAGACTGAGCCTGCACACTGTTCATAAAGCATCAAAATAAAGGTTATGAGATGTGCAGCAAAAAAAAAAAAAACCTGTGTAAGATTCCATTTTTTAAATATTAACATGTTTTAATAAATCAGCTTATGTTTGCTACGTATGAGCTGCTCGGACATTTTAGCCATGTCCATGATGCCCTGTCAAATCTCCCGTGAGATTAGTTCCCAGAGCCCACAGCCCTAAAAGAGGGTGTGTTACATCTTGAGCTCTTGGAAGCCTAGTGTCTTGCTTTTCAGTGTGCTAAATCCATCAGGCTGATTTCATTCTGACAGTGTTACACAGGTAGTGAGTCCATCAGGACTAACCGCAGGAAGAAAAGAATGTCCAGCACAGAGTGCATGTGTTAGCAATGGCAGCTTACGCAAACATTTGCAGCTTCACACTGAGAAGCTGTGAAATCCATGAATGATGACTAAAGTAATTTTAGCTTAAAAAAAAAATGAGGTTTGTCAAGCGTCATTGTTTTGGACTTCTCGTGACCTCACTTAGCAGAATGCTCCCACTGCCTGTAACCTTTGCCTCCAGTATTTTCATGATAACTAGCTTTGTAGGCATTTGTTTTCTATCATCAAATCATTAAATGGTAATGCAATTGTTAGTTTCATTTTCCCAGTTCTAATACATTTTGCAGCCAGTTACCATTCCCAGTTCATTAACTGACTGACCTCAGCATTAACACCCCCTCTGCTAGGGTTGCCTTGGAAACAAAGCTTCCTGTGCGTAATCCAAGCTTATCTAGCTCCTTATCCTACATGTGACCCTTAATTACTTGCTAAATTAGAATGGTTTTCTGAAAATCACAAGAGGAGGTTAATATGTTCTTCCAGAGCTGGTCAAGCTAAGATGACACTAAATTCACAGGGAATTCAAATTACATGATCCCTGAAGGCGTCTCTTTCAGAAGGAAGATGAACTTTCCCAATGGGAGGCAGTGTGCCATGATAATGCTCCTGTCACTCCCTTTCCTTGCCCTGCTTGTCCAGCTACAGCTTAATCCAGTATGAATAATGTAGTAAGTAAATATCAGGTTGATTAATTATGGTACAAGATTCAGTAACCACTTGTCTTCTGTAATTAACATTGTAATTGAAATTAAGTAATACACTTCATACCCAGATTTCTGGACTAGTAGGAGGAAAAAGGGAGAATCCTGAAGGCTGCGACAGGGAAATTAAGAAAATAATAACGGGGTCAAAATATTAATTGTCTCTTTAAAATTGTGGTACATTTTAAGAAACTCTTCAGTCAACAAGAAAAATTACTTTACTACTTCCAAATCTCTTGGAGTAGAGATGAAATGGAGCTGGTTTGTCAAAATATTGCTTAAAATTTCTGAAAATACACCTTTCCTTCACCAGTTTGATAAATGGACTTCATAAGAAAAGGTGATGTTTTCTGGGATGCCCAGTGGTTTTCCCCTCCGTTGCTTCCAGTGCCACATTACTTAAAGGAGAGTGAGTCTTTTGTTTACATGAGCGGCTTTATAAAGCTGTGCTAAGTCTAAAATGCTATTGCTGTTTCATGTCCAACATGTTGTCCACCAGGACCCCAAGGTCCTTCTCTGCAGAGCTGCTTTCCATCATGTTGCACCCCAGACTCTCCTGCTACATGAGGTTATTCCTCATCCAGTGCAGGACTTTGCATTTCTCTTTGTTGAACTTCCTAAGATTCCTGCTGGCCCATTTCTTCAGCCTGTCCAGGTCCCTCTAGAAACACCCACTGTTGCAACCCAGGCCTAGGAAACACAACCACTTTCTTCTTCTAGGTGCAGTAGGGCTAGAAATGGAAATGGGAGTGTGTATGGGGTAAGTAGCGAAGCTTTGGTTGTTCATGATACTCCATATTCTGAACATTTAAAGCCTTAGCTGTGGTGTTGCCTTTTTAATTGTGTAATCTATAGAGCTTTGTTTCTGTTCTTAGATTGGACAGACAAAAATTTTCATCAGGAGAAAAGCCTGGAAAAGCCATGAGAATAATGCTTATAGAAAGAAAAGCAGTCTGTGATTTTCCTTTTTCCAGAAAACTAAATATTTTGAAGAATTCTGTTCTGCCTTTGCACAGCCATGCATAAAAATCTTGTCAGGACCGCTGGTCTATTATTTTCAAGCATTACTATAGCCACTGACAGAGGGTAACTGAAACACATGTTTTTTGGTCTTCAAATACGTGCACCTCCAAATTAAATATTTCCTTTTGGAAAGCTGGCACATGATTAAAGCCTGGCTGTTGGAGTGTCTGTGGCTGCCTGGAAGTGAAATGAGGACTCATCTAATGGATAAAACAAATTCTTTTTGTGTTTGAACAAATACAGGTAATGCTGACAAGTACTTTCCTTACCATGGGTCTAGACTGCAACAAGCAGGAAACCCTGCAGAGAGAGAAACAGGTGATATTGCTGAAGGATGGTGAGAAAAGGAGGGTGATCAACTACCAAGACATTTGATGCAAGATTCATCTTAAGTGAAGGTATGTGTGATAGAGATATCTGCTTCAGACCTAGTTTACTCTACCACTGGATATGAGGAACCTGGTACTTCCATGGTAGTTTGTTTGACATCTTTTAGGCATCCACTTAAGATGAGCTGGCCCTTGCCAGTTTTAGTACTCACTTCTCTCTCCTAGCTATACAAGGAGCCCAGGATGGTCATAGCAGAGGTACATGCCTATGCTGCAGATGCAGATGTCTAAAAAGTGAGGTGAGATTAACCTACTGTGTAACCATAGCCGAGGCACTTACTACCTACCTTAGGTCATGACCACACTCCAAAACTGTGACATGTGACCGGGTCATGTCCTCAACTAACAGTTATACTGGCCCACCTTCCCATGTATGTGCAATTTTAACCTGCAAAAACCTCTTTTGCTAAGCTTACTGGTAGTTTATGCTGTTGAGGAGATGGCTTACATGCATTGGTAAGAGTCCTTTGTGCTGGTATAAACTGTGCACAGGATTGTGCATCCTATAGAAAAAATTGGGAGCACAATACCTTTGCAGACTTGATACGATGGTAAATAGGTCTACGGTAACAGAACATTATACAAACTGCAGTGTATACTTGTAGAGCTAGCCTGCTGAGAGACATCTCTGGCAGAGACTGGATTTTCTGAGATAGAAGTTATCTCAGTGAGACCACAGTGGTCTTGACAGTAGGCATTGCAACCAACATGGCTTTAATGAAGACTATTCATGCAGTCTGCACTGCTGGGGGGCTTCCCAGAATAGCTACATGGTTACACACATGTTCACATGTACGGGTCAAACTTCCTTGACATTAATCAAACCTCCTTTGCACCAAGAGGGACGAGAGTTTAACAGTGTAAGTGCAAAGGCCACAAAGGGAAGAGATGAAGAAAACTGGTCATTCACTGTCTTTTTAAATCTAAAGTTTGATATCCCTAGACTTTCTGCCACTTAGCCAATGTATAAAACATATATTTATACATCTGCAAGTTTGTATGTGTGCATATATGTATACACATACAGTTTGATTACTTCATTTTCTTCTTCATCTGAGGGAAATGAGTAGCTGAACTGAGATAGTTATTGCAGTGTAGAGGAGCCATTCAGTACAGAGTGATTATACAAACTAAGTGGAGTTTTCCTTTTTGACAGTATGGTAATTAAGAAACAACCATATGGTGATCTGGGAAATCCTGTTCCTTGACTATGGACTGCTGTCAAGTACTCTGGAGTTTTGCATGCTCTGTGACAATTATGAAACAACTATGAAGTATTATATAAAAAAAAGGGGTACAATCAGTCAAATGACAGAGGAGTCGACAGCAAGAATGATATATGCAAAAGTAGCTGCATAATGTTCTATTTTACCTAATAAGTTTTAGGTTTTTCTATTTTTAATAAGTTTTAGGTTTCATTTTACTAATAAGTTGCAACAATTTAATATAACATTATAAAGTTATGCAGTACAGCGTCTGTTCTCTTAAATCACGTATTGCTTCTATGCTAGTGCCTCTAAGTGGCAGAATTTCAGACCTGCTTATGTGTGTGGGTGAGTGGGTAAGAGAGAGATTTGTGTCAAGGCTAGTGCTTTTGGTTTTCTAGTCTCTTTCAGTGTGGTTATTTTATTGGCATGAAAAGTTCCAAGATTACTGCCAAATGTATGAAGTAGACAAGATAGGGCTTCATGCTGTTCTGTTTGGACCTCTGACGCATACACCATTTCATCTCCTGAAATAACTGCAGCATACTATATTGCTCCAGTGTTCTGGAATTTTACCTGAAAAATTACTTTCTAGATCTTTAAAGAACAGAAAACCAGCTGAGTTTTCTGTGTCTAGTTAGCTGCCAAGACGAGACTCCCAATTCCCTTAACAGCTCACACAGACATACTCTAAAAAACCAAAATATATTCTTAAATTAGAGATATTTCAGAATATAGTTGGATGGAAGACACTATACAAAACAAAACATCAAGTACTTCCTTCTCTAGGTTAACAAATATTAATTTATCAAGAATACTCAAGATTCTTGTATCGGTTCTTCTGAAATTTATCTCGGAAATATTTTGCTTGCATCTTATCAATGTATTTGCTTAATCCTTTGTGTAACTGAGAAAGAGAATGTACTTTTCCCAGTGAATATGTAAGGTTTTACTTTCATCCATGCAGAAGTAGATGTGTGCCATTTAAAAAAAGAACTTAATCTCTCCTGAATGACTCCAAGATCATCCTCTTCTTTAGCAGGCTCTCAACCTACTTAACTGATTCTTAAATTGCTCATACTCACAGATTAGGTAGGAGGAAAAGAAGGGATGTCAGAAACAAATGGATATGAAAAAGATAGATCAAAACACAAGGGTGGAAAGAAACTGAAAAAAAAACCACCCCTGATAATTATTTTCTTCTGGAATGAGGCTGTAAGACAGAGCAATAGATGGTATTTAAGCATGAAAAAGGAAGTTCTAACTGCTGGTTCAGTCATCGATTTAACAGGGGCACACTCTGGTCAGGTGGACTGCCGCTCCAGTGAAACAAAGCTGACACCTGCCCCTGCTCTGTGATGCCGCACACTGACAAACATACATCTGTATCTCTCACCGTCATAAATCTGACCCTCTCTGAAGCAGTGTACGGATCACTAACCAATATTCACCACTGTCAGCTCGCATGATCGAGGGTGTGTCACGGAAGGTTTGGTTTGCTCACTTCCACGGAAGAAGGTTCCTCTCGTATGTTATGATAAATGGTATCATTTTTTCTTCAAGATTTCCGACTATTCTGAAAATGAACAGACAGAGCCTGTGTAAGCTGGCTCTTGGCTAAGAAAGTAACATTGAGGGAGAAGAACGGATTATTTACCCTTCAGACACTCTGCAGACTATTAGTCGCATGCAGCCGCGCAAGAGGCCGCAGCAGAAGAGCGAACGCCCGGCGGCCGGCAGGTGCGCTAAGGCCCAGCCGCCAGCGGGGGAGAATGCCGCCGGCCCGTAGGCCATCCCCACAGCCGCTCCTACCGCCGCGGCCCTGCCGAGCCTCGCGGCCGCCCCTGACGACACGGGGAACGGCCTCGGCAGCGCCGCTCCCCCGGCGGCTCACACGGACCCAGGGCCGCTCGGAACCACTAGCGGCCCGGCTCCCGCCCAGACACCGCGTCTCGGGCTCTCCGGGACCCCTCCGTTCCCGCAGAAGAGCCATCCCGCGTGCCCGCCGCAGCGCGTGCCCGCCCGCCTGCACAGCGGAGATCTTCCCGGCGCGCGGGAGGGGCAGGAGGCGGTGGCCCGGCGCGGCGCGGCCCACCCAGAAACGGCGCCCTCCCAGCCCCCCTCAGGAGCGCCACAGCCAGCCCCACCTCCCCGGTCCCGTCCCGCCCCGCCCCGCCCCGCCCCGCCCCTCCGCCCCGCGAGCCCCCGCCGGTGGGGCGGGAGGTGCTGGCGCCCCCTTGGCCGGTGGGCTGGGGGCGAGGCCCAGCTGCCGGCGTCCCGGGGCCGCCCCGCCCCGGCCACCGCCCCGCCTTGCCCTTTGCCCGGCCCCCGCGCTCGGCCAATCGGGCGGCGCCCTGTTGGCTGTGTCCGGCGTCCAGCAGCACGGTCCAAGATGGCGGCGCGCGCGCAGCGGGGTGGCCTGGCGGCGGCCCTCCTCGCCGGTACCCTGCTCGCCTTCGGCAGCCTGCCGCTCGTCCTCGGGCAGGCGGCGGAAGGCGCGGCGGCAGCTCTGCCGCACCGCCGCTTTGAGTACAAGTTCAGCTTCAAGGGGCCACACCTGGTGCAGGCGGATGGGACGGTGCCGTTCTGGGTGCATACGGGCAGTAAGTGCTGGGCGGGGGGCGGTGGCGGAGTGCGAGCGGGGCCGGGCCGCGCCATGTTCCTGCCGTGCAGGCAGCTGTGGCCGGCCCCGCGGGGGGGGCACTTGGGTAAAGGTGCGGGGGGGAGCCGCCGCAGGCCGTGGCCGTGGCCGGGGAGCTGAGGGGCACGGCGAAGATGGCCGGGGCTGGCGGGACCGGTCAGCCTTGGTTTGGTACCGGGGCCCGCCACGGCGTCGGGAGCTCTTGTGGCCTGCGGCTGCGGAAAGGGAGGCGAGCCGGCCTCGCTGCCCCCGCGCCCTCTGCCTCCCTCGGCAGAGCCCTGCCGCGGGCCCTCCGTCCGTGCTCCGCGTGCCCTCCGGGCCCTGGCCTGCGGGTTTCCGCGTACTCCAGAGGGATGGAGGAGATACTGTGATAGCGGTAAAATGTCTGTGAATTCCCCCCCGGTTTCTCTGACATGCGATTCGAAGTCACCTGAGACCTTTCTTGTGATGTGGTAGCACCATTGCAAGTGAGGAGCTGACTGAAGACGATATGAAACTCTTCTTTGTGAAGTGATGATGTGTCACTGTTGGTCAAGATGAAAGTCGGCCTCACGCCCGTGTAGTGTACCTGAGACAAGCTGCTGATACTTCTGCATGGCTAGACATCCTGTTGAACTTCATAATATAAAAGCTTGAAATGGATATTGTGCCTTGGCAAATACGATTCTATCGAGTGTAGTTCATGCAATTTATGTATCCTCTATGGTATGGGTTAAGCATTTGATTGTACTCAAAAAGGCATCTAGTCTTCCAGAAGTCCCCCCTCCTTGTAAAATCTATTGATATTTACTGTACATAAGGTTCTACCTTAGTACAGTTTCTCTGCAGTAACTTCTGCTGTGTTTTTATTTTTTGACAGACTTTAGTTTATTTTGGTTAATTCATGAGCGTTAATTTTTGAATCTTATTTGACATTATGCTACAAGTGACATGAAGGAAACTGTCTATAAATGAGCTTTTTTTAAGCAGATAATAACAAGAACAAGTTATTTATTAAAAGTGAATGAATCTATATCTCTAAATGGGTGCCTGTTATTCGTTTGAACTATTAAAACAGAGATTTAAAACATCTGTTTTTAAAAAGCAAAACAGAAATCTGTGATTTGTGAAAAGTCATGTGAGGTACAGCAGAAAGCTAAACCTGATTTTTTTTTTTTAAATTAATTTAATAGTAGCCTAACAGCAAGACCAATGTTCTACTTAAGTTGTGCATTGTGGTCCCAAATGGAAGGTGATTAAGCCTTTTGTAAAGGAGTAGTAATCAAGCTGTTGAAAGTAGAGGTATGGGGGTTTGTTTTTTTTCTTCCCCTCTCAAGTGGTTGAGTACTCCACTGAAAAGTTATTTTGAAAACTGTTCTCTAGTTGAGGATATCTGAAGATTTTGTGAATTTAGAGGATTTGTTAATTGGCTAGCTAAGCACTTGCAATACTTTCTCTTTCATACATTTAGTGTTGGTTCCTTTCCTTTCTAGATGCCATACCAAGTGCAGATCAGATTCGTATAACAACATCTTTGAAAAGCCAAAGAGGATCAGTGTGGACAAAAAACAAGTCAATATTTGAATATTGGGAAGTCGAAGTGACCTTTCGAGTTACAGGAAGAGGCCGCATTGGAGCCGATGGATTGGTATTAAGAATTTGATCTAACTGGAAAAAAACAGACATGCTTTAAATAGCGGATCTTGACTTATGGCTCTTACTTGCTTCCTGTAATAGGCAATCTGGTTTACAGAAGAGCAAGGCTTGGAAGGTCCTGTTTTCGGGGCAGCTGATAAATGGAATGGTGTTGGAATTTTCTTTGATTCCTTTGACAATGATGGAAAGGTTAGTCGGACACAAATCTTCTAGCAAAGATTATAAATTAATTTCCTGCCTGTTTTGTACCTATAACTTTGTGGAAAAAAATAGGATGTTATTTTCCTACTTTCCCCTCTTTACTTCAAAGGGATAAATTAAACTAGTCAAGTTTCTCTTACAGATTTTTTTTACTAGACTTTTTCACACTTTTTTTTTTAAGCTTGAAAGGTGAAGCTTAGCACATAATGAATCTCCACTGAACATTGGTTCATGTGTTAGGTTTGGAGCGAAAATGGCATGTGCATAGGTACAAGCTGAAATTTGGAATGTCCGTGCACAATTTGAAATGTTGATACATCTGAAGATGTGTGCTTTGGAAGAGGCATATTGTACCAAAATATGGCACTCTGAAGCACAAATTTCTATGTCTCTCTTCAAAGATGCTCTTTTTCTTACAACAAATCTGCCTTGAGTAGTTCAGCAGCAAAAAATTCTGTAACAGATGGGGGTGACAGTTGCTGTTTTGAATTTCCAGTTTTCCGGTCCAGAATGATCCTGGGAAACTTTAACAATACATACCGGGTCTGCTTTGCTGCTTTTGCTTTTCCTGCACTACTTTGGCTTGCTTTTAGATATTTTAGACATATTTTTGTAGGCGTACAAGATTTTTTTCCTGCAGATGGCTGTTGATATACAGCAAACTTCATCATATATAAAAGTTGAAAGACTGAAGGTGATGTTTATGTTTTTGATCTTCAGAGACAAGACATAGAATTAGAGTATTGTTCAACTTATCAGGAGTTTTTAAATCCTTTTTTTCCTTTTTTTCTGACTTCTGGCATGAATATGGACACTGGCATAGTTTAGCTGGCTGAAGATGCCATCTATCGAAAATTGCATGTGGACAACACTGTTTGCCAGAACTTTGATAGCACTGGGACTCTGATCATGACAAGTTTAGTCAGTGTGGTGTGAAACCCTTTTTTAGAAAGTGATGATGTGTCACTTCTAGTCAAAACAAAAGTCTTCATCATGCCTGCGTTGGTGTGATGTGTCTTAAATACTGGACTTTGTAAGACTTTTTTTTTTAATTACAACCTGTTACTTTCTTCAGTCCCAGAATGGAGAAATTCTTCTTGTTGCTGTTTTAGTGTGTTCACTGGTCCTCAGCCTAATATGCTAGCATCCAGAAGTAGACTTCACCTAGTACTGCCAACTCAAAGCACCATTATTATGCTTATTATATGGTTATAATGCTGATTGAAAAACTGCAAAGCCTTTTTTTTCTTCCTTCTAAGGCTGTAGGTTATACTAGAGTTTAATTTTTATTTCTCTGTAGAAGTAGTGACCGGAGCTTTTTAAAAAGAGAAATACCATTTCATAGCTCTGAACACCTGAAATTGTAAGAATCACACTAAATGTCGCAAGAGTTCACAGCACATCTTTCCTGTGATCTTTGGAGGCAAAAAGTTGAGAAGTTATTCCTCACTATCTTTCAAGTTCTTGTATGTGCTTGCATCCAGACGAGGCCCCCAGGAGAAATTGGACTGCCCATCGACCATTAGCATTGAATACTTGTGTTAGTAGCTGTCTACTGTGCTCTAAAGTAGATTAGACTTAGGTTGCATTCATGAGTGCTTTGAAATTGAACTGTTTGTATATGCTTTGTGCAGAATATGTGCAAGTATGCTATGAACTAATTCAATATCACTGTTGTTAAACTTAAATAAACAGTAAGAAGATTACATTAAAGTATTCCAGTGGTACTGAGCAGGTAATACTGATGTTGAAGCAATTAAGCTAACCAAACTCCATTGCTGAGAAGTAGAAACACTGGTGTATGTCTGTATACTGGTGTACTATTCTGTTGTTGTCACAATCTGTGTGATGAAGGAAAAGAAACAGATAGTTTGGTTGTAGTGTTTTTTTGAATATAAAGGACCACCCTACCCTACCACTGTGAATTGAGGACTCTATTTCTTGAATCTTGAAATATGAGTCTTGTTTTCTCTTCTTAAGAGCTGGTAATCTGTCTAGTGGGACAGTATATTCCTTTATGTCACGGTTTAACCCAGTAGGCAGCTAGGCATCACACAGCTGCTCCCTCACTCCCCCCTGCTGGGATGGGGGAGAAAATCAGAAGGGTAAAAGTGAGAAAACTTACAGGTTGAGATAAAGACAGTTTAATACATAAAGCAAAAGCTGCACGCTCAAGCAAAGCAAAACAAGGAATTCATTCACTGCTTCCCATCAGCAGGCAGGTGTTCAGCCATCTCCAGAAAAGCAGGGCTCCATCACACATAACAATGACTTGGGAAGACAAATGCCATAACTCTGAATGTCCCCCTTCCTCTTTCCCCCAGCTTTTATTGCTGAGCATGATGCCATATGATCTGGGATATCCTTGGGTCAGTTGGGGTCAGCTGTCCCCTCCCAGCCTACTCACCAGTGGGGTGGTGTGAGGAGCAGAAAAGGCCTTGAGGCTGTGTGAGCAATAACTAAAAACATCACTGTGTTATCAGCACTGTTTTCATCATAAATCCAACATGTAGCCCCATACAAGCTACTACGAAGAAATTTAACTCTAGCCCAGCCAAAACCAATACACTTTAGGAGATGGTGAATTTAAATGTTGAAGGGGGAAGGAAGATTAACTCTGAAATCTTGTGCTCTTTTAAAAACTGGAGTTCACTTCATTAACTCCTAGAGACAAACAGAATAGCACTGTAAATCTGTTCTGCCATTATCATTTTAGCTTGTTCTCATCCTCTAGCAATTGAAATAACTGGGGATGTGTTCAACAGACTTTGTTTAGTCTCTGACAGATAGCTCCTGAGGTTTTTCTAATGACTGTGACAAGGTCAGTAGTATGTCAACATAGTGTCTGTTTGGGTGTTTTTCCCAGTATTATGTAGCCAAAATTGGATGTATTAAGTTATCTATTAGTTTTAAGATCTGTATCTTCACTACATATCAATTTCTCCTATATGTGGCTTTTATGTTTTTGTGTTTGTGACGTGATGGTAATTGGTAGCATATCCAGGAACTTAATTGGTGTGGGTTTTTTTCACCTCTGACTATGTGAAGAATGTAGCAGTCTCTTGCAAAGCATGCAGCATGACACAGTGCTGCTCAGTCATTTTGCTTATGTAATCCTGAAGTACAGAAAGAATAAAAACTTCTCTGGTGTATCTGTAGTGTAATGACTTTAGGAGCTTTACTGCAGAAAGGCCTTCAGTGACGTTACTTATGTTTTGCTTCAAATTAAACTATTCTGTTTGTTTGCTATTTCTTTTTCTAGAAAAACAACCCTGGAGTGATTGTTGTAGGCAACAATGGAAAACTTCTGTATGACCATCAGAAGTAAGTTTATTTTCAGTGTTAATGATGAATATTTGCTTTTGAATGTGAAATGTTGCGTAAACTCTTTGAGAAACATAAAGGTTTCTTTCATAGGAAACTTCTATTGCCTTTATGTTTGAGTTTTTCTGTTTGTTAAAACACTGTTTGGGCAGTAACAGCACAGAAGTTGGCAACTGATGGATATTTAAATGTCATATGCCCTTTAGGATGGGTGAACTCAGATAAATGGAGGTACAGACTTCTTACCTCTTCATTGTGTATGGATATCTTCCACACAGAGCTAATAACTGACAAAAGTGACTAACTTTTGTGGAGTGAAAGTCAATTACCTGTTACTAAATTAATTGGTTTAATTTTGATTTCTGATTGTTTATTGTCAACAGCACAATTGACAGCTTTTTGGGTTCTCTGAGAAGAGAGGTGTCTGGCTTAGTTGGTGCAGTCTAGGCTATATCTTATTTCTATCTCAGTTCACAGGTGTGGGAATATATCTTAGAAGCAAACGGATTTCCCCATTACTGCATTCTGTCTATATTGTGTCCCGTGTAAAGCTGCTAGTAGCATTGATCCCACACTTCAGAAAAGCTCAGTGGAGTTGTGAGACAGCTTTTGAAAAACTTGCATATTGAAAAACTATCATGATATTGCGTAGTGATACATTGATGCTTTTTTGTCTTAGCTGATAAATCATAAGATATAGTTTTATGCAAGTTGTCTTCTTGCATAGTGATGGTTCCACGCAAGCATTGGCATCCTGTCAGAGGGACTTTCGTAACAAGCCCTATCCTGTTCGAGTAAAGATAACATACTACCAAAAAACATTGACTGTAAGTACTCTGAAATAACATAATTACTCATCTTTCTCAGCTTTTTAAGTGTGAGATTGTGGCAACTATTTGAAAACCCAAAGACCCCATATGTTAATTCCAATATTCTTGAAAATGTTGAGCTCGGTAACAGAAGTTGGAAGGAGGTGCAGCATGTTCAAATGCTAGACAAGTTTTTAGCTACATTAGTGCATCTGTAGTTTCCTGAGCTGACTCAGCAGGCATTGCTGATTTTGCTGATGTTACTTAGGAGTCAGTCATGCTAACGTACTCATATGTGCTCAGACCCTTCTGTTGCTGTTGACTTGCCTCTAGAGGTGTCCCACAGCCAACACCTGTTCGTTAGCTTCTGAGTGGTTGAGCAGCTCCTTAACTTGAATGGCATTTCTCAAGCTGATCTGAGAGATGCAGAGGGTTTTGTAGCTGATTGTGAGAGGTTCTTGAAATGTGACTAAAAAAACGAAGCTCGTTCTTTGGCAGTAGATTTAAATTTGCTACTTGAGGCTTCCCACCTCCAAGAAATAGTAGGGCTTTGAAGGCTAAAGAAGATAGAGAAGCACTGGTATAAGGGAGTCTTCAAGACTTCTTAAATACCGTTCAGATGACTGTGAATTCCTTCTAGATAAGGAGAGAAAGATACTAATGTGGTACTGGGTTGTGACAGCTATGAAGTATGTGTTTTGTGGCTTCTGATTTCTTCTGAAAAGGTGCTATTCATAGGTATTAGCCATAAAACACACAGCTATCATTTTGTAGTAAAAGTTTCTCTAAAAGTAAACATGAATACACCTAAAAGAGGGTGGACTTTGTACTGTGTTGTAATGGTAAAAGCTATTTGTTACTCTTGAATGAAGATTAAATTTCAGACTCCAAGGCTGCTGTCTTTTTGAATGTGCCTGGTCCCTGATGCCTCATCTAGGAACTCCTCTGGCCCAAATGTTGCTGCTATCCTTAGCAGTTCTGCAAATGCATCTGTGGAGGAAGAGGGAATCTCTAACCTTAGAATCGACCTAAGAACAGTAAGGGAAGACTCTTCTAGATCAGACCAAAAGTTTATGTTGCCCAGAACGTTATTGAGATGTATTCTTTTGATATATTGGCCTTTAATGATCCCTGAGTCAGGGATTTCTTGAACCAGAGTTGATATTATTACGCCATGATCAGTTTTAGAATAGAATAGAATAATTCAGTTTAGAAGAGACCTGCAACGATCATCTCGTCCAACTGCCTGACCACTTCAGGACTGACTGAATGTTAAAACATATTATTAAGGGCATTGTCCAAATGCGTCTTAAACATTGACAGACTTGGGGCATTGACCGTCTCTCCAGGAAGCCTGTTCCAGTGTTTGACTACCCTTTCTGTAAAGAAATACTTCCAAACATCCAGTCTAAACCTCCCCTGGTGCAGCTTGGAACCATTCCCAGGCATCCTGTCCCTGGATGCCAGGGAGAAGAGATCAGCACCTCCCTCCCCATGTCCACTCCTCAGGAAGCTGTGGAGAGCAATGAGGTCACCCCTCAGCCTCCTTTTCCCCAAACTAGACAAACCCAGAGTCCTCAGCTGCTCCTCACAGTACATGCCTTCCAGCCCTGTCGCCAGCTTTGTTGCCCTTCTGCGTATTCAAATACACATTCAAGTACCTTAACATCCTATTTAAAATTGTGGGGCCCGCAGTACTCAAGGTGAGGCTGCACCAACACTAAATACAGTGGGATAATCACTTCTCTTGACCGGCTGGCTGTACTGTGTTTAATGCACCCCAGGGTGCGGTTTGCCCTCTTGGCTGCCAGGGCACACTGCTGACTCCTATCGAGCCTGCTACCAACCAGCACCCCTAGATGCCTTTCTGCAGAGCTGCTCCCCAGCCACCACTCTCCCAGTTTATACTTGTGTCCGGTGTTACTTCGTCCCAGGTGCAGAATCCAACATTTGTTCTTGTTAAATTTAATGCCATTGATTGCCCAATGCTCCAATCTAGATCCTTCTGCGAGGCCACTTGCCCCTTGAGTCAACAGCACCTCCCAGTTTAGTATTGTCAGCAAACTTACTAAGGGTGCATTCAACTTCTGCATCCAGATCATTGATAAAAATGTTGAACCGCACTCACCCTGGGATTGAGCTCTGAGGAACACTGCTGGTGACCGGTTGCCAGCTGGATGTAGCCCCATTCACTGCAACCCCTTGAGCCCTGCCATTCAGCCAGTTCTTCACCCAGCGCACCATGAACTTGCTCATCTCACAGTTGGACAACTTGTCCAGAAAAGGGTACTGTGAGGGATGGTATCAAAAGCCTTACTGAAATACAGAAGAACTACATCCACCACCTTCCCTTCATCTGCTGGGTGGATGACCTTCTCGTAGTATATCAAATTAGTTAGACAGGACTTTCCCTTTGTGAACCCATGTTGACTGTATCTGATGATTACATTGTTGTTTAGATGCCTTTCAATAGCACCCAGTATGATCTTCTCCATAATTTTTCCAGGCGCTGAGGTTAGACTAACAGATCTGTAGTTTCCTGGGTCTTCCCTCATGCTCTTCTTGTAAATTGGAATAACGTTGGCTAGCTTCCAGTTGGTGGGAACCTCCCCAGACTCCCAAGACTTTGGATGGACAATTGAGAGGGGTCCTGCTGTAACATCCACTAGTTCCCTCAGTACTCTGGGATGAATCCCATCCAGCCCTGTGGACTTATGAACATTCAGCTGATACAACTGGTCCCTTACAATTTCAGTGTCCACAAATGGGAAGTCACTGTTCCCGCAGCTGTGGTCCTCCAACTCAGATGACTGGGCAGCCCAAGGTCTATCAATATTAGTACAGACTAAGGCAAAAAAAGAATTTAATGCCTCCGTCTTTTCTTCATCCTTATTTGTCAGGTGATCATCTTCAACAAGTGTTGGTCCAATGTTTTCCTTGGACCTCCTCTTGCCATTAACATACTTAAAAAAGCCTTTCTTGTTGTCTGACAGAACACTGGCTGGTTTCAACTCTTGTTGAGCTTTGGCCTTTTGGGTGTTTTCCCTGCATATGCGAACCACAGCTCTATAATCTTCCTGCGAAGCCTGACCTTGCTTCCAGAGATCATACAATTTCTTTTTTCTCTTGAGTTCCAAGAGGAGTTCCCTGTTCAGCCAAGCTGGTTGTCTGTCCCACTAGCTTGACTTTCGACACAATGGGATTGCCTGATCCTGTGCAAGGTTCTTAAAAAAACAAACCAAAACAAAGACCCAAAAAGTGGTTCTTAAAAGCTGACCAACACTCATGGACCCCTAAGCCCTCAAAAGCAGTTTCTCAGGGAGCACTGGTAACTAGCTCCCTGAGTAGCTTAAAGATTGCTCTCTTGAAATCCAGGGTAACAACTGTGCTGGCTTTTTTTTTTTTTTTCTCATTACACCAAAAATTTTTAAATATACCATTTCGTGATCACTATGGCCAAAACAGCCACCTAACATCACACCTCCCATGAGTCCTCTATTCACAAACAAGTCTAGGAGGGAATCTTTCCTAGTTGGCTCACTGCGTACTTGTGACGAGAAATTATCTAAATCTTCAGGAATTTCCCAGACTTGCTTACCACAGCAGTATGGTATTCCCAGTTGATGTCTGGGAAGTTGAAATCTCCCATAAAGACAAGGACTGTTGATCCAGAGATTTCTCCTGATTGCCTGTAGAATAACTCATCAGTACTATCATCCTGGCTGGGTGATCAATAGTAGATGCCCACAATGACATCTGCTTTGTTTTCCATCCTCCTAATCCTTACCCAGAGGCTCTCAACCACATAATCTCTAACTGGAAGGGCTGTACGGTCAAACCTCCCCATTACATATGGTGTGACAGACACCACTTTGTCTGCCGTGCCTATCCTTCCTGAACAGCCTATAGCCCTCCATCCCAGCAAGCCAGTTGTGGGACTCATTTCACCAAGCCTCACTAATACCAATGACATCATAGCTCTGGGAATGGACCAACAATTCCAGTTTGTCCTGCTTTTTTATTATACTGTGTGTGTTGGTGTACAAGCATTTCAGATGTGCTCCTAAACCCTCAGTGCTCCCTGGAACCGTGTAAATGCTCTCATTAGCACCCTCAGGCAGTGCTGTGCCATCCCTTGGCCTACCTTCATCTCCCCTGATGGTATCCCTTTCCACGCACTAATTTGTCTTACTGCTTCTTATAACTGAAATGAATACATTTTTATATGTGTCTGAATTCTATGTGGTATGTCCTCTTAGGTGATGAATAGAAAGTGTTGAATTTTGTTCATGCTGAACTTTGAATCAGGCCTTTTTTTCCCCTTTTTAAAATAGAAAGCTTATGCATTTTCTTTGTAAAAGCGTCTTTCATAAAACAAATAGTTTTTGGTTTCTAGTATCAGCTGCAGAATTATCCAATAAGTTGTATTTGTAACCATTACTGTAAACTGCCAAAGCAAATAACACAAATAGATTTATGTGGTAAAAATTGTAAGCATTTATCCTTTTAGGTATTAATTAACAATGGCTTTACTCCGGATAAAGAAGACTATGAATTTTGTGCGAAAGTGGAAGATATGGTGTTGCCATCACAAGGATATTTTGGAATATCTGCAGCAACAGGGGGACTTGCAGGTAGCAAATGTTAAAAATTGTGGCAAATGGTGTGGAGACTTGTAGGGCTTATAAGAGAGGGGTTTCTTTTACTGCTAGTGTTGATCCATTATACCAATTTTTAACCATGATGATGTAATTAATCCTCTCCCATTCCCAAATTATTGATATGCTTAGGCCTTTCCTGGCTAGAGCAGAATGACTTTGAATTTGTCCTGACAAAGACATTGTGCAGTCTCATTCCCCACTGCATAAACTCTTGGGAGGACTTTGGGAGGTTGCTGTTGCAGGAAGACCCTTTGGAAGTGCAGGGTTGACTTGGGAAGTACCAGGATTTGTAATGTGTAGCAGCAGCGATTAACAGTGGTTTTTTGTTTTGTTTGTTGAATACAGATGATCATGATGTCCTGTCTTTTCTGACCTTCCAGTTGACTGAGCCTGGGAAGGAAGTAGTAAGCATCTTTATGCATAATTAGTAAAATATGTTATTGTATATGTTTTATATGTAGCACCAGATTATGGCATTTCCTCTGAAGTCATATTTGGCATCCCTGTTTCAGGATTTTGGCATATAGCTGTGCTGTCATCTGTTTTAGAAAAATGAGACTAATACTATAATGTTTCGGTAATATTTTAATTAACATTTTCAAGACCAGAATTCTTGAAGCAACGCTGAATCAACAAAAATCCTGTTGTTAGATCAAAACATGCAGAGAAAACAAACTAAAAAGCACAGTTTGTTTGGAAAGTGGACAGATAATCTGTTCTTACTTTCAACTTCCCCTACCTCTAGAACACTTCTGTACTGCTAAACAGCATATACCCTTGTAAACTTGATTTCTTTTTAATCGCAGAAAGTACACACGTATCAGGAAAAAGCTATGGGTCTCCATAGGAATGTCTGGTTTCTCAGTTCAACTTAATATATTAATGTGCTCTACTAATTGTGTTATGTCTTCAAATCTGAAATCTGAACAGTCTTGCTGGAGAGCAAGTTATATAGGAGTGGTGGTGAACTTGAAAAAATATCTCTCCCCCCACACACCTTTTGATAATGTTTTAAAGCCAACACCAGATGCAGAAATTCCTCAAAAAGATAAAGAGAAGTATCAAGAAGAGTTTGAACACTTTCAGCAAGAATTGGATAAAAAGAAAGAAGAATTTCAAAAGGAACATCCTGATGTGCAAGGACAGCCAGGCAAGTTATTTCAGTGATTTTTCAGTTGTCAAGGAAAACGTTTGCTTTCCGGGATATTCAGAACTAGGACCTGATACTCTGACTGATCTTACTAAGCTCCTACTGATGTTATTTGAATCTTTCGTCGTTTGTTTCTAAAGTGTTTTCTGAAATATAAAGTCTCTTTGTCATGCCTGGACTGAGAACAAAGCAAATGATTAGAAACATGATGGGAATGATGAGCATCTGTATGGAACAGTGGAAGGGAGAGAAGGTCATGCATCCCTCTGTAAAGTGATGATTAAGGAAGCATGGCCTTTTTGGTTATTTGAAAATATATTTGAAAGGTCATCTTCGTGGTCTGTTGCTGAACATTCATAACACATTTCTTTTTTTCATCTTGTTTTATGGATGGTTGTTAAAGATGGGCTAGTGGATGTGCTGGAACACGTGCTTACTTGGAAAAGCTTTTTAATGCTTCCCTAACATTGGACATGTGTTGAGTTTTGTCATTTTCAGCACCGCAGCATTAGCTGGCATTCAGTGTCGGTATTTGGTTTGGCTAATAACCAAATTTCCAGCCTGATGTTGTTAAAAACGGTGGCCTTTATTTTTACATTTTAAGCTACTGATAAGAAATCTAAGTTTGGCTGGGTAAGGCAGAATTGCCCTTTCCACTGTTGATACCACACATCTGCAGCTCTCAGCAAGCATTGGTTTAAAGATATTTCAGAATGAACGGCATTTTTCCATTGATTTCAAGTGATATTTAATTTAGCAAAATTTTAATAATGACTCTTGCCCACTTTGAGTGTTTAGCCAAAGCGCTTTGACTTTGATTGTTCTGCTATAGAACGTGGTAGGGGTTTTGTTTGCTTGCTTGGATTGTTTTAACTTTTTTAGAGCTGGGCAAAAAAGTATCTGCTTATTTGAAAATACAATGGAAGCCAGTCTATTTCTTAGTTTTGTGGATTGAATTAGCTGTATTTGAACACACGCATATCAGGAATGTACTTTAGGCATCTAGACTTGAAATTTCAGGTTGTCATCTCTTTTTGCACAGTGATAAGTTATGACCGTTCTAAAGGTCCTACACCGTTTTAGCTTCATCTGTGTCTTTGAAATATTGTCCAGCCTTCCACTGATAAGAAATAATAATCATTTTGCCACAGAATCTTTTGGACTTTGGTCTTTCTGATGTTGTTAAAGCTGCAGAGGAACTCACTCAAAATGTGCAGTCACTTCTCTTTTTCAAGCTACTTTTTAAAGCTTACTTTTTCTAAATAGTAGCTGTTACTTAATACCTGCAAATCTCTTCTGAAGGGTAGTTGGTAATACAATGCTAGCTTATGTAAAAATAGCTGCCTCCTAATAATAACAGCATCCCGTTTCCATTTTATGTTGCACATTACCCAAGTATTGAAATAGGAACTCTAAGATGGAGTCTGCGTTTGAACGTGTGGTTATCTCTGTTCAGTTGTTCTGATTTCCATTTGGGTGTCCTTTGCCATGGTAATGGTGATAAATAAACACCAAATATATCAAATTATGGGAAAAAAGTATATCCATGTGGAAACTTTAAGGGTGCAATAAAAATGATACAGTGCAACTTATGGGGAATGCATGTATGTAAGAACTACCTGTGCTTTTTTCTTATCAGCGGATGATCTTTTTGAAACTGTAAGTGATCGTGAACTGAGGCAAATCTTTGAGGGGCAGAATCGAATTCATCTTGAAATCAAACAGCTTAATAGGCAATTGGACATGATTCTGGATGAGCAGAGGAGATACGTCTCTGCAGTCACAGAGGAGATTGCTAAAAGAGGAGCTGGTTTTCCAGGTCAACAAGGACAGGTAAATAAAAAAAAAAATACCTATGATTGATAGCTCAGCCTAATTTCAGAAGCATGATTGATTTGCTTTTTCCAAGATATGTTGATCTTTTTCTCCACCACCACCCCCCCGCCAGGTTTCCCAGCAAGAGATTGAGACAGTTGTGAAAACTCAAGAAGAGGTGATTAGACAAGTAAATGAAATAAGGTAAATGCTTTCTAAATATTAAGGCTGTGCTTTGAATTTTATATTATTTTCCACTTTTTAAATCCTGTTATTATTTCAGTAGAAGAATATTGACAAACTTGAAATTTCTCTGTGTCAGTTCCTTAGTGATGACCATCTGCATATGTTTAACTTCTGTAATGAAGTAAGTTCATGTTGCTAGGGTGGCTAAGCCCCCTAATTTGCCTCTATTTTTATCAAGAGATTCCAATTCAACAGGTAAGTCCAGTCCCTCTAAAAACATTGGAGTATCTTGTCCATATACTCGGTCTACTCCTGATACAATAATTATATGAGTTTATTATATAATATTATTAATAAAATCTATACTACTATATTCAGATAATATTATATGAGATATATTTGAGGTTTTGTTTAGTGTAAACAACCTATAAAGGCATGTAGGTAATTCTGAGAAATAGTTCTGTACAAATGAAAATGTCTGTGCATGTAATAGGAGAGTAAGCAATAAATCTCAACAACTCTTAATTATTATTTTGGGTTTTTTTTTTAAAGTAGGTCACTTCTTTCTTCAATATAGACATATATTTTGTCTTTGGGTTTTTTCCCTAATCTTGCTATGACTGCCTAAAGCTCATCTATTGATTATTGCTCCATAGTGGTCTGTTAGTGTTACTGATATGTATATCAAAAAGTATTTACATTTTTATGTGAAGTCTCTCAGAATTTCAGTGTGTACAAGCCTTGGAGAGGCCTCTTTTTTTTTTCTTTTTTTTCTTCATTTCCATTCTAGATTAACCTTTTTTATCAGTAGGAGTAGGGCTAGGCCTTGAGACAGCATTGTTTCTTGATGGCAGTTGAAACAAGGGCCAGATCTGGAAAATATTTAATGTCCAGTTTTGGCCTGAACTCTGGAAAATAAGCGGACAAAAAGTGCAGTTTCCACAGTCCTCCTCCTCTGAAGGAGTAACTCCATGCATCAGTACAGCTGGGGGACTGATCAGCTGGAAAGCAGTTTTGCAGAAAAGAACTTGGGAATCCTGGTGGACAAGAAGGTGGACATTGGACAGCAATATACCCTTACAGGAAAGACCACGAACAGCATCCCAGGCTGTGTTATTCAGAGCATTGCCAGTGGGTTGAGGGAAATGAATATCCCTCTCTATTCAGCTCTGGTGATACCCTATCTGGAGTCCTGTGTCCAGTTCTGGGCACCCCAGTACATGAGAGACATGGACATACTGGAGGGAGTCCAGTGAAGGATCGTGAAAATGATTAAAGGGTTGGAGCATTTGTTGTACAAGGAGAGGCTGAGGGAGCTAGGATTGTATAGCCTGGAGAAAAGGCTTGTGGGTGTCTTATCAATGGGTATAAATACCTGGTTTTGGGGGGGTGAATGTGATAAAGGCAGAGCCGGACTCCTCTCACTGGTACCCAGTGACAGAATGAAGGGCAATGGGCACAAGATGGAATACAGGAAATTCTATGTAGACATAAGAAAAGAAACTTGAGAGGGTGGTTGAACCCTGGAATAGGTTAGTTGCCCAGGCAGGTTTTGCAGTCTCCATCCTTGGAGTTACTGGAAACCCAACTGTGACTAAAAATTCCTTGGTTTGTTAGGTGCTAAGACATATTGTCATACAGTACTTAAGGGGAGAAAAAAGGGGGGAAAAAAAAGGCACTCTAATATTAAATTATTGTCATTTACATTGCATAATGAAGACAGAAATGTGTTGGGTTTTTTTCATGTGCCAATCAATTGTGTAGACCATTTTAGTAATCTTGTCCCCATTCCTTGTAGGTTAGAGAAAAACAGGAATATGTTTTTAAACTCTACTGTGATAGAAGTGCCTGTTTGTTCTTTACATATGGTCTGCTTGCTCTTACTTAAAGAATACTTCTGTTACTCTAAGGATGTGAAGATTTTATGGTCTAATTTTTATTTACTGTGTGAAAACCAGGCCTATCAACTGATAGATCAGTGTCTTTTGTAGCAAAAGATAATCACGTTAAAGGAGACTTTAACAGTTACAGACCTGTTTTCTTGCCTGGGTGAATTCAGTTGTGTGGCAATCTTGGGTAACTTACTGGAATCTAACTGTACTACATTAAGACTCCTGGGGGTGGTTTTTTTGTTTGTTTGGTTTGTTTTTTTTGTCAGAGGACTTTCTGCCAGTTAACTTTCTCAGGAAACTTCTGTATCTGCAGGGACACTTGCAAGTTTCCATGTGATTAATAATTTTGCTTTTTAAGATGCAGTTTTTAGAATCAATTGAGAGGTATGCTGTACCTTTTCAAACTATACTACCAAATGAAGTAAAAATCTTATCTTGCAGGTGCTGTATGGCTAAAAAGGATCTAAGAAAATTCCTATGTTTGATAGGGATGTCAGTGTACTGCTTCCAAGATGTTTTACAATTGCTGTCTTTAGCAGGAATGTCTTTAAGTTGGTTTAACCCTTCATTTATAGTCGTTAAAACATTCCTTACCTTGGGCTTAAAAAAAAAGAGAAAGACAATTCCTACAATTTGATGTTACAGTATATAAGCAGTTGTGGTCTTTTTCCTGTATTAGTTCAAGGGCAGCTCTTGTGATTTATCTAAGTAGGTCAGTTTTTTGTAGAATGAAGATTAGAGTGCTTCCATTTTTGCACTTGTTCTTCCACGAAAGCTTTTATGTTAATATTCTTGACAAATCTTTATACCTTGCAAGCAAATTAGATTTTCTTGTTAACATTGGCAGTCTGCCCTTTTAGTGACTACTTATTAGGTATGAGTTTGCGTAACATCATCTTAATATTTTTCTTAGATTAAAGAAATGCTTTATTTATAGATAGACATGAACAGCCCGCTGTTGCATTGCTGGTCATCCCGGAGGAAAAGGACTTACTGTCTAAGTAATTTTCTTGTCAAGATTTGTGGATTTCTTAATCATCTGATTACAGAAGAATCTTGCATGTTCATACAATAGAAACTATCAGCATGGTACTGTTCATGCAAAAGTAAACGTAAATTAAATTTGATACAGACCATGTCTATTTAGGGAAGTTATTTTGATTTAACAAACAGTGGATCAGTCTGGGGGAAGGTGGGTGTGCAGTTTTGCAGTTTTCCCTTAATTACCAAGGGGTCATGGGATTAGGAGGGACAGGAACAAAATGAGTGTCACACTTGTGTTCTAGCCACTGAAAATAGTGGGGCAAGGTAAACAATGTGATGGATGTGGATAGACAGAATTACTATCAGCATTTATTAGGCAGGGGTCATGATGGTGGTTGCATGGGTTTGCATGGGTTATTTAAAAAAAAAAAATCTTCCAGTGAAAAACTTACTTCTAAAATAGGTCATTATAACACTACTTCAAAGTACAGGTAAATAGTAATCAATTTACTTTAAATAATCTAGACAGTGACAATACAGAAATGTAAAACAATCTCTGGATAATGTATATGCTAATTTAAGTTTGGATAGATGAGGGGGTTTTTGCATTCATTTTGTATGTATAAGTTCCAAATTAGAAATGTAGAGGAGAGAAGGTGAGAACTTCTTTGATTAATTTTGTTCGCAGTGGATTACAGAAGCAAACATCTGGTTTTTAGTGACTCCACTTGATAACTTTGCAATATTAAAAATGAGTTTATTGAAGTAAATGTTGAGAATTTTCCAGAAATCCATGGCCAACTCCATCTGGCCTAGAGTGCAGTACATTATCTGGAATAACCAGAAATGTAACTGTGGAAAGTGATTGATGTGCTGGAAGTGTGATTGAGCTTTTACAAAGATGACAGGAAAGGGTGAATTCTTGGATTTCTTTTGTTACTGAAAGTGAAAAGAGTTTTTTTTGGTTATGTGGGAAATACGCAGAATATTGGTAGTCTAGTATGCTAAGTTGATTTGTGTGTTAAAGTGATACTTTGAAGAAAAACTGGTAGTCTTCAGTTCAAAGAAAAGTATATTGTTAATCCAGCATTTAGTAGGGGCTGTAATTACTAAATGCCTCTTTGTTAAAGTGGTGTATCTGCATCTTGATATAATTGTGTAGATTAATTTAGTCTGTGGCTTTGACTTAGTATGTAGCTGCCTCAAGTAGTTTAAATGTGCTGCATAGTTCTTACAATGGAGCGAAAGCTGCTGTAACACTGATATAGCACATCCATGCTTGCAATTTTTACTTCTGGAGAGTTATAGTAGTGCCTTTGAATAGATACGTACCTTACTAGTTTTCTCTTTTCTCCTGTTTTTTAAATTTTATTTTTAGTTCTGTGTTTCTTGAATTTTAATGGCATGAAGAGCAATTGATGGAAAGCTAGGGTGGGCAACATCTTTATGAAGATTATTTGTAAACATTTAAATTTTGGTGCTTAACTTGCCATTTTCACAATGAATATGAGCCATTTAAAAATCACTAATATAATTTTGTATAACACTTACAAATATGATTATATGTTGTTGCCCGTTTACTCAATGAATAGTATTCAAGCCAGGTTTTTGTTTTGTTTTGTTTTCTTATGTGAAAGTTACAGTTGAAAGAATTCAAGGCCAGGTTGGATGGGGCTTCGAGCAACCTGGTCTAGGGGAAGATGTCCCTGCCCACGGCAGGGGGAATGGACCAGATGATCTTTAAAGGTCTCCTCCAACCCAAACCATTCTATGATACTATGATAAATTGCTGACCACTGTACAAAGAGTTAGGACTTTACCTTGAAGGCATCAAAGTAAGCTCTTGTCTGAACAAAATGTAAAGTTTTAAGTAAATTAAAAAGAAATCCAAAGACACATATTTTGATTATTCTGTTAATAATGAAGAGATTAACATTCACATGATGAATATTTTAGCTGTAGAATAATCCTCTTTGCAACTGAAAAGAGACATCACAGTAGGGGAAAATTATATAAACATATTGATTAGAGATTAAGTATTTTTCTCTCATTGACTAGTTTACCTCAAACAGAATTAGTTATGGAACCTCAAGTTTTTACAGATTTAATGTGATTTGTTGTAGAAGCAAAATGAATTCACATGAAGACAATATTAAGTTTTATGACAATGCATATGGGAAATGAGTTTCTCTTATAAATGATAATCATGAAACAAGGATGTATCTAAATCTTTTCTTATCCCTAAAGCCTCTTCTTTATTTTTATTCCTTACATGACTGCTTTTATTTATTTATTTTTTGAACAGCTTTTGGTTTTCTTGAAAGATTGCATTAAACTCTGCTTATCCTAAAGCCTTGGCAAGAGCCTCAGATAAAACACTTGTTTTAGACTTCATCAGTCAGGCAAAGCAGATGTCTAGGAATAGAATATTTGCCAGATCTTGTTTTCATCGTGACTTTGGGAGATGGTGCACTGTACGAATTGAAACTGTCTGTGGAATTAAATATTTAAAAAAATCGTAGTTTGATTAAGGAATTATTTCTTGATAGGTATTCTTGGAAGCTAGAAAAATTGTCTGCTGCCTTTTGGGGCAACTATGTATTTCAAATTAATTTTAGTGGACTAAAAGGTGTCCAGAATAACTGCTGTTTGTAGAAAAGCTGTACTGTGCTGCAAGATATTTTGTTGTTTGTGTTGTTTCAGGAATTCCATGGCTGATACTCTGAGGTTGATCAGTGGATCTCAGCATCCTGGCTCTGCTGCAGGAGTCTATGAAACAACTCAGCACTTCAATGACATCAAAGAACACCTTCACGTAGTAAAGAGGGACATTGAGCATTTAGTACAACGAAATATGGTAATTTATGTGCTGGTAGTGTAAAGCATGACTGTAATGCTTCTTTATTTGGCTGGTAGTGAAAAGCTAGGATGAGCCAGCATGCAATTTACGGAGCAATTAATCCTTCATTAAGCTGCTTCACTAAAACTGCGCTGCCTTGACCTAACTGCATGATCTGTGTCTTGATGAGAAGTTTTGCACAAAGAGCATGATTTTTAGTCTAATTTCCTGTGGAAACAAGGTCAAGCAATTATGTTTTCTGGGTGCTTTTTTGTGTTTGTCCCCCTACTTAACAGCTCTATACAGAGGAGATTCTCTGTTGCTTCGGCACAGAAGGGAGAGCTTTAATCAGGGGAAACTCAGGCAGGCTCCGCTTAAGGTCTCCAAGTGTGGAAGATGACTGCCTTCACATTCAGGAGCACCTTAGTCTAGCCTAGGTAGCAATTAAGCTGAATTAGTTTATGATCCCGTAGAAGGTTCTCGATTTCTGAGTTAATTTACCAAAGATTTATTCTTTCCCCTATAAGCCTCAAATTCATCAGTTTATCTGAGAAACGTAAAGGGGAAAGTGAGACGGGGAAAGAGATCATGATTTTTTCATAACTTCTGTCTGTGTTTCCTGCTTGTGTTCCAATTTTTAGATCATGTTGCAAAGACCTTGTTTTGTTTCTTACATATAACAGTCTTTTGATGGTGTGTCTTGTTTGCTCTTTTCTCAAATATTGTTTTTCTTGGTTTTTAGCCATCTAGTGAGAAATCAAAGTGTCCAGACTTGCCACCGTTTCCATCTTGCTTATCTACAATGCACTTCTTCATATTTGTAGCGGTGCAAACAGTGTTATTCATCGGTTATATCATGTATAGGTAAGTATGTTTTTCTTTAAAGACAACAGGGCAAATGATTTTAGAACTTCTGACTGGAAATGCAATTGTGATGGTATGACTATGTTAATCTTCTTTAAAACAAGCAATCATTCAGATTGCAAGAGACCTTGGGAGGTCTCTAGTTCAGCCTTCTGCTCAAAGCAGGGTTGACACTGAATTCAGACCAGGTCGCTTAGTGTTTAGATGGGTCAGGTCTTAAAAACTTCCAAGAATGGAAAATTTACCACTGTTATGGACCCCACTGGAAATGTTTAATTATGGTAACGAAGTTTTTTTTATTCTCTCCACGCTCCCATGGCATATCTAGTGGGAACCTGCCCTGTTTCAATTTGACTGTTGTGTCTCTTTCTTATAATGTGCATCTCTGTAAAGAAACTGTCCCTGACTCCTCAATAACATCTTGTGGGTATTAGAAAGCTGCTGTTCGACCCCTTGAAGCCTTCTGTTGTCCAGGATGAACAAGCCCAGTTCCCTCTCTCTCTTCTCTTGAGGCATGTGCTTCAGCTCTTGACCACCATCCTTGTAGTGCTCTGCTGGACTTACTGAAGTTTATTAATACCGTCATAAAATCTGATGTGATTTTTTTTTTTCCCCTATGTGTACCTACAAGCTACTTATCCCATCTTACAAGTTCCTCAGTGAGCTTTTTTTTTATGGTACACATCCCTTCATCCTTCTCCTACATATGATATTGATAACTTATGGACTTCTTCCCCCCTGCTCCCAAACTAATTGGGATGTTTTCTCTGTTCTCTTCTTCCTCCTTTTAATGTCATAATGTTCAAATTAAATTTGCGTTCATGGAAAGTAAGACCTATTGAGAGTAAGGATTTACTTGCTTGGTAGTCTTCCCTCTTGCTTCTCACACACACTAATCAGGATCAAGAGTAGGGACCAAAATAGCTGCATTGCCCTTCAAAGAGAAAATGCTGTTTGCTACCTCTGTGGAAGGATAACTAGTATTAATATAAGACCAGTGCTGCTGATAGGGCTAACTTTTATTGTGTGTCTGCTTCTCTACAAAGTGGAGAGAGTGCATTTCCTATGTATGTCGTGTTATGCCATTAACTGGAAAGATGGCTTCCAAGACAAATGAGGAGCTGGTCCCGTCCCCCCCCAGTTCTTTTTTGATGCCCATGTCATTCTGACATCTGTGTGTGGTTGATCCACAGTATTTGTATCCATTAAGAAAATAAATATGTTTTGTGCCAGAGCAAAAAGGAAATCCCATTTTAAGTAATTTCTTTCACTGCTTAGTTGTATGTGTTTCCTTTTCTATGATGATATTTAGGCCAATCAGATACTGAGAAGCTTGAGACAATTTTAGTTAAAGTATTTTAAAAATCAGTTCATATGTTCTTCCACAGTTTCTGGCTGCTGTCCAGAATGTTTTGTTTCCTTCTGTGTCTGATGTAAAATTGGAACTATAGTGATGCTACCAATATCTTTGTAAATAGAAAAAATTATATCCTGTTTTTGTGATATGACTTATATTTGATTTCCCTAAGTCTCTGTTGACAAGGAATGGAATAGTTTAATCCCAGAATAAATGAAATATTTATTTATTTAAACCAGTCAGCTAGTTTTATACTGTAAGTACTTAATGAATTCTCTTCTGCTTTTTCTTTCAGGAATCAACAAGAAGCAGCAGCCAAAAAGTTCTTTTGATGACCTGTTCCTTTTGTGTGTACATAACAGCAGTATGTATGCACAGAAAATTATACACTTCTGAAAATGAGAGAAATTTTAGTGTTTGATATACTTCAATATTATAAATTATTGAATTTTGTTAAACAAGATGAGTTCTCATTTAAACTGTTAATGCTAAAGTTAAAAACAGGCTGAGGAGCAGCGGAGCAAATGCTAGATAGGGGAAGACTGCAGACCCTATCTAAGTCTATGCTTTCAGCTAACTTTCTCATGAATACTGGAAGGCAAATGCTGTATTCCTCTTCTTTTTGTTAAGATTGCAGAGGAGGGAATTGAAACACCCAGGTTTGGTTGTTGTTCATAATGAGAATTACAGATGGATGATTTGTGCAGAAAGCTTGCCACTGTGAGTGTCCTGACATATCAGTTTAAAAAAACAAAGGCAAACAGACAAACAAACAAAACCCAAACAACTGCTTTTCTCTATTTTTTTTTTGGGGTGTGTGTGTGTAAAAATTAGTTACAAACATTTCATTTCTTTACCACTTGGATTTAACAGTTTAAGAATTATTTAGTTAATTCTAACTCTTCATGAAATATAGATTTAAGCACTTTTTAATATGTGGACACAAAGACAGGCCATTAACAGTCTGACTGTTGATACCTGATATAGAAAACAAGCTATACAGAACAAGCAAATAAAGGCTTATCTTCTTATTTTGGGTTTTGGTTTTAGGCAGTGAGAGAAAACATGATAAAGTAGTTTCTTCAAGTTTCAAGTCTGTAGTTTTGTTTGGAGGTGTGTGGAACTTTTTCAGCAAAGATATCATTGCGTTATACCTCTTCAAATCTGATTTTATCAAGGATGTGTTTAGTGTATGAATATGTCTTTACTTTTATAAAGCTGTCTTGTGTCTTTCATGTATCAAATACAGATGCTTTGATTTAAATCTTGACATGGCAAGTATTCTAAACTACAGATATTGAGTGTTAACCCATTTCTTCACAAGCTGTTGCTTCAGATATGTTTGTTAATCCAGCAGCTATTGTAGAACCAGTTTTGTGTGTCGATTCCTGCTATAATATCAAAAGCATAAGACTGAACATTTGTTTTTGATACTGCTTGTCAGGTGAACATTTGCGTCAGGAAAGAAACAAAGCAGATAGCCCAGATTAGGAACGTGAAGTGACCTTATTTTGCCTTGTTTACATATCTGTGGTAACTTTGCCCTTGAGTTCTTTGTGTGTAGAATTAGAATAGGGGTTTTGGGGTTTTTTAGATTCTATACAATCCACAAATGCATTAGGATATTTCACTTTTAAATATTAACTTTTGCAGATTCAAACAGATTATCTGGAGTCTAGCGTACTACTACTGCATTCCTACAGTCTACTCCCTTGGAGTTCAACACATGCTGCCAAATTCGCTATAATGAAGAACACTTCAGTATTGTGCCTGTCAGTTTGGAGAAATGATAAATCTATGCAATATATTTTGTTACTTAAAATACAGTGTCCAAAAATGTATGCCTGTGCTATACCAATAAAACAATACTACCTACACACCTATTTACGTAGCTACAGTATGTAGTATACTGTAAGTGGTATAGCTTTATAGATTAATTTCTAAATTTGAGAAGATTTTGCTGTACTAGTTGGAGAAACTACTGCCTCATAGTAATCAAGCTGGATAAATAGGGTAAATCAATGAAAAAAACTTTTCAGATAAGCCGGAATAACACATAGGATTTTATCCATTCAGTTCGTTCAACACCAGCAAATATTTACAGGTGCCTTGAGTCTAAGCTATTACAACCCTGACTCTTCTAGCTAAGCTTAATGTATTTTCTTAAATTGTTCTGAAAATGTACAGTTGTTCCTTTCAATTGCAAGCTTTCCTGCATCAGTGCAACATCTAAACAGAACTCCCTCCTTCACAGCAGGCTTTGCAAGACCCTTTATACAGAAAGGCTAGCAATTGTATTTTGAGGAGTAGGTGCATATATCTGTCATAATGAGGAACAGCTCTAATGTATCAGTTGGAGGAAACCTGTATTTTTTGTTACTGTGAATTCATCCAACCATAACTTTGTTTTAAAGCTAGAGCAGCCCGTACTTCTGTCTTTTGTTAGAAAGAAGAGAAGGCTGGGGATGGTGTCTAGGGGAAAACTTGAACCTACAACTGTATCTTCAGTATGAGGCTCAGCTTGTGTGTTTATGCTGCTAATAGATCTGACATACCTCCCGTGTGCAACTAGGAAACGTTTGTATTAGGGAGCAGAAGGTCTAAAGCGTAACATCCAAAAAGTGATAACGTTGCTTCATGCTTCATTTCACAGTCGTCTCTCCTTGGAACTTCCCATAATTGTCTCGTCACTCACTGGATCAAAGGACAGCTCCCAGTTGCCCAGCTCAAATTTTGTCCTGTCTGTTCTTGAAGTGATAGCAACAAATTTGGACTTAAAGAATATTTGTCAGTCAATGTGGCCTCCTGTTATGGCTGGCTACTAGAAGTTTCTTTCAACACTGATAGCGTGTTTGTTTCTTATCATGTAAGATTTCAGGATTAGGAGGAGAAGACACCTTGGAGTCCAGCTTGACAATATGGGGGAGAACAAGTCTAATAATTGTATTTGAAGTGTGTATGATAAGTAGCAAATATTTGGCAGTGACAAGAGAATCTCATTGTACTGGTCAGGGTATATTAAATACATGGTCACACCTAATTCTTTCAAAAGTAAAATTCACAATATGGTTTGTAAATTACCTAACTTCCCATTTGAAGAAAATTTGACATTTATCAATGCATCAATTACTGTAACACCGAAGACTGTCTACTGTTGGTTTGTTTGGTTTTTTTTAAATTCAAACAGCTGACATTTTCATGTTTGTTTCTGACTAATGTGAATTGACACTTGGAATTCAGAGATAACCTTATTTGAATAAAGACGCATATTTTTAGTAAGCTTTTTTCTTTTGATTTGGTACATGTCAGTGAAATCCAAGCAAGTGTATTTGCAGCATTCTTTACTCTCTGTGGTTCAGAGAGTTTGAATGCGCTGAGATCTGGGTTTACTCCTACCTGATACTGGAGTTAATGGCATTCAGAGGCTGAGGTTCCGCCTGCATTGAAGAGACAGATGACAGCCATTGGTTAGAAAGATATGCTGAATTCAGCCTCAGCTCATTTTGCGGGAGGGGATTATATCCTCTGTGTTGCAGTCTAATGCAAGAGTGACTCCAACCTAAGAGTAAGAGATTCGCTCAAAAGCTTGTGTTAAGGGTATCAGACTTGCTTTGAGTATCAGACACTTAGGGTCAAATGTACAGTAGTATGTCAACTTCTAAGTCTCTTAACAGCAAATAGAGTTGCTTGCTGGCTACTTTGAGTACACAAAGTACCTCATTTTTCTGAGCTGAAGATTGCCTGTATCTCTGCATTTCTTTCTCCAGATTCCCCAAACTGCTGTCACCTCAGTGCTCTGCTCCTGTTCGTTGGAATACAACATGTCTACCCAAAACAAGTCAGCCTGTGTCTTCCTGTTTTTGTTTGGGGTTTTTTGGTTGTTTCGTTTTGTTTGTTTGTTTGTTTTTGTTTTGGGGTTTTATTTTTGTGTTCTGTCCAGTAAACTGTGTTTGTCTGTGGTAACCTCCCACAGGAAGAGTAAGAATTCCCTCTTTGGCCATCATACCAGCCAGGAGCAATTTCTCTAATAGGTGGAGGAGGAACCTTCAATTAAATCTAATCAAGCCGAGAAAGCCCTGAAATATTTATTTCTCTCTCTCTGTGCAAGTGATCTAATGTTCCAACTTACATTAAAGGCAGCATCCTTTTATAGAGGGATGAAGCCAGGAGGGACAGTCTTGGTCCTTTCAAAGGGCACTTAGATACTTCTGAATTACGTGGTTGGAGTTGTCTTATGTGGTTGGAGCTGTGACTGTGTTTTGGGAACATAGTCTCTAGAAAAGGCTGTGAGTTTGGATGCTTGCTTGCTTATAGCATTTTTGTGCTGGCCTCTCTGTGAGGCTTTTAGATTTTGCTTTTTGTGATTTGCTCATTTCGAGACTCTGACTTCTCTTCCGGGGTTGGAGATGCCTGTGTTCTTTTGGTATGGAACACAGGCTTTTTTCATATCCCCCAGTTCCACCAGATAAAACGGTAACTGAGCCTTTAATTTTGATTTCACTTAAGCTAGAGGGAAAGGATGTTGATTTAAAGCAAAGGAAGTGGCAACATGAGTACTTAATTAGCAGCTGTCTGTTTTCATTAAGCCTGTGATCCCTATAATCAACAAAAAGCTGTAAGTGGTTTGTAACTTCAATATAGGCAGTAGTTAAAGCACCTGTCAGGAACGGGAATTTATTCTGGAGTAGTACTGGTCCTTGTTGACACCCGAGGTAGGTGCTTAAAACTTGATGCTTTAGGTACTCTGTAAGCAACTGGTTCCTTATCAGTCTGAGTGTTTATTCATTACTTGTATACACAGATTTGTGGTAAATATCTAAACCCACAGTGGAGTAAGCAATTCACTAGCTACCTGTGTGGTGTCTTCCAAAGTTTTGTCACTAGTCTCTTTTGTGTTTCTCGGCAGTTTCCAGTGCCAATAGGGCCAATAACTTTTAAAGCACTTTTTGTCATCTTCAATTTTGAATCTAATGTTGGAAAGCCTTTTGCTGTTGGGAAGGTTCATGAGACCTCTCTCAAGTCCTGGAGGGCAAGATCTCTCAGGTTCTCAGCAATCCCTTCTTGGTAGATTCTGTGAAAGAATCTCTTTTAGGCAGAAAGTGGTGTTAGCAATGTTTCTACAAGGATCAAAGTCTACAGCCAAGACTTATCCCCAAAGTTAGGGAAGCTTCTCTTCAGCAAAGACCGATAGCACAAAGTTTAACAGGTAGACTTCCCATACACTTAGAGAAGACTATGAGACCTAATGCTGCAAAAATCAGCATTGCATGTCATATTTGCAAAGTGCACAGTACAGATAAACTGGTGCTCCCTGTTCCAGTTAGAATTCTAAATAAAGATGAGCCAAGCGCTGCAAGTGGACTTGAGAGGCATTTGGCACCAAGTAGGGATGTTGTGGGACAGCATTCTAACATTTAATCAAGTGGTTGTCAAAGTACAGAGAAAATGCTAACAATCAAAAGTTATATTTATCTGATCTTAAACTTCTCTTGTAGAATGCTTTTCTGTGATGCTTACTGTACTGTTACTGAAATAATGCATTTTAGATCAGTGCATAAACAGTGCCAATATATTACTTTAACCTGTTCAATGGTTTTTGCAAGCTGCTGAAAACGTCTTTGTGATCTGTATGTGGTTCATGCAGTATTTCTTGGCCCCTTTTGTGTCATGTACTTGTGTAAGATACAGCTTGGCTGTGGAGCTGAAGCGGATTGAGAAGATGATCTTCCAGCTTCTGGTGTCCATGTTGCCAGTTTCTCGTTAGCTTTCTGTTCTAGGTAGTGGATGCGAAGGTCAGCAAGACTAACACTTCTATCCAGAGTTGTGATGCCCTCTTTCTGTAGACACCATCTATTTCTAGAGATGCCTGAATTGACCAAGCACCTTCTCCCCTCACTTAGGATTTTCTGTCTCCCACTCTTGAGATCCACTGTGTTCTGAGCAGTGTGGGGCAAGTCACTTATGTGAGTCAGGCTGTAGTTCAGGAACTAGGGATTGGTTTTCTTCAGGGGCTTGTTCTTGGAGCAGTATTTAACTCAAATAATTTTCTAGAAATAAGCTTTTATTTTCATTTCTTCCTTTTAAAGTTTGCATAACAGAGAGGGGCTCTTGTGGTCTTGTTCTGGGTCATGGGGTTGCCACTACTGCTCAGCAGAGTGCTCATCCACAGACTGTCCTCCTCCTGAAAGAGATGCTGGATCAGGCCTGTTTGCAGGACTTCTCAAATACCAGCAAAGTGAGCAAGGCCTTGGTTTTTGCAAAGGCAAAAGGGTTGCAAGTTAGAACCATCTCTGCTTGTCCACATGGTCTCCAGGGTGGGAAAATAGTATAAAAGTACCACTGAGCAGAGTCAGACAGCACTTACCAGATGATACAGTTACACAGTGACATGGCAATAGCATAGGTCATACTGCATTCTGCTGGAACTAGCATGTCTGCACAGCTACAGCTGACCTGCAGTGGGCCCACAGCACTAGTTAGTTGTCAGCTCTTTTGAACAAACAGCTTTATCTAAAATGCCGAAGGATGGGAAATAAGGGATGCCGTCAGCCATTCTGCCCTTTGAATGCCTCAGAGAGCTAGTGGACTGAACCAGTGAAGTCTCTGGGCATAACAGAAAGTCAGACTGACTTTGCCAGGCCCATTTTGAAGTAATTCTTTGAGGTAGGAGCAGTGATATCTTATGTATAAACTTAATGCTGGATTTTTAGTTTTTAAATTTTGCCAGATAACAAATTTTATTTAATTTTATGCATTCAACTTCAGACTAATGCATGCTCAAGTTTAGCATTTCTCTGCTTAAATTGGGATTAGCTGTCTAACAGCTATGATTTCAGTTCTGTTAGCCATTTGGGCAAATACAATACAGTTTTGATAATCAAGGTCAGTGTTGGTCAGATGTGAAAAGCTGATTCTTCCCATAAATTCTTGCGAGTTATGCATAGTTCTGAAAGTGCTATAAAAATCAATTTTGACTTAAGAAAAATGCTTTCTAGGTGTTTGTAATATATCACAGTAGTTTTGTTGTGACTTGGAATTCTTGCTTCTGCGTGATACTCTATTTCAAACGAAATTTGAAGTTTCTTGTTTAATCACTAATAATCCAGGATTACAGGATGGTCTGCTTTTTTTTTTTTTTTTTTCATAGTAACAGGTCTGCTTTAATTAGAACAGCTCTAATACAGATTAAAGCATTAGGCAAACTGGAATCCTCCCATCTCTCGGTGAAATTATAAGAGTGCTGGGAGAACCATTTAGATAATCAAAATTACAGAATGTTTCATTAAGGCATGCACAGTCAGTCATAGTAGGATAAACGCTCAAAACCCAAAATCATGAACTTTTGCAACCTAGCAGATGATTTTCTTTCCCAAAATAGTCTATGATCTAGGTAGCAGATCCTGCAAATCTTCACCTGAACAGACCTGGTGAGGCCAATGATGTGAATAAAAGTTTGAAAGATGAGGACCTACACAAGCAATCCACAAACAAAAGGTATCAAGTCTCTGTTATAGCATATAGAATCAGTCAGATTCATTTCTCCTTTACTGACAGTTACGATTAAAAACACTAGGTGTTCTATGCAGCACCAGTCAAAGTGGTGATCTAGATGGAGATAGCCTGGGGAAGAGTTGAAATAAACCCTAAGGAATGAAAAGTAGGAAGATGTGATTTGCTTTTTCTGTGATTACTTTCTTGAAAAAAAAATGATAGCAGTAATGCCCCATTCATTTGTGAGACAAACGAACCGTATGAGAAGGGGATGAAGAATAATCATTCAATATGCTTTCTGTCCAATGTGGTAAAATATTAATGGATGAAAAGGATTGGGTTTTTTGCTTAATGAAGAATTCCAGTTTTCAAATCTCATTTGATTGTGTAAAACCAAAAGGGTTTTCTGCTCAGTAGCCCAAATTTTACGATTTTACTATGGCTGTTTAGTCACCCAGATTTTTAATTCAGATCTGTTGTGTTCCAGGGAATGTTTTCATCTCTGTGAAAGTGAGAGTGTCAAGACTGAAAAAGTCAAAATGCTATTGCATGCTATAATTGATTTTTGTGTGTGTGTTTGTACAATTAGCTTAAAGTATTAATATAAAAAATAGGTAGCTGCATCTAACAATTTTTTTGGAGTAATCTGAACCATCTGCCTCTAGATATTAAGGAGTTCACTCTTTAATCCAGATTATGGCTGACAAACTGGTTTTGGCATTCACGTTTCACTAGCATTGTGCCCTTGAAGAGCTGATGTGGCTGTAGAAACTCTCTTGCTTACAATTATTGGTTTTGAAAACATTTTTGGTTTGGTTTGGTTTGGCTTTCTTGTAGTTGTTTTCTTATAGCTCCTTTTTTCTTGAGAAGATGGCCTTTCTAATGAAAAGTATGTTGAGCAACCAGGTAAAGAATTTGGGACTTGGAGGTGGAGGGGAAGAAAGCAAAGAAGAAAGCACTCCTTCTGATCCAGCAGCAGCTGCAGGAATGACCAGAGAGGAGTATGAGGAATATCAAAAGCAAGTGGTTGAGGAGAAGTGAGTACCTGTTCCCTTATTATCAGTATGGGGCTGATTCTTGGTAACTCTGTGCAGATAAAAATAACCCAAGAAAGAGCCAAACGTTCAGCTCTCTTCCCTTTTTTTAGAGCAGAAGAATCTTTGCTAAAGAGACTTTCCAAAATAAAAGTTCACCAGCTGGAAATGATAAAATATTATGTTCCCCCTTTCCCCCCGCCTCATCCTGCAAGTGTCTCCTACACTCTCCTGCTATTTCCACACCTTGATATGCTGGATTCATTCCTAGTTGATGTTACTTTATCTATCAAATTTTTCCATAGGCACAAAGCTGTTTGTAGTGCAGGAGTTAATTCTAAAATGTGTATGATTTGTTCTCCTAGAACTCCACGTACACTTTCAATACGTAATCTTTGTCCCATTTATTACGGCAGACATGAAAAAGTAATGAGTGCTATGTTAAATGGATGTTATTTATCTAGAGAAAAGTTTTTAAGATGGTTATTTTTTGTAGTTGCATTTTCAGTTATTTTTTCTAAAATTACTAAATAAAGCAGAACTTTTCAACTGATTAAATCTCAATTTTATTTCGTCTGTAATTACAATCTTTACCACTTGCTGTGTTTAAATATCAAAACAAATAAAGGTCTTAACATGTAGGAGTTCAAATCATGCATAATTATAAATAAAACAATTGACTTTTAAATCTCAAATGCATCTGTTCCTCTAATGGTCAATTACATAATGGCTGTGTAAATCCTTCATGTAAGATGATTATAGGTGAAAGGTTAATGACTGACAGAATTTGAGGTATCCAGGTCTGTATATAGCAGCAGCCATTTCTATCATAAAACCTTGAAGAGGTATAATTTGGTTTGGAATAAAATACAGACTGTTTTGCTATGCATTTTGTCAAAGGGATATTTAGAGGAGAAAGAACCACTTGCTGGCCGGAAGATGCTTTATTGAGACTGAGAAGCAAAATGGGATTCCTGGGATAGAGAAGATGCTTGTAAAAATAATTATTTCTGTAATGTTTTCAAGTGTGGCATGTGTCCCTTACATGCTGAACTGCACTGAGGAATCGGTGCAGGAGTACTTCTGAAAGTACAGTTTGGAACTATAATAGGAACATTTGAAGTACTTTCAAAGAGAAAAAATTAGCTCAGGACAGTGCACACAGGCGTGGTTATGTAAATGTGTGTCAGAAACCTTTGTCCCAGGCAGAGCATCTGTTTCAGGGCGCTCTGGATTTTACCAAGTTTTGAGCTGTACAAGAGTGGAGATCAGAGAAGTAGAAGTGCCTTGCTGGAGTCATACTCAGGCAGAGTTTGGCCTTTGATGCATGACCCTCCTGACTTTGAGTTCTCCTCAGGTTTTGGGTTTGGGTTTCTTTTTTGTGATTAAACACACAAAAATGCACAGATTGCTGTTTCTCAAGAAAATCTGTAATACGCAGGAACGAACAGGTGGCTTGTGCTGGCAGTCTCCAGCATGGTCGCATGGAATTTGCTTCCAGCCTCACAAGAGTTTAAGCAAAAGGGGAACACCAGTTTGTGCTGTACATCACAGGCTCTTGACTGTCGCACAAGTACTTGTATACCTGTTTCCTGTTCCTACAAAGCTTCAGGTTCCACAGAATAATTATATCCTCCAGAACAAAATGGTGTAATATTAGGCCAGACACTAGGAACCAGGCAATGGTGGGAGACTGGCTGAGTGAGTTTTGCTAGGTCTTCCCATGATGCCAGGATGAGTGAAAAGCTCAAATCTACCTGAGCAGAAAATCCCCTCCTGCCCCTTAGCCTCATAGGACACCTAAAGAGATGTGTAATAATGCTGCACGCACTGCCCTCTGGGAACATATCCCAATACTGGCTATGGCTGCTAACGGCACCTCTGGAGAAGGAGTGGGCAACAGAAGAGGAAGGTTGAAAAAGAGAGGGAAAATATGCCAGAAGTGCTCAAAAACTCTCTTTCCAATCTTCCTGTCAGTGACTGGCTGAAAGAAGTTTAACATGGCTTCCATTTAATGTGAACCTTTTTTTTTTTTCTTCTTCTTCTTCTTTTGAGAGAGAGAGGAAAAAAAACCAAAACAAAAACTCATTTGTGGAAGCAGAGGAAAAATAACATTTCATCTTGCAAATAGCTTTTCTGTGACAAAATACCTATACTGGAACAAAATCAATTCTGCCTGAGAATTTCCATGACAATGCTTCTGGGGAAAAAAAGATGAAAGGGAGAGGGGGGAAGGTGAACGTTATCAAGTGTTACCAAAAATCTTTGAGGAGACACATTTTGCAAATAAATACATAAGTAATCTAAACAAAAATTATGCTGAACAATTCTTGAGTCTAATGAAAGCATTTTCTAAAATCATAGATAAAAGAAGTACTTTTCCACATAGGGAAGCTGTGGAATTCTTTGCTGTAGGATGTTCTGAAACAATAAATGGATGCAGAAAAGACCAGGAAAATTCATAGGTGACAGAAGCCATGCAGGGCTATTAAAGATAACGATGTAGAGCCAATTTCCAGCTCCAGTGCCCTACACCACTGATTTTTGGAAGGTGGGCAGTTTTGAAAAAGGATGCTTATCCTCTTCTTTAATTCTTTCTCTAAGTGTCCACTACTGTCTACTGTTGGAGATGGGACTCTAGGATAGCTAAACTTTTGGTCTGACCCAGAAAGACCAGTCTGCCGTTGTGTGTGTGTTGTTATACTATGAGAAAGTCATGTCTGTAGAACAGGAGCTTTGGCCAGCAGCCATGTCTCTGTGAGTGCCCCAGTGGAATAAGCAAGGAACAAGCGTAACTTCTGTTCTGCTTACGGGAATTGTACATTGTTACAGTGAGCAATAACAGCTAGTACAGATACAAACTCCAGACAAGTAGTATTGGCTTATCCTTCATTCTTCACAAGACTCAAGGGAACTGTTCTGAGAACAAGCTTGGGGTACAGGAAGTCTGGCCCCTTAGCATCACTTTATTGATATCACTGCTTTTAGACAAGTTACGTAACTTTGGGAATAACTCCTGTGTGTGGCTCTTTGCAGCTGAGCAACTGGTTCAGTGTAAAAGACCTTATTTTACTAGTATCATGAATAAACATTTTTTCTGATTTCTAGGATGGAAAGAGATGCAGCGTTTGCACAGAAAAAAGCAGAGCGAGCCTGTCTGAGGGTTCATCTGAGAGAAAAGTACAGACTCCCTAAGGTAAGCCTGTAGTTTGTGATCTCATCTAGTTCAGTGGCCAATTTTAAAACAAAATGACTACCAACACAGAGTTCTGAAAATGGCAAATTGCCTTCATCAGTGGGATCCACACTGCAGCTCAGTACAGAAATGGAGAAGGCTGGAGCCATGATTTCTCCTAGTGACTGCTTCTTTTAGACCCTTTTTTCTCTGCTCAGTAGATAAATCTAACAGAAAGATTCTTGTAATCACTCTCTATACCATCAGGTGTGAAACAGGTGACTAGGCAAGTTGAGTATCTGGTCTGATTGTGTCTCTCAGCAACATGCAACAGTTTAAAAGAAAGCTATAAGCAACTAAGCAAAGTCCCTGAAAACTTCTCTACTCCTCCACTCCTCTATGTTTGAGTTCTGCTAAACTTCTGAAGGCTCATTTTTACTATCTTCTTCTAAGAAGTGCAAGCAAACTGTCCATTCTTTTTTCTTTAGTGCTCCTGACACTGTTTGTCAAATATTCTCAGGAAAACCAAAATATAGACAACAGAAGCTTCAAGCAACAGAGAAATCTGGAGGTTTGTTAAAAGCAGGCAGCAGCTGCAATTGTTTCTGCATCATGACAAAAAGCATAGTTAGCATTTAGGTTGATAGTATTTTCCTGTCATAAAAACATGTGGATACAAAAAAGGATAGTTCTCTACTGTACTTAAAGTGTTTTCTTGGTTTAGAGGGAAGACTTGCTCCCTTGTTTATTTTCTGATCATCTTCCATGTTTTCAGGGATTTAACTGCAGAACTCTTGTATACAAAAGGTTTATCAAAGTACAGGCTTTAGCACTTAGCCTACACTAAACATCCACAGATCTTGCCTATTAAAAAAAAAAAAAGAAAAAAGTTTTGAATATTCTGGAGATAGTTTCCTGTTGTAAGATGGTGATGCTTCTATAATGAGGAAAGCTGATATCTCTTCTAGGACTGTGGGCTGGAATTGAAGCAAGCTAAGGGAGCTAGAGCAAGAATCAGGGAAGATTACCCCATAGCAGAAAAGTTAAGTGTATTCTTTGCATTCATTTTAACTGCAGGATCACTATGAAGGTCCCTAGATAGGTTTCCCTGTGACAGTCTCTTTTAAGGGGGTGAATCAGGGGAATTTTCTTAGCTCAGTGCTGTCAGAGGAGGTTGTTAAACAATGTACAGTACACCAGGACCAGAGGGTATTTACCCAAGAATTCTAAAGGATTTCAAATTATGAATTGCCTAACTTCCTGAGGCTTGTAGTCTGTCATTCAACCTCAGAAGATGGGAAATGGGAAGACATTTTCAAAAAAAGTCTCCAAGGGATATAGAGGGAACAACAAATCAGTAACTGACTTCTGTAAGGGAAATGAAGGAAAACTACTAAAGGCAGCTAGCAGATATATGGGCAAAAATTATACGGTGGGAAGAAGAGAAATAAGACTTTTGTACCAGACAGCCCAGCCTTTCAAATCTATTAGCATGCTCTGAAGGGATGACTAATCATACTGGTGAAAAATTATTAGTTTTAGCTTTCAAAAAAAAACAAAAAAAAGTTGGACAGATTCCTTCCCCAAAAACTCTTTAAAGGCAACAAACTGTGGCAGGGTGTGAAGGAAGGTCCATGAAGTATTGAATATTATTTTACATTCATTTTGAAGAAGTGAATGAAGACTTTTTGTGCAAGTTAGTTTGGGGCCTTTACTACTGTGCATTTAGGGGCTCCCTAAAACTTGAGATTCTGCTCTGGGCCACGGAATTGGAAGGCTTTGTGTTTGTCCATGACTTTCCAGCACTTGGTTGTGGCGTGTGGGTGTGGCCCACTTATGCTTTTTAGCTTTGTCCAGAGTGGGTTGCACTGTTAGCTCCAGCACAAAGTAAATTGGGGTTTTGTGCTTGGAAAAGTAGTTAATGTGTTATTTTGTAAGCTTCTTCCATGGGCAGGAGAGAGGCAATACAGGACAGAGTAGTCTCTGTAGGGGTTTGGATCATGCGTCTGCTCTGAACTACTACTACTACCATGAAGATGATAGCATTTTTGAAGATTTCATTTATATCCCACAAGGAAGCATTTGGTGGTTCTTAGCAATTTGAGAGCTTGTTTATATTACTAGTACTCACCTGCCAGCTCTGAGTATTTACCATTTATTTCCTGATCAGTACTTTCCAGTGCTTTTATGATTAATTAAAATGGAGGAAGGTAAAGAAGCCATCATGTCTAAATTTAGCTGCTAAAAATTTTAGTACTTAACCAAAGCAAGTCATTTAGGGACTCTGTCATCAGTGGAAAGAGATCAGCGCTTCTAGTCTCATCTATCCAAACTTTCAAATAAGTGTTTAAGGTAGAGTTGGGTCACCTTCCAGTGGTGCGTGCCTCTCGCAGATGGAGGCCATGTTGCTACCTTAGACCAGACAGCTGAAGTCAGGTGAGATGTATTCCACCCCTAGGGCCCTGGTTCTTCCAATGTTGTAGTTGGAATTAGCAAGCAACCCAATCTTTGATTCTGTGCTCACAAACTTGAGCTTGAATCTGAACTTAGTGTTGCCATGGAGGGCACTGGATTTCTGGATAGGGTCCCTGGTCATTGCCGGCTGATGCCTTCAAATGGAGAACTGTAGGAAAGATGTGCAGGAAGCTGCTGGCGAGGGACAAAGGAACAGGAGAGAGCAGAGTGTGATCTTAGTCTTACTGACAGAAGAGTGAACAGACAGGCATTTTGGTGGGCCTTGCAACTTTTGACTTGGTTCACCAGACACTGTAGAGGCCTACACCAATGAAATGAATGCACCAGAAGACACTAAAGTCTCCTGGAGAGCAAGAAACTGCAGGTTGGAGGGTTGTGTTTGCTAGAATCAATGCTGTCTTAAGGAGAGTTATACATAGTTCCCAGAGATCTACATAGTTCCAGAGACTCTGTAATATGGTTCAGACCCTTCTGAGAAGAGAGAAGGATGTTTGTTTCTTGGACTTACTGAATTATTCTACTATGTATGCACATGACATTTATTGATTCCATGTTCTGATCTCTCATGTTTCTTTGGTTTAGCCTAATATGCTGTGTTAGTCCGCACTATTTGCACCATGACACAGGTTCTCCAGTCGCTGTTGTTGACTTGGTAGATTTACCAGGAAAGGGTGAAAGTTTAAGAGCTGCTTCCTTCGACCCTGACACAGACAAGTAGACCATATGTTCCCATAGCCTGTGATACCAATGAGAGCCTTCCCTCTGCTAAAACCTGGGTTGCATCCATCACTGAACTTGAGTCTGTACGCAGACAGTGGAAGAAGCTAATATCTGGAAAGTCTTTGGAGACTCAGGTTTGCGTAGGCTCCTTATTCATAAATTGTTAAAAGGTCATGTGAGTTATCCCAGGAATAACTAATCTTAGAATGGTGGTGGTTTCTATGCTATTAAACTGCTCTTAGCCTGGTCACTCCTTCATTGATTATAAAAGATTTCTAAAGAGATTTATTTTTCCAGTTTCATTAAGGTGTCTTTCACATACAGTTATGTCAAATGTGACTTCAGTGACTTGCTGAAAATTTATCATTTGAGTAAATGCCTCCTGGAAATAATGGCTGTTATCTGGAGTTCTCCAGTTGCTTTTCCCTTTGCAGACAGTGTTATGACCATCTGATCTGTGCTCTCTCTCTGTTTTTCGTTCCATCTCCTGTAGTAAGCAGAGCTTGGGGCTTGCTGCTTCATTGGTCACATGAAGATATGGGCTTCTTTGTGTTTTGGTGGCCTTTTTCATATCACTCATCTTCCAAACAGGATGAACTGAGAAATGTTTAACCAAAGGCCTGGGTCCCCGCTCTGTGGCACAGAACTACAAAGGTATTCAGGTGCTGGACTCCAAGGGATTTCAAGGAAATTAAGAGCCTATATGCCCCTATGAGTGTAAGCCCAGGTAGATAGAAATCTGATTATTATATGAGTGTAATTAGAATATTCTAACAGTATATGGCTTTCATTTCCCAACCCCTTCTATCCTGGTATGATGGCCTTAGTCAAGGTTGAGAACTATCCATGCCCCTTTTTAGTCTATATTAATTAAGCAGCAGTAATGAAATTAACTATCAACAGGGAGTTCAACACATTCAAAATATGCTCAGCTAACAAATTAATAATGCCCCAGGGTACTTCATTCATAACTGCTCCGGTTTACTGTCACAGAGATTACCTGACAGCATGGAACCAAGAGTTAACCTGAGGCCTGCAGGCACCTACCTTGTTGGGACCCAACTCAAAGAAAAGTTGAGGGTGAAGTCTTCCCAGGAGCTGTCAAGTCTTGTGATTTTAGCTTTGTAAAAGCACAAGCATTATGATGGGATTGTGTGAGTCTGAAACACCTGTCATGTCTTCTAGCACCTACAGGAGGAATGTGTTATACTGAAGTGAGGAAGAAAAATGCAAGGTTGCACAGCTGCACGGATAGGCCCTGTCATCTGAAGGCTGCCGTTATCCTGATTTAGGCTATGTCCTTCACTGGTTGTCAATTACCTGAAAACTTTCTGCAGTTTTTATCTGCTCAGCATTCACCTCAATACTGGTTCTAGTTGGATGAAATAAGTTGTGCTATAAAAGCCAGTCCATGGCCCAAAGTTACCAATGGAGTAGTTAAAGATGAGGAAAAGAGCATTGCAAACATTTATTTTTATATTTTGCAGGGTTTAAAAGGAGCCACTTTTTCTCTTGGATTTTTTTGGGAAGTTACTCATAATATTTTTAATGAAAAGTTTATAACAGGTCTGTTAAAAAAACCCCACCACTTTGCAAAGGTGTTCTGGAAACAAAAGTTTCCAATACTACGGGGTGGGGGGCGGGGCGGAACGGAACCAAACCTGACTACAACTATTATTTTAAAAGAGTTGGAGCTTTTAGATGTTGTCAAAATTTTGATGTGGTAAAATATCACACTTATGTTTTTCTACAGAAACGGGGTTTTGTGCAAAATTTCTGTCAAACCTAACTAGCAATATTAGACCTCCTCACACAAATTGTTTGTTCTTGAATTTTTGAACTGAGTGGGAAGGATTTAACCTGGCCAAAGATACCAAAGATATTTTGCATCCTTTCTTACCCTTGATCTGGAAAGAATTTGAGAAAATTAGTGGAAGCGTTGGTCAAGATTTCTTAGCAATTTGGTTTCTGTGGCTTTGTGTTTGCTGTCCAAACTTACCTCATTAAAGTCTGTATGTGTTTCACTGAAACTTAGGTCAATGGCATTCAGTTCAAAAGTATTTCCTTCACATTAAGGTGATCTACCCTGTTTTCTTCTACCTAATTTGCATTTTAGATGAACCAAAATATATTATGCTGGTTGAGGTGGGGTTTTGAGACTGAGACCAGGGGCCCAATGCAACTCTAGAATGGAAGCAGAAGTCCTAGGTTGACTTAAGATCAATGAAAGTTTCACTATGAAAATTGCTTCCATCATATACACTAACAAGAGAGACCCTGAGGACTGTTCAAGCAGTGTGATGGTGTTGCTCAAATTCATCAAGCCTTGGTCTGAAAATGACATTTATCAGGTTTCCTGTCCTAGCTCTCTGGAGTCTCGCCCACAGATACCAAATTCAAGAGTCCACCAATAAACTGGGCTTTCTCAGCAGATTATTTAAACCCATCACATATTCCCACTACCTTCAAGGACTGATCTTTGACTTCATAGCCACCTCTACACACATCATCTCTGCTGCCTTCTCCCACAATGCTGAACCTTTTCAGATAGCTCCTCCAGTTATCACTTTTTATTCTCCTCAAAGTAAATTAATAAATAGGGCACTCATTCAATCACTTCTGTCTACATCTAGATCTGTGGGGACACTTAGGTTGTTTGGCTGTCTGTGAGCAGTGTGCTTAATGGTTCCACTTGTTCCCTTTCCTGTCAGGGGTTTATGGTGGTGCTTCTGGTCCTAGGTTAGTACAGTCCCTCCAGCTTGACAGGAGGAATCAGATGTGAAGGGTTCCTTGTGGAGGATGCATTTTAAGAAGGTCTACCATTTGCCAATGAAGGGGTTTTTGTACAGTTACCTCAGTGCTCTGTGAATCTAGTGCTAAATCTAAACTCCTAAATGAGTCAGTGCTGGGGCATGCTCTCCAGTGCCGGAGTGCCATCACTCCTATCTCTAAACTACTTGACAGTCCCTAACACAGTTTTGGTCTGAGCCAACTAGCCCCTTAGATTCCATTACCTGGCATGACCTGGGAGCAAAAGCAAATATGACTGAGGAATTTTAAAACCTATCTTAGAACCTGCAAGCCATAGAATTGAACATTTATGCATTTTCTCTGGCAAGCACAACTAAACACTAAAACATCTGCAACCATCTCTGCTGAACTTTTTAAAGAATATCCCACTGAAACATCAGCAATGCCACAAGGAGAGGACCCAGCAGTCAAGCAATTAAAAATTAACAAAGTCACCTAGGCTCAGAAAGCTATTATATAATGTAAACACAAATTGTAAATCATGTATTTTTTTTCTGCAGTTTTAGTTTGGTGCCGTTTCTAACCCTGAACCGTCAAAGGCCCTCTAGTGCCAAGTTCATAAAACTGCACCACTCTTCAAACAATCATTTGCTTGAACCCTAAAGACAAATTACAATTTGGATGAAAAGTGAATCAATGTTGTGACTTAGACAAAATTATACCATCTGTATTTAACCAGTCTGGCAGGCCTCATTCCTAATCAGAGATGAAAAAATATATTTTTCTCTAACTTTGAAGACGTTTTTTGCAACCAAAGCCTTGCTAACTGACTTTCCAAGAAAGAGAAGTGCTGTCTTAAAAAAATATGGCAGAGTGTTTTGAGACAGGTACTGCGGGGCGGAAAAAGCAAGGGAAAAAATGATGCGGTGAAACCTCAATTAAGCTACCTCTGCTTGCCTTTCAAATGTGTCAGTGTTGAACAAAGCTTTTGTAAGCAAATTTGAAGTGAATACAGTTCTATATAACAACTCATTTCAGATCAACAAATGCTCTGCAAGGGCATTTGACTTTTAAAATTATCTGAAGGCATAGTTTGTCATCTTCAAAAATGAAGGCGTATTGCTACACCTATAGCTTCTCATTCAAATGACCCCTTTAAATGGAAGTATTATTAGCCCATGAGTCTTTCACAGATGGTTATTAAGGTCACACACTTACTTGTACTTGAACTTTGATCTCTTTTTCACTCCCTAGAGGTGTTGCTGTTATAGGCGCATGTCCCTCCATAGTAATGCATGTGTCTGCACCATGTAGTCTAACGTTTCCAGGCATTACCAAACTTGCCTATCTCCTACAAACTGCACAGATCATCTGCAATACCTCCTGCTCATCTGGGATGAATCAAAGGTGCTGAGCTCTTTCAGCTCAACAGTGCAGTCCCCGGTAAAACAGACAGACCATGTGTATTGTCTGTGCACAGCGTGAGGCCCGTGCCATCAAAGGGCCTGGTCTAAGCACAGGATCCACTCCGTGTGTGCAAGGTTGATATTTGTTCCTGCAGTAGATATGTTAGGGAAGTATTGGCACTCAACTCACAGTGATAGCCTGGCATCACAAAAGGCCAGAAAAATACACCATGTCCTCAGATTCCCTAAAGGCAGAATATTCATCTGGAAGAGAAAGGCATATGCCTGGAGAAACACGGATATATGTTAGCTCTGTGCATGACCAGTGTCGTATACAGGGGTAGAACGAGCAAGGGCAGATTATCCACTATGCTCGTCTATATTCGTCAATTGCAATATACCATTTGTTCTGGTCTGTGGGTGCTCAGCATAGTGACAAGAAAGAGGAAAACATATCCTGAGGGCGAGTTTAATTACAGAAAGATTAATTATGCAAAAAATGAAGTGCAAGATTTTAAGTGATTGATTGGATTGTAGGCCTAAATCTCTAAACACCAGCATTTTAATTAGCAGCTGAGTAGTAAAATATCATTAGGCTTTGTTTTCCTTTTGGAAGCATATGCTGAACCAGCTACTGAACAGCATTTCCACATGGCCTCACCACACTCTGTGAGGCCCCAGCTTTAAACCCAAGAAGGGCTAGTTTCAACAGCTTTAAGACACTTATGTGCCCAGCTCTCAACTAAAAGTCAGTGGAGCTGGGTGTCTCTCTGTGATGTTGAAAGTCTCCCATCCATAGTGCTTTTTTCAGTTCTGAGATGGTGTTCAGGTCTCCACAGTCACCCTTGGCTGTCCTCCAATAAGCACGCTGCCACCTCATAGCACCCAAGAGCATGCAATGGTGATCTGCCCCATCTCCAGCAGGATCTTGACTTTGGTATACACTAAGTGGTCTTTGGGGCCAAGTTTCAGTAATAAGAGTAGAAGACTTGCCTCCAAGGTACAACAGAAGCTCTAAGCCAGCAAAAAAGATATTAAGCATATACTTAGCTTTGCTGATTTGCAGCAGTTGCAAGTAAATTTTGCAGGATATGCTTTTCTGCATTTGTGTCTACCTATATAGGTGAAGCTCTGCTTTCTTTTCATCAGCCCTTATGAAAATATGTTATATTAGGAAGAAAATGAAATTATTAAGTGCATGCTATATGGCCCTGAAAAAAATTCAACACTATGATACAACATTATGGCAGTAAAATGCTCTCAGACCTGTGATAATGCATTAATTATTTTGAAGAATGGAAGTCATTTCAGGTAGCCTAGTATAGGATAGAAATCCTGACTATTACCAGTATCAATCACTAGCACACATTGTAAATGAAAGCAGGAAATTCAGGACTAAGCAGGGCCCCCTTTTCAGTGCAAAATCTAAAAATCCATGCTATCTGGGCCAGATTTATAGGAGAGAGCAGTCCCTTAATGAACCTAATCCTATTAACAGAATTGTCAGCTTAGGTTTGTCATCAGAAAGATGTTTTTAGCCATGAGACATTTGATCTATGGGCAACTTTTTAATCCTCAGAGTATTCAATGCATCACCTCCACACAAAACATTTTTAAAAAATTAGATAAATATGTAAAATAAATATTTTAATTAAAAAAAGCCACAGCAAACTCCTTTATTCACTTACGACCTTTTTCTGGAACTGGGATCCAGTAGTCAATTCACTTCTGCAAGGTCTAAACACAGGGACTTGAGGTGATGGTGCCTGTGATGCAGGAGAGGAACATCTGACCACAGGCCCATCCAACCTGTCCAAAGACATCTGCAGCATGGCAACCTCTCCCCATGGGCCCCACCACCCCTTTCACATCAATGATCTGCACATATATCTACCATGTCACCTCAAATGCTACTACTCTCTGTCAGAGTAGTGTCACATCAGTGCCATTCTTCTGTCCAAGTGTTGGGGGTTGTGTTGTGATATAGGCATTTCTAGCACCTCAGGAAGGTGCATCCCTCCCCTGAGTCAAAGCACTTCTGTGGACACTGCTTTACAAGATTCTCAGTTACTGAACAGCAGGATGTTTTTCCTTCACTGATATTTAGAGGGAAAGACTATTCAGACACAATCAGGTGTCTTTTCAATAACAAGTGCTGCTGAAGACATTAGAAAGGAAAGCTTCTCACCATGAAAGGGACATGTAGTCATGTAATCTCAAACAGCTCTTGCTCTGTTGTGCTGTGATGGGAATATTGTTAAGACTTGATTTAATGAATAGCACCATTCCAGAATTAAAGGGTTTTTTACTTGCAGCCATTGCAGAAGCTCTAGCTGTGCCGCGGGGGATGCATATTGACCAGGCAGAAAGAGAAACTTGTCTCAGGAGAAGCTCTTCAGTGCATACAGGCTTTAGATAAGTATCTGAAAACAAATATTTGCGAAGCTTGAAGAATTCTTTTTCTCATCTAAATGTTTTCTTAATAGGCCAGAGTGGAACAGCTGTGGATCCACTGTGGAAAAATGGAGTCACAGTGTGGATGTTGGGAGGCAGCAGGATCAGGATTGCTCCCTGAGAAGGTCCAGGCCAGGGCGATGGGGGACCCCAGCACAAGCAGTGCCCTCACCCACAGGCACAGTCCAGCAGGCTCTGAATGCAGCGGGCAGAGCTGGGGCTGGCAGCAGGGTCCAGCAACAGCCCAGTGATTGTCAGGGAAGGAAAGCATGGTCCATCCTGGAAAACCAGTCAACAAGCCAGGCTCAGCAGGGGACCACCTCAGCACAGGCACAGCTGTGATGTAGCTTAGGGCAGGACTGGGGGCCTGATCTGAGCTGAAATGGGGTTTCTGGGCCACAGGGGTAAGGGGGCTTTCATTGAAGCCAGTTTGGGCAATGACATGATGGTGCCTACAAGGCCCTGACGGCTAGGGTGTCAAGCAACCTCTGCACACCTTCCCTGTGCTCCAAACTGTGATCCCTGTGTAGGGATGGCACAAGAGGCTGTTTGCGAGGGAGAAGGCTGGTGGTTCCAACCTGTGGCTCCTCGTACCTACTTGTGAGGTACCTGCAGTCCTCGGATGGCATAGGTCAGTATGGAGCTGCTGTATTGCTCACCAAAAATCCTACTTGCAGGTCAAGGCAAGATGAACTCCGATGTTGTATGTAACTGGTGCATTATAGGTGATGAATCACAGGATCAGGTCTGGATTCACTTACCTAAGGACCTCTGTGCACAGGCATAGGTAAATTTTATGACAGAATAAGTTAGACATAAGGAGGGCAGTACATCATGCAGTGATGCTGGAAGACAGTTTGCCTCCCCTGTGGATTAGTCTGTGAGCTTTGATCTCTTTTGTTTACAATCAGACTTCATATAAACAGATGTTTAGACTGCCCATTTTCTGCTTACACCTGTGTATCAGGTATGTATAAAGAACTCTGTATTATATTGCACCTGTAACAAAATGGATCTGAGTCTGACTACATCAGATGCATAATCAGGGTCAAAGAATATTACTGGGCACTAGGACTCTATTGCTTATGCTGTTAAATTGTCAGAATAGGGTCTGACCCAGTTTTGGCCTGGGCACTCTCCCAAGCAGTTCCCAGGGCCAGTCTGGGAGTTAGGACAGGCATTCCCAATAGGCAGTTAGATGGGACCACCCTGTCTGGTAGGGTGAGAGTTCAATAGCATTGCAGTGGGTTGTTCCAGGCCATCTGGCCTTGGGGCAAGAGACCAGTGCCAGGCATATTTAATTTACTAGAACAGATGTTGCTTCTGTGTTCTCAGAGATCCTAAAAGGGTGGCTGAACACTTACAGAGACCTGGAGGCTATGGAGATTAAAGTCATCAGGAGAGAAGCCATCCAGTCCAGTGCAGGTTTGCCAGGGTCCAGAGGGGCTTTCTGTATGGGTTTGTTAGAGCCCATGGCCCCAGCTGTCCTGTCCATGAGGTCTGCCAATTTTGGGTGCTCTCTGTAGTCCAAGATGAGTGTATTCTGATACAGGGTAGTGCCTCTATCACTGTCGGAGCCATGTCTGGCTTTGGGCAAGTAACAGTCCCCACCTGTGTGCATGCTGGGACAGTAGGAATCTGTACACGCCGCTCGCACTCTGATTGCAAGCTGCTGTCTGAAACTAACAGACACGATGCATTCCCAGCAACACGTTTCGGATCCTGACTTTCAGAAGTGAGTGCTTGGAGCTGCAGGCTCACTGTATTATTTGGACACTTGCAGCATTAGCCTGACTTTAAGAACATCCTGTGGGAAAATCTTCTGGTCTCTCCTTGTGAGAAAACAAGCTTTAACTTACTTCCACCAGACTTTAAAAAAAAAACAAATCCAACAGGTAAAATCAGAAATTTAACGCTACATTTCCATTTCAAATCAAAGTAACAGAACCAAGTCTGTCTAATTTTAGAAGAAAGAGAAAAGGCCATATATATCTTATGTGCTTCTTGGCTTGTTGTTGAGTGACCCTACCCTGTTGAAGCTCATACTAGGTCTATTCAAGGACAGGCTAAATGCCAAGTAGGTAGAGGCAGATGACTTGGGCAGAGCTGTACTGCTTTAGACTACATCTGAATATGTTCTTCTTTGGTCAGGGAACTCTTTGAACCCCCATATTGTGTTGTGCATCACATCTCAGACTTCATTAGGACAGGAGACTTTGGTGCAAGAATGTGCCAAACAAGTGTTCACATTGGCAAAGTGGCCTTTGTGTGTGCTATATGGGCATCTCTCCACATAATATACAGTAATGTGCAGTGATGATGTCTTAAATAATTATAAATAGTTCTAAGGAAACGAACATGTGTGATTGTCTGCTTAGGGAGGCTTTTTCAGTAATTAACCCAGTATCTTTCTTATCATCCTCTACTGCTGCTTGGGAGAATTTCAAAAGGGCTAACTCCTCCGATAGCCAGCACTTGCTGATTAAAAGCTTAACACATTTTTTTCCTGCTACACAATCAATAAAGAATACTTCTGCCGATTGGGATATTGTTTCTAGCTCCCACAGATCTGATAGCAACAACCCTTACCCAAAGGGGTCAAGAGACGTCCTCACCCATTTTAGCCACATAGTAGTAATGATCACGATACGCCTCTCCATATTTTCATAAGAGATATGGGGAAAAATCAGGTTAAAGGGAAGTACAGTTATTGCAAACCTAAAGCTGTGCAAATATATGTAACAGTAAATAGTGGCTATGCAGTCAAGCATCCCAGACTGCCTGTCCTTGCTAAGGCCTGAAACTACACAGACATTGCTCATATATGTCCTTCCATTCATTCTTGCATTCATTCATTCATGCAAACCCAAGACCCCTCTCACTCTTAAAAACACCTCCTGCTGACAGCATTGCTGCTTATTCATATCAGGCCTTTGCTGCTGTCATGCTTCATTTTGGACATGTAATGAGGCATTAATGCTTATCTTTGATGTGTGAACTGTGTCAAAATATCCTGTTCTTCTGAGCTCTGGATCCATCAGAATCCACCACAAAATGTGAACAAAATGGCCATTGTTTGAAAAATTGACATAGCCCCACTGATAGAGCGTTTCAGCGGGCAGGCAGGAAGCGTGTGTAGTGCTTATTGCATCTCAGCCCTTTTAATTGCTTAACGAGTTCCTTCTCCTGTCTCCTTTTGGTTTCTCAGACTCACACCCAACCTCCATCCTCTCTTTTGTTGTCTCTTATTACCCCACTTACCACCACTGCAACACTGCTCTGATTATGTGCCGGGCAGCCCCTGCTCTTCATCACAACTCAGAGATGCCAACCAAAGACCTAGATATAGTTTAGACACGGTTTGGGGAAGATGGAGACCTTTTTTCCAGTAATTCTTTCCTAAGTTCAATGCATCTTCAGGAAGACTTCAGTTTAGTGCCAATATCTAATAATACCCACCACCAAATGAATAGGACAACGATAACCACACAGTTTTTCTAAAGCTATTGCTTCATCAACCAAATCGCACAACAGGTAACAGCCTAGGCAGTATATTGCAGCATGTCTTTGGTGGATACAAATAACTTGTGGTGGATTTCCTGCAGTATCAGCGTGTTACTGCAGTTAACACATACAGCACAGATTTCTAAAATGGCAAGTGACACTGAGGGCTTCAGTTTTGACACTACTGAAACCCTTCAAAGAAATGCAGCTGACATTGTCTGAAAAATCTTAGCACTTGTATGGGGGCTGATTGAGCCCCTGAATTCACAAGTTGCATCTAAGACCTTTGACTGAAGAATCTGTGCATGTGTTTTCATTCTCCCTAAAACAAACAAATGAACAAAAAAGAGACTCATTGGTAGACCCTGGGATAGCAGAAATACTCTCATGTACTGTTTATTTTCTGCTTTTTGTATCAGAGTGAATTGGATGAGAATCAAATACAGATGGCTGGAGATGATGTGGGTTTGCCAGAAGACCTTCAGAAGATGGTGGCAGAAGATCAGGTGGAGGAAGAGGACAAGGACTCTATCCTGGGACAGCTGCAGAACATCCAGAATATGGACATGGATGCGATCAAAGAGAAGGCACAAGCCACCTTCACTGAAATGAAACAGGCTGCTGAGCAGAAATGTTCTGTGATGTAGAAGAGACACCACTATCCAAGGCTTGTGAATTCAGCCTTGTCACACAGGGGCTGCAGAGTGAGGGCAGGCAGAGGAATGCACTTAGCTCTATAGCATTAATCGTAAATATAGAAAAGGGAGAGAGAGAGACTTGAAAACCCTGAGGGGGGTCAAAATTTACGTGCCGTGACAGTTTAGTGCAAAGTTAGAAATGATCCTCATTTTTTAACATAACATTTTTCCCCATGGAAGAAAAAGGCTTTAAAAAAGCTAATATTGGGGAAGAAATGTGCCTTTTCCAATTTTTTTCAAGGTGATCAAAATGCTATTAAATGTGTATTTTTTACTGAAATTGTGCTTCTGATGCAGAACATAGAGGTAACCACTCATTTAATAGTGCTTTCAGAAATAAATACATATATTTCTAATAAAAACATGTCTGTTTCAAACATTTTGAAACAAACACTATTCAAATGTTGACATTTTATGCAAAAACTTAAAAAAAAATTATTTTGACCACCTCTGTACTACATATAGCAAAAGGCAAAAAGTGAAGCGTATAACTTTACAGCTTGGGACAAAAATGTCATCATATATAGAACTGAGGACTTGTAGAAAACCAAGGCTTGGTAGCTATCAGCAAACCATGGTCAGTGAGCAATGTAGACTGCTCCAGGCTGCTTTAATTTCACAGCCTCTCGGTCTTCAAATGCAGTTCAAATGTCAAGTGACAGCACTGGCCCTCCACTTGGCTGCTATGTGTGCCAAATTCTGGGGCTTAGGGTACCAGCAAATAACTTGTATAGGCTAAAATGAGCTCATCATATTTATTCTAGGAGTTAGCTCCATACGAGGCTAAACCTTGTGTCTGGCCCACCTGGAAGATTATGCTGGGGTAGGGCACCTAAACCCTGAGAAAAAGCATGGCTTTCACTAGTGCTAAGTCTGACTGAGTCTGTGGGACACACAGGATCAAGTTCAGTGATTTTAGATTCAGGACCAAGCAAGATTTTCTTTGCTATTGTTCGGAGTTTTTTTCTGAGGAAAACTTATGTAGGTGCTGGTGTGATTGCCTCCTACTCCTCAACAAGCGGAGCTGATGCTAGCTAACAGTTCGAGGAGCGCGGCCCCATACAGAGCAGCTGGCTGTTTGAGGGATGGCTAGTCGCTGCAGCCTGCAGTGCTGCCAGTGCCACCAGCTCAGCAGCCCCAAGCAGCCTGAGCAGGCAATGATGGGGCCATCACAGATCATCTCCACCAGCCCTGTGCAGCAGGGTCTTGTGATTAAGGCAGATGGGAGCATCAGTCTGTCTCTGCACTTGCATAGCCATAGTAGTTATCATGCACGATAACCCACACAAAAGCTGTACAGCCCTTGCATATGGATGATGTATACAATACTACTCCTGAGGGGCTCAGATATTCTATAAAATGAAGGACTTTGTAAGTTCTTCAAGAGCTAGCCTGTGAAAGAAATTTGCAAATGAATACATGTAGCACCTCCCTACAGGTTTATAAGTCTCTCTTTCTCTGTCTCTCTCTCTCTGTGTCTCCACCAATCAAGTAAAAATATTCATTTAAATGCGTTAAGTATGGTTTGTCTCTTTTCTTTCTTTCTCTTTCCCTCCCTTCCTCCCTCCCTCCCTCCCTTCCCTCCTCCTTCCTTCCTTCCTTCCTTCCCTCTGTCTTTTCACTCTTTCGTCTTTCTCTCTTCTTTTCTTCCTTGCCTCTCCTTCTGCCTTTCCTTTTCCTTTCTTTTCCCTTTCCTTTTCCTTTTCCTTTTCCTTTTCCTTTTCCTTTTCCTTTCTTTTTCCTTTCCTTTCCTTTCCTTTCCTTTCCTTTCCTTTCCTTTCCTTTCCTTTCCTTTCCTTTCCTTTCCTTTCCTTTCCTTTCCTTTCCTTTCCTTTCCTTTCCTTTCCTTTCCTTTCCTTTCCTTTCCTTTCCTTTCCTTTCCTTTCCTTCCCTTCCCTTCCCTTCCCTTCCCTTCCCTTCCCTTCCCTTCCCTTCCCTTCCCTTCCCTTCCCTTCCCTTCCCTTCCCTTCCCTTCCCTTCCCTTCCCTTCCCTTCCCTTCCCTTCCCTCCCCTCCCCTCCCCTCCCCTCCCCTCCCCTCCCCTCCCCTCTCCTCTCCTCTCCTCTCCTCTCCTCTCCTCTCCTCTCCTCTCCTCTCCTCTCTTTTTGGTCACTCTTTCTTCCTCAATCCTGGCCTCAGGTATTGGTCTGGGAAATACAAAAGATACCAGTACGATGCACTGCAGAGGTGAAATCCACTCTGCACTGAGCTCCCTTTGCCTGGGTTGGGTCATGTCCTCCAGCCCCACAGAATGGTGGTGGCTCTGCCAGGCCCCAGTGAGTTACAGTGCCTTGCTGAGAGAAGTTGGGTGATCCAATGGACCGGCTTTCTGGAAGGTCCTATCACCAACAGGGGGGATCTGGTGGGGGTTGCAGAAAACAGCTGGGTGTCCCCAGTATTGGGTAGAGGAAAAACACTTGTCTTTGTATCTGGCAACGTAAACCATGTCTTGTAAACACCTTTATTGCCTTCATTGGTCATGTCCTGGGTGCACTTACCATGAGAGGACTTGGTCATCCTATCTGGCAGCCCCAGCTAACACCTCTTGCTGCTGCAGGCCCAGATGGAGCAAGGCCAGCTGCTGCTGAGGGTCTGCGTGACTGCACCAGGTCTGGTTGCCGACAGCTTCAGAAGCAACTCCTGGGTGAAGTGCAATACTGCTGTGGAGACACCACAGCATGTGCTTGGTAAAACTATGATTTCACCAGGTAGCCCACAATGCCTGAACAACGCAGAGCATCTTCCCACACTTGCCTGGCATGGTCCCTCTCCCTGCAGAGGGGGACCTCAGTCATGCATAGCTACGCATTTGCAGCACCAAGGGGCAGACAGACACACAATATCTTAGGGAGGATTTGAGCCTGTGGCATGCCTGCAATGTTTTACGGATCACTTGGGAAAGGAGGACAAATTATCCTTTTTGGCAAAGCCACCTCTGCAGTGAGGTAGAGAGGAGGACAAGGGAGGGAGGTTCATCTTTCTCTTGCTCCAGCAGGCTGCTGGGTGGCAAGACTGCCGGGGAGTGTCACTCCACCACCTACTACTGCAGCAGTGGCACAGACACTGTGACATGGGAAAAGGCCAGAGAAAATTAGCTACTTTTAAAAAGCCCATTATCACCGATGGATATAATGGTGCCCCCCTCCATGGCTGCAAAAGGACAGAGAGGGCAGTGTGTAGCTTTATGTGTTCATCATACACGGATCATGTTTTATTAATCTGGGCAAATACATTTATTTGTATGTCTTTTATCCATTTTCTGCTAGAATCCTTCATAGCATTTCAAGTGATCACCATTTTTTCCTTAATGTATTGGTGAGCACACAGGCAAACACTTTCTAAAAACACTCCTCCCACATACATGTTGAAATGTTCGCGTTTGTTACAACATTTCTGGGTGGCAGGAGTGCAGATCCAAAGCATATTGTTATTGGAACCTTTGAGTGTCCTGAACATAATGACTTTGTTTCTACCTTTATTTTGTGTGGGGGACTGTCTGCTGCTGAGCCAATGGGAGAAGAACTGTACATCTCCAGCTCCTCTCTAGCCAGAATTCACTTGTAGGGAATTGCCTCCAGACTTCTGGGTAATCTGTAGCATCATGAAAAATACTGGCCCATGTCTGTAAAACATGCAGATCTTTTACATCACTTCGATGCACTGAGAAGAGCCCTGGGCAAAACCCTGTTCTGGGCTGTCAGCAAGAGACAGAGGTACATAGTTTCTAAGTTTCCCTGAATGCAGCCAGTTTGCTAACAGGAAAAGGAAGTTGAGATTCCTTCCTACAAACAGAGCAAGATCTGAAACTGAAATGATGCCTGTATTTTGCTTGCCGGGGAGTGAATTTATCTCATGTGACAGTGTGGGGCCAGTTCTGCTGCCTTCTCCAGTCCAGCAGCTTGTTGGCTGGGTGCCTTATCCTGCAGCTGCCTAGCTCCCTGTGCTGCTGCACAGAGACTCAGCCCTGGCCCTGGCCCTGAGGTGTGACCTCAGCACTGGGATGGGAAGGTTATTCGAGGAAGGGCAACTAGGAAAGAGGTGGGGAGATGTGTCAGTGTTGGTTGACAAAAGTGGACCTTTTGCTTCCTCCACTTGTTGTTTACTTGGACGTGAGGACAGGAGATGCATCATGACTTTCTGGGTGTCCACCTTATTTAAAAAATCAGATGAAAAGTGAAAATATCATAAACTTGTAGGGCAAACCCACTGCAGATCACTCCAGCCCCTTTATTCCTGCTGCTCAAATGAGGAGCTGGGTGAGGCACTGGTGCAGTTTGTGAGGGGAGACCAGGTCATTCCTAGGAGTGTGTCCATTTCAACAACCGCCTGCCTTTTTCCCATGGTGTTGCTAATAGAATAGTGTGCCTCTCCCCCTCTGGAAAGGAAAAGCAAGGGGAAGACTGCCTTCTGCAGGGGTCTGGAGGGGTCTATTTCTGCTTTGCTGTTCAACAGAAAAATCCTCCGGACAAGAAAGCAAGAAAGCCAGAGAGGTTAGATGGTAAGAAGGGTCAGAAGGAACGTGTAGACGCTACAGAAAACATCCAATCTTTTTGTCTTGCCCTAGTTTTTAACATAAGCAGATTTTTTTTTTTTTTTTTTTAATATAGCTCCTGACTGCACCAGGCTGCCATGATGCCCACTGTCAGCAAGGGCCTGGTAGACCCAGGTGTCTGAGACAGCTCTGTGTCACACTGAGCTACTGTTATCAGCCCTGGCAAAGGGCAATCAATGGCTGCTGTAACTCTTTTTGCCAGATAGATTCTTTCTCCTACAAGTCTGGTGGCCAAAGAACTTTTTGTTTATTTTCTCAATGTTCCTTCATCCACACCGCCTGTCCATGGGCCCTGGGCATCCAGTTAAGCTTAGGACTGGGCCTTCAGTCCCTGCCTGAACTGTGATGGAGCTGGGCCTGCCTCCAGCTCAGCCACAGCCATGTCTGTGCCTGGCCACAGCACAGACCCTGACCTGCAAAGTGACTTGCCAGCTGGACCTCTGACCTGCCTGGTGATTGCTGAGCCCAATCCTGACCTGTAGATGGATTTCCCAGCTTGGCCTTGGACCTGCCTCCCTGCCAGAGTCCTTCTTGGCTATCCGGACCCTCTGATGCACCCAACCACCATCCCCAGTCCGCCCCCATGCCTCCCTGGGGCAGCATGGGCTCAGCCCAGCCCTGCCGGCTGCGTACCACACACAGTCCCATCCCTTCAGGAGCCGCCGGCCACGGTTCCCCGGCAGTGATGCTGGAGTTACCAGCTGAGGGACAGGGAGAGGTGACAGGTGTTGGTCCTGTCCTCCATGGGACAGCTCTGTGTAGGGGGGTTCTCCGATGCAAGAGATCATCTTGGAAAAGCTCTTTCAGCAATCACTGTTCAAATATAAGCATAGACTTGTTTTAAAACCTGTTAGCAAATATTTTCCCCATTGTAGTCCCAAGAAAATAAGCCTTTTCTTCTTGCTCACTTCCTTCTTACCTAAGAAACACAGAGATTGTCAAGTTTACCTTCCTTGCTTTTTCCAGAGGATGCCCTGGTCCATTTGGAGATGGATGTCAGTGGCTCTTGTATAGTAACAGGTCATTTCTTTAGTGGAGAAGACCTATCGTCAGCTCATTCATCAAGCATCAGAGCTAGCAAATGCTAACTCAGTCTCAAACACTCTGCCTAAAACCACCAAGACTTCTGATCCAATTTCTGTCTCTTGGGATCCTTCTCTCACATGTCACCACAGAGTTTAATTATCTATGTGGAAAGACAAGTGGGCTCTTTTAGGAGGCCTTTACATAAAGTAGTTAAAATAGTTGTCAGCTCAGCTGAACTGGCCTTTGGTTTGTGAGGATCAATCCATTTCCTTCTGTATTTGTGTAAATCTGGTAGGTGTCTCCATACTGTTCTGTTACGTTACAGACTGAATTGTCTTATCTATAAAACACCAAAGTAAATAAGCCTAAGGCTTTCGACCTTTGAATTAAAATGTGCCTGGGACACCCTGAAAATCTTACTGAAAGCATCTGGTGGTTTAAAGGAGCTAATTAAATTCGTCAGCACATATAGGATCAGCATTTTCACGGTTTAAAGGGTCAAAGAAGAAAGTACAGTCAGAATCACCAAACAAGCGATTAATGAGATTCCAAAAAAATGTCAGGGCTGGCAGAGATGAGTGGGGCTGGGATGTGGCTGTAGGCTGGCATGGGCCGGGGACCCTCCCCATCCACAGCATGGGATGCTCCCCAGCCCTGGCACTGGCCACAGCCACGCTGATCTGCCGCTGGGAGGGGAGTGAGCTGCCTTAGGCACCATTTTTAGAGCCAGAGACTTAAAACCTCTCAGTCTGGAGTGGCAGAGCTGGGCTACATCACAGGAGGTGCTGGTTTCTGCCCTCAGCTCCCACGCACAGATGGATTTTTCCCTGGGGTGCCGGGGCCAGAGCTTGCACCCACCCTGGGGTTGGCATCAGGCTCTGCACAGGAGTGATGATAGGGCACAGTGGGTCCTGGCCCCATGGGGGGGCCAGCACTGTTGCTCCAAATCCCTCTGAGATACCCCTGCGCAGGGTGGTGTGGTGGCCAGGGCATAGCTGCAAATCTGTCCTGACCTCAGCTCTGGCCTGATCCTCACCGCGCTGGAGGTGGCTGCCCTGCTCCCTGCCAGCACCTGCATGGCTCATCCCTCCAGCACCGTCTCTCCCTGTCCTCAGACACCAGCTGCAGGCCTGGGGAGGCACACAGGTAGGAGGTAGCAGGGCCACATGTGGTACACGTCACTGGGCATGCAGCTCTCTAGATACTTAGCCCTGGGGACAGATTCATGGGAGAGCCTGGAGCACAGTGGGCAGGCAGACAGGCAGCACACTGACTCTGCTCCAAGGAAAGAAGGTCTTTCTCCAAGGTCTTGTACTAAACAACCTTTCTCTTAAGGCCGCTGGAACCTTAAGAGGCAGCCACTGTGTGTGTGTGTGTGTGCATGTGCATGTGTGCTGGGGTGTGTGTATGGGGATGCACTTATGTGCACATATGTGCATGCACCTATGCACATGTCTGCATGCATGTGTACATGTCTGTATATGTGTGTGTGCGTGCAGCACGGAAGAGGAGCAGATTAAAGTGTTAGGTCACATGGGAGCTACTGATGGATGGACCCTACCTGGGATTTGGGTTCTTATAGTTAATAGGATCGCTGGAGCTCAAGGCCGTCATCCCATCAGGATAAATGTCTCTAGTGCCCACTTTTAAGCAATCTGAATTCAATTAGGCTAATTGGAAAACAAGTAAAGAAGGATTGCATTAATATAGCCTTACAGCATGAACCTCCACTCCCTCCCTCCAGAGGGACGGCTGAGCGTGGTGAGCCTAACTGCCCGTGCCCTCGCACCAGACCCATGCTGCTCACCACCCAGAAAGGGCTGCCCTGCTTACAGAGCAGCCACAGCTGATTCCACGCCCACAGCCAGGACAGGCACGGAGGGGCAGCATGCTCCATGGAGGCTGAGGCACTGTGCTGCTGCACGGGGTGGGGGGGCCTGCTCAGCACTCTCTGTGGGATTCCTGCATGCCACAGAGAACCTTGTAAGGGGTGGAGAAAACACAACCAACTCTCCTAGGGGCAGATAAAGAAAAACCTCACCAAAAAAAAAAAAAAAAAAAAAAAAAAAAAAAAAAAGCAGGAGGTGGCTGCTGAGTGATGCAGTGATGGGAGGAGGCAGCAGCTTCCTCGTACATGGTGCTTTCAAGAAGGTTCTTAAACTGCACACTTAGGAACTTCTGGGGAGAAAAAAAAGCAAAGCCAGTTTTTCCAGTTTTTAACAACCTGTTGGATGATACAGAGTATGCAAGCTGCAGCAGGGTACGGGTTCCTGCTGGGTGAATACTTCCCCCTTTTTCCTTGCCGCCCCTCCCTGCCCCCTGCCCCTTGTCGATTTGCTGTCTGACCTTGAAGGTCCTGTTTATCTTTCAGGGAGGCGCTCCCTGCTGCACATCACTGGTCTAGAGAGTGATGTCCCACCTGCAGAGTGACTTCAGCTTCAAATGTCTGCTCTGCAAGGCAGTAATTATTTCAGCTTGACATAAAGGGAAGACAGGAGGAAAGGAAGCAAGAATCTGTGGCATTTTATGGTGCTGATTTCACTGTGTGAAGCCACATCCCATACATACGTCTCAACAGCACCAACAGGATCAAAACTATTCCCATTTAGTCTTCAGTAGGCATGCACAGGAAGGAGTTATAGCAGGCAGCTGCACTTTAGAGGCTGTCCCTCTTGAGAATTTTTGTTAGCTTCCAAACATAATTTCAGCAGTAAGTGTTGTAATAACACATTGAAAAAAAAATAAAAAAGGTGATGGAATGGTGGCCATCTTTTGCAAAGGCAAGTAACAAATCCCACCTATTTCATCCCCTAATAAGTATTCTCAAATTTGATCCTGATTGTCCCTGTAAATTTCCAAAGGTAAATGGTCTTTGCGAAGCTGTGATGTACCACAGTATCAATTTCTGAGGCTTCATACTAGTATGACACACGTCCCAGGAGACTCTGTGGTGGCAGGGGATTTAGCCAACAGCCAGTACATTAGACCCAAAGGAAATATTGAGACAGTTACCTTTCTTTGCCATCCTAAACTCTCTGTGTTAGTCTCTGATTATCATAGGAATCATTAGACTTCCTCCCTCTCCAGAGCTGTGAGATGCCTTATGTGTGTGTGTCAGGGCACCACAGTCTGTGCCTTAAGCATGGCAAGAGTGAAAAGCTAGAGCTGGAGCTAGAAAAGTCAGAGCTGGTCTCTGCTCTGCTACAGGTTTGGGCTTTTTTTCCAGATTTTTACAGATTGTGACCAAGGGAGTTGCTTCCTCTTTTGACAACTCCACTCCCCTGCAAGGATGCTACAGTGACAAATGCAGTTCCATATGGCAAATACAACTGTAATAATCTACTGCTGAGGAAGGAGGACCCTTCTCTATGAGGGAGGAAGGTCTCTCGTGTACTGTGTGAGATGTGTACCCTACTTTGGGGGGGGTGGAATTTTTTTTGCTGTACATTTGCATTGTGATTAACAGCAAAAAATTTGAGTCTTGTTCCTGTATTTGACAATTTTGACAGGTGCCCTAAAAGCAGCATCTGTGCCAGGACCCAATGCCCAGTGCCCTTACTGCCAGACCAGGGTCTGCCTAAAGGGGTTTTGCTCCTTCGTCTCACCTTGCTATCTCTTTTTGCTACAACAAGCAAAAACAATTCCCAAGTTTGCCCAGAACTTCTGGAGGGACAGGCATGTTTTGTGCTGGTTGTGAGTGCCATAAAACCCCAGCTCCAAATTAGAAGAAATTAGGGACATTGCACAGTTCATTCAACTTCACTAATAGAGTTCTTGGGAAATACACATGTAGATTAAAGGAGCACAATGGCCCCTGGCTGATTGCTTTGAGTACCCTCCAATGCCCCTACAATGGTATTGACTTGCTTTTCATATTGTGCACAAAAGCCACACTAACCTTTTCTTGTCTCTTCTGTTGGCCTCTTCCCTCTTTGCCAACGGATGGCTGAGTTCTTTGGGCTCTGACCCCCGCCCCCAGAAGCAGTCAGTGAAGGCAAACCTCACCTGGAGCTAGCAGGAAAAGCTGAGCCCTTCTGAAAGGGATTAACTTTGGGACATCAGACCATAAACCTTAAAAAGGCATGGGCACGGGCAGAGGCAAGCACTGCCAATCTTTGTTTTGAAGCGATTCCTCTGGAAAATCTACACAAAATGCATCCTGTTGGGCAGGGGGGGAAGCAAAAATGAAGATTTATTGAGAGAGGTCATACCTTTTATTAGACTAGCTAATATATCTGGAAGAAGAAGCAGCAGTGGTGTTTGTCGTTCACATACACTCTCCTCAGGCTTGAAATGGAAGCATCTTCAAAGCTAAGTGCAGGCTGAAAACCACTCTGGATGTTGCTGTGTTTGTCACTTAAACCAGCCGGGACAAAAGACGGCTGGTGCCTCAGAGAACTGGCAAGCGCTTGCATAAAAAGTAATAAAGTGACAGAAAGAGAAAAGCAGGAAATATACTGATGCAGGAAGGAGCATGTTGGAGGCAGGAGACATGATGCCGTTGCCTGGTTAGTACTGTGCTGAGTCCATGTCCTCCACCAAGCCAAGTACAAAGCAAGGTGTGGGATTTCACTCTCGGCCTTACCTTCAAAAGCATTTTGTAGATATCCCGTGAAGCCATGCCCTGCCCTCTAGCCTCCCAGCCACACTCGCGCCGTGGAGGACAGGGTCACAGAATCAGCTCTTCTCACAGCGTCTGTCCTGTACCAACATCTTGGAAAATTTCCTCAGAAATATTGCCTAGCGCTTTCCCAAGACTTGTGAAGGCTGAAAGGCTGAGCCCAGCTCCTTCAGATGTCTCCAGAGTCCATCCTCCCCAAAAGCCTGCATGCACTTTCACTTGGTCTGTAAACCTGGCTTTGAAGGCAGCCAGATGCAGGGCAAGTATCCTGGCAATGGACCGGAGCATCAGCTTTTACCCCCAGTGCTTTTTACCCTGTGCATCTGACACAGAACAGTGCCACGGCATCCTCCCGCATGTCATCTTTTGAGAGAGTTCCTCTGAAACCGACGCACTTAAAGAATGCCTGGGACGGATGTAGGCTGGAGCTGTCAAGCGAGAGTAATTCGCAGAGGCTCAGAGAGCCCGCAGCACAGTGCAGGGTACTGAGCTGGGCGCCCACTGGCCTCTCGCCCAGGCCCCCCCGGGGCTCCCGCCCCTCCCCAGCCCCTCCATGGAGCCCCGCTCCCGGCAAGCGGCTGCCGCCGCCCCGGGCACTGCCGTGCCGGGTCGGTCCCCCCGCGCCCGGCGCACCGGCAGCCGCCTGTCCCACGATGATTTCCGACGGCGCTCGGCCCGGGCAGCGCGGCCCCGGCCCCGGGGCTCGGCGGGGGGTCCGGCCTGGGCCAGCCCCCGGCAGCAACAGCCGGGGACCGGCCCGCCCCGCCTCGAGGGCCCCGGATGGCATCGCCCGGCGCCGTCTGAGGCCGGGGCCGGGGCCGGCGGGGCGGGGCGGGGCGGCCGGCAGGCGGGGGGGGGGCAGCGGGCGCTGCCGGCGGGGCCCTGAGGATGCCCTGCCTCCCCCGCCATGCCGGAGCGGCGCGGGGGCCTCGCCTTCCCTTTCGCCCACCGCCCCCCGGCACTCCTCCCCCGCCCCAAGGAGGCCAGCCCGCCGGGCGGTGCCGTGCCAGAGCTGCCCGCGCCGCCCCGGGGCCGGGCGGGACCGCAGCGCCGCGCCGGGGCCCCGGGCCGGCCGCCCCATGCACCCTCCCGGCGCCCTGCTCGCCATGGCCGAGGGCGCCTTCTCGCTGTCCGCTCAGGCGGCGCGGAGCCCCGGGGGGAACCCGTCGAGGCTGCACAGCATCGAGGCCATCCTGGGGTTCACCAAGGAGGACGGCCTGCTGGGCCCCTTCCCGCCCGACGGCAGCGCCGGCAGCGCCAAGGAGGCGGACAGGCGGGGTGCCCGGCACTGCCTCCCCAAGATGCCCGGGGAGCCGCCGCCGCCGGCCGAGCCCCAGGGCCGCGCCGAGCGCTTCCAAGGTGAGCGCGGCGGGCGAGAGGCGCCGGGTCGCGGGCGGGCGGGCGCCTCTCCTCCGCGCCTTCGGGCGGGCCCCGCGGGGAGATCGCCCTCCCGGTGACCCGCCTGTCTTCCCCTCCCAGAGCCGTACTGCCCCGGCAGCGCCAGCCCCGAGCTGCCCGCCGGCAGCAGCGGCGAGGGGAAGCCGTCGGACGAGGAGCAGCCCAAGAAGAAGCACCGGCGGAACCGCACCACCTTCACCACGTACCAGCTCCACGAGCTGGAGCGCGCCTTCGAGAAGTCCCACTACCCCGACGTCTACAGCCGCGAGGAGCTGGCCATGAAGGTCAACCTCCCCGAGGTCCGCGTGCAGGTAACGCCCGCCCCCGCCCGCCGGCCCGGCCCCGCGCTCCGGCGCAGGCAGCCCCCGGCTCAGCCCGGCGCCGCCCTCCCGGCGCCGGGAACCCCCCGGACAACGCGGCGCGGCGCGGCGCAGCCCCGCGTTCCCGGCGCCGGGAGCTCCCGGCCCGGCCCGGCGTGGACCCGCGCTCCCGGCGGCCGGAGCAGCACCGCGCCGACGGCCCCGCTGCCCCGGCCCGCGGGCCCGCGAGCCCAGCCCGGCACCGCTCGCCCCGGCCGGTGCGCGGCCGAGCGGCCCCACGGGGCACCGCTGGAGCGCCGGGCGCGCCTGCAGCTGGCGCCGTCCGCACGGCCCCGACGCGGCGGCCCCGGCCCGGCCCGGCCCGGCCCGGCCGGCAGGACAGCGCGGAGCCCGGGGCCGTTTTCCGTTCGGCGGCCGCGGGCTCGGGCCGCGGCCCGGCCCCTCCGCCCGGCCCGGCCGCCGGCCACGTCGTCAGCGCCACTGCCCTTTGACTGGCGCGTCCCGGCCCGGGGCGGCCGAAGCCGCTGTGCGCCGGGGCGGCGACTAGCGGGCGACCGAGCCGGGTGGGCAGGTGGGGCAGGCCGGCTCCGCTGCGGGGCTCTCGCTGCACGGCTTCCCCTGTGGCGCTGCTCTCTGCCGGGCGAGGGGCTGCGCGTCTGCCGAGCCCGTGGGGAAAGCGCGGATGAACCCGCTCCTGCCCCGGCTCGGCACAGTGCACCGTCTGCTGCTCCGTCGTTTTTCACTGGCTCCGCTTCGTGTACGCCGCTGCACCCAGGGGAGAGCCTCAGCCCTCCGTGGGGGCAGCAGCACTGCCGTGCCGCCCTGTGGCCCGGCTAACGCGGCTGTGCTTGCAGGTGTGGTTTCAGAACAGACGGGCCAAGTGGCGGCGGCAGGAGAAGCTGGAGGTGACCTCTATGAAGCTGCAGGACTCGCCCATCCTCTCCTTCAACCGCTCACCACAGGCAACACCCATGGGTCCTCTCAGCAGCAACCTGCCCCTGGAGACATGGCTCAGCCCGCCTGTGCCCAGCAGCACGGCCCTGCAGACCCTGCCTGGCTTCGTGGCCTCACCGCAGAGCCTGCCCGGCAGCTACACGCCACCGCCCTTCCTGAACTCTCCAGCAGTGACCCATGCGCTGCAGCCTCTGGGGGCCATGGGGCCACCACCACCTTACCAGTGCGGGGCCAGCTTTGTGGACAAGTTCCCCTTGGATGAGGCAGACCCGCGCAACACCAGCATTGCTGCCTTGCGGATGAAGGCCAAGGAGCACATCCAGTCCATCGGCAAACCTTGGCAGACAATCTGAACTCCCTCTTCAGCACCTGGGAGAAACCCACAGGGAAGGCCTGTCCTGGGACAACCAAGGGATGCCCTTGCCCTGCTCTGGCTCCCCTGGAAAGCCAGGCAAGGGCGGGCTGTCCCTTGCACCAGCCTTTCCCCCGTGCCCCGACTTGCTTTGTTTTTTGTGGTCCTTTTAATTCCCTTTTCCACATGCCCTGCAGAGTTAGGGGCCTGATCATAGCTTAGGAAAAAAAAAAAATCTCTTTCGCTCTTCCTCCTTGGTTGGACACTTTAGTTGCAATAAAAGCTGCAGTAGGGCGAAGAGCTGTGTAAGGTGGCTGGGAACCGAGACCTGCATTACATGGGGAGGGTCTTCTGGTTTTGCACCATTAAATGGCACAACCTGCACGAAGGCTGTGCATCATGTTCCTGCACACGAGTGGGCTGCTGATGCTGGACCGTCCACTGCCTGTGATGCGCAGAAGGGTGGGACAGGCCTGGCCGTGTGCCCTCCTCCCTCCCCCTCCAGCAGCAGGACCCTGCCCAAACTGGGTGTGAGCGCTGGGGGCTGGGGACTGCAGCCCCACAGCGGGAAGCACACCTAGCAAGAGGCTCCCCGCTCCGCAAGGAGGGGCCAGGGCCCTGGCAGTCTGAGGGCCAGGCACAGTACTCCCACAACTGCCCTTGTGGGGCAACGCTGGGTTTGGATGGGCTTTGCCCACCCCTGCCCCAGTGGGCTAGGGTCGGTGCCAGTCCCCTGGGCCTTGCTGCCTCTCAGAGAAGGGGATCAGCAGGTGCTGCAGGGCCCCATGCCCCCGCAGTCCAGCTGCCCATGGGGGGAGACGGGCAGTAGGTGAAAAGGCACTGGACACCCGACTGGGTGGCCGGAGCTGTCGGTGGGGGCTGGCTGGGTGCGTCCTGCCCAGTGTGGCTGCCCAGTGCAGCCCCCAGAGGCTGGCACAGCGCCGGGCTCTGCTCGGTCCCCAGCCCACCCATTGCCCATCGCCAAGCTGCCGAAACTAAAACTGCGGCATCTTTATTTTCCATTATCTCCGTTACTGCCTGTAATGGGGCTGAGAAGCTGTAATGAAACACCCCTTCTCCTCCACTGGGCACGGGGTGCACTACACACTCTGGAGGTTGTGGCAATTAACGTTTCTCATTAGGGAAGAGAGAAGGATGCACAAGCGCCCTCATTGTGTCCAGGGGATGATTCAATGCAGACTGGGAGACCTCTGCTTTCACCATTTCCCACTCGTTGTGGCCAGACAAAGGCTGGCGTCTAATTGTATTTTCACAATCTGTGCGTATCTTTTAAGAGTCCTGTCAGAAACAAGTATGTCAGCTTTGTTCAGCTTCACTTCAGGGAGCTTTTTAACCTTAGACAGCAGTTTCTAAACATCCCTTCACAGCCTTCTCCACAGCAGCCCCCACCTATTGTCTGGAGAGCTTCTTTTACAGATAATAATAGGAATCCCTCTATTTTGAAATGCCTTTTCCTTTCTCCCTGGCTTCCCTGCAGATCCAACCTGCCTCTCTGGACCCGAGCACATGCTGTGCCCAGGCCCCCAGGCTTCCCTTCCCTGAGCTGTGCTGGTCCAGGGGGGTGCAGGGAGGCCCAGTGAGTGGTCCCCACTGAAATCAGGGGGGATGTAGCCCTGTGTGGGCCAGACCCTCCTGTTGGGCTCTGGACCTGCCAGTGCCATGTGTGTGTGTCTGTGGTGGTGCCCAGCCTCCCCAGCACACAGCTGTTAGCTTCCTTGGCAAAGAAAGTGCTATGCTGTCGGGACCAGGGAAATAATTTGCTAACTTCTAGTAAGGAGACCTGAGTAAAATTCTGGGGGGAGGGGAGAAGAACAAAAACTGTGTCACTTCAGTTTTTAGGTCTTATTCCAGCACTCCTTTCACAGGTGAGCTTTGTTTGTATCACCAAGGATGCTGGGTTTGCAAGAAGGTACATCTCTGGTGGCTACGAGGGAAGGATGTTTCTTCGTGTGCTTGCACACCCTGGGCTGCATCAGTAACAGACACACACTAACAAATGACTGCCCAGGCTCTGCACACTCTTCTTCCTACCAGGGTAGGAACAATCACACTTGTCATTACTTGGCTGCTGTCCAGCTGTGGCTCTGATGCTGAAAACCCTCCTGCATGTGAGCATATTAACTGTTGCCCAAAAGCTCTTACCTGTGCTTATTGCTTATGACTAACAAGCAACTCCTCAACATTTCAGTGGTGCTCTTCCACATTTTTACACTACTACCCTCCCTCCCTTTTGCCTCCAGTTATTCTGCATCCTGTAAAACCATTGCAATGAACCCCGCCCTGACTCTTTGATCAGCCCTGGTTACTTGAGATTGTCAAAGACTAACAGGAGATAGCACCACAATGACAGGACAACAGAAATAGCAGCTGAAGACAACTGTTCACTTTTACTAAGCTCCTGATCCAACACCTGTGAGCAAAAAATGAAAGATTATGTCAAGCTGTGGTGATTGTTCTTTTATTGACATTAAGCAGGTCTTTTGTTATATGTTGTACATGTGAACCCTGTAATGGATCAATTGCGTGCAGTCATGTCCTTAAAGGAAAGCTATGAGTTTATTGCTAAAAATAAATATTTTAACCAGCTAAATCTAAGTGGGCACAGACAGGTAAATATTTTTCAAACAAATAAAGGGACAGAGGCATATGCAAACTCCTATCTTTCTTGTACGCTGTCTAGTTTTCTGTGTTCCTACACTTCCTTTCAAATTGTCCCATTCCATTTTAAAAGCTCATTTGTTCATTTTGTTGTAAATATCTTCTCCTTCTTAATTGGGTGCTGAGTCTAATAATCCTGCCTCGGCTTGTTAACTGTACAATAGCAGTCAGAGTTAATGACCCATTAGTGATTAATTCCTTAAACAGCATCTAATTGCTCACTGTAAAACCTTTTCTTAAAACTGGATTAAATCATCTAGATCCTTAACCACTTCTTTACTCTAACTTTGCTAAGGCTATTAGCCTGGCCATTTCTGAGTGATCTATTTCTTCTTTTACTTAAACTGTATTAGCAAGACAGTATTTTTAGTGTCTATATTTGACTTCTTTGCAATATCTGATGTTCTAAGGAAGAATAATACCAATAAAAAACTGCCAGTGAAAATCTTAAGAAATGTACTCCTTTGCAATGAGACAATTGCAGACAGTGAATGTCGTTACACTAACCATAGCATACCACCTTTTGGAAGAGGTGGACTTGTAGGACAGGGTTTGTCAGTGTTTGCAGCTACTCATGGAATTGTGTAGGCTTTGGCGGGTGAAGCTGTAAATACTTCTTAGAGCTTTCCCAAGAGTAACTTGGTCTTTGCTCAGTGTCCTGAATATGGGGCAGTCAGCAAGGGCTACCCCAAGAGACTCCTGGGAGGGATTGCTACATGGAGATGAATCCTTGCTACCCTTCCATGGGCACAGATCCCAGCACCTGCCTTCTCAATACAGGGCAAATGACTAGTGAGAAGGGGCAAACCTTGGTGGGAATGGAGGCAAGACAAGTTGTGTCTGCTACCAGTCAAACTGGGCTCTCCTACAGTCAAACAGGCCTTGGGGAAGGCAGCCAGTGTCAGAAGCTGAGGAGCTCTTTCCCCTTTCCTTCGCTGTTGTATTTCACTGGGTGAACAGGCTGAAATCTCTGCATCTGCTTCATATGTAACAACGTCTCCACTGGTAAATGTGGTTAATCCTGGGTGATTTCTCATTAAGATGTCAAATGCAGGGAGGTAGACTGTTTTTCATGAGAAGTCTTTCCATTAGGCCTGGCTGTCTTTGCCCAGCCCAGAAGTCCCAGGCTTAATGTACAGGAGTGTTGTGAAAAGTTTTGCACAGGTCAGTAACATGCAAGAGAGACGACAATTGCTATAAATAGCTTTGAAGGTCTCTGAATTAATAATTATGAGGAAAATGTCATCCTGAAACTCAGTCTCAATGGCACCATTTCTCAGCAGAAAGTGTATTCTAAGATCTCTTCCTTCCTACCCCTGTTCAAAATCCTGTTAGTATTCAAGAAAGCTAGCAAAGCCACCTGACCTATTTAAGCCAAGGGGAGTTTTGACATGGAGTTCAGCTCAGTTGCTTTTCAGTGGAGCAAGACTGGCTCACTGTCCAGGACTGACCCTCAGTCCCTGCTGGATGGTGTCAGGAGAAGCGGCTACATAGGTTAGTCCCGAGAACACCCTCAGCTGTCATCTCCTCTGGAGCAGTGGGCCAGCCGTCGTGTTTGCTTGACAGCCACGACGGATCACAGCCCCTGTGACATGAAAACATACAGAGCTCAGTCACAGTTTAAATTTCTGTTATGAGCTGTTGTGTTGGAGGCAATACTGTTCCCTTCCCCTGTCGAGGACATGTTAATGTCCACAGGCAAGATGGGCAGTTGAAGGATCTTCTTTCCAGCTGCCTCAGCTACATCTGACAGGGATTTCAAGTAAGAACATTTCGTTACTTACTACTGAAAAATCTCAAGTATCTGTTCAAATGTCCTGGCTACACCTTTCTTCAGTTCAGTCTGTCACGACATATTATGAAGTCCAACTCCAACAGACATTAATTCAAGGGGTTTCCCTTCAGCTACAGTGGTTTTGGGCTGGACACTCAGGTTCTTTCTTCTATGCAGTCAGCACTTTCCTGTGTCACTGATGCCATGGGTTATAAACCTTGGGGCTTTATCAACTTCCTTCAATAGCTTGTCAACCACAGGGTACCCATTTACAAAATCCTATCACTAGAAGAGAATGGTGGAATAAAACAAACAAAAGAGAGCAGAATGAAAAGCTGGTTAGACCAGGACAGTGGTCACTCTGACAATATTTCTACCAGTTTTTCTGGTAGAATGAATATTGTGTCTCCTCTCTCTGAGCACCTCTGTGTTCTGCCAATGCATGATGTGAAAATTGGCTGACATTTGGCAGTCATCCCTCTGTCATATGACATTTCTGCCCCACTAAGAACTGTGAAATCAGCTCTGAAATGTTTGGTTCTGTGTAGAAAAGCAGTTAAAGCCAGCTAGACAAGATATTCAGGAAAGAGTTTAAATGGAGGCAGCAGAAATTTAGATGGAGGCAAGAAGAGGTAAACCTGAAGCTTTGGAAACTGATACAGAAGGGAGTTTTGGGGTAAACAAAGAGGATGGTGTTCTGACTAGTGCAGGTAGGTCAAATATCCCTCCTTGGACTCCATCTCAGTGAAGAGGCAGGTGCAGGGAGTAAGAGGCGAATCCAGAATGTCAACAAGGGGATGCTAGTTTTAAGCAATGCTTTTAAACAAAGGGTTCCTCAGGAAGACTGGCTCACCAGCAGCTTGTTCTTGCTCAAATTCCTCTGCTGGTGCAGCGTGACTCAAAACCAAGATGACTCGTATGGCAGGCAAACCTGCAGTTGTTCATGGCTTCATAGTTTATGATGAACCGGTCATAAACATTCTGCTCCTCCATCCCTTCCCCATAACATCCTAACAAATACTCTTCCAGTTTATTTGATGCTGCCTCTGTGGGACAGGGCAGTCCCATTTTACATGCAGAGAAACATGACTCACCCAAGCTCAGACAGGGATGGCATGACTGAGTTATCTCATGCCTCTAGTGTTATTTGAGACCCCTTTGGGTAGCATGAGCCATCCACACGTGCCTGGCACATACGACATAGGCTCTGCAAGAGGCCACAAACCCTTTCAGTTCCATAGCTGGAGGCCAAGGGTGCTAACAGCAGTAGATGCCTGTGCTCAGCATCCCACCTGGAGTCTGTACAAAGATCTCCCGAGTCTTCAGAGAGTGCTTTGGCTTCTGGGCCAGACTTTTTCTCTTTTATTTCTTGGGTGTATAACGCATGTACATATTCACTGCAGTGACTTTGGCCACACAAAGGCTAAAGCCAGCTTCCCAAGCACATTTTTGTGGTGCCCCTCTTATTTTGCTCAGCTTCCTCCACTCTGCCTTCATCACTGCCAAGGTTGGGCAGGGGAAAGTTGATTCAAATATGTGAACAAAGCTTTCCAGGTATGGTCTGGTATCCCTAAGGGTATGGGGTGCTGGCTGAGCTGCTGCACACTTTGTGTAATGTGGGTAATCTGTACCTCACTGGGGAATGAGAGCCTGCCCTCCACACTGCCCCAGAAGGAGCTGTCTCCTGGTTCTCCTGCTCTTCTAGGGATTGCTCCTACCTATTATCTTGCTGAGCAACTTTCCTTCTGGGTGTCCTGGCAAAGCACTCAGGTATAGTAGTCCCAGTCTGGCCCTGCACTGAGCCAAAAATCAAACCACTTGATGGCAGAACCCAGACTACGCATGAGCTTTCTCACATGGCCTTTTTCACAGATCTTTCCTCCAGAAGGGAAGAGGGCCTTGGAGGGAGGGAAAGAAAGATTGGCACACCTCATGAGTAGGGTGATTTTTCTGAAGTGCTAAGCCTAACTTCTGGCAAGACTTCACATTATCTTTGGGCAAGGTGGCAAACAGGGAGAAAAAGAGAAAGGCAAAATTGAAAAGGATAAGCATTTTTAAGTTATAAAAATTGCTGGGACAGCAATTAAATACACTGGGTATTCCCTTTGGCTGGCACAGGTTGGGATGTCCACTGAGATAAATGGGATTTGCCCTGGAACTCAGAATATCTAAGATGAAGCGTGCAGGTAATCACTAGTAGCCTGATTGACTTTATGCCCGATTGGCACTACAGTGCCTTTTTCTCCAGTGTTGTCTGAGAAGACCTGCAGGGTTGAATGAGAGGGCTACAGAGTATACATCTGGACACTAATTAGTCCTCACCTCAGTTTACTGCTGCTCTGGGAATAAGTCAGCATTGAACAGCTACAAAAGGAAATTAAAAGTGGAATTAGAATTGCATAACTGGGCAAAAATGAGAGATTAAAGGGACAAGTATCAATGCCATACGTGCATCTGGGCAGTGGCCTGTCACCTAATACACGTGGTACGCTACCAATTTTGGCAAGAAAAAGAGACGCCCGATGAAGTCTGAAACCCGCCACGCCCTGCTGCAGGGGAGCAGCACGCTGAGCTCCCCGCAACGCCTGCCTCCGACCGCCGTAGGAGCAGCGGCTGCTTCGCCGGTGCGGGTGGGAGGCGGCAGCGGTAACGCCGCGCCGGCGCCGGAGACGTCCCTGGAAGCCAACCTCTGCGGGGCTCCCGCTCCGCCGCGGCCCCGCCCCGCCCCGCCGCGGCCCCTCCCGTCCGCCCCGCCCCGTCCCGCCGCGGCCCCGCCCCGCCCCGCCGCGGCCCCTCCCGTCCGCCCCGCCCCGCCCCGCCCCGCCGCGGCCCCGCCCCGCCCCGCCGCGGCCCCTCCCGTCCGCCCCGCCCCGCCCCACCCCGCCCCGCCCCGCCCCGCGGGCCGCAGGCGCCCGTCTGTGGGCCGAGGGCGCCGCCTGCTGGCGGCGGGCGGAGCTCCGTTGCCGGCGGCCGCGGGCTCTGCGCTCCGGGTACGGCTCTGCCCGGTGGGGCTAGCCCAGCTCCGCGGGGTTTAAAGCTGGGACGGACCTTTAGCTTGTCTGGGGCCTTTAGCGCCTCTGTGATGACCCGCGTGTTTGAGAGAGCATCAGCACGAATGCAGTGTCTTTGTGTAAAAACATGCGTTTGACCAATTCATCTCTTCTCCATTTCATAGGATGGTTGAGGTTAGAAGGGACCTCTGGAGGGTCCTTGTCCAATGCCCTGCTCAAGCACGGTCACCTAGGACCAGTTGCCCAGGACCACGTCCAGATGGCTTTTGAATATCTCCAAGGAGGGAGACTCCACCGCCTCTTGGGGCTAAAGTCACACTCAGAGTGAAAAAGTGTTTCCTGATGCTGTCGGAACCTCCCGTGTTTCACCTGGTGCCCATTGCCTCTGGTCCTGCCACTGGGTATCACTGGAAAGAGCCTGGCCCTCTCTTCTTTATGCCCTGCCTTCAGGTAATTATACATATTGGTAAGACCCCCACCTTGAGCCTTCTCTTCTCCAGGCTGAACAGCTGCAGCCTTTCCTTGTAGGAGAGATGCTCCAGCCCCTTCATCATCTTTTGTGGCCCTTTGTTGGACTCTCTCCAGTTTGTCCATGTCCCTCTTGTACTGGGATGCTCACATCTGGACACAATACTGCAGGGGTGGCCTTACCAGTGCTGAGCAGTGTCACCTCTTTATCCAGACCTGCTTCTCCTGCTCTGTGTTGGGCTGTGCATAGATGGATGCTTCCTGCCATCCTTACAGTCTGGTCTGTCAGTGCTCTCCTTTGAGGAAAGGCAGCAGCACATTATCTCCTTGTCTGGGCCTCTGATGGTGTCTGTCCAGGCCAGAAAGCTACAGGTAAGCAAGGAGAATTGCTTAGCTATAATGTGCTGCAGCCCCACAAGAGGTGTCACAAGCTTGTTCTCCTGGGAGGCAATGTTCTTCCTTTAGTCTCACATGGACACACAATGGTACCGGACCTGCTAACACATGGTTAGGAGTGTGTGGAGAGATCATGCTGAGCTGCCGCATCGCCTCCAAGGCAAACAAGGAGGCAAAGTATCTTCCAGCAGATCTCCCTGCTGCCTGCACATGCAAGTGCATCACATGCTCTGTCCTTGGCCCTCGATACTTTGGGAAGGCAGTGTCAGCTTCCCTCTCCTGAAAAAAATGACAGACCAGGGAGCAATTCAAGAACGAGAATAGCTTCAGTGGAAAATGAATCATTCTGTTGTTTCTTTGTTACTAGCTGTGGCACAGCCAATTTCCACTTTACTAACTCAAATAAAAGTATAAACGCAGCCTTTTTATTAGTACTATTTATTGAGAATGTTGAAATATCATGTAGTTTCGAACTAAGAGATGAACTGATTAGATAGGTAAGTCATATAATTAATTGGAAGACCCTTCCGTGACAATTATATATATCAAAGCCATTCAAGTGAGAAAATGCAACCTTGAAAATGAAGTAGAGCACTTAGTCATTGCTGAAACATACAAGAATATGTGTATTTAGATATTTTACACAAAGGAAATCTTGTTTACAGAAAAGAGACCTTGTTGATTATCTGATACAATCAAGTGCTTGTGAAATATAGTCTCTTACAGAAAGTATTCCATTTCTTCATGATTTAGAGACCTTCTTTCAGCTTGGAGTGCTCTCTTTCATATTGACAACTTGAAGCAGATAGTCCATTATCTAATAAAAAGAGAAAAATAATGTTTATAGACCAGTCCTGAAAAAAGCCATTCACTAAGTTAATAAGCCTAGTATATATCTTCTCTGGGTATCCACATAACAAACACATTGCTAATAATCTTTCCAAAACAAACCTCATTTGTCTTGGTTAGTGTAATAACCAACTGCCAAAGTACGAGGAAACTCATTCTCTCAAATAACTCTCTCTGCGGTCTCATTTATATAGTGTCTCATTAGTGTTAAAAAGCCAAGTCATCAAAACAATTTAAAGCTTATTTTCCAACTTACTTTTACACTTAGGCCAACTTGCAGGAGAGATTTCCCTTCTGATCTTTAACTACTTTAAGACTGTAATTTATTCACAGAATAAAGAGCAGGCAAGATCTTAATTTGCCTGGTAGTAACTGAAAACAGAAGAAAATAACTCAGGTGCACTACCTTAAGCCTAATTCCCAGAACTACTATGCTCATCTCTTTGGCTTTTTTGACTATTTGTGTGTTACAGCACTTTTCCTACTCTCGGTGAGTCTTTTAGAAATAATTTTTTTATTCTTGAGAAATGTACAGCACAGTGGGAGCATTAGTCGTGGATAATGCACTGAATGAATTCGCGCTAATAAGCAAGACCCTGAATAGAGTTACCTGAAGTACATATCTGTATTTACTTCTGCAGCCTTCAGCTTTGGGGATTTCTGATCTTAAATTTAAAATTCAAATTTTAAATTAAATCAGCTAAATTTGAATGAGTCCATGAAACAAAGTCCTCATAGTACTTTTCTTCCAAACGCAGCCTCTCTTTGCTTATATTCAGCACATGGGAACATAGGGTTGCACACATACAGAGATAGACTCCTTGTGGTTAGCATCTCTGCAAGTGCATACTCAGACTATGAGAATTACAGCTCCCTCGATGGTGATATGGTCTTGGGACAGCTATTCCATCAGCCGACAGTAGGGTTCACAATTTACCTTTTTTGGTCACATTTCAATAGCCTAATCCAACAGGCCATTTCACAGTGAATAGTAACCCGCTGTAAACACAGTGTCTGATTCCTCCTAGAATTAATTTCTATTTCAAACTCCAACACAATATGGCTGGAAAAGTATTTAATGCCAAGTACAAATTTCTCATATGCACTGCATCATCATCATCAGTTTACTCTACCTGGCCACCTTCCACTGAGGCAGGTAGCTACATTCATCATTCCTGTACATGGACACCTTTGTTAGCTGTGGTACAGCAGCACCTTAAACAAAGGTGTTGTCTAACCAAACTTTGTGCAACATGGAACCCCTCACATCCAGAAAAATCTACATAATCAAAATCCAAAGGTCATTTATGCTCTTGTATCGCTCTGTACATGTATGACTGAATTTCACATGTATACCAGAATTCCACCTTTATAAATAAACAAGGCCTCCTTTATTAAAAATAACTATTATCATTATTTAACTGTTTAGGAAACTATCACAACCCTCAAAAAAGTAAAGCACGTTCCTTTCAGTCTTCAGGTCTTCTTCATCTGGAAGACAGATCTCAAAAAAGTATATAGCTTAACTTTCAGGTGCTGGGTTTTTACTTTCTGAAGCCAAAGGAAAAACTACACATCATAGCTTATCTAGGCTGCATTCAACCGGGTATTTGCGTCCAACAATAGGAAAGCACAGGTTAACTACTACTTTCATGATTACGTTTTACTTCAAGATGGAGACAAAGTTACCATTGAATACTGGAAATCAAAGCTTCTATGGCAAAATAAGGTTCTACAAGTTGTCATATATCTTAGTCACATGAAAGACGTTTTTTTTTTTTACTAGTCATTGGAGAAATCTGGATATTCAAGGCAATAATCTCATTATTCTACATATACATTCAACATCTGACCACAAAAATGTGGATATTAATTTAGGGTAAAAGTACCCACAAATGGATATGATTGAACTTACCGGAGGCAACTGTCAGCCTTCCTAAGTATGATTTATTACCAGACACTTTTAGAAGTCAAAAGACATTTCCCTCTTTACATAGCATAATGGAATTTGTTCATCTAATTTCATTACAAAGTTGCACACTGCAGAGCTGAAGATGAGATAAATAGTTTCCTTTTTAGATAGTATTAATCACAGTTATTATAAACATCCCTGTCATGAAGACATAGCCAGAGACAAGCCTATGAACAGCATTCGTATTAATGGTATAAGAGACTTAAATCATAGCTTAATTTAATGGGTAAATTTTTACCCATATTCAAGTCAAAACCAACGTATTCACTGACTTCACTGCACCAGGATTTCAGGAGGGAGGCTGGGCTGAAGTTAGCCCAGGAATATTAACTACATCATATTACAGTAGAATATGGGAAGAAAAAAACCTCCCTATTAATGTCTTTAAGGGAGTGTGTTAATCTTTTTGTTCTATTTCAATGTCATCCAAAAGAATTCTGCGGCTATATCACCATTACTGTACCTGATGCATTATAAAGAAAGGAGTTTTCTAGTAAATTCTGCAATTACGTCATTTAGACCCTGATTACTTCCTGTAAAACCTCATTGATATCCTTCCAAGTGTATTTTATAGGAGTTCCCAAAAGAATAGGGGTGAATCTGTTCCACAGTCTTGTTAGCTTGTGAAATAGTGCTAGTAAGTACATTAACTTGAGGGAAGACGAGGTGGGTCCTAGGCACACATTATAGCTTATCAGTAGCCACAGGCTCCTTTTGCAAGACCACAAATGACCACAGTAGTGGCCAGCACCCTCAGCTGGAGGGAAAAGACTTGCACGAGACAAAGACAGAGCTGGGAACAGAAGAAACTCTCCAACCCAGCTGCTCTATCCACTGATCGGCAGTACCTCACAAGCCAGACAAGATAATGCCAGCCAGAACAGCAACCGAGGAAGACATTCAATATGATGTGGCTTTATACACAACACCCTTTGCCTTCTTCCCGCCCTCTGTATTCACACCTGTTTTTCACACGAGCTTGTTTGTGCCGAGTTAATACAGAACTTGGTGCTGATGTGGTCATCTGAGCATGAAGTGCTAGAACAGAAAAGAATGGAATGACCAAGCAACCTGAAGGGAATCCAGACACTGAAATCTGCTTAATGCTTGCCGAGTTTATGCCCAGTAGCAAATTAGTTTGTAAAAAACACAATCTGTAAACAAGAGTAGAGTGTTACTTTACTGAATGACTAGTGCACGAGATGCATTTCTGCTACTTTTCTGGACAATCCACAAGTTAGAGGAAGCTGATACATTACTGTAAAATGAAATTTGAATATATGGACTGCTTTTACAGGTTTTATCTTACTTACGTCTTTCCAACTGCTACTGTCATCTGTCTCCCAGGTGCTCCGGGTATACCAGGGAAGCCCCCCTTTTAAAAAGTGAGCACTTTTGTTTTCATTTCCTTCGAGCAGCCGTAGCAAATATTTTGAGATTTCTTCCCACTGCCGATAGTCTTCCAGCTGCTTGATATTTTCAGGTAATGCTGAAAATGGGGTCTTGTTTTCTTCTTCATAAACATATGGAAAATCTCCAGCGCTTTTTTTCCCCATTAAATGTCCTGTAACAACAGTAGCATGAAATTAACCAAAACAGGTATAGATCTGATTGTTCAAATATCAGCTGGAAGTTGTCACTGACTGACAGTCTGCAGTGGGGGAAAGGGAAGGGGTTAGACGATGTCGAAGTTGAAGCACAACTGAGACTGGAGTTTTTATCAGTGTCACACACAATTAATTTCCTCTGTCTCTTACGCTACATTGTCAGAGAAAACAGTTGCTGAGGACGGGGCAGAGATAACCAAGCCTTTTGCCTGGAGCTAGGAAGAGGCACCTGGTAAGATTTGCTGGAGTAAGAAGTGAATGGGGAAGCTGTAGGATTGGGACTTCCCCTGCCTTGAGATGAGATGTGGGAACTCTAGTGTAAGCCTATGTTCCAGGGCCTTTCTAGGAGCTAAACTGTATGCACTTTTGATATACCATGGTGTACTGTCATGACGACAAAATCAGAGCTGGCTTTAGGCTGCGAAGGAGGCTACTGGGAAGGGGAGGGGGAGAGACAGCACCAGAGGAGCCTCCTGCAGGCTGAGCGCCCCGGGCCCCGCTGGGACCAGGACTCCCCAAGGTGTTGGCCGCGCCTTGGGGTGCTGGGGAGCCCGTGGGTCCCGCCTGGCTGCCTTCGGGCTTGGGTCCGGGTTCCGGCACCTATGAAGAAGGGTGGCGGTAGGAAATACAATCGCCAAATAAACATGTCGAAGGTGGGGGGGGGAAGCTGCGCTACCCCGCGCCCTCTGCCCCGCACAAGTCGGGGGTGCGGGGGCAGAGGCCGAAGGCTGTCCGGGAGGCAGCGCGGCTCCGCACCCGCTGCTCAGGGGCGGCACACTGCCGGCGGCGGGCTGTCTGCGGCGGCCGGCCCGGCCTCGCCCAGCGGGGCGCCGGCCCTCGGGGAGCCCGCCGCCGGCAGGGACCGGGCAGCGCCCGTCGGGGACGCGCTCGCACGGCGCCGCCGGCCCCGGGGCGCGCGGCGCCGGCAGGACAAGAGCGGCGCGCGGGCGGGGGGGGCAGGCCGGGACCTCGGCGCCGGGACCTCGCCGGACCGGCGGGGCGCCCAGCGCCGGGAGGCGGCCGTCGCCGGGCGCCGCTCCGCACGCCCCGCTCCGGCGGGCGCTGCCCGGGGCTGCGCGGCACGGCCCCGAGCCGCGCCGAGGAGCCTGGCGCCGGTGCGAGCCGCAGAGCGCCGGTGCGCTCGCCGCGGCCCTCCGCCCCGTCCGCGCAGCCGGGCCCCCGCCGGCAGCGGCCCGCCGCGGCGCCGGCGAGGCCAGCGCAGGCACGGAGAGCCGCCGCGGGAGCGGCGGAGCGCCGTCGGGGCGGCGCGGCGCCGGGCGGGGCGAGGCGCGGACGGGGGCCGGGCGGAGAGAGGGTCGGGCCGCGCCGGCGGCGGCGCGGCTAGCCGGGGTGGGGAGGGGGCGGCGGGCTGCCGGGCAGCGGCGGGCGGGACGGAGACTTACCCACAGCCCAGTGGCTGCCGCGGGGGTAGATCTTGGTGAGCGCGGGGGAGCCGCCGGGCTGCAGGGGCGCCGCGCCGCCCTGCGCCGCCAGCAGCGCCAGCGCCAGCAGCGGCAGAGCGCCGGGCCGCCGGGGGCCGCCGCCGCCGCCCATCGTGCCGCTGCCGCCGGGGCCGCCGCCGGTGCCGCTGCCGCCGCCGAGCCGCTCTCCGCTGCGGGCCGGCTCCGGCTCCGGCTCCGGCTCCGTCTGGGCGAAGCGTTGCCGCCGCTGCCGCCGCCGCCCCCCATTTATACGGAGCCGGAACCGGGCGCGAGCGGGGCTCCCGCGCCTGACGCCTCCTCACGGGGCCGGGGCTGCGGCCGCCCCCGGCCCCCCGTGCCTCCGTCCTGCCTCCGGCGGGGGCGGGGGCCGCTGCCGGCAGCCCCGGCCCCCCGCCAGCCTCCCCGCCCCGGCGGGGGCGGGGGGAGACGACGGGGTGTCGGCCCCGGGGCTCAGCCCTCCGCGGCGCCGGGCTGCGCTCCGCAGGCGCCGCCGCGGGAACCCCGGGGCCGGCAGCCGCTCGACGGGCTTTCCCGGGGCGCGCTGCGCCGCCGCCGCCGCCCCGCTGTTGCACACCCCGCTCCCGCTCGTCCCGTCCGGGGCCCCCTCCGCGCCGTCCTGCCCGGGCGGCGGCGGGCCCGTCCCGTCTGCGCTGGGTCTGCTGGGGGCTGGCTCCCCTGCCTGCCCGTGTCTGTGCCAGGCCGCAGGGAGTCGGTCCCTGGGCGCTTCGTACTTCCGGAGAGAGTGGGCAACGTTTCCCTTGGGGTTATTTTCTCGATTACGTTCGAAAAACAGAAACTTCTCAGCAGTTTGTTTTCCCCTCAACTCCCTTTGCCTTACATGGTGTGGTGCTCGGAGGTGGCCTGAGCGGCTGTGAGGGACCTCAGGGTGTGTGGGATGGATGCTGCTGGTGGTGCCCAGCATGGGGCATCAGCCCAGGGCCTCCTCTCCTCGGCCCCTTGGGCCCCTTGTACGGGTTGGGCAACAGCAACAGACTCGGCACAGGCGCTGATGGAGAGGATGGCTCTGTTGCAGGAGCATGCGGCTTGAGAGGAGACATAAGGTGCTTTGAGAAATGTAGAGGAGATGGGTGAGGGAATGCTGATTACACTGTGTGGTTTACCCTCTGCCGTGCAGGACTGTGTGTATGTGTGTTAAGCTTTCCTTGGTAAAAAAGGGTTTCACGCTGTTGCCACAGACTGCTGGACCAGGGAGCCAGGGTGACTCAGTTACCTTTCTGTTACAGGAACTATTTTTCTGAAGAAGTTTCTATTAAAATGAATCTATCTTCTTTACAGAAAGCATGAAAGTGTTCACTGAAGTGGTTTGCTGCTCTAGGCTAAAATGACCAAACAGGTTGAAAAATTTTTACTTATGGAAAAAAGAACGCTCCAGCATTTTTTTAAGTGGGAGGAATGTCTTTAAAACAACTAAACTCAAAGGAAAACACCACTTGAAGCTCACTGAAAGAGAAGATCTTGTGCAAAGAGTTTCTTTTAATTTCCAATATCACATAAATTTACTGTCACAGGTGACAGTAATGTGACTCACAGATTTACAGGACTTTTGTCTTTCCTTGCAGAGAGACCCTGTAAACTTTTGTGCTGGTTCTGGCTGGGATAGAGTTAATTCTTTTCATAATAGCTAGTGTGGGGCTATGTTCTGCTGTTGTGCTGAAAACCGTGTTGATAACACGGGGGTGTTTTTGTTCCTGCTGAGCAGTGCTTACACAGAGTCAAGGCATTTTCTGCCTCTCGCCCCATCCCATCAGCGAGCAGGCTGGGGTTGCACAGGAGTTGGGAGGGGACACAGCCAGGACAGCTGACCCCAGCTGACCAAGGGAATATCCCACACCATATGACGTCATGCTCAGTATATAAAGCTGGGGGAAGAAGAAGGAAGGGGGAACGTTCGGAGTGATGGCGTACTTCCCAAGTAACCGTTACACGTGATGGAGCCCTGCTTTCCTGGAGATGGCTGAACACCTGCCTGCTGATGGGAAGGAGTGAATTAATTCCTTGTTTTGCTTTGCTTGTGTGCGTGGCTTTTGCTTTACCTGTTAAACTGTCTTTATATCAACCCACGAGTTTTCTCACTTTTACTCTTCTGATTCTCTCCCCTATCACAACAGGGGGGAGTGAGTGAGCAGCTGTGCAGGGCTGAGTTGCTAGCTGGGGTTGAACCATGACAACCTTCCAGCATTCTAAGGCACCTGGAACTGGCCAACTTCGTAGTAGTTAATGGATGAAAAGATTTCCATCCTGAAGAGACAGTGCAGAGGAAAGGATGGATGAATCACTGAAGGAGGCAATATATGACTGTAAAGGCCATGAAGAAATGGAATGCTTAAATGCATACTCAACTTCAGGCATGTGAGTAGCTGCACTGAAGTGAAGGTGGATGAGTAGTAGAGGGATACAGAGTCCTGATGTGCTGATTGTCCCAGAGGCAAACAACAGAGACAGGGATGAAGTCATGTGGAATTGGTACAGTTTATGTGATGATTTTGCTGTCTGGGGAACTATGTCAGGAAGTAGGATACACAGTTAACAGAGCTAACTGTAAAGGACTTGCCAGATCCTTCAGCTAACCCTGCACGACTGGAACTGAACTACACCCAATGGAAACTACCATGGATGTGAATTAACATAATTACTGGGCAAACTATCTAGTACAATCACTTTTGAAGTCAATTGTGTATCCTACTGTATGAGCTAAATTGTTCCCTTGTTTAGTCTTAGTTTAGTGCATCTTCTTTTACTGATTAATGTGATTCATTCTTTTATTTTGATTATTAATTATGCATTCTTGTTTAATTTACAATAGTATTCTCATGCCTCAATCATGAGTTTCACTGTGCAGCCCGCAGTACAGCTACAGACATGTGCTCTGTGCTGAGTGACAGCTGATCAAATACAATATTGCCATCTGTGGTAAATTCTAATTGTTCATTGTAATTCAAGGCAGGAAATTGAATTCAGGAAACTGTCCATTTTCAGACACACACACCCTTCCCCCTCCCCAAGCAAAATACTTGGCTTTCCTAAGCTATAGCGGCTGTACTGGAAGCCCTCTGACTGCCCTTGCTTCCCCAGGCTGTTGTGCTGGACCTACCTTTGTGCTGGGGCCTCTGCCCTGGGCTGCAGCCATGAGCCATCCCTGTGGCCTCCGGGGCTGTGGTGCACAGCGCAGTGCAGCACAGCACGCCCTCCGCACAGCCTGGCTGCTGGTGCCCCTTGTTTCAGCCCTGGTCGCTCCAGAAGCCACTGACACGGGTTCCCTCAGACCCGGCTCCTCCAGACGGCTGAGCTGAGGGGAAGCCATCAGCAGGTCATCTCCCTGAAACTACCACATTTGCACAAATAAACTTAGTAAGTCACTTGTTTCCTAGTACTATGTTTGGCACAGTACTTTTGTTACTTTCAGCTGTTTCTGGTGGTTTTGCTTCTCTTGCTTTATGTAGGGCTTATTGAGGATTAACACCATAAAGCAATATTGAAACCTTCTGGTCAATAAGTCATATATAGTTGCATATAACACCTGTGCTGTTAGTAAGCTGTGGCTAGGAATGCCAAACCATGAATTCTTACTGTGTTCCTTGTTGCCCAATAGTCCTAAGTCTCTTTTACGACAAACGCTATGCAAACAAGTCAACCTTTCACATATTCTGTATATGTACTACATCTTCATGCATTTCATGTGTTAAAGGCTGTGCCTTCTCATTAAATCTCGTTTTGCACTGCTTGAGCTACTTTACTTCGAGATTGTTCCCTATACACATCCATTTTTATACCTTGTGTTATGGACTTAATGAAAGTTTAAATTAGTTTGCCCTTTAGGTGATTAAAGTTACAGTGAAAAATACTGATTTAGAGTATTGATCAAATTTGGGTTTGAATTTTCTTTTTAATTAGGATTAGCTTTTTGAGTGGAGCGATATTTTTGCCAAGGAAAACATGTTTTCAGGGTTTTCTCATAAAACAAATACAAAAATATGTTTAACTCCTCCAAAAATAAAACCAACCCCCAAAAATGGGTTATTTGAAGCAAGCCACCAACAAAAAGTCATTTTGAGGATTTTCTACTTTTATGGAAAAGAAAACCAATAATCTTCCCAAATTAAACCAACCCTGCAGATGTATTTATCTCTTTAATTTTACCTTTGCTTTTATATTGACAGCCATCATGAGAGCTTTCTCTCTTAATTCAGTATGTTCAATGAAAGTTTATCATACTGTTTTCAAAAGAAAATGACCCTAGTAAGATCTTTAATCCCGTAATTTGCACGTGTGACGTGATTCATTCATACACAGAACTGACACCCACAATAATGGACCTGAAATATAGAGCCCTCAGCAGGCTCCCAAAAGTGTCTGTAGGGAGTGTTAGAGGCAGGCTTGTATTTTTCCAAGGCAGCCTAGGCTGCACGACTCACTTTCCCCAAAAATTTATTGCATTTTTTATAATATGTGCAGGACACATCACAAACTCTGCTTCACTTTTTTGAGACATAGCTAGGGCTTTCTTCTGCCTAGTGGAATGCTTTTGTGGCTTTTGGGATCAAAATATCTATCAGGACATTCTTAGGACCTTCCTCATCCTCTGTCAGAATGACTGATAATCAGTTTTGCAGCCAAAATTCATCAGAGCCTGAGCCTGAGGGGGGGTGTGTGTAAACTGACCCACTCTTCCACACCCTGTAGTGGCAGAGCATTTGTGCAGTGGGCTGAAGAAAAGGTGATGCTGGAGTGGTTGTACCCCAATTACGATGGAGAGCCTTGGGGTTGGTGGGCACAGAGTGTGCCGACGGCAGGGAGAAGCAGGGGCGTTGGCCCTCACTAGGACCAGGATGCTGCTACAGTTGTCATCAGTTATCACAGACTCTGCCAGCTGCTGCTCGCCGCAGGAGGGAGGGGAACTGTGGCTGCAGTGTGTATGCACTTGGTCCTGTGCACAGGGCTGAGCACTGTCAGCTGTGTTGCTGTGATGAGGATGCCTTAATCGCAGTGGAGTATGTGCTTGAGCAATGCTGCTTGCTCATGGCCTTATGAGAATTAGGCAGATACATTAATTAAATGAACTAACTGAATCTCTTCAATAAATAGTCTTGTGGCTTGACACCACCCCCGTGTCCCTTCAGGCCCTTAGTAGCTCTTGTTGAGCAGGAGAAAACATATGATTTGCTTTATTAATGGGCAGTATATCTGTGCTCCTTGGCCTGTGGTGTGTGACAGGACTGTCTCTGCCCACAGCTTCCCTGGTGAGACCCCTGGGGCTGTCTGGTACTGTCCCAGACCCAACTGCTGATGGCTCTTGGGAGCAGGTTGAGCTGTGAAGGAAGAAGCCACTCCTTGACATATTTATTATGCCATGATCACTGGGACCTGTAGACCTTGATGACTTTTTGTAGGCAGGATTATCATCTGCATGCCATGGCTCATGTCCCCTCCAACTCCAGGGATTTACTTGGTCCAGGCTGGCAGTTGCTCTTTTTATTTTGTGCCTTTCCCTGCTAGCACCTTTGGACTAATGGGGCATGAATTAATGTATTATGTACCCTGGCATGTCTTTCGTGGTGTCACAGCTAGAAATGGGCTGTAAACAGTTCAGCAAAGGGAAACCTGACTGGAAAAAGAACTCAGCACTGAAGCAGAATAACCCGATACCTAATAAATAAAACCAAAACATCCATTTAAAAGTAACCCAAACCACTGCAAAGATGCTGAAATATTCCAATATGTAACTGTAGAAAGTGGCAAGAGCAGCAAATTCGACGTGGTGGTGGCTGAGAGCCCCACCAACATAGCAGTGGGAACCAGGTAAAACAGCAATGGCAACAAACCTCCAGCCAGAATAGAGCAGAGAGACATGCCACCTGCAACCCCTCGTGCACAGGACCCCCAACCCAGCCTCACTCACAGTACAGCTGTGAACGTGGCATGCACAAGGCATGGGAGAAGGCACGAGAAGCATTATCACATACCCCATCCCTTCCCTGGGAACAAAGAGCATATAAAGCAGATCGATGTGAGGTCTCATGCACCTCGGTCAGCAATGCTCTCTTGGATGAAGAGGCTCACATAGGAAAACTTCTGCTATGGATGCGGCTGGGCTGCGCTGCATGGAAGGGGGTCCCACCCTGCAGCCAGGAAGCCAGGGGTATGAAGGTGTGCATGGGCACAGGCACGGGCACAGACAAGGCTGTCAAGGCTCCCATGGACTGGACCACAAGTAGGCTGGTGAATGCCTGGTCCATGCTCATCAGGTTATTTGGGTGCTGGGCAGCCAGGTCTGAACAGGCAGGGACAGCAGGGATGGGCCCAAAGACCCATCCTTTCTCCTTGGCCTCGTCACCTCTTCCTCAGCCCAGCTGAGGATCCAGCCTGCTTCTTGAATACATTTGTGCATTATTAGTATTTCTTTATTTACTTGTTCATAAGGATAAAAAAAGATAATATGGATTTATTCTTATTTTTATTAGCCTTTTCAGAAAAATAATATTTTGGTAATATACAGAAATAATATACTGGACCCCACCCAACAGAAAAGGAGCCAGGTACAATAAATGCATGTTATCAACTGTGAGTGACTCATTAATTTGAGACAACCTTTCTTTCTTAAAGAAGAAATCCAATAACATAAATTTGTGTTTGAACATCAAGAAACAGCTCCCTTCATTTTAAAATACCTTTCTACTTTCATATATCCCATGGCAAAGTAAACTACTGTTGTGCTCCATGGCAGGAAAACATTAATGGATTTTAAATGCTATTATCACAATAACACTCTTTAATTTGCTTCCTTAATATTTTAGACAACTATGATTATTCTATCAGCAAGGCAGATTTTATGGAAATAAAAAGGGATAAAAGAAAAATGGTGTGCCTTTCATCATTTTCTTTGTAGTGATCCTGACATAAGAGACAGCTATAATATATGTACAGAACAAACAATGGTTTAAGCATATCGCCAATGTAATAACAGGGCATGATCACTAAGGAATACTTTGTAAATGTTGAAGATGCTGAATTGACTAATCTCCAGCACTTCAAACCTGTAGTGAGGGCAGGCATTCTGCAAATAACCTGAAAATTGACTCTCTGCGGTAACAGTTCCCTGAAGAACTGAAGACATTTTTCAGAGAAGAGCTCCACAACTTTACAGAGGCCAAAAGTATGAAATAATAAACATTTATTTAATAAGGCACAGTTTAAGATATTTGATACTGTTTGTGCTGCATTTTAGGAAGTCCTAAACCTAGACAGTTAGAGCTTAACTAAAGCGATTGCTTATTGCACATTTAGTGTACGTGTGTGCTGCATAAGCATCACATTTTTTGTTTTCGTGATTTTTGTGGTAGAGGGGTTCAATATTTTGAGAATTTGAATGGGAAGCATTTGTGTTTCTGAATTCTCAAGAAGACGGAGGCAATCCCAGCTGAGCCTTCCTGGAGAGGACAAAATGCTTCAGGCGACATTGCTGTGCTTGTGGTCCTGGGAAGCACAGAGCGATGGGGATGTGAACTGCAGGCGCAGAGCTTGTGCACTGCTGCAGGCACCTCAGGGTGGGGAGAGGTCGTCTTCATAGAGCCGTAGACTCACAGAATGGTTTGGGTTGGAAGGGACCTTCAAAGGTCATCTAGTCCAGTGCCCATGCCATGGGCAGGGACATCTTTCAGTAGATCAGGTTGCTCAGAGCCCCGTCCAACCTGATCTTGAATGTTTCCAGGGATGGAGCATCCATGGGAGCATGTGGAGCACCCAGAGAGGTGACCTCTTCCAGTGCCTCACCACCCTCACTGTAAAACATTTCTTCCAATCTAAACCTGCCCTCTTTCAGCTTAAAACTGTCACCCCTTGTCCTGTCACTACAGGCCTTGGTAAAAAGTCTCTCCCGGTCTTCCTTATAAGCCTGCTTTATATATTGAAAGGCCACAAGAATGTCTCCCTGGAGCTGACTCTTCTCCAGGCTGAACAACCCTAACTCTGTCAGCCGTTCTCCATAAAAGGGGTGTTCCAGTTTTCAGATCATTTTTGTGGCCTCCTCTGGACTCGCTCCAACAGGTCTAGGTCTTTCTTGCACTGAGGACCCCAGAGCTGGACATAGTGCTCCAGGTGGGGTCTCGCCAGAGTGGAGCAGAGGGGGAGAATCACCTCCCTGGACCTGCTGGCCACACTGCTGGACACGGCTGGCTTTCTGGGCGGTAAGCGCATATTGCCACCTCATGCCCCTATCTTCAGCACCCTGGTGCACAGAGCTTGCCTTGGGCTCACTCAGCCCATCAGACAACATGCCCCAGGCTTGGGCCAGGGGTGTGAACTCTTGTGGCTTCCAGGAACGTTGGAGGAGGATTGACACAGCTATGTGTGATACTTACACTTTCTCCCTTTCTTCTCCTCCAATTTTGAGTGCTCATTGGAAGTGGACTTTGTCAGGCTTTTGTGGGGGTAGAGTGTGGCAGGGGCTGCTCCTCACCTGGGATGGGAGGATCGCCCACAGCTCCTCCAGGTCCAGCGGCTGCAGCTCCTACTGCAGGGACTGCTCCTGCTGCCACCCTCCTGGGAGCCCGCTGTAAACAACAGCCAGGGCTGCCTGTCCTCAGAGATGCAGGCAGTGCTGCATGTCTGGGTTGTGGCCCACACCCAGCACCATTCAGTGCCTCCAAAGCCCATAAAAATGCAGTGCTGACTGGGGCAGGTGGCTGGAGCAGCCCCTCTGCCAGGCACCGCTTCAGCTGTGTGGACCCCAAAGGGTGACATTGACCCTGCTGCTGCTGCTCAGGTGAGTAACTCACTTGCAAGGCAAGAGCAATGTAGAACTCTTTGCTTGCATTGATCACTCTTTCAGAGGCAATTGGAATCAATTTGTCAAATTGCCATTGTGGAGAACAGTATCTGTATCTTTTACATTTCAGCATTTGGAGAAATAAGGTGTAGCAGACACATCCCAAGTGGCCAGATCAGATGCAGTTATTCCAGTTGCATTTCATGACTATTTTTTCACACTTACATCCCTACTATGAAATACGGACTTTTGGGCTGGGCTCAGGGTTAGGACACTCAGACCTGGACACACATGTGGATCAGAGCAGTCACTGTCATGAAATAGGTTTATTTCACAGTGGTCAGACCAGTGCCATGCACTGTGCCTCCTTTTATCTGGGAGGGCAATTCCAGACTTTGCGTTGGCTTCAAATTTTGCCATGTGCTTATTGAGAAACATGCGGCAGCGGCACAAAGAGCTCTGGTAAGCCTCAGTTTCTGCCAAAAAGCCCTCTGTATAGGGAAGGGCTCAGGGGGCAGGTTAAGCATGGGGTTCATGGTGAGGGGGCAGCGGTCATTTTCCCTGGACAGTCTGAGCCATTTCAGCACGATTTCCACACGAGCTCGAGCTGGGATAGTGCAGCAACCAGCAGGTGACCCATCTGCCAATTCGTTAGTTTGCAACTAAATATATGGAAAATAAGCACAGAGGAAATTTAAAACTACAAGTTTTGTTTCCCAAATGTCAACTTTCTTCCACATATAGCTGCTGATGGTGGATTTATAAACACCATATGTCACCAGGTGACAGAAAGGACAGGCATTAGCAAACTGCAAGGCTATCAGGTGGCCCCAGACTCCTGTCACAAGAAGCAAAGCAGGAAAACAGCACCCCTTGAAGCACTGGCAGAAAAGTCACTGTCCCCTAGAAGCAGGGAGGCACCACGACCAGCTCTGAGCCCCTGGGCCACGGTCAGGTGCCCAACACAGCCCCAGCTGCGCTGCAACTGCTAGAGCACTGAGCTGGCTGGGAAGGTGAGCCAAGGCTTCAGGCATCCCTGGGGCAGAGTCACACTGTGTGCCCTTCCCAGAGAACAAGCAAAACCCCAGGTGGCCTCCCCTTCTTCTCCTCCTCACTTACACCCCAGCACAGAGTGGAAACGCAGCCCCTGTGCCCCAGGGGGCTTACAGAGGGCTGGCGCACCAGCACCCCGCTCCCCAACGCCCAGGCCTTCATGCAGTCAGATTTTTCACATATACCTTTCAGTTTAGTTCTAGCAAATGTGGTCATCAGCACAAGAAACTAATGTGATCGCAAAAGAAACAAAACTTTGTCCACAGCTGCTTTATTTGTAGAACTCAGATCCAGAGAAAGGTTCATATTTCAAACAGCTTCAAAATTCAGGTGGTGGTCATGTCCATGTCAGATTTCCATATACCTACATATAGATACAGACTATATATAGCATGTGTATATACAGTTTCTGCTGATAGCATATTCACACACAAATGATAGCAAAGCAGAGTTGATTCTATATACAAAAGCATAAATGATGACAGAAGAGACAGAATATACTTATTTAAGCCAAGCTGCGTAGCAGAGAAACATTGAATTTTTGTCACGTGGGTGGCTTACATTTTGTTGGCTTTTGGCCCCTAAGATGTTCAAATAAACACTGATAAAATCCATGCACGCAAAGGAAAATGTCTTTTTCATCACTGTTGCTCACTATCTTGATTAAACATAGAGAGAAATTACTTGCTAACAAAGCTTAAACTGGAGTTCTCTCTCCAGTTACTCCATGTACTCATTTTATCTCTACCAAGGCAGGCAGCAGTTCAACCTGAATGTCTGGCAGCCAGGACTTGGATGCCTCCAGTGCTGCCCTGCCAGAAGGGCTGTGAGGAACAGACGGGCACCCAGCAAGTGATGCTGGGGCTGCCCTGCACACTCCCAGCCTTTTTGACACAAACGTCAAACACCAAAGTGCTGAGAAGAAACAAGTGGAGGAGACTGAACAAAGCCAATCTCCCACACAGCCCTTTCCTGCGAGCACAACAGTATTCACAGCCATGGGGACCCACCCCTGCCCTTGCCCTGATAGTCTGCGCTGATGGCCCCAACCCCGGGGCTCACCACGATGCCTTCTGCACATGCCGCAGCCTGCACAGCCATGACTGCACAAGGACAGTTTTTAGCCAAGCTGTGAAAAGGCACCTAACCAGAAAGAAAAAAAGAAACACCTTCAATCAAAGTCTGAGCTGTTCCTACTCCCAACTGCTCAGTTAAAAACATACTGCCTGTGCCTGTAGCATCTTGATCTTCCTCAGAAAACCCAAAATCATCCAGAGGACTTGCTAGGATGGAGGCATTTGCTTTAAAATGCTCTTTTCTTTTCTCCAGTGACACAATGCACAGTATTTCACACCACTAGCCATTCTTGTCAGGGAGTACTGATGTCGAAGCAGCATGTGAGCTGAGGTGAACCAGTTACCACAGCTTCAAGGATCAATGGAGCACTCTTGCCTCCAGTTCATGTCAGTAGATCTACCAATTATATCCTTGACCTGTCCTGACTTCAAAGGGAAGCTGCAGCCTAGAAGCAGAGCAGGCAGTTGAAGAAAGAAATTGTATTTGTGAAACGGGAAAACACCCTGATGCATCGAATACGTAGGATCTTAACCCACTTTTTATTAGTCATCCCCATCTATAACCTGCCGAAACATATGCACAAGCATAGTTTGTCCCTTACCTCTGGAGAGTGTATGTAAGATTCTGCTTGAAGCACAAGGAACAGCAATATACATAAATTTAATTTGGGGCTGGCTTGTACCCTTGCTGCAAATTATTTTAGAGGTGATAAACAGATGAACGGGATAGAATAGAGTAGTTGGAAGAATATTTCAGCTGGAATGGACCTACAATGATCATCTAGTCCAACTGCCTGACCACTTCAGGGCTGACCAGAAGTTAAGAGCATGTTAGTAAGGGCATTGTCCAAATGCCTCTTAAACACTGACAGGCTTGAGGCATCGACCACCTCTCCAGGAAGCCTGTTCCAGGGTTTGACCACCCTCTCGGTAAAGAAATGCTTCCTCATGTCCAGTCTGAACCTCCCCTGGTGCAGCTTGGAACCACTCCCATGCATCCTGTCCCTGGATGCCAGGGAGAAGAGATCAGCACCTCCCTCCCCATGTCCACTCCTCAGGAAGCAGCAGAGAGCAATGAGGTCACCCCTCAGCCTCCTTTTCTCCAAACTAGACAAACCCAGAGTCCTCAGCTACTTCTCACAGGATGCGCCTTCCAGCCCTGTTGCCAGCTTTGTTGCCCTTCTGTGCATTCAAATACACATTCAAGTACCTCAACATCCTTCTTAAATTTTAAACATGAAGTTACATGTTATAGTTGGGAAAATCTGACAGCTCACTGTTCCCAAAGGTCAAACCTGCTCCTCCTCCTTTGCCTCTACCATGCTCCTGTTTCCCCCCGCCCCCGCCATGTGCTTTGCTGAGCCTGCTCAACTCACAAATCTGCCAGAGAACTACTAACTTCTTCCTGGGTTCACAAGTTGCATTGGCTCCACTGAACATGAGAGCTTACACAAAAAGAGATATATGACCAAGTTGTCTGCAGCAGGAGGATCCTCTGATCTCAAGCAATTGGAGCCGACAGATAAGTTCAGCTACAACATGCAAAATCACCTTCAAACTTGTTCTCAGCAAGACTAGCAGGAAAAGCTGGTAACATTCAGTTACAAAATATATCACACAAACTGCATTCTCTCCACTGCAAACACTAATAATATTTAGCAGACATTAAAGCATTCAAGCATCGTACAGTCCAATTTACTCACAGCAGAAAGAAAACATTCTCCTTCAATTCCACCAAAGCTCATTTATTATTGCTTATCAGCCTAAGAACTAAAAGATTCTGTACTGTTAAAGGAGAAGGAAAGGGTTTATACCAGAAATTTAGATTCTGGGCAAAACATTTGGCACTCCTTCCCTCCCTGACTTGTACTGTAAGGAAATTAATAAGCAGCACTAACTAGATCATCAGAAATAGAAATGGTTGGCTTAAAGTAGCTCAGTCAGTTATGGGAATGAAAGTCAAGAACAGAACCAAGAGCAAAAAAGCAACCCAATCCAGTTGGTCGTGAGTAATCTCTAAGCATTCAGAAGCACCCAACAAACCAGGCCTGAACAAAGTAGCCACCAGTTAGCAAACTAATGCATTTCTTCATAGAAAAGGTAAGCTTGCTAGTGATCAACTGAAATACTATGAGAATTTTGGAAACAATTACGAGATTCCTAAATCTGAAAAAAAAAAAGCCAACCCAGTCTTTTATCCTACATAAGAATAGCCGTACCATGTTTTAGTGTTTTTTACCATGATTTTAGCCCATTTTAGTGTTCAACCACCTGCACAGTAAAGATTTTTTTTTTTTTTAATGTTCAGATGGACTTGTCTCTTGCCTTGTCACTGGGCACCACTGAGAAGACTCCCGCTCCATCTTCTTTATACCCTTCCCACGCAGGCAGGAACTCTTCATATTTTATAAGATTTATCATTACAGCATCACGTCCTACTAGCTTAAAAAAAAGCTACTGTTTATCACAAAATAGAAAATAGATTATCTATATGGTTGAATAAGTTATTGTACATGGCTGACCAAAGTTGCTTTGGTGGATGCAATTAGCATATCTCAAGGCATCCAGCTAAAACCAGGAAGATAAACCGGGCCTGCACTGTCATCCAACATTTCACTAAAAGAGCAGATTAATATGGCAACACTGACAACCATATTTTACTTCATTGTGCAAGTCAATTCTGCAGGTTAAGATTTATCAAGAAGAATTAAAACAAGACACAGGATATCATACCCAAGAAACACAACCTTTTTTTCTGAGCATGAACCCACATATTTAGATGTTATCCTTGTGTCATTTTACTAATCCATGTTTCCTCAACACAAGAATAAATTCCCATAATAATGTGCTGAATTTGTCATTTGGGTTATGTCCAAAACCCCACTCAAACTTGGAGCTGACTGTGATTGCATTGGGGTAGGTAGGTAGGAATAAATTCTGATTTCAGCAATATGGGGAGGGAATAATAATAATAAAAAATCTTACTAGACATACACTGTCTCCAAAAATGAAATTATTTTTTCTTAACTGTGATGGTACACTTCTGGGAAGACTGCATTAAGGATACCTAAATTATTCTGACATGCCATTTATTATACTCAATTTTATTTCTACACAATTTGACACAAAGTCAGTCATGTTTATAATACAGTTTGTCATGAAAACTGCTTACTGGGACACAAAAGAAGTAATATTACTTGGAAAAATTCAGCAGTTGCCTGCTTTTCAGCACTAGCAGTTACAACAGAAGATGTGCCATTGTTGTATAATAGTATATTTTTGTAGAGGTAAGGTATTACAGAAGAAACAAAACTCCATAGGAAAAAAGCATCATGCTGTTCCTTATCAAAGCTACAAAAACAAAGCAAGTGAGGAAAACAAGTTCTGCTTTGTTGAAGGTATCACACTGACATTTGAAGCCAACAAGAGAAAAATCCAGAAGTTCATGTAAGACAGTTATCAGGTAAGTTTTAAAATGAAAAATCAATTTCATGTTTAACACTATTCAGGTATCATATGATAGAAGAGAACAATATGTTCTCAAAACTGGAATATGAGTTACGTCTTACCCTTAATGGTAATATTACTTAAATACGCTTCTGTGCTATTAATTCAGTAATTTAGAAGTGTTAATAAAGCCCCATAAAATCTTTTTGTTAGGTTTGTTTTATAGCTAGGAACATAAAGGCAGAATGGTTAATAGCCTGAATTCTAGAAACTGTACAGAGTCCCTAAAAATTAGGCCTCTAAAAATCAGGCCTTTAGTTTTTTTTTGTCCCTACACCACAAAGGAGCAAGTTTCAAATTCAGGGAAAAAGCTCCTTGATCCATTTCTCAGTTCTTAATCAGAATGAAAGACCCTTTCTTGTCTATTTTTGTCAGCCATATCTAGACAACTTTCTTCAGGCTTAAGTCTGACTAAGCTCCTACAACTCACTACCTGTTCCAACACATATGCTGTGTCCTTACAAGTACTGATAAAAATTTGTATGGTCGTGAAAAGAAAGGGCACTGACAGAGATTAAAAATAATCAAGCAAAAAAAAAAAAGAACAAACAGGAGGAAGAAAGTGGGTTCAGATGCAGTACCACTTAGGAAAAACACCACAGCCTGTCAAGGAGTGACATGACAGTCAGTGTCTTCCAAACAAGCAAAAGGCTAACTGAAAGCAGCACCTATTTAAGATAGTAAATATGCAATTACATAATTAACCAACAGCCAAAACCTTTACTCATTAGTTGTACAGTTTATTTAGACAGGACAAAAGCTTGCACAGTTTTGTAACTGTATACAGAAATGAAAACATCTGAAATATATTAGGTTTTTTCCCCTGTATATTTAACTTTGTTCTTGGAAAAGTGACTTTTTTTTTAGGATTCACGTTTCAGCAGTACATATGCTCCCATTACTGCCAGAAGAGCATACTGCAAAAGAAAATAAAGACTGATTATCATTTCTTTTCATAGAAGCTCTGAAGTTACAAATTGTTCAAAGTGTGCCCTCTCCAACATTACACTTTCTAGATGAGTACACAATTGTAGACTTGTGTTCCTACAGAATTACAGGAATGTAATGTGATCATATTCATTAAAAATAGGCATCACAACTGTATACACTTAACTTATGACATTCCTATAAATTAAATGTCTTCAAATGATTACAAATACTAAGCTGTACTGGATAACAGACAAGCTAAAATAAGCAAGAAAAACACAGCTCATTTTACATTAGGTGCCAAACCAGAGAAACAAATTTATTAACACATTCTTATATGCAAGATTCTTACTACCTTTACTTGCTATTTTATAGTTTTAAATTCAAGTATGCAAAATGTCTGTATACATACCTTAAATTTTGGATAGTCATTCATTATTATAGTTACCATACCAACATAAGGCAAAAATCTGTAATTGACAAAACAGATGAATGTAAAACTAACCTTCAAATATTACATGGAAGTGTTTCAACGTTACTCAGTCTTGAATATTTTAGATAATGGATTTCAGAGAAAAAAAATTCAGATTTCAGACAGCAAGAGCTTTAAAAACAATATGCACTTAATAAAAACTTGGGAGCAAGATCTCTCAGATTTCCCTCTCCTCCCATGCTTCGTCTTGCTGCATATTATTCATAGCATTAAAAATACACATGGATCCCAGAAATGACAAGTAAATATCATCGCAATGAGGGGTACCCACAAAAGCCTAGCGTCCTACAACACAGGGGAATCAGCTTTTCAGGGTCTCCTGTTGTTCTGCAGCTATAAAAGCCCTATAATCTAACACAGAAAGGGTTTCAAACTAATACAGGAAGTATTTAAAATTAGCATTTAACCTAGTCTACCAGCATTAAAGGTTTAGAGGGGCACTTGTTCTGTTTCTTTTTATTTAACTTGAAGGCAGGGACATAATCTAAAAAAATAAATCAACAAATAAATATTCTTGCAGAAAAGTATTTTGTACTGTTACGCAAGTTCACCCCATATTTATGACAACTTATGGAACTCTTAATTTAGGCAAGAAAATACACAAGTATATAATGTGATACAAGAAGTCCTACTTTCCACTGGGTTTGGCCTATGACATTAATCTTAGCCTAGTGGACATGGCAGAACTCACATCAAGCTTCTCATGGCATCACTAAGACTCTCATAGCCCGAATAATACTTTGCCACAGGCTCTAAGCAAAAGCATTCCAAATAGGAACAGTATATAACAATAACTTATGCTTGTCACTAATGCACATCTGAATGCGAAATAATTTCCCCCCCGCCCTTAGATTTTTCTCAAATAACTTGAATAAATTTTTATCTGAGAGATTTCCTCTCAACTGGGGAAGGGACCAAAGTCAAAAGCTCTAACCTTGCACAAAATTCCTGTGGAATGTGGAAATAATTCCCTAGTAATTTCTAGGAATTACAAGGATGAGTTGGTTAATTTTGTATCTACTGGTGAATTATTTGTTAAATGTGCCATTTTTTCAGAAAGTTAATTTCCACTCTCCACATCAGTGAGAGGACTACAGAAAGTAACTTTTCCAGGTAAAGCAGGGGTTTTTTATTTAAAAAATACCATACGTACCAACAGCAGAACTGATTTAGATTCTAAATTTTCTATTTTAGTTACAAAGAACATAGACATATTGCATTACTTACCCTCTTGCTCTTCCAACAACATCTTTCTTCTCTAACCAGTTCTGACCTTCTTTGTATAAGCCTCTATCATCAACTTCGTTATTATCACCTTTAGTCAGAAATTTGATGTTCCCATTTTCTCTAGAAGGCAATGAGGTGATGAACTAAATACCACTTAGTTTAAAAACCTCAATTAACATCTACAAAACACAATGAAGATTAAAAGTGCTACAAGATTAGATAACAATGTTTACTTTCAGTCCTGCCTGTCCTGCTTATTTAACAAACACCATTAAATCATTAACATTACAGGTTTTACTGAGAGAGTCAATAGATTTTAACAAGGAGTGTTTTTTAAAACACTCCTAGATTGTCATTTGATGTAAGCAATTACACAATGAACATGAAAGGAATATTCTCCATCCAGAGACCTCCTCAACAAAAGCAGTATGTGCCCATCTGGGAGAAAAAACTCCAACCTTCTGCATTTTCAACAGAACAGAAATTTAACTCTGAAATACTGAATAATACCCTACTAAGAGGGGTTTTTTTGTGGGGAGAGGGGGCGGGTTGGGTTTAGGTTTGTTTTTTGGTTTGGTTTGGTTTTTTGTTTTTTATTTTAAACAAATTGTGGAATAAGATTCTGTGAAGTCATCACACATTAGAGAATGAATTTAATTGAATTTGAATCACAAATTTCAGATGAAGTAGACCCCAAAAATCTTCACTTAAGAAAGTGGTATAATAATACAATGCTTTAGGCAATTTTCTTCTAAGTTCTATACACCTGTTTAACTCTTAATCATATTTATGTCAAAACAAAGCTTTGCCCTTCTTTTGAGGAAAATAAATATTGAAGAGCCTCTAAAGTAGCTGCAAGTCTGCATCAAATTAGGTATTTTGTCACTAACACTGCAATACAGTTTTAGGTCACTCATTATTGTTAAACAATATAGTGAGTTCCAGGCAAAACCTCACTTACGTTTGACATTTATTAATGTAGCAAAAAAAAAAAACCCCACACGTAACCAGCCCTTAGATATCATCATGCAGGCAGAACATTATGTGGGGTTTTTAAGCGATTGTATGGAGAAATCCAAAGCAGGTGGCACGCTTTCCCCCCATGGATGAATGCCTGCAGAGCTCAGAGAGCCAGGTTGCTCCCTCAGAGCCAGAGCTGACATCCTGACCTCTCCTGGCCATTAGGGAGGCTCATTCCTTTTTGCAGGAAGAGAGGTTTAAAACCCGGAACACACCCAAACCATAAGCCTTCCCTACTGTTTCAAATGAATAAAGTATCTTACACTACATTTTGAACATGATATAATTTGACCACTGCTGTTAGAAAACCTGCCATGTTTTGCTCCCCTTCAAGCATTAGGCATATGTGCAGATACCGCATACAAGACTTCAGTTCAACACTCCCATTTAAATACAGTTAAGTTTACAGTCTTCAAAACAATTTTGCTCAAGAAGCTGCTAATTGCAAGTAATGATATCAAGAAAGAAGGACTCTTTATGAAGACAAATTAGGTACTAAAAAAAGAAAAAGACATAATTGTTGGATATACATATTTGTTTCAAAAATGCACTGAAGAACAGATATCACTCAAAAGACAAACACCTTCAGTTCACGGGCAGGAACTCCTCAGGAGCAAATATGTCAATGCTTGCCACCTTCAGGTTAGCTTTTCACTGTGCAGAATTAGAAACAGAATTGCCTCTCTGTTTGAGAAGGAACTGTTTATCATACCAGGCATAAGCAATAAAGGTAGAAGCAAGTAATCTACCTGCTGCTTTTCAGCATGATTTTTTGTTAGCATTGATACTAACAGACACAAAAAAAATAAGAATCTTTTCTTTCATTCAGAGTCAAATCTCCTTTCTGGAGATTTACTTGTCAGACTTTACCTATAGTTCTGATTCTGAATCTTCACCTTCTTTCAAAGATTTGCTTTTAGAAGTAGCTATTTCTCATAACCAAAATCCCAATTCTACAACAGTCAGTACAGAAGTAGACTCTGCTCCCACACTTATTGCTACTGCTGGCAAAAATAACATGTATAGCTTCTGTTACGGGACTCCTCTTTGGCACAGGTTTACCTACTTTGAACCTGAGCAACTTCACTGAGGGACAAGAGTCAGGATCTCAAGAAGTGTGCCATAGAACTGGGGTCAAAAGCAGATCACATCCTAGAGATGAATTTTATCTTACAGCATATCCTCACTTGCCTTTTTCATAAAATACTATCAAATTAAAATGTAAGTAAAAGTCACAGCGAAGGAAACTATATTTAGAAACAAGGAAAATGCCAAGTTGCATTACTTTTCATGTATTTTGATTACTCTGTGAACTATTGGAATGTCTCTGCCTTCAACTTTAAAAACAACTATTTCACCAGCTCTGATTGGGTCATCGTGGAAATTCGTTAAGAACAAGAGGTCTCCCCTGTGAAACGCTGGTTCCATGCTGCCACTACAAACAAAAGGAAAAAGAGTTTATTAGCATCATGGTAAATGAAAGAACCATGAAAACAAAGAATATTTAATTCTAACAGATAAACTCACGATTTTAACTGAAATCTGTAGCTTTACCCATTCAGTAACACTACACAGACATTTAACACAACCCAAACCTCTAAGTCCCAAGCTAAGCCAGGCTACAGAAGACTTTCTTACTGCCTCAGTGAAAGAAAGAAAGAAGCTGTACAGAAAAGTAACAGTACTGTAGCTATGAGGAAGGAACAAAACGAGCCACTCTGGCTAAGAAAACCAATCCATTAGTGAAAAGCCAAAATATGTTTCACAGTACATCAGGAAGTACTCTATACATAGAAAGAGTTTAATTAACATGAGCAAGAGTTACGCTTACATCAGCAATTACTATTAATGATCAGAAAATCCATGGCTTTTTTCAAAGCCAGCCACAGTATCTTTTGGTAACAACCTTTAAGGTGGGATTCCAGATCCCATAACTAATAACGATTCCCATTAAAATATTGTTATTTACTGCATACATTCCTTGCTGACACACATTCAATTTCTGTAAGGCTGAATCTTCCAGGCACACGTTTAACTTCACATATTTGATCAGCACTCAGAGGCCTGCAGGACTAGCACTTTATATACCACATATCTACTGCTTCCACAAACTTCAATGAAAACTACACTGCAATTTACAAAAGCAGCCTTTGCTAAGTGTCCAAAAACAGAGTTAGAAGAAAATAAGTGTTTGAGTACTTCTTTAAGTAGGTGAGATTTCAAACTCCAAATCCATCCAAAGGGGAAGGGGAGGAGACAAAGGACAAAACAATATTTGGACTTTAACAAAAAAGCCTTTACATCAACTTACCTGAGCACCACAACAATAGGGCTTTCACTTCCAGTAATGACGATCAGCCCTTTCCATATCATAAGGGCAGAAGACACTATCATAGCAAAATTTAAGACTTGGTAATACAGCTATATGAAACAAGAAAATTGTTTTTAAAAGTCACTGTGTTGTATTTAGAAGCACAACATAGAATTTCAACCCATATGCAACACTGAATCACAGTCCAGGCACGTGGACTTCTAAGCTAAAATCGTATTCCAGCAGAAGCCTCATGGAACAGATTGCTGTATCGGCAATCCAACCATACAAACCACACTGCAGCATAAAGTTTTAATCCACTGCGTGCCTCAATCTTGGCTTATTATGCCTGTGCAATGCTCCCATTTGTTAGTGCTAGAAGCTAGTGAACTCACTAGCAAAGACTTCTAAAATATAGGAAGCCATATGGCAAATGATCAAATCTTCTTTGATCACACATCCCTGACTCCTACCTGAGCTCATAAGTATTCAAAACATACATAAGAAATCCTATAATATCAGTAATAGCAGACTTTGCACTTTGAACAGTTATTTTTGTCTGAAAAGAGGAGCTGTGGGAGTAGAAGAGAGATGACAAAGGATTATTTCCTGCTATTGTGAGGCAGTAATTTCTTATGTGGAAAATCTTTTATCGATTTGACTAACTTTCTGCCCCAAAATCCTACTGCTTTGCCAGCCATTACAGCAGCGGATACATTTTCTTCACGCTACCTCCTTTTTATTTTTTCTTGGCAACATATGAAGATACTCTGGTGGAAAACAACTCTGCTCACCTCCATTTATCGTGTGGCTCACTGATGTAAAATATGGAACCAGAAATTTCCAGACCACCATTCTAGTTTGAAAATATATATGCCGGGATTTTCAGGTATATGACCCGTTTAACTTAGCGTTAGTCAAGCTTCAAAATCTGTTCTGAAGTTTTGGTTTTGTTTTGTTTTTTTTAAATTCTTGATAAATATTTGAAAAAACCCAGCAAGGGAGTTTTCACGACTTGGAAATCAGAAAGTTTGTCACCAGTGTTACATGCTCTCTTCCAGCCAGTTATTTGCGCAATCACATAGTAACGATAAAATAAAGCTACCCATTTTAAACTACAAGAGCTCGAAAATACCCGCTTGCCTCCACGTGGCGTACCTCCGGAACGAACCGATCACCGGCAGGGATGTGAAACCGCGTTTCCCCCGCTCTAACTCCAAGACCGCAGGCCCCCCGCGGCGGCCGCAGCCCCCCGCCCCGCCAGCCCGGCTCCCCCGGCCCCCCCGACCGCCGCCACGGCGGCCCGAGAGGCCGGTCGGGCGCAAAGCCTCCCTCAGGGGTCACGGCCCCGCCAGCGGCGGCACGGCCGGCAAGCCCAGCTCGCCCCTCGGAGACCGGCCGGTGCCAGCGCACCGCGGGCGGCGGGCCGCACTGCTCCGGACCCCCGGCCCGGCCCCGCCCCGCCCCGGGCGACTCCGAAGCCCCCGAACCTCCGAGCGGCCTCCGCACCCCGCCGCAGCCCGAGGCCCGCGCGCCCCGAGGCCCCCCATCCGGCCGGCACCGGCGAGCCCCGGCCGCTACCTGCCGCTTGTTCATGCGCCGCAGGTCCCCGAAGGGGTCCATGGCGGCGCCTCAGGGAAGGGCCGCACGGAGCCGGCGGCGGGAAGCTGCCGGCGCCCTCCCAGGCGGCTCCTGAGAATGGGCGCCGTGGGAGACGCTCTCACCCCGGACCCCAGTGCTGCCCGGCGGCCCGGGGAGCGGCGGCGCGGGCAGCCCCGCTGCGCCGCGGGAGCTGTAGTCTCCCTCCTCCCCTCGCCCCGCTCACGCGCGGCGGGCCTGGGCGGCGACCCGAACTACGACTCCCAGCATGCTCCGCAGCAAAGGGCCCTGACGGCGAGGCCCCCCGCCTCCTGCCCCTGGACGCGCCCGACCAATTTACTGTTCGAGGGGGCTCTCGGAGGGCGCCGAGACCCTAGGGCATGGCGGGACGAGCCGGACTCGTGTGTGGAGCAGCAAAGCGGCGGCACCGGCCTCCTGCGCCCCGTGCTTTGGGTCAGGCGCCCGCCGGCGAGCGCTCTCTGGGCCATCGCTGCGTGTGCGCAGCTCATTGGCGGGGCGGGCCGGGGCGGGAGGGGGGAAGAGCACTCGGGCGGGGCGGGGCCAAGGGGGGCGTGCCCCGAGGGGGCGTGCCCAGGGGCGGGGCGGGGCCGGGGGTGCGGTGGGCCGCGGGCGGGCGGCGGCTGCGGGGGCGGGCCTTGCCGGCGGTCGATGCGCGCCCCCAGTCTCGCTGCCGGGGCGGGCGCGGGTGCCCGGAGCGGGACCCACCGCGGCCCGCGCAGGGGAGGGCTCGAGGTCGTCCAGTTTCAGCAGCTAACGTTCGCCTCGGTGTTTGTTCAGGGGCTGCTACACAGGCCGTGAAAAGAGAAAACCCACAAAGTCCTAGAAAAAACTATACTTTTATGTGGCCACAGCTCAGTCCTTCCTGCAGTCCCGGCTACCGACAGGAATGAGTTTGTGCTAGTCAGAAAATTGCTAGCAGTGGCTCAGGTCCTCCAGGGTGGAACAGGGACGCTTTATACATACAGCTGTCACTTAGTCTTCCCTTTGTCCTTCGTCGCACAGGAACTGATGCTCATAAAAAATGTGACCTCACAGAAGGTGTTGAGGGAGCTGGGTTTGGTTTGGGGGTGGTTTTGTGGATGTTTCTCAGCAGGAATGCCAGATGAGAGACTTTTGCCCATCGTCGGGCCACTTGTCCCTATAGCACTGCTGTGGCTTTGCTCTTAAAACTGTATGACTATGCAGCGAACTGGATTTTCATCTAATCCATGTAAAAATACTTCCAGATAAAAAAGATGAGGATCATGAAGAGGGGAATATTTTTAAACTGCATTTTCTCCCAAATTCAGTTCATTGCATGGTTCCACAAACAGACCAACATCTGTTGGAAGTTATCTTTCCATGCAGAAGGGCTGACTAGATGATCTCTGGACATCTCTTGCAGTTCTGCATTTGAATGATTGCATAAAGCTGAAGCAACAACCAGCCAAATAGGTACCTTGCCCAGAGCTTGTTGATTTCCTGGGAATGAAATGAACCAAACTAATTGAGGTTTTCACCAAGTTTGGGATTAGCTCCTGAAGACAGGGAACAGGAGAACAAAGAGCACAGGGAAATACTACTAATATAAAAATAGAAGCAAATCATTTGTCTGAAGGAGCATTGGAAAGGTATTTCCACAGTTTGCCAGAAGTTTCTCGAGACTTTCTGTTAGCAAACAGTTGGAAAAGAGTGACTAATAGTGGCAGAACTGGCATTAGATCACAGAGGAACATGTAATGGTATCATGAAGGGACAGAAATGGCAAATGGACACCGGAAAGAAAGCTCCAAGGACACTAGCTAGGCATTACCTTAACAAGATCCTTGATCTTCTCACCTGATTATTCTTTCAGTGACACCATATTCCTTTACTTACTACACAGGAGTTCCTCTAAGTTTACATTATTTCAGGTTAGTTTTCTCTGATATCCTTTAAATATTCACAAAACAAAATCATATTGAAGTTGATTTTCTGTGTTAACCATATCCCCAAGGCACCCACTAAGGATTGTGTGAGGAATTCTGACGTAAGAGGAGAGGCTGAGAGAGCTGAGGTTGTTCATCCTTGAGAAGCAAAGGCTCCAGCAGGCTCCTACCAATGTATATAAATACCTGATGGGATGGAGTAAAGAAAGAGCCAGACTCTTCTTGCTGGTACCCACTGACAGGATGGGAGGCTATAGGCACAACTTGAAACATAGGAAATTCCATTTAGACATAAGAAAAACCTTTTTTACTGTGAGGGTGGTCAAACACTGGAACAGGCTGCTCAGAGAGTTTGTGGACTCACCTTGGAGAGACTCAAAACCTGCATGGACAAGGCCCTGGTTCTGGGTCATGGGGACAACCAATTTACCAGGAAACTTCAGCAGCAGTGCTGGAAAGAGTGCATCATAGCAGCTGCACCCTACACTTGTATGTCAAAAACCCAGATGACCTTCATCCATCCAAGCTTCAGCAGTATGCAGCAGCCAAAGCACACTTGTTTTGATGGTTCTGTAGCTAGCGTTACATCTGGCTGCCTTGTCTGTTCAGCCTGAGTGACACAGCTGTCCTTTAAAACTAGGAACTTCAGCATTACCACAGAACACGGCTGATACACATCCCTGGAGCCACAACAAAATACCTGACAAAATTTGTCATTATCCCTCTTTGAGCAAATGTAGTATTCAGAAGTAATTACTAAGACAGGCACGGAGAAGGAAAATACACAAGAGCAAACTCAAAGGTGGCTGGAACATTTCTGAAATTTCTTTGTGCAATTAAGATTTTAATTAAAAAGTTGTGGAACAAAGGTATCTGTTCTTTAAGTGTGGGATTTGCCCACTGAAATGTTTGATAGATTCTTACCCTGCAAAAGGTTTTCTGCAATTCCCCTGAAATAGATTTTTCATACCATGCTACTTAGATTTAAAAAAAAAAAAAATAGTAGTTTTCTCCTTTGTGTACAAATCTACTTGCCAGTTTTATTTAAAAAAATGACAAAATAAAGATTAAAAATGGTCACTGCGATAAAATGTTCAGGAAGTAGAATCAATATAAGAAGGCTAACAACTCACAGTCTCTTGTGGGTGACTGTTATCCACAAAATCTGGAGCTGCATATTTTTCATGCTCTTCTATGACGTATTGAATCCTTTTGCAGAGTTTACAGGTGTCCTTATAAGACAGAGAAAAGGAATTACAAAGGTGATTGGTCAGTGAAGCTTTAGGAAAAGTCCAATTACCTGCTGGCTTCTGCCCATGACAGGAATGTGAGAGTTGTTATTGTAAGAGGGTAGTCATTCAGGTCTTTGATTTTTCATTTGCTCCTCTAAGAGTAGTTAATTGCTGATTCTTTTAAAAGAACTCAGGGTGTCTCACATGTTCTTCTGTTTCAAATGAGTCTCTTCATGATGAATAAACTGTCAGTTGCTTCTGTATTGCTGTTAGATGGTTAGATTTAGAACCCGTGCCTATTTATGAGCCTGTAAACCTTTTCAGTGCTTGCTAAATCCTGCTTTTCAATGGCTGACTGCTCCCACATATGCATTTCCCACATGTCTGATATTTATACAACTGGGAAATGATGATCACAAAACTACTAATTAAAATATATAACACATAAGCTACCCATTGTCTAATTACATTTATCTCCCAGAAAATTGTGCCTTTCAAGCAAAAAAAGGCCAGATTCTCATTTACACCAGAAATAATTGTACCTGGACTTAATCTAAAAACCCCATTTAATATACCGCTAATTTTCACTAGGGTAGCAGAACTGAGTTTAGACCAGTAACTCATAGGCAATTATAAACAATCTGACAATTAAATATTTGTTAAATTTACTTTGCCATTGGAACGAAATCTTTATGTTATTCTGCGTGGTTGTAGATGTACATTTCACTTCAGCTATTAAAATAATTCATTATATTAATGCAGACTATCATATTTGCCTTAATATAAAAAAATCCCCACAACAAACCAGCTTTTGTTCCAAAATACTGTGTACCACACCCAAATTCCTACTAAAGGAGAATAGATTTAAACTACTTTGCATTTAATTATATGTTTATGTTTAATGGTAAATATGTGACACTTTTCTATTATCCAATTCTTCTAAGCAAGTTTATAACCTTGTTTGCAAGGTTATTTTATACTGGTTGTGATGTTCAAAGTAGTTCGGGTTGGTTAACAATATCTCCTCCAATAAACCGTTTCAGACTGTTTTTCCTGGTTCAAGAACTGAACAGTGCAGTATTGTGATGCATGATTGTGACCTGCCTCTCCAACTGTAAACACGCTCTGCAGTCCTCAAATATTGCTACTACCGTATGAAAAATGGCCTGGACAGGTATGGCTGATAAGCCTTTGGGCTAGCTGGTGCCTTGCTGTGCTCTCCTGTGGCTGCTGCAACCCAGAATAAATCACAAGACTTTTGAGGCTGTTGCAGGATTTCACTTATGCAAAGGAGACAGGAAGACTTAGGATGCTATTGTGCTTCTAGATCTTCCTGCAAACATAGCTCTGTACAGTCTAGCTGTAGTTAAGAAGTCACAAAATGAATGGCTGAAAATAAATGGATAAATTTGCATTCTAGACTAGAGTTGTGATGCTGCAACACACAGAATGAAGAGAAATGGCTCTGACAGGAGAATGATCTCTGATTATTATTTGTAGGTAGTGCTTTAATTCTCAAAACAGGCAGAAAAGTATTCTTGCCCATTGTAAAGTAGGAATACATTAATTCTGGAGTTGAAAGAGAAGCCATTTAGCAGGGAAATGGCAGTATCTTAGAGAAAGTAAATGCAAACAGTGGGCAGTGTTAGAACAGTTTCCTGCAGTCATTCCTGATGGAGAGAATTCAAAGTGGAAGTTCAGATGATAAAATCTAATTTTGTAACAAATAGAGGGAGAAAGCAGAGCTAGTGTATGGAGAATTTAGAAAAGCAAGAAGGCAACTTTGTGTTGAGATCTGGTAGGATTGAAGCTGCTTAGTTTTTTGTTCACAAAGATGCTACATTCTTTTGTCCGAGGCACAAACCCACACTTAATTCTGAGACCATAGTATCTTTGCTAGTATCTTTGCCTGTCAATTTGCTATTGATTAGAGTTCCAAAGCTCAGAAAACACTTTTACTCACACGTTGTTCGTGGTGAGTCAAGGGAAACATTAGGAACATGCTTTTCTTCTTTTTCCACAGATGCTAAGAATTACCCACAGTTCCATTGGTGGCTTTGTTATTTTACCATCTGGATGATTTAGATTATTAAAGGTTACATGTATTTTGAAATCTTCCCATACTCTGGATGTTTGACTTCAATATTTGTACAGTAGATCTTTTGGAGCTCTTCAGCTAGAAAATTATGCTAATTTTTTAGTACACACTAAAATGTAGCTCTTGACATTCTGGCTCATTTGCCAGACCTTTGCAAACATCCAGGCATTAGTGCTACCTGTATATATAATATTTGAATTACAGCTCTTTGTTTTCAAAGAGACTGGTCATGGGCAAATAACTAGCACCTGAGCTGAAAAATGTAGGTTAATAGGCAAAGCCATAGAAGTCCATTTGCAGCCCTTCAGAGTAAAGCACAGAAGAAATGCAATAACTGACTCTCCCAGTGAGCACTCTTTTGTTCCAAATACATTTGGAACTATTCTGCTTCCCATTCCTGTTGCTCAACAGGCTGTTAGAGCAGCCAGTAATGCACACAGTGCTGTCCAAAAGCAACAGGATGCCACTTACACCAATACCACACTCTCTTCTGGATTCTTCTAATACTTGGAGCACTAAGCCATATGAGTAGTTGCATCTGAGTGCAAATAAGGGGAAAGCAGCCTTCTTTGCTCTGAAAGAAACTTCTGCTGCATCTGCCAAGAAATAGCACTGAAAGAGAAAAGATGTGTCAGAGAAGGGATATATTTCAGAGACAAGAGACTGAAGTATGAATGTCAACAGGCAACCTGGGTATTCACTAAACACATCTTCTTTGAACCCATTGCTTTGGAAGCAATACTGGCCCATGTGCACGCTGTAGACAATACTGTTCTTCACCTTCCTGGCCAGCCTCAATTTGATTTTCTTTTACCATAAGCAGGATCATGATCCTAATACTTCTTCCCATTACCTTTAGCTTGTTGTCAGAGGAACTATGCAGGACCAGATGTCTTTGTCTTCAGATCTTGTTACTCCACATTTTCACGCAACATTACACACTTGAGCGAAGCTGCAGGGGACTCCACACTAGACCCAGTGTCTACTTCTCTTCAGTTTCTCAGAAAAATCAGTCTCTGAACGTTATACCATTCTCTTTGCTTTTAAAAGTGATATTTGAAGTAATTTCAGATGCTTCTGTTAGACCATACACCAGGTAGTCTCAGGCAATATTGCATGTCTTGCCTTTGAAATCCCATTAAGATTCCTTAAAATTGGGCACCCAGCAGGCAAGACTTTCAGAGTGGCCCATCACTGTGGAAATGTAGACCTTCACATTTGAGGTTATTAAGGGCCTTTCTGGCTTAAGTCACTCTTCTCAGAGGCTTTTTTTTCAGTCAGTGAAAATCTAAGTACAGACATTTCCCTGGGCCTTTGTGAAGGCTCTGATTTATCTGTTGTTTTCAGTGCATACCTCCAAGGTGCGTTCTTATTTTGCCATGATGTCTTATTTTGGTTTTGTATTGCATTCAAGTTTATCTGCCCTTTATCTCAATGAAATTCCTTTCTTTGCTTTAAGGGTAAGTGTTAGCTGAACAGCAAGAGTTTTATAATTTAAAATATCTCAGCAAGGATTCCTTTGTAAACAGCCTTTGAGAACTCCTCTCCTCTCCCCTCTGGAGCAGGTTATGGCAGATGGCACCTTTCCCTGGAGAGGTGGCTGAGGAAGGGGCTGCTGCCTACATCTGCTCTGTCTGTAGCCGAGGAAGGGGGTCTCCATGTTCTCTGAGCAGCCTCAAAAATGCCATTTCCTTACCCAGAATATGTTGAGAGCAGTGCAAATGTCTAATGCCTTCTGCGGACAATTCCCAAAGCGGGGGTCTGGTGCTTGTCCTGGAGATGTGATGGGTTTCACCCTCAGCACAGTTCCTGCCTTGCTGTGGCTCCTGGGGCTGCCAACAGAAAGGGTTCCTGGTACCCTCACTGCATTGCTGGCATTGGTCCCTAACCTAGAAGTATTTTCTGCAAAAACAGGCTTGCCGTTGTCCTCAGTAAAAGTTTTTTTGTCTCATGCTATAGTGCTAGGAGACAGATGTTTCTCTAAAGCAGTGGTCTCCAAACATTTTTGATCACACACCCCTATCAGTAAAAAATTTTTGAGCATGCACCCCCAATATCTGTGTATTTATTTATTTATAAATTACATAAATGTACTACTGTACTGATATACAATGCACATTGTAAAACATGCACAAAAAAATTAAAAAAGGATGAGATAAAGGTGAAATAAATATTTTTTTAAAATCCTTTCCTTTCCTTTCCTTTCCTTTCCTTTCCTTTCCTTTCCTTTCCTTTTCTTCCTCTACCACAATGGACGCTCACACCCCACTTTAGAGACCACTGCTTTAGAGCATGCATGGCTTTTGTCTTGTGTAACTTCTTGCATGAGTCTTATTATCTGTCTTGGTAGCTGGCAAGGATCTATTCATAGGCACAGTTTTGAACTAGAATGCCACTTTGCATCGTTGTATTTCTAAATGTATGAGTCAATGTTTTTAGTCTGCTCTCCAACCCAGTATCTGTATAGCTAACCTGATTACTGCTGAGTAGCTTTGTTTCAGGGAATAATTTATTTATGAAAATAATTTCTTTTCTGGGGGAAAAGGGGAAGGAGAGGGAGGGATCAAACTATCTGAACATTCAATTGAATTTAGCAAATACTGTTCTGTTTTCCTTCTCCTTCCCCCAAGGAATAGAAAAAAAATCAGAAACGATTTGAAAAAATGTTTAGGCTTTTCCAAGTGAAAAAAAAGTTTGATTTTTAGAACTGCCCAAGAGTAAATGAGGGGAAGGTAAAAAGGTTTTAAAAAAATTCTAACAAAAGGAAATATTTAATCCTTATTCAAGAACAATCCCTTGGTGAATTAAAAATATGTGTAATGTGTTAGGTTTTGCTTTATGCTGGGGGAGGGGAGAAGACTGAGATGGCTTATGGGATTTTTTGTTTCTTTTTTCTATGAAAACTGCTAAAGCTTTTGCATAAAACCAGCTTAGCTTGAATCTGAAATGATCTGAAATGCTCTCTGCATTCTTTGTGAGTGGGGAGTATTTATAAAGTTCACCAGCCTCAGAAAGGTTTCACTCAGCCTCCTTCCTAAAGGTTCTCCACTCTAGTGACAGGCTTAATTGTCACTTATTTTGTTCTCTCCCCTTGTCATGCCTTGTATCAGCCCACAGACACGGTGTCATGGGCATAATCAGATTCTCAGTGCTGCTTTACATCAAAAGACAGTACAGAAGCAATGCCCCCGGCAGCAATACTGTTGTCCGCACAGGTAGGCTTCTTCTTGCAGGACACTTCTGCAAAATCTGTCTGTCCCTTCAACTGTCCCCCGCAGCACATGGCCCTACGTACCCAGCTGCACAGTGTCATAGTCTAGAGGTCAATGGAGAGACAGAGACTTCCAGCAGGCATGGCACTGTACTTGAGCTGTGACTGCCGAATGTCCAACTCCACTGTCATGTCACCTCTCAGTGAAATTACAATCAGTATGGTATTTATGGAGGGCCTGATGCTAAGTCAAGAGCAGGTCTTTCATCAGCTTCAGGGCTCCTATGTTGCTCTAAAACTGTCCTCTTTAGCATAGAAGGTGAGTTATGGGAGGCTGCATGCTGATTCCCTTGTGTGCTACTCTACTTGCTTTTTCTGTGTGGTATAGTGCTTCTGTGTCATGGCTGATGGGCTGGTGATCACAGCAAAACCAGACTCTGTTGGAAATATCTGGCACAGCTCTTTCTAAAGTTGCCTCATTTGTATCTTTCAAGTCCATGATTTGCCATCTTTCTGTGGATCTGCTCTCCTTTGTAAGTGAGGAATGACCCATCTCCTCTTCCTAAGCTACCTGAACAGACCAACAGCACCTGGGGTACGTTCAGGGCAGCCACAACAGTGTGCAGGAGCTGACCAGAAGGCACTGCTGCCTTCTGCCTCTTCACTTCTTGCCACTGGCTTGGTGTTACCCCTGGGGCTTGGTACTGGCAATGTTTGGCGTTTAGACCCCCTTGCTGCCTCCTCTTGTCCTGCAAGTATCCTCCTGTCAGCACTGGCTTCAGAAAGGGCCAAAGGCAGTGACTGCCAGGTGGGACCCAAACGTCCCTGCCATCAGCCTTGCCTCTGCTCTGCCTCCAGTGTCCGCAGGCTGCTGCCTTGGCAGCAGTAGAGGTGGGGGCGAGGGCAGGTATTCTGGGGACAGTAGTAGTCTTCAGCAGTACTCTGTGCCTCCGTCTCCCAGCAGCAGCAACTGGTGTGTCAGTGTTCTCTTTTGTGCCCCTTCCAGCTCCCACCTTTCCCGTGACAGCTCACCTGCCCTGTGGCTCAGCTGGGAATGCAATGGGAGCTCTGCCTGTTCTGCCAGCCAGCCATGAGCTGCCTCTGCCCCATCCCCAGTGCTGCAGCTCATGGAGAGACATGACCACATCTGCCCAAAGCACTCACACAGGGACAGCTCCAGAGAGTGCCTGCCACTGCGTCTGACATGAGGAGGGACTCTGCAGAGCAACACTGAATGAAACACTAGTCATTTTTTTGAGTGTAGGCTCAGATTACCACTTTTTATTAATCACAATAGTGATATTAATACCTGACAAATCTCCTGTGAAGCAGGAAAAGAGATTGTCTTGGGGGTTTGTAGTAAGCATTACCAGTAAAGGTTAATGTTTCTTGGGTGCTTTTGGCCACGCACACAGGCATTGATGTGCTGATGTCTTCTTTGCAATAGGGACAAATGGTGTGTGTGTTTGCTGTGGTCTCCCCCAGATCCCACAAGTAACTCCATGACAATGCAAGGAGATGGACTTGATCTATGGTTAAATCAAGAGCTCTGCTACTGCCTCCTTGGCCTGTGGTCAGTTCACTTTTGGCATAGCTGAATCTAACATCTTTAGAAAATGTCCCGGCCTAAGCGAAACTGCTTCTGGAAGGGTCTGGGAGCTCTCATAAAGCCAGGTCCCTCAGCCTTAACTCAGGTGAGATGAATATGGAACAGCAGGGGTGAAGATGAGGAGTGCGAGCAGGATCACCTTAAAAACTTCTGTCTGCTTCCAGATTGAGGTATGACTGTGTTCTGAGAGCCACAGCTGTAAAGTGCTGGAAAGCTTAGAGGCTGACAGTAATTTCTCTACAGAGGAAAGGTCATGTTGCTTCTGTGCCTTCCCAATGCATTTTAATTCCTAAACAGTTCTGATTCCCGCCCCACACCCAAAGTTTATCTGTAGCTCTTAATTTCTTGTCACCTCAGTGTCTTGAACTATTTATGACTTTTCCATGATCTCGTCCCTCTTCTGTAACTGTATTACCTGGGAAGATCAGCAGTGTTGCACCAGCAACCAAGCTGGCTGATAATGATATTTGTTAACTATTTGCTTAACCTGTACTGAAGAACTGAGGCTAAAACACTGCCTAGGAAAACAAAAGAGAAATTATATATGTGATGGCACTTGAAGGCCTCAATCGTAGCGCCATATAAGACAATCTGGCCTGTGGTCATTGAGTTAAATGGAGATGAATTTGGCCTCTGGCTGTAGAGGCTGCTATTTGATGCTTGTGCCTTGACTTTTATGAGCATTTGGAAAGTGCTTGACATCACATGAGTGGAGCACATCATGTGTGGGAAAGATCTCAGTGAGGTAAACTGTCCGGAGCAATGCTGGTGCTGCTTCATGAAGAGATGTTTCTCTGCATAAAAAGGCCTCTGCTCATTTTACTAACAGCAACGGTATGTAAATGTAATGACCAAGTGATATTTTGAGACAGTAGCTCCTCCAATTGCAGCCTAATGGCATTCAGCGGGGACTGCTCTGCATTTTAACTGAGAAAGTGACAGTCACTTAAACCAGGAAATATTGTTGTACTTGACCTTCAATATTAATCTGGCACGCAGAGCTATGGCAATGTTAGCCAAGTGGTGGACAGTCTCAGAGAAAGCAATACTTATAATGCAGTGTTTCCATATATCCACCATCATATTAGAATCATTGAATACAAAATAGCAGATTTTGAGAATATAAAATAAATGAACTGGATAAAGGCTTCTGCCAAATCACATTAGGGGACATATCTGTGAAGGATACAATGCTCAAATTATTTTGCTAACAGTCACATTATTGCTCCAAATACATTTTTTCCCTCAAAGTAGAAACCAGGGGGTCAGAGAAGAAAGCTGTAGTGCCTCCAGTTCATTTTCCAGATGAATTAGGGTCATTTCCAATGCCTTGCTTTACCAGGACTTTTCAAAACACCCCATAGCAGTGGGGGAGAGCATGGTGCTTCAGCATGCAGCTCTGCTCTCGCCCCTGGCTGGCATCAGTCAACCTGGATGATGTTTTCAGTGGAGATGGGGATCTCCCTGTGTGTCAAGATCTGCCAGGACTCAGTCTTGCTGCCAACCCCAATGATTGCACTGAGGGGCAGGTTGCAGCCACCTGCATCAAGGCCGTGCAGGGCTACCCTGCTCAGTGGCGGTCCTTGGTGCCGTGGAGGGCATCGCCTGAGCCCCACTGGGCAGTGCCTTGCCCAGGTGCACCCGCAGCCTGCCTGGGGGGGCCTGCTGCTGGACAGTGACCTCTGCACTCCGAGCTGCAGGGGTGCAGGCAGCCCCGGCAGAGTGCCGGCTAGGACGTTGCATGGTGGCATTTCGCCCATCAGCAAATGTGAGGTCCGCGCTTGGTCCCTGTGTGGCTTGCTGGAGGGCTTGCCACGGTCTGGCATCTTCTGCAGTGCAGGGCTGTCCTGTGAGGACAAGGTTGCCCTGTCCTGTTGGCAGCCCACATGGTCCTCTCCTCGGTGTTTTTACTGAGCTGTACTGCAAGGTGTCTAACTGCGGTGTCCCCAGATGGACCATTTGGCCCCCAGGGAGGAAAGCTATCTTTTTTCTAGCTATGAAAGAAATAACAGTAAAACCAGTTTTTGTACAGTCACTGTTGAGGAGAAAATACAATTTTTTTTCAAAGGGAAGAAGTGCTTAGGGAGGAGGCGAGAAGTACTCCTTTCATGCTCCTTCTGCATTTACCTCTGGCTACAGAATCCAGTTTGTATGCAAAGCCCAAGGATGTAGGTCGGGTATGCTTGTGCCTGCTATGTTTGCCATGTTCTGTACTTATTCCTCTTTTCACTCCATTACCCACCCTTCGTCCTTCTGGGAGCCTAGACAGATAACCTTTTAGTAATAATCTGAAATCCAAATACAAAGAATTGACTCCTGAACTGCCCTAATATTTGAGAAAGGTTTTAAAATAAAATATTTTTTTCTGTGTTCCATTATTGGCCTGGCAGCTGCGTATGTATGCTGGGTGTACTGAGAAAGGTAATATTAACAGAATGAAAAGGTCAGAGTTATATAAAAATCCTTTTAAAACTAAATAGGCCTGCTGTACTGAATTCCCCACAGATACACAGAGGTTAAGAACTGAGAACATTTGGGACTTCGGGAGGTCAAGTTGTGCATCTGTAAATGCCCTCCAGAAATAAAAAACCCAGACAAGTCTACAAGTACAGTGATTGTGGTCAGCCAGATTCAACTTCGGCTGTACCTAACTCTGCAAGAAGGCCAGCTGGCCAAGGCAGGGCTAAATACCTCCCTGAGGAAGTCAAGACCAGCCCCATGAATGCCAGGGGGTACCATGGAGGCAAGTACCAGGGGGCACAGTGCAGGGGTGGGCAATACACACATGCATCATGCCCAATAACCCCATAAACAAAGGAGGCAGATATACATGGGAGCAGTTAAAGGGTGCATGCACAGGACAACACATATGCATTCATTTAATTAGACATATTTCTAGCTGAGTTTAGAAATACAGCAAAGTGTATAGCCCCCTTGTGTACTCTTATCCTGGGGGCGGGCGAGGAGCATGAAGGATTGGGGCTGCAGACACCCCTGTGGCATGCTAGAGTGAGACAGTGGATGCCACGCTGAGAACCCACACTGCATGGGAGAGCCACAAATGTGACTGGCGAGGGTCTGGCATTGCACCACAAGCATGGCTATGGGGCTGAGAGTAGACATTCAGCCCAGGAGTTCAGGGGCAGGCACCTCCTGGATGCTGGGTCAGGACCAATCGGGCTGCAGGCCCCCTTCCCACGAGGTCGTCGTGATGGGAAGATGACTTGCGGATCTCAGCTTGCAAGAAAAAGCTGCAGCTTGGATAACAAAGAATCTAAAGCCAGTCTGGCTAGATCAGACCAAAGGTTTGTCTATTTCAAGCCCCATCTCTGCCGAAGCCAAACCACTGGGTGCCTGGAAGGGGCTGTAAGAACAGGGGGTTCCCAAGCCAGAGAAGATGGTTTTGTCTTTAAAGAGCCCTGAGTGGATCTTTCTTCCATGAATTTGTATAATCACTTTTTGATTCATGTAAGCTTTTAGAATCTGTAACATCCCATTGCAGAGAGATCCCCATCTTAACTACAGGTTTGATGAAGAAGCACTTCTGAACTCTCCATCTCATGCGGATGCCCCCATTTCTCACGCAGGAAGCAGTCACTCCCTGTTCATCATCATCATCATGGCTTTAGCTCTGGCATATTTGCTTGGGCCATCCTTTACTCAGGCTGATGAGCCATACCCTGTTTTGACAGTCCCCATGCAGAAGTCCTTCCAGTATCTGTCCTTCTATGTGCCTATCCCAGGTCTGCTCTGTCTTTTGAGGTGCTGGTGGGGAATTCAAGCTGCATAAGGTATATCCTATGCAGGTGTTCATGGATTTATTTAGTGGTATAACTGTGTTTTCTATTTGATTTTGTATTCCTGTCTTACTAATCCATTTGCTTTTTTAATCACTACTGTGTGCCAGGCTGACAACTTCATAGCACTAGCAATTGCCACTCTAAGTCTTCTTTCCTGATTAGCAATGGCTTGTTTGGGGTCTGTCATTTGGTATGTAAACTCAGTCCTGTTTGTTCACTTCTGAATCACGTTGCATTTTTCCACATTGACTCTCCTCTGTCATTTTTTTCACCTTTTTCAGTACTGCAATATCCTTTTGCAGTGTTTTGCAATAATTTTTCATTTTTACTACCCTGCATATCTTAGTGTCATTGGCAACCTTGTGACTTGTGACTCCCTTTTTCAGGCTGTTTATGAACTGCACAGCCCTCAACCCAGACACCTCTGGGGATTAATTCAAGACTACCCTCCACTGAATAAAGGTATAATCACTTCAAGGTGTATGCATACGCACCACTTGTCGCTGAAGTGCTTTGCTCTCTTCTTGTATTCTTATGACTAGAATCATAGAATCATAGAATGTCCTGAGTTGGAAGAGACCTGCAAAGATCAGAGTCGGACTCCTGTCCCTGCATAGGACAACCCCAAAATTCATACCATGTGTCTGTGCTTCTTGAATATCGCCAGCCTTGGCGCTGTGACTGCCTCCCTGGGGAGCCTGTTCCAGTGCTCCACCACCCTCTGGGGGAAGAACATTCTCCCAATATCCAACCTAAACCTCCCCGGCACACCTTCCTGCCATTCCCTCGGGTCCTGTCGTTGGTCACCAGAGAGAAGAGATCAGAGCCTGCCCCTCCTCCTCCTCCCCTTGTGAGGAAGCTGCAGACTGCAATGAGGTCTGCCCTCAGTCTCCTCTTCTCCAGGCTGAACAAACCAAGGGACTTCAGCCGCTCCTCGTACGGCTTCCCCTCTAAACCCTTCATCAACCTCGTGGTCCTCCTCTGGACACTCTCCAGTAGCAGCTTGATATCCCTGATGTCCTGTGGCGCCCAAAACTGCCCACAGCACTCGAGGTGAGGCCGCCCCAGCGCAGAGCAGAGCGGGACAATCCCCTCCCTCGACCGGCTGCAGTGCAGTGCTCGATGCACCCCAGGGCACGGTTGGCCCTCTTGGCTGCCAGGGCACGCCGCTGGCTCATGTTCAACTTGCTGGTTACCAGAACCCCCCGGTCCGTCTCTGCAGAGCTGCTCTCCAGCCTCTCACTCCCCAGGCTGTCTGTACAGCCAGGGTTGCCGTGCCCCAGGGGCAAAATCCGGCACTTGCTCTTGTTAAACTTCATAGGGTTGGTGATTGCCCAGCTCTCCGGTCTGTCCAGATCTCTCTGCAGGGCCTCTCTGCCCTCAAGAGTGTCAACAGCTCCTCCCAATTTTGTGTTGTCAGCAAACTTAATTAGTATTCCTTCAAGTCCTGCATCCAAGTCGTTTATGAAGAGATTAAAGAGTACTGGCCCTAAGATGGATCCCTGCAGAGCTCCGCTAGTGACTGCCCACCAGCCCGATGTAACCCCATTTACTATAAGCCTTTGACCCCGACCCATCAGCCAATTGTTCACCCATTGCATTATGTGTTTATCCAGCTGTATGCTGGAAATTTTTTCCAGAGGATACTGTGAGAGACAATATCGAAAGCTTTACTGAAATCCAAAAAGATTACATCGACTGGCTTCCCTTGGTCAACTAGGTGGGTAACCTTGTCATAGAAGGAAATTAAGTTTGCTAAGCAGGACTTTCCCCTCGTGAACCCATGCTGGCTAGGACCAATGACTGCATTGTCTTTCAGGTGTTTTTCAATAACTCCCAGAATAACCTTCTCCATAATTTTGCCAGGCACAGAAGTGAGACTGATGGGCCTATAGTTACTGGGGTCATCCCTGTTGCCCTTCTTGAAGACAATGTTTGCCAGCTTCCAGTCAACTGGGATGTCTCCAGATTCCCAAGAGCATTGAAATATCATTGAGATAGGTCTCGCTATGACATCAGCCAGCTCTTTAAGTATCCTCAGATGAATCTTATCAGGCCCCATTGACTTCTAGGGATCCAGCTGGAGCAGCAAGTCCCAGACTAGTTCAGGGTTGATTGGGAGTTTATCATTCCCACAGTCATGGTTCTGTAGCCAGGACCCCCAGAGCCGACCATCGGTGTTGAAGACCAAGGCGAAGAAAGCGAAAGCATTAAATGTCTCTACCTTGTCTATGTCCCTGCTTGTGAGGTGACCATTCTCATCAAGCAACGGGCCAATGTTATTTCTGGCTTGCCTTTTGCCATTAACGTATTTAAAAAAGCCCTTCTTATTGTCCCTCACAGTACTGGCCAGCTTCAACTCTAATTGAGCTTTGGCCACACATATTTCCTCCCTGCAGTGGCAAACAGCATCCCTGTAGTCCTCCCATGTTGCCTGACCTTGCTTTCACTGGCCATATACTTTCTTTTTTCTCCTTATTTCTAGAAGATCCCTGCTCAGCCAAGCCGGCTTTCTGCCTCGCCTGCCTGACTTCCTACACTTTGGAATTGTCTGCTCCTGTGCTCTTAGGAGGTAGTACTTAAAAAATGACCACTTATGACTTGAGTAAATTAAGTCTTATTTCATTTGAACAACGAAGCAGTGCCAACAGCCCAACTAAACCTCGTTTGAGACCCTGTAGCTAAATTACACTTTGTGACACTGTATATATGAGGGTGAAAAGCAGGTTTCCATCTGCATGGAAGTCAAAAGCCTCTGACCTTAGACTAGTTAGATTAGTTAGATTAAATTAGTAGGCTAGTTGTCCCCCGTGCAGTTACTGCTGCCAGACCTGATCTGTCTCAAGATTGCGTTATTCCAGGTTCTTGCAATGTGAACAAACAAAGAAACCCTATAGGGCAGATATGAGGTCATCTGGTTTCTTGTACAGGTATTACTCTATCAAAATAAGAGATGGAGGTATCCTTCCAAAATGTTTGTATTTCCTATAAATACATTTCTTACCCTTGCTGAAACCTTGATCTTTGTCATTTTCTGTGGCATTGAGTTCCACTGTTTAACTGTACGATAGAGTTAAAAACCATGTGTTTTATTAGTTTTGAACATTCTGCTCCTTGTGGGGCATGGTTCCCCTTGTCACAGTGTGACAATTCCTCTGCACTACCCACCACACCTGTGCTTCAGCCTGGTCCTTCTTACTGCTCTTTCCTCTGAGCTGCAGCCTTCCCCATTGCTGTCTGTGGGCTGATCCCCCTGGGTGCAGGCAGACGGCCTGGGCAAGCCGGGCAGCCGGAGAGAGAAACTGCCTGCCTGCACACATCATCCTGCTGTGCACCATCCCCACGCCACCACATCCACGGCACCATGAGGCGCAGAGTCCCAGCGGTGGCCAGGGCTCGCACCAGCACGGCGCGTACCGTGGGGCCCGGGCACTTCTCTCTTGGCACTGGGCAGCCATCCCAGTGCCGGCTGGCTGCGCCTGCCACATGCAGCCGCTCTGCTAAGTCCCCTTGGCTCCACTGGTCTGAACGCGCAGCAGTCGGGCTCAGCAGGAGAAGTGCGCTGTGCTCGCCTCTCCTCCGAGCCTCAGGGCCTGCCGTGCCGGCTTGCTTTTCCCATAGCAGAGTGTTTTTCTTCCTACAGGGTTGATGATTGCACGGAATGAGGCGCCTGTGGCTGACCCGGTGTCCCACTTCCCCTTGCTCATTGTTCCTTCCCGACGGTCTCACAGTCTTTCTCAAGGGCATTTTTATTGCTGGCAAATTGAACGTTTTGGAAAGTGTCTCAGTGTAGCCCTGTGCACAATGCGAAGGGCCGGCTCCATGCTGCCTCGCTGGGCTATTGTAAACTCCTATGCTGTAATTTTCTGTTACTTTCCCACTGATAAGTGAGTGAGTGTCCCCGTGAAGATGCATTCAAAACTTTCCTGAGTGGTTTGTGGGGGTTTTTTTCCACACATACTACAGCCTCACTGACTTGTTCCTGTGCTGTTTCCCGAAGACCTCACATATGCATGGCCCTGAGGACAAGCCGAGCCAGGCGGTGTGGCAGCCAGGCACTGTCCTTGTGCCCTGCTGCTCCAGGGCGAACCGTGCACCCAGCCCAGCGCGGTGCCTGGCACCCGCCGCACCACAGCCAGGCGTTACAAACCTGTCAGCAAAGTGGCTGTACACTGTGAAATGCAACAGCTGAGGAGAGCTCACCCACCCTTGAAAGCTTTGCTTTTAAACACTGAAGGACACATCAGTTGGCTAAAGGGGTCTGAAGGAGGAGCATGTTTGACCATTTAGCACTGCCAGTGTTAACCAATATTAGCAGGTGAAAAATTAGTTTTATGTAGGCGGTACTGACATGTGGGTCCAAGCCTTGTCGTGCAGGGGTTGCGCTGATGGCTGCCTCGGGGCCAGGGCCGGCACTGGCTCTTGCCCTCCAGCCAGGCATGCCTTCCCCTTCCTGGCCTGGCCCTGCCTTCCGCCGCCCCTGGCCTGCTTGGCCCGGCTGCGGGCGCTGCTTGGCGCCGCGGGGACACGCTGGGTGCCCACGCTTCAGGCAGCTGAATCTGACCAGCGGAGGTGCGGCTGGCTGTGGCGCCGAGGAGCGCAGCTCCAGTCAAACAGTCACTGCATTCCCAAACGGGTGGTTGCAGTCCTGGTCACGCAGTTTCTCTGTAGCTGGATACTTGGGAAGAGGTCTCAGTGAACTCCCTACCTCGCTGAAGAGCAGAAGGGATTGAATGGGAAGGCACACAACGGTAGGAGATATATATATATACACCCATACATACCTGTCAGGCACTGCCTCCACAAGGATCAGAAATACCTGCCTTTGTACAGGGTGAAGAGAGTGAAGCACCCACACGTTACCCCGAGACCTGACACTAACGCTTTGTTCTGCCTGCCTAAATGCTCCCTGAAGCCTTAATTAGTATTTCTGTTCTAATCTGCTTGCTAGAGTTGATGTGCAATATGTTAAGTACCTCTGTGTTCAACCAAAAGAGTGGCTGCAAAACAGTGGAGGCTAAATGATTCCTTTCCTACCTCACAGAGAGGTTTTATGAGGTTTAATCCATTATTGTTAAATCCTCAGAGGAAAGAAGGTATAGAAAAGAGAAGTATTAATGTCATCATTGTAATCGACTGTCAGTGTCACAACGTTAATTAAAAGCAAACAATTGAAAAGTAAGACCTCACATGAAAATATGTTTAAATATTTTCTTTATAGTTTACAAAAGCAAATAATTCCCCTAGACACACAAACAGATTTTTGCCTTTTCACTGGTGTCTCATGTTGCTTTACAACGTGCTGTTCACCTCCTGGTCTTCAGGAAATCATCCTCCTGTTAGGAAGGCTGACAGACTTGTTGCTCCACATACACAGTGCAGATCAGAGGGTGCCATGTCTTCCAGGGGTGCCTGGGGTATTTGCAATGGCAAAGGAAGCTCAGTGCCTTGAACATGCTTGGAATTGGGAGCCTCCCGACCGTGGGTGGCCACTGCATCAGTGTTGACCTCCCCAGTTGTCCCAGCCCTATTTGCTCACTGCTTAGGCCTGTCTGGTTTCTGTGCCAGAACCTGACTGCAGCTGGGACGGGTGGTTTGGGTTTGCTTGTTGCAGAGGACCAGGGATAATGAGCTGCCCTTGATGGGGGGTCCTGCTGCATGCTGTGAAGGAGATTTGCCTTCCTATCACTCCTGTCCTTCCTCCTATTCCCAGGTTTTGGGACCCTCTCCAGAGATTTCATAATTTAGGGCTTTCTTCCTGCTCTTGAGGGGAACACCTTGAACTCACAGCGAACAGACACCGAGCTGAAGTTGCTTTAATTTAAACAGCAGCTGTGAATGTCATTGCTCAGGCTGTGAAGCCCTGGAAGCCAAACTGTGTTTTTAAGGTTATAGCTAATCCCTTTTCAGCTTGCACAACCAAACAGCCAGGATGGAAATGGAGGAGAGGCCACAGATTCATTTCTTTTCATTCCCTTTACTATAGCTCTCCAGCAGCTCTCCTCAGGTTCCCAGTGTGCTGTAGCTGTGCCCAGCTGCTTGCTGCTGCTTGATCGGTATGCAAATGCACAGAAAACTTCTGTTACACTTTCCATTCTCTGTGCCATCCTTGCTGGCTATATTGCACCACGTTGTCCCTTAAAATCCTTTCTGTTTGAAACACATCCCTTGCAGCAAGGGTGGTGGCATTACCCCCTGCTCAGCAGTGACTCTGCTCAGCCTCTCCTCCAGCAGAGAAAGCGAAACCTTCACTGAACCAGCAGCTGGATACAGAGAGAGCAGGTGACTAGCCACCCACTGAGTCAGTAAAAAATCAGTTCATTAATAAAGCACTACACTTCCAACGTGCCTGTGCTGTATTTGGGGCCTCTACTTGCCTTTGCTTTTCCATCTGAGAGCTGAATGGGCAGGGAGATGAGACCAGCACACTTAGGACCATGACAAACTTACACTGAGGGGTTTTGAGCTGCAAAGGAGCCATGATTTCTGAAAGGGTCAGCCAAATAAAATGTGAAACTTTCTTTGCCCAAAATCAAGTAACACAGCAATAAACAAACAGGTTGGTCACTACCAGGAAACATCTGCTTGGACGAGACCAACTTCCAAGCAGAAGAATCTCAAAAGTGAACCGGCAGAAGCATCACTCCTGGAAATATGCCCTGGAAAGAGAGAGAGGTACCCAACAGGCCTTTTTCGTTACTAGTATCTAGGAATCTTGAATTACTCAGAAAATACAGAAGGAAAATCCCCAATGTCTGGAAGAGCTGAAGAACTAGGCAAGAAATACTAGGTGAGAAACATTATTAAATTAATTGTCCAAGTATCTTTTTTTTTTTTTTTCTCCAGGTCTGCTATTTGGAAAAAGCCGTGGTCCACAGAAGAGCTCCTCCCCCCTTCACCTAGCTGAGTGGATTTCTGCCTGTCTTAAGGAGCCATTTACCTGGAGGAAAAGTTACACTTTCCTGCCATACCCAAGTATGTATAAACTCTGACACAGAAATGTGTCGAGATCACGGGGCAGTTCAAGACCCACTATCCCTTAAACCTTTCAGGAGATTACTAGAAGGAGAGTTAAATCAATCTTCCAATTAAAACTGAATAGAGCCTACAGCCAAGTAGCTTGAGCTCCACTCAATGGCTGTGGCAAAATGAACTCCCGTGCGGACACGAAGTGCCAGTCACGGGGGCAAAGGCCGTGTGGGACCTTGCACGGCACACATCTGACCTGGAAAGTGGGCTGTGACCACGGAATGATTTCACGTTGTGCCCAACAGCTTTCGGATGACTTGTCAGTAACTTTTAGCTTTTTGCCTTTTGGCAGCACCAACAAGGACGTAAGTTACTGGTTCACAGCATCCCTTGCAGGTGCAAGACAGTGAAAAGGGAAAATAAACGAAGTATTAATAATGGCTGTGAAAATTTAACTTTTATTACCTGTTCACTGTATACAAAACACCATTCTGCATAGTGATAACTCATTTGTTGTACAGTTGACAGTGCACATCAACAAACAAGTGTTAAAGAGGTATACACTTAATGGAGAGGGCAGTGATGGCCAGTGTACATTACACACTAAGATCCTGCGACGCCAGCTGTTTGTTTCAGGATGGAGAAGTACCTCATAACCACTCAATATGCGAGTAATATAAATGGGATAACAAGCAATTACCAATGAACCAAATTAAGAATGAGGACGAAGAGAGAAAGCAGAACTAATGTATCCGATACACAATTTCCAGAGTGATTAAAAAGTTTTACAGAGGTGGCTGAGAAGGATCCATATTTTTTCAAACACTTCCATTTTTAAAACTGTTAAAATTTAATGATAAATAACAGAATCTCACAAATCTTTAGGGGCAAAATGCTCCACATTTATTTACATATGAAATGTGTTTAATACAGTTGTAATGGACATAGTGTATAGTAACATCTGACAGCAGCAAGACTTTTAAGGAATCAAACAATTACTACTGTATATCATGCAGCTATCTATATATACACAATTTGTTTTAAAAAAAAGTACAAAATTTTTGTTTTAGGGATACATACAAGGTATAAAATGCAAAAACAAACTAAAAATATAACTCTCACAGAGAACTATATATGAAAGGGACAGTATGGTACCTTTTTGTACTTTGTGAAAGCATAACTAGTGATACTAGATATATGTTTGAAATGGCTGAACTAGTTTCATACGGTCTGTGCTAAAGCTGAAAGCCCCAATTATACTTACATAGGCTGGTGTGTTAGCTCCTTGACAGTTGTGGTTGTATGTAACACTGAGCACCAGAACATTTGGCATCGGCGTACAGAGCTGGGAAATACCAACCCCTGTAGCAAGGGTTAACTATTTTCTTTCAATAACCAAAAATAAAGGAAAATACATAATGCTGTGTACTTGCTTCGATATATTGTGTAATAAATTACATGACAAAAAACATCATCATTATAAACCTATTCCTCTAATTACATCTTATTTGTTAAATCCAGAGCAACCCAGCCCTTTTGTAACAATTTGAGCTTTGATCACAAGCACCTGATGGCCTAAAAAAATCACTTCATGATATATAGAGTTGTGCAATTATACTTTTCAAAAGTACTGTATCATTCTAGGGGGTCTGCACCTGTTCCGGTGTTGCCACCTAAAACCAGCACTGCATTTTACATATGCAGTGGTACTTTTTCTTCTTTTTTTTTTTTTTTTTTTTTTTGTTTATATATATTTTTAAGAGAAAGTTTAAAAGCTTCCATAGACATTTAGAAGCACAAGTTCTTAGAATTTAAAATCTCCCCTTAGTTTGCTTCCCCTCCACACTCCCCTCCAAGCACTGCTTCTGATGCCCTTCCATTAGCTAAACTTTCTTTCACAAGCATTCAAATAAGAAATGGTTTAAGAGAACCTAAGGAACTGCCCCAGCATTCAGAACTCTGTTTTAAAGAAACTTACTAGAAAAAAACCAGAAACAAAACAGAAAAACCCAGATTTTCCACTAGATACCAATACAAACACATAACAAAGAGTATAAAAGTTATTAGTTTAAATATATACAAACTCTTTTCAACTCAAATACTGCTTCAATGGTTTTGAGGGTATAGACAATGAGGTGAAGGGGACACTTTTATGCAGAATATATTGCAACAGCCTGAACAGTACTGTTAACACTATTACACCTCGGAACTTTCTGTAGCAAAAATGTCATTAGTATTCCAATGTGGAGAGAGATTTCTGCGTCCCAAATAATCTGATCACTTTTCAGCTGAACTCATTCTTTTTGACTTAATGAAGGCCATGCCGTGTGTTCTCATGTGAGTGTTTAAGGCCGCTTCAGTTTCGAAAGTCTTTGCGCACACTTTGCATCTTCTGTCTGATGCTGTACTGTCAGATGATTCATCCTCATGATTGGGTTTATTTTCTTGCTGATTATCCTCCCCAGACCCATTTTGTTTTGATACTGGCTGAGGCTCCTTCAGCTTATGTACAATGAAGAGATGTCTGGAGAGGGACACGTGAGATGTGTAGCAGAGTCCACATTCCCTGCATTGGTATGAAGAGCCATCAGATTTATGCTGAGGAATATGTTCATGAAACTGGAGAAGATTTTCTGTTGTAAAGCCACAAACAGCACACTTGTGAACTTTAAAAACATTTATCTTTAGCTTCTTCAATGGCTGAGTGATTGCACCTCGTGGAGGCCTGAATTCCAGTACAGGTTCTTCCAATTTACGCTTTGGACTAGGAACCTAAAAAAAAGCCGTAAATGTAAGCATAAATACACAGTTCTTTTCATAACTATTTGTGACTTGCAAACTTTCCCTTGGTAGATTCCAGTACAATATTTGAAATAATACAAGCAAATATATGTTGTGGTTTTTTTACTATAAATTGCACATAAGATTTGTTTTGTCAGCTCTGATAGAGCTATAGTATCTAATACACTGTATAAACTTGAATAAATATTTGCCAGTGTAACTGCATCCAAATACACACACCAATGAGACTTCAATTGTGTATGGAATGTAGAATATCAGCCTAAGAACTTTTCAGTACTACCTTCTGGAACTCCATTTTAATTACTTAATATGATTTCATGCCAGAAATTTGACCTGACAGATTATCTCCTGATTGTTAATAACCAAACTAACATACTGCCAAAGGTTGAATCAACATGCACAATTTTTTAAACTAATTAAACATCATTTTTTATATTCTCCTTGATATTCTTCTGACATGAATACTCCTCAAGAATCCTCGGCATCCTATGTAGCTCAGATATGCTCCACGATGTTTATGAAGACAATCTATATAGCTGCCATATTTTCAACACTTAAATAAGAAGGCAATATGTTGGGCTGAAAGAGAGTCATGTAAGGGACAACAGTACATTTTAAAAAACAGGTATGTTTGTGTCTCTGCTGTCAGCTTTGGACATGCTGCCACAGGTGAAATCCTTTATCATGTAGAGCCCAGAACACTTTAAAAACATTGTTAAACTCTGCATGTAACAAGTCTTTGGACAGCACTGTCATCTTATTTTTGCCTTCTTCCTAACACTCATCATCAATAAAAGAATAGAATAGAATATTTCAGCTGGAAGGGACCTACAATGATCATCTAGTCCAACTTCTGGGCACTTCAGGGCTGACTAAATGTTAGAGCATGTTATTAAGGGCACTGTCGAAATGCCTCTTAAACACTGACAGGCTTGGGGCATTGACCACCTCTCCAGGAAGCCTGTTCCAAGGTTTGACCACCCTCTCGGTAAAGAAATGCTTCCTCATGTCCAGTCTGAACGTCCCCTGGCGCAGCTTTGAGCCATTCCCACATGTCCTATCACTGGATTCCAGGGAGAAGAGCTCAGCACCTCCTCAGGAAGCAGCAGAGAGCAATGAGGTCGCCCCTCCAGCCTCCTTTCCTCCGAACTAGACAAACCCATAGTCCTCAGCTGCTCCTCACAGGACATGCCTTCCAGCCCTGTCACCAGCTTTGATGCCCTCCTCTGGCCACAGACAAGTACCTCAACATCCTTCTTAAATGGTGGGGCCAAGAACTGCACACTGAACTCCAGGTGAGGTCGCACCAAGCCCAAGTACAGCGGGAGATCCTGCTGTATTTCAATCATCAGACTGAAAACAGTTTCACTGTAAAATTTGTATCAAATAAGCTCAAGGCTGGGTATTTGGAAGAAGGTGACATTGCTTCTACCTGACCTGTAGCTTTTCTACTGCTATGAGAGGACTTGGTTGCAGAAGATTTGAAAGGTGCTCTTAAAGCAAACCACTAAGGGGTAAATTATATTCTCCATCATTCAGTGATCAAATCAAACAGAAAGTCTTTCCAAAAACATGTTGTAGTTCAAGCATGACAGAATTTGTTGCAGGAACCTTTGAGACATTTTTTGGGCTCTGCTTCACAGACAATCAGACTTTTATGGGATGAAAATGCCTGCATCTATTTAAAGATCTTGAATGTATACCCTCAAAAATAAATCACTCTCAGTGACTGAATGAATCTTCTAAGTGATTACCTTTGTGTCTTCTTTTACTTCCCTTTCTTCCATATTGGTTGATTCAGTCATTTCTTTCACATCAGGGTCTTTAATGCCATGCATTAACTGAATATGTTTTTCCAACATCAACCGCTTGGTAAAAGTACGTCTTGAATCTGGGCAGTGCCTACATAAACACAAAGCAGACATGCACAGATTCAAATGTCATGTATAACAAAAGTTGTAGTATTCCGAAGAATATAAATAGGACTAGTTAAATAAATCCAGACTAGAGTACAATCTATTAAAGACAGTGACAATGTTTTTCCAATCAAGGAAGTACAGGTAAGTGTTATAAGAAAATGAGCATAATTACAAAATAAAACTAGAAATGTTTGAACAATTTATATTCAGAGCAAATGAGAAGTTCTCTGAAGATAATATCCAAAATGGTACAAACTGTGAGTCAGAATAAAACCTGGCAGCATCCAAGTTTTTTTTCTTGGACCTCTGCTAACATCACCGAACTGTACAGTCTATTAGATACTTTCCCAAGTTCCCCTTAATTTAAATTCCACAGGGAAAGCAATCACCTTCCATGTAGGATGAATGCTAGCTCCAAATGACACTTAATTCTTCATTCAAATCCAAATACTTTATCTCCTTGGAACTAGTAATTCCTTCTCAGCTCCCTTTCCAACCTCAAACTAGCAGAACAAACTTGTCTTTCACAATCTGTGCTTTGTTCTCCCACACAGAACCAGCTGCATCACTTCTAAACCCCTCGTGCTTTTGTTAAGTGTATTTCTCCTGAACTCCAATGTTGGACCACATTGTACAGGTGTCTGGAGGAGGGATGGCCAAACAAGAACTGCAGGGGAGAAGTTAAACTGTAATACTGTCTTCCAAGTCTCCCTCTTAAGGTTTTAATTTTTAAAATGCTGTTTCATTTAACTTTATTTAAAAAAAAGAAAAGGAAAAGTAAAGAAGACAGTACTGTAGGCATTCTGAAATGAAAACAGAACACCACAATAAGCTTCCTCCTCAAAGGGTATGCAAAAACCAGGCACTTGCTATTGTCATACACCAAGAGGAATAGTGTCTAGGCTAGCCAGCTCATGTAGGCTGACATACAAATTAAGGGTACACTAGAAACAATCTGAAGCATGGGTTGCAGGGAGACAGGAGGTTATAAAGCGTTCCAACAAAGTGCTATGCTATGCATGGCAGTCTCAAGTTTCCACACCACTGGGCCTTGTGGGCCTTGCGCTTTCCATAACAAAGCGGAGATCATACTGCAGCAGAGAAGGGACTGGTAAGATCTCAGCCACAGAGAACGGCTGCTGCTTGCAGCTTCCTTTTCAGACCTTCAAACTCTGTTCCACATACAAAACTACGAATGAAGAGATACAACAGAAAGTTTGTTTTATATATCTTATCTGATTGACATAGATTTTTCTATTAAATTATGTATCATCTCTTTGACATAGATTTTTCTATTAAATTATGTATCACCTCTCCAGCCACTTAAACATCGCTAAGGATTTTTAGACATTACACACTGGTTTATGTGTGAGAAAAATACTACAAATACTGGCTTTTGTAGATTAGAAGAGTGGGTTGTGTATTTGAGAGACTACTGAAAACCAAGTTCACCTCTGCAGAACTATCAGCCACGCAAACTCTCAGCTCAGTAAAGTTTCAGATTGGCTTGCCAAAGCCCCTGAAAGAAAGCAGACTTCATGTACGTGCATTCTCAGTAGCCTGCTATGTTTTATGCATGCAGGATAGCCTAAATAGTTCGGCCTGTCTATGTGTATAAATACCTGAATCATTTGAATGAATGGGATACTGGCTTTTATACAGTCAAGAAAAGAAATTCAACTAACAATGATTTTGTTGGTTTGTATTTTGTTTCTAAATAAATAACAGTAGAACTTACGAGCATGTATAAACCTTCCTAATGCCTTTGTGCTTGATACGATTGTGACGACATAAACTATGGGATGAACTGAAAGATTTGTCACATTGTCGACAGGGATGTTTCTTCATTTGCTTTAAAAAAAGAAGAAAAATACATTAGTTAAAAAAGCTCAGTAAAAGTAGTGCATGTGTCGAACTTTTAATAATTGGCAAGAAACATCACTTACCAGTGTCTGGTACTGTACAAGTACACATCACTCCTACAGCAACACTGCAGAAGTCAGAGGACCTGGACCTCTTTCAAAGCAGTGTAACCAGCATGAGTTAGTTACACATGCATCTATCACCGATTGTAAACCAGTGTCACAGACTGTGGATGAAGTGAATTTCTTTCGCCAAAGAAGCAAGGAAGATCGGTGGACTATTTCTGGATCAGTAAAGGCAGTACGGTGAGAGATTTGTTTTCACTATAAAGTAATCTTTCCCTTCCCTTCACCAAACTATGTCTGCAGTTCCTGACTGAGAGAGCTTATCAGTCACCTACAAGGAGGGGTGAAGGACCATAAAAAGGACCAAAGCAAAACGTCACGGACACCGACACACTAACAGGGCTCAGACAAGTCATGAAGAAATGAGAGGTATGGTCCGATGCCAACCTGAGGGACATCTGTTTGGGGAATTCTGTGGGTTTTACATCACAGGTATATTACAGTGGAAGGAGAAAGAAAAGGATGGAGTGGTCTCCATCTATGTCATTCCAGCTGAACATGGCCACAGGAGGTCTAGTATCTGAAGAAATAACATCTCCAAAACTGTGAACTATACCAGCCCCAAGAATGAATGAATGACATGGTCCTGTACCTTGATTTCCACCAGTCCTAGAACTCAGTTCAAAGGGCACACCTTATCAACCTGAGTAGCTGCAGTAAGGAAATTCAAACATTTCCAATCAGATTTCCTGCTTGCTTTCACAGGTAACTAGATTGTTCAAGCTCATATCTGTAATTTTTGCTGTTTTGGCAGTAACAAGGAAATCGAAACAACATTTTGGAAATCAAATACAAACATCGACCAAACAAATCTAATTGAAGACCTTTCCAGATTACTTTTCCAGTTTGCTTTTCAAAAATCCAGTCAGGGCCAGGATCCCACACTCATCATTCAGTATAATGATTCTTGCCAGAATCAAGGTGTCCTGGGTCTGAAAAAGAAATGGATTTTATTGGAACCTCCCAAAAGAAATCTGGATCACGTGGACCCAGATTTCAAGTGTTCCAGTCTGAGGGAGGGCTCATGCCTGCTAGCCAGGTACAAGTGAAGGAATGGACAGTTTCATACAATCAGTCAAGTATCTAGAAGGAAAATCACATTCCTTGGATTGCTTTTTCCTGCTCTAGCAGTGAACATAGCTTTCCTTCATGGTGTCAATAACATTCTCTTTCCTGCATCTATTGGGAAACTGAAAAAGCACAAGTAACATAATTTTATTCTACTATTCCAACTGAGGCCACTGAGCGAAAGACTTGGATCAATGCTTGAAATTGGACTCTTCTTGACTCTTCTGGCGATTGCACCCAAGACCTGTCCCTATGTTCCAAAGCACTCAATACCAAAGATTTTCTTCACAGAATAATGTAAAGGGTTTGACTCACTTATTCTTACCTTCTGAGGAAGTGACAAATTCCTAAACAATGAAGATGCACAATAATCCACATGGACATTTTAATATGACATGCGTCATTCTCTGGTGCCTAACATTAATCAATAATAATAATTATTATTATTATTAATCCTAAATAAAAACAAGCTCAAGCCATACAGAAATGCTTAAGGAACTGGAAAACATCCATCTTATATTTGTGCTCTGAGCGCTGAACTTTATGTTGGCGTTCATATTCTCGCTAATGGCTGCATTGCTCAGGAACAGCTACAGACAAGCCAGTGGAGATCTGCAGAGGTGATGTCATTACTGAAAATTATCATTTACTGCAAAGTTTGGAGTGAACGGTAGAAGGTTTGTACACAGGAAAAAGTGATGTCTGGAATGGCTAAAGGAGTAAGAGCTGTTACAGTGAGATGAAAGACGTTTTGCTATCAAGACCAAAATCACACGGAGAGTGGGGGAAGGAAAGAAAAGTGGTTTTGAAAGGTCGTTCATGCAAATGTGAAGCAGCCCATTAGGAAACGTGATATGGTAATTTTATTTGGGATAGTCAACATAATGCTGTTAGAGACGCAGTACTGTTCAACCTAGACTTCCTTTTCACATTTAAAGGCCAATTAAGATAAAAGGAAATCAAAGTATTTTGCTCTTAAATTGTTAATGGTGAAAACCTGACAGTGTTTACATGCAGTGCATACTCATTAATGCTAATACATTAATCAATACATTCTGCAGTATGGTTTTGCAGTATGCTTATGACTGCAATGCTCTGGGAAAATTTGTAAGATAAAAGAAAATTTGAAGTCCTAGTAGGGCTTCTATCAAGAAACAGTCCTGCACCATGCTGTACAAACATACAAGCTCAACCAAGGCAGCCCATTTATCTTTGCCAAGGCCACTGCACAGTGTAGATACATCAAGCGTTTAGTCGGAAAAGCAGCAGGACGACTGTGCTGAGAAGGACCCAGTCCGTCTCCGAGCAACAGGGGCGCTACTTGGGGTAACCATCCATGACACCACACTTGTTCTAAATTTGTTGGGAAAATTCCAGATAGAGACCCAAATAGGATTTTGGATGCATTAGTTTCTACAATGGCAACCAAAAGCAAAAGAACTAAAAAATTAGTTCTGTAACTAGGTGCAGCAGGACCTGTTGTACAGCATCTTGTCTTTACAGGAAGAAAGAAGATGTTCAATTAGATGCACAGCAAGTCAGAATTGGTAAAGCAATTCCTGCTTAGAAAACATCTGTCCTTTCACAGGAACACATACAAAAGTCCTAGGAAGCTCAGCGTATGTCTGCCTGGCTGAGCGCAGACATACATGATCCAGTTTCAAGCCAGGAGTTGCACAGACTTGTTAGAACTACCCCTTTGCCTGGGCTAATAACATTTATTATTTTTTTTAAAACAGCACTTTTAAGATCAGGCAGAGAGCCACACCAAGGTGGCTACAAATTTTCCTACCCTACAGCTGGCTGACCTTCAACCAGCTCAAGAAGAGGATACAGAAAACGTGCATCTGTCTATCTGTCTGTGCAGACATTTCCCAATAAGGTCTGGAAACTCAAGAATCTGTCCAAAGAGGGTATACATGGCAATACCTCTCCTATGAATACCTCTGAATAATCCAGCCTGGGATCAGCTAAGAAGGGTTACAGCTTCAGACTTTCACTCTGATCCTGCAAAAGCAGCAATTAGAAGTTTGAAACTAATTATCTTCAAACACCTGACATGACAATGGACTTTGTGAATAGCTCCTGAATTGCTTAAATAAAGCTTTTAACAAACATTCTGCATAGATAATTTTAGAGCATTTAACCCACACCTATAATTCTGAAGAAAAACAGGCTATAAATTAATTGCATTATTTATTAGACCCATATCACGTACTTGGTTATCTTATGCTCATTTCTAGTCTCTCTACAATAAAATGTATCCATAAAAGTTTAGTTTTTTAATATAGTCATTTTGAAAGCTAACAGTTACTGAACATTTCAAGAGGCCTGGAAGGAACGTAGCAATTGGTCTTTATCAACCATTTCTGAAAGACATGGAGTTGTATCTATTAATTTTAAAATATATTTGCCTCCCGTGTTATTCAAGGAACTGGTTGAATAGGGATAAAAAATAGCACATAAATGTAAGCAATGGAACAGGCCTTTAGACCAGTATTTGAGTGCAACAATTATCTCATAGTTCATAATAAGGGCTGTTCTTGAGGTAACATTGCACATTCTTATTAAACATCAGAGATAGAAAGATACATATTTAAAGCTAATATTTAGAAGCATTATCAATGTGTTACTAACCTTATTTTACATGCCTTCTGCCACTTTGCTGTAGATGTGATCAGACTGGGTATCATTCTCTAGTTCACTCTGAAGTGACAGTTTCATAGGGGGTTGTGTTGTTTTGTTTTTAAGAATTGCATCAATGTAAAATGCATCTGGTCTTAAAAACTTATTTCTGTTTGCCGGCAAAAGCACTGGTGAGTTACTATTTGGACTAACAGGCAAGACAGAGTGGACCAACAGTTCATATGCTGCTAAAGAGACTGATTTTGACAGAAAATTTAACTATGATTATATGAGTGTTACAGGATCAGAAGCAAGAATTCAGTGTATAGGCATGCCACAGGGGCTCTAGCATATTTTATGGAGTTTCTTTATAGACACTACCTAGCAGAAGTGTCAGGAATATAGCTAGTAGGCTTGAAACTGAAGCAATTAGCAGTTCCTCAGTGGCTTCAATGGACAGAAATGCAAACATGGTCTTTTAAAGCAACTGGAGAAATCAAATGGAGACCACGTGATCTCAGCTGTTTGTCTACTTTTCATGCCCCCAAGCTGTAAAAGGAGAACCAGGTAAAAGAAAATGTAGTTCTGTGAATCATAACCCTTTGGTTTTGTGTGTTTCACTCCAAGCGAGACTGGTAATGTAGCTACAGGACTCTACAGCAGGAAAGCTGAAAGAATGGAGTGGGAGTTACTGAAGGCAAGAAGAAACACGGAAATAGTCCCCTGTCAGTCAAGCTTGGGTGCTATTTGCTTGAAGTTGTCATAAGAAAATTAGAGATGACACTCAGTAATCTGGCATTTTCAGCGTTTCCATAAAATGTTTATAAACAGGATAAAATAATTTGCACAACAGCTTTAGAGATAAGCACTGTAATTTGAAGGGACACAGAAACCTCTGGAAATGTGCTGTCATTTATTATAGCACATTAGCATTCTGAAAACTACAGATTTTCACTAAGGATGATTCTTCTCCACTTAGACAAAATAAGTCTGTTATCCCTTCCAGTTCTGCTCTTACATTAGTACAGTACATTAGTTTAATTCCCTGCTTGCCAACTGAGAAAAGAATCAGACTGTTTTCACTAGCATGCAGCGAAGGACAGGACTGGATAGCAGACAACTGCTGTGTGTCAGCATCGGGCTGGAGCTTGCTACAGTCTGTCTCAAATGCAGCTAAGAAGGGTCCATCCGAGGATCAGTTTCACTACTGCCTACCTACCAGTCTTTTTAATGTAATTCAAAAAGCTATGGGATGCAGCAAGGACATCAAGCTGTCTTTCTGCTGACTTGAGAATACAGCATTCCCATATTTCACTTTCAATCCATTTTAAGTAAGCTATCTTAAATCCAGCTGCTTTAAATACAAAATTCAACTTGTTCAACTCAGCTGACACGTTGGCTGAACCTACAAGTGTAAGATGAGAGTAATGGCTCAACCTTAGAGTCAGTCTACCTTTAAAATAAAATGCTCTTTAGCACTCATTGGACCAATAGAGCAAGACTCCATTCCCTGAGCCTAGCAGTTAATGAATTTTCAAGAGAGAGAGGGAACTGAGAAGGCACAAAGGAAGAAGTGAGAACCTGGATCAGATTAAATGACTTGGATGAAATACTGGAATATCTTTCAGTCCTTCCATCTTGAAGAAATTTTGGTACTAGATGAACAAGCCTACAGTTAAGTAAGACAGTGTGGATTTTCTCAGTAGAACCATGTAGAAAATGACAAAAACTAAGCAGCCAAAGAGAGAAAGATGAAATAGATATAAGAACAGAGAATAATAGCAATGGAACTTAAAGGAATTACTTGCAAAAACACAACTGAATTTGGAAAAAATGACTTAATATTTCAGGTTTAATTCACTTTTTTTGTAATTGAATATTATTCATTTACCTTTCCATGTTCTTTCCTCATGTGAGAGATGTAAACGTCTCTCTGAGTGAAGAGCCTATCACACTCCCAACACGTCCAGCCAGGATTAGCGACTTTTTTAGGTTCTGCTTTCTTTATGGGAGAAGGAGATTTCTTCTCCAACTTTTCTGTTCCGTTGACAGATTTTGTGTCCTCTTTGTTGTGACTGGCTGAGTTCTGAGTTGTGGGTTTAGTACTGAGAGGCAGATTTATCCCCAGGTTTGGTGGCCCCTCAACACTTTTCAAAGTTCCATGCATAGACTACAATAAAAGAGAAAAAAAGTACAAAACTAACATAGACGTATACAGTTGTATTGACAAAATGCAAAGACCCTCTGAATCAAAAGTATTCATGTACTTCTTTGTCATACTATATTATCAGATCACATTCTTAACTTAAAGAAACATGATTAAGTAAAGGCAAGGCCTAGCATAAAGAGGAACTAGCCAACAACACTAACAGACACCATCTGTAGCTAAAGAGGAGTTTTCTTCAGTGGCTAGATATTTTCACAAAAAAAAAAAAAAAAAAAGAGAGAGAGAGACTTTGTAGGTTAAGTTTAAATTGCTGTTTAATAGGGAGGAAAAAATGGCTCAAGAAGTACTTTATGTTAAGTTTAATTTCTCGCTTTACTTACCTAACATATTAGTTGAGCATCCCCATTTCAAACTACGTGACTAGAGATTTCCAAGAAGGAAAGGTTTTTACTGACAAATTTTGACTGGGCACATTGGTAAATGAGAAAAGAAAACGCAACTCTGGAAAGATCTGGCAACTATATCGTCTAGGATATATTAATATTTTATGTTGAGGCTGAGTTAAGCCCTGTCTTACTCCATGCTCAGGTTATGAACACCCTAACTAAGGGCTACATTGCTAACAATCCTTAGAACCAAAAAAGTGCAGGTTCCCAGGACCAGGGGATAGCTAAGATGCTGTTCTCAAGCATCCTGCAGCTCTTAGGTAGTGACCCTTCCTCACTGATTTATTTCTAGACTTCAAGTACAGTCAGTAAGAAGGGACGAACTCTTGTACCTCCTCCTCCCCCAATTTCTGGAGCCAGTGTCATATGCTGGTGCGATACCTGGGCCTAACAAAAAGATGACTAGTTCAGGAAGACCTGGGCTTCAGCTGTGTGTCTGAGTTTCCTATATGAACATGGACACAACAGGAATGAGTCAGCAGTGTTCTGGGCCAACAAAGATGACTGCAGCTCAGACAACATACTGTTGAACATGGGTCCACTACCAAGGTCTCTTTCGCATCTAAAGACTTGCCAGTGTTCTTATCATCTCATCTACTGACCTTTATTGTAACTCTCCTGGATGATATGTCTAGCCATCCCAACAGGTAACAGATTACCGACAGGTAATCTCAGAAACAAAAAAAACATTCAATACATTCTTGATTCTGAGAATGTGAGAATACAAATCTGATACTCCAGTAAAATACTTCAGAGTATTAAGTTCTTTTGTAAATCCTGTAGCTTTTGGGACTACCCGCTGGCTCTACAGCAAATATCAATCTAATCTGTAGAACATGTTCTTCTATTTAACAACTTATAAAAGAAAAGTCAGTAATTTAAAAAACTAAAATGTTATTAAAAAGCAAAGCACGCAGGACCAACCGACGGGCTCTAAGAATAAACTGAAGTTGTGTAGTAAAGGAAGAGGTTGCCTTTAGTATTCCATTGCACCAGGACAAGAAGAAAGAAGCACAGGGTAGAGGGGAAGGAGGTTCCTATACATTCAGGCAACTGAAGATTGACCTGTAGATTCCATGCCAGCTTAACTTGTCAGCATGTAAAACGTTAGCACCTAACTTTCAAAATGTCTTTTAAATGCAATCCTTGAAATTTAATTTCTTATTTGAAAATAAACAAAAAGCATTAAAGCATAACATGGAGTCACAGTGATCACAGCACATATCACCAGCAGAACTGGGAGTGTTACACCTCCAGTCCAGACCTTTATCACCTGTTCTCACTGGCTCTTAGAAATTTTCTTGTAGCTAGCCGTTACAGGAAAATGAGACATACATTTTTGCCAACAAGAAACATTCACATCTGCAGGAATTATTCTAGGTTATTTTTTGTAGCTCGAAATAACCTCCTTCTTTCTATCCCTTTCTGTTCTATTTTCAACCAGGTCCTCTCTGCCTTGATAGTTTATGTCTAGCCATACCAAACAATTACTTTTTGTGCAGCTGGACTGAGCTCTGCCCTTGTCTGGCACTCGTCCTCTCCCCGAGCCCTTTTCGGCTTTTATCTATACCCTGTTACTGTTTTTTTCATTTCCCCTTAACTAAAGTCCAATGTATACTTTTCTGCTGCTGTTGCTACTACTATACACACATCCTAAATGTAAAAGCACTAGCAATTCTGAATAAAAGCAGTAATACTGCTACTGCACATGTATGTTCTAACCCTCTAATTTTATTCTCAAAAATGTCTGAATCATTTATAGTGAAACATGCTAAAAAAACACTGGTTGAAAGTACAAATACTGGCATGGAACACTAAAGCCAAAAGAGTTAAATAGTCCCCAAATCGTAAATAACTGAGAATAACTTTATAATGAGAGATGCTGAGCAACCCTAATTTATATAAGAATAGCTTCTGGCCCTAACTACAGTCAGATCATGCTCCTAAAATAGTTGTTTTCAGGTCTTAAAGAAGTAGTTATGTACAGATATAACAATACCTTTACAATAATACCTGAGCCAAGATAAACTAATTACATAAATAAGACATACACCACAATAGATGGAATTTGCCTATTTGGTTAAAAAAAGAAGAAATACAAGTAGATCAAAGGAAACAGAAAATAGGACTTTGCATTGCTGCACAAGAGGACCATTTAAGATACCTGGCATAAACGTAAGACAATTCTTACAGTATGATATAGTTCAGAAACAAAGAAAACATCCAGTCCTTCTATTTCTGAACGTCTTGTGTCAGCCCTTCCTTATCTCCTCCTCAAGTTTAAGATTGGCTTTAAGATCTTGTTTTCAACACAACTTCAGAGATTTCTAAGGTTAAAAGTGCCATATTTTAGACTAAAATGCAAAATGCTCATTTTAGCATACAAGAAACATGTCTGGTTTTCCACTATTCTATAAACAAATTTTACTAACTCTTATGTGTCACTGCAAGAGAAACCCACTCAATTAAGTGCTACCATTCAGGACTGCAATACTTTGCAATGGTGTAAATAACTTCAGCTGTTACCAGGCACCAGATCAGGTTAATAAGGTGTAAGAAATTTCAGCACTGCTAACAGATTTGGTATATATAAAACAAGGTAACACCGAATATTTAAAATACACAGCTAACAAATTATAGCCAGGGAACTGCTGATTCTTAATGACATGATTTGCAAGGATGACAGTAAATCTTCTTCAGTTATAAGGGTACTTATGAGAAAATCCACTTCAAGTTTTTTCAAAGTTTCATGTTCGTATGTAAACACACACACAAATAACCTCTACATCTGTTCAAGAAACATACTGGTTCCTACCGATGAGTTCTGAACATCAAAGGTTTGAGTTTACAATGTACTCAGCATTCTCGACTCCTAACAATTGCATACTTAGAATACTGTAAATAAGGCTCAATACTTACGAGGACTCGACTAACTTAATTCACTATACCCATTATTATTTTGATAAAACGACCTACTGAATGCAATGCACTGAGATATTCCTAGTATACCAAAATCAACATTCATACAGAAAAACTGAGTTAGTGATTACATCACAAATACACTGAAGACGATACAAAATACAATATTTTAACATTTGAGAACATTATTCACAGATTACTCTTTTGGAATTATTAACATCTCTCTCAGCAGTCGTCTTGTTATTCTGTGCCTTTTTACAGTATTTTCTCGCAGCATATATTGCATGACAAATGGTATCTAGGAACGAAACAAGAGAAGATGCCTACACACCTTGATATGATCCATCATAAGCTGTTTCTGTGCATATAGAAGAGAACAGTCTGGACACTTGAAAACAGACACCTTCTGGTTTTCAATGTGCTGATCAAAGTGGCGATAGAGCAAAGGTTGTAGAGTAAACACAGTGTCACACATAGAGCATTTATATATTATTCTAAAAACAGAAGTACAATAAACAATGTCAGTCACGTTGATGATCTATTAGCAAGAATCATGATGTTAACTTTTTTTCTCAGCAGAGATAAGATCTGACATGTTTAAGCAATCATTGCACACTGCCTGAAAAAAGTCAAAATTAAACTAATTCAAAACATCCTCCAATTTCAAAATATGGGAGCAGTACAAAACCAGAAAAATAGGAGAAAAAAATTCATTAAAAAGTGCAAACAAGAAGCCAGAAAACAACAGCATATGCCACTTACATATGTTAACACCAACATCTGCTTAGGATACTCTGAAAGTTAAATGTCTTCAGTTTCTGAACTCCCATTATAACTGAAGGACAATATACCTGTTTCAGGTTGTAAAGGCAATATGTTTCAGGGGAGTGATTGATTTGATCATAATTGGTAATATACTTCAAGATAAATTATTTTTGGCAGTGTATGTGGCTTTGAACCTCCTGAACACCAAGCCTAGACTCTGTTAATGCTCGGAAGCTGAAACTTCACAGGATGGTATTTCCCTGTTTTGCAATTACATGCCTTTAAGAATCTGTCTATTGAAGCAATGTAGAGACACCACCAAAACCACAACTTCCTCTCAGAGCATATGTGACTGTGACTTTTGAAATTAGCTACCTAAATCTTCCATTCTGATAAGCAATATTCTATTGCTATTTATGTTTTAGTAGCTGTGTAACTGGTGAAGCAATGCATTTATTAATATAATTTCAAAAGTGCTTTAGAAATAAATATACTAATTAATGAAGAACTAGGTAAGTACTGGACACTAAAAGCATAGTCCCTGAAAATGAATATGATAGCCAAAATTCTGTATCACAAAACCCTAAGAAAGTTACTAAACAATCTGAAAATAGTTGTATTTTAGCAGATCCTTGTTAAGTGTCTGTCCAACAGACAAAAAACATATGGAGACCAGAAACATAATCCTCTGATCTAAATGCTGCAACAACTACATGACAATAGTTTGAAGCTTGTTTCATTTTGCTGATGATTTTATAATTAAAAGTATAGTTTAAATTGCATTCTACATAATTATTTAATTGATGCTTTGCTTGTTGTTTCTGCTTATCTGCATGTTTGATTGTATTAAGAATGATTTCCCTGGCAACTAAAGGTGAGTAAAAAGATTAGCCATTCAAACTGCAACCTTTTAATGTTGCTTATAAAGAGCAAATAATTCTAGTCTTTCAGAAACACCACACTTTTTTTTTTTAACTTGGAATACAAATGAAAAGAAATGACACGTGAAAGAAAAGTAACAAAGAAATTTGCCATAGATCATCAGATGAGAGAGAAATCTAATCCATTAGCCATCAGTAGTGGTAGTACTTCAGAGAAAGTTCAGCTAAAATAAAAGAAACCCAACAACAGGTCCTCAGTACAATGACAGGCACTTCCTCTGCAAAAGCAGTCTTCCTAATCCCATCAATTAGAGGTTGATCTCTGTCCTAAAGAATGACTTTTCATTTATAAAAAAAACCCAACCAACCCTGCTGGCAACAATGCTGAATCTTCTCATTATCCACATAAATGTTCAAGTCCTTTCTATATCCCTCTAAGCAATTATCATCAATAGTACATTGTTCAAGAGCTCTAAAGACCACTCTGCACTGTGTTTTGAGATGACAAGAACAGGGACATCGCTTCAATGTCCAAGCCATTCAGTGAGTCCAAATATTTGAAATAATGACAAATCGTACACTTAATCATATTAACTGTGAAAAATATTATTTTTGTGGTATATCAAGTGGTCCCGGTATTCACACAGCATCCTCTGCTGACCTACATACTATTGTACTGCTTTCCACAGTGATCCTTCTGCATGGGATGACATACTCTGCACAGGCACAGCAGAACATACACCTGCTAGCTTTACCTAGTGAGCACGGAGTACTTAGAAAGGCGAGCCCCCTCCCCATCATTACTGTCCATAAAAGCTTCTTAAACATTATTCAAAACAAGTATTTTAGTTTGTCACATTATTACTGATCTATACCCCTTCAGAATCCTAACTTCTTGGACAATTCCCATATGAAAAGTGTTACAGAGCTTGCCAGAAATAGGAAACACTTCTTGATAATAATTGGTAAGAAAGAAAGCCCAGGTTCCTAAAATACAGTTTCGCCTCATGTACCTCACATCGATATAAACCCACGTATCTTACTAATAGTTTTAACTGAGATGATAAGAGACAACTTCTGGGGAAAAAAGTCAATGGATCACCACCCCAGCAGGTCAGGTGAATTGAGCACAGACAGAAACAGAGAGAACATGAACCTTTGAACCTTCTCCACGCACAGTGCTACTACAGGCACACTCTGCGGGATGCACTGTTTAAGCTCTAAGGGTAGAAAGAGCCAAAGGATTCACTATGCAAAGGATCATTTCTCTTGGCCACAGCACACAGAGCTGCTGAGCACCTAAGCACGCTCCACCATCTCAGCAGAGCAGCTAGAGGTAATTTAAAGCAGTGGTTTTACCGTCAGCCCTCTTCACTCCACCCAAGGAAAAAACCCAGAGTTTCCTCAGAAAAGTACTTGCTGCAGCGTAGTTAATCTGTAGTGAATCTGCTTGTAATGTCACAAGCTAGAGAGCTGGTACTAACCACACACCTTCCCTAATCCTGGGGCACCAAATATTTTTCTTCTGTCCCTTACGTCCTGTCTTTTGTAACACTGTCTTACATCTCCATCGGCAACTGTCCAGAAGGCAGGAGGCATCAGGCCTGATTACTAAGCAAGCAAACAAGCCAAGGCACAAGAGTGTATCATAGCCTTGTCTCTGGCATGGTGATTTCCACCCTTCTGATTCATTGCTCACATACCACTGCTAACATCCAGAATCACAGCATTTTGGTGCCTGTTGCCGAGTAGTTGATCCCATGGCTAGGTGCTAAAGACAGAGGAGTAAAGTTACATTGTTCCAGGTTAACAAGATGTAAATAAAGACTGGCAGAATTAAAAATAATTATCTGATTATTTCATGATGTATATTTCTATTAGAACCACATCTTGCAAATAAAATTAGATGCAAGAAATTAGAAAACCTGCTTTCTCATCTGTAGTAGAACTAGACAGTGATCTCACCTGGAATGATTTCAGGTCTGTAGTATATAAATAAATTTATCATCGCTGGGTTACACAATTTAATGAAATAAACTATGATCTACTATATGCTTCGGATTCTTATTGTATCTAAAGTAAGGAACAGAAGACTGCAGAATCGCTGCGGTTGGAAGGGAGCTCTTGAGGTCATCTAGTCCAAACCTTGCCCAAGCCAGGTCAGCCAGAGCAGGCTGCCCAGGACCATATCCAGTTGGGTTTTGAATGTCTCCACAGATTGAGACTCCGCAGCCTCTGGGCAACCTGTTCCACTGTTTGACCACCCTCACAGTAAAAAAGTGACTTTTTGTGTTCAGATGGAAATACATGTGTTTCAGTTTGTGCCCATCACCTCTTGTCCTGTCTCTGGGCTCACGGAGAAGAGTGCAGCTCCCTCTTCTTCATGCCTTCCCATATGGTATTTACACATATCAATAAAGTCCTCCTGAGCCTTCTCCTCTCCAGGCTAAACAGTCCCAGCTCCCTCAGCCTCTCCTCACATGAGAGATGCTCCAGTCCCTTATTCATTCTAGTGTCCCTTTGCTGGACTTGCTCCAGTATGTCCATGTCTCTCTCTCACTGGGGACCTAGTTCTGGGTCCAGTACTGCAGTGCTGTGCCAGCAGCATGGAGCAGAGAGGAAGGATCACCTCCCTCGACCTGCTGGCAATGCTCTTCCTGAGCCCTTAATGACCACATCCCTCGGTAATGCAGCATGCACGAACACTGACCCGAGAAAGTGAATCTGCTACAAAAAAATCTGACATCTTTCTGAATGTACTACATATAAAAATTTTATCTCTCTAAAAACACTAGGACCTGAATTTATATATTTCTATGTAAGCTAAAAGACTTCATCCTGTTTTCACAGAAGCACAAGAACTATCTGGTAGAGATCCAAATTTCAGACAGGTCTCTGAAAAAAGACTGTAATCGGTTCAATTCATACCAACATACCTAAGAGTATGAGTTGTGACTATATCCACTTCCAATATTTCTTTCAGTCACATTCAAAAGCATGATTTTCAATCCTAAACACATGCAACTGACTGTGCTGGTTTGTTTTATAATTGAAGCATTCAGTATATAATATGTAACAGCTTAAAACCCTATCCAAAGCTTAAAGGCAGTTATGCTTAGTCAGGACATAATTTACAACCACCTCAATTCAACAAGGCACTTGAGTACGGCAGGCAGTTCAACTGCAGCCACACCATCAGGGTGGTTACTCAGTAACTGCTCCTGCCCCACAGTACACACCAAAACAGGCATGGTACATGCACTTTTTCACTCACTTTTCAAAAATTGGGTTAACAAATTCACATATTCTCTTAGAACAGATACAGATGTTATCTCACAGGAAAACACTTTCATATCACATAAATGATGTTTAGCGTTTTGAAAGCTTCTGCACCAGAGTATGGTATTTCTCCTTCCCATAATTTTTTTCTCTAAAAAATGGTACTTGTGGGATAATATACTTTGTACCAATAGTACAGTACATATCGATAATCTGGGTTGATAAGAATTTTGGATATTGGAAAACAGACATCAGCCATGAAAAACATCTTAGTGCTGTTTCCATGAAGTTACACTGTTTACATACAAGCTTTGGTTTCCCATAAAACCATGTAGCATCTTTAGGTATGCTACAGGAGAGAGCTTCACAAAGTGGAAAGACAAGAGAGCCATCCATTTCCTTATATTAAAATAATCTAAATTCATCCCACTGAGGATGACTGCACATAAACTTCATTTTTCATACACCAAATAGTTTACTGTACCTGTTCTAAAACAACCATTTGTAATGTAATTGTAAAGCACACAGTTCCAGTAAATGCCAGAGGCACACAGCCGTTTACCCAAGTGAGCCCAATTCCTGTGAACAAAGAAGTGTGAACCAGTAAAAAGTCCCTCAGGACCGGTATGGCCTCAGCCCACTTACAGGACAGAAGTAAAAAATCTTCCCCAGCCACCCTGACGTGCTGACACACTGGGCCTTGTTTTCGGCTGCACCTCTGTGATGCCTAGAGGAACACCTAGAAGCCAGGCTTCACGGCCATGCAGAGTTCAACAACACCTGCATACCGGGTGAGGTCTGAAACTCACACTCAAGGGTCGACACCTTTTATACACTCAGATGAAAACTCAAAAGCTTCACATTTCCAAACACAGAAGGCTACTGAACCCTTCATTTGTTTTAAAATTTTTACTTCAGAAGAACAAAAATTTAAATGAGTTTAAGTAGTCATATCTACAGTGTTATATGACTATATTACATTCCTACTTCTCAATAATGAATTTGTTAAGCTTTCAAAATGTATGCCACCCATATGCAACACAGATGCTAGGTAATATGATACAGATAGACCAGCAGCAGCAGATTGGTCAAATGTGGCTGTTTTCCTCTAATACAACAGCGCTTGTCAGCTCTACTCAGTGACGGTCAGGCCACACCTGGACCACTGTGTCCAGTTCTGGTCCCCATGACTCAAGAAAGGCATGGACAGACTGGAGAGGGTCCAAGGGAGCACCACAGAAATGATCAAAGGGCTGGACAACCTGCCCTACAAGGAAAGACTGAAGGAGTTGGTCTCTTCTCCCAGGAGAAGGCTCAGGGGGATCTCATCACAGTGCTCCAGTACTTAAAGGGCAGCTATAAAGAGGACAGAGGCTCTCTCTTCACAAGGAGCCACATGGAGAAGACATGGGGCAATGGGTACAAGTTGCACCAGGAAAGGTTTCATCTTGATATGAGAAAGAAATTTTTTACAGCGAGAACAGTCATTCACTGGAACAACCTCCCCAGGGATGTGGTGGAGTCCCCATCACTGGGGGCGTTCAAGATGTGGTTGGACGGGGTCAGCTCAGCTCCGCTTCCCACAAAAGGCTGGACCTGATGATCTTTCGAGGCCCCTTCCAACCTGGGCTGTTCTGTGATTTTAACACAGAACATTAAAGCAGATAAAACAGAATTTGAGCAATGTCACAAACATTTGCTGTCAACTTGACCAAGATATGTGAGAAATATCCTCAGAAACCAACTAATTTAAACAACAAAAACATTTCCTTTTAAAATTGCTACTGAGTAGCAGAAATACATGTCGTTAATTCTGAAGAAAACCACAAGTCCTGATAGCTTGAAAGAGACCTTATTAAATGGTGAAACAGCAGTCAATGTGAGCATCTTGAGTGCTGGTGGCAACACCGTACTACCTACAGATGCTTGTGAAACGGAAGCAAAGAACTCCAAACGCTGCAAAGACAGGGAAGATCCTACTTGTCACTCCGCATGCATTTAAGACAGCATCTTGATTAAAACTGGCAAATTTAAAGAAAACACCACTTAAGAGGAGCACTGAACTATGAATTCTATAATTTATTACAATACAATAGTACTTAATGAAATTTTATTTTTATAATCAAAATAAATTCATAAAAGAATACAATTATAAGAACATCTATATGGAAAGAAAACTAGTGCAAAATATGTAATTCATGAAGTTGATCAGAGACAGTTCAGCAGATCCAAGCACAATTCAAGAAATCTTCTGCACTTTTCATATGTGAAATATCTAACACCAATGGTGATCTTAATCTTTTGGTTTTCTCTAATGAAAATTACGGGAATCTGAAACAAATTTAGATTAAATGTTGGTATTTCAAACCCTCTCACTGAAGATACCATCCTGAATTAAAACAAGATATAATTTGTCACTGGGTGGAAACGTCTTAATTTGGAATCAGACACAGGAAGTTTGTTGCCATTTTGCTTTAATGTAGATTTAAACACCCTAAAGAGTAAATTTCCTGTTAATATGTTAGAAGAAACAGTGATAAACCAAATTCTTCTGAAATCTGGTTATTACGTTACATGGTACCTTGTTTCTCTCATCTGCCTTCTATTTTCTTGAGTCTGCAAGTTGTTAAAATGTACTTGTGTGCTCTGTGCACTCCAGAGAAACAACATGGAGTTAAATACTTAATATTTACTCTCAATACTGCACTCGTACCACCAGAGGAGAAAGAAGACAGAAGAAAAAGGCCTACCATGAGAAGGCATCAGGCTAAGACCAGTGAGATTTGACGCCTGATTTTCACATGCATCGGCACCTGCAGACTTCAGCAGAGGCCTTGAATGTTCAACATCTTTAAAACAAAGACCCTGAAGCTGAGTTCCTAATTGTGCCCTGTGTTACCATCGTCAGTAAACCACCGTGTTAATGCACAACTTTCCCAGCTACAGAATGCAATCAGTTCTGCTTTAATCCAGAAAAAAAGAGATTATATATCGGAAAAAAGCTTACATAAACAGCTCTATAAATCTATTTTGATTTGGAGGGGCAAGGCTGGTAATGGTTTAAAGGCTGGCACCTCTCACTTAATAACACACTGGAATTGCTCTCCTTGAGACATGACCGTCTTAAAGAAGCAAAATCCTAGCTCACCACTCCCTATGGCTTTCATGAAGAAAAATCTACTAGACAGAAAGAGGAGAACAAATCCTGCAGGAAAAACATCGCCTGACAAGCAAGCAGCTGCCTGACCAAAAGAACAGGGTACCACCGTAGCCTGTGAGAATTGCCCAAGGTCAGCCCAGAGATGACAACTGCCACTTCTAAAACCATCTCTCACAAGTATACACCCTGACCCCGGTTGAACTGATGGCACTGAAAGAACCAATTTTCTGAATTCACCCAGATGACTATCTGTGAGCGTGTAATAGAAAAAAAATAAAATCACTTTTTCCCCCCTTTTCAACCAGATGTTATGAAAATCACTGCATAAGCCCTGATGAGTCTTAGCAGTTCTTTTTGGAATCGCATTATCTTAATTCACAGTAAAAATGCAGATGAGCAAAGCAGATTAAAAAATAAGAACAAGCAACACACTAGCTGCCTGTCCGAATAATTATCATAATTACTGTACTACTCTCTTGTAGTGCGCAGTGTTTAAAGAACCACTATTGCTACGCTTATGGAAATTTAACCTTTGCCAAATAAATTGCCAGCTAAAAACTCATGAAACACTACACAAATGCCACACGCCACCAACAGGATGACAAACTATTGGCTGTATAGTATGTGACTTTTAAGATTATAAGCACAGGACAGAATGCAATTTCACAAGTTATTAAAATGCAGGCAAGTGCAGTAGAAGATTAATTTTGCTTACTTTGGTTCGCCTATCTTGATACCCGGGTGTTGTGTATAGGCATGGGAGTGTGTGCTGGGAGCAGATTTAAATGCCATGGGACAGATAGGACACTTGTAAAAGACTTCACAGTGAGAACCTTGAATATGAGACTTGAGTGCCGCCACATCAGAGTATACAACATTGCAATGCACGCAGCTGCAAAAAGAGTGGAAAAGAGTCAGTTCAGCCTAGCCCAAAGCAGTACTGAAAGAAATGGAATCAACACTGATTTCCAAGCAAGTGGAAGAGATAAACATATATATACGACTGGATAAAACTAAGTTATTCTGTCAATTTAAACAACCCAGTAAGAATCAACATAAATAGAAATTTGCATATCAGAAAGGAAGAAAAAAGAAATTTCCCAAATTTAATTTGAAAATCTAAGAGATATGAAGTCAGAACATGTTTTTATGACATTACAACAAAACAGAAGGGTCGACAGAGGAATATTCTATTGATTGTAAAAAGAACGCTTAAAACGTCTGCAAATTTGCAAAGATATTTTACAAAATGCATTTTTATCACATGCAGTGGATTGTACGAGGTACGCCACAGCAATTTAGAAACTACCACCAAAATGGAAAACCAGTAAAGAAAACATTTCCACCATTTCCCTTGTTTAGATTTAATGAAGACATACTGGTAATGATTTTCTGGACATGTAATCAAATCAGCGCTTGGATTTAAAAACAAAAAAAAGAGTAATTTAAACTCAGGACAACTAAACCAAATCTCTACAATCAGATCAATCTATCAGATTGGAATTCTGAAAATATTTTTCAAAAACATACTTCTGCTGTGTCCAAAATTTGTGACCTTTCCGCATCTATTCTAAAATGAAATGATTAAAAAATTGAATTAATATTAGTACATAAGAATTTCTATACACAATGATCCTTTTTAGTGCCATACATCTCCAGTACTAAACACTATCACATAAGTCCAAGAACATACTGCAATAAGCAATTACAAAATAACCTGTCAAATGAACAAATTTCTTATCAACTAGTATTATGCAGTAAGAGTTTTACAATTTAAACATAGAAGGCCTTTACCCTTCCAAAATTTTAATTCTGGCATCTATCATGGTACTATGATTGTTGTCATATAAACATAAAATCATTTTCTGATACTGTTTTAATGCCCTGATGATAGCAATAAACCAGGAAATAGTTATACATTGCATTCAAGAATCCCATTTTCCTTTTAAAACGTATCACCTTTGAATTTTATGAAAAGTCATCCTTTCTTTTCTGAGCACTTAATTTACATTCTTAATACTATTAATCAACTTTATATCTATCTAGTTTCTGCTTACCAATACATTTTCTAAAGTAAATGGTCCTTGTCTTTTTTGGGTCTGTTAAGCTCTTCTCTGCTTATACAGAGATGAACATTTCTTCATAGCAGTACAAAGCATTATCCTCTCATCAACAGATCTACTCCTAAGGTGACACCTCAGGAGAGCTGGGCCACATCTCTCGCCTCCCCATCCCATCCTGTCTGGACTTTATTCTCAGCATCCACCATTGTATATTAAAACAGTTCTTAAGGACCAAGCCTTCCTTTCTTGGGCTGCTAGAACAGCTTTCTTGTTTTCAACTTGGAAGGATGCAATTAAATTTAAGGTTGAAATTTTCAGCTGATTTAGTTCAGACAACTAGCCTAAATTCCTGAATTCAAACTGAACTCCCTCACAGAGGTCCTCTGGAAAGGCAAGACAGGTTATGCTGTTCCTCGAATGAATGCACCGTGGTGATAAGGAGATGCTGAGGAGTCTAAGAAGGAAGACATTAACTCTCCCAGATACCGCTTTTCTTTGCCTAGGTATTTTTGGTTTAGTCTCACCGTATACAGAAACATAGACTTAGTGTGACATGAGATGTTTATGACACATCTTGAAAAGTTTAGTAACTTTAGATTCACAGTGAAGAATTTAAAAGTCTTCTGGTGTTACTGGTGCAGACTAGGAGTCCCTGAAGTTGATGCCGTGTACAAACCCAAGAGACACAGTCTAGAGGGAAGGAAAGTAGAGAGGAGGTAACAGATGTAAGAAATGTAGGGCAAGACAGACTACTGCTTGGGAGAAAAGAATAAAAGAGAAGAACCCAAAGAACCCAAAGAACCGCAAAGAGCTGAGAGTGGAGTCAGGCCATGGAATCTATCTGAAAACAGATTGCCACAGCTGGTTTGATGCAGTAAAAATGCTTTCTTCCCTTACTGGAAGACTTCACAGCCATCCTAGCAAATGAACTTGTGGCACCTTAAGGGGGAAGAAGCTGCCTACTGGTAAGATTTCAAATCGCCCTTCTCCAGTCAGACAGGGTGAAGTGCAAATATTTCAGGAGTGCTGAGCAAAGCTTGGCTGTACAGGTTGCTCTTCTGATCACTTGCTGTGTTGCCTGCCATTTAGCGTGAGTAAAATTTTAAGATAATTTTTCAAGCCTTTCAAAGCTTAACATTTCCATGAAATGCCTCTGATCCCCATTTTCTCAGCTAGTTGCCATTACAGGGGAACAAGAATAGAAGGGAAACTGAAGAACAACAAAGAACCACCAAAAGACCAGGCTATTTGAATCAGAAGGGTAATTTTTCAAGCAATGTAAAGCTGATGAATCTTGACTTCCCACAGAAAGAGAGCAACCAGATAGGTGCAGTACATCCATCAGCATCTTGATAATAAATTCTGGCAGTAAATACTGAAAATGACTGTTCTACCAGAGAGAACAATCTAAAATTCAATGTTTTGAAAAAACTCAAAAGATTTTTTTAAGAACCTGAAATTAAGAAAATACATCTGAATTCTCTAGACCTTATAAACTGTGAAGTCCTGAATCTGACGTTTTATGGCTGGATGAGATTAGCTAATATTCTGATTTAATAACATACAAAAGTGGATGCCCAAAACAAAGCAGAATCCTAATGTGGTATTTATTCCAAAATTTGTAGTACTAATAGCATTGTTTCCATGACAACCTTAAACCTGTGAAGCTGTATTCTACAAACAATGCTTATGAAAATGGAAAATTACTTTTAAAAGCATAAATTATACATAAATTGACAACAAAAGTAATCATTATACTGACCGAAAACCAACTCTTCGGGTATAATGCAGGCAGTTCTTAGTGACATGAGTCTGGAAGTGGACAGATCTGCAGATTGCTCCACATTCAGGACACGTGTATGGAGATTTATGCTGATGAATTCTCTGGTGTGATGCAAAACTGCACTGGTTAGGAAGCAGCATCTGGCAGATATTGCATGTCTTCTAAACGATAAACCAAAATAGATGAAACAAAAGGTTTGGTTCAGCTATACGTAACGTCTTGTGTCAAACACTGCAATATATCAAATAAAAGGTTAAATGTTATGACTGTGATGTGAACCAAAAGAAGTAGGAAAGTACTAAATGCAGGCCCTGCTGATAAATCTTGTACGACAGAGCTGGCAGATAGTGGCAACCAGACATATTGGCATTCCGGGCCATTCTGACACAAAGCTCTTTCATATACCACTGACCATGGGAGATGCATGTTGGTTTATGTAAGTTTTACTTAGGTGCCTCACAAGATTACTTTAATAGTGCAAGGGGCCTAAGTACAACTTGAGAATCAAACCTTATGGTTTTAAATCAGTGCACCACATACAGTAAAAAATCCCAAACCCACCAAATACACTACCTTCACTTCCTTCGATCCCTGCTCCTGATGAATTCTTATGGTAATATTCCATTTTATTGGTACTATGGATATTATCAGGCAGAAAGTGCACAGATAATCTCAAAACCTATTTCTCAGGCTAGAATACCACATCTGCATTATATGAACATATGGTGCATCTGAGTAAAAACTAGAGATATGTAAAATATTTACAAGGCTTTTCTTTGCAGGACAATCTTTCTACATGCAGGAGTAACTTACTAAACTAATTATTTTCTTGTATTTTGTTGCACAAAAATAATAAAAAAAATATCTTCAACTACATGTTGACCATATGCTAAATCAGAAACACTGAAATTCTTTGGATGCTTTGTGCCATCTTTGGGATGAAATGCAAATGATGGAGCCCAGCTGTAAACAGGCTTCACTGCTGCTCACGGTTGCTTTCCATCACTGGAGGGCACAAACAGCCAAATCTGTAAAAGCATTCCAGAAAATGTTTAATTTACAATACATCTCTAAAATCTCTAAGCAGGTAGCTGGCATCCTGTATGGAGCTATGCTTCTGTTTTAACCTTGATCACAAAAGTTGCTTCACTGACTTCAACAGAAACACTCATGGTCTCAAAGTCAAGCACAAATACAAGTCTTTGCAGAACAGGACTTTAACTCCATTTCATAAGACTTTGCTTTGTAAGGCTTTTCAAATTATTATGACTTGGGACTTACGAATCTTACCAGTGAATTATGAAGACTTAAAAACAAAACCAAGACTCCTTCATGACATGAGTATTTTTTTAACATGAGATTTGCGTATTTTTAGAAATGTTATCCGTAAGAGTCTTGCAGATGTAGAGATGTGTACATTTTGCAAGAATACAGAACAAAACAAGATCTCCAGAGCTGCATTATAAATTATTTACTAACCTATGAAGAAATCCTGAAATAAATAATCAAGAAATAATAGTTTCTTACTAAAAAGTCACCCCCTTCTTCCAATTTAGGCAACTCTCCTTTAAAACTTTTTAAAAAAACAGTAATATCCAGATCATATAATAGCAGAATAAAAGCTACCATTGTAGAAGAAATAGTACAGTGATTTCATAGAAGTTTTCATAGGAGTCTGACTTACTAGTATTGGCAACTACACCAGTAAAAAAAATATCCTGTTCCCATTTAATCAAGAGGAGACAGACACTAACTCCAAAGATGGAAGGAAAAAGCCTTTACAGTCACTGCAAAAAAAGGATTTTTTTTTTTTTTTTTCAAATAGAACACTGTTTAATATCAAGGTCTGAAGTAACTTCTTAATTGCCTTGGCATTTTTACAATATTACTGATATTCTAAGAACAAGTATATTTTTGTATTACAATCTGTACACTTCATTTTTATTCTTTTTCCAAAATAGCTTAATCTAAATGCTTTTTCTGAGGGTGCATGCAAATACTTTGACTCTTAAACAGTAACTGTAAGCAGAAATGTTAACATGAAACATCTTGTGGTCACACACATGGAAGCAAGAAGTGTATTTTCATATGGTTCACTTTTAATGTTTACTTTGTGAACGTGGTGGCCTGATATGTTTGAACACAGTCTTCATCCAAACATAGTTCTCAAATGTCCTGATGACAGCAAAATGGTGAAATGCAAAACATTAAAATAGAGGAAGTTAAGCAAAGAAAATCTACCATTACTCAAATTCAGGTTCAATATTAGCACTACTGCCAGCCTAAAAGATTAGTAGATAGCATGGGTACATTTACTATCCTTGCGGAAGGGTCTGCCTTGAGGTTAACTATCTGTGGGGATTTGGAACTATCAGCCCAATGAGAGCCTTTGTGACACAGTAAGTCTGAAATTGTGTTCAGACACATATAAATATTCAGTTTGAAATGCCAAATATTTGTCCTCAATTGACCAAACAGCTATGGCCGGAACCACTGACTCATGCCCTCCAACACTGAACAGAACTGGTTTGGGATGTTAACTTTGTCTTCAGCTCAGGCTTAAAGGCAAAATCCTGACCAACCACAACTCTACTTAAAATGTGCTTGCCACATTTACTTGGCTTCAGTGCCATTCCTAAAAATCTATCTTTTGCCATTTTTCTATTAATAAGCAACAATATAATACTAGAGAATCTGGAGTATTATTTGATTACGTAAGAAAACAGCAGAACAGACCTTCTTATTCCAATAATAAAAACATATGGGGTTTTCATAGTCCTTCCAAAGCCTTTCGTCTGCAGCACTACAAAAGGAAACCGGGATGCTACACCACAGAAGAGTCGTACAATGTTCCAACCCCAACTAAGCGTATCTCTCTGACTTTGCAACAAGCAGCCTGCAAGATTCATCTGTAATGCTAGTAACTCAGACTGACACAAAATGCCAATAATGCTATTTGTTAAGACCACTGGTTTCCTATTTTGATGAGTACAGTAAAATGTTTAATTGTAACTGATTACAGTAGAACAAGAAGAATCTACTGTGAAATTCTGAAATTCAGCATGTTTGCTTACCATTTTATTTTGGGCTTAAGGTGGCATTAACTTCCAGTTCTCTCATTCCAACCCATACCAAAATAAAACACAGTTTGTGAAAATCATCACCTGCCTGCATTTAAAGTCAAAGTTTCAGAAAAAAAAGGGTTAGAAGAAAAAATGGTGGAGGTGGAAAATAAAGATACACAAGAACTATGAGTATGAAGTGAAATGAGCTATGTAGTTTCCATGGGAGCTATACACTTATATCTGTAAATAAGATGAACGTTAACATTAATTAGCCCAGGTTTGCTACTTTTTTTTTTCCCCAGTAAGTACATGAAGGTTTCACTCAGTCAGGAAACCTGTCAGTAAGTGGTCCCATTCCCTTTAACAGGAATATTAATGGAAGTAAAATATTACAGAAAGGTAACAACTTTATAGGGAACATCTTTTAATTGCTAGGGCTGTTTTACTATTGTTCATTTTAAAAGAAACATTCTACCTTCAAAACAGGAGTTTAAGAAGAACAAGAAGTAACAGCTACTTATTGCTTAGACTCATTAAAACAGTATACAATTTCCATTTCAAAAGTAATTAGGTGGGCACTAGAAAGAATGGTAAGCTGCAAATAGTAACTTTTTTCCCTATTATTTGTTTGCAAAATCCAAATGTTTATTTTTATTCTTTCTTCCTTCCTTCCAAAGTTAAAATATCAATTCATCTAACTTTCCTGTCTCCTTCCCTGCAAAATAATGGTAGTTTTGCAACAAAAAGCCAGTGCCAAACACTAAGAAAACAGAAGTCAGATAATTGCTTGTCCAAGCTTTTCAAGTGGTAACATATAATGAAAAGGTACTAAATGTTTATTAATAAATGCCTATACAGAGTCTTTCTTCAGCAAACACTACGCTTGCAGTAATGCTTGGGACAAAAAATGGACAAAAAGATAACAAAAAGAAGGCAGGATGTATTGCTCTCACTAAAGCAACTGTTCAGTTAAACAGTTGCCATGCTGGGCATTTCAGTATAGCTACAACACTACAGTATGTAATAAAATGCAACGTAAAAAAAATCAGCACAGAATTGAAAACTGCTGCTTGATATATGAATAAGGACTAAGAGAAATATTTAATTAATTTTTAAGACGATTTCAACAAAGAACATTTAAAACTACGTTTATTAAGAGTGTTCTTTTAAAATGGAACAACATGAAAATAGCTTCTTTTCCTCCAGTGCTTTGCAGCAACAAGGCTGGTTTTTGGGTGTGGGTTTTTTTTGTTTTTGTTGTTGTCTTGGTTTTTGTTTTGTGTTTTGTTTTTTGTTTTTTTTTTTTTTTAAAAAACCTGGAAATCCATGGCCTAATAAGCAGGCATTAAGGCCTTGTTCATACATCAACTCTTAAAGAGAGAGCAAGTTTCCAACAAGAGACACAAACACATTGATAGGTAGTAGGCAATGCTGACTGTTTTCTGTACCTTCATCAGCTTTCCTCCCTGAACAGCAGTATCTGTGTACCCATACTTATCTTTCCACTTAACTGCAGTTATATTTTGACATTCTATGAAGATCTCAGTTGCTTTCCTGTAGTAAATCACCAGGGTAAACAGTACCTAACAGGACACGCATAGAGAGCAAACTCGGCAGCAAGAGGGCAAAAGCACCAGACAGAGGTAGCAGGAAAAGGCAAAAGGTGTTTCTGCAAAACTGTTTTAGTTTACCTGTCCATACAAAAAAAGGCCCCCACAGAAAGCGAGTACATGACTTTTTTTATCTTTGCTCTTCTCCATTTTTTTCATATTATCCTTACCTGATCCTCCCAACCTATTCTCAGTATATTTGTCTGTGTCTCATCCACTTGCTTTATCTTGGTGCCTTCTTAATTGCTTGATTTTATAGTATCAAGAACAACAGGGTTTTCACAAGACTACTGGATCTTATCACACCAAATGATAACTAATGGACCTATTATGGGAAAAAAGATAAATCTAACACCAATAAGCACCAGCAAAGGAGTCAGGTAAAAAACAGTTACTGAGTATTAGGAAACTCAAGAGCTGGTGCAGGACATGCTCATGGTCAGCCATTAGATACTGTTCAAAATAACAGCAAGATCTAAGGATGGTATACATTCTGCTAAGTTCTTTCTGACAAAAAGCTCAAATAAACTCACTTTAGGTAGGCACATCTGTAGTATCCTACAAATGGAAATTCACTCACATGGCATTTCACTGAGAATCCAGCGAATTTCAGCCTAAGACCGCTAGCCAGTTAGTACAGTAGGAGCTGAGGCAGAGCCACATAATCCATATGGTCAAGATTATTTCCACATTCAAATCTCTTTACATCACTATTTGTAGTGGTGGGCACAGTGTAACCGCTTCATGGCCACAGAACAGGTCTTAAGTTTAATAAATAGATTCTGACAGGAACCTGTCTGCGCTTCCATGAGTAGTGGATTTTTTTCCTAACTCCAGGACTTAAAACCTTTATCCTGCACATTGCTGTGCCATTCCCAGGAATATTCCTGGGGTATTCCTGTCTTGATCAGTCTGAGCATGTTTGCAGGTTTTCAGCTTCCCACATAGCAAGAAGCTGCAACACCAAGCTCAACTGAATGCTTTGAAACACACCAGAATCCCTTTTAATTGGCACGCCCCAACAGAAATCCAACTATATCATTTAGTTAACGATCTTAACTCTTATAGGATTATAAAATACATCGCACACTGATTAATGTTAACTTTTATTGAATGACGTGTTTCTTTCAGATTAGGCCACATACATTAGTGAAGAATTTTAAAATGGTTTGTTAGCAACTGTAAGAGGAAAGGAAAACCAACACAAATAAACAAATGGTCACACAGCAAGAAATGCATGCTAGTGAACACCACTTTTCACTTTTGTTTAAGAAAGACCTGAGGAAAACAGCATGCATACCCTTTCAATAGAATCAGTGTGCCATTTATTCATTGCCTAGAGTCCCCGTAGGTAAGAGGAATGCCTAGCACTCTTATGGTGCTATGTGAAAATAATAAAAACTGAAGACAAATTAAGAATGAATCACTTAAACGTATCATTCAGATTGAATAGGCAGGCTGTTAATGAGGGTGCCAATTAAGTGGATTCCACAGGATACTCAAATTCCAAAGCACAGAAAGAAACATTAAAAATTCTAAGTAAAGACCATGATTAATTTCAGAATTATAATGTTCAGCTGTAAGAAAACTCATGCTAAATTTTAGTAAAAATATACAGTGTAAATTTCAGACTTCAGGGCCTAAAAAAATTCTAAGAAAACACTTATTTAAAAAAAAATGTTGACATTCACTATGTAAGAGCTTGCAAGATTTTTTTTGTGGTTTTCGTTTATACTTTTAATCATGGAGGTTCAGATAATTAACAGCTAAATGAAAGTAAAAACATATCCAAAGTCTCCTAGGCTTATAGATGAAACATTGGAATTTAAACATATGATACTCTACTTGTCCACTTGTGTCTGCAGCCTGCTGGAAATGAGTTGCAAGAGATGTCTCATCCTGGAAAACTTCATTACACTCCAAACACTTTAGACTATGTCTACAGAGTTTTGATGGATCTTCGTCTAGTGGCATAGCTGGAATGACAGGTGTACTTGCTGGGGCTGATATTACTGTCCCAGTTATGCCAGACTGTATCTTTGTTACAGTATGTGTGCCAACTCCCACTGGGCTTTGAAGCATAGATGTAGCAGTATTGCTTGAAGGAGATGCTATCATTTGATCTGCTGGGACTGGTTTTAAAATCAGGTGTGAACACTGCATTACAACTCCTTTTTCCTTGTGACCACGAGCATGGGAAAGAAGACTGCATTTATTGTAGAAAACTAAATTCTTTGTACAATGATTACATGTCACTTCAATTCGTACACTCCTCCTGTCATAATGCTGAGTCAGGCTCTTCTCAAGAGCAAACGAGTCGCCACACTCCAAACACTTGTAACCTCGTGTTGGTAACGTTATTCCAGCATTGGCAGGGGGACTAAGGTTTGGGATGTAAACTGGTACAGGATTGACACTACTCAGCACCTTATTGAACGCTTCCACTACAGAACTTTGTAGAGATGATACCACCTGGACTCGAGATACTTTTTTAGAAGGCTGTGAGGCTGCTGCAGAAATTATTGCCTGCTTTATTTGTTGCTGAGGTTTCGTTAGCACTTGGCGGAGTTCAGAGGTGGTTTGAGCACCTTGAGGCAGAAGATTAAGGTTGGCAAGATGGACTGTCTTTGGCACAAGTTTAGCACTGGCAAGGCTTGATGCTGGCACCACAACAGTCTGCTGTTGTATAGCATTGGCAGCTTTTATAATGGCGCTACTGGCACTCTGCACTGAAGCAGCAGATATTACAGTGGCTTTCACTGTAGTATTGTTAGCAAGCTTCAAATTAATAACTTGTGAACCTGCTGTTTTAACTGCTGAAACGGGGAGAAAGGCAGTAGCCACAGGTTTGATAGTGACCTGTTTTGGTGCAAGTTCTGCAGATGCAACTGCATTGGTGACAACTGTGGACTGGAGAGGAGCTCTAGGAGGAGAGGAAAGAACAGCAGCAGAATTTGGTGAGGACAGGAGGGATGTCATGGAAGTTACCATAGAAGCGGTCTGCTCTGGCTTTTTACCAGAGTCCAAATCAACTTCTGGCAACACTCTAGTAACAGTTCTCTTGATCTCCCCAGAAGAAGTCTTTATGGTTTTTATGCGAACTTTAGGAATTGCTGGTGTTGACCCTGCAGGAGAAGATGGAGACCCTTTGCTACTGTTTTCACTCGATACACTTCTGGGACTATCAGGTGGTTTGATAGATGGCTTTTTAGCACCATCAATGAGACTCTGAGATTCAGGTGACTTTTCAATAGCCCGGGGACTTTCACTCATGTCTTTTGGTAATGGAGAAGATTCTCCTGAATTAGACTGTAAATCTTTACTGCTATCCGTAGCTGCCTTTTTAGCACTCAGTGCTGCAATTGCAGCAATGCATGAAGAAAGCTTTGCTGATGACTTTGCTTTGGACTGTGAAATGCTGGCAAGATTTGTTTCACTTTTTTCCGTACTCAGTTTTCCATCAAGTACCCTGTTTTCAAGAAGCTTCTCAGAATTGTCTTTTAGCAATTTGTCCTCTGTTTTTCGAGCTTTAAAAGGCTCATAGACGCTTAAATTCATGGAGTTTGTCTCTGTCTCTCGTTTAGCGACTTTATTTTTATCTATACTACTTGAAACGGGAATTCCAGATTTAATCAAGTTTTCCCCCCCAAGTGCCTTTAGTTTGTCATATTCCTGCTGAGATACAGATCCTGCCAAGACATTTGTTCTGAAATTTGCACGCATCTCCTCTTTATCCGGAGGGTCATCCACCTCAATTTTTTCATCATCATCAAATTCTTCAGCACTTGATATTGGGCTAAACTGGTTGAAAGCTGAATCTTTCAGTGTAGTCTCAGAAGCTGACCCATCATCTTTAAGTGACTTGCCTTCATCTTTACTGTAACTATCAAGAGCTGATGATGTTAGGAAGCCATTATGCAAGCCATTGCCCGTGGAATGGTGGCCATCCTTGTCCACTCCTTCAGAAGAATCAATAGTGCGCACATTTTTCACAATGACACTCACACCAACATCAGATGATGATGGGGCATGAGAATCTTCATCTGTGTGAGCATTTTGTTTTATGTGGCTTTCATGGTCATCATGACCAGATTCAATAGCTGCTTTTGGATCAACCATGTCTGGAATGTCAAAGGCTGCAAGAAGGTCATCGAAATCTGGGGTCTTCATATCCCCCATGGTCATGTATTTGATTGTAAGCAAATCTGTAAAATAAGCAGAAAGTCATCATCTCAGTATTTTAAGCTCTAATAGCATTCTTAAACAAAATAAGCGTATGTTCACATATGCCATGCAAAAAGGTATTATTTCACTTCTGAAATAATACTTTCAGAAATTATACATTATAGAACAGTGTTGCAGTGCAAGTGTACAGTCACATTATCACACCAAGAGCTACAGTAATCCATCAACTTCACAGACTGTAACCCAGTCATTTCATTCTAGGCACAAATTTCTCTGCAGTGACTTTCTTCCTGTCCCCTCTCCTACAATCCCTCCTCCCACATACACTATGATTACAGCAAGATACCTAGACTTTGCTAAAAATAATGTGAGGCACTTGCAATTCCTCCTAAGTCTAGATTTTCCTTGACATTTGCATTACCAACCTGATGAGCCTTCTTGAAGATGGTAACAAATGTGTTTCTACTAACAGTTTAAGACTGTTGCACTGTTTTCTGTAGATTAAATTGCTTTGTAAGAATTACGGAATAAGTGTCTCCCAGTGTTCACAATGCTTTTTTTCAGCAACTCTAATGAAGGATCTGCTGTACCTACACTACTCCTGACAGGTGTCTCACCTACTTTAAAGACCTCCTATAGCAAAGATTCTACAACCTCCCAATGTAATTTATTCCAGTCATTCCCAATTTTCGCTGTTATATGTTTCCTACTGCATAATCTGAATCTTTCTTGATGCAATCTGAATGAATTACATGTGATTCTATTCACCCATCCTCTTTGCAACAGCACTTTACTCCAAGACCATTATCTCCCTTCGGTCTTCTCTTTTTTAGGCTAACCAATACCAGATCTTTAGGGTTTTCTTTCCCCTCACAGATAACATTTTCCAGATCCTGTTCTTTTTGTTCGCCACTGGCCCCTATTGTGGGTTTTTTTCTTACAATTCCCAAACCAAACAGGCTGGTCAAACCTGAAACTTTACAAATGTTGTGTAAAAAGAAAACTAACTTTGAGTATACTTTTAGATTTAAATCCCACTATGACATTTGCCTTTTTCCACAGACATTTCAATAATATGCAGCTGTGTGCAGGGAAATCACTAGCAGAGATCTAAAAAAAATCAGTTACAGAAAGCACAGACACTTTTTCATTCTCTTTCATAACCATGCACAGGTATGATCTATATTGTTGTGGCAGAGCTGTTTTTAACATACCTTCACAGTTCAGTAATTATCAGGCCAAAGTCAGTATTAAATGTGAAAAGATACTTAACGAAGTAAGTGTTCTTGTTAGAAAGTGCCTGTTTAGGAAGAGTCCTGTCTGACCTCCTGCTTTTGTATCAGCACTCAAGGACTGGAAAACATTCTTATTATATAGCTCAATGTTCTCCAGTATCTATTAACATAGGCCATCAAAGAACCATGGTGTGACTAACTGCAACAGTGCTGTCCAAGCTCCTCATATTAACTCAGCTAAGCAAGAAGCTACATGCCCCATGGCAGAAGCCACTTGCCAATGGAAGCCACTTGCCAATGGAGATGCATCCTACAACTTCAGTAGCTCGCTTCCTCCTCATCTTAGCTCATTATCTTGAGCTCTGGAGAGAAACTACTTGCTGACTGTTGAATTCAGCTGTAACAATGCTAAGAAAAACTAATCAAAATGCATGTATGTTTAAATACTTATTTTTATGCCTATCATTATCAACACGGGCAGCACTCTAACTGTTCCTCAGAAAGATGCAGTTTATTAAAATGGCATAATCCCTTTGCTTGACAAATATCTGTAAGACTTATGTATTCATCAACACTGGCTACCCAAAGTCATTATGGACTCTAAGCAAGGCAACTGAGGAAAATTTCTCAAGGATACTGGAATACACATAGACATTTCATATAATACCTTCAAATAAATATGTAATAGTTTTGAAAATTGTTTACATGATCCACTTAATGGTTTTGTTGCTTTGTCTAACTTATTAACTCATTTTCATTACACCAAGTCCTTCTGCAGAGCTGAATTCAGCATGTGATTCTCTACAAAATATGAGTATACCACTGCAACTGAAAAATTTACTCTCTTAATTAACTCATAATTCCGTTACTTAATGGACAATATATAGTAGCCTACCATAGTAAATGCTCATTATTGAGACTTCATAGTGCTGGTAATTCTGGTTTTATTGTGTATTTGTTTAATTATAAAATTTTAAGATCCATTTACTCAAAAGCAAGTTTCTAGCCCTCGTGCATTTAAAACTAGTAATTGGGATAAAATGAACGTAAAGATTTAAGAAAAGAGTCTAGACTAGTAACCAGTACAGCTCAACTCTTGCAGTATAATCAGAAGCTAACCCATCGCATTCAGCACATATTGCAGTAGACGCCTTCCTATACCAAAGCAAGATGATTATCACACTTATGCACAGTTCTGCAGGCCTGGATTTTAGTCTACATGCTACCTGAAGGATTTCAAGATCCTGTGAAAAGGCCACAATTACAAATGCAGTTACCTAATAAATACAAAAATATATACACACATAATATCAAAATTTCAAAGTTCTTCTAAGAATTAAATTGAAAAGATTCCAGAGACCAAAGCATATCAAATCCATGTAAAACCACACAGTCTTAACTGACAGTTTTTCATGATCTGAGATACTAATTATTTGCACTCTGATTGTACATCTGTCCATAGGTGTCTTTTTACAGTTATTATATACACTCAAAAAGAACTAGAAAGTCTTCCTAGTCTAAAACTTCCTCTAATTACATATTCTGGAGTTTAATTAACATTTAGCAATAGCAATGAATTAAGTAAAGGCCCACTTACACAGTATTTTATCCAAGTACGTTTAAGGCAAAACTGTGTAGCACAGGAGATACATATATCCTTTACTGAGAAACTCCATTAGGCCAATTCCAAAATGGGAAGATCTCTCAAAAGAATTCAAGAAGTCTGCAGAGCTAAGATCATAAATTTATCTGTAGAGAGCACACTGCATAAAGTTGCAACCATCTTTCAGGTGTACGCAGAAGGAACAACTCCCATGCTCTACCACAGCATGAGAATGGAATGGTTTATTCTACATCGGGGACCCAGAATTACTGCTGCCCTTATGAAGAACCTCTCCCATTCTTCAAACTTTTAAAGGATTCCAAGTTAAACAAAAAGGGACAAAAGACATGGCCAGTCTCGATAAACAAGTAAGCGAAGTTGCAACGTGGACATTTTAGTCATCTCTTCCTCAATATTCTAATATACCATTTTAAGATTCAGTATATAACTATGTTTCTACCAGAGCCAGGACTCTGAAGCCACATTCCTCCTTTTCTTTCCCTCTGAACAACTTTCAGTAACTCCTTCCCTTAAGGATAAAACTCTGCCTTTTAGCCAAGATCAAAAACAACTGACACCTTGGCTGCCAGACAAGCTGTTAGTCTATTCCTTCTCTGGGCCAACATGATGATGCCCGTAAATACTTCAGAACAGGAAATGAGGCAAGTTCCTGGTTCCCTAGGAAATCGTGATTTTCCAGGAACTGGAATTTCTTTGGGAACTGCTTTTAAAGCACTGAGAGCAAAGCTCAGTGTCTCCAAAGAGACACACAAAGGTGTAAAAATGTAGCATCAGAGGGTTGCCATTAAGATGATCTTCAGAATTGAACTGAGAAACAGTCCATAAGGTGTGTAATCAATGATACATTCCTCAAACTAAACAAACAAAAACATATTTAAAGAAACAACCTGCAAGACTCCTACCTCCTCAAACATCTTTGTCCGAAATAGAATTTTTTTCATTTTTAGTTTCTAAATAATAGAAACAAAATTCACCTCAAAACAGGGGAATGCTAACTTGAAGCCTATATTATGAAGAACAATGGAGAGCTGGTACAACAAATTAAACACCCCTAATTTTGTGGGTACTCGCATAAAGAGTCAGTTCTTAGATTTACTGACTCTGTCCAAAGTACTATTTCATTTTCAGATGACAGTCTCTCTTTGTAACATTCCTTCTCCTTCCCACGGACTAGTTCCATTTCCTGTCTCTCCACCTGGCTGTCTGCTGATGCTGTAAGACCTGCAAGATCTGTAAGATCTTTAGGGTGCTTGAATTACTTGAGAAAAGTTATTCAAGAAAATCAGTTTCTTTAAAAATTCAAGCATTACTTTGCTTACTGATTATTCAATGATAAAAGTAAGGAAAAAGGAAAAAACTTCTGGATATGGCCAAGAGGAATTACACAGCTAGAGAGCCATGGAGCACACGGTGCCGTGCTTCTGTGTTCTGGTTTTTTGATGGTGGGTGATAGGACTTCTGGGAAGACACCAGTGAGCCTTAAAAACTTAAGATAGCAGACTCTGAATATACTTACTTCATGATTTCCATTAATCTCTTTGGTGACAACATCCACCCCTATGTGTGCATCAGTATCTTAATGAAATGTAAGGTGCAAATTAAGTTCTGGAAGATAAACCAAGATTGTTTTGTTCGTGTTCATGCTTTGTTCAAAGCAGGTGTGCATGACTTGCTACATTCTTCTTTCTTTGGAAACACGTCTCCTGAAATACGTGCTTCCTATGAACAGCACGAAGAAAATGGCACAGGTTTTTAGCCAAAGGAAGATACCCCTTGGCTGTTCTACTGTCTTACTTTTCCCAGTTAGCCTTTTTACCCCAGTTCATCTGGTTCCAGTGAAGCACTCACTTGGGTTATTATGTCAAAACAAGAACCAGTCCATGAGAACTCTCTACTGACAGCGGAAGAAGCAAGCAGGACAAGAATTTGATGCTACACCCATGAGAAACAGTTAAGTTCTTGTAAACCTTCTGGGGCCTTCATAATCTGGCTGCTAAGATGGAAAGCCTAAGGATGTATTCAAAGATTTTAAAAGGCTGATCTCCAGAAAAAGGGGAAAACATCTGCAACATGTAATGCATCCGGGAGCTTCTGCCCTATTATCAGGGATTCCAGAAACTGTTTTGAAATACTGCTTTCTTACAGCAACTATTTGTGTAGATGTGAGGAAGGCTCAAATATGCAATGACATAAATATCAACCAAAGAAATATCAGGGCTTAGAAGTAAATAACTGCTTCTGAAGGACTGATAAAGGCAGTTTTGTTTTACTTCATCGAATTTTTGTCACTCCTCCTCAAGCCCTGTATCTATAACTGTTCCAGGCAGAGGGACTCCAGCCATATGAGGAAAAACAAACCAACCTACCCTTTCATGTACTCTGCCAAGGTAGGGGGGGGAGCAGAGAAACATACAGAAGAAAAAATTTTTTCTCACTTTCTAAATATTATTTATCTTGTACCTTGGGCTTTAGGACAGCTGCAGTTGGGGCACAGACCAAGCTGCCTATAAATTGCTGCTGAAATTAAAAGGTACCTTTTGGTGTAAAGCTAATCAATTGTAAACACTCAAACCAGACTCCTTTTGGGGAAGTTCAACAGCCTAATGAAGACAAGGAAAGAGAATCATCTGGCAGCTCCCAGACAGGTCCTATCTCCAAACCGCTCAACATTCTGATTTTTGTCTGTCAGGTACAAGAAAAACTTCAAGCTTTCCAGGCCTAGCAACAACAAATAATCCTCCTCCCTTTCCAATACTTTCCCAATTCAAACTCAACCACAAGTCTGGTGACTCTTAAAGCAATTGCTTTAACTGTCTGTACTAGCACTGTCTCTTCTACCGTATTAAATTTAAATCCCTACCCTTTGCCTTCAAATCCCACATAACTGTCTATTCTTAGAATATGTAATCAGCAGCAACTGATTATTATGTAAGGAAATAGGAAAAAATGCAACTTTAACTTTCATCTACCTATGGAATTCATGTTCTTTTGACTACATTCCTTTACTTTCCCTAAACTCTTCCTACAGTTTTTACCTCCATTTGTACTATGTATGGTTGTGGATTGTTCCCTCTTTAGGTCAGAGACCTTTTCTTTCGTATGTCCTTCAAAGAAAATCAGTGTTCTTTTCGGTACTGTGAAAACAAGAGCTTTGAGACACCACTTTTCAGTGTCTAGCACATGGTGATGTCTTGATTCTGGAAGAATACTTCTGGTATAACCATATATAATAATTATTCTGTTATAGCTGGACTGGTATAAATTCACAGTTAGACACACTATTCCCTAACAAAATTCTGATAATCTGGTATAATTATTCCACCTCTAAACTAAGTAATGATGCCTAAATAACATCATGCTCATTCTGGAACAAAATGCCTACACAGGGAGCAATATGAGCCTAACCAGCATAAAAGCATTTTTTTTTAACTTCTGTATTGTTATGCCAAGAAATTTTCATCAGGTAGAGAAGACTTCAGTGATTCAGTCAGAATTAGAGTAATATATATCCTAACATTAGGCAAATATCAGCCTAATACACAGATTCTGAGCGATTCATTAGTTATTACACATATATTAGTAAATATGACTGACTAACCCTTCCGATTATTTACTTTGAAAGCTAGGTATCTGAAAGAAAGACAAAAGCAATATGCTAATTCAACCACCAAACCTTCTTCAGGAAATGAGAACCACATCTCAAATCACAACTTGGTGTGGTTTGAAACACTCAGCAGGCAAGTAGGATACACAAGAGGCCACTTTAACCACAATCAGCAACGCCTATCATATTCACTTAAAACACAGGTTTGTTTTCACTTATCAAAGGTCCCATGACTTGTTACTGTTGCAGAAGTCAGACAGATTCCTGTTTCCAGAAATATAAGTTTCATAATGGACAGCGTTTTGATTTCTTAAGATAAAGGTCTCATTTACCATCCACAGTATCAATAAGGTCATGCCAGTCCTTATGTAAACATATTTATGAAGTATGGGGTGTTTTACAGTTAAAATTTATACCAAGCAATCTGATATTTCAACATTATACACTGTATCTGTCTGCCTTTAAAAAAAAAAAAAAAAAGGAAAATCCGATTTGTCTCCATGCGTGAGCCTCAATGAAAATGAGAAGTGCAAATTCAGATTTCTCTTACTCAGAGAACATTCTACTAATTTTCTTCCTCCCTCCTCCCCCTCAAAAAAGCTTTGGAGGGTAAGTACTAACCCAGTATTTCAAGTATTAAAATTTTTAGCTTTTTTTTTTTCACTCAATGCAGTAACCTTGCTGCTGACATTGTCAGAAGAATTTCAAGATTTATTCTCTACTAGCCCAAAGAAGTTTTCAACAGGCATTTCACAGAATCTCAGAAGAGCTGAGGTTGAAAGGGACCTCTAGAACTCCAACTTCTCTGCTCAAAGCTGGGACAGCTATAGCAGGACCCTCAGGAGGTTCTCCAGTCAGGTTTTGAGTATTTCCAAAGATGGAGACCCCAAAACCTCTCAAGGCAACAGGTTCCAGCGTTTCACCACCCTCACAGTAAAAAGAATTTAATCCGTTAATTAGCATTCAGACCTACTCACATTCACTTGCCTTACCACCCACTTATGACAGTATCTAAATGCATTTTTAGAGTGTACCATCAAACGGAAGCAAGCTATGGCAGCTTATCAAATCACTGCCCATATACTGCTGATCCAGAGCACAATCCCAGCTCATGCTATGGTCAGGTAGAACATTTTGGAATTGGGACAGGGTGGGAAGCTACACAAAGCTCAGCTAGCAGTTGTGATTTACAAGGCTGTCTCTGTGGCCTGTTTCCACAGCAGGCGGTACCAGTTCACATTTGACTTTGATCTACTTTCATGCGAGCTGTACAATTAAGGTGGCTATAAACAAATCTGGATGCTGTAAGGAAGAAAAAAAACTTGAATGCCAACCTTTCTCAACTATTAATCCAAAACATTGTTCAGTATTATACACAATATTATTTTAGAATAATTGCTAAACTATTCACAAAATGATAAAAAATTATTTAACTAACCCATTCCTCCACTCATTCTCCTTTTATTCATCTAGTTCTAGAATACCACAGAAGCCTGTTAATCCACACAGTGGCTGCAAAAGTTGTTTTAAACTAGCCAATGCTGAAAACAAACAAGCAATAAAACCACCAAAGTCAATGCATTACCAAGAGTATTCTGTTGATTTGAATAAAAGTGCAGTTTTGTTGTAATTGTTTACAATATTTTTAACTTTTCAATTCACAAGTGTCTTCCATACAAATTCTGGAAGTTCAAAATCACATACACCAGGAATGAAAGCAATGTCAATAAATTACATTTGGGATAGCAGAAAATGGAAATCATGGCGGGGGGGGCGGATCACAAAGATACTGAATGGCACTTGCGTGATGTTCATGGTGTATTGCTATAACCTGGCACACAGACAGACCTACAGTGCATGTGTATGCACATTTTCTTCTCCTGGTAAACAAAATAATTTGGTAATTTGGGAGTCCCCAGAGGCCACGAGGATGATACTTATCTCTATGCGCCAAATGCAGATGCAGTTGCAGCCAGACTACAACTTGAGCATTTATGTTGCCTTGTTGGCTGTTAATTCATACAGGCAGAACTTTTTCCAATCGGTTAGCGCATAGATTCAGGTCTAGAGCCTTAGGAATACAAGATCTCTGCAGAGGAGTCTCTTATTCAGTCTTTAATGTGAGGTATGGCAAAGTGCTATTTGTGCTTATTGCTTAGCTGAGTTTTGCAATGATTGATTGCCAAACCATGTCAAACTGACAAGTAAAATATCCCCAAAAGGAACCTGAGTTGTTTTACAACTGTAGGCATGTTACCACCATTATTAAAACATATCCATCCCTATAACTGATTATAAAAGAGCAGGTAACTGTCTTTGTCCTCTTTTCTACATCCTGCATCTGATTACAGATCCTTCTTATCTGACCTGTTAAAAGATGAGCCCTTTTCCCCTGCAATAGGTATAATTAAGTAAAGACACTTCTTGAGAATTTTTCTTAAGCAAATTTCCATGGTTTTTTTTTTGACAGCCCAAACAGAATTACGTGTAGTTTATGACTCCTTAGAAGCCTCATCTTGCAGTCTAACTCCTCCATTTCTTAACTTTGGTGGTTTTTTTTTTTTTTTTGTTTTGTTTTTTTTTTGGTTTTTTTGCAAAATGGGTATCTCAAGTTCTCTTTGGGTAGGAGAAAACAGGAAGGGAAAGAGAAGAGGCAGCTTCTGAAGTCTGTCCATTTCCTCTTCTCACACCACCACTGAACTACCTCTAGTACAGTTTAAAGGGAACCACATGCAACTGGTTCAAAGTTCACTACTATCAGCCTCTGGCTGGCAGAAAGAACAGGGATATTTCAACACATGAGCAAGGTATCTCCTTTCCCACACCATATGGAGCTGAACAGACCACCCCTATCTACAGCTGGCCAAATGAAAACTACCTATATTTATCAAGAGATCCAGTTAAGGTTTTGGGCCTAGCAACTTCCTGAACTTCTCCTAAAATGGAGATGGATACATGAAAAGCAGGTAAATCCCCATACCATTCTTTCTGCACTCTACTTAAAAATGAATTATAAAAATGGCTGAATTTTGTACTCCTATATGTAAAATGGGCTGGGATGGTAACGTGAATAATTCAGATGTGCAACAATAATGAATAGAATGTTGCGATTCCCAATTTAATGCAAATTTGAATCACATTCTAAAAGGCACTTGCTTCCTGCCTATTTCCTTTAATGTACTTTTTTAAGTGGATGGCAATTCTTGCTCAAAAACAGCGTGAAGCAGCTGCAGACAATCTCAGTGAGAGCACTCCAAGTCAGGCAGGGCCCGCCTATGCAACACTAGCAACAAACAGGCCCTAAAACATTCGGGTCAAGTTTTGGGTTTTTTTAAACATACATTCCCAGCAATCTGTATGTATATTCGTATTTTAACACACATTCATACTTTTAAGAAAAGCAAAGTTAGTTAATTCATTCAAAAGAGGCTTGGAACTTGGTAAATCATTACCCTTATTCTCAAGATCAAACACCTGAGACAAGACTCAATGCAAAATGAGATCATGATTGCTGATACAGAGGACCAACCCTCCAGCATTAAGCATCATTTTCTGCTGGAAAGCTGGCCTACGTGCAAAATCAAAATCTCCTGGTGAAGAGCATTTATGAATATTATTAGACTAAAAAAATAAAACTCACCAAGAACACTGCGGACTCCAGCATCTATTCAGGTTTCTCATCTTACAGCCTACAAAAATCCCTGCAAATTCAAAACCTCCTTTGCTAAAAATAAAAATTCATAGTACAGATTGTGTTCAAAAAACCCAAACAAAACAGATACACTGAATTCCGTGACAATTCAAGAACTTATAATTTTTAAACTGCTTACTATTCTGGTAGAAAGAAAAAAAAAAATCTAAAAGGTGTTCTCACGTAACACGTGAATTTTAGCTGACACTTGGAAAAGAACATGCAGCAGCAGCAGCAATAGATACTACTCCTATCATGCAACAAGAATTCATGTTTGCAAGCATAATTTTGCTACAGATGTCTACAGTCAAATATAGAACCTCTGCATCCAAACTATAAAAAATACGAACAGAAATCGGCACAGTGATCTGCTAGGCATTTTGCTCCACCACACAAGCTATTTACTGCCCTATCAAATCTGAGAAACAACACATTTTAGCTGCATTAAAACCGACAAAACCATAACTTCAGGCTAAAACATTAGCATGCTATATTTTCACTTTTCTACAATTAATATATAAATACCTTATGTAATCTACTGCAGTCAGAAATAAAAAGGTTCCCTTGTATTGTCACTCTCTGATGCAGGCATCCTGCCTATCATCAGCCACCATACAACTTACCCAATATCCACAACCTCTCAAGGCTTTTAAGACTGTCTACTTTATTCTGCTGAGCACAGAGGAAAAGACCCTTATTTCACACTAGAACAGAACATTTTCAACATTTTGCCTCCATGTTTATCTTGATTGTAGATTACCAAACTAGCTAACACAGCCAGGACTGGTCAGATTTTTTTAAAAATCATACTGGTTAAGATTCTAGAGTTGCTGATTTCCTGTTATAGGAAGTAACAGTTCTAGCAAAAGAATCCCCAAGGCAAAATGTTTAGTGTTCCAATGTGTAAGCTCTAACAGCCTTTGTTCTTCCCTTTGCTATATTCATTACTGCTTTCTTCTCTCTCCCCCTCTCCCTCTCTCTGAATCCTTCAGCTTTCACTATAAGATACAAATGCCAGCTCAAATTTAAGTACGCATTTATTTTTCAGATGAGAGGAAAAAAACCTCCTATCCATTATCCATTGCTTTGAGTTAAAAGTAGTCATCCCTCAGGAGCTGATGCACTGCCCATCCGGTTTCCTATTCTTATTTCATTACTGCACAATATTATAATTCATGCCACTAATAACCCACTGGAGCTCCATCAAACCTCTAAAATACATCTTTCCACTTGGCTGCTGCAAAATCCTTGCTGGGTTACAACAGTTTAAGAAACACCGTCCATACTATTTATTTTACATGTTTTTTTTTCTATATAGGCTATATTAAGTACGTGTTTAACACTGAAGACCTTAATTCAGAAATAAGTCTCGGGTTACTCAGATATGGCCAAACAAGCAACCTTTAAATAATTAGACAGCAAATTCTGAATGTGTAAATGCTGTAATACAACACAGAACTGTTCACTGCCATGTGGTCCACAATTTATGATTGTCACTCAGAGGCCTATTCCGTATCACCACATTGTGAAAAAATGTATATCTGGATATAAGGTATTTCAGTGAAAATACTGTATTGAGCCAAGATATCAGTAAGTCTTTACAAATGATAGCTTTAATCCTATTAAAACTGGAGGACGTTAATAGCATTTCTTTAGTAATACTTAAAAAATTGTCTCCTTCCTAATGTGCCAAGTGTGCAATCAGGAGCGAGATTTACTTTTCACATATATGTACCTTCATGCTATTGTTATATTCATACCCAAAACACCACATCTCACCTTGTGAACCTTGACCTCTGAAAGATTTTTTTAGCCAATGCTCAGTTACTGCCACAGATGCATTACCTCTGCAAATATGAAAGGGTTAAAGGCAGCCCCCATCAATAGGCCTACAAGGAGAAGAAAAAAAAAAAAGGGAAAACGAGTATGCCTTACAGCATCTTTGCAATGCTTTTATGCACAATTCTACAACAATATTGTTTCCTTTTGGCCTTACAGAAAGGCACAGCAACCCCCCCCCTTAACGTCTCCTAAAGAAGAAAACCACAAGACAGCACCCTGTAAATAAAACAGCATGCAAAGCAGCATTCTTCAGTCACAAGCATAACTACAATTACAAATCATTCAATCAATTTTATTTAGTTTAGTTTTAAAATAGACTGCATAACCAGTGTCCCACCCTTGCAAAGCAAAAATATTTTAATAAGGGTCATAAATCTCAGCTCTTGCCCATTCCTTAAGCATAAAAAGGCACGAAAAGCCAAAGTAATCTCAGTTACTGCAAATATGTACATTTATATACAGAATCCTTTATGACTATATTAGCCACATACCAGTGCTGTGTGTCTAAAGTGTGCATTCACATACTGTTTTGGGATGGTATCTTTCTGCAAGCTCCTCTGCTTTTGGCTGCCATGAAGGGAGGAAGCTATCCCACTGTAGTAGCTCAGTGACTGCATTGTGTTCAGGAGCTGATCTGCCTCAAACCAGTTCCAGCCGGTTCTGGTCACCCTACATAAAAAGCTATGGCAACCCTCGCTGAGTTGCCAACAAGTCCCTGAAAATCGCAGGGGCTCTTTTTTCTGTGGTGGTGGGGACGGCCGCAGCCCTGTCCCCCTGCTCCCCTCGTGCCCAGCCCACGCAGCCCCCTTGCTCCCCAGTGCCGCCCCACACGCTCCCTTCCTCTCCTCCCCCACTTACCTCCCACAACCTGGCTGAAAGCTGTGAGTGTGTGCGTGCCTGTCTGTAGCTAACAAAGAGACCGCAATAAAAATCCTCATAGGATCTCTCTTGCAGCACCAGGCAGGCTCGGCCACAGCACTGGGAGACAGACTGCTAACCAAGGACCGCTCCCCCCTCTCTGCTCCCCACAGCACAAGGGGTGGCTGCTGATCAACGTCACATCTGCCCCCTCATGCCCACGGCCGTGGGGTGGCCGATCAAGGTCTTCTCCCATCCGCCCTCCCCACTCCTCGCTGCATCTGGGGCCGCTTGAATGGCATTTTCTCTTCTCTGCACAGCATTACTACAAAGATTACCCACACAACGCACCTCCCTCCCCTAAAGAAATCCATTTCCGCAGCAGCGAGATGCCTGCAAAATAGTTCCTTTGCCCCCTCCTAGCAGTACCGAGTTGGCTGCTGGGCTGATTTTTTTTTTTTTTCTGCTATTCAACTATCCTTGAGGCACTGAAAAGAAAGCTGCAGACCCACGCCTGACCAGCCCCCCCCCCGCCCTCCCACACCCACAGCTGTGGGGGAGGCCAGGACACAGCTCTGCGCAGCCTGCTCGCTTCCCACCCCGCAAAGATGGCTGCTGATTACAGCCATTTGCTCGGTCCCGCATCTCTCTCTGGGGCAATTCTTCACGAAGGTCACGGCTCCCTACGGTGCCAAAGTCCCTCCAGAGGAGGGCTCTGCACCCACCTTTGCCCATGGCAGCTTTGCTCCTGGCTCGCTTCCCCCTTTCTCCTCTGCCACCCAGGGCCTTCCTCCAGTGTGGCTGACAGTCACCCCCAACTAAGACGTTATTCACCCCGCTCCTGTTTTGGCTACTCACCCTTGCACTGGTAAAACCAGTAACTACCTCCGCCTACACGCCAAGCCCCATCCTCTCCGGGATCTGCCGTGAGATGGCTCTTCAGCAAGGCTTTCCTCCAAGCCAGCTGCCACGCTAGGCTACACCAACCAGCCCCTCTGCTCTCCGGGCTGCACCTGTAACTGTTAGCAGAGGTCTCGGGCACAACCCTTCACCCCCCCTTCCCCTGCGGAGAGAGCTGGATCTGGCACTTTCTCCACATCCCTCATCCCCACCCCATTCTGGGGAAAACGACCATGTTCTTCCGCTGCCTCAGCCCCGTCTTCTCTGCACAGGCGGCTCCAGCCGGCCCTCCCTCAGCCCGGGCGGGCTGCTCCCGCCTCTGCGGGCCGCCGCGGCCGCGGGCATCTCGCTAACGGACGGCGGCCCCCTCCCCTCAGCGCGGCGCCCGCGCCCCCCCCGCCGGGCCCGCTCGCTCCCCGGCCCGGGGTCGGCCCTACCCGAGCGGGCCCTGCCGAGCCCCGGGCGGGAGGAACGGCCCCCGCTAGGCGCGGGGGACGCCTGGGGAGGGGAGGCCGCGGCCCCCCCGGTGGCGGGGAGAGCAGCCGAGCGTGGGGGGGGGGGGGGGGGGCGGCGGGACAGCCACGTCCGAGCGACCCCCCCCCTGCGCCAAGCCGGCCCGAAGCCGCCGGCCCTGGCGGCCCCGGGGCTCGGGTGGCCGCGGGGCTCCGGCAGCCGCCGCCCTCGCGGCGCCCCGGCCCCGGCGCGGCCCGAGCCGAGCCGAGCCGAGCCGAGCAGGCCCGGCAGGCCGCTCCGCCGCAGGCTGCCCGCGGCGCGGCGGGGCCTGCGCGCAGGCGAGGCGGGAGCCGGGCCGGGAGGAAGGCGACCCCCACCGCATGCAAACTCCGCACCCCCATGCAAACACACCTGCTGCGGCCCCGCGGCCCGGCCGCGGCTGCTCCGGCCGGCGGCCTCAGGCGGGCATGGCTAAGGTCCGCGCTGCCTCGGCCGCCCGCGGAGCGGCCTGGCTAAGAGATGGTGGAACATAATGGCAGGGAGGCTCTGCCGGGACTGAGGAGAAGGTGGGGGTGGGGGTGCCTCGGCTTGCACAGATGGGGGAGACGCTCCCGTGTGATTCCGTGTGAAACGGCTCCCTGGAGTGTGCCGGGGGCGGGGAGGGCTGCCGCTGCCTGCGAGCGCTCCGCGGGCAGGCGCCGGGGCCGGGCAGGTCGCGGCCTCCCGCAGCCCGGGGGGGGTTCCCCGCTCTGCCGCGGCGCCCGCCGAGCCCCGGCGGCCGGGGAGTCCCGCCCCGGGAGGGAGCGAGCGGTGCTGGCGGGCGGCTCGGGCAGGGCAGCGCCGGCGGGCCGGGGCCGGGGCCGGGGCCGAGCCCTCCCCCGGGTCTTCACCGCGGCCCTGCCGGCGGGGACGGGCAGGCCCGCTACGACGGCGGCGGCGGCGGCCCCGGCCCCGCGGGAAGCCCTGCCCGGAGCCGCGGGGTCCTGCGCCGCGCCCGCCCCGGCCGTGGGGGTCTCCCCGTCCCCGAACGCCTCGGGCCTCGCAGTGCGCGGGGGGCGCAGGGCCCCCGAGCGGCGGCGGCGCGGCCGTGTGCCTCCCGCCGGGCCTGCCGGGCGCCGCTGCCGGCGTTTCGGTTCTGAGTCGACAAAGGACGGGAGAAATGACGCGTTGTTGAGTCGGACGTTTCGTTTCCTTCCCCGGCGCGGCTCTGCCGCTCGGCTCCTGGGAGCTGAGGGCTCCGGACGCCGCTCGTGCTGCCAGCGCAGGGGTGGCTGCGCGGGGTGGCCGAGGGACGCGGCGAGCCTTTGTGGCCTGGCCGTCGCCTTCCTGCCGCACGCCTCACCAGCGTGAGCCATCTTAATGCACCGTGTGCTTGAAAGAAGCACAGCGCAGAACTTCGTCCTGTGTTGGTGCTGTCGCACCTCACAAAAAACGATTAACGTGAAATGATCAGGGCCTTCCTGGAGACAGTCCGACCTTTTTGGCTCCTGTGACAAGCTGCATTTGGTTGTAAGGCTTTTGTTTGCTGCAAAGCAACCTAGCGTTAATGCCATCGTTATAAATTTTAACATGAAATTTCCTCCCTTTCTGTCATGGGAAAGTGTATTTAACAAGTGTGCAGCACAATTTCTGGAGTTTAAAGTTCGCGTGTGAGTCGCTTCATTGGATCATATTAATGGCTTCAAATATACAACACCCATCTCAAGTTTATGCTATAAGCTTGGTTTTTTACAGACTATGTAGACAATAACTACATATTCTGGCTGAAATAGTGATGTTTTATTAACATCTCTTACAAGCCTGTTGGTAAGGCAGCAAATTCAGAAAGGCCCACTGCATCAGTGGTAACACAGCTCCTGATGGGAGGATACCCCGCCAGAAGCTGTGTTTACAGGTATTGATCGGGCAGGCTCATACCCTGGCTGCTCGCACCCCAGTAGACGGACTTCACTGGGGACAAATTCTGACTTGTTCCAATTAGCCAAAACAGCAGACTGCTCCATTGCCAACTGTGGCAATCAGGGAGTCTGACAAGTTTATAGAATTTGAATATAATAAATCGATTTGGTAATTTATATAAAAAAGAAATGGATTTGTGTTCTGCACTAGTTTTAATGTTTAAGAAGGGCCATGAAATTCAGCTTGCACAAGCCTAGGGCTCACCCTGCAAATGGCTTGTAGAATTAGGCTGTAATATTCCACCTATTTCTTCCCAATTAACTACTAAACTGATTAGATAAAAAAAGTTGAAAGTACAGTCTGTTTTCTTACATTGTGTTTCTGTGGTCAGCTTACTTAACAGTATAAAGAAGATGGCAGCTGCTCCTACTACTTTTGTATTAATACCTGAAAAGTTAATTGATTTCACAGTTTTTACATGGCATAAAGGTCCTTGTGCATGCTGTCTTTCAGACAGACTTACTTGTTTTCCTTCCAGCCAGGTGTCCTTGACATCTCCATGGCAGAAAAAGTCTGTCACCCTAAGTATTTGGCTTTCAAAAGATAAAATAAAGAGAATTTTAAGTATCATTTACAAGTGGTGCCAGGCTGACAGCTCTTCTCCATCGGCTTTTTAGTTCAAACACAAAATAACAGGCAGTTGCAATGCAAGCGTCCCTACAGTGTCACTTCAGCTTTGTGGGGCTTCGGCAGGTTTTTTAGCATGTTGACCTTACACCTTAGATCTGAGATTTAGTCCTTAAGTCACCTCAAGAGTGTAGTGACTGCAGGTAGAGTTGCTTTGGTTAGCTGCTGGGGAGGCAACGGGTGGTTTTAGGTTACTCCAGCGTTTCCAGAGGTGGGAATTGGAGTCCCTTGCTTTATCCTGTCCCAGCAGATGGGGCTGTACAGGGATGTAAATTATGTCATCAATTAGGAGAGTTTTGGTTCCCCACAGCTGCTGAATTTTCACCCCTGAAGTTTCCATCTGAAAGTACGTCCGTACCTTGCTGCAAACAGCTAGAAGCACCATAGTGTGGCCCCTCTTTGCGGCTGGGGAAGGAGAGGACCCTGAGGATGGCTCAGAAGAGGACGGTGGGCTGGAAGAGCTGGTGCCATCAGCAGCGAGGCGCTCTGCCTGCAAGCAGTTGCTGGCAGCACACAGAGTTCACAACCCAGATTAGACTAGGACTTGTTCTTCTGTATCAGATGACAAGCGACCGAAATAGAGGTCCCGTTCACTCTCCTGCAGAGACTATGGCATGTAATCCTTAGAACCAGCGGTGGAAGAAATTACTGGTTTTTAAGATGATTCTGTTTTCTCCATTGGTTTTGCAGTGGCCAGGAGCAAAGCCTCTGACACTGCTGTCCTTGTGGTGGAGAGTCTCCGTCAAGACAAATAAAACCACCAGTGTACTTCTTCCACTTTGACTCCAGAACAGCACTGAGACGGGATTGCCTGGTCACCTGTGCTGATGGAGCAGTGAACTGTGCTATTGGGTCGCATACCATGTATTTAATTCTCCAGGAACTGTGAATCTTTAAGCCCACCTTTTCTTTTTCCTGAAGAAAGATCTCCAGTACAGCCCACTATTACTTCTCAGCAGTCAGCAAGGAGTGCTGCCAATTCAAAACATTTTCCCTTTGATGCTGTGGTGAATGCTGAACTTGTGTGCAAAAATAACTTCTTAATTATTTAAATTCTTAAGGATTTTAAGGTTCTTGAAATCCAGAACTCTAAAACATGGTGTATTCATCCCACACTTTCTGTATAGGAATCAGTTTTAACTGTATCAATTGTAAATAGCTACAAACATACCTTTTACACATTAAAATGTGCTGGGGCCAAGGGTGATTTTGCAGGTGGATTGACACAATAAAAAAATCAGGTCAATTTACATTTAATTTTTTTTGTGTCAGAATAAATGATGCCCTTTTTGTCCTCTCCCAGTTTTGTTTGTTGTTTTCACTCAGTAACAAAACATTTCCTTCCTGGCTAGTGAAATATCCTTAGCTCAAGCAAGAGGAGTAAAACAGATTCCATATTTCCAATCCTAAATTTCTTTTTTAGACTAATAGCTTTACAACTTTTGGCAAAAACTGTTGCTTTTTTAGGTTCTCACCTTAAAATTTCCTGTATCATATTATCAACAAGAGCAGAGCAGAAGCCTGCATTTCTTGTTTTAGAATACTTCTATTTTTCTTTTTATCACCGTTTAAAATCCAACGGTACTTTTCTTTAATCACTACATGTAAACATTCAGCATTAAAAAAGAAAACAGCTTACAGCTAAACTTCCCCTTTTTAGATGCTCCTATTACTATTCTCTATATGTTTTCATGGCAAAAAAAGAAAAAATCAATTTCCTCTCCTGGTTATTAAAATAAGTCTCCTATTACATTTTGGACTAAAAGCTCTAGGATTGCTTTTAGAAAGATGAGATTTATTAAAAGAAAGGGATCTCATATGAGATAAGATGAAGGACTTCGGTAGGGAGAAATCTATAACCAGACTCAAAATACATCTTAACTACTACTGAGGTCAAGTAAAAATTAAAATCTAGAATGATTTTGAATGGAAAATGTTTCTCATTCTAGTAAACAGACAAATATATGACAGACACACACAAACTTGCATCCACATCTGTAGACTCTAAATTGTAAATTCCTTCTGTTAAGGTAGCGTCTGGCCCAATAGCACATTAAAATCTAAATTTGTCATGCGACATGTTTATCAAAGTGCTGTGGTGTTCTGGCACCTGGCCATCTGGTAGACACCAGAGCTCTGATTTATAGCCAAGATTCGACCCACAGGCAGATGGGTGAGTTAAAATTCACCTAATGCTCAGTCTAGATGCCCGGATCTAATCTGCAATTTGCCAAACTCTGCAGAACCACGAGCTAGCCTTTGGGGGTTGCATTAAGCCCTATCTTGTCCCTAAGCCACTGCACTGCTCAGAATCACAGAATGGTGGGAGTTGGAAGGGACCTCTGGAAGTCATCTTGTCCAACCCCCCCCAGCTTGAGCAGGCACACCCAGAGCAGGGGGCACAGCACCGCGTCCAGGCAGGTTTTTGAATATTTCCAGAGGAGACTCCACAACCTCTCTGGGCAGCCTGTTCCAGTGCTCTGTCACCCTCAAAGTAAACAATTGTTTTCCTCATATTCAGGTGGAACTTCCTGTGTTCCAACTTGTGCCCATTGCCCCTTGTCCTGTCATTGGGCACCGCTGAAAAGAGTCCAGCCCCATCCTCTTGACACCCACCCTTCAGATATTTATAAGTATTGACAAGATCCCCCCCTCACTCTTCTCTTCTCCAGGCTGAACAAACCCAGGGGTCTCAGCGTTTCCTCATAGGAGAGATGCTCCAGTCCCCTGATCATCTCCGTAGCTCTCCGACGGACTCTCTCCAGTGGTTTCCTGTCTTTCTTGAACTGGGGAGCCCAGAACTGGACGCAGCGCTCCAGTTGTGGCCTCACGAGAGCAGAGTAGAGGGGGAGGATAACCTCCCTCGACCTGCTGGCCACACTCCTTTCAATGCACCCCAGGACACAGTTGGCCTTCTTGGCCACAAGGGCACGTTGCTGGCTCATGGTCACCCTGCTGTCCACCAGCACTGCCAGGTCCTTCTCAGCGGACCTACTTTCCAGCAGGTCAGCCCCAACCTCTACTCGTGCATGGGGTTGTTCCTCCCCAGGTGTAGGACCTTACACTTGCTTTTGTTGAATTTTGTGAGGTTCCCCTCGGCCCAGCTCTCCAGCCTGTCCAGGTCTCGCTGGATGGCAGCACAGCCTTCTGGCATATCAGCCACTCCTCCCAGTTTTGCATCATCAGCAAACTTGCTGAGGGTACACTCTGTCTCTTCGTCCAGGTCATTGATAAACATGTTGAACAAGACTGGACCCAGTACAGACCCCTGGGGAACACCGCTAGTTACAGGCCTCCAACCAGACTCTGCGCCATTGATCACGACGCTCTAAGCTCTGCCGTTCAGACAGTTCTCCATCCACCTCACCATCCACTCATCTAACCCACACTTCCTTAGGTTGTCTGTGAGGATGTTATGGGAGACAGTGTCAAAAGCCTTGCTGAAGTCAAGGTCAACAACACCCACTGCTCTCCCTTCCTCTCCCCAGCCAGTCATGCCATCATAGAAGGCTATCAGGTTGGTCAAGCATGCTCTTCCCTTGGTGAATCCATGTTGACTACTTCTGATAACCTTCTTTTCCTCTACATGCCTGGAAATGACCTCCAGAATTAACTGTTCCATCACCTTTCTGGGGATGGAGGTGAGGCTGACTGGCCTAGAGTTTCCTGGGTCCTCCTTCTTGCCCTTTTTGAAGACTGGAGTGACATTGGCTACCCTCCAGTCCTCAGGCATCTATGAATGGTATATAACCTATATATCTATGAATATATCATATATGGTATATATCAGAGCATATCTATATATAGAGTGTCATACACGCTGCTCTGTCTGTGTGAGCAAGGCATGGGTCTGGGTCCCTCCTGCTGAGTGCTTGAGATCCATGGTGAAACCACTGTTAATCTAGGCTGGACATCATGAGCGAGTGACCCCCTGTGCTGCAAGGAAAGGTTTGCTGCTCCATGGAGGTCGTCCAAAGATAACTTAACTGATGACTTGGTTTTTAGCTTTCGTTTTTTAAAACCAAAATAAATGAAATGTGTGCCAATTCTACTGGACTTTTGAAGCACTGTCTGGTTATCCTTGTCCAGAATATTCTGCAGAAGCAATGCAGCTTGCATTTTCCACTGGGATTACCTCAGGAAAAAGAGCATGGAATTGTTGTCAGTAATAGCAAAAATACACTGATAGAAAATGTGTGCAGATTGTGTACGGATGATGTATTCTAACTCCTAAGCCTTGAAGTGGAAGCTATGGTCTGATGAGAGAGGTCTTACTGTTTAATAAATATGGTTTACAAGTTGGTTTTAAATTTGCTGAGTAGTGAAATGACTTTTATTCCACTCAGTAGAGGTTAATGAAGAACGTACTTACGTAAATGTATGAAGAGCTGCTTAGTTTAGGAAGGAAGAGGACTTTTAATCTGCAAATTGTCCAACTCCGTAATAATTTTGTGGCAATGCCTATGTTGCAACATAAAAATTAGAGCCATTTTTCTAGACTCTTCTAGGGTCTGGTTACACTATGAAAACTACCAAGCATGACTGTTCAGGATTTTCTCCTAGTTCTTGAAAGGCCATCAACTATTTTTAGGACCACCAACCATTGGTCACTACTGGCTCAGAGCGGATGGTCACAGAGGTGAGCAGAAGAGAGGTGCACAGAGTGGGGAGAGTTCCTTCCGCCGCTCCTATCTGCGGGGCACATTTACCTCCTTGGTAGTTACCTCTTTCAACAGTCCCTGTTGCTGCCTTTACAGGTTGGGCATACACTCAGCAGCTATCAAACAGCTTTATATCACCATTGCTTCTGATACAGGCACTTATCAACCAAAATAATCAGTACCTAGCTCAGAACAATGAGGGTTTTGCACACAGTTTAAATGTAAGTGCAGACCACAACAAACTACACTTAAAACCTGCACAGGGCAAGTAAAACCCATATATATACACATATATACATATTTATATATGCCCATGTATAGCATATACGTATTTGAAAATGATGCTGAATTAGATTTATGATCAGAAAGTGAGAAATCTGTTGAAACCCATTCTTAACTACAGATTTTTTCTTCGATGTTGAGCTGTCTTTTGTCTTGGCCTTCTCTCCCTGGTATAACTGGCTTTGAAGACTGTCTTTCAGAGAAACAAGAGGAAGAAGAGGAAAAGAAGAGCGCAGAAGAAGTAGATACAACCTAAGATAAAGGGACGTAGTTTCAGGGCAGGGGAGAATGTAAGAATATAATGTTACGGCAGTCTCCGTGGGGCAGACAGCGTTCAGATCATAACTGCTGCATAATCTGTGCTTGTGCCTCCAGCAAACACTGCCCATAGCTATGAAACAACATCTCCACAACAGGCAAATTCCCCCAAATTTAAATAATGTATTGGACAAAAGCAAATGGCCACACAGAAGTTGATAACTCTTGTTATCCATCTGCAGAAGAGAATCTCTAACTACAAAGTGAACATTTGCAATGCCCGGATAGCATGAAGAGTGAGAAATCCTAATAACTCTCAGGATGTAAAATGCTGGAAAAGCCAGAATATGGTAATGTTTAATCATCTGTAGAAGAGATGCTGAGTTCAGATAAAATACAAAGACAGAAGTATTTGACATGGCTTAGTAATTCTTTATTTCTGGCTGTTAACAAGCCAGAGCAAACCAACTATTACCCAAAGAAATAACAGTTAGTTAGCAAGGATAGGGGTCTTAAACTGGTTCTGTGAGGGAGCTACATTCAATACCTCAGCTTTTCTGTGTATACTGAGAGGTATTATCATAACGCCGTACTGGAGAGGTCACAGCTCCCGTGAACGGTGCCTTTGAAGAACCGCAGCTGCAGGCCTGGCAGCCGTGCAGGGCTTCCTGCCCCCGTGCAGAGGCAGTTAAGCCTCCTAACGCTGCGGCTGCCTGAGATAGTGACAGCCCTCGAACTCGAGGCCTCAGGAAAGGCAGGAGCCGTGGCAGCCAGGCTGGCTGGGAGGCACTGTGCCAGCAGCAGCGGCTCTGTCCCCGCCGCAGGGAGCCGCAGCTCTGGGCCGCAGCCGTCCCGCTGGGGTGGGCACTGGGGTGGGCATTGGTGGGCCCCCGCCTCTGCCCCTGCGCAGACACAGAGCAGCCCTCCCTGTGCGTTTGCTGTTATCAAAGGGACTCTGCTGCAGAAAGGCTTCGTGGCTACCCTTTATTTCTGCATCTCAAACGAACAGTCTTTCAGGCCTTAAATATCAGCTGGAAAGAAGAGCAGAGGAGGCTGCAATGGTGTAACTCGTGCCAGCACTAATGACCCCTCCTGGGAGAGCCCCCTGTGATGGGGACAGCCTCCGCCCTGGGGACTGCCCGGAGCAGGTGGGAGAGGGCCCCTAAGCTGCTCCACCAGCAATATCGAGTGACTGATTTTCTGAGCACATCCCTTTTCCTGATGCGCTGTGTATAGGCCAGGGGGGCAATCACCCTGTGGGCAGACAGGCCGGCTGAGCTATTTTAGCAGGTCCCTGCTGCAGGCTGAGGCTGAAGCTGCTGTGCCCTGGGGGGCTTTCTCAGGTCGGCCGCAGACTGAGGAGCAGGCGGCTGCACACACGGCATCGCCGCAGTGTCCACGGGCTGCATGCGGGGAGGGTCGCGAGCCAGCTGAGGCCCGACCTAGCTGCAGCCCTGCATGCTGGAGGGATGCCTCCGCTGCAGGGAACTCGTGGCAGTCAGTGGGAAAAGCCTGGCTGCTCTTCCAGGGACCCAGCTCAGGGAACCGATGTCTTCCCTGCAGCGAGGCAGGCTGGGATCAGGCCTCGCAGGGTGCAAATGGCCGCGGCTGAGCAGGAGAGGTGGTCTCCAGAGCCTGTGCGTGCCTTGGTCCTACCCTGGGTTCAGCTGTACCTGCCGTTCCCAGCAGCAGCTCAGATCCCATCCCTTCGGGAGCATCCGCTGAACCAGGGCTGAGCTGCAGCATGGCGGGAAGGGGTGCGACAGCATCCTTTCTCCTTCCGTAGGACTGTGGGGGCACTGCACTTACTTAGGACGGCATGCTCACGGAGGTGTTTAAGGCCCAGCAGCGTCCACATGGGGGGAATGCTCTTTTGCCTGAGAAAGAGTAAAGAGAAGAAACTGAATATCTGAAAAGTGCTGCATCCTCACAGAGGAAGGGCAGAAAATGAAGGACATGTGTTCCTCTTTGGAAAGGTACATGCTACAGGACACCCAAATCTCCAATCCAGGCTGTGTCCTTCCAGCAATGCGGCCTGGGTGGCTGGATGCCATACTCAGCAGCACTGGTGCCTTTATGGTGAGCTTTCAACACAGTGCTCCGGCTCCTTGTCTGCTGCTGAGGTTTAATGCAGCCCCGGGTTATATCAGAGCTGGATGCAGACCTCTGGCCAGCAGTGACCTGGTGACAATCAGGTCCTTCTGTTTTGACAAACAGCATATGCAATCCGCTTTGGGGGCTGAAGGGGACACAGATTTTGCTCAGATCAGACAATAGCAGTTTTCCTGCCAGAGGGAGAGCATGTGCACCTCAGGCACTCTCAGACCTACATATGCAATATAGTGTGAGGTCCCAAGCATATTCTCAGTCAGAAAAAAAGGGTTTTGCTTAAAATGTGCACATACATAAGACTCAATATTGCACACATACAAGACCCAGTATGCAGGCCATATGCCTGCAACACCTTCTGGCTAGTCATCCTCAAGCTGCCAAGAGGTGGTACTGGTGTTCATGGCAGACGGTTGTACCCTGCGTCTCTGGGAAGGCGTGTCACAGGTTTACATCTGTTGGCAAAAGGATAACTTTAAGCCCAAGCATTTCTAGACACGAAGTAGGAAAACTTTACAATGATTGCCAAAATTTGGAAAGGTGTTTCTTCTGCACCGAAGTACCATTTTTGGACAACCTAAGATCAAGATGAATGAAGGGGTGGTACAGCCCCTGCTGGGAGCAGCCCTTGCTCTGGCTTCTCTCACTGCTCCATGGCCCCTTGCCTAAGCCTGTCACGAAGGATGTGACTTTGCTGGTGTTGTGGTTTAGCCCCGGTCAGCAACTAAGCACCACACAGCTGCTCGCTCACTCCCCCACCCTTGTGGGATGGGGGAGAGAACCGGAAGGGCCAAAGTAAGAAAACTCGTGGGTTGAGATAAGAACAGTTTAATAATTAGAATAAAACAGCAATAATACTAATATAATGAAAAGGAAAATAATGAGCGAGAGAGAGATGAAACACTGGAAGAAGAGGGGAAAAAAAACCAAAACCAAAACTAAACAACAAGTGCTGCAACCGCTCACCACCCGCCAACTGACGCTGCCGGTCCCCGAGCCGCGATCGCTGCCTCCCCCAGCCAATTTCCCCCGGTTAATATACTGGGCATGACGTCACATGATATGGAATACCCTTTGGCCAATTCGAATCAGCTCTCCTGGTTGTATCCCCTCCCCTCCCGGCTTCTTGTGCACCTGGCGGAGCATGGGAAGCTAGAAAGTCCTTGACTAGTGTAAACACTACCCAGCAACAACTAAAACACCAGGGTGTTATCAACATTATTTACATACCAAGTCTAAAACACAGCACTATGCTAGCTACAGTGAAGAAAATCAACTATCCCAGCTAAAACCATGACAGCTGGCACGCTGGCTTCCATGATCCATGCTTTGTGCCCAACTCCAGGCTATTGTTAGAACCATAGGATCACAGAATGCTATGGGTTGGAAGGGGCCTTCAAAGATCATGTAGTCCAACCCCCCTGCCATGGGCAGGGACATCTTTCACTAGACCAGGTTGCTCAAAGCCCCATCCAACCTGACCTTGAATGTTTCCAGGGATGGGGCATCCACAACCTCTCTGGGCAACCTGTTGCAGTGCCTCACCACCCTCATCATAAAACATTTTGTCCTTATGTTCAATCTAAACCTGCCCTCTTTCAGTTAAAAACCATTGTCCCTTGTCCTGTCACTACAGGCCTTGGTAAAAAGTCTCTCTCCGTCTTTCTTATAAGCCCCTTTATATATTGAAAGGCCGCAAGAATGTCTCCCTGGAGCTGCCTCTTCTCCAGGCTGAACAACCCCAACTCTCTCAGCCTTTCTCCATAGCAGAGGTGTTCCATCCCTCTGACCATTCTTGTGTCCCTCCTCTGGACCCACTTTCACATGTCCATGTCTATCTTGTGCTGGGGACCCCAGAGCTGGATGCAGTACTTCAGGTGGAGTCTCACAAGAGTGGAGTGGAGGGGGAGAATCACCTCCTTGGACCTGCTGGCCACACTGCTGGTGATGCAGCCCAGGACACGGTTGGCTTTCAGGGCTGCAAGTGCACATTGCCAGCTCATATAGTTTTGTTTTGTTCTGCACTAAGATACCCTGAAATGAAGGAAATTGCTTATAGCATCTGTACTAGCCACACAGAGGCCCCACTGAACAATTACCTGGTTGGTCAGCATTGCAAACGCACCACACCATGTACTCCAGCAAAACAAGTAGTTTAAGGGTAAAATGCTCCAGTGGAAAGTGTGTGGGTGTGCAGGCAGGAGCTGCATGAGGGACAGCACACACCTGATCAAAGCGATTTGCCCAGCAGCACAGAAGAGCACTGCAGAAGGTCAGACCTGGACCTCAGTTTTCCCAGCCATCACCTCACAAACTCAATCCTCCACCTGTGTCACCAGCAAGTTGCACAACAGAACCATGTACATAATGCAAAACATAAGGCTAGTGGATTTTCTCATGAGCACTATGGTCTTTTCCGCTTACTAACACCTTCCAAATGCTGGGCCAGAAACCTCTCAGTCAGCTTTCTCTTCAAGCATTAGCCACCTGCATGATTAACATCCCGTATAACAAAGCTCATCAGCCTAGGACATTGAAAAATGTCGGGTTTGTTCCCTTAACGTGCCATATGTATGGGTTTTTTTCCTTCCTTCTCCTGATATTTATTCAAGTATACGAGGATTATTTCTGAATTATTCATCATACAATATCTGATTAGACTGTGGCTGTGCTGGCTCCCACTGCTTAATGAATGAGCCATTAGCCTTTTGCAGATGGTGCTATCAACAGCTATTTGAATGCTGTATGTTCACCTGCATTTACACAGCACTGAGCAAAAGGATAGTGCTGAACCTAAACACAGGGTTGGGAGATGATTTTTTGCTGTAATATCCGTTCAATATCATGCCATGTACAATACTCCCTGGCTTGCTTACTGTCAGAGTCCGTGGGATGGCCGCTTTAGGAGCTCCCTGTAGGAGCTATAGGTGGAGTTTCCACAGGGCCCCTTCTGATGCTGGATGTACCTTCTCCCACGGCAGGAATCCTACAAACCAGACAAGGAGAGGAATTATTTTTGCAACACTTAGACTTTGTTTTAGAAAGTATCTAATACAATTTGCTCAGAATAGAAAATCTTTGTGTAGTTGAGTACATATCCTACCAAACTACTCATTACATCACTTCAAGCAATGAAGGAAAAGTACATAAGAAGAAATTGGTAGGAGTTATGATCATTTAAGTATACACTGTCTTTCTATACCAATGTGTCCTACAAGATTTAGTAACTGCTGCCATTTCAGAGCCACAGCTCCCCTGCATGAGCAGAGGCAGACACTATCTGTGTGCTTCAGATACGTCTTTCTCCTAAAGTTAGAAACTAAGAAGTGAAAGAAGACGCTGTGCTAGATAACGCAAGCAGTGGACTGAGAAGAGGAATAACTGGCACAGGCACAGCCTTACTTTGGGAAGGTCTTTGACAGATGTTGGAAGACTTTTTCTTTATCAGTTGCGCTGGGGAACACTGCATAGCTAGCTCATGGTGCCAATGAGCTTGTGAAATTCAACCCAGAATACACAGCGTGCTCGTATATGCCTGCTTGGCAGGGTTCCTGCTGGTGCCCTTAAGGCCAGCCAGGCAGTCTGGCACCGAAACAGCTGGAGAATGGGGCACCAGGAGGCGATGCCTCACAGCATGCGGCCACCCGCTGTCACCAGCAGCAAGGCATGCCTGCCCCTCCCGAGGCGAGTTCAGCCAGCCATTCGGTGCCGGCAGCATCAGTGCTTTTACTTCTGCCTTTCTGTAGCCTACCTCATAAAACGGAACAAGCACATAATAAAATAAGGATAAAGGGGAATCCAAAACAGCCAGAGCTGGACTCTGAGCAAGTCATCAGAAGAACTATGTGAAAGCTGCTAGCAGCCAATTAAGAAACCTTTGCAGCTGGAAGAAGCTCAGTTAGGTGCAGCACTGTTTCCAGCAAGAGTGATTTTTGTGCTACTTTTCTTCTGTTTACCTCAGGAAACACTATCCTTATGGATGAGGATGTCATCAGCAACTTAGCCTGTCTGTGGCTGCTGATTTTGAGCTGCCCATGATGTTCTTCCTACAACTGAAGCAAAAATAAAAATAAAGGCGGTTTGCTGATTTTCAGCCTGCACAGCCTTTCAAGCAATCTCAGACTTTCAGTGCTGGTACTGGGTATCTCCTGCTGGAGGAAGGACATCTGATTCATCACCACCAAAAGCTATAGAGGATGAGTCAGGATTATACAAATTCCATTTAGTTTGTCTAACAACACTACTTTCTGTATTGAAAACTTCCTTTTCTGCTGCCATAGAGATCTCTACTGAACAAAACCCTAAATATGCAGCAATTAGCAAACCATCACCCAAACTGGGGCTGGCCACTTGTGCAACCTGGTTTTTGGTATTTGTGGGGTGTCGGCCGCGAGGGCGCCGCAGGGCTGCCCAGCCATCCTGGCGGTGGAGGGCAAGGGGCCAGCTGGAGGGGGCTGACGTTGGGGAAAGCAAACTGAAACTCAAGTGTCAGAAAAGCTGCCTGACAGAGAAGTGTATCAGGTTGCGTGAAAAGCCTTCCAAGAGCAGTAATAGACACCCAAACCCTGTGATGAGCCAAATCAAAAGCAGAAATAACTTTGATCAAAAATTTTGATAAAATATTGAGGAAATGAAAGTATAGTTTGCATTTGAGTATTAAACCCTGTATACATTGATTTAAAACCCTTGATTAAGTCCAAAATATTTAAAATATTGGCAAGCTCATATTGATGTTAAATAGTTAATAATAAAAAACAAAATCCCCCAAGCCCCTTAAAAGCTTTGCTCCTATACACATCATTTTTCCTAGTGATCATTTTAAGAAAGTATGATTTTTACAAATGGCTAGGAGACATGTAAATTCCTCAAAATGCTGTCCTGACTGTTGAGAGCTCTGCTTAATTCACCACCTGTGGCAGAAGGGGGGAAAATGACCCCTCCCTATGAAAGACAGGTGCCTATTATGCAAATTGCAAATATTGCTGCCTCTACAGTGATTCTCCCACCTAATGGTATTTAATAACAACTGAGCTGGCTCCTGTGCTAACAGTTGCCTGGGAAATAAGTCAAGAATGAGTGTGAGTTGGAAAGTTTCAGCAACGTTTGCTTTTGTCCTGAGAATTATCGACAGCAGGAGATTACAGTGAAAAACTGACAGTCTCTCTATACAGTTGCCACTTATGTCAATGGTGAACTCACTATTGAAAATAATTCACAGGTGTCTGTGTTACACATTGTTTAGTGCTTCTGTCACAGCCTAAGTTGGGAGTTGATGAACGTAACTTCCCAGTTATGAAGTGCCACGGAGCAATGCTGAGCCTGGCTTGCGTAACCAAACAGCAAAGCGTGCGGAGCTGAGGTGTGCACATTTAGCAGCACTGTACAATCGCTTGCTTGGATGATCCCTGGCCGGGGCAGATGAGGTTGGCTTTCCTTGTCATCAGTGCATCCTCAGAGGGTGCCCACACTGGAGACTGGCCCTGCTGAGCACCTCGCAGGCGCCCCCAGACCTGTCTGGAGGGAGGAGCTGCACTCAGCTCTGCCAACCCTGCCAGCTCAGACGCGCTGCTGAGCTCATGCAACTGTCAGCTTCCAGGTGTGCAGAGGACTTCCAGTGTCAGAGAGCACAGCACCTCCGTGGCGGTTCCGCAGCGTGATGCAGCCACCACGCAGCAAGACCTGCTCCACCTGGGGTCTAGTGGGTCTCACCTGCACCCTCGAACCCTGGCAGCAGGGAGCCAAAGCAACCCATTGCCTCTGCCCTACTCATAGGCTGACAGCAGCACTCAAGGACCTGGCGTTAAGGACACTTAAAACTACAGACGTGTGTAATCTGTATATATGCACAGATACGCATACATATATGTACACACACGTATCTTCCTTATGTAGCGTGTTTTAGGTTGCATGCTTACAAATAGGAAGCACAGAAAAATCTAAAAGCTCAGGTTTGCTAACCCTTACCTGTACATGGTGCGTACCCATTGCAGGTTCTCAAGCCTTCACCCGAAGAGTTTGCTGCAACAAGAATACAGGCCGGGGATCGGCCCTGACCCCACACACAGTCCTCTGGAGGGTTTCAGAAGTCTATGTAACAGCCAAATGGACAATTATGAACAAAACAAGGCAAGTTTCCTTTTGTAAATATTTCTGAGGAAAATTAAATGTCTGCAGCCATCATCCAGAGGAACATTAAGGAAGGTTGCAGGTTTGCAGTCTTAAACAACAGGAACCAAAGCATTAATAGCTTTTTGGCTTCCCTTCCACCACCAACTTGAACCCAAGGTCTACTGCAAACAGTCCTCTAGCCCAAGCTACATCTGCTGTCCATACCAGTTAACTTAAATCATTATTGGGCTTTGGCATTACTCACATATGCACACTCTATCTTAGATAACTTTGCATGTATTAGCATGGCGAGAGGGAGGGAAATTGCTCTCTACTGGAAATGCCTGCTCCCTGCCCAGTGAGCGTTCTACTACCCTACAAAAGTCTTAAAAATACCCGACAACCTAAAACACCAGAAATGTTTTAAAACGCATCCGGGTTAGGGCAACACTTCTGCTAGCATAACGCATCACGCTGTGACATGCCATGCTGCTAGTCTGATGTGCCCAGCACTGGAAAAGTCCCTCTCCTGTTTGACAAAGGGAGGCAGAAGATGCAGGAGGATCAAGGGCTACAGGAGAGGGAGGGGAGGAACCAGGGGAGCATCCAGCCCAAGCACGGACCCAGCCCCGAGAGTTTCAATGTTCAGCAGTATCCCATGCTCATAGTTTTATCAGCCTTCTTTGAGACAGATAAGCAGTCTCTGGTGGCTCTCCCCTTTTGTACAAAAGGGCAGGTGGTGAGGCTCTTTTGGTTTGTTTCACATAAAAGAAACAGATAGAGGAGAGTTATCTCACTGGAAGGGATCCCCAGGTGACAGAGTACCCCTGTGGGACGTGAGGTGGGGAGGCAGCACACCCCCACCCCCAGCTGCTCTGGCCTGGCTACCTCCCCATAAAATTAGCGTGTTTTTCCCATGCAGCATGATGGCTAACCATTATCCATTGGTAAGACATCCGTTGCTGTCACTGGTGACAATACTTGGGTCTGACTGCACCTGCTGCAGCCCTGATTAGATTGTGTTTAATGGCAGGCTGCTTGGGGAGATTACAAGCATGTTATGGGCATTGGCTCCTCCAGCACCTGCACACATTGTCTGTGGGGGCTAATCCACCATTTCAGACCTGGGGTATCTTGCCTCTTTGTCCCTTCACCTCTCAGAAACCTCTGTCTCAGAAATTATGCTCCCACGCACCCGCTGCTCCCTTAGCAATGCCTGCATACACCACGGGCTCAGCATCTGCGGCTTCGTTCCACCCTGGACCTCGCCGTGCTGCTGCCATCCCTCCGCATTGCCTCCTTCCCCCTGCCAGCATGTCCCGAGGCGGTGGATGTGACCCGGCGGGGGGGGGGGGGGGCAGGCAGGGGATGCTGTCACCCTTGGGGCAGCAACCCTGAGGAAACTCTTGGAGGTTTTGGTTGCGCAGAAAAACCTCCTTTTCACAGTATTTTAGTGGAACTGAAGTTCTCGAAAAGACTCCTTACACAGCATAACTTTAATAGTCCAGTACTGGAAGTTCACATCGTTACCCAGATTCTTGTCAGGAAAGGGAAATCAGGATCTCGCCGAAGAGGAGGTGCCCCGGCCGGATGGAGAGGCAGCGGACGCGGGAGCGCCTCTCTGCAGAAGAACGTTGACACCTGGTGGCTGCTCCAGCCAACTGCTCAGGTGGTGGGGGTTTCCAGCCTTCCTGTCAAAGGAATTGTAACACTGGAACTGAATAACTAGAGAAAGAATTACAGCTTTACTGGCATTAACCATGTGTTATCCTGTATGTGGCTATGTGTGAGAGAGCGGGGGGGTGTGTACATGCTTGGAGGAACACCAGAACCAGAGCTTCTGTTAACGAGCCTTGATGGAGCTGTCCCCAGCCTCAACAGGCACAACGTGTTCAACAAACATGCATGCACATTGGAGCCTCAGTTCTAAAAAGCCTCCTCTAGGACAGAATAACTAACCACTAAAAATATTACTGTAGGCTACCTTCATGACAAAAAGTATCATTTATTCCTTTTGAGCTACTGTGTGACATTTCCCACAAATGATCTCACCTGTAGTATTTCTACATCAATAGCAGCAGCAACGGCCAGACTCATGGGCCACAAACTATATTAGTTAACCGAAGAGGCCAGGGCCAGCTGCTAGTCCTGAGCCCAACTGCACAGGCTGGCCAAGCTCATGCAATTCAATCAGCCTCACTTTCCAAACGGGGCAGCTGCAATGGTCTCTGGGAGGGCAGAAACCATGCTTGGTTAGAAAGGATCTTACTAGCACATTAAAAGCAAAGTAAAGAAAGTTAGTCATACGACTCCTTGATCTTTGTTTGCAGGTATCCATCTGTATCCACCCCCACCTAGGGACAACAGGAAATTTCAGGATCTGTTTGTAGTAAAAATCTCTTATATGAGAAGCAATTTGGACTTTTTTATTATTATTATTATTTGTACCGCACCCCCCTCCCTCAAAGGCTCCAAGATGAACTTTCCTCAGCAGGCGCTCTGGCTAAAGGCTGATGGATTCCAAAGGAGAACACAGTATAGCCAGGATTAGAAGTAGACAAGGTGAAGGGCATTGCTGTTATTACTATTAGAGCTTGGAGAATCTCTGTAACTTGGTGGCAAAATGAAAAAAAAAACAAAACCTGGTTTTTTTCTGGGTTATTTCAAACCATCTTTTCACTAATGAAGAGATACTTCTAAAACAATCTCAAACCACATAGTTTACACAAAAAACAGTCCAAAAGCAAAACATCTTTATTTTATTGAAATGTTTCATCTCTTCTTTTTTTTCTATCAAAACTATTCCCTAAACATCAGTCACAGTTTTGCATGTTGCTCACTCTCCCCCCGCCTCAACTGCATGATGGATGGGAGGAAGGAAAGAATAAACTTCTGACAACAAAACTGATACCTGAGTTACAGCAACAGTTATAACACCACCGAGAAACCGGACCAAGACTGAAGATCTCAGGAACCGTAGATCTGAAGCTCGCACATTAAAAGCAGCCCCGTAGGCAACGGCAGATGGAGACGTAGAGCAAGAGCTTCCTGGGGTCCCATCACTTAGGTGAGCCCCGCACCTCTGTGTTCAGTTCACACACGCACAAGAGTGCCTGCACCAAGCGACAGAGCTTTGCTCGCCTCCTCCCAGATCTGGTCTGCAGGGTCTGAGGGAGGAGGAGGTTTCACCACAACATCCCCTGTGTCGAGGAGAGGGGTAAAGGGGCAGGCGGGAGCTGGCACCAGGCTACAGCAGCCTCTCCAGAGCATCGCGGCTGAGTCTGTGGCAGAGGACGGACCTTCCTCTGGCACAGCCCTCACCTTGCAAGTGGCACATTGCAATTGCTGTGAGCCTGGTGAATATTTTGAAGGAAGTATAAATAAAAAAAAACCAAACAACCGTGTTGAAATCATACTGAAAATTAAATAGTTGAATAAAAATTCAAGTTTGATATGAAAGCACACAGTCAAATGAGTTTCCACCCTAAAGTTTCAACTGTTTGTTAGGTATCAAGTGTTTACTTTCACAGTAAAGCAAGGTTTTAAAAAAATCAGCAGGAGGCTTTAGAGGTAGCTGTCAGGGTGCAGCAGGGTCGGGGCTGGCCCCACTGGGGCTCTGAGCTGGGCGGACCCATGGGGGACCCCAGCATGGGCAGTGCCCTCACCCACAGGCACAGTCCCATGTCTGACCCTGGCAGGCGGAGCTGGGGCTGGCAGCAGGGTCCACTTCAGAGCCCCTCATAATTTTGGAAAATAACCTCGCAGCCTTATTTTTATCATGTTGTCCATTAAAGATGGGTAAAAATTATTCAGTGAGTGAGCTATAGACATGATAACAACCGAAAGGTAAACAGCAAAACCTGATCTAAATCCTGCTTAGTCTATCATACTCTATGAGCCAGGTTCAAATGCCACGATACAATCATTGCAGGCAAATTGGAGTGACCCATTCTGATAGCCTTTTTCCACCTCACTTCCAAGGGAACAATACAAACAATTATACCAGCCCAACATGCAAGAAATGGCTTGGCTTCAGCGAGGCAAAAATTTACATTTTGCACTGCATGCATGCAAATAATAATCTAGGTAGCAGAGTCAACTGCTGAGCATCATCTCTCTACTCACTACATTTTTTTATTACTTCTTCTTAGAGCTGACCAAAAATGTCTGTCTTACATAATTAAAACCAACTCCAGTTTGTGACACATCAAAATTCTAATTATACCTTTTGTACCTTACATATACCATAGTTTGAACATCTTCAGATCTGGCAGGCAGATGGAGTTTAACAGGAAATATTACATCAACAGATGCTACTACCTAGTTATCTTTGCTCAGTCTGAGAATAAATTGAGGGATAAGGCAAGAAAACATGTTTTCTTATAGGGCCACCATCTGCTAATTTAAGAAGCTGCTGTCACTGATGACTCAGTATCACTTGTTCATGTAAAAATACTATGAATATTATTCTCAAGACAGCTATTATTATATATTAACTTTATTGTAACTATTGACTAGCACCAAGATGATAGCAATGAGAAAATATTGTAACTAATGAGTCTAAAAGGGAAATAACTTTAAACAGAATTAGTTGAGAAAGAACAGTTATTTCTCTTGGGAACCTTTAGATAACAAAGCTGTTTTTTATCCTTCTTTTCTATCATATTCTGATAAGAAAGGGAAATATTTGGTGCTTGACATCAGACAGAGCTTTTCCAGCTGTGGAAACTTACCAGTCTTCACAAAAAAAAAAGGGGGGGGGGGGGGCTGTTGTTTATCAGAGTGTATGAAGAAAAGAACTGATTATTGGATTGCCAGCAGCAGAGATGAAGAGTTACAACTATAAAACAAGATGATGGGAGACCACTAGATGTAAAGGTGTTCCAGCACACATGGGGCACCAGGGGCCTGCTGAGAGTGCGGCTCATCTCATTGGGATTAGAAAAGGGAAAAAGAAGCTGATGGAAAGATGATAACTGAGCAGAGGGTAAAAAACCCTTGTTCTTCACAGCCACTAAACAAGTAAAAATGATTCCACAGACCAGGAGGGCTTGCATAATTTGAATTCTGTTGTGAATATATATATAACCAAACCACAAGTCAAACCCCGATTTTGACCTGGCAGACAGATAATGAATTAGCTTTAAACCACTTCTTTTCCTTCCCATTGCCCAGTGCACTGCACCTCTGCACACCAAGGACATGCACTGGTCTTCCCATCTTACTGCCTGGATTTGGTCTTGTTCCCTTGCTCCAGCAGACTGTTGCTCCTTTACAACCAGAAGCAAAGATAAATTTGTGTCCCAGGCAGTTACTACTCTGCCATCCACAAAGAACCAGGTACACTCAAACAGCAACTGTTGAACTTTCCCAAATAATATGAATATTTTCATATATATGAAAATTAGATGCAGCCCTTAGACCCCTCAGAAGTTGTCAGATCAATCTCTGTGGTCAAGCTGCATCAGCTGGTATGAAGAGAGACAGCCAAGTCCTCTGCTCTTCAGACTTTTTCAGTCCTGCAGTTTCTCTCAAGTGTGCTTCATCTGATAAGAGTGCCTGCTGCCTTGCCTTCCCTCACTCTTCACTAACGGGGTCTCCTGCATTTCAAGTGGCATGCCTACAAGCAAGGTTAGGCCCAGCATTTCTTTTTCATTTCTCTTCTATTTTCACCATTTCTGTTCACATCCCACTCCATCCTCTCCCTCTTGTGCCCTTCACCCCATTCCCCACAATGCATCCTCATCCTGAAGCACAGCAGGGTCAGTAAGTCCAGACTGGCTCATAAATGTACCCTAAGGAGAAAAGGCAGGTTTTGGGAGGGGCTGAATCCCCTTGCAGCCTGCTAAGGGCAATGGGTGCTGAAAAATGTGGATTTGGCATCACAGCTGGTGAAGGGAAGCCCCTTACAGGGCCATACCCTCGATCAGCAGCTGTACACTTCTGTTCACCCACTAGAGAGCGTGAGACTGCACAAAACCAACACAGCAATGAATTCAGTCTAAAAAAAGATCATATTTTTCCAGAGACATACAACACCATGTATTCTATGAAAAGAAAGGGACTGTTACAACATCACACACCAAAAGCACCTCTTGTTTTAGAGGGCTCCACAATTACCTGGGGCATCTGGTCCTGTCTTGAGTGCATGCAGGTGCCCTGACTCCCAGCCCTGGACTTTTTCACCAGGACCTTGCTGACATTCTTAGAGACAGTGGCAGAACGCACAGACCTCTGCTCAATGACACTTAGAACAGCAAAGCTGGAAAGAAAATTCTTGCTTTTGATGTACAAGTACACTATCAGAATAATCTCACAATTGGCTCTATGAGGCAAATTTTATTACACGACTCAATTTTGAGGATCAAAATCTGCAAGCATAGTTTTGCAATACAGTGAAATGGAGAGTGATATTTTAAGCTAACATGTAGCAGCATTTACTTTGTATACCATGTAGGGTATCTGTATCTGTTTGCATTTATTTTGTAGACATGTTTAAATGCCAAATACTCTTATGAGTGGTGGGCTATTAAATTATACATTCACAGACACAGTATAAAACAAGTCTTTTTAAAAGCTTATTTAAAAGAAGTGTATTGGGCAAAAGGAAAAATGTTCAGGTTAATTTCTCTACAAACTAGTTGCAGTGGCGTTAATTGCCTCATGCTGGCCACTTTCAATGTTTCCAGTCTCTGACCCCAACAGGGTCTCTGACCCCCAGGGTTGAGGGAGCAGGGGCAGATGCTTTTTGATGCTGTTCTTTATTTCAGCCTGTCTGCTGGAATGCTGCTTGTGGACTCTATGCCGTAGAAACAGGTCAATTAGAATTAACAGTTAGTCACTTCAAATGACTAAGAACAATGTGAACAGGCAATGCAGAAGTGAGAAGCTCTCCAAAAAGACACCATTTCCTGGCCTCTGCCATGCAAGCTGTAGAAGAGAGCAGAGCTCTCTGCACTCACTGCAGACCAGAGTCCAAGAGTTTTCTTTTGTAAAGTGCTGCAGTTTCAAAGTTTTTGTTACGATAGGAATAAAAGCATCTTTTTACTTACATCTCCAGACAGAAGGACACTGCAGAACACAGTATCATTACTTAACATAGCAGTAAGCAAGTCAAATGACCATTCAAGTCCCTTCTACAGCCCAGGTATCCTGGGCACTGAGCTAAATCCAGCACGTGAACTCATTGGTGAGAACAGCCTCCGTGGGCAGCTCCTTAGGCCCTAGCTGCACGAGCTTCCTTACAGGCAGGAGGTCTTCTCAGAGAACGGGAATCAGACTTTTTGTTCAACTTGAACTATTCTTTCCCTTTCCAGAAATTTGCTTTTGGGTTGAAGATATTAATGACTATTTTTCATCACAAGCAATATGTTCTTTGGCAGAACATAGCTGTAGGCAGAAACATCTTTTTGATAGCAAAGCTTCTTGCTAAATGGATTTTTTATACTAGCTCTTGTCTTAATCATAAATAACTTCAGAACCAGCAAAGTAACCAGTCTCAACCTCAGTAATACAGTCTGAATCTGACCGATTTATTGATATTGCTTCAGGGAGTGTTTTAATAGTAATAACTTTCTCACATGAGAACTGAAATAAAAAATGCTGCATGCTAAGTAGACTCTGCAGTCTAGAAATATCTTTTTGCATCCCAGAGAATGAATGAGCTCACAAACAGTTCTAACGTTAAATGGAAGTCAAAACCCCAAGAAATTCCACTTAGAAACATCAGTCCAAAGCTAGAGGCCAGGTTTGGAAGACCCCCAGTGAATGGAAACTTACAGAACCACACAAATTTCAGAGTTTAATTTATTGTAGATTACCTAGTGCTGAAGATGTGAGCTGAATATGCCCAAATCAAAAGCAAGGGAAATCTGATCATCTATTATCTTTATGTAAAGCAGCGCTACAGTTGAGAGAGGATGACAAAAATAAGGTGCAGATCAGCTGCGACCTCTTCCTTCCATCCATCCATGATCCAAAGTTTGGTGAATACACCTACTTCAGTCAAGTGCTTCCTTTACACAGAAGACCATAAGCAAACAAAATTCTTCAGCCAAAGCTTATACAGACAAGTCTTGTGGAAAAAGGAATGTTCTAAGTGCCATTTATTGTGAAACTAAATGGCAGAGTTTAATATTAACATTAAAAGCCAAACAGGCTAGGAAGTTTTGTATTCATTAACAGCACAGCAGCGTAAGTAAAACTCTGTCTCCAGCTCAGCCTTAAAACAAGGGGTTGCACTGCCAAACATTCACACATCCACCAGAAACAGAGGATGACATACAAACTCTCAAGCAGGAATTTGGATGTAGCCCCTGCAATGTCAGCCCAGTGTGCTGGACTCAGTGAGTTATGGCTGGAGTTATGGAGAAAGAACATCAAAAAGAACTTGGAAACAGATCACCTAAAGGTATCCTGGGGCTTCTCAGAGGAATGGTGCTGGTGCTTGCCAAATCAATGAACGCTCAGGCAGCATTAACAAACTTAGTAACAAATTAGGTACATAGATGTTGATTCTGTAAAAGGATATCAGTTAAAAAACAGACCACGATGGACAGGAGGGAGAGAGTTCGGTGGTTGTTTGCAATACACTTCTAATACTCTACAACTCATATTATATCTTCTATGCTTTCATTAGGATAAAATACTGCACTGTGTTATGGCCCATTTAAAACAATGAAAATCATATATATATGTGCACATAAACTTCGTATTTTTAAACAAACATAGTATACAGTAACTAAGAGTTATAATGCAAAAATATTTCCATAATTTTTAAATTAAACTTATTAACAATCTACAGAGTTCTTCAAAAAGCATCCTTAGAATTTATGTCTTTAGGTGGTACCAGGAGATGTAATTTATTGCTTTGGCTCATCAGGTAAAAGAGTTCATGACTTAATTAGCTCTGTCCACTCAAACGAGTATTTATTTCACTCATGTTTCTCTGTTAATCATGCAATTCTGGAGGCATTTTTCTCTGTGTTTGACAAAAGCTAGCTCCCAGCAAGTGGGTGACTTCTAGCTCTTGCAACTTTTGTGCCTCTGACGTCCTTCGTTACACGACGGCATTTATAGTGGGAAAGTATTAAGTGCCTGTTTCTACACCACTCTGAAGGCCGCCTCAGTAAAAGCCCAGGAAGGGCACGGGGAGCTGGCTGTGACTCGCTGCTCTCAGCCGGAGGTTAGAGCAGCTTCCAGAGGAGAGGCTGTAACAGAGAGGTCAAGGGGAGGCAGCTGGCACAGGTCTGAGTTCATCGTTGGTTTTATGCCAGCTGGGTGTTGCCATTGTTTCTGAAGGGCTACAGAAACACAGAGTTTTCTCTCTCTTTTCTATACTTCATACAGTACCAAATAGTTTAACATGGGTTTCACTGATGTTTTATATACTACTTCTGTTGGGCTCACAGTTGTCTCATCTGACCCTACAGGAACAAGAACCACTCCTCAAAAAAGAGCCAAACAAGATACATTGCACACAGCTAGCAAATGGTTTGCTCCCATATATCCCCATATCAGAGGAAAGTGCGTTTTAACATGAGGGAGCTGCCATGTTATAACCAGGATTATGCCAGTGAAGATAGTATGACAGAAATTAGCAGGAGTCTCCCACTGTAATGTGCAACAAGTCCTACCTCCGATTTATGTGCTGCAAGACCCACTCCACCTTTAACCAGCAAATAATTTCTGTGATTACAGTGTAGTATGCAAACAGCTGCAGTTCTCTACCTGCCAGGACAGGTAAATGGCTTGGCATGAAGCACAGCTCTTTTATGATTAAAATGAACCCATTATTTCCACTAAAAGCAGCTCTGATAGTCTAATGGGTATTTCAAATAAGATGTTTTCTTTGCAGCTGCAACATTGAAAGAGAGCCTGCAGCAGTTTTCTGCATATCACTAAGGCATAAAGCAAAACCTACAAAACTTTGAGAATCAGCAAATCAGTATTTTATAGCTACTCTGTACTCTCTTGAAAGATTACAAGGCTTCTTACAGACAAAAAAAAATATCAAATTTCATAGATTCTGACAATCTCAAAGCAGTTCTTAAAAATTTCTGGACCAATCCTCAGTTGGTCCTGTGAAGCAGGTATCATGGGTACTACTGGCATTCAAGAGAAGGGAAAAGAAAGGAGAAAAGCTGACAGGCATGAAGAAGACAGGATGTGAACTGAGAAGAATCCTGGGACCACTTTAAATACCTACACCACTGAAAAACAGCACATTCAGAGGGGAATTAATCTAAGCAGTTTCAGCTCTGTAGAGGCTAGACAGATAGGCTTCTCTAGGTCTCTAGGCTGCCTGACAGTAATCCATAGGAGAGGTGCCTACCTCCACAGGATAACCTCTGCTGTCCTACCATGCATGCCCAACATACATCCTCTTATAGGATGTCAGAAAGTAGACCTGCCTGACCTTTAGAGAGGTGAAATAAAACCTAATCACCGCGTTAAGTCATAACAGAGCCCAGGAAACAACTAAGAGCTGTTTGATCTTATGTGTAGTGAAGTCATTTGCACAACAGGTTGAAGACTTTTCATACCAATTTCAATTGACTTTGAAAAATGAAAGCAGGGTGCTAGCAAATAACTTAAATGATTCTGTCTAAAGAACAGATGGGGAAGTCCTAGTCACTTCCTCCTGTATCCGCTGCAGATGCAGGTGTGGAGGCTGGTCGCTGTGGTAACACACACCCACATGGATCCTGGTCTCATGCTCGCTGTGCGGGGCAGCAAAAAAGGATGGGAGACAGCATTTTTTCTTATTAGCTCTTAGAATAAGCCTGGTATGACTAAATTGCAGCACTGGCACTTTAGAAATTAAATAACTGCTTAATTTCCATAACATGGAGGTGTTCTTACTCCATTCCTATACTATTGCAATTACTAAACCAAAAGCATGATCAAACTTAAAAAAAAAACCCAAACCCCCGAAACTCCCAACCCCTCTTCCCACACCTGATACCCTAAACCTATCTCCAATTCATAGCACACACCTCGGATCTCAAAATGCCACACTCCAAAAAGTAGATCTTTTTGAGCAGATCTTACTCTGAATTAAAGCTCTGTGCAAGGAAGGAGTAATACTGAAATGCATTATACTTACAGTAGTCACGAATATATGTCAAGGTGAACGTAGCCCTGAAGCTTAATGTATGTGAGAACTGCCAGAACTATTAATAGCTGACAGAATGAGGAAAAGTAGTTGACGCATGAACAAAAGCAACAACAGCCTTAAAATCTCTTAGTCAAGAGTTACACAGTGCAGATGGTCTTCTGTAGCTAGAGACAGTTTAAGGACTCTCAAGATAAAAGGTACTTTTACTGGGGAGGGAGCTGTATAGAATCATAGAAGCATTAAGGTTGGAAAAGACCTCTAGGATCATCAAGTCCAACCGTCAACCCAACACCCCCAGGCCTCCTAAACCATGTCCCAAAGTGCCACGTCTACGCATTTTTTTTAACTCCTCCAGGGATGGTGACTCCACCACCTCTCTGGGCAGCCCGTTCCAGTGCCTGACCTCTCTTTCAGTAAAGAAATTCTTCCTAATATCCAATCTAAACCTCCCCTAACGCAGCTTGAGGCCATTTCCTCATGTCCTATCGCTAGTGACTTGGGAGAAGAGACCGACCCCCACCTCACCACAACCTCCTTTTAGGCAGTTGCAGAGAGCGATAAGGTCTCCCCTCAGCCTCCTCTTCTCCAGGCTAAACCCCCCCAGCTCCCTCAGCCGCTCCCCATCACACTTGTTCTCCAGACCCTTCCCCAGCTCCGTTGCCCTTCTCTGGACACGCTCCAGCACCTCCATGTCCTTCTTGTCCCGAGGGGCCCAAAACTGAACACAGCATTCGAGGTGCGGCCTCACCAGTGCTGAGTACATGGGCAATGGAGATACAGAAGATTCTTCTATTATGAATCTTCTAGATTCAGTCATACCATTTCTGTGGAAGATATTTCTCCAATCTGGTATGAACAGTGCTTTGATTGGACTGTAAGAGGAAATGGCTTAAGCAAGTCAAAAGACGGCACTATTCAAATACCTCCTGCTGTACAAATAGTTGCATTTTTGAGAGAAAGAACAATGTCATACTGGGCAAAGAAAACTTGAAAAACTCCATTAGGCCAATGCACTATGTGAACTAAACTGAGGATAAAACTTTACCCATGGTATTTGGCTACTGTCTTCCCACAATCGTAACAATAGCTATAAAGTTCACTGCTTTCTGTGACCTCTGATGTCAAATGGTGCGAGCCAGGAACACCAGCTGATCATCTCTACCACAAGAAGGTTTCAGATCCCAGCTGTGCCAAAAATCAGGTCACAGAATTACTGCAGTTAATACTCCTAGCCAGGGTCAACCTGAGTTTCAAAATGCTATTCTGGCCACTTGATGCTTTCACGACATAACAACCGTTCTGATGTTCCCACAGCGTGTGACAATTGGTTAACAGTGCACTAGGACAGACTTATGCGTAACTGTAAAATCCTTCCTACTAAACCTACCAACAGCATCATGATTTTAGAGTGCTGTTCAAGAAACACCTGAAGAGAGACATCTTCTGCCCTATAGAACTCATACAAAGCGGTGAAGACAGAAAACAAAGTGAACTGGCAGAGAAAGATGCTCATATAGGACCATACAAATGTCTTACTGCTTATAAAGGTATGGCTCTCCTTTGGTGGTTTGCCACCACACAGAAATACACAGGAGGATGCTTACCCAAAGCCAGTGGCAGCTGGTGCTGTGTTAAGCCCCAGCACTGTCTTCTATAGGTCGGTGAAGAGCACGGCCACCACAGTCAGCAAAGGCCAAGGATGTGAAATTCAAAATGCCAAACCAAAGACCAAATGAATCCCAAACCATTCATTTTGGTGAGCTCTTTTCTTTAAAAGCCTCTCGTGCACCTCTATTCCTATTGCTTGCTAGATCACTCTCAGAAGTTTAATGCTGCATTAACAACAGCTTCCTGCATTTAAATTATCCCACCTTACTGCAGAGTGGGGAGGGAAAATGGAAGAAGTGTTATTGGCCTTTCTGAAGCATATGAACTCTTCCTTTGCCAGAGAAGCCTGAGCTTATTTGGATCACCTTAAAACCTTTCTTCCAAACCCACTGACATCCAAAACCAAATAACAAACACATAAGTAACTTAGCCTAGCAGATACTTCAAGCAGAAGATAAGTATTATCCCCAAACAACTGCACTTCAAGAAAAAGAAAAACAAACCCAAGGCTTCAGTTCAGAAAGGGCATCACAAGCCAAAGAGAGCTTTAATAAATGCCTAGGTTTAGTCATGTATTTTAATCCCACTGATTTCACAGAGATTTAAATGTTGACTTAATTTATACATGCTGAACCTTGAAAGTGCTTTACTGGATATGGGCCAAAGGAAATAGCTGCCTCTTGCAGCTTGTCCTTAAGAACCAGAATATTTCACCCTTAGCATCAATGATTGAAACAGTTAAAGCAGTTCCTAAAGGCAGCGATACAGTAAGAAAATGCCTTTCCATCACCATTCCCTTTTTAATTAGGGCTCAGAACGATAAAGTTTTCCTCCACAGACCCTACTGCCACAGGTATTTTTGTCAGACGATTTGCACAGGTCCCTCTCCAGTCTCTACAGTTCTGTGATGTTCTCTTTACCATGTTCAAATATAGTTACAGGTCAAGCATCTTAGGAGTAATCCTCAAAGGTTAATCACTTCCTACCTGGGTTGACAGAGACTGTGTACCATCACGCCACGTACTAATCTTGAGCACTAACCAACGTACGTCAGAGCTCTGTAGTAGCAGGAAATTCACCGAGCGCTGACCAGCTGTTCCACTGCAATGCACCAGCTGGCTGCACACCCTTAGTTTTAAATCATGCCAGGAGACAGCTACTCGCACATCAGCACTGCTGCTCCTGGAAGCCCTTCCCGTGCCGTGAAGGAGTGCGCCTGCAAACAGACCAGCAAATACAGTCAGTGAGTTCCCCTGCCTTTCTCTGGACAACTTTTAAGGTTTAATTGGATTCTTTATCCACATTTCTCAAGGAAATTGTCCAAATATTACTGAAACTCATTTGGATATCTTTGTGAAGCAATGGAGAAGGATCATTTAGGTTTAGCCAGCAGTACAGTTGGGATATCAGAAGCTAGAAGTTCATATAAACTTGCAAAAAACCAAAAAAAAACCCCAAAAAAACCTCCGACTTCTAAGTGCATAGTTTTGAGAAACCTGTACAGGCCCAGGGTACAGATATGTTTCAGATTTCCCCTTCTTTTTTGTTAAGGAAACTATTTTATTATATGCATTGTTTTAATACAGTTTGGGAGTTTTTAAACTGGGAGGAGTAGAAGAGTATAGCAACTACACATGCACAGATGTATCGTTTTGTGGGCAACAGTTTATTACACAGTAAGAAACAGAACAAGCTTTTATACAAACTAGAAAACTGCGACAAAGTATCAGCTAAATATTACAGTATTAGACCATGTCTCAAGCTATAATTTTTGATTTCCAAGTCAAATACAAAGGATAATTAGTGCACAGGTACATCTCACTCATCAATAAATATTTCACTATTTAATACCCTCCAAAGGAAAAAGTCAGAAACTCAAGCTCCTTTGCAGATTACTTCAAGCATGGCTGTAATTTTGGAAATAACTACATTAAAATCCATGTACAGATATCCACCCTTCAGCACCCTTCATGACAGATCAACAGATGTGGTTAATGACGTGTTAACATTCCCATCTGAAAATTGTTATGACCATGTACAGCACCCCCCTCAGTGTCCAGCCCACGTGTTGCAAGGCTACCAAATCCCACCAGAAGGGTGGATCTCAACTGAAGATTTAAACTGGTTTGTCCACCACGTCAATGAGATTATATTATTTTTTGCTACCTACTTAATGAAACACACTATGATAATTTTTCTAAAGTAAAAAATTATTTCATGATGGGGATCTTAATTAAAGCAATACTGCCTGTGAACATTACCTGGGCAGGAAAGGCTAATACCCATACCTGAAAATTCCCTTGAACTTTAATTACCTCACCCCCCAATATTCTCACGCTTTCAAAGCATCAAGACTTTTTAAGACCTAATAGAACATTGGTGTTCTCATATTCATCCCCAGTTACACATAGGCAAGACACAGATTCTTCAGTATTTTGAAACAAAACCAAACATTAAAAAAAAATGATGTCTTTATTGACCAAACTATTCAACCTGAATATGCAAAACAGTTTGGTGAGCAAAACTGCTCTTTCCCAAACACAGATCAAAAAATTTTTGCAACATCTAAAAGGTTTGCCAGCTAGCCCAAGCTAGGTTTATCTGTTCCCTTCGGACAATGAAGCAATAAAGCACCATATGAAAGTAGCTCATCTGCCTTTCAGTAGAGGATCAACTGTCTTCTGAAGGTGCCTATGCCTCCACCTCTAACAGTGAGATTCGGGGGTTCAGAGGCTAAAGGACCTAGGAGGCTAGCTTACTTCTGGCACCCAGTCTATGGATAAACTCCACCTTTGAGCTCTGGAGCAAACGCACACATGTAGGGCTACATACAAAGTGTCAGGTTGTGACATGAAGAAAGTGTCCCTCACCTTCAGCAGACTGCATTTAAAGTTGCTTTATCTTTTATAAGTTTGTGTGTGCTGGAATCTTTATCTTGGATTTTCACAGTTTTAGGGTAGAATGTTAGCATTTTTATTTGAAGGAATATAAATTTGGCCTGGAAAACAACTGAGTGGGGTTTTTTTGTTTGTTTGTTTGTTTTGTTTTTTGTTTTTTTTTTTTTTTTTTTAAAATTACCACAGAAAAGCAATGGCTGGTGTCCAGGAACACCATCCCGGTACTTCAGCCTGAAGAACCCCAAAGTTTTCATTCATCTTGCCCATTCATTTTTAGCCTTTAGCATGTCTTACTGCGTGACTAACTATACGATACTTTGCTCTGAACAGGCACTTCTTCCTCACATCTCCATTTAGTGTTCTTGCAGAACATAAAAAGACCATCTTTCCAGTAATCAAACCAGTAAAAGTCTTGTGTGTTACATAAGAGAAAGATTATCATAATAAGAGCAATCCACCACAGTATGAATCTGTGACTTTGCTCCCTCTGACAGGGGATCTTGTAATCTAGTTCTCCTGACAAAAAACTACAACAAAAAAACCGATGATGTTAGTTTACTAGCTCAGTTCAGGTTTTGTCTTCCTTGCACCGCTCTTTATCCATCCATCAGTTGCTGCGAGACACTGGACGTCCAACCATGGGAGAGGAGAGTGCAGTCAAAGCTTATCATTAGCTACATCCAAGGAACTGGAATGTCAGTGACTGATCCTAATACATACATGAGGAAGGACAGAAACTGAGGCTTGAAGGAGACATATTCTTAACACTGGAATATTAAAACATGGTATCTTCACTTCTGTAAAAGCTCCCTCTTTGCTCAGTTCATTTACGTTATGTGTCATCTTATATACTCAAGAGGAAGCTGTTACAACACATATAAACACATAAAACCTTTTTTTAATGCAGTATGTAAAAAGAAATCCCTGGATATTGAACAACTGGAACTGAAAGATGGAAGAGAGAAACATGTATTTATCATTTTGCAGATAACGGATTTTTTAAAATCACGTTAAATCATAGAAGACATAGAAATTCATTTTCCGCTCAATTCTCTCAACGCTTTTTCCTCTGACAGCTATACATGTTTATCTTGGTTTTGTATAGGATGAGCAATTCCTCTCTGAAAACAGAAGATTTATGAAACATACATTTACAGTAAATTTTATAACTCCAGCTGGTGCTGGAGAAGCAGCTGGGAAGATCCAGGGCTTCACTATCTCAAGAGAAACTTTGTCACCACAGCCAGGCTTTTCTGCATTCATTCCCTAACAGAGCTAGGCATCTTCCTCCCAGAAATGCAAGACTGCCTCAGTTTGTTAGCTGCTTGACTGCCAGAGAATGGAATAGGAAACTGAGGAGTTCAGGTTTTCTCCTGTATCAAAGGTCAAATGGTAGGAGAAAAAAAAGTAAGAACCATGCCTTTTTTATTCCTCAATCTATCAGTCCAGTTTTGTCTCTTTGGATCTGAAAAATTTTCATCACCTCATTTCCAGTAGCACTTCTAGGCTCTCCAGTCCCCTTGGTCCTGAAGCCCCCAAACTCCCTGAGACTGATAAGCAGTGTGGAAGGTCCCCTATTCAAGGATGATACTGTGGTCTATTCTGAACAAATCAGAGCTACTGCTGTTCAGAGAATCTGAGGTTGTCAGAGAGAAGGAATTCCAGTTCAACAGTATCATCAGTGGTCTCTACTGGCACATTACTCTTTTCCACAGGGGGTGAGTAATTCTGTACTTCATGTCTTGAAGCTAATATCCTTGAAGTCCCATTGCAAGAACATGCCTCTGGTTGTCTGATGCTGTCTGAGCAAACACGGTTTGGATGATAAATGCCTGGACAGGAATTTGGTTGGCAATGACCAGGAACGTAGTATTTAGTTGCTGCTGGACTTGATTTTGTTTGATTATGAAAAGGATTTTTAGCCACGCAACAGGTCTGGAGACAATTATTATTTTTGAATCCATGATGAAGGCCTAATTTAGCAATAAGGGGCTTCCCAACATTAACTTCCTTTCTTTCATCCATTGTATCTTCTATTCCTGGATACTCATAATGCAAGCAAACAGTGAAGATCAAGTGTTCCTGCAAAAGGCGGGAGGCGGGCAGGGAGAAAAAGAAAAAAAAAAAATGTTACACTTCCTCCCCAAATGACCAATATAGGAAACACTTAAAGAGGCATAGTCTACAGGAGAAGGAGACTAACCTTCTTAGGAGCTAAAGACACATATTAGGCAAGACTGTGTTTACTGAGGACCTCTTTTGGTTAATACTTGCTCACCTGATAGCCTTTATTTCTAGAAGGACTTATATTACACCAGCTGCCAAAAGCACTGAAGAAGAGGTACCAAGTGATGTCCAGCACAGATGTTCATGACACAAAGATACAGAGATAAACTTAACAGTGCCGTAGAATGTTGAAGTGAGAACCTTTCAAAAACTGCATGCCCAAGACCACAGGTTGGAATGGAAGGAGATGATACGTAACATTTTCATCTCCTACTAATGACTTTGTAAGATGCAGATCTGCTTCAGGTCACATTCTTCTTGCACTACAGGGCATAGGAACATCCCCATAGCGTGCAATAGCTGATCTTCACAAAAATAATCACCTTATCAAAGTTCAGTATGGGCCTAGAAAATACAAAGTGCCTTGCACGATGGTACCACGATGGCATATGCATTGATTCCCTGGCTTTTATTTTTCTGCTAAGAAACAACAGTTGCTAAATTGTGCTATTAGCCATTTTTTCCCTCCAAAGAACATGTTACTTATTATGCAGACAATACACAGCTACCTCAACAGAACTGCAAAGCAATGTGATTAATCTAAATTATCTGAACAAACTTGTGAGGAATAATATATATTAACCCTTAGTTTTTGCAGTGAACTTAGCCTGGTATAGAGGCAGTGTTTGGGAAGGTCCTTTGATACTAAATAGCTTCCGGTTTCCTCAGGAGTTCCTTTATTGGCCTCTTTAGGATCCACATCCAGGTCCTGTTGCAAGAAAAAACAAGAAAACTTAATTGAAGGTATAGAATTTGTAGGTCATAAAATAGTTAACAGTATTTCTTTTTATAAAGTCAGTATTTTCTTCTCCTTAAAAAGAAAGGAAACATCAATCCTGGATTACTTGCAAAAGCTGCTGAAGTCACCGTTAGTCACAAGCAGAAGGGCTTACATTTGAGTAAGTTACCCTCTTTTGCTGATGGTTCCTGTCAAACTCGCTGTGCTTGCTTCAGGGTTGCTCTTTTTTTACCTAACTTTTACTACGAAATACAGTACTACAACACTAATTCTATGGGTTAAAAATACATGTATTTATTATGCACATTAACTTAAACATCTAATAGATAAAGCATCAGAAGTGTCCTGTTTGTTCTATCTAAAAAGGTTTTCTGTCCCATGTCCTCTTCCACAGACATCAGATAAGACGTTTTTTTCCCCCCAAGGAGCGTTCTGTTTTACTCGTACCCTTCACTTTACTGTGATCAGCTGATTAACATCAATGGAACTGGACAGGATCACTGTAAAACTAAAGCCTAAGAAACCTTGTCCTGCAAGGTAGATGTGTCCTCAGCTCACATAGGAGCTACTGACATGTAACGTCTTTAATTAAATATAACAAATACTTTATATTAGACAATGAAAAACAAAGGAGTCCTTGAAAAAGATAACCCCATATTAGGTTTAATGTATTTTTATATATATTAAAAATATACATAAAACAAGAAAAGTAAATATGTGTGTCTGTACAGGCACACACATGTAAGCACCTGATTTCAACAGTTTAGACCCATTTTATTACAAAAGATGCAGTCTGACATGGACAGACCAGACAGTTTTCAGCTTCGGTGGAGGGAGATCACCGAGACACCAACAGGAAGCACTTACGAGTGCGAAGTCTGTAACGTAGGCTCTGCAAACTACTATTTCAGGTGGCTTCTTTACTATTCGCGTGTAGATTATCATGACATTGGAAAACTCAGCTGCAAACCCCAACTGAATCTGAACACCACATTTGAATTCAAGATACATACTTTCTGGAAGCTCTGCAAATAAATGACATATCATTACATTCTAAATAAACTTAGCATATGTATTTTCTATTTTTTTAATTTTGTTTTTAAATTCTAAAGTTTTATAAGGTATAGACCTCTTCCTCCTGCCCTCCCTCTACCTATCACTTACCTATCTACACTGAAGCAAACCAGGTTAGAAGCTAACCAGGCAGCAACACTGTTTGCTAGTATCACACGGTAACTGGCACACACTGCCAGAGAGAGCTGACTCAACTTCTGCTTCACAGGTTTCTTTCCAATCTCTGTGCAGCTAGCAAGGCAACATTTACTGTAATTAGTATATAGCTTACTGACCCAAGAATTTGTTTATGTATCTGTAATCAAACCAGTAAGGTTAATATGGTATATATCCAACATATAGCAGACACACCTATAGCATTATAAGAACCTTTGAATTTGACAGCAGAACAAATTTCAGGTTCATTTTTCTCCTTTCACAGCCTATGCACACATTCACAAAGCCTAGCCCACAGCATTTTTCTTCTTTATATTTTGGATCTTTCTCAATCCACAGGAATATACCTGAAAGTGCTCAAGGGTCAATGACATCATTCTGTGTCTGTATGCTTTGTACTGATTTTTCTACTCCCACTGGAAGTGGATTATTTAACATTATCATAGACATACCTTTATACAAATATAAAGGTTATTCTCTTCCCAAATTCCAAACACATTCTCTTCTATGCATGGCTTAAAACAAATAAACCATAAGATAACATTATGTCTTTATAATTTTTGTTTTGCATTTCAGTCATTTAACAAACAAGAATTAAGGGCTTGATTCCACAAATAAAAAGCTACATCTGTGAAAGAGTCTGCCTACATGACTAGTTGTCTTAAAAATGCCACCCCTGACCCTCTGCCCAATCTGTCAAAGAAATTTTAAAATGTACTCCCACATATTTAGGTGAAAAAGATAAAAAGGTCTTAAACCCCACTGCCCTTCTTAAAAGAAGTCTAGAAAACCTGGAACTGATCTCACCTTTATTTTAGTTTTCTTAGTTGTATATGTTGAAAACTCCTTTTCATCATGTGCTTTTACCATACAGTCTACCTGGCTGTTTCAGGTGATGACTTTAGAATGAGATTAATGATGTCTTCCAAGTGTTATTGTTACACACAAACAGATTACCGGGAGATTATCCCAGGAGGTAGACATCGTATATGTCTCCCCTACAGTGTTTGAGTAGTCTTAAATGTACTTACTCAGGATGAATTCTGCATGTCACCTTGTTCATTATAATCTCATGTAAAGGTACACCCCAACACAAAAATTTCCAAGATCTGAACATACTAATAAAAATTCAGATATGAACTTGAATTTCTTCCATTTCCATTCAATATCACAACCCACAGACTAGAGATTATTAAGGAAGGTCATCCTCTTATTGTTCCCATAGTGCCAGTAGGATCATCTAAAAGTAGACTGTACTATACCATGAGCTTTGGCCCACTGTAGGTTCCGTGCCAGAGACTCTGCAGAAGATACAGTTTGTTGTATGGGATCAGTTAATGCCCTCTTCTCAGACAAACTGCTGCGGATCTCCAAAGCTTGCTTGCCTTTGGTAAGGTGACACTTGCCCATATCTAAAAATAAGATGCATATAGTTTCTTTCAAAATCAATGCTCCTGAAATTCTAACTAAATTAAATACATCACTGCAATGTTGTCTGGTCGCTATGGTTATGCCAGTATCAGCACTTCCGTAAAAACTTGTAGTTTCAGAAGTATTCGTTGCTCAGCTATTCATTCACTTAGGGCTAAAACAGCACGCCAGATGCCTGCAGAGAATCCTGAGGGTTTTGCCTGTGTCTTAGTCAACATGCTCACATGTTTTTCAAAACCAGTTCAAGCAATATCACAGCTCAGATTCAGTAAGGTCCTAATTAAAGTGACTAATTTCAAGAATGTGAATAATACCATTGGAGGGAATTTCTAAAGAACTGGAGGCAAGTGTAGTATTTTAGGGGTCGATAAAGGGGCCAATACTGTTTATTTAACATCATCACTAATGACCAAGATGACAGGATAGAGTGCACCCTCAGCAAATTTGCAGATGATCAAAAACTGAGCGGAGTGTCTGATACACCAGAGGGTTGTGCTGCCATTCAGAGGGACCTGTACAGGCTGTAGAATTGGGCAGAGAGGAATCTCATGAAGTTCAACCATGGGAAACACTGAGTCCTGCACCTGGGCAGGAATAACCCCATGCACCAGTATAGAATGGGGACTGACTCACTGGAAAGCAGCTCTGCAGAGAAGGACCTTAGGGACCTGGTGGACACCAAGCTGACCGTGAGCCAGCAATGCATTCTTGTGGCAAAGGCAGCCAACAGGAACAGCGTTGCCAGCAGGCCAAGGGAGGTGATCCTTCCTCTCTGGTCAGCCCTGGTGAGGCCACATCTGGAGTGCTGGGCTCACCAGTACAAGAATCACATGTACATACTGGAGAGAGTGCAGTGAAGGGTCACAGAGATGAGGGGCCTGGAACACATCTCATATAAGAGAAGTATGAGGGAACTGGAGCAGCTTTCATATGAGGAGATGAGAGAGCTGAGACTGTTTAGACTGGAGAGAACCTGCGTCAGGGGACTTCTCATCAATATTTATAAACATTTGACATGGGAAAGTAAAATAGACAGAGCCATACACTTCTCAGTCAAGACCAGTGACAGTACAAGAAGCAAATGCAAACTGAAATAGAGAAAATTCCACTTAACCATGAGAAACAACTTTTTACTCTAAGGGTGATCAAACACTGGGACAGGCTGTGCAGGGAGACTGTGGAGTGTCCATCCTTGGAGACATTCAAAACCCACATGGACAAGGTCTTGAGCAACCAGCTCTAGTTTACTCTGCTTTGAGCAATACGGTTGGACTTGAAAATCTCCAGAGGTCCTTTCCAACTTTAACCAGTCTACGATTCAAACCTACTCCAATTTATTAGGGTCTCCCTGTGTTTAGTTCAACTACATTTAAAGCTGACGTTTTCAGGTAGGTTTGCTACATGCAGAAAGTCACAACCTATGCCCTGCAAAGTGAATTTAAAAAATCCTGGAAAATTTCCATTTACGAGTTCATAAAAGAATGAAATAATGAAGGCTATTTACATGGAACACTTTTAATGTGAACACTCCTTTGGAACATTTTCAAGTGTCATCAGTGCAGCAATGTACTCACTAACACCCAATATCTGTAATACAGACAACAATGGCTGTCACGTTGCCTGACAAATCAATCTTCCTCTCCACTCTGAGTTCAAGAATGACATAAGTAATAGGTCACAGGTCAGAACATCTACAGCATTGACTGATGCTAGGATGAGTGGATTACAGGGTTCTCTTTTCACAAAACAGTAACAGTCAGAATGTCCCAGAAGGCAAGAAAGATGAAGGAAAGGGAAGATACTGGGGCCTGCTTCAAAACAAAGAGTTTCAGGAACAATGGCTTAATGAATTTGCCCTAAACACGGCAGCTGGTGAGCATCCAGCAGGAGCTTTATCAGAGCTTCTGCCAGACTTTCAGGAAACACAGCTATAGCTAGCTGCAGATGAGAGGACAGCAAGTCCTCAAATTCTTCCTCTCTATATAGGTAATGGCAAAATTGAGTAGTACTGTAAGCAAATAAAAAGTACAAGTCTTAATGCAAAAAGCACTCTTCTTGGCTGCACCTGGCAAAAGAAGAAACACATCGTCCCGTGGCAGGGGGACAGGGGGAATCAACTCCAGCCCTAGGCTTTGGAATAATCATTTCAGTTTTACCATCTACAGATCCTATTTCTTCAGGATAATTCTGTCATCTTCTGAAATTTTATTTAACTTTTCACAGAAACTTCATGGAAAGTTTAACAGATAAGACTGAAAATACAGAATGGTAAAAGCTTGTTTTACAGAATCTAGTCAAGCAGCACACCAACTATAAGCAAAAAGACAGAGAATATGTACCAGACAAACAAGCAAATGGTTACCAAGAACCATCGCATTTCAGTTTACATCCTGGGGTTATGCTGTTTTCTTATTGCCATCAATTTGACATAAATTCCATGCTTATATTTCAGCTAGTCAACCAACAATGTCTTCCCTTTCCTCAGTAGAGCACTGACAGAAGCTCTCTCAATTTAATCTTTGCATTTTGTTTTCAACAGTGTGACCTGTTGACAGCAGAACTTTACTGCATTTAGGATCCTCTCGGATTTTTTTCTGCTTTTTGGATCCCTGTCAAAAGATAGCCTGGGCAAAATTCTGAGACCTGCAGTTGCACCAAGTATGCTGGAAACCACAGCACAACTTGGCTGATTACATACATTACCTACAAAAACCAGAATCTTATACAGATAGCTCTTTGTTAACGGCCATATCTGTTCTTCTGTTTTGAGCAAATGTTTACACAAAAGCAATACATTTTCATTCAACAGTTTTCACTTTAGCATTTCTCCCATCAATTATAAAAGACAATTACTGAACCAGGCATATTAAAACAGTGGATTGCCCTTTATAGTGCACTTACACCCTTTGATAGACAGCAAATAATTATCATCACTATAGCACTCTTTGAGGTAGGTAGGACTCAGTTAATTGTTTAAATGAACGTGGAAACAACTGGACTACCACCAGCAGCTGACACCACATGACAGAATAGTAATTTCTGTGGACAAACAAGTCAAAGCTCCATGCAGAGAGACAGTCAGAATATGGTTCACTAAAAAGGAGAGTATAAAATTGATTACTAAGCTCAAATCCCTCTATAATATCATGATCTTTGTTAATGTGCTGCCTTGCTTCTTGATAAAAGCTGCTGTTCTAACAAAATGCAACAAGAAAGAGCTTAAAGTAGTGTAACACGTTCACCATGAGAAGAATGACATTTACGCAAAGAAATTTTTAGTGATGGAGGCTGAGAATACTGTTAGTGCAGTAAGCTGGAGTTCACCTTCTGCAACCTCATCAAGCAGTACAGTAATCTTCTTGTCTTCTAACAAACGGTCCTTCAAGAACTTCATGAAGATTCCATTGGCCAACCCTGACTGCTGAATTTCAAAAGCTTCTGCTCCTTGACACCTATGAGATCACCAACATCAGATAAAAAAAAAACACTGAAACATCTGCATGATTAAGATCAACATGAGGACAAAAGCAGTAAAGTTATGCTGGGAATAGGGGAAAAAAAAACCCTTACAATTTGAAAACCAGGTTGTGTCTAAGGCCAGCCTGCTCTTCATGTTCATTTGCAAGCAACTAATTCTGGGAAGATTTCACTTACAATCAAGCCACACACCAGAGCTGATGTCAAACTGTTTAAATGAGGAGCTTAAATTTCTTATAGAAGACTTCATTAAAGGTCTTGACTACTTCTATTCAACAGCTTTTGCACTTGACTTGAAAACTGATAGAGGTTATTTAGCTTTCTGCTTAAGTAACATCTTCAAATAGTTTCAATTGCAGTTGGAACTTTATTCTTTACACCTAGAATACGAAACACGGGCCAATCTATAGGCTACTCCTCCAATAATTCATTAATTTATATTTCTAACACTTTTTTTCTAGAAATTTAACTTGTATTAACAGAGGAGACACACGACCAAGGAGGGTACAGCACGTAGGTTATAGTTTAATTGCTCCACAGTACTTGACCTTCTTTACAAGCTCAAAGTGCAGCAAGTCCCATTAGGAACACACAGGACATAACTCCCCCTTTTCCCATTAGCACAAAGAAACAGAACATTATGGGTCTGAGGGTCAAATTTGCTTTTTTCTTCTCTGCCTTTTTTCATCATTAATAAATAATACTTAGATGAGTAGAGCATTCCTACAAGTAACCATTAGAAAAAAGATCAGGAGCACTGTCCAGCAGTTTCTGGTTTGCTGAATGCAGTACTCTCACTGGCGTTACCCTATATCTGAATGGGAATATTAAATACTTGGGAGGAGTGGCTGATATGCCAGAAGGCTGTGCTGCCATCCAGCAAGACCTGGACAGGCTGGAGAGCTGGGCCGAGGAGAACCTCACAAAATTCAACAAAAGCAAGTGTAAGGTCCTACACCTGGGGAGGAACAACCCCATGCACCAGTACAGGTTGGGGGCTGACCTGCTGGAAAGCAGCTCCGCTGAGAAGGACCTGGCAGTGCTGGTGGACAGCAGGGTGACCATGAGCCAGCAACGTGCCCTTGTGGCCAAGAAGGCCAACTGTGTCCTGGGGTGCATTGAAAGGAGTGTGGCCAGCAGGTCGAGGGAGGTTATCCTCCCCCTCTGCCCTAGTGAGGCCACATCTGGGGTACTGTGTTCAGTTCTGGGCCCCCCAGTTCAAGAAAGACAGGGAACCACTGGAGAGAGTCCGTCGGAGAGCTACGGAGATGATCAGGGGACTGGAGCATCTCTCCTATGAGGAAACGCTGAGACCCCTGGGTTTGTTCAGCCTGGAGAAGAGAAGGCTGAGGGGGATCTTATCAATGCTTATAAATATCTGAAGGGTGGGTGTCAAGAGGATGGGGCCGGACTCTTTTCAGTGGTGCCCAACGACAGGACAAGGGGCAATGGGCACAAGCTGGAACACAGGAAGTTCCACCTGAATATGAGGAAAAAATCCTTTCCTGTGAGGGTGACAGAGCCCTGGAACAGGCTGCCCAGAGAGGCTGTGGAGTCTCCTTCCCTGGAGACATTCAAACCCCGTCTGGACGCGGTGCTGTGCCCCCTGCTCTGGGTGTGCCTGCTGGAGCAGGGGGGTTGGACGGGATGATCTCCAGAGGTCCCTTCCGGCCCCCACCATTCTGGGATTCTGTGATACTGGGAATCATTACATATGCATTTCCACAGTCAGTTAGACTGCTGAATGATTCAAAGAACAAAGTAAAAAAGATAGTACGAGGACACAGATATGGATATATATAACTGGTCCTTTAACAACACAGTTTGTATTTTTCTGTAAACAATTAGCTATACAATCTCAGCTGTCACTTCTGGCTTCAAAACCTCTATGGCATAGCAGGAGAAAAATTTCCTTACGTTGCATATCCAAAAACAATGTTGGCTGTAACCTTCAGAGCATCTAAGATAAGAATTGTGTCATCATATTCATTTCTGCAATAAATGGAAACACAAAAAAGTAAAATAATAATTTGAGAACTAATAATGGTAACAAACTCTATAGTAGTTCAAAATACCGAAACAGCATAGTTCAGAAACAGTAATTTTTTCTCTCTCCTACAATTCTGGAAGAATCCTGACTGCTAAAAGACAAAAATCATCAACACTCTTCATGAAGGCAATGTAAAGACACAGTCAGATATCACACATTACCCAGATGAGGGCATGCTATATTAACCACTCTAGAGTTTGGCTACAACCTCTTCAAAAATGATTTTTGAGAATGAGCCATTTTAGGTTCTAAGAAAAACTATATGAATTTTTAATTTTTTTATCCTCCCCCCATGGTGTCTGCATAGTTAACCTGAGGCTTATGTAGCAGTATTTTCTATTTGGACACCAGATTGTGAAGCTGAATTGGGTCACTGGCATTTCATTAGCAGTGAAGTTTAGAGGCTCTACAAACACTAAAGCACTAGCAATTTTCTATTATGAAACATTCCTTAGAGACCAATTTTCAGAAGTGCTGACTGAAGAGCTGATTTCAAGTGCAAGCTTAATCGGGCATAGTAGTCTCTTAACATGGAAAGAAAATAGTACTTTGTTTAGGAAAATCCGATAAACCAGTTGATTTTTAAGCTCTAAATAAAGATACAACATCCCCAGCATAAAAGCAGTCCACAAAATCCATGCCTCTGAAGAGTTCTAAAATAAGTACTTCACTTGAGCTCTTCTGTCAAATCAACATGTCTTTGATCATACGGATTCTCCTTCCTCCCTGTAATGATGAAGGTGGTTAATGATGCAAGGGGAAAGGGTCATTTTTCTTCTTTAAGATGCCTGATTTCACTTTTATCTAATAAGACTGGTGGTTTATAACTTTTTAAACAACTAAAAAAAGAAGAAATAAAAGTCATTCAAATCAAGAGGCAAGTATCTGCCCATGGAAACAGAAAGTCTAATCACCAGCTTCACATTTCCATCCAAGGCCAAAGGGAAAATAAGTCTATGAATGAATCCTATTGACTTGAAAAGCACTCAGGTGCAGGCTGTGAATTCTCAGAACCATGACCTTTCAAGTACAGTGAATTCTCAGCCTAGACCAAAGATTTCTTCTCAGTGTGAAGTCCAGCTTTCTCTCAAGATCCCTTGCTATTCTCTCAAAGTGGCTGTTCAGTTTTATTTGTTCATTTTTAAAATAGGCTCAGTTTTAATCTGTTGCTGCAGTGAATAAACTGAACTTCACAGTTGGTTCCCAAAGCTACAGTCATTATACCCTCTCCCTCTATTGTGAAGCAAAAACATAAAACATCCCTCAAACATCTAATGTCAGTTCTCACTCTTCATGAATATGAGATTATACCTTTTCCGACACATATCCAGTAGGAATACATTAAGTCCCGTCTCTTTTTCCTGCATTAGTTTGAGGATGTTCTGCACACACAGACAGTTTGCAGATCTGTAGGGATTTGGAGCATCAATAGGAACCATGAAACTGTTTCCATAGTTTTCGTAGCCATGGCCAGCATAGTACAACAAACCTGAGAGTTCAAAATATATGTGACTGAAAACACAGTTCAAGAGCACACTGGAACATTTCTATAAATTTTAGCATGGTCAAAACCTTCATGCACTATGTGTCTGTGGGAGATTAAGATAATTCAAGCTTCTTTTATATTGATATGCCTTTGTTAATATGGGAAGGAAGGAGAGGTGGGGGGAACCACGTTAACAACAACTTCACAATACACAGACACAACAAATTAAAAAAAAATCACTCGTGCAATAGACTCAGATATTTGCATTCAACACACAAAAGTTAAATACTCTTAAAATGCTTTAAGTAGAGTTATGACCTCTAACAGAAATAATCTGTTACGTATGATAGATAACTCACAGATATGAACAAGGAAACATGCCAACTATAAAACATCTCCATGTGTGCAATTACAAAGCTTTGAGTCAGTGAGTCAGGGCAGATTTTATAGATAGGAAAAAAACCCACTGAACAGTATGCATGGATTTTCTTTTTCTTTTCTTTTTTTTCTGGTTTTTTTTTTTTTTTTAAAGGAGAGATGCTGTCATCTTTAGAATTATTCTCCTTTAAGTTTTTTTTTTTTTACTTACCATTAATCATTGGCAATTCTTAAAAGTACTTTAACTAGGAAAAAAAAAAAATCAGAGAAAAACCTTGCTTGCACTATGAGAACATTTTTGCAGATTTTTAGTTTTGTTGTTTCCTCTGTACAGTCAGTTTCTCCATTTGTTTTTGTCTTTTTTATAGGTAGGGATAAGAAATATTTTCACATTGGGGGGGGTGAAAAAAAAATTTATTCTGTGATCATGTTTGGTAGGACTCCAGAGCACATTCCCATTACCAAACTACCAACAACTCATTTTTAGTTGATTGCACCTACATCTCTTTACAGTTACAGACTCATGACTCTTGTGGGTCTACTAAAGAAACAAATTATTTGCATGCTTACCTAGACACAAATTATCCTACAATCATCTCCCTCATGTCAATACATAACAGTCTACAATATTGTAAGATTTAAAATCTTCAATAAAACATGCAATAGTTTTGTATAAAGCAAACATACCATGGAATTAAAAAAAAGCTTTTCTTAACCCTGAAAAAGAGAACTGCAACCTGGGGCTTAGAATTTACTTATATGAATAAAAATGTCAAATATTGAAGCCATATCAATCTACAGTAAGATTAGATTATCTCAGCATTAATAACCTCCACTGCCATAAAATGCAGTTACCAGAAGCTTGTATGATTAAATGAAATTTTCCTATTGTTTGTTCCCAGTGCTGGTTTTGCTTATCTATGCCAAGTTCCATCTTCTAAAAAGTATTTTTATTTATCTATACAAAGCAGTCTATGGGTCAGACCTTCAATTAGCATATAGTGCTGCAGCTGCATAAAAGTCAACAGAGATATGACAGCTTATGCTAACTGGAGATATGGTCTTCTTATGTCATTATTCTTAGTAAAAAATAGCTGTGAAATTTATGTCACTACAAAATTTGAATATGCAGAAAAAACAAAACAAGCCTTACCCTAACATATTAAAATGATCTACATTTAAATCAGCTTGTGTAGGCAGGTATGCAGATGTTTTTACCTTTTCATTACAGATAACTACAACAAACGAAAATACTTCTCTCACGCAGCCCTGCACTTTTTGTAAAGGAATACCAAGACGTAACTATAGCCCTTCAAACTAGGCCTTCGGTTCTCTTTTACTTGTAAGCTCTTAAGTCTTTAACAACTATGCCAAGACCTTGCAAACTGCTCCATTCAATCAACAGTGCTCAATTTCTTTTTATGGGAAACATGCATAGTCAAGATAAGCAGCCGGCAAGTGCATACAGGGTAGACTCCAGGATACAAGGCTTCACTTAAACAAAGAGCCTAATGGTTATTCATCTGCCAGTCTTGGAAAATGGCAACAGCTTTATTCAATTAAAAGTTAGATTTCTAAAGGCCACAGAATTTAAAGTGTCTGATTAAAAAACTGAACAAATAAAGGAACTATTAGGCTATTTATAAGATTCCAGTGGTTACCTGAGACCGGGTAGTTTCAAGAGAGTTAAAAATGAAGTTAAGCGCCAAGCACATGACTCCGTGTCAGGTCCTAAGTTAAAAGGAAACTCTTAAATTTCATTTCCACAGAGTTTGGATGTGGACCTAAATCAAGGTTATATTTGAGATTATATATATATATGAGTGTATGTTAGGTAAGTAATTGGACTGACTGAAGGAGACAAGTCTCTTTAATGTAAAGCACGATTTATCAGAGCATTTCCTCAATGAATAGAAATATTTCAGAAATAACAACTACATTTCTTTTATATCCTTGGCAGATGATTGTGCTATGCTTATTTGATGAGTACCAGCAACAGTTAATATGTTGAGCTCAAGATCAGAAATAAATCTCTGCATACCCAGAGTAAGTAGAGTAAACATGTTTGGAGTGCCTCATTAGACACTTTGACACAACAATTTTAAGTAGGCTCAAGTTCCTCATAGACGTCAGCATTTAAGCGATATCTGCCTCTCTCTTGTGCTTGCATGTGCGCTCTCTCTCCCCCCGCAACTATTTTTAGCCTTTAAAACATATGGGTCTATGCTTTTACCCTTTGTGGAATACAATATTAATTGCACCCTACATTTACAACATCATAAACTAAGACATTAGAGGAGACAATCCGCATCACTTTGTTTAGTACTCCTGCTCTTAAGGAACAGTATCTGAAATGCCAGTTTTCCTGGCAGTAAGCAAGAATTACACAATGTCATATTACGCATCACGAATATGTTTAACAAGGACTAAACAGAAGTAGCCACTGTGCCTCTTCTATGTGGAGCTATGCCCACTAAAAATGCAATAATTCATTATTTATTTGTGCACTGACAGCATCTTTTATATGCTTTAAGCCATTAATAGCCACTATCCAGAAAGAACGAAGTGACCATTTAAGTTGAAGTAGTTATTGCCAAACACTGCTGAAAGAATGCTCTGCTTACCTTTCAGAAGTATCAACTTGCTGGAAAAATAAAACTGCAAAAGTATGCCTTATAAGAGCTTTCATATAGTGTGGGTGAGAAACTCATTAAAGCCTTTCAGTACTTTATTTTCTAAATTCATGTCAACAATTAGAGAAAAAAATTGAGAAAGTGCAAGAATCTAAAAGCTCACTCAAATGTATAAGCATATCTATTTCCCAGGGAACAAAAAAAGAAAACTGGTATCAGAAAGTCTACTAAATTTTACTGCCATAATTAGTCTTCGTGTCACACAAGTTTTGGCTCTGACATAAATGCCCAAATGTCAGATCAGCCAGTTCCGCACAGACAGAGCATCAGGTAACACACCATTAAAGAAGTCATATTAAGAAATAATCTGACCTTGTGTTCCAAAGAAGAATCAAATAATGTTGTTTTCTCGGGTAGGTGTTACTATAGGACTTTTGCAATTTAAATAGGACAACTGGCAGAACTTTTTAGTCTCTGTTCTAAATAATTTCTGGAGTCGTTTGTGCAATCTTAGGTTTTAGAAAAATGACAGAAACAGTGGCAGCCAGCAGCAAACTCCTCAAAGCCCACAGAAGAATTCTTCTTACACTCCAAGACAAGTCATTCTAGGCCTTTTCCACGCAAGACATGAGGTTTTTGCTCTGTGCATCAATTCCACCATGTCCTCCCCCAGCTAGCACAGCCACCAGTTCTGTCTTGTGCTTTGTCCCTCAAAACCAAGTTTATGCAAGACAAGGAATCCCAGTATATGAGGAATCATCTAAGAATCAATGCATATCAGTAGTAGCAATGCATACCAGACCTGATTGGTTAGACCTTATCCTAGCAGAAGGCACTTCCTGTGCAGTATGTGGAGGACAGCTTAAAATTATTATTAATATTCTATTCCAGGTATCTTATAAGTGGATGTGTGACTCAAATAATAAAAACAGAGGAAAAAAAAGAGAAATGTGTTAAACACATCTTTTAGTATGCATACTTTGCTTAATTTGTCCTCCTATAACTTAAACCAATACTGATGAGATGCTGAAGTACAATCATTAAAGCGATGCTGCAATTTAAAGGCGAGAGCCTTGGATTTTTGTGGGGTGTTATTTTCGTTTCAAGAGTTTAAGAAAAAGAAGAAAAAAAAAAGGGGCTGCTGCCTGCTTAAGCAGCATAACCACTATTAAGCTTTCCATCTAATGTACAGAGACACACAGAAAGAATAAATTTTGTACTCTATATTCAGCCCTCCCGCAGAGTTGTGAAACAATAGTTGTACCTGAGTCCTGCCCAAACAGGAATCTTAGTATTCAACTTAGTGAAAAGTCCTTTATTATTGACAACTGCAGAAAGTCAGAACCTGAAGTCCATAGCTCACCAACTTCCCCGTTAATGCTTTTCCTCATGGAAGGTGCATCTTCATGAGGGAGATGTTTTGCTACTATGTCTCACTCTCCCCCCCCCCCCCCCCCCCCCCCACACACACACACCTGGTATCAGAGTGCAGCTCACTGTCAAGGCAAAGAAATCACCCCTCTTCCTCTGTTCTTTACAGAGCTGGCGAGCGAGGGCTAAGAGAGCAGAGCAGCCCCTCCCCAAAGAGCGCCAGAAGGATGGAAATCCAGAAGGAAATAGCATTCTGCAGACATCCAGAAGAAAGACAGGGGATGAACATAAAGGTCCCACCAGCAAGCCCAGAACACATTCCATGCTGTACTTAGGGCTGTTCCCCACCTCCCCAACAGAAATGCAATCTAGCAGTCTAAGTATGCCAAGGGATTGGCGAGTCCTAACGAAATCATTAACTTGCAGGCATGGGGAAGGGAGGGAGGACAACAGAATAGAAGTTTATAAAGAAAGTGTTTAAGAGGTCTCCTAAAGCAGTAAAGACTGCTGCCCAAGACTACATGGAGTCTACCGCAGTTACACAGTTTTCAACTGCTCTGCTACTAGCTCGTTTCTAGAATACATGATACAGGTGACACAACAGACAATTCTTGCTCTTGCTTAAAAGACTACTACAAACTAGTGCTAATGACTTCTTAGTACAAATGTGGATCTTTGCAAAGCTCGTTGTCAAATATGCTATACAGATGTAGCAGCTTTTATCAGACAAACACATCAGTACTATCAAACAAAACAGTGCACTGCAGTTACAGGTGTGGTTAAAGAAAAAAAGTCCAAACATTTTATTTGTTCTAAGAAGAAAGAAACAATAACATTTTAATCAAAGTCAAAGGATATGCTGGTGGGTGTTTTTAAACTTACTTTTCCCATTCTACATACATGCTATTTACCAAGAAGTTTGTTTTGCTATAACATATAGTGAGCTGGCAGGGGTAAATACCAGATGTTTGCGTACTTGATACATCGCAAAACTGACCTACTTCAGAAGGGGGTATCACATGTTCTTACCATACACTCCTTTGTCCAGGAGAAGTAAAAATTCATCCACTGCATTTCGCATCTCAGACTCAGTAAGATCCAGCAAAGAAACAACTTTGAAATCCAGCTGTCTTAGCAAATTGGTCAATTCATAGACATCTACCATTGGAGCCTTGAGCTGGGGGTGATTCCAGTAGCTCATATTTCCTATTAACAGAGCTACCTTATCTGTTGCTGCAAAGACAAAGGAAAAACAAAACCACAGCATGTTTATATATTCCATGGGTTCAATACCTTTACATTTAATTTCTTCTAAAGTGAAAATAGTATGCAATCTCACTTCAGGCACAATATTTTATATGATTTTAAAAGTCATCCCACATCAGTAATACAGCTCAACTCTTCTCATCCGAAAAACAAAAAAAAACATTTCAGCGTGGTCAACGTATCTGAACTGTGACGCACCTCAGGCTGGATAATTTGTCAAGAAGCGAGTCACTAAGGCTGTCTCCCATTTCTTCCATTTTTCTGAACGCACTATTACTGAATTCCCCCATGCAAGAAAAAATTTAATAAACATGAAAATTCTTATGGCAAGTTGCCAAAGCTATGGCCAGCATGCTTTCACAAAAAACTCAATTTTTCTTACGCTTCTTAAAAAACAAAACAAAAAACCACCACACACAAAAGACCACTTTCACCTCTCTATCACCCATGTCCTGTCTCTCTAAAACACAGTACATTTAGGTGGAAACTTTTACAGGTCAGAAGTAAAAAGTCTTTTTTCTGTTTGTTAACATTTCTTTTGACCATCGCTCTGGTTAAAAACAATTATACAGGGATATGAGAAATTTACTAATTCGGAGGAAAGTCTACTGATATTCTCATAGTTTGAGATATGTTCACTTTGACTTTATTGAAGTCAGAAGTAATTCTGTCGTAAGTAAACAAAGCAGCAATGAAGGGGGAAAAATGTCACATTGGCAGAAATGCTTCAGAGACCACTAGCCTGATTTTTATCCAAAATTTGCATGCTAAGTTACAGAAAGGCACTTATTCAAAGCAAGGCGTTTCCTCCCTGGTTTGTCGCTTCTCCTCTCCAAAAGGAATTATTGTCCCACAGCCCCAGTGGCAAGTGAGATCATGTGAATGCCCCAAATCTGCTTCAGAGTCAGCACCCCCGCACAAATAGATCCAGAAGAGAATCTCTGTCCATAGCCTCAATGTCTAACATTTCACCTCCTTCAAACAAGATGTTCTCAACATTTTTGCAGCTGGAAAACCTCCAAGATCTTGAACAGTGTAAATTATTTTAAACAGCAGAGACTGTGTGCGACACAGGCATACTGTCATTGAAAAACACTTTTAAAAGTACAAGCTATCTAATCTAGAAAAGATGAACCAGGACTGGGGAGCATTTACACTCCCTCTCACACTGATGAACCTGAAAGAGTGGTAAAATTTTGACAGAGGCCAGCAGCCTTTCTAACTGGTTTAGCATCGACAAAACAACATGCCTGACTACAGTCAAGTCCACCACGCAAACGTAAGAATGCGACTAAAAAACCCCAGCAACTATTCTTCATAACACACACATATGCTATCCATCTATGTTTATGAGCCTCAGCTCAGGAACAAAGCATCCCCACACTGCGCATAGGAAGAGCTGAGCTTGCAGGGACAGCATACCCTTAGCAGACTGACTACCAATCCTTTTTACCACATCATCCTAATACCACTATCTCCAACTGTTGAAGTATCCAAAGTAATGGAATAACACACTGGCTAAGGTCATGGCCAGAGGAATTTCAAACAGCAAACTGAAACAGATGAGAAGCTGTAGACGCTTCACCGAGTCACTAAAAATACTGGTGCCCTCACCAGAGTTTACTACTGAAAGGGCATGCAAGCGTTATAAAGAACTATAAAAATACACAGAAGTCTCCCTCCCTGCAGCTATTTACACGCACTAGAGTTGTTTCACCAGCAGTAGCAGAAGAAGCAATATGCAGAAGAAGCAAAATCTATTTCCTAGATATGAAATACAAACATTCATTACAGCTACAGAACTACTTACCAACAGGTCTGTGATTTGATTGTTCTTGTAGGTCTGCTTGAAATAGATTAAAAGAGCAGATCGTCAGTAACTACAGTCATAGTTGCCAATGTCAGAAAATGAACCGCATGTTCCATACAGCCAGTCTATTGGTACTGCTTTGCCTAATAAGTTACTAGTTTAAGTTTGTTGTTTTGGTGGGGTTTTGGGGTGTTGTGGTGGTAGTGTTGTTTACCTGGTTTCCTTCACCCTCTTCCAGCAAACATAGCCTAATAGGATATGAATAGCTAGTTATATAAATCAAGAAATAATAGATGCTTACAGTATAATTCGGAATCGCACAAACTGCACATCAGCATTATCAGTAACACCCAAAACAGTTCATCCTCTCCAAATGAAATGCAGACATGCAAGACGGGGGATGCTTAGCAGGGATGCCCATCTGTATATGGAAATTACTTCACTTTTGTACTTCATAGAAGGATGGTAGAGCCAATACTCTGCCAAGGGGAACGGGTAAGCGATATGCCAAAGTGGTATGCTTTGGATAACATGTTATGTATCATGACAGTACCACTTCAGTGACTAGAACTAAGTCTCGTCAAAAGTAAACATATCTTTTAGGTCTAACCAAGGAAATTATATGACCTTTGCGATTTGAGAACACTGTTATCAGGGATAATCCCTTATGGAGTACTATTCCAGATCTACACTTCTAGAATAAACATTGAACAGGCTTCAGCTCACATTAGCTCACTCCAACATGAATTTAAGATATATGCCAATTCAACAGATCATGGGTGACAGCCAGACACCCTACATCTTTTTCACCTTAATCATCTGAAAAAGCAGCAACGCACTAAAACTTAAGAGTCCAAAGAAGCCACAGACAAGAGAGCAAAAGATAATTCCTTCTGTATTTGTACAAGTATACATGCAGTATAAAAGAGCAGCTTTGTGTGATTTTACAAAGATAATAGCAAACCTATGATTCACTATATTCTTCCAGTTAATTTATTGGAACCTGAAAGCTGTGCTGCTCTTAATATGATATCTGCCCCTATTAAATCCCCAGTTACAAACACATCAAAATAATGTAAACTATATACTGTAACCCAGCTAGGCTTCAGTGATTTGTAACATAAAATGAACATGTGAAATTAAAGTTTTTCAAAACTTATCACTTACCTGGTTTTTGAAAATCACTTAGATCTTCTGTGAAGAAATACACCAATACAATTATACTTTAGACAAGAAGCAAACCCCACATTGTTATTAAGAAAAATATAATCAAGTGTCATGCCATTATTAATAGAAGCCGAATGTTAGAAAACAAACTACCTTTCCAAAAGGCAGTTCTGTAAATCTAACCTTTCATATGCTTATTCCACATGCAGAGAAGAGAAAATCCTACATCAATATACTAAGCTATGCTAGACACAGCATTATAATGTAGTAGGTCTCAAAACAAAGGGAGAAACACGTACTATGCCTCAATCCCACAAGCATGCAAGCAGCTTGAATGAATAAGGACCAAGATGTCGGAATCACCCATTAGAAAAATAGATGTTTGAAGGACTGCTGGAAAAGCAAAATCCTGAGCAAGAAATCTTACTTTATAAAGCCATGTCTATTCAGAAAGACTTCAGATACAATTTTCAAACATTCTAAGCCACCACAGGCTTCACCTAATTATTCCGAGGGCACTGGAAACCATGGATAAGAAAAATAATTTATCTGAAGCACCAGAGGTCTCTTAGAGCAGGCCTGCTCCATGCAGTGGAGCCCTAGGCAGACCTCTTAAGCCACAAAAGCAGGCTCACATATCCACATGGGAGACTGTAGTGACCTGAGGTGATACTACTGTAGGTGTTAAAGTAGCTTAGTAGCAGAATGACGTTGCATCCAAGCAAACTGTAGTTTGGGTGTAGACCCCCACAGATAATACAGTCGTTATCTTCTGCTTCAAAGGGTAGTTGAGTGACAGGTAACTAGGAGGCTTCTGCATAGCACTCCCTCAGGTCATGCAGACACCTCCAAGCCAGAAAAGATGTGAAGGCTCAAAGAGATGATTGGTCTGAGAAGCTCTGCCATGGAAGTGGCTGACACCAAAAACACGTGCCACTTCTATGTTGCAGTGAGTGACAGTACACAATCCCCTCACAATGTTAAACCTTTAACAAAAGGGCTAAAGGGGAACATCGGCTCTGGTTAAACTTTGAACAAGAAATGCTCCAGAACAGTTTAATTAAAAAAAAAAAAAAAAAAAAATCTATGATTCTATGAAAAAACAGGGTAGACAGCCATTTATTGCACTTTGCAAATGCATTTGGTTTTTTCATTGTTGGTAGGTAAGCTAGGGCGGGGGGTGGTGGTGGTGCTGTAAGCAGCCTTACATCTTTATGTATGATCCCCTATGATGTAAATATTACAGACTTTGAGATGCTCAGTAATCAAGGGATGGTATCAACGTTAAAGGTCACAATACACTTCTTCCTCCCCATTGCAGCAAAGCAAAGGAGAACAGAAATCATGCTAATAAGGCTGCTGGAAACATCTCTTGCAGACACAGAGCAGACAGTGTAACTAGCTCTATCCAGCTCTCTAAGGTCACCCAGGTTCCTAAACATGTTCAGCTTTTCTTGCAAGGATGTTGCCTCCTGAGCCCAGCCAAAGAAGTCTCAAGATCTTTACATTTCACTAGAAACTGTAAGCACAGAACACAAAACCAGTGCAAAAATCAAACAACTTTGAACACTACAGAAGAAGAAAGTAGCTTTGTTTTTCTCCTGTGTGCTCTAGATCATGGTATCAAGGCAAAGAAGAGAGAAGCACATGCAGAAGGAATGTTGCATCACACATCAGTGTTTTAAAGTAGACCAAAGTTGTTAACCCACACATGCTCTTCAGCAACATACTCAACAATCTGTTCGCCATCATTAATTTTTAAAAACTGATTCACAACTAAATCTTTACTTTACCTTCTGTGCACTCCACTGCCATAGCTTTCCTTCCTTGTGTTTTAAGGGGGAGGAAAATTGGAAGACAATTGCTCTCAGTTATGAGAGTTAGCACACAAAGGGGAAGACAAACGTCACTTCCAAGCTTCTCTGCAATCTGGCTCATTTTATAGCAGTATAAATCAGCACTGACCACAACACTGTATAGTAATACTAAAACTCAGCAGTACTAAACTAGAATATATCTTAGGATAGGAAAGAACTTTCCCTATGAATTATGCAACAGTATTCCCAGATAGATCTGGAAGCTATACAAACAGATATCTCTTTTGTTTACTGCAAATACATGCACACACACTAAACCATGCTATTATTCATTTATCTTGCTTGCTATCACTAATCTCACCTCTCCTGATTGCTGAAGAACTCAGTGTAACACAGTTCATATGACCAACAAGGGTTAAACTGTTTTTTATTTGTCAAAAAACATGAAGAAATCAGCTTGCAATCTGCTGACAAGTCATGTACATGCTAGCAATGCCAAAAAGCGGTAGTGTTTCTATGCTGGTTACCATGAAAAAAAAGCACTCTTTATAACTGGTAAAGCTCTAAAACTCCTAAGGCATATGTTTGGTTTAACACTGAAAGCTTCAAAAATAAATTCTAATGATAGGGAAGAAATTGATAAATCAGCTGACCTATATCAAATAGAAAAACTTCTTACCTACAATGACTTCTATCTTCTTGCTGTCTTGATCTTCACGGTCATTGAATACGTGACACCAATACGTCCCTTGATGTTCCATATCCACGTAAGTTACCTATGCAAGCATCATCACAGTCATCCCACCAGGCCCCAAAAGAATACCTGGATCAGTTTCATTTAAGCCCACATGCAAGAAAGAGTAAAAACTAAAAGCAAAGCCTAAACAAATCCAACAGCTGCCGATACCCTCATTCTTCAGTAAGCTGGACAGCATATGTGTTCTAGAAATGCTTTCAAGAATTGAAGAAAGAATGCAAATCCACCTCACAGGCTTGAGATGCATTAAGCACTGAATGCAACAGCTGGTACAAATCAGAGTGCTTTGCAGTGCAAGATAGAAAGAGAAGCTTTCACTTTTACTGATACTTAATCTTTCTTACATCAGTATGTCACACACTAATCCAAATACACTATAGCCTTACATCCCATGACTACCACCTGAAACATGTTCAGGATTAAAATCATGCACCTGAGAGCCTCAGAACAGTATGGGCAAATAATAGAACAGGAGTACTACTTATACAGAGCACTTCCCCAAGAGGTTTTCAAGGCTATGAAGTTATTTTTTTCAAGGAAGCTTTATGTGATAAGTTAAAGGACACATTAGTCCCCCAGGGCTGGTGCTTTGCAGTAACTTACCATGTAGACATTTTTGCTCCCATTTGCCAAGGGAAATCCATTTCTGAACCACCGGTAATGAGGAATTGGGTTTCCAATAGCTCCACATTCCAATACCAAAGCATCCCCCACTGTCAGGTTTTGTGACTGAGGCTGAATACAAATGCGCAACTTGTTTTCAGGCAAACCAATCAAGCTCCCTTAAAAAAAAAAAACAAAGAAAGGAAGAAAAGAAGAAAAGAAAAGGTGAGACAATCTAATCACATATAGTGTAACAAGAATTGATGACGTATGGACATATCTCCCTGTAACTATAACAAATTTGGTCAAGGAAAAACTAGAGAAAAGATGCCCATAAACTTAAATGTTTTAACAGCAATGAAATTAAGTTACTTGTCCTTTAGGAGCATGCTAAAAATGAGTAGCAATGGATTCCCAGTTCTTCAGTTGAAAAGTAAAAAGGAATGCACATTAAATATATCCCAGAACTAAAAAAAAAAAGAAAAAAAGCAAAGCCCTCTCTGCATTATTTATTCCTGCCTGTAGGATACAAAGGCTCCAGAGAAAGGTGCAAATACAAAGAAGAGTGGCTACTGAAGAATGGACTGAGGATCCAACTTGTGTGCAAGTGTGAACACAGGAATAAGAATTTAAAACTTAAAATCAGTTAGTTTTAGCATATCCCTATTCTTCTCATTCTAAACTGAGGATCAAACCTTATGCTAAATATACTGAAAAAGCAGAAAGCTGAAAACGCTTAACAAACATCAGCCACTGACATGTACCCATATAGAAATGTCTTTGGGAAAGAAACCTATTCAGAAAATCCTAAATGCATTAAAGACTTGTCCAGCTGATGCAACAGAAGTTTCTATATATGATAAAATTTATTGAAACAAAGTGTTGAAATTCATTTTTAGAACATCCACTACACACAGAAGAGTGCTCCACTGACAAGGTTTCTGATCTCTACATACTGAACAGTTCGATTAACTGACACACAGTTCAGCAAGCCCAGACCTACTTGTAAAGGTCACACCAGTGATCTTTTATCTCAGCTGCAAGGCCATCTCATCTTTGCTTTTAGGCTACGTATGTAGACATGTTTTGTCATCAGAACTGTTCATGACTGACAGTTAGGGGGTGGTGACATTTTCCTTTGCATAGTAAAATAAAGGGAGACAGTGATACAGATATCTCTGTTCTACTAGTGTCTGAGCTTCTTGGTGCATTATAAACTTGTATTTCAAAAATTTTACAAACAGATGTTTCATATTTATGATCAATGTTAACTAGAGTTTTTAAAAGAAAGCTGTATTTCCTAATGCAGACTTGATACTGGTAAAAAGACTAACAGATGCCTGAGCAAATATTCTGTTCTATGACCACTGCTGTACGGCTTTTCAAATACAGAGACCCTGGCTTACCATGTTCTCTATCAACTTCTACAATGGTGTTGGTTTTTTTTTTTCCTTTCAAAGAGCTTTGTTTTCTGTACCTGTTACCATAGAAAAGATTTTTATATGTCAAAATAAACTTTACTCCGTTTCACTCAGCTTTTTACAGAACTGTCTTTCTCCCTCTCTCCCTCCCTCTGAATGTCCCAGTTTGATATCAGGATCTTTCAACAAAGTGTAAAGAATTAATTTCCCCTTAGGGCAGAAAGACAGAAGTAAGATAAGATGGAAAGGAACTGCTGTTGTAGTCAAATTAAACAGCATTAGTCTTTAAGACAAGGAACAGAAAAGTTACAGATAGTGAAAGAGAACATGAGATTGAAAGATAACTTGGTTTCTGTCTCTGGTGTGACCCCTTACCTGCCATCTCATTTACAGGCTGTCCATTGTACAACCTGTTGTTGTACCACTCACGAAATACACTGACAAGCCTGTAGCAGTATCTTTCGGAATTGCGTCCGGCTGCCTCACTGATCACAAGCTCATAATACAGCTGTGAAAGACAGCTTTTACAGAATGGAGAATGGTCAAGCTCTCATCAAACAGAAAGCAATGAAAAGAGAGGAGGAAAAAAATACCTGAAAAAATAAAGCAACCAAGGGAGCAGAACAAGTAAAAGAAAAAGGAAAAAAAAGGCAGTCAGCAGCTGAAATATAAGATTTCATAGCTAGTCAACATTTGCAGAAATGGTACTGTCAATGTCATCTAGTTCAACTGAAACACCAGTAATCCCAGGCCAAATGTTACAGGAGAGAGAGAGCATTCATTCAGCGCAAGCACTACATACCCCTTTCAAGTTTCTTTGTAAGCACCTGTCATGGTTTTAGCTGGGGTAGTTGATTTTCTTCACTGTAGCTAGTATAGTGCTGTGTTTTAGACTTGGTATGTAAATAATGTTGATAACACCCTGGTGTTTTAGTTGTTGCTGGGTAGTGTTTACACTAGTCAAGGACTTTCTAGCTTCCCATGCTCTGCCAGGTGCACAAGAAGCCGGGAGGGGAGGGGATACAACCAGGAGAGCTGATTCGAATTGGCCAAAGGGTATTCCATATCATGTGACGTCATGCCCAGTATATTAACTGGGGGGAATTGGCTGGGGGAGGCAGCAATCGCGGCTCGGGGACCGGCAGCGTCGGTTGGCGGGTGGTGAGCGGTTGCAGCACTTGTTGTTTAGTTTTGGTTTTGTTTTTTTTTCCCCTCTTCTTCCAGTGTTTCATCTCTCTCTCGCTCATTATTTTCCTTTTCATTATATTAGTATTATTGCTGTTTTATTCTAATTATTAAACTGTTCTTATCTCAACCCACGAGTTTTCTTACTTTGGCCCTTCCGGTTCTCTCCCCCATCCCACAAGGGTGGGGGAGTGAGCGAGCGGCTGTGTGGTGCTTAGTTGCTGACCGGGGCTAAACCACAACAGCACCCTAAGAGGGAAAGTTACAGGAAGAAGCAATCCAACCTGCCCCTTACCATTTTACCATCACCAAGACCTAAACACACCAAAATTCATTTCTACTATGGTTCCTGGTTGGCCAAGAGCCATGGAACATAAAGCAAGGCACTAGTTTGTGGATACCTGCAGCCCTTTAGTCATCAAACTTTTGTCACAAGCGTGAAACAATATACTGCTGTTTTTCTCAGATTTTTTTTGAAGTAGTCATTACAAGCTTATTCATCTCAGATTCCTGGTATGATCAGCAAGAACTAAAACTGCAGGTTTCTAAGTTAATAGAACCTGAAGTAGGAGAAAAGGAAAAGCAGAAGAAATCATCGCTTAGATAAGGGACTGAGAATATGTTCAAGATTAAGAGGTAAAAAGGTCACCTCAAATGACATTGCAATAGCTTTTGACCTCTTACTGGAAGACAGATTCTCTCTATCTCTTCCTGACATGAATAATTTTTATATGTGGGATGCAAGTGGAAAACACCTTTGACTCATGACATATTAAGTATTCTTCACAGTCTGAAGACAGTGGTGGACTTAGTGCATAAGCCAATGCCTATTTAATGTAACTGACTATTCTGTAAAAAACAAACAAACCCCAAACCAAAACAAAAAAACCAACCCCTACACACACCAGAAAACAAAAAGACACCACTCCAGCTACCTTAGAAACTGGAAATAAACACACAGTATTAATAGACTAGATCCAAGAAGTAAATTTCCAAGATTTTCTTTACATTCTACTAACAAATTCCAGTACTAGCCGGATACTGCTGAGTAGACAGCTATTTAATCTTATTTGCTTTCTGCTATTATTCCGTTCTCCTCATGCTTCTTCCACTTCCATAGTTTCATCACGTATGCTGAAGATGGAGATTAACATACCACACTGAAGCAGAGGTATCTTCAAGCCAGTGCCATAAATTCATATGGATTTACACTGGTACAATGGCTTTTATTATGCAGGTAACACACATCTGACTGTTAACTGACCATTTATAAAACCCATGAAGATGCAATTCACACCAAAAAGACTCAGTTTAACTTATGTGTTTCTTCCTCTCATAAGTTTATTTCAGAAAACTGTTGGCATGTCTTCACTATTATCTGGGTTGATTATATGAAGTTGAAAAAGTTGCATTAGCAAACATACATTCTGCAACAGACATATCCGCGGAGCCCCAGCCTCTCTCTCTTCTCCCCAGGTGTTCTGGCAAAGAAAAGAATGTGCTGGGCTTTGACCAATTTATCTTTCCTGGTCGGTACACATCTAAGATTGTGACAGCCTATTACGATCTGAAAAAGCAACTGGAAGGGAGATCTATCACTTCGCTACCTGCCAAACCTTATTCCAGACCTCAGTCCTGCTTCCTCAGAGTGCAGTTAACACTCTTTCCATTCCACAGTATCTAGGTTTTCTGAAGTGTCCAGGCCTCCAGCATGCATGTGGTCTTCTGTAGTTTACAGTTCTGACCTTCTAGGTAAGGTAGGACTTCCTTCTAGGAAGCCAGAGAACCTCATTAGATTCTCCTGTACCAAAATACCTTTCTTAGACTGGCGGCACACAGATGAATAGGAAACAAACAGGCCTGAGTATTGGGCCACCGCCCATTGGGCAGACTTCCAGAACAGACTGTGTGTCCAGTCACTAGCGAGTTACAACAAGAGGTAAACAGGTAAACAACAAGAGAGTTAAAGAATTGCCTCTCTGGTCCAAGAATCCTCTAAGACTTAAAAGGATCTGAGACTGTATGTTTTCCATCTACCTACTCTTATCCACCACTGTGGAACTTAATTTCTCTTCCGCTTTTGCGACCAGCACAAGAGCCCAATAATTGGATACTGCATTTTTAATCAGCCCTCTTTCACATCTGTGCAAGACAGCAATGGGGACCCAAATTACACTAACAAGTAGGAAGACAGACTTTCAGAAGACAATATTTTTGCCACTCACCATGAGATGTACCCTGGAGATCACAAACTTCAAGTCGTGCCCACCGACTGAACACAAAGGAAGATTCACTGTTCACTCGACAGATGTAAAAGCCAGAATCATTTACATTCACTGGATTCAAAATGAGCTCTGGAGAATTACCATGGGGAACCTAAATTACAGATTAAACAAAAAATATTTAAATCTAGATTGATTTAATCCAAGTCAGGGTCTAACATTAGAATATTTATTTTCATGTCCGTAACACCAGACTCAACCCCTTCATTTACTTGAAACTTTTGGATGAGAAAGTCTTGTTCTATGTATTCAGTAGCTCAGAGACAGGCTTTCTTCCAAGAAAAATTCATATGCCTCTATTTAAGACAATTCTGATCTTTTAAGCCAGTTGAAAAGCTCTTCCCAAAATTAATAATTTTTACCTTTCTCCACACATAACTCAGAATAATTTCTTAAGCACTAATCCAACCAGCATGCGTGTTACACTGAGCTCTGGCCTTAAGATATATTCAACCGTGACCAGGAAACCGTAACATGCTTTCACAGAAAAAATAATTTTTTTCCACATCTATATTTTAACTGTAATGAGCAGAAAATGACTCTAATCATATTTTTTAAGCCATATTTTGGATGATCTAAACTTTTAGAAAGGTGTAGAAAATGAGTTAAAAATTTCAGTCCGTTAAAATTTCAGTGCTATTAAAAGTAACAGCAATTTAAAATCATCAACTTACTGCATTTTTAAAAACAGTACTTAGAATAAAATAACATTAAGAAAAAAGTGTATTCATCTTGTAGGAATTCCGATAATCAGGACCAGAAATATGGGCATAAGTGTTGCCATTCAAATTCCAGAGGCACCAGCTCACATGTATTCCAGTATTTTATTGAAGAAGTCTGTGGTACCATGAAGTTCAGGCCTTCAACTGTCCATTCTTAGGAAATCAGCTTCCATCTGTCCAAGACCAACAGTGTTTGGCATTTGTTCCAGTGCGGCAGTGTCTCAGTAGCCTGTGTTAAACTTCTTAGCAGGCTGACAGACAACTAAACTTACAGTTTCCTTACTGTCACATTCCAAGATTATGCTCCAAGGATGAAGTGGTCTGAATATAGGAACCACCTTACTGTTTTAGCACTTTGATAGGTCATTATGCAGCATTTCTTACACTTCTGTTTTTGTTAGTAAATATAGCACTTTTATTTATAAGGAGAGAAGAGTAACAGTCTTAAAAAAAAAACCTCACTCATCCAAAATCATTACCTATTATTTTCACCACTTGAAAAAAAACCTATATTCTGTATTAACTGTTACCTCTTTTTCCTGTTTGAACCACTGGTAATGCACAAATGGGTGTCCTGTTGCCCAACAACACAGCTTGACGACCTGACCAGAGAGCACTGCTTGAGAGTCCGGCTGTACAACAATCTTTATACCTTTAAAAAAGAATTTACACACAGGGAAGTTATTAAGAAATACAATTCCACAATTTAAATTTGCATTTAAATTGTCCTTTGGGCAAAGAAAGCTTCTGTCATTAAACATACTTGAAAATAATTTGTTTTTACTGTGTATACATGCAGTTCCAATTAGTTATATGACTTTTAAGACATTCAAAATTGTCTTCCATTACACAAAATCCATGCTTAAATTGATCAGTACTCTACAGAGTTTATCGAAGATTTAAAGTACATAATTGTAATTTTAGGATACTTCAGTCCCTCTTGCTCTCTACTCACTAATGCAAATAATACTTCCAATGGCATCACAGATCCCTTCTGGGAAAGGTATTCCCAGTTTTGAGAGTTTGCTCACTCCCAACAACTTCTTTGAGTTGTTAATCTTCAGATTAAGATTAAGCACAGCCTGAAGGATGGATCAAACAGAAAGTGTTAGTTTAACTACAACATAGTGCGTTTTTTCTACTATTCTTCATGCAACCTTATCAGCTGAAACACTGGTTTCAGCTTTATGCCTTTGACTCCTGTAGAACACAGGGCTGGGGTTTTCGTTTGCCAGTCTGCAAGGTAAAATTTTCCACTTCAAATTCTAACTGCCGGGAAATAGCGTGAGCAAAATTGTGACACCAGTCTGATATGATCCAGCTGTTTTCTTAACCTAGACCATTCCAGAGATCTAGTTACAGCATGACCCCAAACACAGATCCACTGGTATACCAAGGTCATCAGAAGAAGAGGGGAGGGGGTGGGTGGGGAAGAGAGTCAACTGCAGAACAGAAAATGTAACCTCACATTGCTGTCAGAAAATACACGAACCTAGGACCAAGGTGTTCAGCAACAGTGAGCTGATAAGCCATCAAAAATCACTAGTTTAAAGCATTATTTGTTATGGATAGTAAAATGCATTTAACAATCCCAGTGGGACCACAAGCAATACTACACATTAATGACTAGTTGCTACAATGCCAGTGTTGTGGGTTCACCCCACTGGGCAGAGAAGCACCACACAGTCCCCCACCCCCAGTGGGCTGGAGGAAGAGGGAAAGAAGGAATAAAAACAAGAAAACTTGAGAGATCAAAATAAAATGAACAAAGAAAAAAAAAAATAATTGTTTAATAAGTGAAGGATGAGTGGAAGAATAGGGAAGAACACAAAACAAGTGATGCAAGGCAACCACTCACCACCTCCTGTTGGTAGACTGCCGCCCAGCCAGTTCCCAAGCAAAAAATAGCTAGGCCCTCCAAAACTCCCTCTTTTCCCCTTTTATTGCTGAGCGTGATGTTACAGGGTATGGCATATCTCTTTGGTTAGTTCGGGTCATCTGCCCAATTGTGTCCCTTCCCAGCCTACTGTACACGCCCCATCTATTCACTGGGGGCAGAGCGAGAAACAGAGAAGACTTTGATGCTGTACAAACACTGTTCAGCAAAAACTAAAACATTGGTGTGTTATCAGTGCTGATTTGGTCAAAAATCTAAAACACAGCACCATATGAGCTGCTGTGAAGAAAACTAACTCTATCCTAGCTAGGCCCCATACAACTAGTTACAGAAAAAGCACAGAAATAGTGAACGGTACAGATGCACTTCACCACCATTTCATCACTCAGAAATGAACAATCAGATATAAAATAGGTATACATACTAAAAATTTCTTTTTTGTTTTTTCAGAGTAAGTCTAATTACCCTGTTTTGGGAGAAAGTAGTTCCTTCTTTATAGTTTAATGAAAACACATTGCAGCTGAAAGGGTTGTCTGGTACAGAAGCAGTATTCCAGATTGCTGGGGGAATAATGTTACAGGATAGTACAGAGTAAACCAGAAGCGGTGTTAAAAAAAAAAAAAAAAAAGCTGCAAAGAGATCGCAGACATCCCGGTACAAGACTCAAGATTGTCATTTGCTCCAAGTCTTCTTATTACACTCTGCCAGGAGTTTTCTTTTTGTCTGCTTTGTTTCCCCTCATGTGTTTAACAGCTTAGTCACACATCGGAACTTTTTCCTAATAGAGAATGTTTAAGGAAAGAAACCATAACAATTTGATCAACAGGTTGAAACCTGAACAGAACCCCATGTGGTCAGACTGAAACAGAGATTATATGACATTTGGAAATCATAATCTTTGTCTAGCAGGGAAGTGGGCTATATTAACTTCCCCCACGCACAATCTTATAGTTGATTACACAGGCAGCTACTCCGAAGTAGCTATAGAACTTGAAAAATCCCTGCCTTTCTTCCTCTAAAATAACTTCCCTCTGTACCCTAGCCCTGAAGATCGCAACCTCAGTTCCTCATTTAACACTTCCTCCACTGTCCTTCATAGTTAAAGGGAGTGCCTTAACTACAGTTTTTGAGCACCACAATCATCTAACCTTAACCAAGACAAACAGGAATTATATTATTTCAATTTAAAGGACAGAAAAATTAAGAAGACTTGCTCTTTCCAAAGACTTACACTTTTTTTTTTTTTTTTTAAAAATCTCTCCTGATTTGCGTCACTAACATCTCTTAAGAAAGTAGTTGAGAAAAATGAATTCTCTGAAAGATTAGTATTTTGCACTCCTTGGAATTATTACAAACAAGTTCTAAGAAATCTGAATCATAATTTCTTCGCAGTTTCCTTTATTTTCCTGCAATTCATTCAGCACTATACAGCTAATTCCTGCAAGCATTGCAGAATTTAATGGGTCAAAAAGAAAACCTTCTGGCTCGTTTTTCTGAATGATTACAAAGATACACAAATACTTCTTTGATTTTCCTTGGAGAATGCAAAGCTCGAGTTTTACCATCAAGGATGGCAAACTGACATTTATGGTTGCCAAACTTTGGAACATGCAGTGCAAATTAAGTACTCATAATCTTAACTACAATCCAACTGTTAGGTTCTTAACTTACACACTGTTAAACATTTTCAGTTATTTCGGGAAACCCAGCCTCAATTACTCACATTCAGATTGAAGTGCCTAAACTGCTACAGTAAGAGACCTGCCTGCAGAGGAAAAACACCTCTTTGCTCTTGTTTCAATCCCCACAGCTCAATGAGGTTGCACAAGGACTACACTGTAATACCACAAATTGTGTATTAAGCCTTTTTTCCTTCTTAGCCTGGGAGAAAGCTCTTCGCATTTCATTCATTTCCAGCAAGTTCACAACATTGCAAGATACAAAAAGGGAAGAAAAGGCACAGAGAGGTGACCCAAGGAACAAGATGCCTAGACTTTTTCACCACCAAAAAGGAGAAGTTTTAAAGTTATTATTACTACTGTTTTGTGTCTTTATAGGAAGATCTTCTATAGAGTTAATGCAATGTGACAGGCAAGCCTCTAAGCTCTGAGAGACAAACAAGTTCTGGAACTTGGCTCTAGAAGTCTACGATTCTCCGAGATCCTTTGTATTGCTGCAAACAAAGTGATGTCCAAGCTTGCAACAATACATCTCTGCCACAAAACAAATATGCAGCATCAAAACTGTACACTCATTAACCAGTACACTCATAGGCTCACAAGGGGTTTGTGTCTTTTTAACTGCATCAACTAAGCTTGTAGAAAACAGTCTAACAAACCAGTATGACCGCCATAGAGGTCCTACATTAAACAATCCCATTCCTAAAGGAACTTGAGCAACACTTAAGCTCTTTTTGGTATATTAGAACAAATGGGCAGTTATGAATTTGTACTTTGACTTCAAACATCAGCCACCCCTGAACATTTAAGCAAACTCACTGCAAATATCAAGGCCTACCACTTCTTTTTAAATAGTTTAAAATTCTTTTTGACCTAAACTTTCTTCAAATACCCTTTGCTTTGGTCTATCTTGGTTCCAGTTTCTCAGTCTCTATGAAGCTACCCAGTCCTCCTTAGAGGCAGCTGAATCCATTCTATCACAAACCATACTGTTCTGCAAGAGATTAATTTATAACAAGACCGTCTCTGCAGTTCCAAGGGGTCTTGACAAAAGTCTACTTATTGGCTTATTCTCCTCAATACAAGGACAGCTTAGCTATCTACCCAGTTCCCTAATTGATACCACTACCTCACAATTCCGCTATGTAGCAGGTTCCTGTTTTACTCAGGATTTAGTATTCATTATGTATTTCAAAATGTAACTTGACTGACAGCCAGACAAAAATCCTCAATTCAACGGTGGCGATACTTGAGGTGATCACAGATCAAGCAAGCACATTTTGGCTTTGTGCAGGCACTCTGTAGCACAAATGTGAACCAGGAACATTCTTGCTTTCAGCACTCCCCCAGTAACCACCATATGGAGAACAATAAAAAGGAACAAGCATTAATAGTGCTGGACAGCATACTACTGCCTACGCCTCCACCTCAACTCTTGCCCCTATGAGTGCAATCCACTCACACTGATATAACACCAATTCCCCTCTCCCTGCCAAGTCTACGGTGGTATACTTCAGCCAGACTAAGCTATCATGTAACTCAATCACACCTCATTCAACACACCATGCTCCTCCTAGTGCAGTAAGAAGCAGCAGCCTTAACTAGATGAAACGGCTGCAAAGCATTACTATAATTGACTTGAAAAATTCCAAGGTTGTCTTAACAATGGTTCTCAGCCCATGGCTTCTTTTCTCACACTGTCCAAAGAACAGGACAGCTATCAGCACGGCAAGGAGCTTGCCAGTCTCATTTCCACTCCCCGCTCTGAAGAGAAGTTTTTGCAACTTCCTAGTAAGCTGAATCTCACCACATCCTGAAGGAGAAGGACATAAAAAAGGGTCCTGGTTTTGTACTATAGCAAGAAGCACTTGGTCTACATGGTCTTACCTGTGCATTCCCTTGCGTTGCCCCACTTCCTAGACTTCTTGTGAAGAAGCAAGCTGAATGCGTTAGCAGAAAATAATCTCGTTCTATCCTAAGTTAGTCTGTATTTCTGCCCAATTAACAAGTTGGACTGGATCCAATATGCACGAGAACTGGCACTAATTGGACCCTTCCCCTTCAATTAGGGTAAGCTACGAAATACAGTTAACGAAACCTGTAGCCCGAACAGATGGCTGGCAACACTACTCGTCTTTCTAACTCAAACCATTTCAGTTCTATAAGCATCTCCCAATGGCATAGTTTGACACAGAACCCAAGTCAGCAGAGGGAATGACAGCATCTGTCATATCCATGCAGCCAAGTCCAAGCCTACCACAATACTGCATTAAGCCTGCTTATCTACTTGGCTTACTTTTAAGCTCAGAATCATATGAGCCAATTACTATGTTAATCATATGAGTGCCCATCCCTAGAATTCAAACTCTAAATATGTTTTACTTCCTGTAGAAGAGAAATACTTCAGTGTTTCCAGTGTAAAACATACAGTTGCAGTGAAAGCACAAACCAGAACTGACCTGAATGGCTGAGACACTGGAGAGCCTCTGTATGCTCCAGGGCCTGCAAGAACTCCACAAGCTCCACCACAGTGCAACCCCGATCTCCCAGTAGTTTCAGGAGACTCCAGCTGGGACTTCCTTCTGGCTCCAGCACTTTGAGGGAACACTGCTCTAAATCCAGAGGGCTACAAAATAATATGAGAAAGTCATGCCATAGACCTTCTTACCACTTTTTCCTCAGAAAGGAGCCGAGTTGGAAATCACTTGTAGACAAACAAAAAGATTAAAACAGAAAAATAGAGATGGGAAATTCCTAGCTGATTTGGACATATTTGCAGTATTTCCTTCAAGTTTCAGAGGTTATACGGTGACACCTCCACAGACAGAACATGGTACTAGTGAGTTGCATGCTACAAAACAAGATGCTTGTACCTAACAATTCTGACCAAATGTATCAAGGAGTGTTCTAATTTTCACTTTTTAAAGTCTCAGCAGAAGAACAAGTACAGCACCTTTCATTTTCATGTGCCTAATTCAGAGGTGGTAAAGGGTGAGTCAGAATCTAACTTGAAAGTCCAGGAAGACTTTGATTTTCAGAGCAGTGTTAAAACGAGTGACTGCTGCAGCTTAACTGACACACACATCTACTGCTACAGTGCAGTTAACTGCTCCCATAAATTCATTTCCAGGTATAAACACGAACAGTTTTTAAGTTCTGGTGTTAAGTCTTCGTGCACTTTCAACCACATCAGATTAAAATAACAGACATTACGGAAATGAATACAGCTACGGAAAGGGAATGCAAGTTGATGTATCGCCACTAAAAATATTCATCAATGTTTTTTTCATTAAATCGCAGTGCCATGCAAAGCTGGAGGCGAGATATTTTCACTTATCAAGCAGACCTCTGTAGTATTTTACTGGACAATACAGAGAAACAAACATAGCCACAGGCCCAACAGAGGGGTCATACTGTAGTCCTCAGGTTCTATTTCCCTATATATATGAATACAGGCACAACAGAGAAAGGACACGTCCTCATAATGCACATTCAGTGCTGCACCTGAAATGCCTTGTTTTTTTGAGATGCTACCCTCTAAACACAACCTTGAAAAGCCACAGGAAGTAAAACGATCAGGAAGCAATCTAGAGAACGTGACCTACGAAGAAAGAGTTGAAGAAAATTAATTTGTTTAGCCTAATATAGACAAGAGGAGCTACAGGGAACAGTCAACGAACATTTTCCACGTTCCCTGCCTAGGGCAAGCGGTTGGCTGCATTCGCGTTGAGGAAAATCAGCTGAGGTACAAGGGGATGCTTTCCAACTGCGAGGGCGGCAGAGCAGAACACCGTACTGCTCGCACCCCGTTACTCCTTCCCTGGAAGCCCTCACGAGGGACTACGCAAACACCTCCTGGAGAAGGGCTGCGCGCCCCCGCCCTGCCTGCCCCAGCGCCGCGGCCCCGGCCGGGGGACGCTCCCCTCCCCCGCGCCAAGGGGGCGCGGCTCGCAGGGAGGGGCAGAGCCGCCAGCGCGGGCCGCGCCGCTCCGGCTCCGGGCACAAGCGGCAAGAGGACACCCGCCGCGTTCAGCCGCTCTTCTCCGTCCCAGTGCGAAGTTACAGAGGAGCTGGCACGCAAAGACGCACCCACCCCTGCCTCCTCCTCCTCCTCCTCCTCGCTGCCCCGCCACTGACTTGAGGGCCGACACCACCGGGCGGCCGCACCGCTCCCGCTCCCGCTCCCGCGCGCGGCCTCGGGGAGGGCCCCGCGCTGGCACCTCGGCCTCAGCCGTCGCTCCGCCGAGACGCCCGGGCCCTGCGCCCGGGGCCGCGCCGCCGGAGCCCGGGGCCGCCCCGCAGCCGCCCCGCGGCCGCCCCCTGCCCGCTGCCGCAGGCCGCCCTCACCTCAGCCGGAGCCTGCCGCGGCTCCCCGCTCGCTGCGCCAGGTCCCGCCAGCCCTTGCCGGGCGCTGCCCGGTCCAGCAGCTCGCTGAGCCTCCGGAGCAGCGGCTCCGCCAGGCGGCCGAGGGGCAGGGACCCCAGCGTGCTGCGCACCGGCTCCGACATCGCCCCCCTCCTGCCTCCGCGGCGGCCGCGAGCCCCGGCCCGCCCGGGGCGGCGCTCCCGCCCGGAAGGACGCGCCGAGCGCAGCCGCACGCTGCAGCGCGGTGCGGCCCGGCCCGGCCCGGCGCGGCTTGGCTTCCCGCCCTGCCCTGAGGGGGCCGCCGCCATGTCCGCGCCTGGGACGCCTGTGCCCCTTCGCGGGGGGAGGGGAGGGGAGGGCCTTCCCTCGGGCCGGGAGTGCGCGCTCCGGCGCCGCCGGCAGCGGGAGGGAGCGGGTCAGGGTTTCCTTTTACCCATTTTGAAATGGGAAAGTTGAGCGTCTGACTTCGAGGCCGGGACTTGCTGCCAGCGTGGGCAGCTGGCACTGCGAAGGCCGGCATGGCCGGAGAGCCGGCAGCAGCTCTCCTGTGAGAGGGAGAGGAGTCGGGTGGGTGGATAAACCTGGCAAAAATCATACAACGCTGGGGGCAGGGGGCTCGCTTTGAGGAGAAGGGGCTTTATCTGGCCACAGCTGACACAACCGTGGAGCCCTCTCTGCGAACCGTACTCCCCCTCCAGCGTGCTGTCAGTTCCCAGACAAGCAAGTGCCCGGGTCGGGCGCCTTACCTGTCTTTTAGTGAGGGAGAGGAGGTCCTGTGCAGGGAGGGTCTCCCCGGGAGAGACATTGCCATGACTGCTCTCCGTCACCACTAACGGACGGATGAGTGTGGCCATGAGCTAAGGGGAATTCTCATCTCTCTGGAATTACAACTTGCTCAAAGTGGACTGAAAGTGCCTTAGAAGGTAATTTTGCTAGCATTTTTAATCGGTGATCAAGCATTCAAGTGTAGCTGCCTGTGTTTCTGCAGTATTTTTTCATGCTACTGCAAGCTTGCCTTGCCTTCCCAGTGAGCGAGCTGGAAGTCAGGTGGCTGCAGTAGCATAGCATTGAGACCAAACTAGCAAGCGTTGCTGTTCACTAGAGTCTGTTGTCTCATGGGTTGCCTTGCACTAGTCAAAACGGGCTTACATCTGCCTGGAAACATGTGTCTGCCTGCAGAGCAGATGACAGTATAGCATCTCTCCCGACTTCTGTGGGGTCTAGAATGTCTGAAAAATAAGCCATTTAGTTAGACTTAACTTGAAGAAATTGTGTTGAGTGTCTTCTTCCTGCATCATTAACCGATAGTCTATCTTGCCTAATTTAGGTACAAAACCAATCTGCATGGCAAAATGGACACAGGTAAAATAGTGAATTTGAATTCCTGATTCTATGTAGTTATACACAGCTGTGTTTGACTTAGCTGCTAAAAGATCAGGCAGGTGCCTTTCACCCACCTTTGGTTGGTGAAAACTTGCTTTTCAGCCTTTTCTAGATCCCTTGAGCTCAGAGCAGTTTGTGCAATTTAGTCAAGTTCCTCCTCTGTGAGACTTGGCTTCTTAGGTACCAGGAGTGGGAATACTTTCTTACTTCAGGGTTCACTTATTTGCCTTTGAGGTATATGAATTGTTCGGTGAATTTTTATGTAGTGATTGTTAAAAGTTCACTCTCTACCTTTGGTTTCCTCAACTTGTTAGGGACTGCAGATTTTCTCATGTTTGGCAGAGCTTTTGTGAGCTTAACGTCAAGCAAGTAAGAAATTCCCAATATGCCTAGCAAAGCAGTTAAGCACACTTAAGCATGTGCTTTAAAAAACAACCCAGTGCTTTATTATGAAAAGCTAAGGCCAACACTTCCTCTCTCTCAAGGCCATGAGGAAATTCCCGTGGACTTCTATGGAAGTAGGATGTACCCTCTCATCACTGCCAACTCACTCTCTCACTCCGTCTGGCTGAGGTTTTCCCAGGAAGAGCCATCTGCTGCATGTAATGAAATAGTCTCTCTTAAAAGTCAAACTGTTCTGTGATTAGACTCCCTACACTAAGGTCACACTAGCAAAACAACACTGAAGGTTTCAGCTAGCTTCTCAGCTCTGAAACAGCATGCATAAATTAAATGTCTTTTGTCTTGCAACACAGAGTCAAACCACAGGCCTGGCCCACTTCTAGAACTTAAAGAAGGAGCACTCAAGGTAAGTGCACATTTATGGTTGGAGAGGTCAATTTGTTTATACTTTTAAAATTACTTGTCTACTTCTTTTTCCTGTGTGGAAATAGAATGTATATCATAAAAGGTAAATAAAGGAAGAAAAGCAAGTTACTTTAGTCTTAATGCACTATATGAATATAGTGATTTATACTGTTATTGAACAGGAAATATGTGTTGTTTTTTGCTTCTGCCAAAGTATAGTAATTTTTGCTCATCTTAATAGGTTTTTTTTTTAAACATGTTGCATTTAGAATTCTGCTAAATGTTTCTGAAATTACACTCTGGAACTATTTCCACTGAGTTTCAGCAAGACAAACAAAATTGCAAAAATCGTACGAAAGCAAGCTTCCTTCTCTAAAGAATGTGCAAGCGATACTAGGTATCCTGGAATACGCATTTTATTCTTTCTAAATATATATTGCATGGCCTAATACTCACTAGGTAAAAATTTCCTCCGTTCCTGAGAAAAAATCTGGTCACTTGGTAACATTTAGATGATCATCAGGCTGGATGCATTAATTGCTCATGCTGACAGTGTCAGATGCTTGGCAAATGTTAAAAATAGATTAAGACAGATCAGTGTTAAGAGTTGTGCTGTGATGGCTTATTTTAATTACTCTGTATTAAGGTCTCTGGTTAGAGATGTGCAGAGCCAGTCTTCTTACATTTAGCCAACAAATTATAGCTGTGGTGCTGTTTACAATGAGTAGCACACTAACATTAAAAATTGTCAAAAAGCCTTGGATGTCAGAAGTTGAAGAAGCACAATATATCACGGTATATTTGGCTAGGACATATTTTCCAGACATCTGCTTTTTGAACAGCCAAAACTTCACTGATGTTTTTCTTATCCAAACCGTGTTAATACTATATATATATATATGATAATTGGTTTAGATAATACAGTATTTTGCTCGTTTGATTTCTGACATTACACGCTCTTTGACAAGTATGCTGCTCTAAATGTTTGATTTGATTGCAGTGTCTTGAAAGATTTATAGAAGAATAATATGGTTATAGTTATTGTTTGTGTTCCAGCATTAGGGATTCCAGGCAGGACTGAGTCAGGCAGAACTACTGTGTGGTACAGAAACAAACAGAAAATGCAGTCATTGTAAATCTTTGCATGCATGGGTTCTCACTACTCTTACCTCATCGGATGTTAGGCTCTCTAGTAAGCAAACTGCTGTATAAATACTTACTACAGCCCTGTTGTATTCTAGAATTCCAGTTTCTGTCGTTGTGGAGATTTTAACTTTTACAAGGTAACAGCATTTAAGAATGTAGGCATGATCACCACGCTTTTGGAAAATGTTTTTATGGCAGTCTGGCACAATCACTTTGGAAAGCTTATATAGACTAGCAGTGGAGGAAAGTGGATCAGAGATTTCATGTGGAATTTGATTCCATCAGTACTGATGGATGCACGGAAAAAAAAGATTCACAGAAACATGCCAACGTTGGTGAAACTTTTGAAGAAAAACTTTTAATGAAAGCTTTGATTTCTGTTAAAGGAAAAGTTTAAAAAGAAAACATTAAAATTGGCATTTAAATATGGCAAAACATGCATGGCAACCTTTTTAAAAAAAAATTGTCTGTTTCTGATCATAAATATAAATGTATGTATTTCCATACAGGGAATATGATACCTCATTTAAGAAATCTAAATTGGTGTGTAATGTCTGTGCTTATTGCATAATAGAAAAAGTCTATGTTTTGTTTTGTTTTGGAAGAAGAAAAATACTAAACTTTTGGAATTTGCTGCAAAATAAAAAAATCTCTGTTGAGAGATGCCCTGGATGAGGAAGTGAAAAAATATGTGTATTCCCAAAGGCAAAACAGTTGGCAGGCTGGGAACGGGGATTGGATGGAATTATGGCTGTTGATTTCTTAAAGGAACATTGCAGCTATACAAACCATATGCAAACTCTCTGCAAGAAATTTGAGACATATTTGAGAAATATTTCCACGGAGAATGAAAAGGGAATTAGCATTAACCTTGGAACATAACTGCCTTACAACACTAAGATGTCACAGATGTCACAGGATGACAGGATGTGTATTATACATACAGTGCCATAGTTGGTCATTCATTCTGGAAAGGATCTGTAAGATTATTTGAGTGATTAGGCCTATGACATCTTTGTATCTTTGCAGCCCAAGAGTCAGAGTCATAAAAACGCAAGCAACCCAGGAGTCAGGGTCATAAAACCACAAGCTTTGTTAGCAGTAATATTTCATTTTAAGATACATTTGCTATTTCAAGTTATTTGCTATGCAAGCTATTGCAGTAAATGTTATTCTTTCAGTTCTCATATACATATGCTAGGAATGGCTATGACTTTCTGTCTGTGGTATGTGGCTTTTCATGCCTAATCTTTAACTGTACAGTTATATTTGTTGACAGAAATGCATATAAAGTCCCGTTTGCCTAAGCATTGTAGAAATCAGTAATTACATGTACCAGCCTTCTTGTGGCCAGCACTTCACCCCAAACTTTCCTGTTCATGTCTAGACTAAATCACCTTTACGTTCCTCAGTGCTGTCTCAGTACTTGATCATGCAGAGCGAGAACCTGGCCAGGCTGCAGCAGGACTCCATTATATCCCGTGTGCTTGTGTTTTCTGTGCCAAAAACAGGGTAAGGGAAGAACAGTGTGTATGCAGCACTCATTCCAACATGATGGCAGCGTGAGGCAGGGGCATGGATACAGACCCAGGCGATGGGAAGTTCCGCCTAGTCCCACCTTTTAGACACTGCCCCTTTTAGAATTTTCTTGGGATCATGTGGTTAGTGGAGATTCGTTTCTGCTTTTCGGGTTGTTTCTGTTGTGGTTTTGCTGCTTTCTCTCCCTTTAATCAATATAATATTTATATCATCCTGCTGTCTGTACCAGCTAACTTTCTGGTTGAATCTGCATAGTATATGACCATTTCTGTTCAGCCTAAAGAAAGGTTTTCTGGTTATTGGCATTTTGGTTTGGAGATTTTTCATGTTTATCTTAACTGAAGTCTAATTATATCCACCAGCTTGCTTTGTGGTTAAGCTACCTGCCAATATACCATATCTAAAAAGGGATGTATGAAAATGTATGTAGTGTGCCCAGGCAAATGGAGAAGGAGCTATGGATAAATCCAAATTTAGTAGGGTAGTCTAGGGGATAATAATTGTTCTTCCGAAGGGCAAACCCAGATCCTAAAGTTTGGCCTATGGAGTGGAGGTGATAGTAGGAAACTGCTGGCATTTGGGGAATTTGTTGTCTCAGAACAATGAAGCACATAAACAAATACTCCACTGACTTTCTAAACAAGATCAGTCTGATAGAGAAGTGTTAAAAGAGTGGGTGAGCAGACTGTATTATGCATGCATCCACATCCTCCTCATGTACACATATGTATGCAGGAGAAAGATTGTGCTTTCGGTATGTTCAAGTCTTTCTCCAAGCTTATTTAAAGTCATGTAGTTCTGTCTTCTTATCACAGTGATGACATTGAGCACAGCTGTCTCCTTCCTACCAGAAAAAGCCAGCCAGACAAAAACAAAAATCAGCGATGACGAAGAAATAAAGAACTTCCCAGTAAAGAGCTTGATCCTGATATAGGAAAAGTTCCCTCTGCCCCATGGAAAGAGCTTCTAGTTCATAACTATTTTCCACATCTTTTGTCAGTCCTGGTTTTAAAACATACTTCTTTTATCAGGTCTATCAGATTTAAAATAGTCTTTGCGCAATATGATCTTTGAAGGTCCCTTCCAACTCAAACCAATCTATGTTTTTATATTAAGAGAAGTAAGAACATCCAACAGGTCTATAGGGGCTACTCTGCTGAAATTCCTGTGCTTTGCAGGATGGTTTTTAATCTAGAACCTATGCTGTATCTGAGTTCACTGTGAAGGACTTTTACCTGTTTCTGTAAAATGTGCAAATCTGAGTGGCTTCTTTGAAGCCAGGAGAATTCCACACAGGGTAGTTAAAATACCTGCTTTAGGACCTGGGCCTAAACCCAAGTTACTCGGAAGAGAGACTTTGGATCAGCCTGGTGCTGTAGAGTCACCTGCTGGGTTTTTTTTTGTTGTTTGTTTTGGTTTGGTTATTGGTTTTGTTTGGGTTTTTTTTTGGGGGGGTTGGTTTTTCTTTTTCATAAAAAACTGGTGGTGTCTAAACTAGCAATTGGCATCTACTCTGTTATTAGAAAAATAACTGCAATTCTGGATGTTTAATTAAGTAAATATACAAAAAAGGCAGCAAACACTTTGAACCAAGTAATATGATTGCTATCAAGAGGAAGTCTGTTTACTCCATTTTGTAAATTGAACTTTTAACCCAGAGATAAAGTGTGTGATAAGTTATAAATTTTTATTTGATATCATTATAAATGTAGTTATCTAAGTATAATATAATTACACTTGGCTACACCCAAATAAATATAATTATCTAAATAATGCTTTTTCCTAGGTAATATGAGATAAATTATTGAGACATTATTCACGTGCATAATTTTGTTAATTAGTACGTGTTCTTTGATAATAAAAGAATAATTTATTTGAAATGTTACAGAGCTAAGGTTGGACTCTGCAACAATTTTGTGCACAGCTTAAATACTTTTTCATGATATACAATTTAAAAGCACCTTGCCTGTGAGATTTTATTTAATGTTCATATATTACTTAATTTTACATTCAAGTTCATTTCATAAAATTTCAGTAGAAACTGTATGAAATGAATTTTTCTGCAAATTGTGACACTCGCCAATTTTTTGTCTATACTGTATGTCCTCAAGAGGATGAGAGATTTGTTGAGAAGCTGTGTAGAAGTCCTCCCTTGAAAGCTGCACAGGAAGTCTCTAAGAACATGAGTCTGCTCTGAACTGCAGTGCTTGAATTGTTGAATTGCTGGACTAATACTGATGTTTCTGAGAGGGCTAGCACTTCACCTGTCATCAAGCAGTGTTCAAAAACCACATCAGGGCTCAAGCAATTAATGAGCTTTGGTTTGAAAATCATGTAGCTTAAAAAAATACAAATAGATATCCCTCTTCCTATTTTTCTTTTTATTTTAGGACATCTATTTTTCATGTTTTCAAGGTTTCTTCTTTATTGTCGTGGCTGGTGGTTTAGAGATTTATTTATCTGGAGACTGAAAATTTTTGAGATTTTCATATTCTTACCTGATGCACAGAACCTTCAAAAATACACCCTCGGATTTTTGATTAACACAGAGAATTAACGGGGAGTGGACTATTGGTTATAATCCTTTTGTAGAAACAACAGCAGGGAATACTCAATGATTCAACCACAAATTTTATATTATTCATAGGAATGGACTATAAAAACCAATATCTGCAGTGCAGATGGACTTACACATTTGTAGATTTGAGTGTAGGAGTTCAATGAAAGTTAGTCCTTGGGATCTGCCAGATTTTATGTGGCCCTGCAAGCATGGACAATGGCAGATAAATTACTGAAGGCAGGGTCTATGTGCTCTAAGGCTATTACAAACGCATGTTATTTATGTAGCTATCCATTTTTCTTGTGTTTTCAGGTATCCCAGACCCAGTGTCAACTTGATATAAAGAAACCAAAATATTAGTTGATGGAAGGATATTTCTTAATATGAAACATCGGAGGATTATCAGTTTCATCCCTCCTGCGTGTTTAGCTAAGATAACCCTTTGTGTGGGCTAATGCGGATTCTTCTTTCCCACTCCTTTGCGCTGATGTGGGTGTAAAGTGGGGCATTTGCAGAACACGTACAGCTGTACAAGGGTATTTATGCACCGATGTGGTGCTTTTAACGTGCCTAGACAATGCTTCGGTTGTCAAAGCATGTTTACATCTATTAATTGTACTGCAGTACTACACAAGGTTTAGGCATAGATCAGATGCCCATTGTGCCAGGCTGCATGTGAATACACAGAACGGTCCCTGACCCTAAAAGCTGGCGCGGTAATGATAAGGACAGAGACAATACGTGGGTATAGGCTGACAGGTCCTGTGAAAGAGAGGGAGGAGCAAACGCATCTGAAAGATAGGAATAAATCCTGTTGAGTAAGGATATGGGCTGAGCAGGACTGTACAGAGAACAGAGATTACATAATGAATAGATAGTAAATAAGAGAGAAAAAACTTCAGAGAGGTAGTAAAGGGAATTTTTTCCACTGACTCTAGAGGAAATGAACCCCACAGAAAGACAGAAATTCCTTCCTGGACTTGTAAAATGCATAAAGTTTCTGTAGAAATAAATTCTGTGAATGTAAAATTGCTTACAAAGGAAGATTTGCATTTTGGTTATAACTAAATAAATTAGAAAAAAAATGTGATGCAAGAGAGGAAAATTAATGGCCACTTTTTAAGTTTAATCAAATTTGTCAGTGAAAAATTTTTTTGCTGACATTAGGATTAAGCCCACAGTTCCTTCTGAAATCATTAGAAGTGGCTTTGGGTCCAAAACCACCTGCAAAATGGCTATTACTAAAATTAAACTAATTTAAACATTGTTCCTTCCATGTTAAAGTGTAATTTTTCAAAAATATTTTGGTCTCAGTTGGAATAAATGATCTAATATTCAACGTTTTTCATTTTAAAAATATGTTTCAAGTTGGGAAAAATGGCAAATGGTTGGCATTTTAATGAAAGTAAGTTTGAACAATCAATATTTTTATTTATAATTGGAATTTCAGACAATTTTTTCACTATGAATAAGTTTTTCAAAACCAGTATGGAATTATGACAAGTATGAATTTTAAACAAAAAAGCATTTTTTCTGAAAATTTACTTGAATTTGTTTTATTATATATTTTCCTTAGAGAAATGTTGAGTAGTTGTTTTAGCCATTTTGATGCTTTTTCTAGCCATTCTTTTGCCTAATATTATTTGAAACAGATTGTTTTTCACAAACACTTTGATTATTTCCTGCCATAAAAGGATTTTGGTGAAGCATCTACAAATATCTTTACTGCCTGTTGCTGCCTTGTTAATCTGAGCATTCCAGGTTTTCATCAATTCTGTATTTCTCCTAGATCATACCCAACCACAGTTCTCAGTTTACCATTTTCATGCTGCTGCCAGCTTTGTTTTCCCTTATTCTTAGTTCCTAGGGCATTAAGCTTAGGCAACATCAGACCGTGGTGATACGCGTGCAGTTTCCTTTGTGGGAGTGGAGACAGACCTGAGAGATGGGTGGAGGAAGGGGAAAGGGGAAGCCAACATGTCCAGGGTTAGTGAAGGGGAAATTCAAACTGTAGCTGCTCAGCAGTGGTAATCTGTGGCTGAGGAATGATCTGTCATGGAGGGCAAGAAAGCCCAACTGCGGAAGGGGTTAAGCTGGAACTACTCCCAGTAAGGGAGTGGAGTTTCCCTTGGTGATGAGATAAGAAACAGCCACAGTGTGGTCTGGTAGCCATCCTGCAATGTGAGCACGCAGGGGCCACCTTTGGGCAGCAGAGCTGGGCTGGGGGATGGACCCACAGCCAGGCAGAGACACCCCTGCAGCCCCTCGTGGACTGCTGCTGGTGCCAGTGTATGTAAGGAAGGGGCTGCTGCTGATCTTTGCAGACTCCTTGTGGAACCACTTATGGTGGTAGGGCTCTGCCCAATGCATTGTTCATTAAATGTTTTTTTATTTTCTTTAAGCACAAACACGTGTTTAATTCACCTCAGGGTGTACCATAAAAATTCTCCAACAATCACCACTGTTCTAATCAGTAAGAGATGGAAAATAGGCTTACAGATCATTAGATAACCAAAATAGGCATCTTCCTTACCATTACCTGCTAAAACCTGGTGGTGTTAAGTTCTCCTACATGGCTCTGCTTCACTGTCCTCCTGTCGTTAGCTAGTACCTGATTCAGCAAGTAGCATTGTTGGTTTCCAGAGCAAGACTTGAGACAAGCAGACAGAACAGCCTTATACATTTAAATGTTTTCTTGTTGTCTTTCCACCAAATGTTCAAAACCCAGCTTATTTGGAATTGAGTTTATTTTCAGGTTCCTAGTCAATAGCTGATGGTCCGTTATCACAATCTCCCATTCCTCTTTCCTCAGTGAATTTCGTTATGCATCTTCTGTCACAAGTTTTCTTGAGGAGCTGAGAGGGTATTATGCTAACAGTTCTCTTTCCAATTTCTGTCTAAATTCAATAATTGAAATTATGGTTTAATCTAATGTCTTACATTTTCTCCCCAAATTTAAAAAAAATAATGTCTCTTTATCTTGGGCGGAAACCCAGCATTTATTGCAGTTTTCCTCATGGAACATTATTTTGCTTTAATTTTCATTGTTGGATCTGACAAAATGCACAGCAATCTAATCTAATTTTCATATCAAGAAATCTGACAGCTCTTTTCCCCTCGATGTCAAAATGCAGCTGAACTAAGATAATGGTAACTATATAGTACAACTGCTTTAGTAAGGAGTATTCATGAGTCAATCTGCATTAAAAAATGTTCCCAAGGCTCTTTTCAGCTGAGAAAATTACCATGCTTTTAAAATAACTTATACCCTCCAAAAAAGAGGGAAGAGGCATCTGGTCTTGTGAAAGCAAAGATGAAAGCAGGTTTGAAAGAATGCAACAGGGAACATTAGGCACATACATATTTAAGAGGAGATGGGTGAATGCTGGGGGGTAATTCCCTGGCACTGTGATAAAACGGATGAGGAAAAGATTAATCTCTAGTGTTCGATTTTTTTTTTTTTTTTTTTTTTTTTTTTACTCTTTAATATTCAATTTTTTTTAGAGTTGAAATGGAAAGTAAAATGTGATCAGAGACCTGAAAGGCTGAAGATAATGGGATCTGATGCCTTTTTTCTCCAGGCTCTTGTTGGATACATGATCTAGATTGCAGTTCAAAGGCCTGCATGAAGCAGGTGTAGAGTATTGGCCCAGGGCCAGTTGACAGGTGTCCAGATTATTTAGAACCACTACAGTATGCACTGATATCCTCTCAATATCCTCTTTTTGTCATCTGCTGCAGGGAAGCCCACATTATGAGGGATTTTGAACTAGACTGCTTCTCAGGCTCAAAGGTGGTAGTCTGAGGAAGCCTGCACACCAGCTTCCTGCCCTGTACCTCCTGTGAGGATAACCTGAAACCTTCTGTATGTCAGCAACACTGTATACAGCAGTGCATGTTTCCCCCTCTTAGTTTCCTGCTGCAAAGCATCTCTAGCCAAGCCACCGTGACCAGGCTGGCTTGCCCTACTTCAAAGCTGTTTTGTCATCTTCTGTGTCTTCTGGCAACTTCGCAGCTACACCTCCGAGCTGACAGTATACCTTTGTGGTATATCAGGCTTGCTCTTCAAACCATCCTTTCCTGTTGGCTTCCACTTCCTTGTATCCTGGACCTTTGCCAGTTTATTCCCAGACGAAATTGATAAAATATGTTGCCTCTTTGCTGCCTTTTCACTACCTCCTCCCACTCGCCCTTCTTGTATCATAAATACTGAACTCTTCTCTTCTCCTCTTCTCTGATCCCTTCATGCACTCCAAAGGCTCTGTGCTAACCCAGGTTGCCTGTTAGGAGGTGCCGAAGACAGCAGCATTATGGCAACGCTGCTGCAGCTCCATGCCCCCAAGTCCAACCAGTGAGGCTGAGCATGTGTACTTAGTAGGCACATACACCCATGTATACAACACACGTATATGTTGTATGCTGGGAGAGGGTGCTGCTCTGGTTCCCCCATCAGCTGTTGTTCCTCTGCACTCTTTTGTATGCATGGAATCAAACTGTTTATCACACAACCTAAGATTGTCCCTTGTAGTATCCTTCCCATTAACCACCTTCTCTTCCTGCTTTTCTCCTCCCAGGTAACTCTGTGGAAAATGCATCTGTGGCAGGGTGTGCCCAAAGGAAGTGAAAATATACCTATCTGCTTCATGCCCTTTACATGAGAGGCAGATTCCAAGCAAGCCATGCAAGCCCCTTGGTATTTAGCCATTCAGCTCTAATCTAGCTCCCGCATATTTTCTTACTAACTGACTTTGATCAGTGCCTGCAGTGGACTGTGTCGTGAAGCTGGGTGCTGACAGGTCCAATGACTGCTCTGCCTGTGGCCCTGCAGAGAGCAGATAGAGCGCTATAAAGTGCTTGAAAGGGCCTTGGGAATGGTTGTTGTGCTAGGGTGCTAGTGGCTGGTCATCTTGCAGCCAGGAGAGAGACATTAGCTAAAAAGGTCACAATGGGAGAAGCAGCGAGAAGGAAAAGGAGAATGAATAGAGGTGTCTTTAAATTGCTTCATCAGATGAGCAGGATGGCAAGAAAATTTCTCCTGCTGTTCTTCATGGCATACCAGTTCTGTGAATAAAAATAGGTCACTATTTTTCAGAGCTTTTAGTCTGGCATCCTTCATGAGTTCAAATTTACTTGAAGCTCAGTTCTGCTACACTACTTTCCCTGATGAGTGGATCCCTGAATTGTGGAAGAGTCCTGCTGTGATTAGTGTGGGTAGTCTGTGGTGAAGAATGACTCAGAGTGCCTCTAGTAGTATACAAAAACATCTCAAGTATCTAAAATCCCAAGATTTAGGAATGCTTAGGAAACAGGGTTTTTTTTTTTACAAGAAGAGAGAGATGAATCCATATTTCTTTGAATTCAGCTAATGGAAGCCTTTTGGTGTATTTTGCTTTGTTTTATGTAAATTCTGCCTTGCCACACCATTTTGCTACTGCACAGCTGTTTGAAAGTAAGACTCAATACGACTAGGAAATGGAAGCTAACCAGCCTCATTTCATTGTTGTCTCACCACAGAAATTACAAATATTAAGCCAAAATACAATAGAATTGCTTTAAACAGAAATAGCCCTATAAAATTGAAACAGACTGATTGTTCCAGGTATTTCTACAAACAGATTTTGGAATTTATGTCCCTATGATGCCAATTCAAGGAATAGCCTACTGTTGTGCTAATGTGACTACCAAAATTAGCAGGTACTTGGTATCTGTAGAAATCATGCATGTGAAAATTTACATTGTCTACAGATTACTATTTGCATTTAGAAATCTCTAAATGACATGTGCTAAAGCCCATTTTGTGCAGCTATGTGTATGTGCAGGCATGCTTAAAAATTTGTTTTCCTAGCACAGATCACTCCAGACAGTTACACTGTGTTTCCATTAAGTGTCCTTGCATAGATAGCTGGGTTATAGTTACTGCTTTCATGTTTGATCTTGATTTTAAAATAATTATTTCTCTTTTTTGAAAATGCTTGCAACTATGTGTCAATTGACCACCTTTTAGAAAATATGTATACCCATTTTAGAAGTAATTTTAAACTTCAGGTTTCTTTTTTTTGCAGGTGCACAGAGCAAGATCTGCACTTTATTGATCAGTACCTGGAAGCAGTTTGGCAGCTAGAATGACCTGCTGTTCAACTCTGCTTGAAGTGAAATCACATACAAAAAACAAAACTTCCCCAGAATTTGTTGTTGACCTGAATGACAGTGTGGGAGACTTCAGAGTAAAATGAGCAGAACGAGAAACGTTTTGCACCACACAAGAGTTACCCTTATGAGGGTGACCCCATGTTAATCTCACCAGATTCTAACTCTTCAAAAATCAGTGGTTTATGGCTTGAGAAGCTCAGAAAAGCAGACGTATTGTCCCTATTTGAGAAATCCCACAGACACTTGCCTAACATGGAAGACAACATGGATGTAAAAAATGTATTTAAAACCCAGGAAAATATTTCCTGCCTAAGGGATTTTTCAGAGAATGGTGATGACCTAATTAATTTTAAAAGTATGGTCAGTATCACTGCTGGAAAAGCAGAGGAAAACTGCAGCAGACAGGTGCATTCCCGCCCTTCAAATGTAGTCACTTATCACACAGACAACTGTTGCCTTAACACGGAAGACTCTGTATCTGGTCAGTGTCTGGCAGATGTCCAGGCATGTAAAAAGACTGGGCTTGGTAGCCATCTAAACATGAATACCCTGTTCAGTGAACAGGCAGATACTCCCATAGTAAATCACAATTCTTTTGTAAAAGATGATTCTGAAAATTCTGCCACTATTCTGGAGATTTATGCAGAGAAAATTCCAAGTGTAAGTGATGGCTTTTCTGATGATGACCTCGAGTATTTTGAATGTTCGGATGTGCTGACAGTGCATGAAAATGAAATCTGGAAAAAGAAATTACAGTTTTTATTAGAAAGTGATGATGAAGATGATTTAAAACTGAGTAAGGATTGTGATGGGTGTGCTTACTTCCTCAGTGAAATGCCTTGTCTGTTCCAAGTGTCAGATGACACTACGCCTATGGATGCCACCATTGGCTTCTGTGGTCATCACTCAAAATTCAAAGGAGTAAATGTAAGGAGAGACCCCTCTATGTACAGCCAGTCAACGTTGCAGACCGACATGACTCTCACTGTTGGACACCACCGAGATAAAAGTACCAGCTTGAAAGACAAAGAAAAGCCTAAAGTGCCTGTTGCATCTGCAGACATTGAAAATGACCATCCCAGAACTGAAGAAGAAAATAATGGAAGTGGCCACTCAGCTGCAGATTTCTCAACTGACAGATCAAAGAACAAGGATAATGTACATGCCAAGGTGGACTCCTCTACTAGTGGCATAGGTGCTTCTTTGACAAATCAGGCTTCAGAGACAATGACAGAAAACATTACGGACAAGGACTTACTGGGTGAAAGCTCATTGCTGCTAGAGGAGAGGGGAAGAAATTTGCCGGAGGAAAATGCAAGGCACGGTGTCTGTACCTTAACAGAAAGTCTAAGAAGAAACCTTTTAAAGCTGTTAAACCCTAAAGAGCTTTGCAGATATGTAAGTAATATAGGACAATCTTTGCAGACTGCAGCAGTGGTTAGGGAAACCAGTGCTCTGTTTCCCAGTCAGGAAGGTGTCATTTCAACACAAATCCCTGAGGAGACAGAAAGCTTGCAAACGCAGGCTGGTTTGTGTCATACAGAGGAGGCAGATAAAGACTGTCATTGGGAGAGGAAAAGGACTTGGGCCCTGTCTGAGCAAAATCAGATGCCAAATGAAAACATCTCACCCAGGGTAAGTAAAGTGTTTATCATTTAATAGAAAGAGCTGCTCTACTGATTTGAATGCATTTTATTCCTGTTTGTCACAAAACAATGTAAAATTTAAATTACTTTGAAAGATACTATTCATGTACTTCTGAATGACAGCTACGGCTGGGAAGGAAATCTGGTTTTGAAAAAGGCCCAAATAAACCATAAGCTGTTCTAATTATAGAGTGAGACTGATAATAGTAAGAGGCACTAATGGGACTCTGGACAGCTGGATAGGGAAATCCGATATGTAGGCTATTGCACAGGTCTTATCAAAGTAATGTTTCTTTCAACCCAGAAAGTTTCTCAACTACCTATTGTGAACAGGGAATGCTTTGATTTACTTTCTTTTCAGTTTATACTCAAAGAACAAAATTGTTATCCACTTATGGTGCTGGAAATTTAAAACAAATCAACAGGGGTTTGCTCTGAATTTATAACAAGGAGGGGAATTTAATCCAGAGAATTCATGTTACAGAGGTGAACGGAGCTTTGCTTTTTAAAAATAAAACAATGAAAGAGTCAGATATTCCAGCTGAAATGTAAAAACAAGTTAAAAATAAAAAGCCCAAATGGTACTCTCTGTGTACTTTCATATTTTATGCTGTTGGTAGAAAATCAACTAGGGAAATCAGTATAGTTGTACAGACTGATAGGATGCTCCACTGGTTTTCATAAGTGGGATAATTGGATCATACTTTTTATTTCACGTAGAGAAATAAGAATAAGAATAAGAATAAAGACTGAAGATACATAAATGTATATATGAATATTAAATAATGAATAATCTTGTTATCACCAACTTTACTGATTTGAAGGTGCATAGCTAATTGCGCAGAAAAAAACATTTATGACAAATAACCACAAGCTTTTTCCAGTTCCACATGCTTTTCTTCATCTTTATTATTTAATCAAAAATGTCTCCCAGTTCTGAGTAGTAGACTGACTTTAATCTCACCACTGGGGTGTCTTAAGCAGTCAAAAATCACTGAATTCTTCTGCCTGAAAAACATACATTGGTTTCTCTGGTTTTATAGTACATAAAATTCCAATCACATTTTAGCAGCACATAATGTTCTTATGATGGGGAATACCCTTCTATTGAAATTACCCTACTGAGAGTTTCTTGACAATATGTATTACCATGGTTTGCAGGAGGCATTGTTGTAAATCCCTTGTAAATTGTAAATCCCAGAACCCTCTTGGCGAGGAACAGCTATAACGTTACTGTAAGTGCCATGGCCAAATTTCAGATTGGCTAGTTAGACTCTTGCTACCTGCAGTCAGTATGTATTCCTTCTGTTTGTGTGTCCATGACTGAAACTTTACATTAGACAAAAATTAAGTAGGAAAGAAGTATCGATGTACACAAAAGGGCTAGAGATGAGCACAAAGCAAACGCCTGGTTTTAAACATGCATGAATGAAGATGAAATTTAGGTGTAAGTTCAAAATTATGTGGTCCTGAAAATGAACCAAACAAAAGCATCCCATCTGGAAACTACTCTTCAAAGTACAAGGAAAATGTGGACAGCTTCTCACATCTCCTATATAGTAAGCCAGAAACTCCTCAGCAATCTGCTTGTGTAACCTAAGAAAGGCAAGAAAGAATCAACCTTTTGATTGATTGACCTCCTATTGCTGCACATAGGTTTATGTAAAAGGGCACTGTGGTATTAGCTGGAGCCCTCCATTTGAGACAGCTCTGCCAGGAGCAAGGTGAGGAACTCGTAGCAAAAACCACAGCTGACTGCTTTTGAAGAGCATTGTATTTTCCCTCTCCATGTGGTGAATCAGGTCTGCTGAGGTACATAGCACCCAGAGAACCACAGCACTGATTACCCAAGGATTTACACTTCCCCTTAGTGCCAAGTTGCCTCTAACTGGACCTTTGCAGTCTGTCTTGTGCAGCAACTGCTGTTCTGGGTGACTTCTCCTTCCATTAGATGGTCAATGTGGGAGGCTTCTGACCCCTCTCATGACCTCATGGTCTAGCCCCAGGTGAAATTATTTATTTATCTAATGCTTCAAAGATGTTTAATTAATAATAGGTCCTAAAAGCCAGCTGTGCCAGCTGTATGATATTACGTACTGTATAGAGAGCCAGGAGGCTTCAAGTTCACAGTGTGTCATTCAAGAGCTGGTCTCTGTTTAGTGTTCAGCCAGCACCCTCCTTACAAGGTACTGGTGTCACTCCTGAATTACAGAGCCCATGTCTATGGCCTGTCAAATGCCAGTGATGTTGGTGAAGTTCTGCTGGAACTGGCAGGTTCAGAGGGATTTCAGGGCATATGCAAAATACTTAATGTTTATGCTGACACCCCAGGAAGAATGGCATGTGGTGGTTGTATATTTCTAGAACTTTTTTTTTCCTGCTGATTAGATCTACTGTTTATTCTGCCATTATTTTGTTTTTGCTCATGTCAGAACAGCCTGTTCCCATAAAATTCGAGATTCTTGGTTTGCTCTTCCTGACATAATGGAGTCATGAATGGAGTTAAATCCAGTTGGCAGCCGGTCACAAGCAGTGTTCCCCAGGACTCAATTTTGGGGCCAGTCTTGTTTAATGTCTTTATCAATGATCTGGATGAGGGGATTGAGTGCGCCCTCAGTAAGTTTGCAGATGACACCAAATTGGGCAGGAGTGTCGATCTGCTTGAGGGTAGGAAGGCTCTGCAGAGGGATCTGGACAGGCTGGATCGATGGGCTGAGGTCAACTGAATGATGTTTAACAAGGCCAAGTGCTTGGTCCTGCCCTTGGGTCACCACAACCCCCTGCAGCACTACAGGCTTGGGGAAGGGTGGCTGGAAAACTGCCCAGTGGAGAAGGCCCTGGGGGTGCTGGCTGACAGGTGGCTGAACACGAGTCAGCAGTGTGCCCAGGTGGCCAAGAAGGCCAACGGCATCCTGGCTTGTATCAGCAATAGCGTGGCCAGCAGGAGCAGGGCAGGGATGGTGCCCCTGTACTCAGCACTGGTGAGGCCACACTTCGACTATTGTGTTCCCTTTTGGGCCCCTCAGTACAAGAAGGACATTGAGTTGTTGGAGCGTGTCCAGAGAAGGGCAACGAATCTGGTAAAGGGTCTGGAGAACAAGTCTGATGAGGAGCGGCTGAGGGAGGTTGTAGTGAGGTGGGTGTTGGTTCCTTCTCCCAAGTAGCTATCGATAGGATGAGAGGAAATGGCATCAAGTTACGTCAGGGGAGGTTTAGATTGGATATTAGGAGAAATGTCTTCACTGCAAGAGTGGTCAGGCATTGGAACAGGCTGCCTAGTGAGGTGGTAGAGTCACCATCCCTGGGGGTGTTCAAAAAATGTGTAGATGTGGCCCTTCGGGACATCGTTTAGGGGGCATGGTGATGTTGGGTTGACGGTTGGACTTGATGATCTTAGAGGTCTTTTCCAACCTTAATGATTCTATGATTCTATAAATTTATGTCACTTCTAGATAATTTTAAATTTTATTGTACAAAAAGGAGATAAGCAGAACTGACACAGAACTTCCAAGTAATCGGGTAATCTGGTTGCGCACAGAAAGTATTTTGTCTAGCACGTCATGCCTGTGCTTTGTTAGATTCCAGGTAGCCCAAATTGCCAGGATTGCATAGGCCAATGAAGCTGTTCATCTTTTGGGCCACTGGCCGTGTTCAATATGTTAAGATGGTAGGCAACTGCTGTTGTGTGGGATGTCCTAGAAGCTGTCATGTGTAATGGAGAACTGTGGAGTGTTTCGTTGCTGGGGTACTCTTAAGTTTAGAGCTCCCTGCTCTGCAGCAGGTATGGAAGTGCAGGTGCTAGTCATGTGCACTGCACTCCAACACTGTCATGAAGGAGAGGATGTGTGCTGGGAGCAACATGCAGAAAGATGTAGGAAAAGGGTGGCAAGGTAAGAGGGGAGGGAAGATTTGGGTTACACAACAAAGGAAGAACAAAAGGCAACTGTTTGAAAGGGTGTAAGAACAGTTATGATGGGTTAACTCTGCCCATGAAGAGTTAGATTGAAACCCAGCAAATGGTTTCACGTAGGCCAATAAACAGCTGTTGCATCGGAACTGGTTTAGTGGCTGGCTTTGAATACAAAATGGGTGAGGACTTCTGTTGCAAACCAGTAATAAGTAAGAATTACTGTGCATGCCCAACACATCATTTTCAGTCAGTTTATAGTTGTTTCATTTTTCATTGAAATGTTTTTAAAGTACATCTCTGCCTCTTGTTTCATTTGAGTGAATAGTTGCTGGAAAAATGAAGGCTTTTTGGTTATCTGAGCTCAAAACTTAGTCAGTTATAATTTCTTATGAGACATGTATTCTTGCTCCCTCTTGGTGCAACTTGCCACCACTTACAGGTTTTTTTGCTGGAATTTTGAAAAAACAGTTTGCCTAAATCTTTTTCCTATGGCGGAGGAAGCTGGGATCCAAATCTCCTCCAACTTTGAATCTTAGCAGGAATTAGGTCTCTCATCTGTCAAAGTTTTTCACTTCATTGGAAAGTTTTGCACTCTGTATAAAATACTTCAGTAGTCCTTGGGTGCAAAATAACTCTCCTTCAAGTGATTAGCATGCTTTGCTTCTGAATATTATATTCATACTATGTGCTACAGATCTAAAAGGAGAGTTGGAGAGGCTACACCTCATCCTTTCTAATAGGCCAGAGTGACTGGTACATTTGCTTGAAAAGGTGGTCTTGCCTCAGACTTTTGCTCTGAGTCTGGCTGAGATGAGAGCTGAACATTTCCAGGGAATGGTCTGAGCCTGAGCAGTGTGCTAAGGGGCAGGAGCTCTGCAGCAGAGCAAAGAGTCCTAGTCTGAATAACTAGAGCTCATGCATGCTGTGACACCAACCTTGCTGGCAGATAACACCCCATTTTGTCACTTGTGTTTTAGTTGGCTCCAGTCTTTCCTGGGAGACACACAAAAAACCCCGTCTGTTGGAAAATCCTCACCACTTCAGAGCATGGACTCATGACAGCTGTGCATGGTCAGCCTATTGCTCTATGTTGTTGTCAAAGGCAGAGAATTCGCCTTCTGTCCTTTGAAATACTATAGTTCTTATTTAACTTCCTCTTTTTCTGCCTCTTCAGCAGGAATAGCAGGATGCTAGCAGGGTGTGCCTGTGAGTAAGCATCTGCAGGATAAAATATAGCACATATCTTTCGTTTCACCTGTCTGAAGCAGTTGAAATAACTGCAGGTATTGAGTTCTTTTAGCTAATCCAAGGTAGGTGTGCCATTTAACGCAGAGTGTTGTTTTATGAAAAAGGAATTTGAGTGGCATTGCTTGAAACAGGGAAATAGAAAGAGCCACTAAGCTACTGCTGGAGAGCAATGTAAACCAAAAGCAGTTCCAAACATGGTGGATTTGGGGGAGCTCTAATCCAGAGGCAGCGATATACTTATTGTCTGTATTCTGGGGATGGTTTGTTACAGTCCATTTGTACAAAGAGAGGGATATAAATGTCACATGAAGACTTTATTTACAGTGGAGAATTACCTTGCTAAACTATTTCCTCTTTAAAAGCAGTGAGAAACCATGAGGTAAAATTAATCATCTCATTTCAGAGATGAACTTTTTGCTTTCATTAACAGAAATGGTTCAGCTGATCAGGTGAGAGTCTGATGTATAAATTATCCCTACATTTTGTAGGTGAAAGAGAATAAGAATAGCCTTGACTGTTTCCTACTGAGTTTATTTGCATGTGAATGTGACAATTTGTCACTCAGTCCAGAAAGGAACTTTGTCACTGTTGGGTGAAGATGGTCCATTTCTCAGGTATGGCAAAGGGAGCAGAGAACAGCAGCTGACTCAGATTGTACTGCGAAGATTCTTGTGGTGCTCTGAGGTGTCTTTAAAAAAACCATGTGGCAAAGGGTCATTTTAACTCCAACTTTACTCATACCTTTTTATCACACAGCAGTAAGGTGATTTAGCTGCCTTTCTGTTCTTTGCTTTATTACAACCTAATGTATTTGGCTTTCTTAAGTGTTTTGTCATGTTCTGAAGATCCCAACTTTATATATTTATTTAGGAGATAATTATGATGTGCCTGTCCGTTTTGTTATCAAGAAATACTGATAAGTAAAGATAGTGCCAATATCACTATTGACTCTAGCTAACAACATAGAATTTCTGCAGAGCAGAAGTATATTTTTTTAATTTTGCCTTAATTCCAAATCAAAGCTCTTGTACTGATGTTTCTGTTTAACCTTCACTCTATCAAAATATTTTGTTTGGAATGATATCATTCTTTTAATAAGTCTCTGAACATAATTTGTTGTGACACATGAGATGTCAAGAGAGGAAATTGTAGCTCTGGTCCTGTATCATAACACAACCTCCATTGACCTTATTGTTAGCTGCCATATTTAATTTTTCTCTCTATTTCTATATGTCTTGGTCAGCAGTCTAGTTTACCCCGATATCTTTCCCCTTGGCATGTATGTATTGCATTCCCAAGTGCATTACTTTGCTTTTTTCAAAATCTAATTTTGTTTTATTTCCTGCTCAGATTCATATTTTTTTGAGTTTGTCTGTATATAAGGTATGTGTGGCTCACCTCTGAGATGCAGTGGCTCCTCTGGCTTCCTTCTTTGAATGGAAACCAGGGTGAAAAGAGGACCAGCAAGAGCCCAGGCCTTGTCTTGAAATGCGACTGGAATGTGGCTGCAGGGCACGCTGGGTCCCAGGAACTGGGAGCACTCCCAGGCCGCCTGGGTCTGTGTGGTCTTTGAGTTCCTTTAGGCTGTTCCAGAAGCTGGCACTTGCAGTTTTCACAAGTGTGCTTACTCTTTCATCTTCCAGTTCAGTAATGAAATTAAATAACACAGCTTGCTCAGGTGCTATATTCCCATGCCTCATACACTGAAAACTCTCCTTAAGAATCAAGTATTTATTTAGTGAAACCCTCCCAGATATGGTACTAATTGTATTTTGTTCAGGTTCTTGAACTGCCCCACTCTCCTTAGTATCTGATATTGTTTAGTCTCTCTGGAGATGGTTTTATTAGATGGCCCGAACAATGACTGATGGAGGTAATTACCTAAACTTCCTTCTGAACACCAAGAGTAATCCTTCCCAGTCAGGCTTCCTGTGCTGTTTTTCCTGCTTTGTAAATGTGGATCTCAGAGTATCAATTCATCACCTTCCACGGGCTGAATTAGTTTATCTTAAAAATCATGAAACAAGCTAAAAACTGAAAAACCACCACACTACAGGCTGCACCAGACTGAAGTTTACTTTTGTATAATAAGTAACTGCTGGGTCAGTTTCAACCCAGGCACAAGTCTGGAACCAGAGTACCTGTAGGATTGCATCCTGTTGATGCAGTTATATACGTTGAAACACAGCCAGTCTATACAACATTCGTTAGAATGCCCCCCAGGTATTTGCTAATGCTTGTTAATTCAGTGTTATTTAAAGCCAATCACTGAACAGCACACAGCTTGCAAGCTTAAGAGCCAGTCAGATTCAGAAATGATCTCTTTTAACTTCAGGGAAGCTGTCATTCCCACCAAAATGGGATCCACTGCAACTCATAAAAACAAGAGTGAATATGGGATACTGAGTGCAAATGCCAAAACAAGAGGTAGGGTGCAGGGCAGCTAGAAAACATAAACGGATCTCTCTTTATTGCCACAAGAGAGTCAATGACTTTCAGAGCCAGAGCTTTGTTTTCAAAAAATTATATTGTTGATTTAGTCCTGATTTAAACTTACGCATAGCTTACATAGTAACTCTACAAACATAGTATGGCAGTAAAAGCATTAAAAGAAACAGTAAAAAATGTAACGTGTTGACCACTAAGTTGGATAATATAGTGGATTGAATAGAAGATCTCCAGATCTGAAAATTAACCAGCCCAGCTGGGGCTGAAGGGACTGATCAGTTTTGCCATAACATTTCAGGCCACAGATTGGGTGCTGTTCCTCGGTTCCTGGTGGCTTGAAGAGGCGACTTTAAACATGCAAAAGGTGTTTCAAGAGGTGACTTGAAACATTCTGGGGGAAGCTCACTTCACCTGTAAAATGTTTTGCAGATCTGTAGGTCATCAGTTTGGTCATCCATGTCTTCTAAATCTGCACAGAGACTGTCAGATGAAAACGTTGCTGATATCAGATTGCCATGAAGAAGTAGAAGCCTTTTAAATTTCTTCTTCTTTTCTCCATGTTCTCCCCTCTTTCCTTCCATAACTCAGAGGTGACAGAAGTGCTTACTTACTCCCTATGGTCCTTCTTTGCTTTTCATTTAATTGTTCCTGTCAGGCTTTGGAACACAATGGGTCTTGTTAGCAGAGCAAAAAAAACTAAGGAAATGTCCTCCTTACCATCATGATTTTGCAACAGATTAAAAAGAAAGCTCTGGTTTTGAAGTGGCTGATTCCATTTTCCTTTTACATAGCTATTATGTAACTGACTTACCTCCTTTATTCACGGTAACCATGGCTTTGTAATGAAGGTACATGGACTGTATATTTCATGTATGAGTTTAAATACAGAAATGTGATTTCATCCTTCTGTCATCACACACCAAGCAGTTTGTTACACACGCACAAATAAAAATGGCTTGTTCTACTGCAGTCACATAATCAAATTCTCTAGTTTGTTACCATTCTTTTGTCACCCCTGAAGTCGAGCAGACTGTCCAGTAATTGGGGTGATTGTTAAAATATATGGCATTAAACAGTAGAAATCTTCTGTGAGAACAGGGAACAAAAAACCAAATCAAGATGAATAGTTCTAGGACTGTTTTAGCTGAAATAAATCTTATCTAAGAAAATACCAAAGTTAAAGCCAGCAAGATTTTCTAAAACATGTTGAAAGGATTTGGATATAAATACTTTCAAACAAAAATAACATGGAGCTGATTACCACATTCCCGAGGAGCACATATCCCTGTTAAATATCAATTAAAAAAATCAATAAATGTGCCACTATGAGGCTTCAGATTGCATTCTGCTTTCAGACCTATTTTTGTCAAATGCAAGGCAAGGCACTCCATTACAAGCCCTCTTTTGTCATTCTATTTATTTTCCAGCCATCAAAACGTGTGTCTAGACTCTACAGTGCTGCATGTCTATAAATGCTTGAGACAGACAGATGCCAACATGGACAGACACACAGATTAGATAGATAAAAGGGTTCTTGAAATCATCAGCCCGCTTTCCAGTGGGCATGAGAGCGCTGTCTATTTTCAGTTTCATACCAGCAGCAGGTAGGGACTGGCTGATCATATGTCTAACATACTTAGCAAGAATTCCACAGGTTTTAGTAAAAGCTGTGATTGAGGCTGTTGTGGCTGTAAGGAATAGAAAAATAAACTCTGCTTTCCAGAGGTTTGCGGGGGAAGTGGAAGTGGCAGAAGGAGCATTAGGCTCAGACCAAATGCTCAGAACTGACTGAGAAGAGAACTGGAACTGACTGTAGAGACATGTCCAGGCCCACATCCCGTCTTGACTTCAGAGAAGGTGTGCATCTAAGCTTAAAGACCTAGAGACTGGCATCTTCTCCTGCAGAGCAGACTTGAGCTGGAGACCAAGGCATTGGGATTTTGAGGGGACTGCAGTTGTGGAGCTGAGATTCCTAGGCTCAGGGTTTCTAGGTAAGTATGCACCGGCCAAGGAGTTTTGAAGACAGTGTGGTGGCAACTGCATGGTGCTTGGGGTGGGAACAGCAGTTAAAGTCATTGACAAAAATTTTCTATATCTCTTCCTTCCCCATTGTCCACAGCATGTAGTCAGCTCCACATCCTACTCAAGCTGAATGGAGAAACAGGAAGGATGAAAGGAATTGCAGCTGAAGTGGGTGGCTTTTGCAGCAAAGGAAAGCAATATTTACTACAGCCGGTAATCCTTTTACCATGAACTTACGGAAACTAAGAACCTAGTGTCTGAGCAGCCCCTGCCTCTACCTGAGCACACATCAACTCATGGGAAATCCTTCATTACATATCCTTCACTAAGTAACAATACTTGCTTCTTTTCAGAATCGCTTCTCTGAATTATGTGTCTGCCAGCAATCATTACGCATTTACAGCTCTGCTGTAACCCAGAGGACTCACCCGTTATGTATCACAGTTGTTCATTTCAGCCATCCAGCACATCATTACAAGTTAACAAATAACTGTGGAGGGAACTGGGACTTACGAGGAAAAAAAACCGGCCCAAAACACATATGAAGTTGAGTTTGTGGCTGCATAAAAGCCAAAAAATGTAAAATGTCTGCAAATATCGGTGTTTTTTAAACTCAGTCTGATGTTTTTTAGCATTTCTTTATTTCTGTTGGGAGTAGGTGCAAAGCTTCAGACAACCACTAGAAAGATACGTGGTCAAAGGTACAAACTAATTCATGAGGTCCATGTTGTTATAGCCTGTTAATGGCTATTTGAAAGTAAATATCTTTTTTCAAAGGTTGACTGCGAAATTGCTCTCTACTTTTACGGATTGTTCTGGCAAATGAATGGTAACCAAAAGCATAAAGCATAATTCCTTTAGGAAACAATGCATTTTTGTCTAGTAAAAAATTGTAGGCTTCTTCATCTATGGTTTGCTATGGGTGAAACATGCTCACCACTTCCGTGGAATTGATTTAGAGCTGAAGAGGACTAGAGAAAATCTTGGAGAACAAAAGTTTGGCAGGGACTCCGGAACAAGAATTTAAGAATGAGAATTCAGTTCTGAGGGGAATGGTGAACAGTTTAACAGATTTTGTATGCCAGGCAGATGGCAGCACTTTCTTCATCCCATGCAAGCCCAAACATCAGCCAGTTGTTCTCTTTAATAAGGTCTGCACTCCTTGCATAAATTCAGTTCAGTTTGGCTTAGTTTAATTGAGGAGTGGATTGTTTCTACATAAAGTGAGATTTGGAATATTTTGATATAGAAGAATAAAGGAGATGCAGGAGGAATATGGATTTTTATTTCCTTCCCCAATTTTCCCAGCAGTGTCCGTAGGGTTGCAATGCATGTCTCATTGCTAGAGGAGGGCTGAATATGCCTTATATTGAGCAATTCATTACCACTTGGACAGAGGCAAGATCTGGAATGATCTCTGGCACTCCCTTTTGAAGTGGGACTTGCCACGTCAAGGGGTCAAAGGTGACCAAAGACGGATTTCGAAGATGGCTTAAAACTGACCCAGAGATGTTAATTTCTTGGTAGGAGTCTTGTTCTGAGGTACCTAGCATGGCAGATGTGGGTGCATTCTCTGAAACTTTTCAAGGCTGATACATATTAAGAAAGCATCTTTGTGAAACTTAAGATAACAATACTCATGATGGAACCAAAGGGGAAGGCAAGCTCCCAAAAAACTAGTTGGGTAGTTCCAGCAACTCATCAGTTTGGATTATGTAATAATTACATAAGTATGGTGGGACACTCCAACTGCTGGCAAAGACATAGACATGACTATTTTATTTTATTTTATTTTATTTTATTTTATTTTATTTATTTTATTTTATCTGTTTTTAACTAGCTGGACTATATCAATCATTGATCTTCATCTCGATTAAATTTTATATTTCTCAGCATTTGGATCCAGATCTGAAACAGCCAGGGTTCAGGGCTGTTAAGGCCCAGGAGTTTGATTTCAGTCCATTAGGTCGATAGCTACAAGTCAGAAAATTGACAATTGACAAATAATAATAATAAAAAAAAATTAGGTACCTTTCAAGCCAGGTATCTAGTTCAGGCCTGTGTCAGGCAGCAATTCTAATTTTTAATTACATTTCTTTTTTGTTTCTTCTTTGTAGAATCAAGGTGCTAATCTTAAAATCTTTACCCAGAATTGTGAGAGACTATGTATGGAGCCTGAAATAAAAAAGGAAGGCATCTTCATGACTTGTGAGAGTGCAGGAACCATCCATCCAGCTTCAGAAATGCTCTGTGCTGAAAAGACATTACAAGCAAAAAATGCAAATTTACAGACCTATTCTCAACACCATGCTCCTTGTGATGAAAGAGAAAGTTGTCACCAACAAGTCTTTTGTGAACAAGGAATTAATATTATTAGTACCGGCAACAAATCAAAGAATGGTGTTTCACCTTTTCATTTACGGGATACAGACTTTGTTCCTGATAAACAAGAATGTTTATGTGCTGTTCTTTCTTCTGCAAAGCTATGTGATGAGCCAAGGGAGGGAGAGGAAAGGTATAGTTTTGACTCACATGATAGCAATGACACAGATATTCTCTGCAGTCTATCATGTGATGAATCTCTGTGTGAAGCTAATACCAAGTCAGTCCTGGAATCTGGAGAACCTGAGTGCAAAGGAGGTGCTGATATATCTGCAGTGCATGACAAGCTGTGGAAACTTCTTCATGAAGATGACTCAGACTATCAAATCCCACTTGAAAACCGGGGGATCACAAGTTTAGAAATTAGGCCGACAGATATCAAAGTCACAGAACGGAACTTTGTACAGAAGACCTGTGTTGATCATCCTTTGCCAATAAATTTGATGGAAGAGCAGGAACCTATTACACAGCCAGCTAGCAGACAAAGAACAGAGAAAGAAGACTGCAATGTTTCTAATAGCCTACTTAAAACAGATGAAGCGTGTAACAGTGCATCCATAGGAAACATTTGTCTTGCACAAGTAATAGAAACAGATGGTGTCTGTCTAGATTCTAGCACTGGAAATAAAACAGAAACACCATCCATTTGTGTTTCAGCAAATACTATCCACTTAAACACAGGGGAGTGCTTGGAGCAGAAGCCAAATCAAACGTTAACTGACAGTAATGGATCCACTCAAATGACTGTTGCTTCGGAAGGAAAGCTTACCACTAATAATGCTTACCAAACATGTGATGTAGTTTCTCCTCAAAGACTGAAAAATGCTCAGAATAGTAATTTAGCATATGACAAAGAAAACCCAGCTTACATGTCAGATAAGTCGCATGGGACAATTGGACAATTACTTCATACTGAGCACAATGTATCTTTGATAAATGAGTCTGTAACTGGTAAAGGGTGTTATTTTAGAGGCTGTTATCCAGCAATAAAAGAGCTGGCTTATTTCCCCAAAGAGAAGGACAGGGAAAATACCAATCAGTTTACACGTGAAGAACGCTCTACTGTTAACACTCTACACAAAAGTTATGAAAAGAATTTACAAGAAAAAGAAAATCCCTCAGACTTGAATGCACAAAATGACACTATTTCTGACAGTTGTCATCTTTCAAAAAATCATGACTGTCAAGATTTTCAAGTTGTTTCTAATGCACGGAAATACAGTTACCTAATGCAATTGCCTAATTTAATTAAGACTCCTGAAACCATAATACGTAAGAGTCTACCCCAAAATATAGACCAACTGACAGAAATAGAAAAACAAGAAGTGGCATTCACTCCTTCTTCTGAAGATCCGTTTTTAAGAGGTTTTTATGTAGAAGTGCTCGGATACGAACCATGTAAAGCAGGAGGAGAACAGAGAGATATTTGCATAGGTGATGAACAAAGGGCTGAAACTTCCTGTGACTCAGGAGTTAGTCAGGTTTCAGAGAGACAGACTGCAGTTTCCCCTCATAATACATCAGAACAACATGTATTTTTTCTTCAGAGCACCTTCAAGTCTGATGAAGAGTTAAAAACAGAATCTTCAGAAAATCACACATATGCATCTGGAAGTGTAACATCAGTTAGTACGCCACTGCCTAGAAGGGCTCAAAACGTATACCACAGCATAGCAAATGAGGATTATAGAGATAACAGTAATCAGTTAGATATCCAACAACTGACTGTAAAAGAAACATTGCCATTCTTCACACCTGTAAGCCAGTCAGAGGGCCTTCTTAGCAGTATATCAGCAATGGGGTGTCCTGGCACAGGAAGTCAAGTAAAAACTGAGTCCACACAAACTGCAGTCAAAGAAGATGAAAACTGGAGTACGCTGGAAACTTTCTGCAAAGCATTGCAGGATCAGTTCCATAGAGAACCTGAAGAAAACAAGGAGGAAGCAGTCTTGTGTGAAAATAAACAAAAGATTCAAAGAGCTATTGAATATAACCCAGATGAAGGTGAAACTAAGTCTCCTTTGCACACTTTAATTGGTTCCAAGGCTCAGAGACAGATTATGAATATTAGCACTAAGCAGTCCTGTCCTGACTTGATCTCTTCCAGCAAGCTAACTGAGGTTGGTAATTCAATTAAGTCTACTAGGTATGGTAAAGATGAAGAAGCTATGACATCAGAGAGTGTAGCAAGTGGTTTAGTTAATTTGCCACCAGTTGATTCAGGGAACAACCAGTATTTTGAAGAGCAACCACCATACAGCAGAACTCAGCCATTCTCCTTAGCGTTGACCGCATATGATCCATTCCCAGTCAACACGGAAAGGCTAAGAAATCAAGAAGGGTCAAAATCCTACCAGACATCACCAACTGTTGCTGAGCCTGAGCCCATCAAATGTAAGCAAGACACAGCAAAAGCTGGGCATTTAGCGACTGGAGCTAAGAAGAAATTACCACCAGCAACACTGTCAAAAAAACCCCGACTGGAGGAGAGAGGAAATGCCAGCAAGGATCCTAGCTGTGTTAAAAAGTCTGTGAAGAGTGAGGCAGGCATGATTCATAAGGAAGATAGAAAAGAGCAAAGGAAACTAATTTTGAAAAAGGATAGCAAAGGTAAGAGAAAACTGATTTTCATTTTCTGTCCTTTCTCATCGTTCTGGCTACAGTATGAAATTCACATTCGTTAAACACACTGCAAGCCTCCATCTGTCTGAGTCATATCAACTGAAGGTGTCCTGCCCTCGCTGATGTTAATTTCCAATTCTGTGAACTTAGTAACTAGTGCTGTCCCCATGCCACAGAGCTGAACCCTCCCTAACATCCTTTTCCTTGCTAGCAAATGTATTACATTATGAACTTTTTAACCTGTTTGACATAGTTACTTCTTCATTTGTCTCTTTGAGTAAGTTTTCAGGGATGTATAGTGTAATGGTACCACATAACCACACACAACATAGCAATTGCAAGCCCAGTACTTGAGTACTTGTGTGTTGTTACGTTCCCCACAGGGCTGTGTTCCCGGTTATGCTACTATATTGTGGCTCCCAAATGCAATTAACCTCTCTTGGTTACCAAATGGTTTTATTGCTAGCAAAGTACTGTTGTTATTAGTAGAGTGCCACTGATAAACATAAGGTTTTGCAGTCCTATCTGATGACTGATGGCTGGTTCTGCATTCCTTTTCACCACTGTTGGTCATCAATGACACTGATGAAATTAGCAATATTAAACTGACATAGAAAACATAGTTGGAATGAGATTCAGGTTGCTTGTCAGAGTCTCTAGGAGGTTGCTAACTGGTAAAACAAAATGCAGGCAGGAGTAGCAACAGTGTAACAGCTAGACAGATGATGTATTTGTGGTTTCTGTGGATACTTTGCAAGGACCAAGGTCTTATTTTTGCCTCTTGACATTACATTTCATGTTCACATCATAAAACAATTTAATAGGTCAGAGCAGGACTGAACAGTGACTAAAGGTAAGCTACACAACTATGAAGCTCTTCAGAGATTCTAATTACAGTGTGGTCTGGTGATAGTTCTACTTTTGCAATCACATTTAAAAAAAACCCAAACTTTTCTCTGTTCCAAGATACGTCCTTTGCCAGAGAACCAAATGTGTGGGAGGAGAGACACATTCCTTCAAAGCAAAGGAAGCAAACTGCAATTACTGAGGAATGCCTGATCTTTTTCCATGTACCTGAGGCTATGCTTGAAAAATGTTTTAAACATTCAGGCTTGCATCAGATAAGACTGGATTTTCTTAAACTGCTTCTGATCTGATTTAGTCTAGACTGAAATGAATGTATGTTTGTACTTTAGAGAATTGTGTGGACCTTTGCCCAGCATTGTGGGAAGATTGGTATGGTTAGCCTGGTATATGCTCAGTGTTCTCTTTTGTCTTATTTTCAGCTGCAGGAGGGACGACTTTGTAGTTAGGGCAGGGAATCTGGAGCTGCTAGTTCTATTTACAGTTCTGTCACATACTGTCTGCGTCATTTTAGCCCTGATTCAGCAAGATTCTTAGGCCTAAGGACTTAAGTGACTACAGGTTAAACATAGCAGTGAATTCCAGGTGTCTGACCCTTCGACTTGGATCAAGCATTCCTTCAGCATTAGATGGGGAAAGTTAGACTGCTGGAATGGGATCCCTGAGGGAGTTGTGTCGTGCCAGCTCATTCGGAGTGCAGCAGCTCAGAATTAACACAGTAGGAAACATAACATCTTGCATTTTACATCCCTTACATCTAGCAGGGATGTCTCACTTGAGCGCAGGGATGTGTCATGATCCCAAAACCTTTCCCTAAGTATATATTCATTCCCTTTCTTTCCAAGTACCCTCCATCTTCCTGCTCATGCCATGCCCACATGCAGAAGACGCTGGAGCGTTCTTTGAGCCAGAAAACAAGTCTTAGCAGAGAACAAGGTTATCAGGACCTTCCCCAGGCTGGGCAGAGTGCTCTCTTTCTGTAATAAGAGTGATTCTTGGATTTGTTCTGCACATGGTCAATGTTTAGCAAGAGAACTGTGTCCTACAGCTGGAAAGGCAGGGGCTTTCTTTAGAGGTGGGAAATTAATCCTTTGAAACTGAAGAGGGAAGCAAAGGCCACTGACATCACCAAATACAAATATCTAACCACTAAGTGTGGGTTCCTCCCTCCAGCTGTGTTTTAAAGGAAATGGTGCCATCACTGCATCTTACAAAGAGTCTCATCTTGGCAGTGTGCGTTAGGTGTGTTCCAAGAACACCTTGGAGAATGAGCATCTCCTGGGATTTAAAGTCTTCTTCCTCAAATGCTGTGATCGGTTAAAAAAATCTACTAGTTTCAAGTATTCAGTTAATATGAATTCTCATTATGTAACCATATGGTACGCTGTACCTTTGTGATGTCTTTTTTTACTGATAAAACCAGCTGGTCCTTTAGTCAGAGAGAATTAGTTTTGATTAAGAAATTATTTTTTATGTTGATGGCTTTTCAGGCTAGAACTTTCCTTGGGTCCTATTCCATAAATTCAAAATATCTTTGCATTGAAAACATTTCCATTGACTGCGTGGGGCACTGAATCAGTCCTTTAAAACCTCTGTATTTTAAAGCTTTGGTTTCTGCATCAGAAGAAATCAAAATTATTTACCAGTGTTGTCAGATTCATATTCTTAACATCTGCAAATCATTCTGGGATTCCTTTAAAATGCCAAAACAATATCATTATCTTTTAATCCTAAACTGTGGCTCTTCTGTTTCAAGCTCCCAAGCTGCTGAAGAAAATCCAAGCAGAGTTGTTCCCTGACTGCTCTGGAAATATTAAGCTATGCTGTCAGTTTGGTGACATTCATGGTGACTCCACCATTACATGGACTAAAGATTCCAAGTTACTAGCTCGACTGCAGAGAAGGTGAGTGAATGTTTCTGAAGGACTGGTAGTTTCTGAATAGGTTTGGGGAAAATATGGCAGTGATTCACTCTTGTACGTGTTAAGAGGATTAGTATGATAGGTGCAAAAAATAAGTTTAAATAGGGTAATTTAGAAGCATATCTTCACACAGTGTATTAATATTGGTCATAGTTTGCAGTCCATCACCAGTAATTCCTCTCAGCCTGTTCATAACCAGTCTCATCTAACTTTCAAGTTCTGTAAAAGATCAAATGAAGTTTGAAACTCAGCACCCAGCCAAACAACATAAACACGCTTGGTTAATATGTGGGAGGCCGTCTGTCCTTGTGTGGTGGAAGTGAATTGCTGAAACAACTAACATGTAATGTAGAGCTTGGCATGATTATTCCGCAGCAGCAATACAGACTCGGGAATGAATGGATTGAGAGCAGGCCTGCAGAGAAGGACTTGGGATACTGGTGGACAAAAATTTGGATGTGAGCCGGCAATGTGCACTTGCAGCCCAGAAAACCATTCATATTCTGGGCTGCATCAGAAGAACTGTGGCCAGCAGGTCAAGGGAAGTGATTCTTCTCCTCTACTCTGCTCTCATGAGACTCCACCTGGAGCGCTGCATCCAGCTCTGGGGTCCCCAGTACAGGAAAAACATGGACCTATTAGAGCAGGTCCAGAGGAGGCCACGAGAATGATCCGAGGGCTGGAACACCTCTCCAGTGAAGAAAGGCTGAGGGAGTCCCTTCCAACTCAGGACATTCTATGATTCTGTGATTCTATGTGAAAACATTCATGGTCTAAGAGGATTTTTCACTCAGGCATAGCACTGCTTCAGTGTGGTTTTATTGCTGCCAGAGCCAGCTTGGGTCTGCAAGTACTCTAACTGCATTCACATGTCATTGCACCCCTGTTAATAACATCTGCCTTTGATCCATTTGTGAAACTGCATACACAGACATCAGAGAGTAAATACCTAGCTTGAAAAAAGCAAAGGAACAGAGAAAGCTGAGTGAGGAGTCAGTACTGAGGAACAGCATAGAACATTTTGGGCTTTTATATGTTCATACTTTATATAATTGGCCATGATATTGATAGGAGTATTAGAATGCCTTTTGGTGTGATTTAATTATTTTTAGATTTGATTGAGGTACTTTGCTCTCAGAATGTAGTAGGATCACCTATTGTGAAACACGTAATAGGCTGAATGCTTCTAAGTAGGGTGGAATAAAATATTTTGTCTACTTGCATCATATTTGAATCAGTCTTTTTAGTGACGGAAAGAAATTCCAGGGGCAGGAGGAGAGATACATGGGATAGTCAGGAAAGATCTTTTAGAAGTATTAATGTGGAAAATGAACATATTCTGTTGCAGTGCCCAGGATGACTCTCCTGTCTCTTTGGCAATAGCTAAAGCCAGTAACAAAGACCATGGAATGTATTATTGCTGCTTGAATAATGTGTATGGAAAGGTGACTGCTGAGTTTAATCTGACTTCTGAAGGTAAATCCCAGTTTATAATTTTAATTAATAATAATGACAATGGCAGTTTCCATTCATATTTTTTGTGCTGCAAAATCTGTTTCTTTGTTTCCTTGTAGTATTGGAACATCTCTCAAGTTTTCAGAACTGTAAAGGTAAGTACATGTATCTGCTTGAATGTGTGCTCAAATCTTTGTTCCTTCTGGTTTCTAAATAGAACAAAGGATGGAAAAATATAACCAGACTAAGACATTTTAACAGTTATCCCATGGGAAACTATGGGAATCCCTTGAAGACATTCAATCAGTACTGTGTTTTTGCTAGCTGTCTTTCCCTTTTTGCACTCACTTTTGCTGTATCATCAAAGATAAAATTCATTTTAATTCATGGGAGTTTTGTAGGTGAAATACCCTCATGTAGGATGGGATGGTTTTTGCAGGGTCATGGAGTACCCACTGTGACAAACGACTGATCTGAACTTGACTGTGTAACTTCTTGTTAGCTTGATGCACTAGTGCTTCACATTCAGTAAACAGTGAAATAGCATTGCATCGCATCATACAGAGACACAGACACGCACAGAGTACTGAAAGCTCTTTTGGCAGAAAAACTTGCCAGTGGTGTTTGAACACACGGTCTTTGCAAGTCACCTGCTACGTAACTTTAATCCAAGAGAAAAATGGGCATGAAGATTTGGAATGCTTTCCCCATATGTTAACTTGTGTTTAATCACACTCGGCATATGTCTTGCTGTGCTGCAGCTAAAGATAGACAGTGCATTGCAAATTGGTTTATCATTTCTGAACACACTCTACTAATCAAGTACTTCATTCGACCACTTGGTTTTTCTTTCTTTTTCTAGAATAATAAAATTAAACATTTAGTTCCTAGTTAAAATGAAGACGGGGCTTTTCCTATAACGGCACTGTATAACTTCTGATCAACAGAGAATTTTAGGTGGAGTTAAGGAGCCTTCTAATTCTAGCTTTATATGTGCACTGTTTCCTCTGTGCTTCAAAGAGAGGCAATAGCGTACGGAGTCTAAACCAGAGATAACTACACAGGGGAGCTGGAAGGACTTAATTACTGCGTAGTATACACCTTTTGTTCTATTTATCTTTCCACTGATGTTCCTTGAAGTGTTGTGATTAGAGAAACTTGAAATGCAGTTAGAATTTTTTAGTTTCTCTCAGTGCTTAAGCTTAACCACATCTTTTTTCCCTATATTTTTTTTTCCGTTTGTATTCCAGTGATCATAAAAGGGTAAAATCCATAATCCTGCTTGATTTCAGCTGTAACAAACTTAGGCACACATTCTTATGCTACTGGTACCTTCAAAATCCACAGGTGGGGGCATAAGAAAAATATTATTGTACCAATTTCTCCTGAATATAAAGATGACGAAAACTGATGTATTTGCTTTTTGATTGAAACTGACGTGGTCATTTATAGAAATGTGGCTCTTATTCAAAATCACTTATGAAATAAAAATTTTGTTATTTCCTTCTACCTTTGCTAATGAACCTGTTTTTAAGCTGGTGTTTGCCAGATTGAAATGAAATAAGCACTTTAACATGCCAGTCTGCAGCACTGGATCTGATGTGGTGAATGTGGTTGGTACTAGGAAAGGCATGTTTCCATCATAGTCATCTTGGATAAGGACTGAGTGCTCTTTCAGCCGAGTGCCTATACGAACATGTTGGCAGAATCTTTCCCTGAAAAAATTCCAAGCTGAAAGCTAAAACAAGCTCTGGTTGTACCAGCAACTTCTGGCTTTTCTGAAAAGACAGGGTAGCTTCAGAAGAACGTGCTCTGAGCACATTGGGCACAGAACTGTGTTCTGCTTTTAAATTCTTATCTACATACACTGCTGCACATTAGCTTTATTACTATAGTCTCTGTCTGCCCAAAAAAGCAGAGCTGGCAGGATCTCTGTATTTCCCTAATGCCTCTTTAGCTCTCAGTCAGCTTGACTTCCTTCACATTCATGTGAAGCTCCAGTTTACAACTCCCCTAATAGTTTTAAAAACAGCTTTTGTGGTCTTTACCTCTTTTTTGTTTGCTACACTCTGTATTCTCTCCTTATGAACCTGAACTGCCACCTTTCTCCGTGCTGGCTTTAGATGGTTGAGGCAACAAGCTACATTTAGAGGAGCAGGGTCCCAACCCCATATTAACACAAGTGAGGTCAGGTATTCTGTGTCCATTGAGCATTCTCTTTAATACTCAATGGAGAGATGCATTTGTTCTCCCACGTCCACCCCTTTCCATGTGACTGCAGAAGGATGTTGTGCAGAACAAAGTGGCATTGTGTTTTAGGTGTGGAAGAAATTGAATTCATGCAGCTCATGTTCAGAGAAGATTTCATCAGTGACAGCTATTTTGGAGGGAACCTGCATGGAATAATAGCTACAGAAGAGCTTCACTTTGGTGAAGGCATGCACCGGAAAGCCTTCCGAAGCAAAGTGATGCAAGGCCTTGTGCCAGTGTTCAGTCCTGGCCACCCCTGTGTTCTCAAAGTGCACAATGCTATCACATATGGGACCAAGAGTAAGGATGATCTAGTTCAAAAGAACTACAAACTAGCACTGCAGGTAAGCTTCCCCTGTCCTTTGTAAGCAAGAATTGTGGGGAAAAGCTGTCTTGCAAATATTCAAACAGATGATCTGTTAAATGTTTTGAATAATATTCCATAGGCATATCTGTTTGTAATATAGGAATGCTATGTCCAAAATACTGCAAGAGAGTATGCGAAGATATATGCAGCTGAAGCTGAACCCTTGGAAGGCTTTGGGGAAGTACCAGAGTGAGTATGTATGTCTTTTTATATGCATATATATGTATGCATATATATATTGTCCTGTGCCACAGCTGCCCACTGACTGCTAGGAGTAATTACTAAAGAAGAAGAGGAATCCTGAGAACAGTGTTACAGCTGGAGTCAAGACCTAAATAATACCGAGTATCAAGGTGGTGAGAGAGATTCCATTCCCATTAGAGAAGGATAATAAGGAGTAAAGACAGTAATTAGCAGGCAAAAGGCATGATTTTTGTATAAATTTAGAGGAAATTATTCATGTTAGTGAAGTAACACCAGTAGGTGATACTACTAGTATCATCTAGTAGCAGCAGTACAGGTAAGTCAGGCCTTCCAACTTTCCATTAAAACAAAAATGAAATCTTGAGAGCAATCATGATCATTCTGAGACTGATATGAAGTCACTCCTTAGGCTAGTTTTCTATGTAAAGAGAGGCTTAAGCCAGAAAGCTCAACTCTGATGCTAGCTTTTCCCAGAGTGGTTTATTTCGTATCAGAAGTTTTCCGTTTCCTGAATACGTGTACATCAGACCAATAGCTCAATATGGGTTCACCTCTGCCTCTGAGGCTGGGAAGTGGCACCTTGAGGATTTGGTAATAGATCTATTCAAAGGATTTGCTGTTCCAGTGTCAGGCTACTGTGTAGAGTTGAATTTGCAATGGATGGTTGAAATTCCATCTGCCTTGCTTCAAGGATAAGACCTACATGCTTGACAGCAGGTTAAACCTCCATCTCTGTTTAGATGACACAAGATCTGCTCGGCTGCACTGATTCCCTGAAAAAAGGACCACTTAAAACACAGCCTCTGTGTTTAAATTTCCTTAAAGCAACCTTTTCAGGATTAGAAATAGTGATGGAGATGGCAGTGAAATCTTTTAGGGAAAATATTTGTGCAAGTCAGTTCCTTTTCTGGAAATATATTGCTCTTGAGAAATTTCTCTAGGCACAGGATATAACCTCTAGTTTTGATATGAGAGAGAGCGAGCATGTACCCTACGAAAACTAGAAGTCTGGTGCAGATAACAGGCACATGGAAGGTTCAGATCTGGTGCTTTATTCTAAACAATTGGCTGGAAGAGAGCAGCTAGGAGCAAAAAGAGATGATGTGCATATGCTTTTGGTTTGCTTTTTAATTTCCATTTTAAGGCTAGATTCTTTTCTTCTAGCCAGCCCTTGTCAGACCAAACTTGTATTTAAAAGAGGGTATATTCCTTGCAACATTTTATAAGAGAAGTAGAGGAAGAGAAAAGATGTCCATGTTCTCCAGAGTTACCTTTAAAGTTACAGCCGTAGCCTGTCTGTGCATGTTTGAGTGTAAGAGAAAGGTGGGGAAAGGATAGAGAAAGCACAGCCCTATAATAGTCAATGGCCTGGCAGCTAGACATTTGTAAAAGGGCAGGAGGGGGAGAGAGAGAGATATTCTGTGGTCTTGAGGTTACTTACGATACTTCCGCAATGGAGTAGTACTAACATTTCTATTAACCAGTGACCCCTTTATTTTCCTTTCAGTGTGCAGTAATATGAAGCTATGTGGAGCCTTACATACTAATAAATGTTGTTCACTATTATGACACTGGTAGAGTTAAGCTGATATCATACCTTGAATGAGTAGGTTAGAACTAAACAAGTGCCTACAGTTGCAGTGATTGTTCCTTCGAAAAAGAATAACTGCTGGTATAAAGGCCTTTTTTACTGGTTTAACTGCATGTGCTATAATAATGGTAAAATATCACAACAACAAATAAATTAATGGTGTCAATAAAGCTTTATTGTGGACCAGGACTGGAAGACTTATACAGAAGTGCTCTGGTTATATGTGGTTCTCTGTCCCATGACTAATTATTCTAGACCTCCTTTCAGTGTATATAGAGCACAAATGTACATTCATGATTCTGTCATTTTCAGAATCCAGTACAATCATGTCTGGAAGCAACTATACCACCGCTTTGGCAGTCTTGCTCTAAGAGATAAGACTGTTTGTAGGAAATCAAGTAACTAGAAACCTGTTTTGTGGTGACAGTCATTTCCGCCATTTGTTCTGAGATACTGCTAGGAGCTCTTGTGAGCTAGCTGATAAAATATGGTTATGTTCTGTTACCAGCTCCAGCTGAATGGCTTTCCAAAATGACCTTATGTCAGAGCAGTATTAAATTCCACTCTAATATACACTGATGTCACTTTTTTGCTTACTCTAAGGTTTTAATTTTGGAGATTTAGTATCAGAGTGCTGCCTAACAAGAATACTGAGTTTTTCCAGTGTAAGTACAAACAGAAGACTACTATCTGTGAGGTAGAACACTGCTTTCCAGACAGCAGGAACTTTGGTAACCAAGAAATTAATGTTGCCAGTGAGACAGATACTTCCTTCCAGACTATTGTCATTATCACTTCACATTCAGTCTTTCTGGGAAGACCATGAAACCCCCAGGAAAATTTTATTCGATATTGGATGAGAGTTTTTGGCATGGTGCATCTTTAGACATAAGTGAACTTAGCCTGTATTCCTACAAAGCTTTATAAGTCTTTCTGGCTAAACTAGCTCAATTTCTAAGTGAATAAAATGAGACAAATTTTGTCAAGTTTGCAATTTCCTGAAAACTTCATTCAGAACTAGTTGAAGTTTTCTGACCTGGATCTAAACTTTACCAAAGCCCAAGAATCTTCAGAGTCTAGATTTTCACTTGGGCCAGCTTGTCTTGAGAACCTGATGATCTTTCCAGAGACTTTCTTGTTTCCTCTTACTTTTTGATAAAGTGGCTGCTTTGTATTTTCATTATCGAAATTCTTTGCCTATTTTGGATGTGCCAGGTTTTAGAAGTCTAGTCTGAGAAATCTTCCACTTACACTGGTCTTGGGCAAAACTCTTTTCTGGAGTGGATCAAATTTGCAGGTGCTTAACACCTCAGAAAGATTGAATCACATATCAGTCAGACGGAGCAGCTAAAGCAGTGATACTCCAAAATAAGCAAGCACTGTTTATTGTGCAGAGTTTAGGTTTTGGGACATAATAGAACAACATTAGAAAGTATGCTTTGAAACGTTTATATCTGAGTAAATAATACAAAGAAATAAGCACATAGAGGATAATGTGATTACGTTCTAGAGCTACCTGGAAATCTGAATCTTATCCAGATGTCTCCTGCCTTGGTTTAGACTTGGTAGCTGTTCATTCACTCTCTGAGATCACTGACCACTTTGTTTCCTACTCCTTCATTGACAGAACTCTCTGGATTTTATTAGTTTTTATCCCTTGATTTCAGGATCATTCCTGTTTTTCTTGTTCATCGCCCTGCTAATAACATCCCCTATGCGACAGTGGAGGAGGAGCTGGTTGGGGAATTTGTGAAATACTCCGTCAGGGATGGCAAGGAAGTAAATTTCCTGAGAAGAGACTCAGAGGCTGGACAGAAGTGTTGCACCTTCCAGCACTGGGTGTATGAGAAGACCAGTGGGAGCTTGCTTGTCACTGACCTGCAAGGTGAGTTGTCTGAGTGGGGGCAATAAAATGGCTTCCCCATGATACAGGCTGGTGACCACTCATAGTCAATCCCCGTAAGTGCAGAACTTCCAGAGACTTATTTCTGAGTGATGTTATTCTTGGCTTTCTGTGTCCTGTTAGCAATGCTGAATGTGCTCCTTCCATAACCTTGTAATGGGCAGAGTCTTCTCCAGATGTGGCAGACAGTACCCTGGCCCTGTGCCTGTTTTATACAGCATCTCGTGCAGATCAGAATAAAAGATAGGAGAGTTAGGATATTTTATTTTCCATCACTCTTTTAAATCCACTGTGTTTATTTGTGTGTGTGTTACCCTAGGGAACAGGAAGACATTAATTAATTGCCTACTGTGGCAGCAGGGACAAACATATATTAACCTATACAGTATTATAATGTTTATCTAATCAGCAGAGAAAGGGAATATTTACCTAGCTTATGTTCTTGTAAGAAGACAGTTTGGAAAAGAAAAATCTTGCACTCTTAACGGGAGAGTTGTTCTTCCACATGTCCCCTTAGAAAATCAGGACACTCAATATCATAGATTCATAGAATCACAGAATCATTAAGGTTGGAAAAGACCTCTAAGATCATCCAGTCCAACCGTCAACCCAACACCACCATGCCTCCTAAACCATGCCCTGAAGTGCCACATCTACACATTTTTTGAACACCCCCAGGGATGGTGACACCACCACCTCTCTGGGCAGCCTGTTCCAATGCTTGACCACTCTTTCAGTAAAGACATTTTTCCTAATATCCAATCTAAACCTCCCCTGATGCAACTTGATGCCATTTTCTCTCGTCCTATTGCTAGTTACTTGGGAGAAGAGACCAACAACCACCTCACTACAACCTCCTTTCAAGTAGTTGTAGAGGAGTTTGAGGATAAGAGGATATGAGTCAAGTCCGGCTTATTGTCTCACCTCCCAGTGGTTAATGAAATGTCTTGTGAATTAAAGAGTTCAGTTGTTAATAACATCATAGTCCTTCACTTTTTCTTGTATTTAAATACTTACCAACAATCTCTGAACAACAGAATGCTCCACATTCAGGTCCTGGCTAGGTTTGAAGAAACACGTTCCTTCAGAAAAAGAAGAATGGTGAAGAAATGCCCTCCTCACATTTACTAAATGCTGTCCTTATGCTCCTATGCATGTGACTCCTTCTAACTGCTGCAATGCTGGCCCTGTACCCAACACAGTATGCATAGATGTATTCGAAACAAAGACAGACCCTTGTTAAAGAAAGCCAAAAAAAAGGTGGAATCTTAGAAAATATCCCATATTCTTTAACAAGAGAATGCAGGGAAATTAGCAACAAGACATCTAAACAAGACCTCTGAAGTAATTTAAAGGGAGAAGAAAGAACAAAATCCTAGCCTGAGGGAAGCACAACAGCAGAAATGGTATCTGAGCCTCCATAATGATTGCTGACACAAAGGACAATATACCTGCTGCTCTTGAAGAGAAACATCCTTCCTCTCTGATAATCTTCTCATTTGAGTATCTAGGCTGCATTTTTCAGGCATACCAGTTGAGATTTCTGAGGGCATTCTCCAAGGAAAATGGTCTTGAGACCATCATTTTCCTGTACAGAAAAAATTGCACACTACAGGACTGGATTTTGCCTATGAACAAGTTGAAAAAGGGACAGGTTAAAAACCCCAAGTTTTTGGAAATACTGATTAAGAAAGGGATTTTGGATCTCTCACTCAAAAAGTAAAAATAAGGTTGACTGACCTATGCTATTTGATTAGCAAAACAAATATGCAGTTCCTACTGATAAACATTGTAGTCCAAGTTTGCAAAGCATCAAAACCACAAAATCCATAAATAAACATACACATCTCAGGGCAGGTGCATAAGCAAAGATTTTGTATGTTTCTTAAAATGCAGTCACCAAAGTGTAACCTCTTCTTCCCCTCCACTGCCCGCCTAGCACAGGAAACAAGTTATGCTCTGTTTATCATCTTTCTATCTATCTGTAAACTACTGGTATGAGGCTGACTTCTAGAAATTGCTAGTGATACAGAGCACAAACATTCTATTTTTAACTGGAGTACTTTAAAAGGGTTTGAAAAAATGGTGACAAATAATTAAGAACATGAATCAATAAATAATATTTAATGTCTCTATATATGGTACTCTTGAATCTGAAGATATTCCTAGAAATTCTAGTGTAACATAAGCACTCTGTTTCCTTGATGCCTTGTAGGTGTCGGAATGAAGTTAACTGACGTTGGCATAGCAACATTGGCCAAAGGGTGAGTGAAAAATTATTTCTCAACAGCATGGTTTTGCTTTACACATCAATCTCTTCACAGTGTAAATATGTTGGGGGAGGGTGCACTGGAAATTTATTCTTGCTTTAACTTTGGAAGCAAACAGTCCTCATCTGACTCTTTTAACTTATTTTTTCATATTTATGGGAACCTGCCCATAAGGAAAACACATCTATTTTGTTCTAAAAGGATGGGGCTACACTGCAGATTGGGCTTTGCTTTTCCTTCATGCCTCCCTTAAAATAGGCTTGTTCAAAGGGCATTTCAAGAGTGAAATCAAGGTCTCTGGTGACTTAAAAGCAAATAAGGCACTTTACTTTGTGGTACATCAGCTGGAGGAAGGTAGGGCTGAAAATGCAGGGCCAACACTGGCTCCAGCCTGGAATACAAGGAAAGACCTGGTGTTTGTGCTGTCCAGAGCTTCTGACCATGGAGGAAATATCTTGAACCCCAGCATGCTGTTGGAGCCAGAGCTCCAGCTGGGCTTACACTCATTAGCACCTGCCCCAGCAAATGCAAATACAAGCGCTTATACCTATCTAGCCCTATTACTAGATCCTGCTGCCAGTAGCCAAGGTGACCCTTCTCCACTCCTACTTTTCCACTGGAAGAAGAGAGGCTATCTACCACAATACTCTGGGAACTAGGGAAGGAGATGCCCTGAAAGGGGCCGAAGTTTGTATTGCCCTTTTTGTAAGGAATTTGCAGGGACTGCATAAGGGAACACAGCTGAAATCCCTCTTGCAGCCAGCAAAAGTGCCAAAGCTTTAGAATATGTATTTATGACACAAGCTTTTATAAAGACTCTTTGCTCAGTTGAGAACTCTATGAGTTAGTTTTTCTTCCTATAGCAGGCAGTGACCGTAAGCTTTTTGTGAGCCTGTGTTCTTGTCAGCTGCATGGGTGGAGGGAGGATGTCTGTTTATCTTTGTATAGGCTGCTTATCTGATAAAAAAGGAAATGTGTTAGGGGATTTGATGGTATCTCTTTCCCTTCTCTCTCAAAAGCAGTAATTCTGAGCTATAACAAAACATCTGTTCATAATATTCAGAGAGGCCTGTTTCCTCGTAGTTTTGCAATTACTTCAGGTCTTTTTGGGAGACTTAAGCATGTGTGTAACGATATAGGCCTTTAATGTCCTAACTTTCTTCCACTTCTCTTAAGTTTTTGTTAAGTAAAGCTTCTAGTTACACCACAGGCCCAAAGAGCCATTGATAGAAATAGGCAGTGTAGGCACTCATTGAAATCAGCTGGCTGCTGGAAAGGGAAAGGGGATGGGGGTAAATGCTTGTAACCAATGCTTTAAATTCATATTCTTTTTTGAGAAACTGGTATTAAAAAGCACATCCAAACACATGTATTCAGTCTTTATACTAAACTGGAGCTTGTCTATGTAGCCATGGTACAGAAAAAAACCTCACAATATCTTTTAAATTATTAAAAATTTGATCCCAGAATATTCTAGGAAAACCCTTAACATTTGCAGGCTGGCATCCTTTCGAAACTTACATTGATTTACTCTTCCAGCTGTGGATCCAAAGTGAAATCAGTCATATATAAGGGAATATAATTTCCCCTCATGAACAACCTCTTAAAAATGTTGAGTATCATTTTGTTTGTCATTTAGCTAATGATATTGCTACAAGACAACAGATTTTTCCTGGTCCTGTATTTTTCTTTCATGCTCCTTTCCCAGAAAGGATACCTCTTCATTAATATCTGCAGTTTGATTTTTAATTCCGCTAGCCTAGATGGGGAAAACAAACAAGTACACAGAATTCATCTGTATTACTGGCTATTGCTGTTTTGGTAGTGTGCAGCCATGCCAATGAGAGACTGTCTGTCTCACATGTTGGGGAGAACATACATAGCCCTACTTAACTAAAAAATGTAGTATGATACTGTTATGATTTTAACTCTATTGTTAGAGAAGATAGAAAGCTGTTTTTTTTGGTGTAATTGGCTATAGAAATTCCAATAGTTTCCTCAACCACTCTTTGCAGAGGTAATGACCTCACTGATCACAGACAGGTCCTCTGCCTCCAATTCTTCTAAGCCTGGGCCAGTCACATCAAGGCAAACCAAAAATATCCTTGGAAAATGCTTCTGTGATCCTTGATGAATGGGAAAACATTCATATTATTCCTGGTTGGAATGTAAATTAAATACAATTCTAATTTCAATCTAAGATTGAACTTGTGATCAAGGGAAAAAAAAAACAAACTGAAAAAAAAGCCCATCTCCCCCACCCCCTGCCCCCATGGTCATAGAATAATGAAGCTTTCAGACAATCTCATGTCATAGTACAAGCTGTTGTTGATGAATTTGCAAAAGCCAATATGGCAACTGCCATGAATTATTCATGGCCATTATTTATCCCCCAGTGTTTCTTGTCAACCAAGCAAAATGAACAGCATATATTAAAATTTTGTAATTATATTCAGCATTTCTCATTGCTGTTAATGATTTTTTTGGGGGTCCAGACTCATATTCCAAGTCTGAATAAACATTTCTGGATGAGCATTTACGTATCCTTTGTCTTTATCTTTCCCCTCCTTCCTATAGAGGCTGTGGAGAGATTGATGTTTTCAACAATTAACACTCTTCAAAGTAATTCTGATCTTTTATCCTTTCTATGTCTGTTTACCCGTGAATTGGAAACCAAACGAACCCAAAGCTGAAGTAGCTGCAATACAGTTTCTGTCAGTAGAGGGCGAAGCCTAACTAGAAACCGAAAAGCCTGGACAGTATTTCTGATTTAGCCACTGGGGTGCACCAGAGTCAGGCAATCAATCCTTTAAATAAGCTACTTAATGTTGGCATGCGTATACAAAAATAATACAACATGGTAACTGCCTTCTAAGTGCAAACAGTGAGTCAGTTTAGAAGTGCCCAGGTATTTATCCAAGAGTGGTAAATACAAAGATGAAGGAATCAGGAACACAGTGACCCATGGTCGTGATGATTAACAGGAGTGCTGTTTGCCAAATGTGGATCTGAAAGTCTGTCTGGTTTCAGGGCACTGACAAATTTAGTTTTACTCAATATGGCGACGAGAGGCATTGGGGAGTTTAAGCCTGGGGACAAATCCCACATTCCCCCTTCAGATTTAAGGAAGATTTGGTTTGGGCCAACCCCCAACCGTCAATTTTGGGAGATGGAATTCTGTCCAGATTTTATTTACCAGTCATGTAGTCAGTGAATTAATAGTGCATGCTGTGCAAAATAACAGCTTCATATTTTTCAAGGCTTGGAAAAGTCAATAGTTTGGTGTTATTGAACACAAAACATATGAGCGCAATACGGACTGTACAACTTAGAAGCCATTTGCTAATGGAGACCATCCCCCAGTTACACATACCACAAGCTGTAACAGCACAGAACGGTTTGAATTAAGCTCACAAGTCCTGCCAAATTACAACAGAGCTATGGTCATTAGGTCTGACCAGAACAAATGATGCAGTCTGGAAGCACACAAGGGGGGCTCTGTAAAGCAGTGACTAACAAACAGCAAGCAGCTGGGAGAACTCAGATGCAAAATTTTGGTCTCACATCTGTAGATTAGTTTTTCTGTGGCCCGCTATAAGACCCGGGGCTGTCTGCACACTGCAGAGCCAAACTAGGCTCATGCATGCCTCTCAACTTCCACAATGGACAAGGAGTGTTACCTAGGCCACATCTGTAGCCACAAGATCAAATGCAAACCTATTATTTTAGGAGAAGGGAAATGAGGATGGCTTGATTTAGGAGCAAAGCTAGTAAAATGAAAATAATAATGTGTTTTTAATATAAATGTTCTGCCTCTTGTTCACAAGATATTTATGCTATTACTTTTACTGCAAATATTTCTGGTGTTTGTTGAATTCTAAGGCTAAAGTTAGTTAGCAGAGCATTCAGTTGTTCATTTAAAGTGTCTCTTACTCGTAGTATTGTCTGAGCAAATGCTGCTGTTTTTGCTCTTTGTTTAGATGTTCCTTCAAAGACATACAGGAAATGACAAATACCAAATACATATAGGAAAGCCATTTAGACAGTCTTCTACTACTTCATGAAAAAAGTGGATTTTTTTTTTAGCTCCGCTTTTTCTTTCCAAGATTATTTCCAGAAAGAAATTAGTATTATCACGATTTTATAGCGTGAGAAAAAGACATGAAGACATTTTCTTTAGCTGCAACAAAATGGCTACGTAGAAAAAAAAAGAAAGTGAGAGCAAGAGAAAGAGAGCGTGGTCATTTTGCAGCCACAAATTAAAATAGCCAGCATTCAGTGTAGTGAAACTTCTCACCTAATTGAGAGCCCTGGAGGTTACACCTACACAAAGTGCAGGAAAGATGAAGCCTCTCAATCAGTCTTGCAGCAGAAATGGAGAATTTCAGATATCAGAGTAAGCAGATGCTACCCAAAGGCTGTCTGCACAGAGCCTCATTATCTCCTCAGACATTGGCACCTGCATCTGTTACACACACTGCTGTAGCATCCAGCAGTGACACACCATGACAGTGGAAGGTGCTGTAACAGCTGTTATTGCCACGGGCACTCACTGGAAAGACCCAATGGTTAATGGAGTTAGCACGATAAATTAATCCAAATATTTCGGTCTAAGTTATTGCTCTTTGCTGGCAGTGCATTGCTGTGCTTTAACTAGTTTCTGGAATCAGGATCAGTGCTTGATATAAAGAGATTTTCTTGCTGAGCACAGGCATGTTTGCCTGTGGAACTTATGTTCTGCTGATGTGTCTGGGGCATACACCTGATGGCTCTAGTAAAGGAGCTCACATATAAAGTCTTAAGTCTATTATTTCTCCAAAGGAGCAAGAGAACAGTTCATTCTCTTGCTGAGCTCCAGGGTACAGTCCTGAAGTATCGATGGCACTCCTTTTAAACTTCCTTTGGGTAAACAAGCACATAACTTACTTGACGAGGAGAGGAAAAAAAAAATCTTAACCCTTTGAGGTTCCTCTGGCTGTTTATAGCAAGCTAGCTGAGTGGTTTCTCTAGAGCAGGCAGGCTTACTACCATTTTAACTTTGAGGATAACCTTGTCTGGTATGAACAGCTTCACATGACAAATAATAGTAAAATACATTTGGAGCTCTATTTCATTAAAATATATATTTAACATTCAAAAACTCTGACTTCAAAGAAGAATCTGAAAATAAAATATTGGTATGGGGAGACAAAAAGGACTCCTAAATACTTATGATGAGAAAGTTGAACTCCAAAATAGTTTTTCTTATTGAAGTTAACCACCAGCAATAATTTAATTCCTTAGAAGATTAAGGTCTGCTGTTCACCTTACAATTATCTGCAAAGTCTTCATCATCATGGCTGCAATAGCTTGTCTGAAATTATTTGGGATCCATTCTCCATGGGTAGGCAATTGTGACAGTGTTTAAAAGCAGCAGCAAAATGTATGTATGACTTTTTTTGGCTGTAAGGGGGACTGCCAACATACATATTACCATTCTCGTATGTGCCTGAATAAGCAAGAAATTTTACCTTTTAGATATAGTAGAGAAACTTTCAGATTTGCATTATCCACCAACGAGATTTCTTTCCTCTTAGGGTGGAATTACTGATGCTAGGAAAGCAGTCAGCCTGAGGTTTCAACTATTCTATTTCTTCTCCGTAGAGGAGCACTAGAGATGCAAAATAGGACAGTTAGATATAAATGGAGGCAGATAGCATCCCCTTTTGTTGCAAGGTATTTTATTATATTTTCACCACTGGCACCATTCTTTTGTAGAAGAAAATTTGGCAGACTATGTTGCAATAAAGATGCTTATCTGCCAGAAAGAGTTTGACCTTCTCAGAGCAACGGTGTTTTCTTTAGCACTAAGCAATCGGCATGAGGAAAGAAGTTCTCTGGAATGCTGTGCAGTGAGCATGTTGAGCTAATTTCAGTGCTAAATCTTGTTTGTTTTTCGTGCAGTGATAACTCACAGTTCATATCTGAGGACATTGTATGTCCAGTGAACCAAGACAACAGGGTAGAATACGCACTTATTAAGGTTACCAGAAAAGGAGAGGAGCACCTTGGCCTTTCTTCTCCCTTCTCCATCCTGGTAATTTGACAAAAAATTACTCCTTTAAAACCAGGTGCAGCTTTTAAAAAAAGCTGATGCATCTTAAAAAGCAGGCACCAGAAAGAATGTCAGCAACCAGTGGCAGGGTGAGGAGAAGAGGGATGTACATGCTCTGCCTACTCCCTGGCTTTTCTAGCCCACTGAAGAAGGGTGAGGTAGCAGTGGGAGACACGGTGGTGGCTTGGGAACTGTGAAGGCTGCCTTCCTCAGGAACACTCCTTACATCCTTCTTCCCCGAGAGGCTTGGCTCCTTGAGATCTTGTAGTCAAGCCTGGGTGAGGGAGGAGCATAGCAGAGAAGCTATGTACATGTTTGGATGAAAACAGCTTCTGGTTCTGACAACACCTCATGCGGCAACCTTCTCTCTTCATGGTAGTCAAAAGAACTGTTTATAGAGAATGATGTCAAATGGATTTCATTTATATATTACTGAGGCAAAGCCAGCCAGCAGACAATTATATTCCCAACTAAATGAAATGAAAAACAGTAGGCAGGACACATACCGCAGAACTATGCCTCTTTAACCCTTTTTCCTCTTCTGTCACTACTTATTGCCTGGTTTCCTTCACCTCTCAATGGCTCAGCTTGATTTCTGTGACAGAGTTAGTGCGTCTTAAAACAGCATGGGTGGAAGAGGCTTGCTTAATATTTTCAAGTTGCTTATGAGTCAACAGTCATACTCTGCCTCCCTGTGCTGAAAATGAATCTTGAAATCCCATTTGGCTTTTTTTTTCTTTGTTGCTACAGATACAAAGGTTTTAAAGGCAACTGCTCGATTTCCTTCATTGAGCAGTTCAGAGCCCTCCACCAGTGCAATAAGTACTGTGAGATGCTGGGGCTGAAATCTCTCCGAACCACTCATCAAAAACAGAGGAAGGCAACATCCGTGAAAAGCAAAAATCTACCAAACTCATCGACTATAAACAAAACAGTGCCCAAGAAAGCAAGAGAACCTAGAGACTTCATTTCTTCAGAGCACTGAGTTGCACTGTCCCATCTTGTGAAAACTCCTTTCGAGGATATATAGTACTGATAGGCACCAATGACCTGGTGGGGGCATAACTTTAGTCTTTTGCCATATGACATTATTTTGAAGTCATCCTGATGCTGATGCCAGCAACAAACAAAGGAGCTGATTCTGTGGTCTCGGTACCTGAGATTTAACACCGAGGCAAGGTTTTGAAGACAAACTAAGCCATCTGCCTGGATTATTTTACAACCCTTCTACGTATTGGTATCTGCACATTTTGAGTCTTGGACATTTAGTGCACCACAGGTCACTGGAGAACATCTTCCCTTCTGCGTGTCTGTGCCTGTGACCCTGTGGGTTCAGCTGCTACATAAACATCAATATATTTAAGAAGCCACTTAGTACAAGTTTTGCACAGTATTGTTGCTCAGGCTGCTACAGAAAAATTGTTTCCTTTCCCAGATTTTTGCATATTGCAGTCCTATTATAATCCTATTCTTGTACTTTTTGCTCCCACTTACATGTCTTTTAATACCAAACAAAGCCATTTGTGATTGGACATATCTGTCTTCTGCCCCCTACAAAATTAGCTAGCATCTTTAAGGTCCTCACAAAGCAATGTCATCAGCTAAAAGACGAGCAGCTTGTGTGATTCTCCATAGAATTCCTTGCTTTCCGTGCAAGCTTCCTGGAATCTACAGTGAAACCCATGGCACAGTACTGTAGTGCTTGCACTGATCCTGTTGTAGGGTAGAGGTTTGGAGTCTGCATGTTGCCAAACAGCTATCATCTGAAATAAACCATTGCATATGGAGGGTATTTCAGTACCTTGCAGCGTTTTCAACTAGAATAAGTATCTGTGTAGCGTAGAGTTGTTCTTTGAAGGAACATGACAGGTGCCCTGGGCCAGTACCTGTGTGCTAAAGAGTCATGATTTATCCAAAATGCCTAGGCAGGGCCAGAATTGAAAAAAAGATACTGTGCTCCATTAAACTTAAATATAGCTTATGTGGAGATTTGCAGCCAGTGGTGGGAACTATGCATGTCAGAGGACTGCAGCGAGTTTACTGGAGATGGTAGTTGAAAACCCAACCTGCAGTGCCTGACACAGAATACAAACACTGAACATTGTCAGATCTCTTATCCCTGTGTGATTACTAAATAACATGTGGTGCCAGAAACCAATACCTGTGTGTAAGAGTCCCATCAGTACTGAGGAAGATAAAAGCGATTTTAGACTAGGTTCTGCTTTGTATTGATAAGCAGTGGGTGCCAAATAAGAGGTAAACTGTTGGGGACAAGCTGACACTAGGGACAGAAACTCATCTGACTGCAATGTAGATGTAACATCTAGGCTTGTCAATCTTGAGCTCCCTTTACAGTTAATGGAGGTCTTGTCAATGGAATTTAGAGCAAAGTGCAGGTCATCTGAAAAACGAACATTTGAAATAGGTTAGATTTACTGTGCCAAAAAAAGTGCCTGTGTCTTTCCATTGAGGGAAAAGGAAGTGAACTGTCAAACAGACATCTGCATTTTAAATTCCTACTATTACATGGGATGAAGTTCTCCAGAGTTGTTCTGAAGCATTTGAGTTTTTGATAGTTTTCTGCTAATTTAGGTGAAGGAGACCAACTACAAAATGGTATTGCAGAAATTAGGATGGTATTGCAGTCCACGTAAAATTAAATGTATGAAAGGCTATTTGAAAGATGAGTTTTTAAATAGAAGATGCTGAAGGCTGGTGAAAACTTTGAGTGTGACTGAAAGCTGGGTCGAAACATTGAGAATGAAACCTTGGCAAAACAATTACAATGTATTGAGGATGGGAAGCCATTCATTTCAAAGTGAAGGTGAATGACAACGCTGTGCTACTGCAGAGAATGTGAAGTATCACAAGAGAATGGAGGTAAAAAGTAAATAGAGCAGAGGTTTTGAAGGAGTTATCAAACACAGCAGGCAGAGGGAGATGTGGCACAGATGAGGCAGATGGTCGTATTGATACTGGCTCAGTGCTCTTGTGTGTCTGTCATGTAGGAGCTGAGAAGTGGTTCCCTAGCTTTCTAAAGTAGGCAGTTTCTGGTCATTCAAGAAATACCAAGTATGACAGTGGCATGTAGCATCTTTGGGAAGGAAATTTGCTCCCGTTTCCCCTTTTAAGTGTTTGGCTTCCTGATATTGCTGATCTTTAAGAGACAGAGTATTGGGAAACCAACGCTCTCCCACCCCCACAACTTCAGAGAGTTAGTTTCATTGATATTTCATGCCTGTGTAAAAACATCACCTTATTGCATTTACCTGATGTGTTCAATACTGATGACAGCACAGAGACAATGAATATTATCCTTGTCTGGAAAGATGGAGGTCTTGATCCTGCAAGTGTCTAAGCTTAGATGGATTCTCAGAGCACACATCTGTGACCATAGTTCCATCCCTGCAGTTGTTTGCAGGACTGAGTCATAACTTTCTTCCTTATTCATTAATCAACAACTTGGAGAAAATGTTGTTTACACCTGTTGGCAAAAATAAGCACAGCAGAAGCCATAGATCTGAATTAGGATGTTTATGCTCCACATGTCCGTGGAACACGATACAATGGAAGGCTCTGTGCTCTGTGTTGCCTTCTAAGAAAAGATGATGACATTCTTACCCCCTGGCAGTGAGTATGAGTGAATCTTTTAGAACATTTTCTTCTGTGGGGAACTGTCCTCCAAGCCCACTGATGGAGCATTAAGGACTCAGGCCACATTCTGGTTATATTTCTGTTTTGATGGATTTGATGTTTTTCATTTATCTTTCAACTAGACTTGACATCTGTACTCCTAAGCTAATTTTCATTTTCTTATTATTGATCTCGCAGAGTAAATGTGTACATGGAGCATTGTATAATAACAAGCCATCATATTTGGATTAAAGAGACATACACACAGCTAAAATGGATGCTTTTCCATGGCTCAGGAGTTTATTGAACGTATTTTGTTTGTTAATAGACATATTACATTGCTGATGTATTACAACACTGTGTGAGTCACAATTCCTGAACTTCTGTCAGGGGAAAGTCTAACGGATGATAATAGGAAAACCTGGCAGTTCACTGGTTTAGAGCAGTAATTTTTCTGCAATAGAACAAAAGCTTCAATTATAATAATGTCACATGATCCTGTTAAAATTCAGTCATTGCCCTTGAGTTCAGCTACGTGTGCAATTACACTGAAATAAGTATGCATTAATAGCTACCTAAAATAGAAAATGCTTGACTGATCACCTCAGGTTAAAGCCATCTTGACAAGTTTTAGAACCTTGCTCTGTCATGGTACTCAAATGATTGCTCTTTGGCATATCGAAGGGAAGTAGAGAATTGAGTCTTTGCCTTTTATTTGTTTCCTTGTTGTCCCATCCTCTTTCACACTTGCTGAGCTGTCTGTTCTGCCCTCCTGTCTGTATTGTTTGACAGGTAGGAACACTGTGGCGGGAATACCTTGTCTATGCAGACTCCTCTCAAAAACATCCTCAGTTCCTTGCTGACGTTTCTGGGTCACGATATAAAGAGATTAAAATTTAGATAGTCTGACAGTGACATGGAGAGAGCTCCAGTGTGCACGTCAAAAACTGATGGGAAGTTATGATTAACAGACTGTCTGTCCATGTCTCGATTTTCATGTCAGATTTTTTTTAAAAATACTTTGCTAATAATTGCTGTTCTGTGTAGACTGATAACTCACCACTCTACCCACCTTAGTCTTGCTGTTACAGAAAATACATATATACCCTGTATCAGGAAGTATTTCCTGGCTATCTGAAAAAGAATGAAAGCTGAGTGCATCTAAACTGAACTTCATACAAAGGACTAGACCATGAAATCAGACTGGGAAAAGAAAGTTTGGTCCTATTTATGTTGGTTGACTTCATTGGTAGAACAAAGATTCACCTAGTAGAACTATGGTTTTATCTTGGTGTACCTGTGTTACCAGTGTGCATCAGATGGATGTCTGCCAAATCATAAGCAGTGAAATAACAATTATCAGTAGGGTAAACAGTATTCTCGCTGGGCTCTAGATTTAATGGCCCACTGAGATGAATGAGAGAAACAGCTACCTGTTTTACAGACTATTTTAATCTGAGCCAAAGTTTGCTTTTTGCCTTTTACGTAAGGCAACCAAAGCATAGGCTTTGTGAGCAAGTCAAATAAATACGTATTCTAATCTCAGCAGAGACAGCAAAGCAGAAACTGGAACCCAGTTTTTAAAGGATCGCTTAGAGGTTAATTCTTGATGCTAGCAGTTGCATTATTATATTAATAAATATTCCTAAGCACACACAGAATGAATGAAGTGCACTGCGTCCTGATAGCAATTTTAAAATGTTATGCTTTTCTTAGGGAACCACTGTAGTTTAGGCTGAAGCATTAATGCTTTGTGATTTAAGTTCTATTACACGGACTGACAATGATAAAACACTCAAGAATGGAGTCAATAAAGGTTCTACTGGATGTTTCTTGTTGTTCAAAAGTTAATTAATCACATGAATGGCCTATAGGTATTGAGTTTTTAGATATATGTGTCCCTATAGATAAACTGATAATTCTACCTGCTCTTTCACAGTTTTTAAGTGCTTTAAAAAACATCTGAGCTCCAGTGGTAATGTTCTTCAGAAGCATCTAAGGGATTTCAGTGTATAGGTCCATATCCAAAAAATATTAGGCACATAACTCTTAAGTTGATCTTTTTTCCAATAAGTGTCTGTGACCCTTAGAACTTTATTGCTCAGTGGAAAGTGGCCTCCTCAGTCCCTTTCAAAATAGAACCTTGAGTACATTTGAAAATGTCACCTGAATGTTCAGAAGCGTTCAATGGTAGCAATGAATGAATCAGAGTACATCAGTCCTCCATGGATTCAGGAAGACAGCTTGCACTTCTGAAGACCAGTGCACAGTTGCTGGGAATCAGCTGCAGACTCTGGTTCCAGCTTTAGATCTTAAATAACAATCTCACCCACAAAGAGAAAGTCAGTGGGTATAGAAAACAGTCAGCCTGGCCCTGAAATATGGGGGGATATGTCTAGAGTGCAGAAGAATTTTCTCTAAAACTGAAAAATTGAGAAACTTTTAACCAAAATGCCTGCAGCATTTTTTGACCTGTGCGGGAAGATGGATCCTTGCCATAGAAGTTAGATTATTCTTCATTTCAAGTTTCCAAATGAAAAAAGCCGGACTGTTAAGTTTCAGGGTTTGAATCTATGACTGACTAGTCTGGGATGAATAGATCGTTGCAGCGCTGTGATACATATTCCCAGTCCTTATGCATACACCTGCTTTACAAATTGCTTGGCCTCAGGGAGGATGCAACTTCAGAAGGCAGCTGACGTATTTTGAATGCTGTGCCTTGAGTATTTATCCACTTCAGAGAGATGTAAGATGGAGGACCCCATTAGAAAACAGGCAGTATGTTTCCCAGTCCTTTCCCTATACCACACAGCAAGAGAAATTTGTATGTAATTCTTATTGGAGGAACTTCTCAGTATAACTCCCACAGCTTAACCTCACATAACCAAACAGTGCACTGCAGGGATGCAGCCCCATTATGCCTTTATTTCTCTTTTTTTCTCTTCAGGAAACTTCAGTGTATCTAATACTTGTGTGGGTGTTGTAAACATCATGTTGCTCTACAAGCCTCGGTAAATAACTTCATTTTTGAGTTTTAAGAGAATAGTAGTAAGAAAGTAATAGGGAGAGAGAATTAATCTACGCTGCTATCCTGCCACAGAGCACCAGGGGAAGGTTCGGAACTGTTTGCCCACCTGGATGTTTCACTGAATATTTTAAATGGGTTTCCTTCAATAACATTACAAGTAGAAGCTGGGAGGCCTGTACTGCCATTCCACCACTGGAATACCAGCAGTGGTGATTCATGTTTTGCATCTCTAAAAGAATGAATGACGTGGAATAAGCTGTGACGACATTGCAAATCGTAGAGCTAGTCCAAAATTACAGACCTAATCTCCAGCTCTTTCTGTTGATATGATAGGGATATTGTGCTTACGCAAGCAGCACATGAGGCTTACTGAGTGGGAGGAGAGAAACAGCATAAGATGTTCTTCAAATAAGAGAAATCGCAGTGCCAGTAATCAGGAGAAGGGCAAGCAACACTGGTACAGGCTCCCTAGAAAGCACTGGAGGTGTGGTAAGGGAGAGAAGGGACTTTCTTCATTTCTCTCTCAATCAAAGGTTGAGAAGAAAAGTAGCTGCTGCTAAAACATTACACAGAGAGCCTTGCAGACAAGGTCACTTCTGCTTTCCTCCTGCAAAGCCAGAGAAAAGAGAAAGGAGTTCCAGCTCTCTTGCCCAGCTCAGCCCCCAACTTACCTGCACAAAGATTCCCTCAGCTAGAAGCTTGTTCTCAGCAAAGACCTTTTGAAAAATAAGCCATAATTATCTGCAGCTCTGCTGATTTCACTGTGATTCTGCCATAAAATACTGTGCGTGTGAAATTACAGTATTTTACTGAGTCTTGGACAGCAGGAGAATACTGGCTTTGGGAGACTTTCTGTTGCTGCTAGATTCTGACTGTGTTTATGGATGACTGAGGTTGGTTGTTTTGCAGCGGTGGCAGAACAATGTCCCTAGTTAGTGTTAATGCTTAGTGGTCTTATAGATGCCCAGTCTGTGCCAGATGTTTTGGATCTGGCCCACTACATCAGTCTTTCCAATTCATTAGCTGCTCCTTTCAGACAAAATATAGGACCTAGCCTTATGCTATGGAGCAGCCTAGCCCTCACCTTTCCCTTTCTACCTTTTTCACAAAGGACCTGCGGCCTTTTTCTTTTTATACAGCTAAAAGCTCACTTACCTCATGAACCATGTTCATGTTGCCCCAAACACACAGTAGATATGCATTTGGTCTTGTGATAGGGGTGCACACGGGATCAGGTGATGAGAGCTGCTTGTTTGCTGTGGCTAGATTAGTGCCATGTACATGGCAGCACAGTGTATCACAGCTGCAGTTCGGCGATGTGACAGGTCCATATCAAGTGACATAACAGGGATGGACTCGTCATCAGGACCCAGCAGAAAGCCTTCGTGGCACACACCAAAAGGCTGATACTGCTGCTACAGAAATGTGTTTGAATGAGCTTCCTGTGTAATGTAGGAAACATCAGAAAGGAGGAATAACATCAGGATATTTCTGTCCATCCACTCATGCTTTATCTGGTAGTCAAGATTAACATTTATTGTTCCTGAAAGCAAAACTGGACCAGGGAAGAGGAGGCCAACGGGTGCAATATATACCAGAAGGATGATGTCAGGGAAGAGGGACAGCAGTGGATAAGCATCTGGCACAAGTCTCTCAAAAGAGACTTTACGTCCGTTGGAACGATGTTAAAGGGATCGGGAGCACAGGTGGTGTTCTCCTCTCTCCTCTCAGTGGGAGAAGAGGGTTCAAGAAGAAGGAGACGAATTGAGCAGCTGAATGACTGGCTGTGTCACTGGTGCCATGCTCAAGGTCTTGGCTTCCCATACCACTTACTTTGTCCCTGTGCTCACATGTTCGCTGTTGCATTTCCACCTATCCTCCACCCCTGGGTGACTTGTGTGCTTTACAATGGGAATCTAGAATACATGTAGCAGAGTATGTATTTCCCACATATTATGGTGGGTTTGCTTATAAAAGAAAGAGCAGAGTCATCCTGACATACATGTAAAAAGGTTATTTTATTTCTCAGCACAGTGGGAGAACGTATTGCTACAGTTCACATACTTTTCTGAATTGATGTCTTGTCTATCAGTAGCTATTTAGTGTGATAATGGCGTTTGATAGACTGGACACAAACACCATTGTCACACTCCACAGCTCTGGTAGTAGTAGAACAATAGTCCGTGGAAGAAATAATATGCACACATTGCAGACTTCAGCATGGGGGCTTCAAAGATCTGCAAACACAGAGAAAAGACCATGTTTGTGCATATTTATATGTGATACATCAGGGTTCTCACCAAGGAAGTGGGAGACAGGATTCAGAATTTCTTTGAGGTGAATATTTTTTCTCAGCTAGCTGTAGTGATATAAAAGCTAAGTAGCTTTAAGCATGCCTGTACAGGCAAAGGAGATGGACAGGCACCTTGAGAAAGCAATCAGTCCTGTCCTAAGAGACAAATTTATGAAGGGAGGGATGAATCATTCTCTGCAAGGACCTGTGTCTTATTTATGGAGACAGCTTAGAATAAGCACCTGACTTTCATAGAGCTATGTTAGATCTGAGGAATCACGATGCTAAAGATTATATTTGTTTTCCATATACTTGCTTTTACCAGCATTTTAGAGCTAGCCCACTTACAAGACAGCAAGTTGGTCTGTACTCCTAGTCTCAATTCACCTTTTCTGTTCAATGCAAGTTCTTCTATGACATGTCAACACCTATGCAATGGTGAATTAAGTAGTGTAACTAACATATGCATGACTGTGGTGTTTCATTTCTTCCCAGGCCAGTTTTTTCAGTTTAATAGGACAGAATGTGCTTCTGCATTTGTTTAGCCTGCAGGTCTAATAACATTTCTGCACATCCTCAGTGAGTATAATAAAATCCCATAAAAGATCCTGTTTGTCAGGAGTGGACTAAGAGTACACAAACAGTCACTGTGGGTCACGCGATGCACAGTGATTTGTAAAGCCATGGAAATTCAGTTATGTGTCATCATCACATCTGAATACTGCAGAGAAGCTGAGAAAACAGAGAAGGGAGCACAGGGACAGGAGGAGATTAGAAACCAGAATTTGGGTGAATAGCAGTACCCTTTGTATCTTACTCTTCCATGTATCCACTTTTTCCTCAGTCTATAAAGACTGTCATTTAGTGTGATCATCTAGGCAAGATCATACTGGATATTAACTGGAAGAAACACTGACCTGCGCAGATAGAATGTAGCTTTGTGAAAGTGCAAGCCAGCAAGTGAATGTTCATTAAAATAACAATATTAGTAACTAATTGATAACTGTGGAAGTTGGCTAACTTAAAGAAAGGAAAAAAAAAAAGAAAAAAGAAGAGACAGAACACAGAGTGGAATTCCTTTATTCCCCTGGAATTGGTAAAAGTCTTTCAAGCAGAGCAGAGTACATTAAACATTAATATTCCATTTTCCATGAATTTGGGTAGATTTTGTATGTGCTGAGTACCAGAACGTTTTTTGTAGCTACTGAAAACTTGAACTTTCTGAATCAGAAAAGAATGCTGTATGGACTGGTTAGAAGCACCATGGGAGGGAATGGAGTTGTCTTTTTGTGCCAAGAGATGAGGATGGAACATCTTGCTATAATGCTTTTAAACTATCCTTGCATTGGTTTTTTAAGCTCAGTAAATGCATTCCCATTTTTACGGATTCGGGAGCATTTGCTACTCATATGTACTAAAACTAGACTCTCCAATAGTCTTCTGGATCTGGTTGCATTTTATCAAAAGACTGTTAAGCAAGTTAAAGCATTCAAAAGGCAGACTCTCAGGTCCCCAGAGAAATCCTCCTAAGGGCTTAGCCTACCTGTCAATCTCATTTTTTATCTTTCCTAATTCACTGCCCTGGTGATGTGTCACTCCCACACTTTAATAGCCTTAATGCCTCTGCTTTATTCTCAGTCTGCTGTCAGCACTTCCATCATGCATTCCAGCTGAGAAACGAGAGAGAGAGGCACAAATCTCTATCATCAGCTGTTTGTAAAATCTAAACATTTGATGTACGTATGTATGCTGAATGTGGTACAGCTATGGAGGAAAATCACATTTCTGTACTTGTTGAGACCAAGTGGTTGCCATTTTAAGTATCAGCTTTTGTAAGTAGGAGAGGCACTCCCTAGCTTGAATCCAGAAAAGAATCTGCTCTCCAGATGAGATGCAGGTTGAGGGCCACTGCAGAAACAGCAGGCCTGGTTTGAGACAGTGGAAGGAGCTGTAACAGGAAATTATTAAGGATAAGGGCACAGGGCTCCCAAATACAGATGTTTATATGCAGATCAACAGGTAAGGAAATTTAGGTCACTCGATTCTACAGCATTAAAGGTTGAAGTGCCAGCAGAGAGGAGACACTAACACACACAAACTACCTGGCTGCCTACATGAACTGAATACACCTCAACCACCGGCACACTCTGCACAGTGTAACAAGTTATTTCCTCTGCAGTCCTTACCTTTTGATCCAACTTTGTGTCTTTTTCTTAAAAGTAATCTATTTCAACCAGTGTTGATCAGTCAATGCAGACTCACTGGGGCTCTGGACCAGTTTAACCACTGATTTGCAAGTACATATAATCAAACCTCAGTGAAAGCATGAACTGGCAGTATGAGCTGAGTTCTGAGTGGCCCTTGGCTGGTAATTAGCAGAGAAATGAACCTTCACTGGCTGGTTACCAGGTCAGATGATTTTGTTTTTCAAATGTGTTTATTACAACTGCTCTATCATTCCCATCCTTGTCAAGGAAGCAAGCCTATAAATGCTTGGGCAGGGCTGAAACGTTAAAAGTGCTTTTCATCTTTCAGTGATTTTGTCTGTGTTTTGAGTCTATACATGCTGTAGTGGGAAAGAGTTTTGCATTTGAACGAACACAGAACTGTCAGGCAGATTTGCAGATCCACAGGTCAGGCCACTGTGCAATCATAGCTACGAAGGAGACATCTCTAAAAGAAAGAAAGGAGCTGCAGCACACCCTGTGCATCAAAACGTCAGTGAGTTTTTTGAATTAATGATGGCAAATACACAGTCACACCCAGAACATACTCTGTCTAGTAAGGATGCAGCTTGCAGTTGTAGACCTAAGGTCCACGAGGGTATTTCTAATAAATGTGCCTATGCTCTAGCTGGTGATAATGAGAAATGAATGCCAAAGGAACATAAGTACTGTGCATTGCTTTCTAATTCATCACAATATTAGTGTTTTTTCCCCTTACCTTTCCTCATACACATTTGACTCAGCTTTCTCTCTCCAGCAGAGAAGAAAGGTCAGGCAAGATCCTACTCTAATTAAGCTCTCTGAGGAAAAGTCCAACAATCACTGGCAGATACAGTGCAAAGAGCAGTAGAGCCCTGGCACAAGTGCCTCTAGACTTTTCTGTGAAATGTATATGATAGCAGATAGCCAGGGAAATGATGCAGCTGCCAGCAGGCAGTTTTATAGTTCCACAAATACATGGAAGTTTCCAGCAATTTAACAGGAATATTCCCAAGACAAAAGGTATGAAAGAAAGAGAAATGGCCACTAGTTTTTAGTACTGCAATGGAGCAAAAAACCCTGAAGCACCGGGAAAGCTACTAGACAGTACAGGCCAAAAGCAAAGTATAAACATCAGAGGAAAAAAAAAATCTACTTTTTGCTTCTCTTCTGCTAGACATTTGTATAAAGAATATTATTAGAATGTTCCAGTTGAGAAGATCTGAAGAACAGGAGGGTTTTTCCAGAAGTATCTGAATATGGGTCATAGACCCTGTCCTTTTTGTATATCCGGACTTAAAAGCATTCCTGTAACCCTGGTTAGTCTAAGCATACTTGTTGTCAACTTCCCCACCTCCCCTTTTTTTTTTAACAATAAACATTTAGGGTGGCTTGCCGACTGACACTGATAAAAGCCTAATCTCTTTAAAAGTGCAGGCAGAGATCACTATGTAAAATACATTAAATCCTGTTAAATTACACAGACGGGCCAGAGGCATTTGCGGATACTCTGCTATGCTGAAGTGCTTAGTATTCAAAGTTCACTTGCACTATTTTATTTTTGTTAGTACATTTTAGCATTTCCTTTTCCTCACATGAATCAAGCACAGGAAGGTACTTACAATCTGACACAACTGCCAAATGATCCTCTGGTGTGTCATTAGGGCTTGTCAGATTCTCTTGCATGACATTTTGCTGAATATCACTGTATTCGGATCTTTGGAGGTCTTGGTTTTCTTTTATGAGTTCCCAGCAATGGTCAGCTGTTGAAAGCCTCGGTTTCCAGTGGACACCTTTCTCTCGCCCTTTATGGGATCCTGAGGTTTTAAAGTAAACAATTCATTCTCTTTCTGATAAGTCATATTACAATATTGATCTGGGGGAGGGAGATGGCCCTCACTGCACAGAGCCAGAGTCACCTTTAGTCAAACAGACTAAAGAATGGAAAAAAAGCTCTGAAATCTCCATTTTCTCTGTCCCTTCAGAGAGAGCATATGAGGGTAGGGAAAAATGCAAAATATAGGGTTTTTTCAGCTGCCTGTTTTGCTTAACCCTGAGATGAAGAGTGTTTACCCTGTCTTCATATTAATTGCTTACTTTGTCCAGCAAGAATGATTTCATCAATTACTCAGATCACAATGCTAATCTTACTGTTCACTGCTGGGTCTTACCAATCTTTTTTTCATTTTTTAATTTTGATTTACTGTCTTTTCTGCACAGGAATTTTCAGAACTCTGAAAGAGCCTGTCACATTTTTAATAGGTTTTACTTTCCAGCACACCTATGAGACGGGGGAAAAATTGTGACTTCAGTTGAGCCTACCTCAACACCAATGGCAAAACCAGGAATTAAACACGTTTCAGGACCTCATCCAGATAATCAACAACTAGACCATTGCATAAAGCCCCAAAATTAGGACATGATAAATTTCACATTTTTTGTGAAGGCTAGTATAGTATTTGAACCTGAGATTTCCCTAAGCATAAATTAAAGTCACACCTTCAGTACAATAACCTTCCTGAGAGTTAACTAATTAGTATTTCATTGCTTACTTCCATTACCATGCTTCTATTCCATTAGAACATAAGTATTTTGTAACAGTCTTAAGTAAAAGTAATTTTTTGTTTTAAAAAAACCTAAGTTTTCAATATAGTACATCACAGAACTGAGGAACCAGGTCACTTCACTGGTTTTGGCTGGATGTGTTCAACCAGCAGCAGAAAACCACTGTGAAATCAAATCTGGAAAAAATTCTGTGTCTTGCACTCTCTTTGCTTTCCAGCTTTCATATAACTAGACCTTCAATAGAACACAGATGCAACTTCTGTCCTTGTTAAGATACCTTCCCTCACCATGGCCAGGGTGGGATAAAAGAGGCCAGTATATATGAGCTCTAAGAATCAGAGCTCTGCTTTTGTGAGAAGGGTCCTGCACATAATCAATTCAAACACACAATACAATACTGTGTAATGGAAAAAACCCTGAACTACAAAACTACTAGAACACCCTCATCTTTACCAATTTATAGCATGCCTTTTCTCCTTTAGGTTGCCATGTATTTGGACTGCAAATTTGTCATGGCAAGAACTATCTCCTACTGTTTCCTAAATTGCCTTTTCCTAAAATGCTGTTTTCTAATCACAGTGCAGCTCCAGTCTCAGATACACCAGTAATACAAATAATAATGTCAGCAGTCACGAATAAAAGAAGAAATGGAACTGTGCTTTCGATGCGATAATGAAGCTATATTTATAGGTTATTAGCAGTCTTATCACTGCATGTACAGTTCAAGAATAGTTTTTTCCCCTTATAAAAACTCCAGAATTTGTAATTCTTGGGGATTTAATGGCACATTTTTATAACCTTAGTTGTAAAAGCAATGTTAGTTGCCTAATGTAGATGATCCGACTTCTTCACTGTAGTCTTTTACAGTTTTGTCAAAGATTTTAATTAGCACAAAGCACAAATTAATAATGCTAACAGGTGACATTTAGTAGGGAAGCAGAGAATCAAATGAGACAGGAAAAGAGAAAGAGCACATGCCTGAGTTTTAGCTCTCATATTCTGTGCTATATGACACAGTATTGGAGAAACATAGTGAAATGAAGAGTTTTGTAACGACACAATCCTAGTCACTTGCTTTTAGGTTAAAAGTGCCAGTAATCTGTGCTACCTCACTTTAGGTGCTGTACAAGAAGGGAGACCATGGCTATGTGTCAATCTCAGCTGGCTATGCAGCCCCTTGGATGCACTCATGTAGTCTCACTTTTTATTCTTATTAAGATATTAACAGGAAGATGACTGGGGAAATTCTGGAGTGAATCACCATCTGGCTGATCACTAAATGTCAGACAAAACCAGGATCTATTGAAGTCAAAAGAAACATTTCCACTAACTTCTGAAAGATCAGGATAGCATCTACGGCATTGTATGGTTGTACTTTCTTTGTGTATGCACAGACATCTTGCACAGTGGGGCCCAACTGTGCCATGGCTGTTACTACTAATAGACTTCCTGTAATATTAGGAAAAATATACTCCCAGCTACAGCTGTTTTCTTTAGAGCCCCAGTGGTTAGGGCTTTTTGATGGTGCTCTCAACCTTTGTGTTACCTTATGCTCTTGGTCTATTTAGAATACCCTCCTGAAGCAGGGACTGCTTTTCATTTGGTCTTCATACTGCTTGTTTTTTGGTGAAAAGGTTCTCATTTGAGATTTGTACATGCACACACTATAAAGATGGCAGAATTACTAGTAGTAGTAGTAGTAGTCGTAGTAGTAGTAGTAGTCGTACTAGTTCATAGGGTGTCCATAATAGTAGAACAAGGTTTGGGGAGAATATTTATTTGAAAATTACCTGTACAATTATACCAGAATCCAGTGTGCAAACTCCATATGCCATTCTGAAAATATGGATGTGCATTTTAAATCTACAGAAGGTATCTGGCAATTTGCTTACCCATAAAAAGAGGGCAAAAGACCTCAAATAAAAAAAAAATAAAACCAAACCAAACAAACCAGAATGCCACATGTTTTCCAAATAGAGCAGAAAAAGACTAAAGTGTGTTACTCTTACTCACAGAGGAAGCACCACTTACTTGGTATTTCTGGGGTTGTGTTTCTGGAAAAAACCCGCTTTTCCTCAAAATGGCGATCTGCACTTGTAAGTGAAGTCCTGCCCACTACACACGGAGCCACTAGTGAGAGTCTGAAACAGCATTGCAACATTCATTACTGTTGCAGCCTGGTTTGGGTCCAATTCTTTGAAATTAAATGCCAAATTATTTGGAAATTCTTGAAAAAAAAAAAAGGAACTGGTTTGTTTAAATGTTAGTAAAGGTGACACAAGGACAAATAATGCAATACACATTGCACGTTCATCTGAGGGCCAAATTCTTCCCTTAAAAATATGTAGATATGACCCCAAGCAAAATTATCTAACTTTGAAGTTCAATCTAACTTTGAAGTTGGCACTGCTCAGAGCAGAAGACTGAGTCCTGTGACCTCCAAAGGTCCCTTCCCACCTAAATTATTCTGTGATTCTGTGATTCGATTTTACGTGCACAGCTCCTGTTGACTAAGGTCTCACTACACAAAGGACAAAATTTGATACATACAAGAATTCTCTCCTACCATTTTTCTTATATAAAATGTGGAGGATATGAAGAATGAAACAGAAATCTGAGGAATGGTCTTTTCTATGTAAAAAGAGTGAAAGACCAACTCCAAAACTGAAGCAATAATAACTCGCCACAGGGGCAAAAATAGTGTTATATTAGGAAGTTTTTCACACTGGGAAGATTTAACAAACAATAAGAAGCTATGGTTTGGCTCTGCAATACCTTAATTATGAAATTCTTCAATTAAGAACAACAATTTTGGCAAAAAAGGGGTTAAATATTCTGTGCATGAAGTGTATGAGGAGACCTGTTTTATTCTGTTTCTAAATTATATGGGCCTACAAGTGTTTGTGAGTGGTAAATCCCTTTGGCAGAATAAACCTTCTTTGCAGCTGGTTAATTTTGATCATAAATACATTACGTGTTCAACAAAGCTCATTTAGAAAGCCTGTTTGAAAGGGCTTAAAAACACAGTTACTGTGTTTATTTAGAGTAGATTTCAAAAACCAGTTTCACCATTCAGTTCAAACTGAAGACTTTCAAATCAGGGTTCATTTACATGACCTGAAAGAGGCTCACCTGAATCAGCTCTCATTCTTTTTTTTTCTCTACACTTAAAATCAGAATAGTATGAACTTAATATGAAAAGAAAAATATCACAGAGAAGGATCATGGTGTGCATGTAGAGTAAGTGGGGAGAAGTGAGGGGAGTGGGAAGAGCTTTCTCTTCCTCATTTGGGCGGCCTAAGATCTCATGTTATCCAGCTAATTTATCACAAACCTCAGGTTAAAGTCAGGTGCAGTTTTGAGAGAGATGGGAACCTAGACCCTCAGTTGAGGAGGGAGTTAGAGCAAAAGATTCTAATCTGAAAAATCTGATGCTATAAGGTACAGAGATTTAAAAGGGAACTACTGAGGCACCAGGCCAGGGAGACCCCAATTCTGCAATCCTCTGGAACCCTGATATTTAACAATTTTTCTTCCTTTGATTCCAGCCTCAGACCTGTTGCACTAATGGACATTCACGTATGAGAACTTGAGTTGTATCTTTATGGCTTTACTCCAGCTCTATCTTTAATGAGCATATAATCAATACTCTTAAACTGATTTGGGGGTTGGCTATTTCAGCTATGGAAAAATCCTGTTACAGTCCACCAGCTGTGGGCATGGCTTACTTGGTTTAAAACTTTCAACGAGAAATCTGGGTCAAAGATTTAGGCCGGATCCTTTTATGGAGAAAACCGACACATATCCAACAATGTAGCTGAATTTATAGCTTTGCTATGACCTATTGATTTCAGTGAATCTATGCTGACATATTACTTTAGGATATGACCATATAATTTTTGAGAGGAAATTGCTACAGGAATTCTTGGGCTCAAAGTGGGCAAAGCTAGTATTTATCTTTTTATCCCAGATAACTACAGTATTCAAGGGGTACCCACCTTCAGAAACATTGAGGGAAGCACATTTACTAGCAATAATACCAGATAAAGAGACTAAGGTGATGTGTATGTAGTGCTAGGACAACTTAGATCACAGAAGGGAAAATGTTGTGACCCTTGTAAGTCAATGGCTAGGGGTTAAAGATTACCTGTTCTGGTCATTCTGACTACTAGATAGAGAAAGATTAACTTAGAGCAGTATAAAGTAGAGCAAAGGTATTTAACCTGAAAACCATGATCTCTTCTGATTTCTACTGGGGCTCAGTAAACGAAATTGATTTGAGTTTCCCAATCATCAAACTCATTACATCAGTTCTAGATCATCCTGGCATTCCCCATAACGATTTATCATCTGACACATCCAACACAAAGAAATCAGGTTGAGGATTATCTTCAGATTAAGGGTGTAAAGTCTGACTAAGAATGTACCTACCATCCCTGAAATTTCTGTTTCCCCAGCAAAATAGTTGTGGATAGAATTTAAGCAATTTTGATGTAAGTAGATGGCTAACAGATAAAACTTATGTTTATTTACCTGTCCCTAGGGGGGAACTGGCCACCCCCCAAGAAAACTACTGCCTCTGCAAACACTGTTATTTGGCTCCTTAGCTCCAACTCTTTTGCCCAGGTCAGCCATACTGCTTCCATTAGTCTGAGAAATTAACTGTCCATCAACAGTTATCAAAGGCACAGAACTTCCTTCTTCCTGTCAACCACTGCTGCAGCCTACACATTTCAGGCAAAGCATTAATCCTATAAATCACAAACCACAGCAAAATAAACTACTTAGTCATGGACATTTACAAAGAACATGAGATTCTGTAACTGCCCTTCCTTCCTGTGTTCTACCAGGAGGTTGACAGGCCTCCCTCTCCACATACAGCCAGCTGCGAGCACCGAGTGGCACGGCCATAAACCTGCCCTGCCCCCACATCAGATACAGTATTTTTCTGAATTGGGATCAGTGAATATCCATTCACAGTGCTGCTGTATAGTGATTTCTTTTTGTCTGGCAGCCACTAAATGCATGGAATTTAGTCAATATGCCATAAACAGTTCTCTGATCAGAGACGTGTATCACAGCCTCTCTCTTGTACGTGACTTCAGTCTCTCCATACCGCATTAGGTACTGGCATGCTACACATGTGGGGTACAGAAAGTTTAATCTTAGAACAGTAAATAAAGGTTAGTCATTTCAAGACTCTTGCCCTAAATCATTTTGGAGTCCAAGTCCCAGTAGGATTATTATCTTCAGGAATCACCATAGTAAATCAAACGTTTGCTCAGTGTTGGCCTGTGCCACCTACCTCAGAAAAGACAAAAAAACCCATTCAGCATTTGCTACCTCCTCTGGTCTACAGATTAATTTACTTTAATAGCTTACTAACTTCTGCTCATGTGTTCAAGTATCATATATCTGCGTGACAACTTTACACTCAGCACAGGTGTCCTGAGGATCTACCTGCAGGATTTACCTGCAGGATCTACCACACACAGCAGCCATGATGCAGTCAATACGCTGCGGCGGATTTGAGGTGAGCATCCACTACCTTTTCTTTAATGCCACGTGAGCTGCATGTAAAACAGCAAGTAGAGCACAACATGAAGGTCTTTGATGGAGATGAGTATAAGCAACTTTATTCATTTCTTATATTTGCAAGTAAAAAACCTGTTTAAATCCTCTCCTCAGAACTTAAGATACTTTAGCGTCCTGAAATCTGTTAATCGCCAGTCTAATCACCTCAAGAAGGACCCAGAGAGCCACATACTCATGGAACAGAGACCCCACACTTCAGTCCATGAAGAGTAACGTTGCCAGCCAGCTGAGATGCCCCCATCCCACCTCTGGCTTTTGAAGGACAATGGCGCTGCCTCGGGTGGGGGGGGGGAGGGCAGGCTGGGGGTGGGGCCCAGGCAGGCACAGCAGAACCCTCCAGAGGGCTCAGGGCTCCGCCGAGGAGATGCATGCTCTCTATTCGCCTGTGGGCGGCAGAACCTTCCAGAGGGCTCAGGGCTCCGCCGAGGAGATGCATGCTCTCTATTCGCCTGTGGGCGGCAGAACCTTCCAGAGGGCTCAGGGCTCCGCCGAGGAGATGCATGCTCTCTATTCGCCTGTGGGCGGCAGAACCTTCCAGAGGGCTCAGGGCTCCGCCGAGGAGATGCATGCTCTCTATTCGCCTGTGGGCGGCAGAACCTTCCAGAGGGCTCAGGGCTCCGCCGAGGAGATGCATGCTCTCTATTCGCCTGTGGGCGGCAGAACCTTCCAGAGGGCTCAGGGCTCCGCCGAGGAGATGCATGCTCTCTATTCGCCTGTGGGCGGCAGAACCTTCCAGAGGGCTCAGGGCTCCGCCGAGGAGATGCATGCTCTCTATTCGCCTGTGGGCGGCAGAACCTTCCAGAGGGCTCAGGGCTCCGCCGAGGAGATGCATGCTCTCTATTCGCCTGTGGGCGGCAGAACCTTCCAGAAGGCTCAGGGCTCCGCCGAGGAGATGCATGCTCTCTCTGTTTGCCTGCTGGCTGCTCCCTTGGGCACTCTCTCCCCACAGGCAGCTTGGGCCTGCTGGCGCCGCTTGCTGTGCGTGCTGGCAGGGTGTGGTGAGTGCTGCTGGAGGCAGGGTCGGCAGCGCAGGGGGCTGCAGCTGCAGAGCCGTCCTTGCCAGCCTCGCCCAAGCACCTGAAGCCAAAGTGTCCCTTGCCAGAAGGAAAAGGTCAGACTGTCTGCGGGGTTGAAGTGTTGCACAGGTGAATTCAACTCCAGTAGTGAAAAGACTGTAGTAGAAAGTATTACAAGTAGGTTGGAAAGGGTGGCTGGTACCTTTTGCTTGCTGGACCCAACTATAGTTAATCAGTATTTATTTCTCAGTCATTGGTGAAGTTCATTCTAGATGTGTGTAGTCACAATATGCTTTTCCTCTGCCTCCCCTTGTGCTTCAAGTGAAACCTTTCAGCTTACACAATTAAAAATTATACAGTATAGACTTTCACACACTTTTTATTATTTTTGCTCTTTTGATAGAAATTGCAGACTTAAAAATTGGTTTGACATCTTGACAAAATCATGAAAGCAATGTTTTTATAACTCCATGTTGAACCTTTAACCTATTCTTCCTCTGCCAGTTTGACCTGGCTCGGCCAAACAGTGACTGGAGAAAGAGCTCCCTGCAGCTGGCTTATGTACTAGAAGTGCATAAAGGAAACGCCAAGAAGCAGCCAATATAAGGCTACTTAAATACAGTTTGGTAGGGTGGGTTTTTTTTTTTTTTCTATATTCTTCTGCACTTACCCCTCAATTAAACAGAAAAATAATGTGGCTATAATATCAATGTTTTGGAGACAAAACATAGTGACAAAATAAAGGAAAATTAGTTATCAAGTGTTTTATGTGACATTGCAGACACTTTCCTTGCTAAACGTAAACTTTACACAGATATCATATTTAGTCTAATCAGATAGTTTACTAACTCATTTACTATCCTATGCAGCATGAAATTGAATTTCACATGGTTATTCCAGCCCTGGATGCCATAGATCTGCTGAACTGAATTATTTTTCACAAAATCATTATTTCAAGACCTCAGAAAAAATGAATCTGCTGTTTCTTTTTCTAGTCTGTTTCTACAGGTAATCATTGTTCCTATCAAGAGAATGTGTCTGTAGAGAAGGGTATAGGCTTCCCAGGTGCAGCTGGTCTTTATTTGCTCAGATTAATTGCAGGTGTTGAACATCAGGCATCGTAAGTTCTCTTTATGTGTTAAAAGAGATTTCTGCAGTAAAAAGAGAAAGAGGACTAAAGCAGGGAGAAAAGAAAGGCAGCTGGTCCTGTAAAAGAGTTGTAGAGCTTTCTTCCTCTTTTAACAAGAAAAGTTTATTTGTTAATGGTATGGAAAGGATTTTCTTTCAGTAAGGAGAAGCTGGTTTTCAGTTGGAAACCTGAATGGCTGTAACATTTGTTAACTGGCCAGCAATAACTACAAGAGAAACAGGGTTTGGGAGTTACACGGGTGTTTAGACAAATAGGAAGTTAGTAAGTCTTCATTAAGAGCAGATGTGAGGGTTGCTTAGGCACTTTTCTAGAGACACTTGAGTCTGTAAAGTGATACTAGGTGTGGCTAGGTCTTCAGAATAGTCTCTGTTAAATTAGAGAAGTTTACCTATTGCACTGGGTATTAAATTTACTGGATAGTAACAGCTCTGGAGTTCTTGAGACTGCTCATCTGGACTGACTCGGCTAGAGTAAGCTTACAACTGACAAGTAAGTAGACTTCTAATCTTTGGTCGTAATGGGGTGACTCTGAGGTTCCAGTACTCAGCAATTAAAATAGGAGATGTTGTTCCCTTGGTATGTATTAGATTTGATGCCCTTTAGAGAATGGACATCTGTGGGAAATGAGCTGGATCAGAAGTAAATCACCAGAAAACTTACCCCCCCTCCCCCCTTCATGCTACCTTTAAGGGTAGAATAACAAAAAAAATGGTGTGGTTAATGGAATCGGAGGTGGCCTTGTGATTTGTCCTGGGCAAGTGTGATAGTGTCTGGGTCCCTGCCACTTCTGCGGTTTTTGTGCTCTTAATGGGAGGGAGGCTTTTTGGGTGAGGTTGTTCAGGACAGAATAACAGGGCCTTTTCAAAATCAACTCTTGGAAACTGGTGGGTTTGCAGGCTACTAAGCGGTGTGGCACTGAGCTCCCAAAAATATTTTGCTGAGGTGTAATCCCAAAGACAGTGTTGATGGAGTAGGCTAAGGCATTTATGTCCCACAAACTTAGAAGGTCTAGACCTTACTAAATACCCATTTGATGTTTACGCTAGCATCTGCACTGAACCTAACTGTATGTGAAACAGGAGTGTTAACCCTGGAGTCCCAGTAGCTGAGACAAGGGGTCGTCTTCTCCCTTGTTTGTGAGTCCTCCTCAACTGGAGATCTTTCACTGAAAGGTTGGAGGATAGCTACAGATCTCATGCAGGTGTCAAGGGCTCCTCAGTCAAAATGTGGTCTGGTGTGTTGTGAAGCTGAGGAAGAGGCTAGATTTAGATGAGTTTTGCTGAGGAGCTGTTACAGCCCATACAGTGTTTTGCAGACTAGTATTTAGCATCACTCTGACTGAGGCAGAGCAGACTGATAACAAATATCAGGGCCCACCTGACGTCTTGAGGTATGTTGTGCTACCCTGGGGATCATGAGACTTGTCTAGAAGGGCAGTGTTCATGGTGTAATGGTTAACCTCATGGGCTTGCTACCCTGTCCAGCAGGCAATGGGTGGTAGCATATGTAAATGCTTTTTTGGTGAAGTGCCCTACAACTCTGGAATTTTTATGTTTTGTGTTTTTTTTTTTTTCTTTTAAGTGAGTATTCTTGACAAAGCTTCAGCACATGCTTTTGCTGGTGTTTGAGAATAAAGAACATCCTATCCTCTACCTCACCATGAAATATCTGCCATGAAAACAAAAACATTCAATAATATGGTTGTTCCTTGTGTGTATTCTTATAATACACCATTGATACGTGACTGTGCAAATGTGGGCTTGTTTTCAAAAGAAAGAGCTTGAGCTCCGTGTTAAAGGGAAGAGTTTCTCATTCGGTGGGGAGGGGAGTTAAGTGATTGAATGCATGAGCTCTTGAAGAAAAACACCCAGCTTTGTTTAAGCTGTTAGGAATTGGGTGCAAATAATAGGAAATAGCTGCCTATGTAATCACATACCAATTCAGATCACCAGAGCTTTAAATCTATTGCTGTGACCTCACTAGTTTCCAGGTTATACAATGTGCTCAGAACAGTTAAAAAGGAATTTGAGACTTCCTTTTTTTCTGTGCTTCACTTCTTAATATCTCATTGCATTGGTATTAGTGTTTGAAAGAGGAACTAGTTTGCTGGTCAAACCACTTTTTTTTCAAATATAGAAATGAAGATCCACTTGTGAAGGAGGTGGGCTTTTTTAAAGGGAAAAAAAAACCCCGAAGTGGGGGAGGAGGGAGGAGAATTCTGTTTGGTTTGCATCAAATGTCTACTTTAAATATCTATTTCTTGAAAACATTTTTATTTGGAGATACTTCTGAGATGTTTCAGTAACTTTTTTTGGGCCAAGATATCTGCTGTGTTAGTCTATAATAGTCCCTATAGGGATTATATTTCATAGCCACTGTATAGTCCCCATAATGCAATATAACACCCCTCTTTTGCTGAATCACTGATATAATCTTGCCATTGTTTCTCAGAACACAAAATATATATCTAAGCTACAATTTTCTCTATGTCACGTGAACTTTTTAAAATACATGTTTAGTCTCAGAGGAGTTGTCTTCAGCTGAAGCAGCCTGAATTTTCTGTGGGTTTTTTTTTCTTATTTTAAAAGCTAAAACCTTCTACCGGCACTAAAATAACACTTTCCAACCTCTTGTTATTTTTCTGTTGTATTGGAAATCAATTCAACACATGCAATTCTTGTTTTAGTAATCTCGGTGAATTAATTTTTATTTTTATTGAGTAGAAGATAGGCTTGAATTTGTATAAAGATCAAGTAAAAATTAGTTATTTTCATGTCCAAGTGAAGACTCTTAAACTATGCAATTTGCAGTCATTTCAACACCACTTACTTTCAATGCTTATTCAGGATTCAGAGATTATTCTCTCTACTTAGAGTTAAAAAAATTTTTTTAATTTTATGCTTGCAGGATAAATTCTGTATGAAATGAAATTTAGAACTCACCTGCTGTTCCTAGAATACTCCTGAAAACTTGTTTTTCTTCTGAGGAAGTTTATTATGACTGGGAAAAAAAAAAACAAAACACCACATATACAAATCTTAATCTTTATCCCCAGTGGAAGGTGGGTTGTTTCCTCCAGATACTAGCTGATCTTTTTCCAACTTATATTAGAACGTTATCCTACTCTCTATGTTATGCAGCTGCCTTTAACATTGTGTGGTAGGAATGGCACTGTACAAAGGTGGCATTTGTCTCTGCTGTGCCAAAGCCACAGACTGCCTGTGCTGCTCTGGGGTCAGAACGGACCCTTTCCCTGGAGCTTGGCTTTGTTAAAGATTACTCAGTCTGAAACGTATCAAGTGCAAGCCTTCTTTTAGATTTGATTATTACTCTGTGTATTGTTTCTCTAGGACTTGTCAGTCTGGACTGTTGTTTACCCTTGTGATAGGGCTTCGTTTCTCAGGGTGGCATTTGGCAAGGTCTGTTCTCTAGAAAAATTCATTGTACTTTCAACACCTGTCAACAGGTTTGGTCACTAGGAGCCTGTTCTGTTACAGCTGTTAGGGTTTACATGCACAGCGCTGTTCTCTGGTGCTCTGGGATAAAAGAGGTGACTGCGATACTCTGACAGTCTCAGCAGACTGACAATGTGCTAAACCGCGAGGTATGCTCTAATACTGCGCTTTCACTGATGTGGAGAGGAATGTACATTTTAACGTTGGGAAACGTGCCTTCTGGTGGGTAAAATGCACATGCGTTTTCAGTGTGAGCAGTGAATTAAGGTACGATATTCTCATGGATAGCTTGTTGGAGCTATTTCACATATGTGAACTTGAGAATGTTAAATATTAATCATTGTTATCAGCCCTCTGTAAGCAGTAAGCCAGTGCTCTCTTTTAACTTCAGGTAAATGAACAAACGCTCTGGGGCGATTTGTGAAACTAAGTGGTTTGTGTAGCAAGATTCCGTTTGTTTCACAATTCTTAAATGCTAGTGGAACATAAAGTCCCATTTTAATTTAGGATTGGTGAGTAGCTCAACCAAACACAAGTACCATACTGCTGTGACAAGCAAGTCTGGGAAATTCCTGAAGTTTGCTGAAGATAATTTCTCATCACAAGGACTCAGTGAGCCGACTAGGAAAGATGCCCTCCTAGAACTGACTTGTGAATAGAGGAGGACTCATGGGAGGTGTGATGGTAGGTGGCTGTCTTGGCCACAGTGATCCTGAAATGGTAGAGTTCAAAATTTTTGGTGTAATGAGAGAAGAAAGGTCAGCACAGTTGTTACCCTGGATTTCAAGAGAGCAATCTTTAAGCTACCCAGGGGTCTAGTTAGCAATGTCCCCTGAGAAACTGCTTTTGAGGGCTTAGGGGTCCATGAGTGTTGGTCAGCTTTTAAGAAACACCTTTTTGTAGGTTTTGGGAGTGTGTTTGTGTGTTGGTTTTTTGTGTGGTGGGGTGTGTGGTTGTGGTTTTGCTTGTTTGAGAACCTTGCACAGGAGCAGGCAATCCCATCGAGTTGAAAGTCAAGCAAGTGGGGCAGACAACCAAGTTGGCTGAACAGGGAACTCCTCTGGATGATCTCTGGAAGCTAGGTCAGGCTTTGCAGGAAGATTACAGAGCTGTAGTTTCCTGGTGGGGTTCCTCAGGTCTCAATTCTAGGGCCAGTTTTATCAATGGTCTGGGTGAAGGTGTTGAATGCACCATTAGCAAGTTTGCTGATAACACTAAACTGGGAGCTGTGGTTGACTCTCCCAAGGGACAAGAGGCCTTGCAGAGGGATCTAGATAGATTGGAGCATTGGGCAATCATCAATGGCATGAAATTGAACAAGTCCAAGTGCTGCAAGGGATCTGGGGGTGCTGGCTGGCAGCAGGCTCAATAGGAGTCAGCAGTGTGCCCTGGCAGCCAAGAGGACAAACCGCACCCTGGGGTGCATCAAACACAGCAGAACCAGCCAGTCAAGAGAGGGGATTATCCCACGGTATTCGGCGTTGGTGTGGCCTCACCTGGAGCACTGTGTGCAGTTCTGGGCCTTACAGTTTAAAAAGGATGGTAAGGTCCTTGAGTGTGTCCAGAGGACGTGTCTGAGGACTCTGGGTTTATCTTTTTTGGAGAAAAGGAGGCTGAGGGGTGTCCTCATTGCTCTGTGCTGCTTCCTGAGGAGTGGACATGGGGAGGGAGGTGCTGATCTCTTCTCCTTGGCATCCAGGGACAGGATGTCTGGGAATGGCTCAAAGCTGCACCAGGGGAGGTTCAGACTGGTCGTTAGGAAGCATTTCTTTACCGAGAGGGTGGTCAAACCCTGGAACAGGCTTCCTGGAGAGGTGGTCGATGCCTCAAGCCTGTCAGTGTTTAAGAGGCATTTGGACGATGCCCTTACTAACATGCTCTTAACTTCTGATCAGCCCTGAAGTGGTCAGGCAGTTGGACTAGATGATCATTGTAGGTCCATTCCAGCTGAAATATTATTTTCTAAAAGGTGTGTGTGCAAGCTACCTTGGTTCTGTATTGTAATATGCATTAAGTGAAAGTAAGAAAAAATGGGATGGTCTTATGTTGAATTTGTGTGATAATGTGGTCTTGAGAAAACAAGCTATGCCCAGAATGGCACTGAAAAATCCAAGCAGGATTAGTTACCTCTCTTCTAACCATGTCTGATTTCTTCCTATTGAAGCAATGAGAAAATAGTAACGCTCTATCAGCTGGTAGGACTACTGAGGATTAGCTGCGGAGTAAGATCGTATGATTCTGGGATTATTTGGGTTGGAAGGGCTATCAGGAAGTCTCTAGTCCAACCTCCTACTCAAAACAAAATTAGCTGTAGGGTCAAACTAAGCTGGTCAGGGCTTTATCCAGCTGGATATTGAAATCCACCCCAGATGGAGGCTGCACAACCTCTTTGGGCAATATTTTCCCAGCTTGAACAGATGTGATCCTGTTAGATCAGCTGTGTAACTACCAGATATTGAACAAAATAACATCAGATAAAACAACTGCTCCTTGACCTTAATTATTCCCTAGGAAATTGGTAATGCAGTTGCCTATTTTTGGACCTAGACACAGAACATCAGTTCTTTCTTTCAACTTTCATATGCCAAACCATTTCAGGTGAGATGCATTGTCAAAGGGCAACCTACTCAAATCAAGGGACGCTTGCTACAGAATGTAGCAGGTGCAGACGTATCTGTTCTGGAAGTCTGCAAGAAGTAATGGATAGTGGCTAAAAGGCCTGGGTGACCAGGAATTACATGCTTTGTTCCACAAGATTGTCAGTTTTGTGGGCAGGTAGCACTGGCCAATGCATTCTTCTGTTTGTTGATTGAACAAAACCAGAATGTCTAAGTGCATGCAGTGAAAATGATGGCTTCTTCTATAAAGCTTTTATAATCTCAGTAAAAGATGAATGATAACTTGATGAAGAAGCACAAGGACACAATGCGAATTTGCATTCTTTTAAATACACTAGCAGCCTACCTGCCATGGTGTGTTGTGGTTTGTGGGTTTTGGGTGTTTAGCTTTTTTCTTTTTTTTTTCTGTTGGGTGGGTTGTTTGTTTATTTTTGTAGCTTCATGAAGAAAGAGACAATAAAGAGGATTTTGAAGGCTGCTAATACATCAGTACTCTCAAAAACCAAGTGTGCGTTCTCAGGTGTGAAAGAATGAAAGCACTTAATTAAAATTGAACGAGCAGGTGATGGTTCCCTTGCCAAATGGTAGGCAGAGCTGACATTTCAGTGTTGAATGAGGGTGGATAGCTAGTGTCAGGCTAGGCCACAGAGGCTTTGAGAAGAGGAAGAGTTTATACTTGGGCTTTAAGATTTACAAAGAGCAAGATGATGTCCTCAAAGCAGCAGCAGGTGAGAAATAGTTGAAACAACATTCAACATCAGTTTCTCCTTGATTTTACTACTTAAGCCTGCTGTTTAGGAGGTTCCTTGGCACCACCACAATACGGGTGGTGATACTGCTTTCTAGCAACCATAAAAAGGAAATGTCAAATAGTATAACTGTTAGTAAAAACTGATTAAAAGGAAGATCAGAGGTAGTAATTAGCATATCACACACTCAATTTTCTGAAGTTACTTTGAGGCTTATTTCAAAATCTGATGAATATTGACTGAGAAGCGAATTATTTGTATTTTTACAATTAATGTCTTAAAAGACATTAAGAGGGGGGAAAAATTCTACTCTTAAACTTTCCTCAGATCTATCTCAGACTATGTTACATGCCTAGAACAGCAAAACAGTCCAGAGGACAGCATATCTCCTTTCCAGGACAGACTGCAGGGACCTTCAAACTTGCACCATTTGTTGATTGTAAAATTTGAAGGCCGGGGGGGGGGGGAAATGTCTTGGGCTGTCCAGGCCTTTGTCTTAAACCTATCTGCACTGCTGTATTTTACAGTGATTCTTTGGGAGTAACAGATTTAAGAGAGTACTAAGTAGTGCGGAAGAGCTCAGGAAATGTAACAGGGAAGTGCCAGGGACTCTGATGGACTGACCAGAGGCTACTTGTCAGCACCTGGCTGCGCCACAGCAGAGCATGTGGGGTATGAAGAGAATTGTCACCAGTTGTTGCGACCTTGGTTGTGATCAAAATTGGTGAATATTCTGGGGAAAAACCCATGGCAGCACCACTGGCAGAAGAATTCCTGATGAATTCCAGAGGGCCTGGATTTCACCCAGTACGCAATATCACAACAGACAGTTATTGTATGAATTAAAGGATTTTGCTGGAAAGCATAAAGATGAGTGACTTTGTGAGGAGCATGGGATACAGTTATCACTAAGTCAGGCAGTGTCAACCACAGGTTTGCGAGAACTGGCTGAATCACCTCTGCCCCGAAGAGTGAGGCTTTCTTAGAATAATATTTTCTTGAAATGCATCATTTGACAAAATCTTTTAATGCAAGTGGAAATTTTGAACATAAAGAAGTTTCTATTTAATTTGTAACTTTTATTTCTTGAAAGCTGGTATGAATATTGCAGTTTGAAATAAAATAAATTATTGTAGTTTTTATTTTATTTGCATGAAGTTTTGGGGGTTTGGGGTTTTTTTAATCCAGCTTTCGGATACTGTGGTTGGGAGCATGAGGAGAACAGGGGGAAATTGGGCACAGACCAGCGAGGGGTACTATGTATTGCTTATTTGAGTTCTCTGATCCAGTACCTATTGAAGTGATGCAAATTGGAAGTGATGGATATTGGATTAAGTCCTTAATTTTTAATAAAAATCAACATTCTCCCTCTGTTTTTTTAAATTCAGCTATTTTAAGGACAAATTTTTCAATCCAGAGGACCTTGTGTTCCATGCATGACCGTTCTAACAAGTTCATTTGATTGGCCTATTAAAATTGGTGGTGTGACAGTTTAAAGACTTTTTTTTTCATCTTGTTAGCTATACCTCATTAATGAATATATGTACCTAGTCATGTCATGTCTGACAGACTATAATGAAGTGTAGAAGTTAGTGGGGGGGAAAAAAAAGTGATACTGGGAAAGAGTTGGAATGCTTTTATATGGAAAAAAACCATGCATTCCAAATCTGAAGGATGCTATGTAATTCAGACAAGGGGAATCTGCTTGATATGGGGCTTTTTGTATTTGCAAGGAATCTAACAAATTCCTAAAGAACTGAAGCTGACAGGGTGAAAGGGGAAGTCTTCACATAACCAAGCTATAGGAAAGAGAACCAAATGGAGGCAGTAGTTGTCAGTTTTGCCTGTAGGAGTTTCTCAAGGATCTAAAGTCCCCGGAGGTATTTAAAAGATGTTTGGATGTGGTGCTTTGTGCTTAGGGACATGGTTTAGTGGTGAACTTGCAGTGTTAGGTTTACAGTTGGACTCAATGATCTTAAAGGTCTTTTCCAACCTATATGATTCTGTGTGTAAAGTGGGCTTTTCAGTGTGTTTTAGGGTATAAATCATATTTCACAATGATGTGAAAGGTTTTGCCTGAATCCCTGGCTGGAGGTTTTTGGGTGTTGTTACCTCCCCCCCACTTAGGTCTGCCAATAGAAACTGATAGCCAAGAACAAACAAGGTACTCAGTAGATGACCAGATGAACTGACTCTTTGGTCATTGGACTCCTGTCCTTCAGGATATGGACAGATGTGCTCAAACAAAGCTATTTAAACAGATGCCAGTGGCACAGATAAAAGGTGGTATGGATATATATGTGTATAAAAACATCGGCCTTAGAGGCAAAAAGGAAGGCAAAAAGGCTTTTTTATTAGTAACTGTCCAACAGGAAAACCTGATGAGAATTCTTTCTGCAGATTAAAGTTGCTGTGACAGTCAAATTAGTCTAATTTCTCTCTGTTAAATGCCACTCATGCTGGTATTTTGTGGTGTTAGATATTGTTAAGTTTTAAGATGTTCTGGATTTTCTTAGGTAACACTTATTTGTGTGTGCAGTAGGTGTAGAAAGACCTCTGACTCCCCTGAAGATTGTGCTTGTTTCCCTCATAAGTTGTTTCCCTAGCAGCTTGATGTGGACTGCTACTTACGCTATTCCCACACCCCAATACTGTCTTCTATTGCCTGGTTTCTTTTTCTGGGCAAAAGATGCATGGGTCTATACCAGAAATATTTCCATAGAAGTTGCTGTAGGTTGAACTGTCATTCAATACAAAATGTAGGAAACTGTCTCTTCCTCAACTGTGGTGAATATATTATAACTGTACTCTGAAGTGCTTTGATTTGCTTCTGTCCATTCTTTTTTTCTGTGAGTTTAGATATTAGTGGTAGGCTCAGTTTTGAGAGTTATTTGTCATGTGAACAAAGGAGCAAGAGTAAAGGATGCAATACATTCAGACTTTGTGAACAGGAGCTAAAAGAATTTTAGGAGTGAATGTAGCACAGTTTCTCCATACCTTTCTTTTCTTGTAGAGCCAAGTGAAAGCTGTGTAAGGTCATGTTAAGAAAATGGATCTTTGCAATGAAGTTGGAAGGAACGTTCCCATCAGTATTGCTCAGAGCCAAGCCTGACTCTCTGCTTACTGCTCAGTGCAACTGCTGGGGGTGAAAAATTATGCTTTTATCACTGGAAAGAAAAAATAAATACTGAGGTACTTGCACTGATGCATGGCAAACAGTCTTCTAACAGCAACAAATAACTTTGTAGTAAGAATAAGCAGAAATTGAGATGATGAAGGTATACTTCACAAATCTATAAATGTTTATGGTAAAATTATCAATATATATATTGTGTATGTACCACCAAACCATATTTCAGGGATTTGATGTGCTCTGTAAATGCATCAGAGGCCAGAGGTTTGGGAACTGGATCTGGTCTGAGTTTTCTGGCTCTTGCATTCGAGACCTGAGAGAGGCTAGACACAAAAGCAGCTGTTAAAAATTCTAAGCAGAAGGGGTCTCCTTGGGAAGCAGGGGTATTTCTTAATTTGTTTTTCATCTAAGTTAGAGATGAAGCAAAATCTTTCTTCCAGGAATCCACATAGGGGGAGATTCAAATTCTGGTCCAAGCTTCTGGTTTAGAAGAACTGATACTGACTCTCATTAGTGTTTGTCTCTACATTTAAGTCCTGATTAATTTCTCTGTGTTCTAAAAGGCACAGAAGGAAGTACAATGCTGGTGACAGTTCACCATGAAAGGTTTTCTTAGCAAACAGTACATCAGCTTCTCCATTATTCTGAGAATTTGGAGTCCAAAAAATCTAGAGATAGTTGCATTTTTTTGTCTTACTAGAGTTCTTACCAGTTCTTCTCTATGCCAGTATGCTGCTGAGCTGTAGTTGTTACAGCAGATAAGCATAGAGCTTTTGCACCTGCGCTTGGACTGTTGCGATTTGTGTTCTTTTGGTACAGTGTCACTGCCACATAGGTATGTATAGTGAGCCTATATGCCAAGAGAGCATTTGTCAAATCTAGGTTTCAGAGGAACACTTTGATTTGTCTTGGGCTGCTTCCTTGTAATGTAACACTACCTGCCTTTCTGTCTTGGGGGTTAATTCTGCTTGAATATTGGATGATCTGCAAACTTTTGTGTTAGGGTCAGTACTGTTACAAATAAGGCAGAAAGGAGCGACAGAGAGATGTTTCCTGCCTTGCTAACAAATAACAAAGTCCTTTATAAAAGGGGGGAAAAAAATTTGTAATTTGGACTACATGCTCCTATTTTCTTCTTTTCTTCCTTTTTTAAACCTAGGGGCACAATTGGGAAATCTTGAGTCCAAGATGTGCATGTTGTAACAAGCCACTGAGATAACAACTTGTAATCACAATTGCTATTTACATGATTCTTAAATCAGAGACGGTGAACCATCTGCATACTTGATTAGGAAGTAGAACTGCTTAAAACTTGACAATTTTTTTAAAAGCTGTTGTTCACAGAAGTGAAGCACTGGAGCAAAGGAAATCACTGGGTTGGTAGGGGAAAATGTTGTCAGTTGTGGGAACAAGTAGCCCTCAATTCCCTGAACTCTAGATGGACTGCAGAGGAAGTAAATTCCTAGACTTGCACAAAATATTAACCTCTAGCTGTTTCAAAGTGTGGTTTGGTTTTTCTTCTCCGTAAAGAAACCCTTAGAACTAAAGATATGTTCTGCATAAGCATACTGAAATATTTAGAGGTACAGCAGAGAAGTGTCTGTCCACTGCATGCGATGAATATTTGCCAAGTATCGATCTAGCGTCCATCTCTGTTATTCTTTAACTTTAGTCCAAGGTTCAACATTTACCTTTTGTTTAAAAACTGATTTCACAGGGAGGTCGTGTCCTCTAGCTAATCCAGTAGTAATAGAAGTCTGTAGAATGAAAACTGAGTTTACCACAACTTGGAGGAAAGCTCTGAAGCCCGTGCAGAAAACCTCTGTGACAAGAAATGTGTACATATCCACAAACACAGCAGTACATAGTGAGCCTGAAAAAGTGACAAAATGGAGCAAGTAATCAGTCCAAATTAGCAGAACAAGCAGAAGCCCCAGGTTTGTCCCACCTGTTTCTGCACATAGGCAGCAAAAATGAAGTTGTGTTTATAGCCTGTGCAATTGCATCTGTGCTAGCTTAAGGTGGCAAGACTAGATAGTAAAAAAAACTGGAAACCAGTATACAAATGTTGTATTCATATCTTTGCACACGTTGTTGTGACTTTGCTACCTGAGTTACTTGCGCTAGTTTGAGGCAGTGGTTATTGCTCACTTCGCTGTGTAAATATCCATTGCAGCTAAATTTTTTGTTGGCTGAGAGCGAGTGCATTCAGCACTCAATGAGATCAAGCTCACCATATTCAAGTCATAGAACCATGGACTCACAGAATGGTTTAAACCATTAACCTTTAAAGATTATCTAGTTCCAACCCCCTAGCCAGGGGCAGGGACACCTTCGGCTGACCAGGTTGCTCAAAGCTCCGTCCAGCCTGGCCTTGAACACTTCCAGGGATAGGGCATCCACAACTTTTCTGGGCAACCTGTTCCAGTGTCTCACCACCCTTATCGTAAAATACTTCTTCCTTAGGTTCAAACTAAACCTACCCTCTTTTGGTTTAAAACAGTTACCCCTTGTCCTGTCACTACAGTCCCTGGTAAAAAGTCTCTATCTTTCTTGTAAGCCCCTTTATATATTGAAAGGCCGCAAGAATGTCTCCCTGGAGCTGCCTCTTCTCCAGGCTAAAGAACCCCAACTCTCTCAGCCATTCTTCACTGGAGAGGTGTTCAAGCCCTTGGGTCATTTTTGTGGCCCTCCTCTGGACCTGCTTTAACAGTTCCAGGTCTTTCTTATGCTGGGGATCCCAGAACTGGATGCAGTGCTCCAGGTGGGGTCTCGCCAGAGCAGAGTTAGAGGGGTAGAATAACCTCCTTTGACCAAAGGATAATTTCAATTTTATCAGGTCCAAGCTTCTAAAAACTAGGCAAAAATTACATTTAAACTTGCATGGTTAGCCTGATTGTTTTCTTGTTAATATATATCATTCCCTATTTTATATTCCCATAGTCTTATTTCTGGGACCTAACTCGGAAACCAGGCTTCCTTGGCTTCAACAAAGTCAATGGCAATTGACTGAACAGCCACGCCTCATCCAGTAAGTTCTTTGCAAAGTCTTCAGCTTCCTTGAACGTTCAGACCTGCAAACCCACCACATGTCTGTCTCCCGTTCAAGTGTTGGTAACTATCAGATCTCAGTGAGAGCTAGGTACCTCCATACCCTGTGGGTCTGGGCTTAGCCAGTGGAAAATCCAGCTAATAGTAAGGTGGCTATCGCCTTCCTCTTTGCTTTCATAGTATAACTTGCTGGAAATGGTAGATGTTTCAACCAGCTTCTAGGTTATTAGCAAAAAACATAGTGGCAAATTATTAGAACACTTAAAAATCTGAAAATATTTGAATTTGAAAAAATGAGCTACAGGCATAAAATTTTAAAGTGGTTCCATTGTTACACACTACTGATAGAGAATTATCAAAGACAGGAATGCACTGAAATTTAAAGTCAAAAACTTGTAAGGTTGAGATATGGTCAGGATAAAAGATAATAGATTTGTATATGTATAATGAATATATCTTAAGTTTGTATTGTATTGAGCTTTAAACTTAAGAGTCTAACCTGTCAAGCTAATGAAACGCCCAGAGGAAACAGCATAAAATAAGTTGGGTGAAAATAGCAGATGCATTTGAGCAAGAATAAATTTAATTTGAACAAGGCTCTTGCTCAAAAGCTGGGGAAAATAATGGTAATCATCAAGAGATTATTTATCTTTGTGATCCTTGTGTTGGAGATGTTTGAAACAGGAGCGTTTCCTGTTGGGTTGCCATAGCAAACCCTGGGTGCCTTTCTCATGATAGTATTATGTAGGAATGTAAGTCCTAGTGGGTTTTATACAGAGTCAACCTGGGAATGAAAGAAAAGCATGAAATTCAGCTTGTCATTCAGCTGGATTTAAAACACTGAAGATTGCTGAAGCAGAGAAGAGGTTGGCTTTGAAAAGAGGGTATGGGCCAGAGTTTGTTTTTTTTTTCAAGGGTGTTTCAGCCTTTTGTGATTGCCAGTAGGTTTTCAACGCCCAAACACTCATTAAATATAGTTATAACTAAGTCTTCAACAATAACTGTAATTCTCACATGCAGAATTGCTCTACTACGTTATCCCTACCTAATTAATGTCCTAATATACATAATGAATTTCTGGGCATTAGCATATACTAGTTGCAAGGCCTATCTGCCCCACCATTCTGTGGAGCGGAAGTACAGCCAAGCACAAGGAGTTAATGCTATAGTGGCAGTGGGTGCCTGACGCTGTCTCTGGCCCTCCTGTGTCCTTTTTTTCTCTAGCTACGCACTGGAAGTTGTTTTGCACCAGAACTGGAGTAATGTTACCAGAAGTTCTTTGCCAACCTGCAGAATTGATGGACTTGCTGTTCAGGTTGTTGCCAGTGACATAAGTATGACTGTACTTCTTGTCGGTTTTATCTCCTGTTGGTTGGGTCCTGAACCACTGCCAGGACTAGTTTTCACATGAAGTAACCAGCTCCAGGGGCCATTTGCATCAGGCTTTCTTGTCGTGGGCTTATAGTCAACCCTCATTTGAGAGATGTTGTGTGAGGCGCGGGTGAATGTAAGAGCCTGTGTTGACATCTGCATGAGTTTGTAGGAAGTGTTGTTCTGACAGCCTTCCAGATTGGAAACCATGGCAAGCGAAGGAAACCAGAGACCTCTGGACTCTATACACTGAGAGAGCAAGCAGGGTACAGGTGTCTAAGGAACACAAGGATGAATGTGTATTAGATAAAAGAGGCGTCAGGTTCAAAACAATTGGAGATACTCCTTCACACTGAAAATGATAAAGGATGCTGTGCTCAAGCAGCTGTAAATACTAGAATTTCCCATAACTCCAGAAACTATTTATTTAAAAAAAATATAAATTATATAGCTACTTATGTGCAAAGAAAAAGAAGCCATCACCACTGTAGTAGGTGCTTGAGCTGCATGTCACTCATATTTGAAAGTGCATTTGCTGGAAGCACTATGATTTGCCCTACTCTTAAGCTGTTTTGGCAGAATCTGCAAATCAGATACCTGCCCAGCCGGACCTTTAATTTCATCTGGTATGGTTGTTTTTATTAATGATAGCAAGCTTAAAAAAGAAAAGGACTTAATTTGGATAGTGTAACATTTTTCCCTTGTCAGGAGTAGGAAATGCCAGGGTAGGAAGCAACCAAGTTTCAGGGCTGGAAATGCAAACGTATTCACAGCTAATGGAGTTACTGCAGCGTCTCCTATGGGCGGCTACAGAGTAGTGTTGATACACAGGGGTTGATTTGGATTTGAATATATTGACATGGGCAACAAAACCTTACTAACCATATAGAAACAGCATATAGTAAGGATTTGCACAGACGTTCTTTAACAACTTGACAACTTGGAACACTTCCTTGCCACAATTAATTTTTCATTTCCAATTAAAAACACAAATGGAATTGCTGTGGTGGTGTTTGTGGTTTGCCTTTTTTTTTTGAAACATACTGGGTGTAACTATGCCAAATCATTAATACACGTGTAGGTGTTGCTGGAAGAGAGAAGTACAATTCAGCTGAGTTAGTTCCAGCACAAGGGATGCTGCAATATTAGCTGGTGGAATTGACTTTGAAACGTTGCCTGGCTGCTTTAGCTTAGGAAGAGGTGGCCCCTTGAAGGAAGGGGAGGAGATGGGCAGCCCTTTCATAAACCAGTGCCCAAGGGAGGAAAACAGAGGGGCACAAGTAAAATTTATACAAAGTAAATTAGTTACTGCTCTGTGGTGTTGATACAGCTGAACAGTGAAGAGACTGGTGCATTAATTAATGAAGCAGAGTAAGTCATGCTGCAATTGCAAGTTGAGATGATATACCATGACATAACACACATGCACAAAAGTAACTTGGTTGCAAACCTTAATAGGCTGACTCCTCTAGGGGTTTGGAGTCTTTAAGAAGTCATACGGCAGCATTAGTGAGTGACTAGTAACTTGACTCATAACAGGCATTCACATCTATTGGTAAGTTGAACAGTATTCCTGATGGCAGGTGGCATTTCTGGGTCGTATTAAGAGATTTATTTTTTACCTAGTTGCCTTGGCTGCCCTGGTTCCTCTTCCAGCTCCCGGACTCCTAGGCACTTGCTTAAGTGGATGGGGGGGTGGCGGTGTGGTGGTGTGCCACCTGTTTTTTTTTTTTTCCCCTCCTTTTTTCTTTGGCAAATTGCAGCAGAAGGTAGCTGCAAGAGTATGCTATGTGACCCTTGGTGTGTATTAGTGCAAGTCAGATCAGTGCTGCATGTAGGCTGTGCTTCATGTGAAGCTCAAAAGCTAGGAGACTATTTGTTACATACTGATTCTATATTTAAGACTAACAGATAATTTAGTCCATCTGCAGCTCTCTTGAGCTGAAGAGGAATGTACTGTATTCCTAAAGTGAGATGTTAAGTCAGAAATATGGCTTGTGGCAGTTTGTTTTGTGGTTGGTGTTTTGGTTTTTTTTTTTGGTTGGGTTTGTCCTTGTTGGTTTTTGTTTTGTGTGTGTGTGGTGTATTTTTAAGTTAGACATTCACATTGATTAACAGAAAAGGCAACATTAGTTCCATTGCTGTTAATAAGAAGTTGTGGTTAGTACTACATCAGAATTGTGACATCAAAAATCAAAACAAATTTACTAATGCATAGACTTGCATCGTTCAACAAACTTGACAAAGTTCAGTTTCAAGTAGGCTATCTTGTTTGTTGTACATACGTTATTGTGGGCTGCAAAAAAATTCTGCTGTAAGCATAGAAAATATGCAATAAAAATGATAGAACTGATTTCAGGTATGGCTTAAACAGGAGACGTTTGTAAGTGTGCTGCTTTGTATGGCCGCTGCAGAATTGGATAATTCAAGAACAGAACTTCTCATGGAGGTCTGATGGAGTACTAGTTCTTGTATTAGAAATGATGATGGAACAGAGGAGAGACCAGTAAGAAGTCGGGAGAGGTGCAATTTTGGTATTTTATCAAATGACACATCTTTAGAGAACACTGCATAATCACTAACCTTATATTAATTGGTCAAATCCTTACAGAGAAAAGTTACCTTGAATTGTGCCTTCTGAAGGTGGTTGTGCCTCAGTGACCCGTATCCGCTGTACACTTTTCTCAGAGATACGTTCTTATTCAGCGGCAAACACTACAGACATTAGTGTTTCATGAATGCAGTGAGGGTCATGGGAAAAATTTGGGAATGACTTTTACAGAAGCTGAAATATGTGAATGGTGTGTTTAATCAATAAAAATAAATCAGGTATAGATGTGACTGCACATGGGCTCCCCCAACCACATCCCAGGTTGTGAAAGCCTTCCTGCAAACTGTGACCTTAAGGCATTTTTTTTTAACAAAACAAAACAAAGCTTCAGTTAGACAAAAAATATATTTGAAGTATAAAATGCTGTAGCTTCCATAATTCTTTATTAAATATTTAATTAAGTTGCATCATTTCATTACAACAACTTCATTTTGTCACATTGAGCTTTTGCTGTCAGGAAAACAAACTATGTCTCTCACTGCTCCTCAGAAAATAAATGGAAAAAATGACTTTTTGTCCATAAACAAATCCTTTCCTCACAATGGATCAAATCCAACCACAGTTCAAAGCTGCATTAATTGTGAAAATGAGCATTATTTATAAGTAGTACTTTTAAAATCAATTTTAAGGTATTTTCATATAAATTTGAATAGCCTTCTAGTATGAGGTGATATTGCAAAAAAAAAATTATTAAACAGCACGAATTTAATCTGGAATGTCTCACACTTTTGCATGTTTGGAAATATTAATCTCAATTTTAAATTTGATTTGAAATTTGTGTTCACAAACATAGAACATGGCAACATCGTTTTCTGGCGTTCCCCATTTGGGTTTTGAGAATCATAACCTAGTCACTGCTGCATGGCTGTGACAAATCTGCAGGAGACAGGCGGCTCATGAGCCTCTTCATTCCAATAAACAGAATAAAGTATAAAAATGCAACACATACTATTGTATGTGGATGCACACTGTGTACTTTTACAGCTACGTTAAAAAATTAAGGAAGAAAAAGCAAGGTCTATGTGAAAATAATACAGGAAAGGGAGAAAACCCAACATGTAAGTGGAGGATAAATGTAGACAAACAGATTGTTAGAAGCGTGCATCGATAAACGTATGACTAAATATGGTTTGCACTGATGGTATCTAAAGGGTCCTAGGTGCACCATGACAGACCTGATGGGCGTGTAACATTAATATGGTTAGATTCCAGTTGTATAAGTTTCATGTGCATTTCAAATATGTGTTACTTAGTGCAACATCAGAACAGATGGGTGAAGACTGTAGGGGTTTTTCTCTGTTGTTGTAACTTTACATACAAAAGGAAAAGCTTTTATTAAAAAGATAAGAAAGTTAGTTAATGTACATTTTAAGATGTCCAGTATGGTAATATACCTTTTTTTCTACAACACATACTGATAATTAGCCCTTGCAATTGCATGGGCATGATCGCTTATTTTTAACCCTTAAAAGTGCAGTCTAACTCCCCAGCTTCCCCCCCCGCCGGCTCCCTAGTTTTCACAGTTCCTGGCCCTTTAGTCTAATGTAAAATGCTTCACCCAGAGCATCAGGAACAGATGCTGGCTGAACGCTGCAGTCATGATTACCAGTGTGAGGGGGCTCAGCACACAACAGCGGCAGCGCATCCCTGGGGGTGCAGGGTAGGCGCTGGCTGTGTGGTTAGTACTTACAGCAGCATCCTCTGCTAACTGTCAGCACACAGGTCACGCTAGCACAGCCCTCGTGTGCCATTCACTCAGAATTCACAGAGGGAGGGGTCAGCGTGAGCGACACAAAAGTAAGATAAATCTTGTGGTAACAGGTTTTGGGGTGGGTTTGGTGTGTTTTTTTTTTATTTTGGACGAAACAATAAAAAGCAACAGCTTCCAGCAGCTAGGCATGCAAGTGGGCATTAATGTGATTGGTATGGTGTACACTAACTACAGCCTTACAAGGCACAGATCTATAAGCCTTTATGATTACCATTTATTAACAAAAAAAAAGAGTAGCTGAATAGAAGCTTTTAAAATACTGTTGGGCCATTTTGTGGTGAATGAGCTAAACTGTCAGTGTACAAGAGTGCTGTGTTAGGAAAGGCACAGTGCTATGGTACCAGTCCCACTGGAGTGTTAGTTGCTTTGTGTTTCAGATGTTTGAAGTAAATTACATTTAGCTACCTTTTTTCCTAGACAGATTCCTTCAAATGTAGCTTCAGCAGCTCTCCTAGATGGAAGGTCTGGAATCCAGCTTAGGAGCTCAGTAACAGCACTATGGCTTTATGCTGAGAGCCCTGCAGAAGAAAACCCACTTCCTCTGCAGGTGCTGCTTTGCACAGCTAACGCTGTTTACTTAGCCTCATATTTTATTGCAAAACTGAAGGTAATTTCCCTGTGTTTTGTCATAGCATAGACAATCTTAACTTTTTGGCTGATGAGAGGGGCGTATCTGCCCAAGGGTTTAGTCATCAATGTGGCCACCAATAAAATCAGTTGCATGGATATAGTACATCCTAGTGGGGGCTTACACCCCTGCGACTACTGCGATGCCACGCCTGTCAGTAACAGCCTGCTAGTTTTAGCTAACAGGAAGGCTTCTGATACCCGTAACAAAATCTTTACGCAGCAAAGAGACGGGGCTGAGCACTTCCCCTACAAGTAATCTTGCGCATTTCTGAACGCTGAGTCTGGATTACTTATGGACCCCAACAAGAAAAGAATCAGTTTCACTCCCATAGCAAAGGGAGCTGAGGTGCATCTGTAAAAGCAAAACAGAGTGCTGTGCCCTAACAGTGTAGTGAACTCGGGTAACAAAAAGTAACGAGCTGGGCAGTAGGAAGGAATAATACCTTCATGGAGTGGTGAACAGACTGGTTCCAAAACAAAAGCTAACTCAGATAGCTGTGCATGCTACTGCATTGGCTCTGCAGCAATGGCAGGTTTGTAGTGCAGGTGGGGGCTGCGGTTGCAGTCTCTAGGGCACAAGAAGCACAAATAGCATTTATTTAGCTCTTTGCATTCACCATAAGAAAGACAAAATAGCTCATTTTGGCACAAGCTGTACAAGTCTGTCAGGGCACTGCACGTTGGGCCTCATTGTCAATGCTGCCTGAGTTAGGCCAGGTCTCTGCATGTGCTGCACTCAAAGCTGCCACTCTAATGGCACACCTTGGGAGTCAAGGGCTTGCTTTTAATATTAAACTGTTTCCTAAAAATGAAACTCCCTTCTCTAAAGCAACCACAACAATCCAAATGCACTTTAATTACGGTTCATACAGTGGAATTCACCTCGCTATTTTAATACCTAGTGAATGCTTTTGGAGCGTCTATCAGTTTGTGAGATAAGTGGATCTGAAAAGATGATAAGCAAAGGCATTCTAAATTTTCTTAAAAAAAAAAAGAATCCAACAAAAATTTTGTCCTCTAGTCACATGTCACTATGTAATTCTAGATAACTGAAAGGGCTTTGATGTAGGTATTAGGTAAGCCTGTTTTAGAAGTTGAGGGTGAGGGGAGGGAAGGGACCAGAGCAGGATCACGAGATCCTGTGTTCAAATTATTATTTGAGTAACCTTCATCATGCACCACGCTTTGAACCTTTTGCTAGCACACAACCATTTACTGAACGTTATTAGCATTAAGGCTTCTTTCCAGTAGCCTTTTCGGCTGAAGTATTAAAGTTTCTGCAGCATGGCTGTTTGTTCTTGGATGTAGATTGTACTTGCCAGTGGGTGTTGGGGAGCGGGTAAGGGCAGGGCTAAAAAAGCTGGTGGCAATGAGGTGAGATTTTGTTTTGGCATGTGTTGTCCTCTTGCTTCATAAGCACTAAATGGGTTTTTTTGGGGGGAAAAGCCTAGAGATAGGTAAATATGTGGGCAAAAGTTAGAAAAATGAACATTAAATTGCTGAAGCCATACCCTCTAACCTGCTCCAGTAGTACTGTACCCATTTAACTTCAGTGGATCAAATACAAATCTTTCACTTTTAATCCATCACAAAAGAGATGCAACTCAGACATTATAGTTTAAGCATGCAACATGTCATAGGTAACAAAATTGATTAGATAGCAGTGTATATTAAATAAATCTTTGTGATTAAGTAAAAAATAAATCACAAAAACAATTGCTGAGGAACATGTCTGCAGGCTCAGCTCTACATCTGTTCATTTTTTTATACATCAGCAGCAGCCAAATTCACAACTGATAGATATTGCACCAGAAAGACATGTGCAGTGAGAAGGAATATAATCACATTAATGTTTATGATAAAAAACAGATATGACTTCCATGTGTTACATAAAGTGCCTTTAGAGTTGGTGCAGTTAGAAACAAACAAAAAACCCATCGTTGTTTAGATATCATTAGCAAATGCATACGAATAGGAGACACGACAGACCTGTTTTCCATAATGCCAAATCACATAGTGCCAGGTGTCATTCAAAATGCCTCCATTGCAAACAGTAAAGAGGAAAAGATAATAAAAGAATCACTATACAAAGATAATGACAGGGTTAAGCATATGTTTCTAAAATGATTAATGCCAACCCTACCCCAAAATGCTTTATAGTACATGTAAATCTCACCAATAATGAGGCAATTTCTTTACTGAACATGAGATTTGGCATGCTATGTTATGATTCTCCCTTGACTTGTAACTATTCTAATATTTATACAAAAACGCAACATCCAGTCCATACTTCTGGATACAGAAAAATACTTATGTGCTCAATGGAAAGAGTCGCTCTCAATATATAGCCCATGTAGAGAAAATTTCCAACATAGCTTTCTCCTACTTTCTTAACGGTTTGGGAACACAAGGCTCAAAATGTGCTTTGAAAAAAACGACACTGGCATCAAGTCTGGTATGAAATTAAGAAAAATGCTCATTTTTTCCAAGTATATGATATTTAATTGTAATGAAATAAAATCGGAAAATGTCTAAGTCAATTAAAAAGTAAACATGAGTTGTAATACTATACCTGTAAAATGATTAATTCCATTCATTGTCATTAGAAATTATGTAAAATATTTATTAAGGGCTTTGCCTACAGAGGCACAACATAAATAGAGTAAGTCCTGCTGAAATGTGATCAGAGTTCCTGTTAAGCAGTTGGTAATCTGCTGTGGAAACGTCAGAAAAGCCACCCACGGGTTACAGTTCAAACGTCTGGATTCAGGCAACTGCACCGTCGAAGGGTTTGCTCCATGAACCAACGCTGTGCAACTGTTCTGCCATAGTCACTACTCGGAGTCCATTAGGCAAACGCAAAAGTGCAAGCAGAACTTGCTTGAAGGTGGGGAAAAGGTCGACGTTTTAATCCACTCCTTCAAATCCTTGAGCATTTTCAACTGCCATAAGTAGCTTCTCTCGCAAATCTTCAAAAGATTCATAAAGAGGTAAGTCTAGGCGATTAAAGCTGAAATGTAGAAGGAAAAGAACCATTTAATAATCCATTGAAAAATACATGTAACTTTAAACAAATAGAAAACGTTAAATATTTTGGGGCCCTTAAGAGAGGATGTACCTTATTGTGCAAAGGGGGGGCAGTGTCCTTTGCAAACCTAACCAGTGCTTGTGTTCCCCACAGGTAGCGTCTGACACCAACCCCGCCTGTACCAAAGTGAGTTCTCGGAAATAACCACGCACCTCCTTTCTTTTCAGAGCTCAAAGTGGGAATTTGTTAAAACCCCTTAGGAAAGGAATAAACCCAACAGACACCACCACCCCCCCCCCCATATTTAGTCAACTGAAGACAATTCATCTTTGTCCAAAGGCTGGTTTCCCAAGACTCGGCAGAGGTGTTCTGAATCTATAGGCCAGACTCTCTGCCCTCTGGGGGAAAAGAATAAACATCCAAAACAAGGTCTTCAAAAGGTCCTGTAAAATCTAACAGATAATTGGAACGTTTTGTTGTTGATTTTTAAATAAAACTTTTTGTTCTATACAATGATTACTTTTATGGAAAGATCACCATTCTGTACTAATGTTCTAAAAATTAATTTTCCTATACAGCACAATTTAAGTTACCTTAAAAAAGCCACATTCCTGATATGCAACAGAACAAGACAACTATTTGCAAATTCTACAAATTCAGATCAATTTAAAGTGAGCTGAACTATGACCTCACATTTTTTAGTGAATTGTCCAACAATTTATGGCCTTTATGTAGCATGGCCTTCTGTGGCTATGTTTTGTTATGTCAGACATTCTGTAGTTCATTGTACCTGCTTACTAGGATGAGGAAAAAATAAAATCATGGAAAATGAGAAAGGGGAAAATGCTGCCTGCAGCGTGGCATCACCTGAATCACAGCACCAAGAAAAAACCAACATCCACCCCTATTTGTACAAGCACTAGTCTTGCTTTTCCAAGCTTGGAGGAAAGAAGAACAGGTGATGATTTCTTAGACATTTAAAAGGCAGCAATGACTAGTATTAGCCTTACAAGGCAAGGTACTATTTTTCCTTCTAGTATGCCCTGTTAAACTCCTGTTACCCTTTCAACTGTCTCTCTTGGATAGTTTATTGCCTATCCTGTATTTTTCAAAGCCTGGCTGACAACAGAGAACAGAGCCTATGTTTTGACAATCATAGAAAAATTACTCAAGCATAAGATCTAATTCCTCATGGTGTTTTGCCCTATCCCAGTTTTGACAGCAACCATGAAATGGATAGCTGCTCCCATCCTGCCTTTGCCACTGCTCTGTGGTATCATCGAGGAGTCATCGGACTTCTGTGTGACTATGTACCCTTACCTGTGATGCTTGCTTGTCATTTCCTAGGAAATTGGGTGGGATTATAAAGTTTCCCTAAGGTGAAAGGCACTGGGAAACCATGAGATGTCTGTGGTTGAACGGACTGCAACCTGAACAGGATGCTCAGCCAGTGGGACAGAGGCAATGACAAGCTGCGAGATCTTGGGACCCTCCCCAGCACAACGTTTACGCCTGCAGTACCCTTTCTGTGCTGTGCTTCACGTGCCCCGATTTGGATCCTGTCACAAGTACCTTACGTGAACAGATTCTTATTTAGGCGATATGGGGAAAAGTCGTCTAGCGGGAGGGATTCAAGTTACTTCCATTTTGCCAGAATGTCAGTTTAATTGGCCAGTGCTTAAAGCGATCTGCAGGCTACTATACAGCTTCAACTATGATAGTGAACATTTGGTATATATGGGTAGGGATTTCTTCAAATGTAGTATAAAATGAAGTGGGGAAAAGCTGTCTCTCCTCTAACACGCATTTTAACAGGCAAACAGTTACTAGAAGAAAAGTCCTGAGTTGAAAGGGTTACTTGGAATACAACAAAATAGCATTAAAAAGTCTTTATCAGAAAGGCCATGATGGAAAGAGTTTATTTTGGATTCATTTACCTGCATTTATTGCAGAACACCTACACCTACTTCTTCCTCTACTACCGCAGCCTTTCACAAGTCCATGAGAAGGCAAAACAAGTGTTGTTTAGAAACTGTCAGAAGCAATGGCATGGTGCTGAAGTCAAGCCCTGCCACCGCCCGGCATTCTGCAGCTGTGTGTTGGCAGACAAACACTGACTGTTCTTTGCCTTTTCAATACATGCCTACACACACGTGTGTAGGTTTCAGAGTATCCTGATTTATGAAAAGGTGTATGATCCAGAGCTGAAGTATGTTACAGACAAGCACAGTCATCTGTTTCCCCCTTTCTTGGCAATACAACAATACAGAAAAGCTATAAAATTTTATGCTGTCATGACTTACCATGTGTGAGCTCTGGGCAGTTTGTCAGGACTTCCCCATTGCTCTATTGTAAACAGCTGAGGACCATTTGAACCTGGTTGAAAAGGAAAAATTATATGAAATATAAATTGCTGGACACTACAGTGACTACCTAAATATTATTTGAAAAACTGAATGTTTGCATAAATTGTAGGCTAGACTTTTCAACTGGTACAAAATACCTGGTACAAACTCTCTTAATTAAAACTACTTTAAAGGAAATAGGACCGTGGTTATTTATTTCCAAGTCCATTTAGCTTCTTACGTTTCTCAAACTAACTTTGCATTGGGTATGTATAATGCAAAAGAAGCAAGCTCAGACATTAAGACTGAAAAACCAAAGTGCTTGGTTAAACATGCATTCTCCTCTTCTTGATACAACATGAATATCATTCCTGTTGACAGCTGGAATTTTTTCTGTGGGAGATGGGAGAGCATCTATGTAACACCCGGGGTGTACGGAGCTCCACTCCTCCTCAGCATGCCCCCCCAAATTCTCCAGGGCTCTCGGCATCCAGAGGAGAATTCCTTGGTGCGGGTCACAGTTTGGCTACGACTAAATTTCAGTTGCGCCCAGGTTTTCTCGTCCCTGCCCAGAAGCGGTCTGTACAGCTATTCGAGAGGTGAGCATAATCTGCGGGCAGTTGAAAGGAAGCTCACCATAAAGTTCAGCAAATCCATTCATAGGCACGCGTGACGTCCCAGTAACGAACTGCAGTAATCGAATCCGCTTTTCGGCATCCATCAGTAAAACAGCCTGTTGACAAACACAGAGAGTCACTGTCTTTTCACCATCACAGCTGTAGATATCATGTTAAAAACCAAAACAAAACCTGAGTAAATTATCTATATTAGACCGTAACAGACATACAACTCTGAAAGATGTGATACAGGTCACACACCAGGTCTTCTCTGATTAAACAAGGAGCCTCCTTTTCCAGCTGTCACTGGGCCACAACAACGAGACGCAGCAGCTGGGAGCTACAAGTGCTATTCACCTGCCTGGGGTGGCTTGCCTTTCGGTGCCACCAGTGACCTGTGCCGGGCTGGAGGCATGGGGCACCGCCGGTGCGCTGCCGTTGTAAACAGGCCCGAGAAGGGAGTGGGAAACAGAGGTGACAGCAACGCTCTGAGGATCACACCGACTGCAAAGATTCACAGAAAATCAGATGAGTGTTGCGTTGCAGCAGGACCTCAGAGCCAAGCCTTTTGGGACTGTATCGCCATTTGGATCAATATAAGTACATAGTCTTCGTGTATGCCGCCCACGGGCACGGAAATGAAATAAGAAACGCAGAAACAAAGTCTGAAGTGCATACACGAAGCTGTAAGATTCCGTTATTTTTAAGAAAACCAGACACCCCTTTGAAAAATATATGGCTATTAGGGGAAAAAGTATTTTAGCAGTTTTTCTGGGGACATATAATTTTCATAAAAGCATTTTACTTCACAAATACTGCAAGACACTTTAGATAAAACCAAAGATCCGGACTTCCCATCTTGGGTCTATCTGTAGTATAGCCTCTAATGAGTACCACAGCTGTCATTTCCAACACGTGCAGATGTTTTCTTCAGCAGTTTTCATGACAAAGAAAGATTTCGTAACGAACTCTGCAAAACCGTACGGGAACTTTCACTCTTAGGAACAGTCAGAGAAGCCAAATGCTGTAAACAATATTACCTTCCAGAACCACTGGATAACGGGATGATTTGGGCAGTAACCGTTTTTGTAGATTGTATGTTGTCGCCAGTCGTTAACATCAACATCGCCAAGGCCGCACATCAGTAACTACATGTGGAAGTAAATGGTTATGGTGTTACTCGAAGATGGCATTGTGTTATCCTGTACACTTTATCAGAAAAACAAGGTTACACTTCCCCTCTGTTGTCTGACCTTTTAAACAGCTAAGCAGTGCAAATATAAATGCAAATGTAAAGGAGAGTTGAGCTTCTCTTCAGGAGAATTCTCAAAGAGTATTTCATTTTACTGGAGAACGACTGTATGCTATGACGTATGTATGCTTTGTGTGACAGCATCCTTTATGGTATTTTGCTCAAAATATGACTGGTATGGGCGTAACGGCATTAATTCAGTAAGGTACTTACATGCTTTTGTATGCACATACTCAACCACCTCACTAATTACAATTTTTTGTGCTTTTATGTGATCAATAGATTATTTAATTAGGGAGAAAAATCTAATTTCCCGCTATAAGTAAAGCATCTTTGTCTGCAAATTCACTTATGATGAGTAAGTGATGAACGAGGAGCCTAGAACATAACGCATCTTTTTGAGATGAGCATTACTGATCTGTTGTCTCTGGATGTCAACTAAACAAACTCACCTCTAGTTCATTTTCATCAAAAATTTTAATCAGATCAATAGGAAGAAGTTCTGTGAATCCCTAAAAGAAAACAAAGAAAAGGTAAAATTCTCATACCATGTAAAATTAAGTTTTTATCTAACAGGATCTTTGGTTTCAGGGATCCTAAATAAATGACAGAGAACAAAGAGGAGTTCAGAAAAATGAAATACACAGTCGCTGAAGTATGAGTCCCTAATTTAAAAAATTAAATAATTTCAAGTAATTTAAGCTTGAAAAAGAATGACCTTATTCTCCTACGGGAAGGATTATACATTCTTACATGAGACAAAAGTGTGACATCATAGAACATCAGCATTCCAGAACTTGTGCAGTTATGCAAAGCTCCCACTCCCTTAATGCAGACGCTGATGTGTAAGAAGTCTGCATTAAAAAAAAGTTATTGGGGCGGGAGGGGGGAAGGCAGAGAAAGAACCTTACCTCCAAAAAAGCATTCATTTGTTTTTGAACTCTGTTTACAAACCTCCACTGGATGACCAGGCTACAGCAGATAAACAAAAACACAGAAGCACACTCATTAGAAAACGGTGAACTAAGTGAAGTGTTTGGAGATTTACGCAACGCTAGTCGTTTCAGTTGCTCATTTACAACTTCAGCCACCTCCTAGCCACACTCTGACGTTAAGGAAACTGAGCAGCTTTTTATTAATTGTTCAAGTTTATCTTGTGTGACTGATCGAAATGTTGAAAGAAATCAGTGACTATGAACAGGTTATAGCATGAATATTTTCAGCTTCGCACACAACACAAACTCTACACATGCAGGTACCTCCATGTTTTGTAGCTATGACTTTTCTACATCTCCGAGAATTTTTTAATGTAACACTGTCAGGTGACGTGATAGTAACCGTTTTGTTCCTATGGAGATTAACTCAAGGATGGACAGGGCAAAAAGGCTTGCCTGCGGGTTGAAAGAGCCTACAAATTCCTTGCTATGCGTTATTTCTTTCTAAATGAGGCTGTAATCTGGACTCCAGATGATGTATTTACCGTTAGTACTAGGTACCTAAATGACTAGACATTTTATTCTTCCAGAGCTCTGAGGAATTAACAATTCCCAATGAATTCTACAAAATTTGAGGATAGATGATACTTATAACAGCCTGCCTATAAATAAATAGATGAATAAAAACTGCAGTATCAAAGGGAAAGGCTTGTATTTCAATGCTAAGCACCTACAGCATAAATACCTTACAGGTTCCAGAATAATGCTTTAGAACCCAAGTCCTTTCCTACTGAAGCATGTTTCATTCCTCATTTGCATGGATATAGCAATTATAATGTTTCCTCCCCTTTGAAGAGGCACTAACTAAAAATGCCAGCAAGTATAGTTGGATTTATTATTTCACATTCTGGTAGACAGGGAAACAGAGGAAGCTTAAAATTAAACCCAAACAGCCTGCTTAGATTTGGCCAATTTTTGACAGCACCGGTGTTAGGGACATGGTGGACCCGGTCTGTGTAACCAGCAGGGAAAGGGTAGCGGGGGGATGGCCGCGCTGGGGAGCTCCTTCCGGCTCATTTTAACGTGGGTGCTTTGAGACACACTTTGGAGAAGCACGTTTCCTATGTGGGGATTTCAGGAAAGTCTAGAAAATTCCTGTTGTGATCTTCTCATAATGCTTGAAGAAATAACACTGATTTTTAATTAGCAGCTATTTAGTCAGTTTATCTCTTTTCCCTTGTTTCTGCAATAAACATTACGTAATAAAATAATGTAAACCAACCACCAGATTTTCTATTAGGCAATGATTCTTCATTATCTACATGATATCCCGTAAGCACTACGTATGCATGAGAATGCATCATTTGGATGTTATGTTAAGGCACAGAAGCAAAAAAAAAATTACATTTGTGGCTACACCTGCAGTTTGGTGGGGTTTTTGTTGTTGTCGTTGTAGGTTTTTTATTATGTTGGGGTTTTTTTGTTTGTTTGTTTGTTTGCTTTTTTAAAGCATAACAACTAGAAGAGTTCTATCATAATGGAATCCTGGGGAAAACTGTTTGAAAAATTTTAAGTTGCATTAATCACTTCCAAATGAGAGCACACAAGTGGTGACTCTAAAGTTATAAAAATTCTGTGACTAGCCATGAAAGAATTATCTAGCTGTAAATCTAACCGAGTTCTGAATTTTGGTCCACACATTTTCAGAGAGCTTTTCGTTTCTGCACTGTATTGACATGATGGAGATAAAAAAGTTTATGATATCTAATATTTTGCATCTGAAAACTGAAAAGACATGCCTGAAAAATTAAAGAGCTGACAGTGCAAATATATTACACACAAAGTAATGGGGGGGGGGAGAGATCATAAAAGCAGCAATTTCTTATTGTTCACCATTACAGCCAAACCACTGTAACGCAAGATTGCAAATGAGATTAACAAGTACAAAGCTCTCCTCTTAGAGGAATGCTTAAACATTTACAGAGTTTCTGAGTTCTTCCTTGAATGAAGACCACAATGGCAAGCAAATACAAACGTGGTAAGTTACACAGACATCCTATTTTCATTTTTTTTTCTAGATCCCGTTTAGTGCTCAGATCTGCACTCATTCCTGACTTGCATTCTGCAACCTAGCAGTTCATCAGGAAAAACCGTAAATCCTAGGGTGGAAATTCATCACTACTTTGGAGACCTACACAGCAGAGCTCGTTACCCCAGGCTCTTAGGCAACAGACAGAAGCAGGCATGAAACTGGGCAAAATTCATATGTCTACTCTAACGTGACAAGTATTGCATCCAAGAGGTGCCATTTCTTTTCATCGAGTAATTTAGATGCAGATGTCTGTCATTCAGAGCAAACCCATCCCTTCTTGAATGTTCTTCATGCCTACCTATCAAGAAAATAGCTTCCTATTACGTCACAGACTCCCCTGATTAGTGTAATTCATAGGACGGTAAAGGTTAAAATTAAAACTTTCTAAGGATTAGGGTATAAACAAACTACGTTAACAATGAGATTTTCTTTTAAAAGGATCTCTGATTTATGGTAGTACAACCTACAGTAATTGCAGTAGGGCAAATTCTAAGACAAGCGCAACTGTGCTTTCTTACACTCAAGGTAAATTCCATAAATGTATACATACTCAATATATTCCCTTTTGTTTTCATTTGTTACCATGATTTCTGACCCATTTGGCTTCAGGTCAACTTGATATGTCTGTATTTCAAAAGAAAAAAACAAAACAAAACACAACATGACATTATTTCAGGACACACTTCTTACAAAATCCACTCTCCTTGAGCATCGTTTTACAACTAGTATTAGAAAATTATTATGCCATAATAGCTAATGAGACATCAAAGCATTTCACATTTAAAGATGGCATCTTTAGGAACAAACTATTTTATGATCACTTAAAAGAACGAATTCCTGTCATTAGCAAGTGAGCAAACCATTCAAAAGCAAACTTTTAGTCCTGAACAGCAGGTTCATTCAGGTAAAGAAAACATATGCTCCATTTTAATATGGGTAGAAAAATGCCTTCTAAATTTTTCAAAATGCCTGAAAAAGAAAAAGATTATTTAAAATCCACAGAGAAACTGTTTCATAAAAAGGCCAAAAATGTAAAAGTAGAAAAACAAATTAAGAAATGCTTAAATACAGATTTGCTAAGGATGGTGTCACCGTGGAGTGTAAGACTGAAAAAGCCAAATTCATTACAGTTCACAAGAAACTACAGCAAGTCCAAATAATGTACTTATTTTTGAAGAAAGTGGTTTATCAGGAGGAATTCACAGAATTAATGCTGGGTAGGTACCAGGAAAGCTAGAAGTTGGTAGCTTTTATCAGGTAGTGCCCACACAAAAATGCTGCCAAACCGGAGGCTCCACAGCTGCAGCTAAGCAGCAACATTTTTCTGACTGTGGATCCTGGCGTTTGCATACAGCACAGGCACAAGACTGGATTAATTTCTTATAAAGCGTGTGTGCCTGGGCAGGTGAGAAGGAGAGCCAAGTATTTTGTTGCTTGTAAGTCATCACTCTGTTCCAGTCAACTTGTTCCATCACTTCGAAACCATGGTTCTGGTGGAAGGAACCAAGACGTGACTGCTGCACCCACATTCTGCCAAGCCTATTTTGAAAGCTGTTACTAATCTTTAATAATTAAATCAGATGTTGTGGTTGAGTAACAGTAAGGCAGTCGATTCATCAGCTAATAAATGGAGTTGTGAAAGGAGGAGGCTAGAAAACTCTTTTCAAGTCTGGATTAAGACTGAACGCTTCAGGAAGGAGAAAAACAGTACAATAGGTCTATTTGAATAAATGTACCCATTACTGCATAGGAAAAAACCCCATGACTGTGCTATTAAAGAAAAGTAATTAATAGGGAGCCTACACACCTCTGAAACAGTAGTTTATTTGTTCCATAAAGACCAGGGAAGACAGTCCAGAACTAATAAGGAAGAGGTTTGCTATACTGTCAAAGTTGAATAGGATAAAGTTATGAAGATCACAGACATGATGGCACAAAGAGAAGGCTTCTTGGTGCTTGCTTCCTCCTGCCCACCACCAGAAGATATATTGTTTTGAAGAAATGAGAAATAGCATTCTAAAGCCATTAAGAACTTCGGAGAAACACAGACCTTTCCTTTCTCTGCTTTTTGAAGATAGCTCTCCACCCTTAACACGTTGGAAAGATCTACTCAGTATTTCTTACTGCTTTGTGACAACTACCGAAACCATAGTTTTGGTGATCAAGGAAGGAAGGGTAATAAGAAGATAAGATCTATTAGAGGTTTCTTTGTTTTTATCAAACTCCAGAAAAGGTTTTGGTGATAAATGAAGTATAAATACATACAGAAGCTTATAGCAATGCAAACAGCTCCCTCTTACATACACAATGTCCTTGGGGAAGCAGTATCATCTCCTACCCAGGCTCCCAGGGGCACTTTTATAAAGTTTCAGCAATTTAGCAGAGATGAGGCAAAACAAGTGCCAAAGTGAGTCAGGGTCCCTTGTCTTCTAGTAGTCCCCACAGCGCAGGCAACGGCCAGTGGTACATGCAGAAAAAGCCAACGCAGTGAGTATTTGCCCTAACTTCTGCATTGCCAGAAAGCATCCTATGCGCATTTGGACAGGCAAGGTGTTTCAGTCTCTAGCTAGATAAATTCCTCCTCACTACAGCATATACTGTCCTTGTACTACTGAGCTTATTCGGACTTTTTGTCAATAAAATTCATCCTGCCAATTTTGCACCTCACCAGCAGTATGATGCAAACAATATTATAATATCTACTACTACTGGCATTTGTCTGTAACTCAGTAAGCTTATATGTAAGTTGAAGGAGAAGTTAGCCAAAAGAACTTCAAATTCCTTCATCACTACTGCTGTAGAGCTAGCCAAACTGCCTTTTCTCTCTGAGACACGGGAAGGCTGCGGTATCAGCTCAACACCTGGAATTTACATTATGATAATTAGAACAAGAACTGTTATTTCTGTTAATAAACTGGGCACTAAATGAGCACCTGAGGTTGGTTACTCACTGCGGGTCCCTCCAACTTGAGCCAAGGCACAGTCAAGAGTACAGACCCATAACACCTGCATGGCTGCAGCAGCATCCTGTGGAGTCCTACATCAGCAACAACGTGAATCTCCAAAGCCTATGAATGCCTGCCATATTATGAAGAAGAACTCTGGGGGTCAGAAGGTGAGTAGAAATATCAAGACAGCAAGACAGATGTTTTTGATGCCTTTATTCCACACCCCTCAATATTTTTCTCTAAAGAAGACAAAGCCTGCCTCATGTACTCTTACAATTGTCAGGGGAACTTCCCAAAACCCCCCACACATACTGCAAGAACATGGTGAAATGTTATGTTCAAGACAAATCATAAGTGCCATTAATTACTTTGCACCCATGATATACAGAAATAACACAGGGATGGATTTAATAAAAAGGTAAACTAAGAAATGAACCAGTGAGCCTCAAGCTGCAGCTATTTTTAACACCAGTTTGTAAAGTTTCCCCAAGAGCATAAACACTCCCAGACAGTCTGCAACTTTTTTTAATTACATGTCACACTTTAGCAGTGATCTGCTTCTTCCCTATACAGTGCTGACCTGCTGAAGAATGGCATCTAAAAGATTAATTGCTTCTGGAATCAGATGCATCTATTGTAAACGAAACAAAAATCAATCTTGCCGACAATGCCAGAATTAGCTATTTGAGGTATTAAAGAGTTAGGAGAAGAGCAGAAAGTATCTCCAAGTAAGCTGATTTATGCTTTGAGTCAGGGAACAAGCTTCTGCCAGCAGAACTGAAATCTGGCAGTGAAAGGCGATCAATAATTTCAAGATAAATCGTTATAGAACAGAACATAATGAAAATTACCAACAACCAACCCAGTGTATTACAAAAACTTTTCATCCTGTGGCTTTAATGTTCTCCCTAATTTTCCAGGTAACCAATGAACTTATGTTGCTTCAGGAAAAAAGCAGTAAGCAGAGAAGTGGATCAGAATGTTCTTGACAGTACATTGTGTGCATATGTTTTGAAATTTTGAAGTCAGCTTTTAAAAAAGGCACTGTGGTCCACAATACCAGTGGTAGCTGGAGCCAAGATATCTAGGTCTGAGTTAAACAAAGTGAAGATACTAAAAAAGGACATAAAAACCTATAAGCAAATTCATTTAAGAGACACAGGTAAGTACTACTAAGTCCCAATATTGTACAAAATCAGTATGTCTTAGTCATTACTTGCGTGCATGCATTACAAAATGGTTCAGCTCCATAGCTTGTAAATAAATAAAAAAACCCAATCATGATAGGCAAGTAAATTCCAAGCTCAGGTGAGTAAACTTATTATTTATTTGCCTTTAAGTCCTCAAATTAAATTCAGCAGCGATACTTATGTACAAGACATTTATGTGCACCCAAGTTATTTCCATCCAGAAACTGATACAGATCTCTGAAGTTTGTTTTAATAGGATTCTCTGTAAATCCAAGACAAACTGTACCATAAGCTGTTCTTACAGCTTCCACTGATAAAATGAGTTAAGATTTCAGCTGATGAATTATATTCCCACCTACTCACTTCTCAGTTCTTAAACATGGATCTAACATTTTTCATTGGTAACGGAGAAAGTTATCCACAGATTGTGAACCTTTTTAAAATAGGCATGCTTTTTTTTGTTGTATCATCTGCCCACATTATATAAAATGTATAAACAGAGCAATGATCATCATTCTACCACTTACTTTGTCCTTTGAGAACATCTTCAACCTATAAAACCCCAAACAGCCTCAAGCTGAGACCATTTTCTAAGATGGACTGTGTAACACCTTTATTACTCCCCATTGCAAGTATTTTACTCAGCTTCAAGTACTGCTTTTCACAAAGACGTCATATTGCTCACTGCCAAGAACATAATTTCCTTCTTTGGCATCCCCAGTCTTAGACAATTCAGGCAAAAAGAGAGGTTAATATTTATAGTCTGCCTATATTGATCATTAACATTCAACAGTCCTGATCAAGTTCACAACCATGAGACACTGCCCAGTATTTAATTACTTTTTGGCAATAACTAAGATGGAAATACGGACTTTTTGGGATAACATTTACATACCTGTCCAAAGTTTTCCTCGTCTATGCAAAACATGAGATCCAACTCTGTAGGGTCATTTTCCAGGATCCACTTCAAAGAGTTGTAGTATTCGCTATCCTACAGCAGATTATAATTAAATAAAGTTTGAAAATGTGAACATTAAATATATAGTTTACCTTTAAATTGAACAAATAAAAACATCTAAAACTAGAACTCCAAAGGGACTGCAAAGATGAGAACTCATTTATTTGCACAGCTACTGCAAAGCAGGGTAAGATGGATTACTTTATTCATATGTATTTTTCCTAGATGCTGTATTTTTAGATTCATGTAACTTTTCTTAATTGACTTGTAATTGCATTATTATACAACACAATGAATTGACTCCACATATCTCTTTGGTAACTATGTACTTAGCGGTGTGAAATAATTGGTTAGAAACTGTCCTCTTGATACAACTGTACATTCCTTTCAACACAATTTATATACCACTTCATTACATTGATAATATATTATACAATAACCGATTACATTGTTATTACTAAAAGCCTTGAAGTTTGCTGAATAAAACACCCCTGTAATTTCCTAAAAGGGTTGTATCTTCATCATGTATTAGTTTCTTAATTAAAGACTGACCAAAAAAAACAAAGAGAGAAAGAATAAAAAAGTATGTGCAGCTATCACTAAATATTCCCAAGCAAGACAGCCAAAAAAATAAATTTCAAAATAAAGTTAAAACATTATTTACTCATGTATGCTTCAAGAGAAGAATGACCTGCCAAAATTTGATGACTATGACAGTGTGGGAGCTGGAGGAGAGATTAAGCAGCTGAACCAGCGTTTATGTCAGTAACTGGAAGTCTGTAGAAAGCTAAAACATCAAAAAGAATGAACTGTGTTTTATTCTTCTCATACCGACTATACTTTTGACCAAGGACAGCTATTGCAGAGCTAAGAATAAGAGGAAAAGGTTTCCCAACTACTTGTAGGAATACAAAAGCCTGACCTTCCTTTCAGCATCCTTCTGGATAGGTATCTCATGAGCTTGGTTTTAAGCTTGTACTTGGGCTCAAGCCACCTCACCTTCTGTAATTTTGCCCTTGTGCTGGGCTTGCAGGTAACTGACTTTGCTGTTGAAGACAGTTAGGAAAGTGCAGGATGTGAGTGGCCAGGCTCACAACCAAGTCCTGCCCCTACAGAGGTAACCTGGAGCAGTCTTATCAGATAAACTAGTCTGTATTATAGGGAACAGAGGAAGACGTTAGAAAGGGGAAAAGTAACAGCTCCAAGGTTCTCCAAAGTCCATAGCAGTGGAAAAACTGGACAGACCTCAAAAGGTTAAAAAGACAGCGACAAGTATCATCCTGCTAACTTAATGGAAACCATTTGTATTTAGCTCTTGTACATATCTGAAATGTACTGCGTTTCACTACTGGTGCGCTACACATCTAGACTGGGCATCTGCGGGATCCTATTTACTGTTGTCCTTCATTTTACAATACAAAGTTAGAGATTACTAACTTGTAAAGCAATTTGTTTTTCTCCCAGGGAGTGACAAACACAAAAGTACTTGTTTACAATTAATGCTGAAGGTGTGAAAGTAGAGGAAGCGCAGGGAACAAAACCAAAACGGATATAAGGGCGTAAGTCGTGCTGCATTCATTAAGCATATTTTGGAGAGAACTGTTTATCATTTGGCAACCTGTTCTCCTTCCAGCACTGTGGGCAACCTCCTGTGCTTCCAGGTCAGAACTAAGCCCTTGCTTCCCCCTCTTCCTGCTCCACAGCATGACAAGAAAGCTGTAGGGCTTGTTGGTGGTGCTCCTTGTAACAGGGAGAAAGGTGACCCAGTCGGAAAACTGAAAGTATAATTAGACATGTTGCATTTCTTACTGGCCTATTCATGTCTCTCTTCCCTTGCCCCTCTCACCACTGCCAGTGCATTGGTCCTGAAACAGCTGCCTAGCAGGGAAAATTTGTTTCATTAAAGTAGTACATACATATCTTTCTAAAGTTTTTGCAACTATGACCTTGTGTTTTCCACCATACAGTTTACTGGAATTGTTAGGTCTTATAAATTTCCCCAGAGGAAAAAAACCACGTTATTGCTAATGCTGATATGGTTTAAATGTTATCTTACCACTGACTCCATGTCTTTCAGAGTTATTGGCTTCCCCAGCATCATCTTGTAAAAAGGTCTGATGAAGAAGCCTAAAAGAGAGGGAAGAGCGTTACCTCCACTGTTCTGCATTTTCACCTTACATAAAGATGTGACTGCTCAAGGATAATACACCATGATATTTCCTAGTGTGTCAGCAAGAAAGAAGCCTCCTGGAAGTAACAGCGCTGTAACTGCTCAAGTTAACACACCAGGCTCATTTTTTATTTAGGCACAGAAAGTCAAATTTCTCACTTACAAGAATTATGCCATTAATTACCATATGCCATTAAACACCATAACATTAGTGATAGAGACACACAAAAGATGGGGAACTGAGCTCAAGGTGCTCTAATCCATTTAAAATTGCCATTCTTCCCTCAAAGGAGATGCTAGAAAAACAGGACAGTAAGCTTCCTCTTCTAATGTGCTACACGATTGCTAAATAAAATATAGTCAGTTTATAATGTTTGCTTGCTTGCTTACTGTGGGATTTCAAAGTTTGGCAGAAATCATATTTTCTCATTAAATCATTCAGTAATAATTTTACAGATCAAAATATGCTGCAATTGACACCCACACAACTGCTTTGGCTGGAAATGGCTGCTATAAATTTAGTGATTTTCCTTTAAGGATAGTGATTATTTAGCAATGCTGATTCTGTACCTTTAACACAAGTGGAAAAAGGAGCAAAACTTTATATGAAAAAATTTGTTGAGGAAGACACTATAATTTTTGAATCACCATTCACACAGGAACGCAATTTCCAACAGTTTAGTTCCATTACTTTCTCTCAGACTTTGTCTCCAGAAACTCTACACTCTAAAGTACATGAATTATTGAAGTGATTTATTTCATTTAATAAAAATCCAGTAATAGTAGCATAGCCATACAGTGTAATAACTCACCATCCAATAGCTTCCCATGATATACCGCCAGACCAGCAACCCGACCAATAAATGTGAAATACGACAGATGATCTTCATTACAAAGACCTGAATTAGGATTAATCTGAAGTGTATAGTTGTCCCTTTTTTGGGGAAAGAAAAAGAAAAATCTAAATGACCAAGTCTTTAAATAACCAGATATTCAGATATGTTAATAAATAATTTGAGCTTAGGGCCATTTCCTGTTCATTTTTGCAAGAGCATAATAATGTAATTTATCCATGTGTTCCTCAACCGAAGTGTCTTACAGTTTGTGGGCAGGCTGACCTAATCAAAACTGTCTTGCTATGACCATGATTATTTGACAAAAGTAACTAAACTCCTGTTTGTGGGGTAACAGGATTCCACCTGTAGCAAGGGTAAGAGGGCTGTGCTGACCTCTTCCAAGGATAAAAGCCTGGCATCACTGAAAACAGTAAAATTTTGCCATCAGCTTCAGTGGAATGAGAATTTCCGCTTTCTCTCTTCTGCCTTCTGCTGGGCTTGATTGTTCACTCTTTCCAGCCAAATTTCAGGGCTTAAAATTTTAGGATTCTCTTTTGCAGTAGTTGCTTTTATTCTTGAAATATCTGAAGGTACTGAAGAGGAATTAAGTATAGGCCCGTTGTCCAACTGCCCTAGGATAAAGAGCGCTGTCTTACTAGCATCTAAAACTGCACATATTAGAGAACATCTCTGAAATACGCTTAGCCTCCAGGATACTGGAAAAAGCCGTCCAAGGACTAAGATCTTTTAACTGGGTAACAAAGCATTAAGACTTATGTGAAAGCACGTGTCGTAATAAGACATCAGTGTAAAAGCAGTATTTTTAATTTGCAGTATATTCTTAATCTGTGAAGAAAGATATGGGTTTTTAAAGTAGGGTTTTTTTCTTATTTCTTAAAGTATCTAGTTAGATTTCTGAACCTAAAATGAAGTAACATTGCATTTAAAACACCTACAATGACCTGTATCCCATAAGTGGAAATATTTCAAAACAAACATTTATCCAGTGAACTCTATTAACACACAGGCATTCTGCACTAGTCAATGTTTAAGTTGCATTTCCCTTCAACAGCAGAATGTCTCTTTTCCGAGACACAAATGCAAGAAAACTCTCATTAGGCAGTCTTCGTTCATCTACTTTACAATCTATCCAACGCTTATTAGAGAAAGGAGTGAGCTTGATATTGACATAAAAACATCAAAACTACTGCCAGCAATTAAGAAATCCATCCTCACTGCAGCTAAGTACATGATGCGGATTACATACAGCATATTAAAACAAAGGAACTTTGAGCAAGAGACTTGCTCTCTCATTTACACTAATAGAATGCTCAAAGATTTTAAAACTGGACAGAAACAAATTTAAACTTATGTAAGGCCACTGCTGTGTAACTACTGAAATGTAAATGAGAAGCTGGTTTATGAGTTAATTATAAAGGAGCACTATAATTCTGGATGGCAGGTGTTTTACAATGTAATGGGAGGGCATAAGAGTCTCTTGTCTGACATCGCTCCTTTCACTATTTCTAGCCTCAAAAATTGCAGTTTTGCTGCAAGCAAGGCAACACTGAAAATTGTCTTAATAATGAAAATGTTTTATGACATTTCAATGATAATTTGAAAGGTTCTCTGAAAAGCAAGTAAGAAATCGTAGTACAGACAGAGAGATTTGACTGATAAAGAGTGCATACTGATGCACCATGAAGGATGATCTAACTATTTTCCAGTGTAACTTTGCCTCTTACACAAAACCTAATGTATATCCGTTATGAATGGAAATATTTTAATGGACACTTACGTTGCTGAATATTCAAAGAGACCATAATAAGGGTTAAACATCTCCTTGGACAGGAGAAAAAACCATTCTCTGGCCACACCTCCATAGTCAAGTCCTTTTTCTGACTCAAATTCAATCCAGAGCCTGGCTTTTAGTACATCAGGTCTCTTCACAGACATGATTCTTCTGTAGGACTCCTCAAAAATATTATTTCTGTGTAGCTTCATCTCAAATCTGTTCGGTATATCAGCCTATGCGAAAGGAGATTATATTATACTTGTTAGTCTCAATAAATTAGTCTTCAGGCAAATTACTGACCAGTGGTAACAGCTAAATTACAGATTAGACATCTGAGGTATAACGTTTCTGCTTGTTTTTGTCTTCCAGTGCTCTCTAAGTCTACGGGTTGATAGCATATGGTGAACTAGGTAAGTTCCAGTATAGTGGTTCAGAGATTGCTATGATACTTGACAAACAATGAAAACAACAGGAAAAGTAACAAACCTACCAAAAAAAGTGAGAAAATGATTGATATTACTATGCTCTATTTTAAGTGCATTTTAGCTTAAAATGGTAACAAATGCTTAAGATGTATGCAACTGCTTTACTCACATATCTGTAAAGGCCAGAACAGTTTCACAACAAGAACACCTACAGTACCACACACACAACAGAACTGAATTGCAAAGAAGAACACAAAAGAGAATCTGGCTGCCAAAATCTTTTAGAAGTTCTGCCTAAATAGGAGGGAGATAATGCCCAGGGAGCTACATTCAGAAAAGACAGAAGAGAGCCGAGTGAAGAATTTGTAGAGAGAAGACTGGATGGATAAACATGACTGTTAGAGCCACGTATCGTTTTTCTGATAAAATTGACTTGAAACAGCTGTTTCAGAAGGTTTTATCCTGACAAATGAAGTGCTTATTGTGTGCAATCACTGGTCAAACTCAAGGTGAAAATTCAAGGAGCTATCAACAAACAGGTAAAGACATTGGCAGGTCACTAATTTGTAAAATTGTAAATGTTTTTACCGAGAAATCAAATTCAAACTCTTCTTCCTTTTTGGGTTCCTATTTAACCCCTTCAGGAGTAGCACAACCAAGAAAAATTGGCAAGGGCGTTATAGCAAGATACAACACCATTCTATATCTATGCTTGGGACAGTCTGATGTTTCTCCCAGACATAGCATAATTGATTCCAACACAAAAGCAGCATGTTTCTACTCACTGGTTTCTTTAACTTCTTCCGGAAATAGTCATATTTCTGTTTGAACTCTCTGGAATATGGAACTGCCTATCAGAGAGAGAATCACAGATTATTCCAGCTATTTAGCTGTTTCATACTCCAACATTATTTAAACAGAAAAAAAAATTAAAGACATGCTATCTACATATGCATGCCATTGGTCACCTAATAAAACCCACCATGCATGAAGTACAGCAGCCAAAATTTTCCCATTTCTCAGTGTGTAATTTGAGTTAAAAGGCATGAAAACCTTCAATCCAGTTCTCCTGTTTATCAACTACTTACCCTCATTTTTTTTTTCTTCTTTTAGAAACAGAAGAGAGCAAAAAAAACTTAACACAGACAAAACAAATTTGGAATGTATTGCTGCCATCCACGTGTCTCATTAGGAAACAATGAGCATGCCATACGATACTGAATTTCAAAAATTACTAGTGTTACCACAGAATATGGATTTGCACAGCTGAAAGTGCTAAGCATTTTTAGGCGCTATTCAAAAGACACAAAATTCAAAGAATTTTGAAAATGAACCTAGGAACCAGTTAAGGGGTTCCAGTAAAGCTATGACATTAACAACAAACACCGTTTGCCCTCCAGAAAGCGCAGGACGCAGTATATACCTACACAGCAGAGTTACCTAGGCAGGGGAACATCCATGCCTAGAAATTATCTTTTCAGCCCAAAGTGAGTGAATCTAATTCTTAATAGTTATCAAACTATATCAAAACTATTTTGTAAATTACTTATAATGAAAATGCACACCTTCATGTCTTTAATCCAGAATCTGAAAGCATTTCATAAACAAATCAGTATTCTTTTGAACCAAGTACAAGTCACCGTGTAATATTTACCTGAATACCCGCTCAGTGCAGCTGCTTGTGAGTTAGACCACGTTTTTAAGTAACAGCAGCATAACAGAACAATTTTAGAAGTTTTTAAAAAAAAGGCACAGTGAAAGTTGGTAGAATTACATTGATCAGCAGAGCTGGAAGTTGGTTTCTGGCCTATTTAAACACCCCTTAACAAATGCCACAGGTCTCAAACATATACGTGGATTTCCAGATACCTGAAAGGCCCCTCAGAATGATTCCAGGCACGCACAAATCAAGGTTCAACAAAGGCTCTCACAAGCTCTGTCATTTCTGTTTAACACTGTGCCTCTCTTTACTGCTAACATACTGTATAGGTAAGCAAGGACTTGACACTAAACTAGCACTCTGCTTTGTTTGATATTAATCCACACGCCACTCGCTGACTATCACAGCAGTCAACAAGATGACAGTGTTCTTTTCTGCTACCTACTTGTCTTCATCAAACTCCTTTGCTTTAGCACCACATCGGAAATGGCACACAAACGCCCAAAAAGGCCAAGCCTTTTAAGGTACCAAGTAGTAGTGGACACAAAAGCATTGAAGTGCATCAGCCATCAAGCAGGAGCCCTCCATACTCCTCATTGCCATTCCTCGGAGTGCAACCTACCACTATTCAGCCTTCGGATAAAACGGCCATAAAACAAAGTTGTTAATTAAACTAATGAACAGGAATAGGCTGGAAAAGTGATACTATGACAGGTACAAGTATGGCTCTAACAAATAACTGCTATGTATTTAAGTAAGATTCCTTAATTCTCTGTGGCTTTTTTGACGACTAATTTTTTGAGAATTAAGAATCCTTAATTCTCTGGGTTTTTTTGACACCATATACAACATCAATTTAATCAGGGTTTGGAAAGAGCCTTAAGAAAAAAATAAGGGCTTCCTGGACTTGATCATATTTTCCAACTACATCCTTACTTTCCTTTGCTCTACTGTTCCTTCAAGATGAAAGAGTAGACCTTGTACAACAGCTAGCTAAACAAATGAAGTGTGATTTCTTGGGAGCAAAAGAATGATTTTGAATTCCACAGGAGTGCAAAAGCTACATTCTCTGTTCCCTAAAGGCTGAATCACAAATTGCAAAGCTCTGGTTCAAGTTCAGTTTCTGGGTGAGGACTGGGATTTACGGGGAGGGAAGGTATGGGCTGGTCTTGAAGTAGATTCACGACTGGATAGAGGTCAGAGCGGAAGGTGGAAATATTTCTATATGAGTTCTTTTGTGGACGATGAGATATGAAAAATACAAAAAAAACCACTAAATCATTTTACTCTGATGATAATATGACTTTACTACAGCCTTTAAATACTCTTTCAACATGTTTCCATTGTTTAAGTGCAATGTGAAGTGCAATTTAAGCAGTTCTTTGTTTTTGTCATGGCACCAAAAATACTATTAGAAGCATTAAGATGAATCCTTAATGCTTATATGGCTGTAAAATGGATTTGATCTTGCTTCCTCTTTAAAAAAAAAACAACCAAACACACACACAAATAACTGTTATTTACTTAATGGGATTGTGATTGACCCTTATTATCTTGAAACCAAACTTCCCAGATAGTCTTTCTCATTTATGCTTAACATTTCTGGAAAATAAACATTAAGGATTTGTATAGCACACTGTATATTAGTATCTCAAGCATTAAGTGCATGATAAATGGGTAAATCACTCCAAAAGCAATTATGTTGAAACAAGTGATTATTATTAATCTTATTAATAAACCAATTGGAAGTACACCATGCTGTAGTTAATCTGTTGTGTCCTGAGACCCTTAAAAATCCTGAGGTTTTACCCAAAATAAAAAGGTATTCTTGGCACCTGGAAACATCTTCGAGTTGGAAGTCTGATCACCCAGAATACCATAAAATGGCATAAACCGGCATAAAAAGGTCAAAGAATCACTCCATATAGTTGATGTTTTGAAAATTTGGCAGTAAAGTAAAAGCATGTATTTATTTTTTCTAAGGCTGATATTCTGAAATCTCAGTTTATCTGCAGTAAGTTTTACATCTCTTAAAACTGATAGACCCAATTTTTGTCTTTTTTACACTCTGAACCCACATAGTCTCAACTCTCCCATAATGAGTGGAAACAGCTTTTTATTATCCAGAAATCCAAAAACTAACAGCACAGTGTCTCAGCTCAGTAAAATTCTGTTGTCAGTAATGACCCAGGTAATGGGTCGATATGATAATTTCTCCTATACACATCCCTGAAACCTTACAGTCTAGGATTCAGCACAAAGAACTTGGTCTGAAATTCCCAAGATCATCTGACTTACGATTCAGAGCGGACATGTGCCCTTCACATAGCTTAACAGAGAAACATACTGTTTTAACACAATGGAGGAATAAAAGATAAGATGCAAAGATTTCATACTGTTTGTTTCATACTAAGTGATTTAGAGTATCAGGAAGTGTGGAGAAAGAAAAAATCTGAAGAATATTTTGCACTTAGGTTATTTTAGATGTAATTTATTTAAAATTACATTTTCCCCCCAATTCATCTGTTTGGATATCAAAAGTAAGCTGAAGATATCACTCTACTACTTTTGTCCTGCAATTTCATCATCACAATAAGCAGCAAATACAGCAGCAAAAACTATGCTGAAATCTTAAATTTTTTATTTTTTCAGCCAGGGATCATATCAGCAATGGATCTCTTTCAGAAACCACATTCATCATCATTTAGTGCAGAAAGCTTCAGGTTGCAGGAGGAGGAGACTGGAACAAATGAGAAATGATGGGTTTCTGTGTGTTTCACAGCATGAAACACTATTCAGACTATTCAGCTATGCAGCTTCCAAATGGATGGAGCTTCCCTCAGAAATAACACATCAATATAAAAAATTAAAACCAGCCAAACAAAAAGAGTCTCTGTCCTGAAGATAGAGCCTTCTCTTCCTCCCCACTGAAACAGAGGTATTCTGTGATTTACTGTCATATCTACTGATGAAGAATCTTTCCTAGACAGTCCGAGCCAGAAGCCAACTTCACATGCTAATGGCTACAAGACAGGAATCATACTGTACCGCTGGAAAAATTCCCTAGCTAGGTAACTACACTAGGAAAGCCTCCAAACCTATCAAATTCGAACCTATCATCTGACCTGGGAATAGCATGCCCAGCACTGTAGTTCCAAATGTTGCAGTGATTCCTAACTGGCCCACTACTGCTTTGGATGACTGGCAGCTGGCAGGCTGGAAAAGTCCCCAGTGCACTCCAGCCTGTGCGAAACAAAATAGGATCCACAACCAGTTGAATGCTGGGGACAAGGCATCAGTTTTGGGGCACCTTGGCAGGCTGTCACGTGGTGGCAGCTCCCCCTGCCCTTGCAGACCCACAGAAGCTGGCCCCTGAGCCTCCCATGTCCGTCAGGAAAAGGCAACGCAAAGCAGAGGTCCTGCTTCCTAGTCTGTTCATCAGGCAGAGTCTGATCCTACCTATACCAAGTGTATGTGAGTCACAGCATTTAATACGAAAAAAACCATAGCGGTACTTACTGGACCAGTAATTGCCGGGTTCTGCAGTCTGGGGTCTTCCCACTGGGTAATTTTATTATCTGTAAATAACAAAAGAAATTATATCATTACTTCTCTGTTACCACACCATGAATTTATGTTGTTTTTTTCTCCCTACATCTGTTTTCCCTACCATTTCCACAACTTAGTATTTCAGGGTTAGAAAAGGCTGCATTCACCCATCTGCATCAAAACCCCATCACACTGTTTAGTTGAAAACATTCATTCAAAAATGCAAAACTACAACAGAATCCAGTGTATTTACACTGCTTTTATTTCAACATCTGGAGTAGTAAAGATGTTCTATTTGAACATGGTCTTGGATTCAACTTATATTAGAAATACACAGACTTCATGCCTGAAAGGTAAAGGAACCCAAAAACTTTGTCAAATGACAGACTAAGTTTACTTTTTTTGAAATTTTGCGTAAAGATAGCCAAAATGTAATACTTATACAAGACAGTCTGTATTTAAATTTGGAGGGAATAACATCTCTCTAAAAAAAATGTCCTAGACACTGATTTAATGAAAAGATTATAGGACCATTAAGAGAGGCAAAATTATACAGTTATGGTATAAGAGATCACTCAGTTTTGACCAGAGGAGGTTTTGGGTAACACGACAGAATCCAGTTCTTTTCATTCACAGCTTTTAAGAGCACCAGGAGGGTGATATGGTAAGGTTATAGAGGACCATGGTGAAACTCTCCCTGCCTCCAGACAACTGCTCCTCACAAGATTCTGAACACAACAGAATCACAACAAAATGATGATGTTGCAACAATAAGACAATGCTCCAAAAACCAAACTAGATGCTACCTGCAATGGCAAGGTTTAAGTCATCCATTTCCTGCACTGAAAGGGTAATAATAATACTAATACATCTGTTTGTTACACGCACTGCTTTGATTTATGGACTGAATATTAAGATAGTAGTCCAGATTTTAAGTTTTGTAGTTGCTAGGTTTGGGAATAAACACACTAAGTTTCAAGAAAATTGTTTTTATGGCTACTATAGGTAAAAGCAAAGACCCAAACCCACTTGTATTAAGACACAAGTATTTTCCATGTTTCTACAACTGGAAAAGACCCATAAATTTTGAGCATCCTAAGCTGGTTTTAAAATGGACTTGGATTTGAAAGGTGACATTGATTAAATGTTAACTGAAGAAAATTTAAAAAGATCACAAGCACATTTCAAAAAAATTTGATCGGTTAATTTAATATTAAAACACTATTTTATTTCCCTTCACACATTAAGTCTATTTAGTGCTTATCGAAATTATGGAGAAAGGCTGTTAGACTGACAGCTCCAGAAACCACATGAGATCCACAGACCAGAGCCTGCCATAAAGGTGTGACACCTAATCTGGCCCTTTTCATCTTGCTTCAAGCTCTTCAGACAAATTCCCGTCTACAAAGTTGACTGGTTTTATACCAATTCATTTCTTACACCTACTTGAAACCGACAGCCACAAATCATGGCGGTCATTTTCTATGAAATCAAAAATAATAGAACTGGAAATGACTGCAAGTTTGTCAATTCTTTCTTATTGCCCTACATACTTAAGAGTGCACGACGTTACTGACAAATCTTTGTTTACATTTTTTTCCAAGTATTACAGTGACAGGGACTTCACATTATAAATGCTACTCCAGGGCTTAAATGCCCTGACAATTACAAGGGTCTAACCTGAGCCACTCTACTTGGAATCGTAGCTCAAGATTCTCTGTCTTATCCAAAGTGGATGTGGATAACAAATTCGCTCCTTTTGCAGCACATTCTTGAAAATCTACCATCTCTCTTGAGTTTTCACACAAATACAATACTCTGTCTTTCCTCATAAATCGGGCTCTAGGGCCTTTGAGGAATCCCTCTTCTCCTCTGTTTCCTCTGGTCCCTTTCCAAGTTATTTTCTCGAAGTTTGGGACACCATGCTCGATACAGTATTATCATAGCCAAGACATTACCAGAGCTGATGAGATTAGAAGGATTACTTCAGGTCTTATTTAAGACACTCCTCTTAATACATCACAGGATGAGTTAACTCATGTTCAGTTGATGGTATTTTTCATGCCCTTTTCAACCAAAATTCTGCTAATTATTCCCATTCTGAGTAATACTTTGCAATTCTTATTAGAGAGCATCTTACTTGACACTACAGCACCAATTTGCCAGACTCATTCTGACTCCTCATCCTGTTCCAGTGAGCAGCTCTCACCTCTCCTACACTGTTGTTTTTTGCTGAACTAATGAGTACATTTCCCCCTAATTCACTGTTCAGATCACTAATGAGTATATTGAAAAATGGTGGATCCAAGGCAGACTTTGAGGGGAACCTATTTAATATATCCATCCCTCTGTCAGTGAGCCACTGATAATTGTTCTGCATATGGCTGGAAAACCTTTGTGTTTTCCTTCATGATACCTTCCAACAGGTAGATCATATTTTCCTATAAAGCTCCTAGGAAATACAGAAGTATATGCATGCTACAATCAATAGAGAACACAATTTTATTTATGGATGGTACATAATGTTGACTTAGCAAGCTAAGAACCAATCGTGGAGAACTAGAGACTGTATTCTTCGTTAAAAGATTGACTGCTGCAGAAATTAGGACTGTTTACAGTTAAAATCTAAAAATATTGTATTTTCAGGCTACTATGTTACAAGTAATACCTAAATTATTTTAGCCATGCTTTGCTTCACTAGTTTATATGGCATGCTTAATAGCAGTTTGTATTGGCCCACAAGAGGAGGTTTCGGTGCTGCTTGCATTAGACTTAGTACAGTTTTTCTCAGGGATGGGAAAAACATTTCTGAAATAGGGCAACAGTATTGGGTAATGCAGATTATGCAGAACTACTACAAAACATATCTGGGGAACCAGGGCATTAACAGTAGCTAAATCTGTTAACATTTTCAACATTACAATGGGTGAACAATTGGCTGATGGGTCGGGCTCAAAGGCTTATAGTAAATGGGGTTACATCGGGCTGGTGGTCAGTCACCAGCAGGGTTCGACAGGGATCCATCTTAGGGCCAGTACTCTTTGATCTCTTCATAAACGACTTGGATGCAGGACTTGAAGGAATACTAATTAAGTTTGCTGATGACACAAAATTGGGAGGAGCTGTTGACACTCTTGAGGGCAGAGAGGCCCTGCAGAGAGATCTGGACAGACTGGAGAGCTGGGCAATCACCAACCCTATGAAGTTTAACAAGAGCAAGTGCCAGATTTTGCCCCTGGGGCACGGCAACCCTGGCTGTACAGACAGCCTGGGGAGTGAGAGGCTGGAGAGCAGCTCTGCAGAGACGGACCGGGGGGTTCTGGTAACCGGCAAGTTGAACATGAGCCAGCGGCGTGCCCTGGCAGCCAAGAGGGCCAACCGTGCCCTGGGGTGCATCGAGCACTGCACTGCAGCCGGTCGAGGGAGGGGATTGTCCCGCTCTGCTCTGCGCTGGGGCGGCCTCACCTTGAGCGCTGTGTGCAGTTTTGGATGCCACAGGACATCAGGGATATCAAGCTGCTACTAGAGAGTGTCCGGAGGAGGGCCACGAAGTTGGGGAAGGGTTTAGAGGACAAACCGTACGAGGAGCGGCTGAAGTCCCTTGGTTTGTTCAGCCTGGAGGAGAGGAGGCTGAGGGCAGACCTCATTGCGGTCTGCAGCTTCCTCACAAGGGGAGGAGGAGGAGGGGCAGGCGCTGATCTCTTCCCTCTGGTGACCTATGACAGGACCCAAGGGAATGGCAGGAAGACGTGCCAGGGGAGGGTTAGGTTGGGTATTAGGAGAAGGCTCTTCCCCCAGAGGGTGGTGGAGCCCTGGAACAGGCTCCCCAGGGAGGCATCACGGCGCCGAGGCTGGCGATATTCAAGAAGCACTTGGACAAGGCCCTCAGAGACATGGTGTGAATTTGGGGTTGTCCTGTGCAGGGACCGGAGCTGTACTCGATGGTCCTTGCGGGTCCCTTCCCACTCAGGACATTCTGCGATTCTGTGATTTATATTGTATTCTAATAATGAAACTGACTACAATTGTTGCATCGTAACTAATGGCTTTAGCAGAGAATGACTGAAATGATGGCCAGTTTATCATAGTGATGGACTACTGAGACTTGCATATTTAGGGTGAGCACAGCTGATCGCACCCGAGACTGATTTCAGTGTATGCTCTCAAGTTAGTCATGAAACAAGTCAGAGTCAGCAGGCTCTGTCACAAACCTATCATTATGGTCACACGTCATCACACTTCCTTATCGATACCCTGAAAACAAATGCTCCTACTGAGATTGCTCCAGCCAAATCGCTGAGCACTGAATGCTGTTTGCAGTCATTCCCTGAATACTGGGCACAACGGAGCTGCAGCGTGCCCACTGTAATAACACTGTCACCACCACCTCTGCTCCTAGAGTCCACCTGTAATTGTAGTGGCGTGGCACCAGATTGAGACCAAAAGAATATTTGCTGGAAACAAGCAACATTATTTAAAAAAAACCCTCTAAACTTTTGTAAAAACTGCTATATAAAAAGCTAAAAAAACCCTCAGATCAAAAGAGGGACTAGAGGGAGGTTTCAGATGCAAATAAATATAGTTTTATAGCAATTATGAATTCTTTGGGGAATTCTAATTAATTTACAACTTTAACATTCCATTTACTTCTAGAGACTAACACATGCTTAAGTAGATTTAGGAGACTGAAAAATTAAAACTTTTTAAAGGAGGTTGGGAGGCTCAATAGTTATACAGATTTCAAGTAAGAGAGTTTTATTCTGTGACTTTTCAGGGGTGGCAGTTTATACTACTTTGCCATATTTACGTTTCCAGATATCTGTTGGGAAAAACAATTACAGAAGTATAAAGAATAGTAATTCTGTACTGATGGTTGAAAGAGGTTAATCTTGTGCTTGATGAGTGTATTATCTCTAATTTTTATTTAAAACTATTTATACGTTTTCAAAATTCCTATTACTTTAGACACAGTCTTTTAATAATGATTTAGTAACGTCATATACAACTACAGATAAGCATAGGAGTCGGCATTACTGATACTGAAGGAAAAACGTAGTACTGTCAAATATGTATAATAGTTTAAGAGTTTAATTCTTTGAGTTTTGCATAGCATATGTACTCTCTTCTAATGGTTTTGTGAGTTAGCTATTTCTGTGAAGAGTATGCCCTCACTAGAAATACCTCACTAAAAAGTCCAGCTGAAGTCTTTAAAAAAAAAAAAATTTTTAAAAAAAAAGGAGGGGGGGGGGGGGGGGGAGAAAAAACAACCCACCCAACCTTTCTGGGATGCTTTATTTTCAAACAACAACAAAAACTCACACAGTAGTTCTGAGATGCTGTAATAAGACAAGTCTACAATGAAACGTCACTTACACTAGAACTTCACTAACAGAACTGAATAATATTAATGGGCTGGGTGCAGTTTAACATGCTATAAATAGGAAATAAGATCAGAATCAGCACTGCCACAAGACCTTCTTAAAGGAGAGGAAAAAATACTTATCAGTGCTAATTTCTCCACTGCCTATATGTGGAGTTGTGGCTATATGATCTTTTCTCATCTTATTTTCTATTCCTAGTGTATATTTTAATTTATTAAGAGCAAATAAGCCATGGGATCATCAACAACAACAACAACGAATCCAAAATATCAACAAGAACAAAAGAAACCACAAAGAAGAAATGTTAATGCTTCACAAGTCAGAGAGGGACAAAGCTTGATGAGCCAATTAAAAGCAAGCTTTCAGTGAATATACAGTACCGTATGAGGGCACTAAGTCTCTGGTATCAATGTCTCCACATATCAACACCTGGCTTCCTAAATGAAGAGTAAAATTATAAAGCTTTCACTTCAATACTTATTACCTCCCTTTGTCTATTTGCTGTAGTACCTGAGTTCTTACTTACTATGGTCTATATAAAACGTTCTTCCATCCAAATGTATTCTTTCCTCCCAGCCAGGCTGGAATTGGGAAATAAAAAAAAAAGAAAGAGAGAAAATAAGTGAAATACTACCACTGTCACACAGCATGAAGCAATACATTATCCACGCCTACTTAAATTATCTGATAGATGCATGTGAGGTATAGAACACAAAATGACCACAGACTCATTATGTCAAGGCCAAAAATCTAGGAAGATTCAAAGAACTGGCTATTTACACTGGTAACTGTATCCAATACAGTAAATATTTTTTTAAAGCTTGGAAGCAGAAACTTCTTGCATCAGGGTTTATACCCATTTCCTACTACGAGGAAATGATCAGAAAGAACAGACTGTCCATCAATAGTTAGGTCTGAGAGTTTCTGCTTCTACTTCTGAAACACATGTGGGTTATTTACAGTAAATATGTAAGCCAGGATCCCATTACAGTGGGACAAGAATGTCTAACCAGTCCTCAATTCTTCCCTCTTTATCCATTCCCTTTTCTCATCTTCCAAATGGTTATAGTATAGAAAGGACAATAAATGGCACACTGTTAGTATATGCAATGCTGTCCAGTCTAGCATTCACTCCACCTGTATGGTCTGCATGAGCTTCAGACTAAAATATAGATGAAAAATGACTTCTTTTTAATCTTTTTGAGAAAGTCCTGTTAAATTCTGTAGTCATTCTTACCTCACTCAAAAATGGATTGTTTACCTGAGTTTAAATCTGTTACTAATTATGTATTTCCAGTTATATGTGTCAGGCTATCCTAATTTCACTGCATGTTTTACCTCTTGCAATTAACAGAATAAATCGTAAATTGGCCTTTCAGTTACTCCCATGCAGTGCCTCCTATCTGAGCAATGTGTCCTCTGAGATTAATGCAAGCTCAGTGTATCTGAGGAATTGCAAAAGAACAGCTTCTTCCACAGCTGTTTTGTTAGAGACAAATTGCATTATTGCCGTGCTGTAACCAGAAAATGCATCATAATATGTTCAACTGTGCATAGTTTTTGATCAGTGATTCAAGACACTAGGCCTAACAAATGGCCTAGTTTGATTTAAATACAAAGCAAAACTTTCTGCTAACCAAGACAAGGGCAGTGAGATTTTAGGATGTGTTAGAGGAGGATGTCTGATCATAGGTGGTAACAGAGGTTATCACCCCTCACCAAAGGTAGCATTTGTCACCACTCTTGCCCAAAAGCAGCATTCGTTTTGGTCTGCTGGCGAGTGGTTCATCTAAGTAAACTGTAACCCAGCTCAATGAAAATGAGTAGGATTAAAGACTCATTATTCAAACTGTTTAGAACTAAAATAATTTAACCTGCTATGTCCTGTAGGGAACAATAGCCTGTTCTGCTGGCACAGCTGTTTGCAGACAGCTTGTCTGTAATACACACTGGAGCACTGAGAGTGCTGGTGACAATTAGTGGCTCGTTGTCACTAAGGTTTCCAGCATTGCAAGTACAATTTCAATGGCAATTTCTCAGAAGTATGCTTAGTATATATGAGGCAATGAGCTGAATTAACACCATATTGTAAAAATCAGCAACTCAGAAAAAGTGCTAGCTTTTATAGACTAGTCTCTGCCACTAAGGATGCAGTTTTTTTTAAACAAAGCAAAGCTCAACTCTGTATTTGACAAGGCTGTAAATCAGTATTGTACTTTGGTTACAAGTGTGACAAAACTTCTGACATTAAAATGATAATTTTCTCTGCAAAATATGAAAGTTTCATTGAAAAATCAAAATTTATTTAGGTTTCTGAATGCCAATATATGCTCGTACATTAATAGAGCTCACTTTGAACAATCTGCTCCAGCAACAGGTAATTATCTAAAAGCACACAGACAGAGATAAACCCAATGTAAGTTTCTTCAAAGCTTAAAGCTTTACATAAGGAAAGAAACGTGCAACCATTTCAGAAATACTACGGGCTGGCTTCAAAGAGCCTGACCGATTCACAGATTACAAGAAAGCTTTTTGGAGCTATAAATAAACATAGCTTTAGTATGTTCAGAGAAGTGATGACAGCAACATATGTGTTCACATACAATATATGACTGCACTAGTAGATCAGATCACATAAGATATCAGGTATATATTAAAATACATACACATTATCACTTACAGGAAGAGGGCCCAAATCATTGGGGTTCAAAGATGCTTTTGATCTCAAATGCACTGGAAATTTCAGTCGTGGATCCTCCTGTAACAGAAACACAGAACTGTAAACCCAGCAGATCAAGTTAGATCCACATACTAAGTCAAACACAGAATTATCAGGAGAAGAAATCTTCCTACATTAGTTATTCTTTTAGTCTTTTCTTTTTTTGAGAATAAAACATATAAAAAGAAACATGTAAAAGTGATAGAACATTTATTATTTGGATGTGTCACATACTTTATTAGGATTCATATATTGAAAAGATTTTTTCGGTTTTAAGAGTTAGTTAGGGTGATACAAGACTTTGACTCCATTAGGTGTGCCCTATCCAGAGATATACTTCACCAACACACAGCCCTATTCTTAGGGGTGCATGCACTCCTGGTAAGTGGCGTTTAGATACATATGTACATTTTTGGCTTTTAAAAACACAAGAGAAATAATCCATCCTATCACAAAAAGGCTCAGAAAGGATGAAAATGAGCTTCTTACGTTTTTATTAATGCACAGGTATCATTACATCAATGTCCAAATGAGGCAAAAAGGGGCAAGTAAAATCGGTCACAGAAGACAAATCTAGATTAAAAAAATGCTTGGTATTTCCACACACATAATTTACCCACATGCACCTGGCAACACCGTTAAGAACCACCATTAAAAATATGTCACGTAAGTAGTGGTCACTGGGAGTCTGAATGATGCCTAACAAATTAAAGTGCAACTCATATTTCAATGGTGATATGAAATGCTGGGCCGTCTTTGACATTTTTTCCTAGTGTAATTTTATTTCTTCAATTTGTTGACCAAAGTTGCAGAATTATTGAAAAAGGGATCTTCATGACATAGATAATAAAATGGATTCTGTTAACTGAAGATGATGAACATACATTATATTAACAAAAAAGCAGTGCTAGTCACAGTGAAATACAATATAATTATGGGCAGTCTCAAACTAAACAACAATCCAAATCTCCATTGCACTGTATGTCTCTAAAACTCAAATTTGGGGAATTTAAAGGACAGTACTTGTGTGCAATGATTTGTCGAGTATAAAAAGGTCAAATATAAAATGCAAAACAGTATTGCGTGGTATATCATGTACAAATGCACCAAAATCTAAGAGGATATGAACAAATAAGATTCCTGCCTCTGAGTGCAGCAATGGCAGCACTATAGTCATTTCACAAAATTAGCTGCTCCAGTCTATTGCTACTATATATGACTGCATGGAGGATTCAGCGAGATTTCTACATCAGTTTTATGAAAAGTTAGGCTGACAAATGTCCCCTTAAAGGCAATAGAAATGCCACCACAAAATGGGTGGTATACAGGCAGGAAAACAAAGACAGAAACATTTAAAAGAGGGCAACTAATTTAAAATTCATTATCTAGAATTTCTCTTACCCACGTAGTGGTTTTAGTATTATGATCAATGAAGAAGGGCCTTCCATTGGGTGCTATTCGCATCTCCCAGCCAGGAGGAAGGAAGCTTTGTGCAACTTTGTGTTGTGGTTTAGGAGAGTTGTAAGGTGAGGGCTGTGGAGACTGTGGATTGGAAAGGGTGTCCTTCACTGCTCTGCGCACAGGGGAGTCCTTGATACCCTGAAGAAAATGAAAGAGATTAAGATTTGTCAAATGTCACTCAATACTGTAAAACGAATAAAATTTGGTATCACAGCAAATAGTTTTTCACTGCAGATATAATTAATACTAGACTTAATTGCTGGGACTGATTTCCTAGAACTTATTTAGCTAAAGTCTGCTCCTTATAATGTACCAAGCTGTTCACTGTGAAGGACACAGTGTTTTATCACTTCCCTCTGCAATAATAACATCCACAGTACTTACATTTTTATACAAAATACTTGTATATTTTACTGCAGCTGCCCTGTACGTGCCAATATGTCATTTTATGAAGGAAAAAATAAAAGCACTGCTTCGTACTTCATGGTGCAATATATCTCACTTTACCACCAAAGAGTATCCTAAACGCGAAGCAATGTTAACCACTTCTCAATGCATTTCTCAAATATAACTTCAGACAAAACATTTAAATATGAACTTAAACCAAGTCACTAAAATAAATGGAGGTTTACAATTACAGATTTTGGACTGGTTGTGTTTTGTTTTGTTTTTTTTAAATGAATGATCATAGCTGCAAAACGGCTTCACTGATGGCATTCACCAATGCCTACTGGTTAAAAACAAGAGTTACCTGATGTATTTGGTTTTTTTTTTTTAAACTTCACTGGGCAACTGCAGATTTAGATGCCTAAACTGCTTGAAAAATTTGATCCAGATTTACTCGCCTTTGAAAATACAGACTATCGCAATCAGAAAACAAGACTTAAGTACTATACTTAAATCTTGTTTGCATTTGTACTTTTCAGTTACTTTCTAAAAACATGCTCTCATTAGCTGATATAGCAGTTCGTTTTCTTCCTGTTTTACTAATTACTAAGATTCAGTAAATCCATGCATGCTTATTTTGGCAATTCTCTAACTTACCCTACATTTAATTACTACTTTGAGTATTATATTAGAAAATAAGGCATCAACATGGATATTTACAAAATTATTCTAGCCTTATTTGTGGCTTGGTCTGAGCTGCATTTGGATGGAAAGTGCAGTTAGATTACAGTGTTCAAAAGCAGTATTTGAAACAGCTTGCATTAAACAGAAGCTTTCCATATGTCTTGTACGCAAAAAAGTTGAACATTATACAATAAAAGAACTATTTAAACAAAGGAAGTAACTTTTAAAACGTTTAACTCATTTTTTATTTCTCATGGTTGTATCCTTTAAGATTTTAGTATTAGTAAGTCTACACTTTTTTTAAAAAAAAAAAAATTAATTCAGAGGTGGGAATAGGATGATGAGTTTGAGCTCTTCAGCACACCTGTCAGGTTTCTGAGCATTGAACAAACTAATGACCAAACTGATTAACTGAATACTCTGAAGTGAAGTGAATATGGGTTTTGTAGCTATAGAATAGGTTATTGCCCTGAAATCCAACTTACCGCCCTGAGAAACTCAAGTTTCAGACACTCAGTCAGTGACTTTCCCCAGCTCAACTGTATAAAACGTCAGTAGGGAGAGGAATGCCCTTAATGTTTCAGTTCAAGATATTCAGAATCTTTTAATTTAGTTTATTGAAATTACAATAAATTTGGTCTTCAAAATTAACAATGGCAAGGGTAGGTTTAAGTAGTGCATCGTTAAAGGGTTTATCCAAATTATTTATTTTAAATATGAACTACAATCACCTCACTACAATCTGTCCAATAATCCTACCTTTGTTTAACAATTTGCTCAATAGTTTGAGTACTTTTCAGTATAAGGAACAAAGAAGAATGATGCATAAAATGAACTAAATGCTACATTCTTCACTCGATTGTTGGCAAACTTTTGCAGGGGTAAAGGGGACACAAGTAGGAAAGAGATGGTGCGACAGAAGGACAAATAAGGTGCCATACTTCAAGTTTGAAGAAGAAATTTTTATGAATTTACTCTCCTCAATACAGCCATATTTAACTGATTCAAGAGTTTTAATCACACTTTCAGAAGTAAAACACATGTTGTCTTTGACTGCATAAGAAGCCACTTCAGGTATCCTTCAGATATGTTGCAGTGAACATCATTCAACAGTATTCTGAATGACTTTTAAAGATACTTAGAAGAAATTAAATATCCTTTTGAAAGAAAGGAATATAAAACGCAATCAGTGTCTTAATTCAAAGATTTTCCCAACTCAATTGCATATATTAGTTTCAAAGTTATCAGCATCAAAATAAATGTTTCAACTTAAAAAAAGATTTCTGATTTTATACATTCAGATCACTTGAAGGGAATCACAACAACATATGTTTCAGACATGTACACAGATTATGTTTTAGCTGACCAAACTGCTAAAGGAAACAGCAATATATTATGGCAAAATCAGTAACAGGGCAAAGTGGCTGTGTAGCATAACTAAAAAGGAAATAAGAAGTTACAATGAATGAGAAGTCAGACATAAGTGATCTTTGCAGGTAACACCGTTTCTCACCTCGAGTGGAGCAGATAAAGTTACTGTGGGTGAACTGAGGCTACGAGGCCGTCTGATCTGGGGTTCACTTAAATGGTTGCTGCTGTTTGCTGTTGACCCAACCATGCCATCTTCTGCAAGCTATTTCAAAAGCAAAACCAAGTTAGCAAGTTGCCAGAAACAGTTCATCCAGAGTTAGGACACTTATAAAATTATGTTGTTGTTGTTATTATTATTATTAAATATTAAATATACTTTCTTAAAGATCAAGTATTTAATTTACTTCCATTGGAAGGGCAAATAATGTATGGTACTATTAATAGATCAACACAACTTTCAGATTCAATCCTAAGAGTGCATTTGCCTCCTTTTATTAGTTCATAGGTACCGCTCTGTAAATTCCTTACACTGTAGCAATCAACTTAATCTGTACCTTAATATAGTTAAAAAAATTAACAAAAAAAAATCCCAGCCATTGCAAATTTTTATGATTATCCTGAGTTGTCATGACAATGCATAGGATTTATTTTTTTTTTTAAATTTCAGAGTTCTGAAGAGCTGCTTAACTGACATTATACTCAATACATGCTAAGTGTTTGCTATCTAAATTGAGCATTATAACAGATCTTCATACCTGCATAATGGGCCGTGTCCATGTGGTGGTTCGATTGTTATGATTGACATAATACGTACGGCCCTTTGCATCCTTTCTTTCTTCCCAACCTGAAGGTAAGCCTGGTGTAGTATGGACATAGGCCACTGAAGGCTGTTCAAGCAAGAAATTACTGTATTGTTATTTTATAACAGCTAAAAAAAATATTTCATAAGTCTGTTGTTTAAGAAAAAAGAACTTGTTAACTTACAACGCTCCTAAACACAACAAACAGAAAAATACGGTTTCTCATTTCTTTTAATAGAAGCTCTTCTTCATGTACCTTTGAGTCAAATTATTTTCTCTCACAGTAGAACTTTTGATACACTTTTGCACAGATTCAGGTATCTTGTTCAGAAAACAGCTAAGCTTATATGCCCTCAAACTTTCTAATTCGTAGATTACACGTAATGACAAAAAAGAAACTTTGTGTTTTAATGATTTTTCCTTTAAAAGGTGGATGTTTTTTCCTTTTATTCATATGGGTAAGTAAGAATTGAAGTAACTGTGCAGTCAAGATCTCCCAAGTTCTGTTCTTTCCTTACTACATGGTGTCTCAAATCAGTTGCAAGAAATTATTGTAGGTTTAAAAACTGGCGTTCAACCATTTTGTTACAGTTGCATATGTTGCATTCAGGGTTAGGTGTCCTGAAGACACAAGATACACCCCAAACTGGAGCCCAAACTTCAGTGTGAAAAGATTTTTTTTACTAGAAGTTGCACAAGAAAAAACATTCTTCTCAAGAAAATATACAGATAATGGTGCCAAAGGCACTAATTGTCATTGAACAAGTTATGTCACTATTCAACCCAATAGTTATATTATTGTGTGTTGCTGATCTTGCCTTGAGTACTTCCTGTGAGATAAATATGCAATGCTTAAACCAATTGGACATTTTCTCCTGGGACGTGGCGGAGTGGAGGGAAGCACTGTAGCACAAACGGCAAAGCTTCTTGAAGCAAAATAGCCTAGAGAGAATTTTTAACACCGAACCTGTCTGCATCTGAATATGTATTTTAGAAGGGGAGGATGCCCAGGGAGATAAGAGTTTTTAGACCATAACCTCTACATAAATCTACACGTTTATTAAGCTTAGTAACTTTCTAGTTTGGGACTTCTCTTAAGATGTTACTTGCTTGTATAACAGATCAAAAACAGGTATCTTGACTGCCAGTGAAGCAAACAAGAAAATCAGAAAACTCAGGTGAGGTGTTTTTCTCAAGTAATTGATGTAAATACTAAGCGCTGGAGCAACACAGGAATTCCTGTCATTCACAGCAGACAGAAGCAAACTGCTAAACTCTGCAGGACAGTATTTTTGCTCTCTAATGAAGCCCACGTATTAACAATTGCATCAAAGACTTGGCGCGTGCAAGGTACTTTTCAGTATCTATTTCTACATCTTTGGTTCAAGATGCATTTGGTTTAATTACTAATCACATTAAAATATACATTCCTGCATTAATTATCAGGACTCTTTAATGCTAGAGATTGCTTCACTCTCAAAATATCTGCCTTGATAGCAGAAGGATGATGAAACCTAAAGGTCTTCATCACATCAGAATAAAAAACAGTGCTTGAACTATACTGTCTGATCAATTTATGCAGTGCTTTAATTCATCTTCAGTAACATTAATTCCTTTAGAAATATGCAGCTTTGTAGTGCTTTCTTTCCTTTCTCTTTAACAGCCTATGAAAACAAATCCAGCTATCAGCAGCCTTTCTCCTTACTATTCATTGTGGGTTAACGCAACCCATAATGCAATCTGCAAAGCAGTTTGCCCTTCAACATCCTTTCCGTATGTTAGACACCTGTGTAAAATATATTCTACCACACAGAGTAGAAGGTTGAGAGATTTATCAAGAGCCTTCTTCCCGCAAAACAGAATGCTTTTTAACAACTACCCTCAATACCTAGTAGGAGGAAAAAGTATTACAGTTAAGGACAAAACGTCATGAGAATGGAGATGCTGGGACACATGAAGCATTAACTTAGGTTTTGCTCAGCCTAGTTTTACAATGTAGCCTTCACAGAGGAATGGCAAAGGATCTTGGGGACTTAAAAAAATACATAAATCCTGAAAAGCAAAGTGGTTAATAACCACAGATATATTTACCCAAACATGCACTTTATCCACAATCATCAACACCTACTTCAGTACACACACTCAAGTAACAAATTTACTCATCTTCTGTCACTGGCAATATAAAAAGTCAGCCACACTATATCTAGGGCAGATGTAACATTTTTACAGTTATACATAATATTTAGTGTATCCATTTCTTATGAGCTATCTAAATGCTTAGACTTGGACCCACACAGAGGACAAAAATCAGTTTGCATGAATGCGCCCTTTAATAGCCTCCTCAGGCCCCAAAGCTTGCTAAGAGAAACCACAAATCAACCGTTTTTCCTCCTTGTATCACTCTCTAAAACAGGCAGGGTGGGGCCATAATGGTAGTATCAACTCTCACACAAAAGAACAGTAATTAGAGTGATCCATCAGGATATGCCAACTCTTGGGTTTAACTGCCGTTCCCGAAGGGGCTCAACGCGCTGAGCGCATTGGTTATCAGGCTAAAGAGCCAAGCGTGGTTATCGCTCCCTCACCAGTGCAACGCGTCTTTCATTCTCACCGCAAAACAGACTCAAGAGGAAAGACATTCCTGTGCTGGGACTACTCCTGAAAGAGCCACGTGGATTTAAATCACCTCGTACGTAGGAAGGCACAGAACACTCGGTGCTTGTTGCTCTTAAGTAACCCAACTAAGGCAGTTATAAAAAGGGGCATCATCACTTCTTAAGATGCCACAGCATTGCGTTCTTGTGCAGTCCACCCATGCCTCCGTGCTAGGCATGCTCCCAGCATGCCTGCAGAACTATGCTTCTTTAGGGATTGAGGCTGAAGAGTGTCTAATTTGTGGGTCCCAGTCCAACAAGGGGTTTTACTGGGATTCTGAAAGCAAAACTGAAGTGACCTAGAAACTTCTACTATTGACAGATTGGATGTCTACAAACTTTAGGTGCCTAAAGGACAAAGAGAATGGCAAACTTTGAAGATAATGCTTTTGGATTTAAATGCATTAGTTCTATTTAAGTCCTAAGTCCTCTGCAGATTTTGATTTCAGAGCATAAATGCACACTGAATGAAGACAAAGCAGGGGTTAGGGTCCCATTAGTAAGCTGCAATATAATTATGTAAAACATCTACGATATAACTGTATTAATTATGAGTCAGTGAAGTTTGAACTCAGTTATTTGCAGAAAAATATTAATATTTTTCTTTAAAAAGTATAATCAAGACAAGATGCTCTGCTAACAAAATACCTTCTTCACATTACAGTTCAATATAGCATGCATTTTAACTAACGATTAACAAGTCAAGCAGGTTTTGCAAGGACACAAAAAAATTTGCTGTTTGCAGGAACTAGTAAGCTCCTCTGATTCTAAAAGCCAAAAAACAGTAAATATATACAGTATTACAGAATGATGCATCAACACCCAAATTAAGATCTGACATTACCACATACAAATAGGAAACATACCAAGTCTAAATTATATTTCTTTCCCTGAAATAAATTATCTGAGAGCTCATATATTCATAAAAGCTATTTATGATAGTTACTGTAAAATGATTTCTATGAAATAACTTTCTTCAGACTGACATTTAATCAGGTTAAAAAAGTATGGGATGTTTTTGGCAAAGTCCAATATAAATTAAAACCACTTTCCTTGTATTACACTTTCAGAAAAGCACTTCCAGAATTTTATTGAACAATCAAAGTAAAAATTCAGCCTTGGACTGCTGAACGGGAAAATGAAAACCGGTTTTAAATAAGACCATTAAGAGCTATATGATATACCACTGTACCTCCAGTTTTCAAATTAAGATCAACTCTAAGAATTAAAATGAATTAGTCTAATGGAGAGTATGGGAAGGCAGAAGCAAGCTAAAAACACAGCTACATGTATACTAATTTGATGTCTCTAATCCCTGATTCTTTCAGTATCAGTTTTTACAGAATTAGGTATTGTATCTTTCATTTTTCAGAAGCCTGTGATATTTCCTTAGTGCACAGCTTTGTTAAAACTCAGTGGCATATCCACATCATTAAAACATGCTAGTATTACAGTGAAATTGCAGCGTTTTGAGAAATTTTGAGAAAATTTGAAACAACAAAAAATATAACTATTGATTCAGTGGCTGTATTTCATTCAACACACTGCTGCTTTGTGACAAAAAGTTCCTTGTTGTACAAGACCTAAATCTACCCACATTTTATTTTAGAGATAGTGCTTGATAAAGAGTATTATTACCGTTGGTTCCTCACCACCTGTGACAGTTGAAGAACGAGCTCTCCTAGATGGACCACTCTGCTGTTAAATGATAATTAATGTTACAGATAAGTATATTTAGTGATGAAGGTCACAGATTACTTCACATCTTTAGGAGTCAGGAATCACAGACACTCAAATTTATTAAAAGAGAACAATTAGATGGAAATAATGTTTAAGACCATAGCAAAAAACCCGAGTCAGCAATCACTGATAACCAAGTCAGAATCTCACACAAAAACCACCAAGGGAACTAATTTTGAGAGTTCTTGTATCCAATTCAATACGTTCAGTATTGCTAACGATAAGAACACATACTCTAAATGTAACATTACTTTTTTTTTTTCTCCCCCAAACAAATTTTGCATGTTCCGCCCATAACCAGGGTATTTAAAACCAAAATGGATACATTCTGGTTATCAATGAGTGCACAGGAAAAGTCAGGTGAAAAAGATGGAACTGGTGCTTTGAATTTTCAGCAAGAATTAATACAGTCAAGAATAGCACTGTATTTAGAAATAAAGTATGTATTTAGTTGCTAGAAGATGAATTATCATTAGCTTAGTAAGGATTAAATGTGGTTAAGATCAGGTAACATCCTTGTTTTAGAGCAATCTTTCAGTTCTGCTCTTTTGAACATCTGCTAATGAAATGAGTGTTCTACAACAATGAAGTGAAAGACATATCACCAATCCCAATCTGACTACACCAGTTAAGGAAACCCAGACTCCATAAAGCGATAAGAAAACCAGTCTCCAAAAGGGATATTAAATCAAGAAGCATAACACCTGTGGAACAGACTGCATTAGGAGACAACTTTCTCTAGCAGAAGGAGAAGACAGTTAAGGTGTAATTGTACTGGAAGCCACACCATTGTTTACCCAGAGGAGAAAGTAAACAGAAAGATAGCACTTCAGAAGCAGTTCTTTGAACAGCTATTACATGCATCTGTAAGCAGCAAATGTGGATACACTACACAACCTCTACAAGATGTGAAAAAAATTAAACAAAGAGAGGAACACTATGGTTATTGTAAATGTCTGCCCAATAGCGACAGAAAGAACAAGCAAAGGAGAGACATCAGCTTTAATAACAAACTTATTGATACACTCTGTTTACTCAATTTTTCCATAAAAGAAATAAACAAATTTGCTTTTTGTAGTTCATCTGTAATAAATTTCTACTAAAAAATTGGAAAAAATTGCGGGAAGTATCATTTTTTAAAAAATATTACATTAGTTTGAAAATCTGAACAGTTTTCTTCAAAAGCATATCTTGCACAATCCTATTTTAAGTAGCCTCTCTATAGCTTACCAGCTTTTCAATCCTCATACTTGGGTTCTAGTACAAAATATGTAGAACTTTCTATCAATTAGATCAAAGGTGTGCATGATTATGATGCGAAAGAGAATCTTTTTCTAAAAAACTTCTTTGTATCCTCTCCTGTTTGAAGAAACTACTTAAATAAAATTGCAGAAGCTGCTGCTTACCTAAATCACTCAGCTTAAAAAACTACAACAGATGCAATTCTATTCAGTTCTATCGTACAAGGACTATCACAAAAAGGGTCTGTTTAACTACAACTAGGTAAAACACCAATCTTTTTTAGTATTATACAGATTTACATATTCCAAGTAAAATCAATTTATGGGACACAAAAATATACCTGAGAGTCCTGTAGCTGCTACAGTTCCAAGCATAGATGGTGCTACTGCCCCCTCCAACCCCAGCTGAAAACACCCCTTGGAGGATTTTCTGTCTCCATTGACTATAAATCTACAGTTTAGTGAACTACTTTTCTATGCTACATAACTAAAGTTAGCGTGACTATGCTCTCAGTCTCAAAACCTTGTTCTCTCTCATGAATGTCCCCCTTTTAGTTGCTGACCATGACAATATTAATTTGGCATCCATTACTATTTGGGATAGTCATATGCCCACACTGGTTACTGATCTATAGCTGACTAGAACTGACCTAAGAAAAGACATTATTCAGAATCAGAGAATGTTGAATCAAAAAGAAAGAAACAGAAGTTAGCTTTGGTTTACCAAGGATAATTGAGACTGTTCAGCAACTGTGTCTGTTACACTGCAAGATCTTAATCTTGAAGAAGGATCTCTTTGCTGGAAACAAAAAAAAGAAAGACGTCTTTAAGTTAAAGTGTCTTAAAAAAGCGCTTTTATTCAGTAATTTTACTTTTCTGCCATTTAATGCAATCCCCTAAAAAATAATATTTACGTTGCAGTGTCTTTAGTTATAATACTTCTACAGAAACATGGCAAGCAATGAAAAATCTAAATTCTCAGCATTCCATCCTGGACTGTTTTGGATTAACTGAGAAAAGGAAAGTACTTGGATACACATCTTGTACTCATCTTTAGCACCCAAGTCACAACGTTTTATTGACCTAATCTAAGCGAAGAGGATAGGCCATCCCATCTGGGAAAATACGCGGGAAAATTAACAGTTGTGGAATCAGCAGTAAAGGGGAACCTTAACTAAAGACATAATGGGATGTGAAAATGCCATGGAACTTTCGAGAAACTATTTTCAAGTATCTCTGGAAGACATTTTAGAGAACCTAGAGGGAGCATAAGCGGTATAAGGAAAATCTAAAACTTCTGGCTGAATGCTGGCTATGCAGTCCTTGGAGAATCAATAGGCTAGAGTTAACAAATTTCTCCATTCTGCATGAGTTAACCCCTATATTCGTTACTCACGCAGGGGCATGAGAGGATGCCAGTCCTATGCAGGGGATGATTATGTGGTTCTTCTGTCTACGACATCCTGAGCCTGTGGCTGGGAAAGCAGCAAGCTCTGCAGAACTTTCAGAGGGATTACAGCCATAGTGGGAGCCTTGCTGAGATCGTTTGTTGGCATATTAAAAAATTTCCAGATTTGCATCTTAGTACATGATGCTTAGCTTACTCTTCAATAACAACATTAAGAACAGCTTTAAAGTCTGCTGTTTAACAAATGGCAGAGAAATGCTCAGAAGTTTGCTGGCTGGAGTTAATCCAGAAATTTCATACAAAACCAAGCTAACTGCTCAAGATAGAACTCTATATTGTAAGGATCATTAGGGCATCTATAAATATAATATAAATAATACCAAAAGGACATTAGAATATATCAAATTACTAGACAGATGACTCATGTTTTACAGGTACAACCCTCTTTGTAACAAAATCTCCTGTAAACAATTAGTATCTACTTCTATTTTACCAGGTAGTGGAATATACCATTTCTCTGCTGACAGTAACCTTTCATACATTATAATAAAATTCATATTTTATAACAAAAAAGGGCTCATTCATTTTTCTAAAGGAGAAATGTCAACATGAACAAATTCTGACAGAAAAAAGATGCAGTTTTTTTTCCCCTGCTATCATAAAAACAGTGGCAGAATGCAGCAGTATTACCCCAGGTCAAAATACTGACTCCAGGAATTCTGGTTTGAACTCGGTGAGGATCAGGTGAATTGCTATGAATTTCTTTGGAAAGGTCAAACAGAAAGGGCAACTCCTACTTTAAAAATCCTCTGTCCCACATGATTTTGTAAGTGATGGGAAATCTTAATGTAAAAGTAGGCCAATTTTTCCAGCAAGAAAAAATTATGAGAGGGATGGAAAATATCTGAGCAATTAAGCTAAGAACATTGTTTCTTAGACAAAAATTAAGCAGATGACACTTCTCTTAAAACCAGACATTGCAATAAAAACTATAGCTGTAATACAGCTCTTCAGGGAGTGCATGCTTCACTTTGATTTTCATTACTTCATCATGAAATTCACAGATGGCATGCATTATTGACAAAAACTTGGCATTAAAAGTAATTCAAAAATCAAATACTACAGATGAGATCTCAAACTCTTAAAAATTTATTTACTTTAAAATATACAGTATTTCTTTTTTAAAAAAATCAAGTCTTAATTTTCCTCCTTGCCTTCTAGTTTTTGAACTTTCCAAGACACATCCTTCATGATCATGGATCAGAAACAAAAAAGCCCTAAAAAAGGCAGATAGGCTAGCATGTCCGCTTGATACTAAAATGTAATTCCTCACAAACCTGTGAGATTTATCAAAAATAAGGCGCTAAATCACAGGGGTGTCAAGTGACTGAATTCCATTCCATACGGGACAGGCTCAGATTATAAAGGGACAGCACCTGAGAAGTGACAAGGATCAATAATTACATTTTCCACTTGCTGTGACACTGCTTTTGGGACCCACAGCCTCAGAGGCTTCTTCACGTCCCAAAATTACGAGGAAGACCTCCAAAGATAATTTCAGCTTTTACTCCTTGATAACAAGACGTTTGCTATCCAATTAAAAAGTGTTTCAGAAGGGACTAATGTGCCATGATAATATTCTTTATACTTAAGAAGGAACTAATGTTCTGCCTACGTCAGTTAGCAACCACTGCCCTGTAGTATTAATATCCTGTCTACAAGGTGTAGTCCAACATAAGAAACACATCTGTATTACAGTAGTTTTGAAATATCCCCATAGCTGCTACCAAGACATCTCAAAGGCATTAGACATGGCAGCAGCAATCATTTTTTGTTACTCATGAGAAGTCCCATATAATGAAAAAAATATACAAATACTGTAGTCATGAGAGCTGGCAACAAAGAAAGCCATGAATAGAATAGTTCAGCTGGAAGGGACCTACATGGACCATCTAGTCTAACTGCCTGACCGCTTCTGGGCTGACCAGTACTCAATAAAATACAGTATTTATACAGTATTCAGTAAAATCAATCAGCGCCTAAATAGCATTTCACTTCAAATGCATTTTTTCACACAGCTTTTCTCTGTGATTTGACTGAGGCTGTAAGTTCCATGTACAGAAACAAGCCTTGGGTAATTCTTAAACTTATTATTTTGCATAACTGATATCTCATCTTTAATCGAAGAGTAACTAGCATTGCCCTTTTACGGATATTAATGGTACAAGTATGAATGCACTAATAAACAAGCAAATTACCTAGCCTATTTATAACCACTCACATGGGCACCCTTATGTACCACGGAAAGATAACGAAGCAACACCATGAAGCAAAGTATTTGAGAGGCATATCAAACTCCAACTCTTACTTGAAAACATCAATCCTAAGAGCACATTCTCTAAAAGATCAGCGTTTAAAACAGCATAGAAAAAAAGATGTAATTATACCTTGCTTCTATGTCATGCTAAAGATTAATGTGAAAGGATTTCTCTCACAAATGTATTGACCAGCAAGTCTGAAGTGTTTTCTGGCATTGCACAGATATATGAGGAGAGTGACAAAATACTTTAACACACATACAATCACTCCTCAACTATCTGTTGGCAATTTAGCTGTGTTGTAGATTAACTATGTATGGATGTAGAGACACTGAAGCTGTCTCTGTGTAGAGCAATCAAAGGTCAGGCTGGATATATCAGTATAGGCACGCTGTTGGGGAAATGCAAGTGCAAGCGCTTCAAGTTCCAGCCCACCACCTGCAGATCTGAGCCAGCTTTATGTAAAGCCAGTTTAGAGCTGGTGGGTTTGGGAAAAACCTTGGATCCAAGCTTCCTCCATGCAAAGTCACGGAGCTGATCTCATAAGCCTAAGGGAATCTGGATCAAGAGGAAATGTCACGTGGACCTACCTGAGCACATTAATTAGAGCTGGTGCTCAGCTGGCGTGCCAAACCTTTCCTGCCTACCTGGCTCACTCCAAATGAAGCTCTTGGCTGTCTCTGTACTGTGCTTGCCAACCTCCACATTGGGAGGATTTATTAGCCCAGGGTAAGCACTGTTCATTCACATGGAACCAGCTCAGACTTAAGCGCTGGATCAGGCCAGTGAGCCCTCACAGAGGCCAGAGCTGTGGGAAAAGCACAGTTCAGAGACAGGAGCTGCCTTGACAGATACACTAGGGCTACACACCAAACACTGCTGACCCACTCAGTCTCTGCATGCAGACTTCAGGTGCCTCTGCAAGGCATCTTAGAGTAATTTCATGTCTGGTTTCTTCTGTTACCTTCAGTACCCCAACACCCTCTTACACTGGATAATGCAGAGTAACAAAGATTTTAAATGCTTTGACAATTTCTTACTTTGCAAGTGTGGTCTGATTATAATTTCTATTGCACTGATAAGAAAAATGCTATCGCTTAATGGCTCATAAAAGAGCTAGTTTGTATAGGAATATAATTATTGAATTACTTTAATTAAGATAACTTTGCAGCTATACCATTTATTATTTTTGGCCTAAAAAAATTTAGGCCCTGATCTTGCCACTGAAACTATTTGATTAACCTCCTGCCTTCCAAGTGAAGGTCTACTAAAAGCTGCAGTTATCTACAAAAGCACAAGTGATTCTTTATGCAGATGGTTAGCCATCAGAGCTATAATTTGCTAACTAACCTTTAGATAACATTTAATTAATTATAAGACACCTGTTGCACAAGCTCTTTGTGAAAAACTTGTACCTAATCAAGATTCTATTTAATCAGAACAAGAGTAAATATGATTTCTTATCTCCTGAATTGCAAAGGTACCTTGATGGCATATACCAAGAATAAAAAAATTAATAAATCACAACGTGATGTTCTGTTTAAAACTTAAAACTGTTTTTCGTAGTGAGACATAAGATATTCCCCAACTTGTATTATCCGCGTTTTTTGTGGTATCGTCAGTCTGACACACTAATGTATAACACAAATATAGAGAACATTTTTTGGTTTTCCCTCAAGTAAACTGTTATGGCGAGAGACAATTTTTTTCCAGACTAACCATTTACAAACTTGTGGAGGATTTCACCAGAACTACCTACTTTCAATTCTAATCCTTTGTTAGTCTTATAATAGTTAATCCAGTAAACCATGAGGGCTTTATAAAATCCTAGTATAAGAAAGCACATGCTTTAATATAAACATGTACAGTTAAAATACTGAACTTAAGAAAAATTATCATGTAGTAAAAGGGATGATGATTGAAACAGCATTAGCAGTTTTTCCTCTTTCCTTTGGAAATTCTTAGCTTGATACTCTCTAGCATTACATATTTTGTTTCACTAAACAGTAGCAGAGTCTGAAGTTAAACTCACACAGAAGAAAACAGGAAATTTAAACTGAGGAGTTCTGTTGTTCAAGGCAGTTTGCTCAATGGTGAAATTACGATGCATTTTTTTGAAGATAATTTTAACTGTATGCTCAGGTTTTCCTGAGACCAGCAATTACTACCCATCCACGTGAATGATTCAGATTAGGTCAAACTAACAGAAGATTACAGTAATAGAGGCTTATATAGAAAGAGCAGCATGTCACGTACAATCAAAGAACTGAGTTGTTCCCCATTGGAATCGGGAGTGACCTGAAGTCTTCGGCTCAGTTCCTCAGATAGCTCCTGAGGACTGGTACGGGATACTGGAGATGCAGGAGGAGGTGGTATTGACAAGCTTAAGGAATCTCCACTTGCACTTGCCTCCTCTGAAATGGTTTCCCAAGGCTAACAAAAGAGGAGAAACTACGTTAAGTATTTATCAAGACAGATTGAGTCGTCTTTGCCTTTTATGTGACCACCTCATTGTGGCAAACACAGGTGTGATAATCACCCTTAACATTCAACAAAATAAACCAATCCCTAGAACACACAAATACACACTCAGTGTCAAGTAGTCACAGGTAAAAACAGTCTTCATGTTGACTTCAAAATGGTCTTCATGTTGATGACGACACATACTTTATGATTCAACACAGAGAATTATGTAAATGAAAATATGCATAAAAAGAGCTCTCATTAAATAAATTCTATTTGAAATTTTATTCAAAATGTAACTTAATTCTGCACTTAATAAAAACTTGTAAGAAAAATGTGTTAATTTTAATTTAGAATAAAACACATAATAGAAAAGACTCAATATCTGCAAATCAAATATTAACAGGTGATGAGTGCAACAACAGTTTCAGCAATCTATTTGTTGCTCTGAATAACATTTAGTGAAACAAAACTATCTTTCACAAAGAATTTTGTCTGTGATTCACATAATAAAATATTCCTTAAATTTGAATGAGATTCGAGCTTTGCACAAACTCTCACTTAGGCCTACAAATATCTACCAAATTTATTTCTTTAGTCTAGCTATAAATTAAATAAATGCTCACCCTGATTAATAAGATCTCAGAATTCTAACTAAAAACAAGTATTTTGGGAAAAAACCCAACAGCTTCTCTTTGCTCTAAATCAAGACACTAAAGACAACTGAAGTACAGTGCCTGCCAGGCAGTACATTTCCCCTCTTTTTACAACTTATTCCACTGTTATTCAAAGCAGAATATTGAAAGTGTTTCTATCAACGTATATATAACAAGTAATGTCTGGAATTATAAATGTTTTTCCCAGCATTTGTATAGTTTTAGATAGTGTGCATATGTTATTAGGCACCCACAAATGCATGGGTCCTTGAATGTACAGCTCTCTTCAGGATTTTTATTGTGTCACTGGTATTTTACTTAGACAATTTCCATAAACACCACATAAAAGCACTACTACGTATGTTGTATAGTAATTAGCTCAGAAATGAGAAACACATCCTCTTGAAGTTTAGTCAACTTCTTAAAGCCAAGACCTTTACATACCTCAGGAATGTCTCCACTCTCCATAGGTTCTGGTTCCAAATCCTCACTAATGTGTCTCCGAGAGCGGAACCGCCTATGGGCTGCTTCTTGGTTTATTTGCCTGATACTGTTATCCGAATCAGATCCCACATCACTGGACAGTGGGGAAATGAAAGCATGTGAAGGAGAAAAGAACAAGGAAATAATGAATGTTAAACTAAACCTACTTGGTCCATTGCTTTCAAAACCTCATTAATGCTTTTGATTGTAAAAATCATTATTCTTGCATATGCCAGGCTTCACAAATAGGAGACCAATTAATCCCTCAATCCCAAGTAAATAAAACTGGAAGCACTTCACCAATGTCATGTAACAATGGAAATTAACATTCCTTATACATCAAAGTTGGGTGAGTGGCAATGGAAGTCCACACTCAAATATACTAACCCATCATTACTCACCCTTCCCTGTGATGACCAGAATCATTCCTGACACAGAGATTCTACCTTTGCCCCTGTCTTTATATCAACGATTGCTTTCTTTTTTTTGATAGCCAAAGCAAATGTAAGCTGCTGCGGTATGGATAACTTATTGAACTGGCTGCAACCACTAGCTTGGCTCCCACAAGGGAAATGGAAAATAGCCCAGTTCCCTTAATGGAGACCTGCCTGGCTTGTGGGACTTCTCAGTGTGCACGGCTAGATGTAAATCTCTGTTCCAGTAGTCAATGGGCAGATGTCATTAGAAGGCAACATTGTATTTGAACCTCGCCTTCCAGATTAGGGACTGTAACTTTGAAAGATGGTTATGTTCACGAAAAACTTTGTGCAAACTTTTATCATTGCTTAAAGAACTATGAGAAATGAACTACTCTCATGTTTCTACTGCAGACATGGACGGTGCAGCACTCAATGCTTTTCCTTGATGACCAACTTAGTATCTGAGTTACTGGCCTAAAAGCGAGAGGTTATGTATCCTACTTTCAACCTCATGAGGCCTTCAGCTCCTAATGGTTTCATAAATGCATTGAATTTAAAGGCTAAACAGCACCATTCTAAAGTCTTCGCTATTCACCAAGCCTGGTGTCATGTGTAAAGTTTATCAGTAGTAATTATGCATTTGCTTCCAAACTACCTGTGACGACACCTAGCTAAAAGCGAACCCCTGAGGCCTTCATTCTATACACCCATCTGATGATGACGCTTTCTGGTGATGATTACTTTTTGGTGTCTGCCAGTCAAACATTTCTGAATCCATGTACTCTTTACTTCATTTAGCATAATCAGATTAGAAGGAGGTGCTAAATCAAATAATTTATAAAACTTGCTTTTTTATAGACACTTATTGACCACTACCAATCATAATGATAGTAGTTGATGAGATTTACTTGACGAAATACACATTGCTTAGTAAATAGCTCAAATAGTTCAATATAAATAGTTCAAAACATACAGAACAAAATTTAATTCAGTTCTACTAAGATAAACGCATAAGATGAAGAACAAATAGTGCCTTAAATAATGACAAAAAAAATTTGCCTAATTTAGCTATGATTATGAATATTCAAGAAAATAACCATTACTGTTGTAATAAGCAATAGTGGAAGAATAGTCACTACATAAAAATAATGCAAGATGTTTACTTAATACTTTCAGTATAACTCTTAACATTGTCAATTATACATACTTTTTAAAATGTAAGCTTGCCACAGCTTTAAACATATAATGAAGGCTTGAACAGGAACTCCACATAAGCACAACCAGCGTACATAGGTAATGCAGTCTATACACTGAATCAGAATCGGGATCTCCTCAAAGTTATTCAGTTTAACTTAATTAAAACTTAGTGGAGTTGATTCCCCCCCTTACCTTTTCAACAGTCTCTATAGAAGAAAGTAACTTATTCCTGTTTTATTCCTTATTACTTGCTGAAAAATTCCACATCTGTCTTGCAATATCCTAAGATACACTGTTTATGCACTGACTTCCCTCCCACCCATGCAGATTTCCTAGAATTTCCCAGAATACCTATGTGTATATTTGATTTGCTGGGGGTGGGGAAGCCTCTTCTCATTCTCAAAAAAAAGAAAGATGTTTCCTGTTTAACTGAAGATCTCCAGATTTTGGTTCTCAATTTACGAGCACAGCTGTAAAAATTTTTCCATGAATAAAGTATAGTTTCAGGTACATAGCACAGTTAACACCAAAATCATAATTAATCTGTTACCGTACCATATAAAGTATGCCTTTATAAGCCGCTTTGTAAAAAGTCTTGCTTAAGACGTTTTCCAGTGCTGAATTTGTAAATTCAAAATAATTATTATGTTTGTTGGAAAAAAATCACTACTTATTGATAATTTTGCACACATCCACATAACACTGCACTACAGTGCCACTTACATTAAACTTGGTCGATGCCACTGAGTAGTCCTGTTGTTATGGTTGACATAGTAAGTCCGCCCCAGGTTGTCCACCTTTTCTTCCCATCCAGGAGGCAGCGGAGGAGGTGGTAACTCCTCCTGACGTTGAGATGCGGAGTCATTGGAATCAACCACATCCCATCCATGCTTAGGAATTAAAAAAAAAAAAAAAAAATTCAAGTTAGAGAAAAGCTATTTCATTGTTGTTTACATTAGCGTAAAGGTGCAGATTCTGAAAATTTTCCAAAGAGAAGTTCAAAATCACTTAAATGCAAACAATATAGAAATAAACTCCATGACTACGTGTGCACCTCACTTCAATGACAAAAACCCTAAAATCCCATCAGTCTATTACAACAGGGATTCCCAAACTTATTTGGGTGGTTGTTCGTTCTAGTGGTGGCCAGGTGCAGATTCCCAGTCAAGAAGCCAAAGAGAACCACCTGCTACCTTTTGAGCTCAGAGATGTATGTCTTCAGATGAGAGCCCTCATTCCCAAGTTACAGATGACCGCTGCACACTATTAGTAAGGCAAACTTGGGCTGACATTCACTCTATCAGCCCTAATTGCAGCTAATTCTTAAAATGGATGATGGCTGATAAGTGCTAAAAAGTCTTTAAACCCGCTGTCCTTGCATGAGCTTTATTCTCTGCAAAGTCAACACAGCCAAGGAAATAAAGAAAAATGTTATACCACCTATTTCGAAATGGCCTCTGAAGAAGAGGTACCTAGTACAGACTATTATGTTTATAAATTACTTGCATAGACTTTCTGAATTCTTCTACTTGGCATGACTTCCACTTCTATTTGCTCACAAACTGAGTCAGACAGACTTCAGAATTCATTGTGGCAGCTGAAATACCTTGAAATACTTGAAATGGTTGAGAAAACACCAGGTTACAGTAAAAATAAAAAAAAAAAGTGGGGGACACAGATGGACAGTGGGGAGTAAGCTGCTCCTAACACTGCTACCAGGGTTTTATCCTTCAAAAGTACAACTTCTACAAGTATGCTTGATCCTCTAGTAACTTGAATGCTTCCACAAGCATTAAGCCTTACCTCAGATTCATCCCTTTGATCACTGTTTTCTTCCTCTTGGCCACCATTTTTAGGCATATAAGCCATCTTCAGTCTCAAGAAACCCTTTACACGAGATTTGTGGCTAGAAGACAAGAGGTACATTTCATTCAACAGCCCTTAAGTAGTTGCAAATAACAAACCTTGAAGCAAGAAATGTTTTAAAATACAAAGGTCCTCTCCCTCACCTTCTTGGTCTGAGAAGGAAATCCTTAAATGTGTATGGCCTTTCCATGGTTGGGTCTTCAGTCTGTAGGTATTTAAGGAAATGGAAAATTAAAGGGTTTGCCCACCAGTACAGAGACATATAAAGAATATTCACATCACAGATGCGGTAGAAATGCTAGAGAAGACGTTTAAATAACGAAGTTACAGCAAGCAGACCTCTACCAGTGTGTTACCATTAGGTGCTAATACACAGCTGCAGAAGCAGTCCACTAGGTGTCACTGCAAATATCAGTGATGGGCTGAACCAAGTCTCACTTGCAAGTGTACACAACATTCACAATTCAGAAAAAGGCGGAAAAGACCAACTAAACAAACCCCTTCCAACTTTTTCCAGTCACCCAACAGCAGTGTCAGAAAAGGCTGCATCCATTTCGAAGCAGTATTTTTTTTGCACATTAGAAAGTGATGAAATAAAACTCCTCCTCAGTTGGCTTTCATTTTTCATTTCGAAGCAGTTGAGACTTTCAAAAATAATTAAGACTTTGAAATTCTTTATGAAGTACATGTAAGTAATATTATCAGGCTGACAGATTACATCTTCTGAGTTCCATTTAATTCTAAGTTTCGTAAAGCCTTAAATATTGAAAACTTTCTATTACATGAGAATTTCAGCTTTCTTATCAAATAAATTGCATCCTTCATGTCTGCGAGAGCATGGACGCCACAGGTACAAAACTAGCAATTTAAAAATGAGAAGTTAAATAAGAGAATCAGAAATCCATATACATACTTAATCTGTTGATTGTTTGGGGTACTTTATTTTAATCAATCGTACAATTTGGGCTGGCAAAATTGGAACTGTGTTACACTGAAAGAGTAAGCACATTATCATACACACTCCAATAAGACTAGAGATTTAGTACCTCAGGTTAACACCAAACTTCCTCAAAATGAGCACAAAGTTAGTGGGTGCTTCTCAGAATGTTGCACCCATCTGCCATTCACTAAAAAAAAAATGATACTGCATCTGTAAATCCCTTCCCAGCCCTATCCCTACAAATAAGAATACTTCTCAAACCAATTCTTTAACTAAGCCTTTCTAAACACAGAATAATCTAACTCCCAGACTATTATTCATTAAAAGCTTTGTTATCTGTTGTATTTCTAAGTCAATAAATAGAATTTAAAAATTGATCCTAACTCATTATCTCAGGTATTATATCAAATACCATACAGACTTACACTGATAGAACTCTTAAGGCATTTCCCCCATTGAGTGTCCACTTAATCTGAGAGACAGACCTCCCATTTTTTCAGAGAGATAGTAGATTTTAACCAAATCAACAGGACATCAAAGCATGCAGAATTAAGAAATACTGTTTTTTAGTACTCAGCTGTAACCAATCTAGATAAAATAAGAAGCTGCTTATTTTGACCAAATTTTATAGATAGCACTTAGGTAGGTATTGGCGAAAACAAGGATTTTGACAAACCAATCAGCAGTACAGCTGGAATGAGAAAGCAAACATTTGTTAATAAATACACCACGATGTCTCTTATTAAGGTACTGGAAGGATGAATGAGGAAAATATCTATTAGAACATAAAGATATATAGTATGTTTCCCTGAGCATCAAATTAGTACACACACTGTAATAAGCACAAGGAATAATAAGCATAACAGAGTATGAGAACACACCCACGGGCAGGTAGATAAGCGCCCTGTGGAGACACTGCTACGTTACAGCTATAGAAAGAATAACCCTTCTGAGACATGTATTATGAGTTTTCCCAGAGGAAATTTTTGGACAAAAAAGTGGCTTCTGGAGCTGAAGAAATTTTCTGCAAAGATGGAGAGAGAGGAAGGATTTTGTACAGGAATCACATTCACTTTCTAGTGAGCCTCTAGAAGAAATCGGAAGTTCTGCACTGCAAAATTTCATCCTTTTAGCATAATAGATTTTATTCTTCAATGGCAGTGAAGTAGCTAAACCAGGAAATTTTACAATCTTGGATCTTCTATGTAAAGACAGTAGAAGACTAAAACTTTTTCAAAAAGTTTAGCATTCCACTCAAATATAAGCTAGAAAGAGATATGCACGCTCACGTTCTATGTAAGTCCCCAGTGAAAGGAGAGTAGAGCTGTTCTCTTCCTACAGAGTATGGAAGGAAAACAAAAAGCTGCTAGTTCCTCAAAACAGCCCCCAGAATGTGTGTGATACGTCTACAGCTCTATCTCAAATCTTGCTGATGATTTTTAATTATTAAAAATATTTACTAAAAAGGAACTTCCAAATACTACCTGACTCTGCAAAATAGCCATGCACTAATATGTCCTTCATCATTTTATATTTCATAGTACATTTTTTTGCAGGACATGTAGCTTAACACTGGAGGACTTTTTCTACAGTTATGCAGAGGCTACTTAGATGATGTCTGTGCATATGGATATATGTAAATGGAAATATACTCACAAATACAGATAAAATAATACTACACAATACAGCTCATATGACATGAGCTCATATGATAATGATGCATTTTTCACCAGAATACATTTCTGATCGTTCCATCGTATTTTTACACTATTATAGTTTATAAGCCAACAACAACAGTGTTATGATTCAAGATCAACCGTAACAGACATTTCTAAATAAGCTATTTTCCTCCTACAATAACATCCATCAATAGCAAGAAGTCAAATTCAGGCGCAATAGCAAGTCATGCTAAAATTGACACCTTATTTTGATGTAAACATTTTCAATAACTTCCAACATTCCCATGTTCACCCATTCAAATACAGAAAACCCCTCCAAGTTCATGGAAGTAAGATTAACATGTACAGCATTTAAAAAATATTAACTACATCCAGACAATACTAGTCATCCAAACATTATATAAAATCAGATGACACTTATACCAAGCATAAAACAATCACTGTATAAATATACACATATATACGCATATATGTAGAGTTTACTAGAAAACTTTGTGAAGTAGAAAATATATCTTTTACTATTTACAAAGAAGATGAAAAACAACTGCAGTGTTTCATACTTTTTGTGCCCTGTGACCTTCTAACTTCAGTTCTTTCGTCAGTGATTGAATTCAGCTTTGAAGAATAGGGTCAAGTACAATATGAGTATAAAAAGACAAAATAAATGCTTTTTTGGCACAAACATTTTCTGTGAAGTTCATTTTGGAATTTTGTCTACTAATTGGAAAAAAAGAAAGTCCATACAGCAATACTGAAAAACTGAAACTGAAGCAAATTTACCCATGAAATAAGGAACTCATTTTTACTTATCTTTGAAAATCGTTCTGACTGAGGCTTTTGCAGCATAGGATGGTAGTACTACAGACATACAACTAGCATCGCATAAAGTAAGTTTTCTAAGCAATGTAAAGACTTTATGTGCCATGGGCACCAACTGAGGTTAACTTCAAGCTTCATAAAACTAGCATGTCATATGGGCCCTCTTTGTTCCGTCACTTCACCTTCTTTGACGACAGGCTCTGTGTAAAATAATTCCTCATGAAATACCCAACATCACCAATGCCATTTCAAAAAAATCTTGATTTTTAGTTATTTGTCTTTTTCACTACAGCATCCCTACAGAATCTCCCACCCAGCACAATGTCTTCAGCCTTTTCCGCAGTTTCCAATAGAAACAGATTTGATGAGGGCCCATCAACTAAAAGCGGAGGCACAGACCTCTCGCTTAGACTTTATCAGTGAAAAAGCCTGGCAGTGAAAGCTTGAACGCACTGGAGCCAGTAACAATTCTGCCACTGTCTTTACTGGACTATGATTACATTTAGGACAGTATTCACTAGTCTGAACGTTGAGCATCCTTCTGCGGACAGATTCTATGCACAATCTATAAAAACCTGAAGATGGAGTTTCACAACATAATTTACAGACGGCCAGTGCTATGTCAAGTCTATGCTTGTAGAATTAAAGGAGGAGAACACCACCCTCGATTATACAGTAAATAGAAATTCCACTTAATTTAGACTGGAATTTTCCTCGTCGTGTGAAGACCATGCAGAATCCTGGCTGCCAGGAGGAAACCAGACAACTGGAGCTTTATAGAATTACAGAACAAGCTTTACACTTAGAACCCCTCAATTTAGTACGAAACAAAAACAAATAGAGAAAACATTACCACCCTCAAATCAAACACCTCAAATACTTGATTGTTGACAATAAAATGATTCAAACTCTGTGTCAATTACTTGTAATTTCTTGCAGTTAGAACTCTCACTGCTGCCAAAGAATTCAATTTTAGCTAAAATAATGAATATACCACATAGTTATTGCAGCCTTTTGGTTTTCCATGCAATTGCTGAAGCAAACCTGCTAAAATGAAGCTTCATCGGTCTTATCTATGCCACCTGGTTTTTTGCAGTGAAGGTTCCTCTGACCATAAATGCGCATCCCTTCCTGTGCGAATCTGACACAAACCAGCAGAACACACCTCTATGTCACCACTTCCAACAATAATGCAAGTCGCTAATTGAAGTCATGAGTATGTCTTTCAGCAGTGGTGCTGACTTTAAGAGTCTCCCCCTCTGGTGATTATTCCTGCCCCAAAGCCAGCACAGCTGTTTGCATGGCCATTTCACAAACTGGACCAAGGAAACAGTCCGAGTTAAAAAATAAACTATCTAAAAAACTACCTGTTGTGGTTTAGCCCCGGTCAGCAACTAAGCACCACACAGCCGCTCGCTCACTCCCCCACCCTTGTGGGATGGGGGAGAGAATCGGAAGGGCCAAAGTAAGAAAACTCGTGGGTTGAGATAAGAACAGTTTAATAATTAGAATAAAACAGCAATAATACTAATATAATGAAAAGGAAAATAATGGGCGAGAGAGAGAGGAAACACTAGAAGGAGAGGGAAAGAGAAAAAAAAACAAAACCAAAACTGAACAACAAGTGCTGCAACCGCTCACCACCCGCCGACCGACGCTGCCGGTCCCCGAGCCGCGATCGCTGCCCCCCCAGCCAATTTCCCCCAGTTAATATACTGGGCATGACGTCACATGATATGGAATACCCTTTGGCCAATTCGAATCAGCTTTCCTGGTTGTATCCCCTCCCCTCCCGGCTTCTTGTGCACCTGGCAGAGCATGGGAAGCTAGAAAGTCCTTGACTAGTGTAAACACTACCCAGCAACAACTAAAACACCAGGGTGTTATCAACATTATTTACATACCAAGTCTAAAACACAGCACTATGCTAGCTACAGTGAAGAAAAATCAACTATCCCAGCTAAAACCATGACACTACCTAGTTATGAATAACGCAGATCTAGTTCACCATGGAAGCATTAGACCCAGGATAATTAAGCAAGCAACAAGAGGGTGTGAATAAACAGCAGGGATCTGCCCAAGCAGGCACCGCTGCTTACAGAAATGTGCACTGAACTACATACCCAGGAGAAAGCGATGGCAGTACCTACAAAACCTGGATTTGCTTCCACGGTATGTGTGTCTACTGTGAATGTAACCTCTCCCTCCCTAGTCAGAGTTCATAACATGCGAGGAAGAGCAACCAGCCAGGCAGACGCTGGCCCGATGCAGTGGTGTGGCAGCTCTCAGTTGATGCACTCCAGTCATCTCACGGCTCATCTCTTACGGGTAACAGAGATGCCAGACATGAAGTTGTCATATCTCAGTAACTAAGACTTTACCTATCTGTATGAAACAAACTTAAGCACCTGCACAATTATGAGTTCGGTGTTTCAGAAAACAGCTGTAAATAAACGACGCTGAAAGCAGGCATTAACCCAAATATTTAAGCTCTAACTTTAAAAAAAAAAAAATAATAGAAGAAACCCCTCCAAATATCAGCTTTTCTGATTCATATTTATTTGCATATTATGTATTTAAGCTGTTTAGAACTGGGAAAACAACCAAAATACATACTTCCCTATCACATAGGAAGGGCAATAGGCACCTACACACCTCTTCCAGAAAAAAATCTATTTATGCACATGTAAACATTAAAAGTTATATGTACGCATATTAAAAGCTATAATATGTGCTCTGACAATATCACAGCTTGTATAATTATTATCAAAAACATCTAACGTCAATGTCTAACAAATGTTGTTTTATGTGTTATGCCACTCATGAATAACCCACTATTTCCATTATTGCTTAGGAGTCCTTCAGATAATTTTACTTTCAATCAGTAATAAATACAGTAATTTTACTCAGATTTGCTACGAAGATCAGTAATTTTATAACATTTTCAGAAGAACTCAATTTTTGTAGCTTCTTAAGATCCTGTCATGCTAGTTCAGCAGTTTCTCTGGTTTCAGTCTGTGGCTATTGGCTTTACAAGGCTTGAAGTAATATCAAAATGTACTATCCTCTCGCCCAGACAGAACTACTATCCCATAGCCTTAACAGCATATTATTTAGACAGAAAATCAGACAGATAAGTAGGACACAAAACATGTGGGTTTTTCAATGTTTTAGCAAAAGTTCTGGAGAAAATGGAGTTTGCTAAGGGAGAATACAACTGTTTCAACTGTAAGGGAAAATCATGAAAAGGAAGAAGCCAGAAGACGAACAGGACGATGACCACCAACACTGAGAAAACAACCAGTCTATTGGCCACATGTCATTCATCAATTGACTCAGACCAGACAAGGATTTTAAGGAAGAATCAGGATGAGAAGTGAATCCTGCATGTTGAGAAATTGCTATTAACAGATACCAGAGAACAACTGTCTTCCTTGTCCCTGCAAAGGGAACCATTTCTCCCAAGTCCTGCGCACAGTGGGGCTTTGTTGTCTGTAACATTTTTTCTTTAAGCCTCTAATCCTATACTAGAAATGCTTGCTTTAAGAAAATTTAACTGGACTACTTATGGAAATAAATTCTACATAACATCAGGTTTTTTCACATCTGGTGATGGCAGAAAAGAGCATACTAAGACAAAAGCAATGCTTACCGGAAGGTGACTAAGTGGCACATCCACTTGACCCAGAAAGTCGTCTCTAGTCTGTTAAAGAGGGAAAAAAAAAAAAGGCAGAAAAGGAGTAATTTTACCTCTAAGGTCATCTTTACATCAGAAAAGCAAAAAATGATAAACATCAATCCAGTCACAATGAAGCAAAAATAAAGATGGTTGAGTACCATTATTTTAGCAATCACTGATTTCTACCCCTTTATTGTTGCACATTATCTGTTGTTACAATTCATCTATTTCAGCAGAGCATTTTCTGGGACCGTCACAATGGCTTGTAAGTCCACAGTGCGTATGTTAAGTACTGACAAAATTCTTGTTTTCTCTGACACCCTATGCATAATTAAAAGTACAAAGTAATAATCTACTTTTTCCATGAATTAAGTGTCCACATGCATTAAAAAGCAGAGTGAAATTACTGTCCACCATGTTGTTGAAGTGCTCATGTCAAAACTTGGTGACTTTTTCTTTTCTCTCTCTCTTCTTTTCGTTTTTAAAGGAAAGCCTCATATGCACATCTGACAGGGAAGAGAGGGGAACCCAACATCGAAACAGTGGAAGATAGAACTGCATGAATTGTGAACATTTTTCCCCAAAATAAAAATTGTTTTATCACTTTACCAAACAGAAACCAAATATTTGAACTTTTTGGTTTTTTTAAAGAATGCTGTTCCAGTAATTCAGAATGCTTACTTTGTGAGGAACAGTTATACACCCTTACAATCAGCCTTTTGAGGAATCCTGTATTTCCCACTTGAAGACTTGACCATTCATACACTGCTCCACGTTAAGCGTGTGGATGTGGTTATACCAACATTCGGGCCACACAGCGCCATCACACATTCACTTATGCACAGTTAGGTCCATACAGAAGTGATAAGCACCTCTCTTCTGCATGTTCACTGTCTGTTGGATCACCATCTTCTCTCAGAGTGAACAATCCAAAGGCACCATCTCCCACGAAGGTAACCACGGACAAGCTGACTGTGGGACCTGGTCTCCATCTAACTACATCTTTATTACTGGGTATTTGAAGCATTATTCCTAACTCCACCAACTGTATTCCATACCCATTTTACAATTATGAAGATGAAAGGATAAAGAGAGCCCTTCAAGGTCAAGAAGTTCAAAGACCTATCTGATCTTTGCAATACTCAGTGATTCTTGAAGATGCTCAGACTGGACTGCATGCAGCAGCCTAATCACCCATTCATACCTACCACTTCAAAGAGCACAAAAATTCACACAAGATATCTTGGTACACTTCTAACAATCCACTTACGAGGACAGACAGAAGAAAAGGAACATGAAATATTAGCAGAGGTGGACAAACTAAGGACAAACTTTGAGAAGGAAAATATGTACTGTTACCACATACTTTACAGCTCAATATAGCCTAGAAAGAAATAGCTCTCAGCAATTTTCTCACCAAATAATAATGTCTGTTCAATCTATATATTTAATTACACTAGATATAACATTTCTAGCTGAAAATATTTCCGTACTTAATGGACTGCGATTGCTTTAAATAAATTATAATTTTAAAGTACTGCTCAGGTTTTATCTTTATCACTTAGAGACACCTCAAAACTACTTCAGCATTTAACAATTTTTATGATTAACAGTGTCACCTGAAGAGCAGAGTTGCACTGGTACCTTTTATTGTCAATTAATCTAAATCTCAGGGGTGATTTTTCTTTAAACTGTGGCTGTTACTATCCATCCAACTTCAACACATCCCTGTGCAAACCAAAAATGCAGGCCATCTCCCTGTTTGAATCGCATACACATGGATCAGTTGATCTTCCCCGCTGGCAAGTAATAAAGGACAACCCAGAAACAAAATCAATAAAAAGCAGAGACAGTATAGTCAGGCACTGCATGGAGAGATCCTTTTCTGTCTCTTAGCACCACATCACCTCAAAATGCCATGCGTCTGAGCAGCTTACTGGTATTATGAAGTAACCCAGAGCATGACAGAGTACTCGCACACTGAAAATGAATCAAGTCACACGCTCCCACCAAACTATAGTTCAGAATGAGAATAAGACCACAAGCAGCAGCGTACTGGCCTGTAATGCCTGGCCCAGATGCTCTCAAGCGCTGTAAAAAGGAGTAATGACTGGACCAAAAATATTCAGACACCAGATAAATATTCCAATTTCTTCTTTATAAACAGTTCACCTTTCTGATAGAGTTTCATTGACATGTTTGCACTTAACCTAACTGGACACACACAGTACCACTTTGGGCAATATCTAGGGAGAGTATCTTCAGAGCTGTATGAGGTTGCCCACATGGCAGTGATGTGGATGTGCTGAAAGTCAGCTCTGCAGCTAATCTGATCGACTCCACGATCGTCATTTGCTCATTTATAACAGCAATTCACCGTTCCAGTGACTCAGATTAAGATTCCTTCCTTCCTTCCAGTGATGAAAGCCATTAAAAACATGGCAAAAAACTTAACAGCTCAGAAACTCCACAAAACCACTGAAGAGCCCCAGGCAACTTCTTGTTGAAGGGAGAGGCTTTGGGAAGACAGTCCCAAGCCTCCCTTTGTGCAACCAGATCTCCGGAAGAATTGGGCAGCTTCCAAGCCCCCGTGGAAGTGACAGCTGGATCACCGGGCACCAGGGGAACATTCCTCTGACCCCTCACCAGGAGGGGCCACCTCCTTCCTGCTCTGCGTCCCTCAGAGGTTAACCAAACGCCTACCCTCCGGGCTGTAAAAGCTCTCCTGAGGACAACAGAGGGCCCTCACAGAAGGGATTAAAAGAGAGATAGCAGGGATGTCGTGCTGCTGTCTCTACACTCTTAATTCCCACCAGTGCTTATTATTTCTTTCACTATGCACCCATGATTGAGGAAACCTTTAATCTTACAATAATTTTGGCCTGAAACGTGGCCAACCCTGAAATAACCTGTCTGAAATGCAGATACTTTTTCATAAATCAAAAATATAGAGGCTGTTCTAAACACAGGGTAACCAAGTGGCGTGGCCGTACGGATAGCTGTCATGAGGAGACCTACCTAAAAGCACCATGCAGACCGAACGAGGCCCGGGCCACATCCGCTCACACCTCACTGACCAGGCAAGGATGTATGGGCCGGAGCAGGGAGACCAGAGAACCCTGCTGCGGGGTGGCCGAGCGGAAAGCTCTGCCGAAGGAGCCTGGGCGGCATCTGCCCGGCTCCCAGGCTGCGGCACGGGCAGGAGAGGAACAGGGAAACACGGACGCACCGCAAGCAGCCCCACAGCCCTGCCACGCGCTCAGGGAGGGAGGCTGGAGGGCGGTAGTAACCCAGGAAACTGCCAATAATCTGCGTCACAGGGAGAAAGTCACAGAGATGGGCCAGAGCCCCGCCACTGGAGACCACTGGTGGCGTGCTGTGGGAGCTGGGAGGAAGCGAGGAGGGAAACAGGCCCTGGTGAGGCCGCTGAGCCCGAGTGGAACTGCCCCGGCGAAGGCGGGCTGCCAGGGAGGACACGGCCACGTCCCTCGGCCCAGGGCATGCGGCGCCACCGGGCAGGCACCGGGACCAGGGCTGCCCCGGCCCCTTCTGCTGCGTGCCCGCGTGCGGGGGGTCAAACAGAAACCTCCCATGGGAAACCACCACCTGCCCGCGACAGCCAGGTTTTATTGATACATGAAATCTAAAATCTATGCCTCTGAATGGGGTGGTTCTGTTCCGGCAGCTACTCCATCCCAAATTCCCCTATAAACGTGATGTTATACATCAGGTAACAATAAGTTAATAAAACATAACAATGAAGGAGAAAACACTGATTCTTGCAGTTTAAGAGCTTGAACAATGAAAGGGTATGCTTTTCTGAAGGTTTTTAAAAGCCTGTCTAATTGAACACAAATATATAATGTTTCCAATGCTAAAGACACGTGCACAGATAAAAGACAACTCCCTTTAAAATGAATTTATTTTAAAGCCAGACTTAAATCATACATTGACAATCCTACACTTATCAATCGTTTTAGTATCTTACCTAAACATGATGAATTCTAGCATTTTGATACAGACTGGAAATGTTACATTCAACAGTCAAAGGAATGAAATTCTGGCAACAGATGAGGTATAAAGTAATTAAATAGCATACATAAATGCTTTGTGAGCTGGTCACTGTGCTTGATGTATACTTGGTATTCATTAATAAAATATGAATTTTCAAAATAAAGCATATTGCATTCTTCAGAAATCAACTGTCTGTCAGGGAAAACAATTTCTCCCAGATACTGTTTATGATACCAGATATCAGCCCTAGTGATTCCCAAATAACCTGCTGCTTATTTATAACTACGCTATGCACAGAATTCCAGGAAGTGCATACTGCTGCTCCAAAGCCAAGTTTACATATTTCTCATAGCAGAGCATTAAGTTTAATATTAAAATTCATATTTTATACAATCACATCATAAGAATTCTGTTTCTACAGAAGTCCCGTGATCCCCAAAGCATGGACACATACTGCTGTGCTATATGCCCATGGAACAACACAAAAAGAATATCTGCGTCAAGGAGCCTGCGTTTTTTCCAAATTTAAGTATAAATAGCTAACGGATTTTTCATTACAGAATTTTAATTATTAATCTTCTTCTTAGCAACTACTGGATAAACCTGGTAGCATGCACTGCTCTTAGAGAATTAACATATTTCTCCCTTAATATTGGCAAACCCCAAGTACCTTACCCCTCCTGCTTCAATACAGTTACTCAAATACCAACCACTCAGAAGAAAATATATACCTATTTCTAGATCTGTTCATGCAAGAAAAACACAACTCATGGACTTGGAAAGTTTTCAGGTTGGTTAGAAACAGAACTGTGAGCAGACATGATGCAGCTTCACTATATACGTGGGGAAGAGGGTCCTTCCTCTGCGCCTGAGATGGGGAGGAAACCCCACCATGGGCTGGTGCAGATGGTGGGGACATAAAGAGACAAGTCTACAAAGCCCCCTCAGCGTATTTCTCAAGACACACACACAGGTCACTTACATGCAAGTACCAAGCCTGAGATATACGATATATTTTGTAAGGAGACATGCTGTACGTATATGACATATTTATGTGATTTTAACACATCTAGGAATAATGAGAACTGCTGCATCTGCACTGAATAACTGATTTTACCCGGTATTTGCAGATGCTCTGCAGCCTGGCTGTGGCTACAGCCACAGTGGTAAACCAGGCTGTAAGAACTCTGCAAATTCCAGACTGATGTTAAAAATCTTCACTTCTACCCAGACCAAATTTTCAGGAGTAAAAAGTAAACCCAGCCTTAAAAGTAGCTGGACCATCAAAATCTGTCTGTCTGTGGTTTAGAGTGGAACAGGAAAATCCTTAGTTCTAGCCTGGTTCTGCCAGTGAGCTGTGGTGACAGTTTAAAAAAATTACTTCCTCAGCTACTCCTAGCAAGAATATCGACATCTTTACCAGTACTAAGGTTCTTGTAAAACTGAATCTTCATGCAACACTTGACTATGCACATATATTTCTAGGAAAAATTATTTAGCGGGGGTTAGTGTATTCATATTTAGCGTTTTACGACATTTTTGTTCTGTGAACAGAATTTTGTCTTGCAGGCCTCCGCATTTCTAATATTTAGGCATTGTCATGTTGGGGTTTCCTGCTTCCAGAAAGGCACCTCACAAGGCACACGAACCTTTTTCCTGCTCTGTGATGTACTGAATTTCCAGTACCTTATTTTTCACATTTCTCATTATAACAATGTCTGTTCCAAGAACCTCCTTCCCACCAAAATAAAAAGGGCTATCTGATCCACAACCTTTCCTGTTCCGTTGCATACTACACTGCTAATTCCTGCTCAGGTCTGATCTTTCCCCCCTCCCAAGGCAGTGCATAATCCACTCTCAACAGTACAGACACAGGATGCAGATGCTTATCAACCTACAACTTGAAACAGGTTTTACCGATCAGAATTACTGAACTATTTTTCAGAGCTGTTGGCTAGGAAATGATGCTTATACATACCATTATAACCTTTATTTTATATAGGTCATTATGCAACATTATATGAAGCAAGCAGTTATTTAATTTTTTTAAGCAGCAAACAGAAGGAAAAGTTAGTTCACTGGAGACGGACTGCAGCCGCCAGCAAAATCTTTACTGCCAGTTTTTTGTTTCAGGCTTATGAGAGAATCTTAATGATCAGCTGGAGTTGTCAGAAATAGCCACTCTCAACATACGACTTCCTCTTCAGAAGGCGCCGGCAGCACCCACGGCTGTGTAACACCTGGAGCCGCTCTGCCCTCACCTCACCCACGGCTGCCAGGCTGCGAGCAGCAGGATCCCTGCGGGACCCTGACCGCGTGCTGGTCGGACTGTCACGTCTGCTTGTGGGAAACGTCTAAGTAGGGCCCTGCACGAGTTACACAGCTGGGAAGGACGGCAAAGGGACAATAAAACCGCCAGCATCCCTTGACTCTGAGGGGCAAACCCCTGCTTACATGCCATTGTTCTCTCAGTATTCATTCCGTGCTATCTGTAACGTGGCTTCTGTGTGGGCCAGGTAAGGTAGGAAAAGCACACAGCAGGGAGGGGTACAGGCACGTCTCAGATGCCTTATAACAGTCTTGCTGCAAATCCTAAGACAAAGTATAACAAAAGCTATCCCAAAATTTCCTATTTAGTCTGTAACACTCCAAAGCAATTTTAGAAAGTTACACCGTCCTCTGTTCCAAACGACCACTTGCCAGAAGGATTTTGTTTGGTCGGTTTAGTACATTTACTTCTGAAGAGAAGAAAGTTAGTGAAAAGATGAACCAATCTGCTTGGTAAAGAGAGATTCCCAGAAAGTTTTATTTTTATTTTGCATGCCACATCACAAACTGACAAGTATTCTTCACCATCCATTTTAATTTGGAATTAAAGGAGGACAAAACCCTGCATCAGAATAAGGATATTTGAAAGTAACAAAAAAGGTCATGACTATTTGAGTTAGTAAATAAGTATTATTTTTAAAATCTGATATTTATTCAATTTTACAGAGGATGTAAAATCTCATTACTTCAGATACTGTCCTATTTTCCTGCTAGCTCTCTCTGAAAGGTAATCACGTCTATCTTTTGGCAGAGATATAAATATGTCCTGCCTCTTTAGGAAACCCAAATCTGCCCAACAATCTAGTTTATTTATGCACTGATCTTGTAGAAAAGCAGTACTAATGCAAGAATCCTTTCATTTCTCTTCTGTGTGCTCAAACACATCAGGCACGTTAGTTATTCTGTACACTGAATTTTCTTGAGTGTATGAGTTACCTGTTACATCAACACAGACTTTACAGCGAAACCTGCTCACTATCACCGAATCCCAAGTGTAGACAAAATCTCAGAATTCCAGCAAATTACAGTGGGAAAAAGGATGCTTAACCTGTTGAGGTTCATGGAACCCATCCAGCACAATACATTTGTTTTAAGCGATGTCCAACATAAGGGAAATAAAGGGAGACATTCCTGCTTCAATACTCAAAGCAGTCAACTCTACGTTAAAATACAATCTAATGTTAAATGTTTCAGCTCCATCTGTGAGGTAAAGCGATCATGGAATATCACTCACCTCAAAAAACAACACCAAAAATTCAGTACGTCAAACAGCGGCTGAAATGGTCAGGAGCAAATTTAAGAAAATGCAGTACAAGGAGCACTCAACACAGGCCCTCCAAATTCCCAGAATTCCCAAGCAGAACAAAATTAACCACCCGTTCTAGCCCAAAACTCACAAAAATGCAACTGCAAACCCAAAAAGATTGCACACAGGTATGCTGCCCCATTGGAAGAAGGACTAAAGTTGCATGGCAAGAGCCAACAGGAGGAAGTATTTCGCTATCAACCACTCAACCCTTGTGCATACCTCAGACAGCCAGTACAGATGGTAGCAGAGGCTTAGAAAAACCAACAATTAAAACCAACAATTAAAGAATGATTCACTTCTTCCTTGAAGTGAAAACCACCAGGAAATTTCAAGGTCAACAAATTGCTTCCTCTTAGGCACAGCACACACAAACTCTGCATTAAAGAACCCTTACGCTGGACTTTACACTTGCAAACTCATGATTACTTTTCACTTCCAAAAGGAAGTCTCAGAATTAGGTACTGTTGTTGGGAGCAGTAGGAGAGGCAAGGTTCAGGCACCTGATTTTCCTTTTAATTTAGAAAGGTAATACAGAAAAGGAGATGAGCACAATCGAGGAGGATAAGGACAAGTAGCATAAGGACTAACTGCTGGAAGAAAAAGATATTCGTTTAAAATAGATTTAGAAGAGTAAATGTATGTATAATTTTACTATGCAGTAAAGTTTGTCTGTATTTTACCTATCGTATCATTAAAGACCCAAATTAGAAGACAGCTATCATTAAAAGCAATGGCATGAGAAAACACTTCATTACTATGGAGTGTTATTAGTAGTCAGTGATATAAAAAGCTTTAAAAGAACCAACAGAACTACTTTAAAATTCTAACTTGTGCCAAACAATTTACAATGTAAAACAACTGTTCAGCATGTGAGATTTAGGTGACAAGGTGACACTCACAAGCCAAATGCATGTAAAAATTAGTCTGCAACTTGATATATATCCAAGCTGCAAAGCCAGTAAGAAAAGCCTGGGATGAAGTTACACCACCCTAAAAGCCCTTAGTCTAGTAAAAAGTATAGAAAGGAAAGCATCCATCAACATCTAGGTACAAAACATGAAAATTCAGTTGCAACTTAGGATGGTATACATGCACCTCAGTTTTACTTGGTACTGACGCAAAATGGAAGTTGCATTTAAAAAGAAAAAGTATGAATGAAGTGTTGCATTGATCTTAATTTCAAACATTTAAATTTCCCTGTTTTCCAGCAGGGAAAGTGTCTATAGTTAACAGTTAAGCTGTCATAGACCCTTAATAACTGACAGCTAATCTTTTAACAAATTACAGAATAATCTCAAATTCAGAAAAACAACACCTCAAGAAGGGTTCTAGTAAGCTTCCAAGAAAGAGAGACATACTAATTTGTCTGAAAAAGGGTCACACAGATAAAGCAGCTCTTCAGAGAAGGTAATCACACGTAAAACTGGAACACTACTCAGTATGTGCGAGATTCTAGGTAAGCACCTATCAGTGAAAGTCTTCCTCCCCTTGTATTTTCTTATAAGACATGTTCTTGCAGCAGTACCTGCTTATTTCAATTCTGGAATAAAAGATAACTATCACCTCAGATGTACACCTATTGTTTAATCTTAATTGTTTAAGTATGCCTAAATAAAGTATTCACTCTAAGATAAAGCAGGGTATTACAGTAACCCTTGCAAAGTAAGACAACATCTGAGTAATGGCTAAGCACATATGGGTAGCTACTACAGGCAGCTTAAGCCCGTTTAGCTTTATTCCAGCCTAGAAATTAGAAGTTCAGAAAATAACAGAGGTACAAACTGCTCAGTCAGGATTTTAATCAAAGGTTGCATGAATGGTTTTTAGGATCTGCAGGAGGAGTGGGTGGATCCTGTAGGTCAACAAGTGGTTGCCGCAGCTGGTATTGACAACAGGGATTCAGCTTTTTAGCTACATGTATAAATACCTGACTGGGGGGAGTAAAGAAGATTAAGCCAGACTTGGCAGTTCCCAGTGACAGGACAAGCAGCAATAGGCAGAAACTGAAATACAGGAAATTCCATTTAAATATAAGACAAAACTTCTTTACTGTGAGACTGGTTAAGCACTGGAACAGGCTGCCTAAAGCTGCTATGGATTTTCCATCATTGGAGATACTCAAAACCCACTCGGACAAAGCCCTGAGCAACCCGCTCTGTTTGACCCAGATTTGAGCAGGGGGTGGACTAGACAATCTCCAGACATCCCTCCCAGCCTCACCCATTCAATGATTCTGTGACTACTAAGTAGAAAAAAATCATCTTTTTTAATTAATTTAGTTTGGATAAGATGGTATGGTCACATCTGACCAGCTGCAGCCATATTACATTGGAAGAAGGCCCAGCAGGCAACTGCAGTTCTCTCCTAGGACCTGTGTTCAGGCAGAGGCTGCCAGCTCCAGACACTCGAGACCAACTCAAAACTTAACTGCTGAACTCAAGTATGTCAGGCAACCTCTAGCAGATAATTCCCTTGTTAGTGTTTTTTTTTAAACACACTTTCCTGCTGAATTTTCACATATACCTTCTGGTTTATGGTTGTATTTTTATCTTGCATCTTCATAATGATTATTCATATATATTTCCATGTAAGGTCTGGGAGCAGCCAGTGGTAAGTTAACACATTATCAGTCAATTGATATGTCTTAGAGGAACTTGAAAAGCAAAAAAATCCTTAATCAACAGAAAAATACTATTAAAAAACCCCGTATGTGTACACAAACACTCCTAATACACACAACTCTCCTCCCAAGCAGGCTTTAATGCTGCAATTTAGTAATAGGTCAAATTGGTGAAATCCTGTGTTGCATCTTCTGACCCATAAGATGCACTTCCATCATCGACAACTGTCTCAACAGCCCTGGGTCTCATACTTTTGAAAACCTTCCCGTTTCTAAAAACAGAACAATATACCATGTTGTTGAAACTGATCACAAGTAATGCAGCACGAACTCCTGAAAGTGCCTGAAAATTTTACAATGTCCAAACAGCAGTAAAAAAAAAAAAAAGCATTTTGGCTACGCAGCAAAACTTGACAAATATGCACTTAGTTATGCCAAATGCCCAACTCACTCTTGCAGACCTTAAGACTTTATTTCCATGTCAACAAATTCATGTCAGTGACATCAATCTAAAAGTCAACAGCCAGGATACTTTGAGTGCTTTACATGCTCTCACCTGAGATGTAGTACCTCAGACACCTGTATGCTGTTATGGTATCACTGCAGACATATGATTGTGAACAGTGCGACTCAGGTATTCACACGATACTGTAAAAGTAGAACATCAACAGCTGCATCCAGTCATTTACTAAGTAAACGTAAGAAAATAACTTAGATAAAGGATTGACTGACGTAAGAGTTCCAATCCATGCAATGAAATTCCCATTCACAATCATTACAATTAGCATTTAGTGACAAAAGCAGATCAAGTCATTCCTGATCCCATGCTTTCTGCTCGTTTCCTCCCTGGCACTGCAGTATCTTGCACTTCCCACTGTGCTCGCATGAACTAGATCAAGAAGCTGGCTTTAAAACCAGAACAGTAATTACCTGATCTAGTTCGCTAAGTGACTCTATTAATAATTTCATTGGCATAACTGAGGCGGATGGATGGTACAGCGCAGAGGCAGGAGCCAGAGCAGGAGAGGTAGGACAGAGATGCGTTGGAACGATCACAAAGGGGCTCCCACTGAACGCTCTTGTTGTGTCAAAACATGCTGTTGGTCGCCTTGGCCTGGGAACCAGCAACACCTGCAAACCACTGGAGCGATGTCTTATCAACATTTGTACGTGAAATCGAAGTAGCGGACAGAGGGGTAGGGAAGATGCAAAAAGAAAAAAAGATACAACACAATCTGTGTTGCTGTATGCTGACACCCCCTGCGATGAGGAGGTAAGTCCGGATCAGCTGTGGTTATCAACAATCCCACAGCAGTTTTCAGAGGTGTTTTGGTTCCCTGGCCAAATACCAGATTGGGTAATAACACTCCACCCACCTACGATTCCCTTGGCATTTTCAGCTGATCATGATGTTCCCAGCTTCCTGACCTAAAAAATGTTGTGTACTATTTCTGTGCAGCATTTAAACAGATGCCACATTCCAACCCAGATATTGCTTGATTTCAGAGCTGGCTGACACGATCCCTATAGTAAATTTGACTGTTTTTTTTAATCCCTGCAGCTTCTGCTTACAGTAAAATACTCAAAGTCTACACTCTTCTCAGACCACAAACACCCTGCACCACATTTCAGCGCACAACTATGTGCCTAAATTATTAGGACCTGGACTATCCAGGGCTGATGGCAGAAACAGCCTGCTGAGGTTCAGAGCCCACCTTATATTTAAAATTATTCTAAATAAATTAAAGCTATGTTATTTCCAAACTTTTCAAATCACTGAAATACCAGTGAGTAATAGCTGATGTGACAAGAATGGTTGTGTGAAGTACACTCATGCAAACATAATTTGGTGGCTCTGGATCACAACATAGGTACCTATGCAGGCAGTGATGTGATGGACGCGCTGCCAGGGTCAGGTGAAGAGAAAGGGTGTGTGATACTGAACTGTTCTGAGATCACCCTCTCCCAGCAGCGCTCCATCACAAACGTATGGGACGAAGAGGTAAGTGCTGGAAAAGACAGCAGAAGTGTGTGTTTGCACACTTCTGTGCTGTACTCATCGACTCTGAGTTGCACTGGAGGCACGCGAATGCAAGACCTCCAAGCTGCAAACAGAGCCAGATAATAAAATATACAAGATGCTTTGTATTATAAACTCGGATCTCATGTCCTGTGGGTGCCCATGGGTCAAACCTTTATCTTCTGTTGTTTAGCTCCTCATCTTTCTTTCATGCCCAAGACCAGGAGCTGCTGGCGTGGGGGAGTGAGAAAGTCACATAGTGCAATCCACTGCAGCGATGTGCCCTGTCACGTAACCAAACAAGGCTGAGGGGCTATTATCATTATGGGACAATTTTAACACTGGCAGCCTTAGTTGCAAAGAATGATCAGTATGTCGGCGTAAATCATCCCCTGAAGGTGCAGAAGTACACGAGGCTTTGGGGACATACAACAAGCTTTAAGCTGATGTTTTCTAAAAGCCAAAAGCTAATGACACAGCTTAAGCCGGGGGAAACTGGCAAAATAAACCAACCTGGCAAAGAAAAACATGAGACTGCAAAGAGGTGACTACCACTGCTGAGCAAATATCATTAGAATACGAAGAGTAAAATTAAGCAAGAATTAAGCAAATTTTACTGATGTATTATTACTTGAGCCCTGCACTTGAGATAAGATGCACCATCACTGCCAAGCGCCAGGGAAACCATTCCAAGAGTTTTAAAGACTGTCTCACTTACATACCACTACATTTTCACAACATAAATACAACAGAGTTGCACATACCAAAAAAAAAAACACCAACCCAACAGCAGAAAATACTTGCTACCTTTAGACAAAACTACATGAAATCACACATATTACCTTGACAGAGAGCGCCTCCCCCCCTTAATTAGCAAACACAAAAACACATTACAGTGATGTAACAATGTAGCAAAGACCTGGTTTTGTTACGTTATGAATAAAACCAGCATTCACTTCGTAAGAGCAATTATTCTAATACAGGAAGCCATTGTTGCATTAAAAATATTTTTACAGATAACACAATAAGAACCAATCATTTTGTCCTCCTCAACAGGGGAATGTTTTTAAAGAAGACAACAGAAGAAATGACAAACTAAGACACATACATTCCCTTCTGCCCACAAATATAATTAGATCTCCAGTTTCCTTAATTTTACTCTTAATTCCTAGGGCCCTTAGATTTATAATAAGATAGCTGAATGGGGAAAACACTGAACTTTACTCTTACTGAAGGCTTTAAAAATGAAAGGGACCACAAAAAAACCCAAAAAACAAAAAACGAAAGAGGATTTGTGTTCATATAAATATTTTTTAATCTTTTTTTTTAAACTAGCAGCAAAATGTGATTTTATTAACTGAAACAAAGCACATTCATCTTTGCTTTTGACTATAATCTTAAAATATTAATCAGCCATCACAGATGTCTGTTTACACCTAAGGCATATCAACTCCCTGATCTCGTTTGCATGAATAATGCTACAATGATAATTTTATTATATTCATTTATCATTTGATGAAAGGAACTAAGAATTAAATTCTTAGTCGGCAAGTTTCAGTATTTTCTCTCTCTTCTTACTAACTAAACTGCAACAAATCTCTTTTCATTTATATAAACTTAAAGGAATTCTGTCCGTTGCCAGTATAACATCTCCTTTCTTAAGTAAAATATTTTCATCAGTACTTCCTGGTTCCCAAGCATAACTAAAATTCCAGTCTTCCATTTGATAATAATGGCAACTTATTTTACTTTTGCAGTTAATCTATGCAATCTGGCCACAAAGATTTTTACTAATTTATTCTTAATCGAAACTGTTCTAACCAATTAAAGGTTTGAATGGTCATGTCTTAAAATCTGAGCTGAAATTAAACATGGCTATCACTTTAGAGTAATATATAAGAAAACAAAAAGTCACTCTCCCCAGAGTTTGCAAAAGCGTACCCGAAAAATCTCATTAAACAAGACATGAATTCAAAAGATCACTTCTGTGGCAATACCTGAAATCATTATTATTCCAGTGTATTTCAAACATAGTCACCCACATTTGTATGACAGAACCTTAAACTCTGGTTTCAGTTAAGGAGGAAACCTCATGTACTAGTCTAATCAGCTAATTTGTCGAACTGTACTTGCAGTCTCTCCTTCCTTCCACAATCATGACTAAAACAGCTTAAAATAAAAAAGAAAAACTGTCACTGATTCTGCATTTTGGACCAAATGTAACACTTTCTTCCTTGTAGAATTATTCCTGTACCAAGCTTTTATTAAAATTACATTATTACAAAAGTAAGGCTAAGCTTTTCGCATACAGAACTCATGCTTTTTTCCTGCACTTCAGACATGACAAAGTAGTACCTAAAAGCAAGAGGAGGAAGAGTTAACACTAAAATTACCAGATTAGAAATCATTAGATTAGAACTAATCATAGTTTATTACTACTAGAATTAATTATTAGAACTTTTCTTTAAAAGGTGGCATTTTAAATTGTATCCAAATACTGGCAAAATAGATAAATCTTCATAAATCTAAACTTAGCATTCTGAAAAGCACAACTAACATGGAGCAGCAGTTACATCAGTCCTTACTAAGTGCTTTCGTATTTGGAAAGGCATTGCACTGTAAAATGTTTTTCTCATTACCAATGCTGCCTTTACAGGGAGCTATTTCAACAGCAAATCAGAGATACCCCGATTCCAGCCTCTCCAAATACTGAGATTCCTATTAACATCCTCTCCAGATTTCACTAATCTGACTTCTTATCTGTGTTACATATGAATTCACAAAAAAGGTACTATTAGCACCTTGTATCTTGAAGTCCATACCGTACTCCTCTTTTCCGCAAGCTTCAAACCCGCAATCATTTGACTTCATGCCAGACAGAGAAGGCAGGAGTGTAAAATGGGCAGCGACAACTCAAACGTTTAATGGACTAAAAACATTTTTAGGTAGCACCTTCAGCACATACAATTTGACTGTATCTTTTTAAACACATAAAAAACCCCTTTTCCTGCCCCCTTGCTGCACTTCGAAGGAAATGCTAAGCGTCACTTTGCACTATGGCACAAAACATACCAGAAACCAATTCTGGTAATGCCAGCCAGCCCACCACACTCACTCACATCCCTGGTGCTTAACACACTTGCTCTTCTTTCTTTCTAATTACTATTAAACACACGCTTCTTAGACAGAATAAAGCAGGAACAAGAGGCAGCCTCTCCACTGCGCAGTGCAAAGCACGAGAGCAGGCAGTGCAGTGAGTGACTAAAATTGAAGGCACAGAAGTTGATAGGTAAAATGCACAAATCATTTGGCTTTTACTCCTAGTTCTATCACATATGGTGATCGCAACTAAGGGATAGTAGTTATTCACACGCAGGGTGCAAATCGGCTATGTTAAGGATGCAACTAGGAAATTTAACTCCTAAGTAAATACTGCAAACTTTGTGTTTCTGTAGAGCAAGCTTATGATCCCAAAGGCTTGCGATCACCCCTGTACTAAGGCAGGTGCCCAAAACACATAGGGGATGTCTTTTTCTACCGACCAAAACCAGATGCTTGATCACAAGGATCACAAAACGCCTAATCTCTAGGTAGTTGAAGATTGGTAAAATTACTTTCATCCTGAATTTCTGATTTCTTTTTTTAGTGCCTGATCCAACATGTTGTTCATGACGTTCAGGATAACAGTACCTTTAATAAGCCTATTTCATACCTAATAACAGGTGACTTAACAGCACAGATGATTTATTGAGTTGCTTCTGTCAGATTCCTCAAGTATGTGAACACTCTCTTCCATTTCTCAACCAATATATCTGAATGCTGGATTTTTAATTTTTAATCTATTTTTTCATTATTTCTTTTTGTGACATAAAACATTCAAGATTTTTATAAAAAACTAAAGATGTTTCAGTAATTCTTTCTAGAAAGCAAAATAGTTTAGAAAAAATATTTTACATTGCAACCAAGTTTTTTTGTTGAAGGTATGATTTTTTTTTTAATTTGGTATTTTGTATTTTTAATTCATTTTTACAAATAGCGCTGCTGATAAAGGCTCTACATGAAATACAAGAAATTTTGATTTGGGGACAGAATTTACTACCTAACATAATATAAAGTTATTCAGTGTTTGTGTTCAATTGTAATGCATACAATTTAACCATGGAATAAAATAGTGTAAACTCTGGTGGTGGTGGTTTCTCCTACTCCAAATCTCTAAGTGAAGGCAAAGGAAAATACAAAGACTAGTTTTATTTCCTGAACAATTATCTTGTTATTCGTTTGTACAAAAATAAATACTTACTGTTCCTCTAAGAGCATTCACAGAAACCTAATACAAGAGCGGTGTCAGCTGTATTTCAGTTGCCATAATACTTTCTTTCTCAACGCAAAGCCAAGTCTGTTGTGGGGACACATCAGTGTGAACAAAGCCTTCCAGCTACGGGCTAGGTTTTTTTACATGTCAGTTTACAATACTTCGAAACAACTTCGAAACAGTAAAGAGAAAACAGGGTACATCAGGTATATTAATAGACTCCAATAGATTTGCATGTATTATTCTGAATGTATAAATGATACCCCCTAGAATACTGCTGCACATCAGAATGAATCCATTCTCATTCTACCAGATCTATCACATGTTAAGACTTTCAGTTTACGACTTAACTACTGCAAACCCTCTGGTATCATTTCCATCCATTAAGGACAGTTAACGATAAGACAATTCATCAGAATTGCAGAACGCAGAAACGCACAACTGGTTCCCAGGGTATTACATACGCTTGTGCATGCTTGCTCAAAACTAATGATCTTTGAGGAGATAAAAACGTGTAACATGCAGACAGAGGCCCTTCATGGATCGAACTAGAAATAAAAGATGTCATGTTCAAGTTGCAATTTCAGGGATGAGGCAGTAGTACTCCGGAATTTCCACAGCCGAGTGAAAGAAGTCTAATTCCTAGCAAGCATGGACAACCATGACAACTAGATCCTTATTTAAACAGTTTAAGCAAGCCGCAGTACATAAGCACAAATTATTTAAATTATAAAATATTCCTCTTGCGTTGCCACTGCTTATTTAAACATGCTAAAAAACATCAGGCACCTATGCCAAGATCTGCTGCACTCCAAAAAGACATCCAAAACATCGTAACATCCAAAAAAACTGCACAATGCCAGGGAAAAGACAGCAAGTTAAAGATTGATTCCATTCATTATAATAAAATGGCTTCCTATTTAGATCCCTATTATAATTAAATGTATGACACACAGCAGTGCCAGAAACAGACTTCTATTTCCTTGCTCTAACCTGGGTCACAGTTATAAAAGGCTGTATCTGTGATGGACGACAAGAGTGAATACCTGCTATGATTAGTATTAGTGCATTACGAACAGCCCCTGAAAAGATGAGAATCCATTTTTCTTTAGATATTGAACAGACCAAATGGGGAATAAGTAAAGGAGTAGCCTTGGCAGGAGGAGGGAGTTGATGCCTGGGAGATCCTTAAAACAGGCCTGAGTCGTGAGAGGATTTGGAATGTAGTATCAACTAAATTCTTGTGATGGGAATCAACAATGAACAGCATCAATGTGCTAAAGTGAAAGAAAAGGTATAAAGTCTAGGACAAATTAAACATGCTAGGACAGTTTCTGTCCCTTGTTCCATAAGAAATGAAGGAATTATTGACAAAAAAAAAATCTCAGAACAAAAATGAAATAATAATCTTATGAAGTTTCATTATAACTCTTCAAGAAAGAACAGCAAGGCACAGTGAGAAGATGACGCAGAAATGGGACTACAGATTCAAATAAGCACCAGTAAGTTTCAAAATATTCAAAATATTGTGCATGAGCTGATTTCACTTGCATCCCAAGAGTTGAAATCAAGCTAGTGACAAATTAAAATGAACAAGTGAAGCCTTAAGTTTATGGCTTCTCATTAAAATTAGGATTGGGAATCACCACACAGAAGGAGCCATTACTGGAATCGTAATGCTGAGAGAGTGGTATGTTCTTGATGACGGAAACTCATCTGTAGCTGCAAAATGAATACAAAAATATGGCCAAAAATGGAACCCTTACCAGTAAGTTCCTACAGCCTTATTTGTGTATTGATTTGAAGTCACTCCTATCAGTTTTTGTTCTGTTTATACCCTGCTCCATCCCCGATGGAAATGCCTGTATAAGTTTCTCAGGGCAAAACGTGAAGTATTCACCAACAAGGGTTCAGCTGGACAGCCACAGCTGTATTATGGAATACACTTAACCTGTTAGTGACATTTAGCTTCTTTCAACCAAAGTTTCCATGGTTGAAAAAAGAGGGGACGAATGTCTCTCCATCTTTCAGCATTAGAAGAAGCCACTAATGCAGAAGGAACAATAAGAACTGTAAGCTTGTGGGGCAATTTTGTACAATAATCTGCTCTATGACATAACAGAAAAACCTGACCTCTCCAATCTATACCAGCAATTTCAGCACATGATGCTAAAAGAGCATCCCCATAACTGTTAGCTGCAGTAAGGGGAATAGCACAGAAGTAAGGAAATCTCTAGACCAGTTCAGACTAGTCAGACTCTAGACCAGTTCATCTATTCAAAATCACCAGACTGCCCGTAAAGGTATCGCTTTTTCATAGCTAATTTGCAAAACTGTGTAACAACATAAGCCATTCTTAACCTGTTTACTGCACACTGGCTTTGTCACATTTATGAAAAGGGCAGCACTGTAAGAGCAGTTTTCCAAAGAGCTCTTGCTGAAACCCCCTTTTTTCTTGACAGTTACATGAAGTAACTTCAAGTTACACGAAGTACAACCTTGTATATACATCTAACTTAATTGATTACTGTATTTTAAATCAAGGTATCTCTATATTTTAGCAGCATTAGGACATGATGCTATAACCCACTTTGTGCAAGTCAAATCTTTTTGACAAATCACTGTGGCAGGAAAGCATTGCAAGCACTCAAAATTTCAGAGCCGTCCACCAGCGGGAGGCCAGTCAACAGCGTACGCCCTCAGCATTGATACTGCGTCCTATAGCGTTTAACGTCTTAATCAGCAACCTGGACGACGGGACAGAATGCAGCCCCAGCACATTTGCAGATGATGCAAAACTAGGAGGAGCGGCTGACAGACCAGGTGGTTGTGCTGACATTCAGAGGAACCTGGACAGGCTGGAGAAATAGACAGAGAGGGATCTCGTGAAGTTCAGCAAGGGGAAATGCCAAGTCCTGACCTGGGAAGGAATAACCCCATTCCCCAGAAAAGGCTGGGGACTGAGCGGCTGGAAAGGTGCCCTGCAGAAAAGGACCTGGGGGTCCTGGCGGATACCAGGCTGACTGTGGGCCAGCAATGCGCCCTCATGGCAAAGGTGGCCAACGGCCTCCGCGGCTGCATTAGGCAGAGCATTGCCAGCAGGTCAAGGGAGGAGATCCTTCCCCTCTGCTCAAAGTCCTCAAGTCCTTACCTGAGTTACAGAGTCAGAAAATAATGGAAGAAAGTAACATTCTCTCTTGATGTCAGGTTTGGAGAATGTTGCTCTTCAAAACAGCAATGTAAAGTTTGTTTTATGAAGCAGAAGTGAAGTACATAGAATACATGCAGCACTCCAGCAAACGGTATATAACACAAATGCACATACATCTCTTGATAGCTGAGGAATTACTAAATTTCCAAAAGCATTCTACGTGGACTTAGAGGGCTCTCCGAGAACAGTTTGCTAAACTGTGCTTGAAATTCTTGGGTGTTTCAAGATACAAAGAATCAAACATTGAGGAAGGTATCTTAGCACTCTACCATTACCCCTTCTATTTAAACTCCAATGGCTCTAAAAATTTTTACCGAGTGCCTCAATACTTTTTGCCCTCAAAGTTGTCTGCCTGCTGTCTTTATAAAATTAAGTATGTATTGCCACTGGCACAGGGAATAGAGCCAAAAGCATTTTTCATACTGTGAATATGTTTGAGACTGCACAGAAGGATTCACTAAGGAGTCACTGTCCATCATATCTAACAGAGTAAACTTTACTCAAATTCTCTATTTTGTGTATAAAAAGGTACAGAATTTAGAAAACAATGATAATCAAAGTTGAAAAATTTTAGAGGAGAGGCTAACTTGGTAAAGTCAGAGAGCAAAATGAAGCCAGGTTTACAACAGGAGGACTGTTCCAAGGAAGAGAGGCTGGTGTCTCTCCAAAGTACAAACAGCTGCACTTTACTACTTGGAACTTTTACAGAGGCCCCAAAATTCTTCATTTGCTCAGACTCGTATTTATCGTTGCTTCTTGCCTGGGAGAGGGCAGACCCTGGGGAGGATGCACAGAAGCATACTACAGCACACAGTATTTGTGAACTGACACACAACCTACCCACAGCTACTTGTATCATACAACTAGTAATATAGGTGGGGTATGACCTTGAAACATCAAGTTTATACTGTATAAAAATGACGATAAATCAACGCAGTGTGGGACACAGAAAACACCAACAACCTTTTTTGAGACCACGTGAAGAAAATGACTGAACGGTTATGACACTTCACAAATACTTGCAAAATACAGTTAAATGGAAAGTATCAGATCCCATCATCGTGGGACCCAACGCGGTCCTATTAAGGGTCAGAGAAATGCATTTTTTCTTTCAGATGTACAGACTAGCAAAGGTCTAAAAGACTAAGAACCTAGGTCAGGTTTCATTCTAGCTGACTTGGACCTCCAACACAGAAGGGCAGCTGCCTTCAGCTCCCTATGTCAGTGAAGAGATGCAGTTCAGTCAGATTAACAAATTTTTAGGTCTGCTCAGACCTCTAACAATGACGGACAAAAGCCTCCAGTAACTGCATTTCTCAGTCAGCTAGGTGCTTCAACTTAGCTGCCATAAATGCAGGACCTTGCACTCACAACACACGACCTCTGTGATCTTCCCCACTGAAGTGCCTGTTTTATTTAAACTCACTCCTTGTGCGTTAGTGAACATATATTTTACTTCCTTTCAGAATTATTCACTACAAAGTACTGCTGCTCACACAGCTCACCTTCAGAAACCAGTAATTCACAAAACATAGTGAACAGATTTCTAAAGTGAAGTATAACTGTAGCTGGGAACTATTTCTGCTAATAGTGCTAAGCAAGTGAGGTAGGCTTGGGAAACTCTGCTATGGTGTACGATATTAAACAGATTAAAAAGAGGATAATTAGCTGGAAATTGTTCATTAATATTGCCTTGTGTTGCAGACACTATGAACCATTCAAATGACACGGAGCTTTTATTGTCTCTTCTACCATTTCTTCTTTTCTCCTCCTCACTAATCTACTTATCCTACCTTTGACTTTTGCTCAAAGAGATGTCCTACTTCTGCTGTTTCTTTTCCTCATCGACAGCAGTTCAGCCCTTTATTCAGACTTTTGGATTTCACTATACATCTGTCATGACCAATTTGTCTATATGTGTGCTTTCTTGGCAGAAAGCAATTAAGAAATATAACCCTCAGAAAAGCCAAGTACTGTAAGAGTATAAATGCTCTAGTGTGCTAGGGGGATTTATATTCCCTCTAATGCTATTCCAATGCTTATAATATATCCTGGAGAACAGCAGCAACTGAGATCCGAAAGATGTAAGAGCTCAAGATGCAGAATGTATGCAACTCTTGCAACCATGCTGAAAGATTAGCAAAAGGACAGCAAAAAAACTTAAAAATGGACATCACCTTCTCTTAAAATGTTAACTTTTACCTCCTGCTGCTTCTTGAAGACGGCAGCTGAAAAGACAGCAATCTTTTCCTACGTTGTTTTGATCATACACTAAGATTTGACAGGGAGAAATCGCAGAGAGGTTTAGAGCCTGTCAGAATGCAGATGCCTTTGAAAAATGTTAAGACTCTGACTTCTATGGGAATTGAACATGGACAAAACTGAAAAAATCCAGAAGCCATATTTTCTTTCTCTTAAAATCGGTCAAAAATGGAATTGCTATTTTAATAAAGAGTTCAGAAAATAGAGGGATTAGCGGGGCATCACTTCCATAAGGCATAATGTAAATACATATTCTGCATACACACGTGTGAGCAAGCAAAGCGGTGTACTTCATAAATTTTCTAACAGTTGATTCTTCTCTCTGCAGCTGCTCTTCCACAATTTCTGATCAAATTTACTGGCTTTCTCCAGTTCTTAAAGAACAATAATATTTTTAGTCATCCATCACACACACATATTCCTTTATTACTGAATAGTATTCCTGAATTCGTTTTCCTCAATTTGTACACTACTGTACTAGTTTCAAAGTAGCAGTAAAATATAACAAAACATGACTCAAGGCGGAGTAGAAGTCCCCAGTTTTCCATTCAGCAGACAGACTAATTTCTGCTATTTCATACTCTCCTTAAACATGCTATACACTTGGGCATAAGCCACTATAAACAGTTCAAGGCAGTCTGAAAGACCAGTGATCCCCACAGTGCTTTGAAATTCACTGTAACTTGACCACATAACACAACGTGCTCAAATGACCAGAGACAGTTTTTGAAAGCCACTAAATGTTTATCTGACCCCTTGTGAACTCTTAATAAAACACTTGGCTGTATGGGCAGACAAACAACAACTAACATTTATACAAGCTACAGTTCCCACCGAGAGCACATCGGTTATGCCCGGCTACCAGAATTACAGCTCCTTTACCTCAAAGCTGAATTCTCTCTCAGTCTGGAGAAGCCGGAGGTGCATCTTTATTAGCAACATTCTAGAAAACTACAATTGAAGTCAGCCTCAGTAAAAATGTCGGCTAAGGCCTTTGTTTAAAAATTACATGCTAGAGCTCCTGCAGTACTTTGAAAATTCTGTACCTCCTAAATGATGTGTGTGTCCTATAAATTGCCGAGGATGAAAGGGAGCAGAAGTCACGTTAAGCACCTTCTCCAAGTATTCAGTTATATTACATTAGGACCCATCAACATGTTTATCTTGGACCATGATGCAGTACTTTAGGTATGTGGCTGATGGAAGAATTGTAGACTGATGTTAAACAAAAGAGAACAGTGACAAAGAAAAAAAAAAAAAGTTGCGAATTTATCAGGAGGCAGGGAAACGAGATAGCAGTAACAGAACCAGAGAAGGCATGCTGACATTTATTCAGAGAAAATTTTCCAAAGGTACTAAGTACATTCTTTCAACCATCTGATCCAAGTAGCATGCATGTTCAAGAAGGCATTAGACTTGGCAATCTTTGACGTAATATTTTTGCTTTAATGATTTGCCTAATGTTAAGGAAAAAACCCAAAATACATTTTAAGGATTCTAAATGCCAAGTTTATCCGACACAAGAATGCATTAAACCTGTTATTTAGTAGGACACTGAGGAGAAACATGGCTACAGGCCCACCAGAGAGAAACAGAAAACTACTTTATGTCGAGGCTATTGAAATGCTGATTAGCGGACAGTTAACTAGTCTTCTCCATTTCTTTAAATGAATGATCATTTACACCAACACATGTTCAACCACTTTTTTTCTTGCTGAGACAAAGAACATTGACACCTCCTAAATTTTCAAGCTTAGAAATAACACATTTGTTTGTAAGAGAAAGGCTAGCCAAGATTATGTTGGCTTACTGGTCTTTCCCGTTTCCAGTTCTGACGCAGACATGCCCATGCTTGCCTACAAGAACTTGTTCAGGAGCCCCTTTTCAACTGGGATTATATTTTGCACAGAAGAAGAATGCAGTGCCTTAGTTTATACTTTGGATTGTTTGATGAATTATGCTATTACTAGACTATTCCTCAGAAATGACCTTTTGGAGAGTTCACAAGCTGGTACAAAAAAAAAAACCCTCCAAACAATCTATATTCTTACCCTAGCTCATACGTTATGACAGGAAACCAAAAACACAGCGGTTTTAACTATTTCATTCGGTCAATGATTTTCTTCCCCTAACTCAGAATAATGTGTATTTTTGTTTAATTCTTCGAGAAAAGGATAGTTATTAGTTCATGTAGATCAGTCAATAATATTTACCGCATGGTCTTTATGGTAGGTAATTATTAATTTAAATTTCAGTCACTAAAAAAGCCCAGTAGGGTAACTGGTAATATGATCTGTCAGGGTGAAAAATAAAGAACATGTGAAAAAGCTTTGAGAAGTTGTGCACATTTTTTTTAAAATCAGCTACCAATCTGTTTTGTTTGTATCCTGAAATTCTGCACAATGAGGTGATGTTTATATATTTAAAATTTGATTACAACAAAAAGCAGGAAGGCCAGAACTCCAAAAATATTTGCTGCAAATGTTTGGTCAAAATGCTAATCCCCATAAAATTCAGGAACATAACAAAAGGCAAGAAAGCGTCCTCTCCAACTCTAAGCTCACAGAAACTCAATTGAAGGAGACTGCATTTGCCATGGAAGGGAACACAACACAAGGAAAACACACATATCAGCTCCATGGAGAATGGAGCTGGCGCTGCAAACTGACGACTCCAAATTCTTTTCTCCTTTCTCTTCCCGCATCTGTTTTGGCTGGCATCCGACAGAAGAAATCCAACTGATGTCACCTGCCCAATCCAGCACTGCTCTAACTCGCTGCTCAAGACAAAAACACACCCGAAAAGCAGGCAGACAGCTCAGCAATTTGGGGACAGGAGAGGCAGTTTATGCAGAACTGCTGCCTGAAATAGCGCAGCATAAACTCGCCAGCGAACATTCTCTCCATCCGCAATCGCGGCTCTGTCACCTCGCAGATCCCCAGCTCCTGCTCTGCAGTGAACACAATCAGGGCAGCATGTGGTGGGTCACAGAACAAATAAATCAGTAACAAATGCTGATCATAACAGATGTAAAAGAAAAATCAAGTATTTTGAAGTCATGCACAGGGAACAGGTCACGTGCAAGCTCCCAGAGGCAGTGTGTTTTGCAAACAGTACTCAGAGACTCGGGATTTCCTATAGGAAAGGAAGGCGTCCTTCTCCTGCCTAACGCTTTCCAACAGAGACATACCTTGTTGCATATCCCACAGTTACAAAGTTAACTGCCTTCTCTGCTTCCATGTGCTCTTAGCTTTACGATAGAGGAGCTATTTAAGGTAAGTTTAGACTCCATAACTCCAAGTAAGTAATAAATTAGATGTGTATTGTAATAACACCCAGGTTTTAGTACCAGGAAAAATTTTCCTGGATTAATAAATTACAAAGATATCAGGTCCTCCTGTGGGATAAAGATGCATCTATTTAATGGAAAATTAAAATATTTTACATTTTTACATAGAGATACACTCTGCAAAGTAGGGCAGTTAGTTAATTGTACCAAATTAATAGTATTTGCAAGTCTATATAGGGAGAGCAACCAAATTCTCTACAGAAACTCTTCTCTACCCCCTTTTTTTTAATTTCTCCTAAGTTAACAGAAAACTAAATATCAAAAAACCAGCACAATACAATGCTAATTCCCTAAGATAAAACCACCACAAGGTTTACTGTGGGGATGGCAAGAGTAAGACACAGTTTTATTTTCAGTTCTCTCATTAAATATGAAGCAGGTACCGTTTGCTTTCACTTTAGCTGTTTGCATTAAGGCAGATGTTGCAAGGCCAAAAAGATACGAAGAAATGGTGACGTCAGACAAAACCAAATCTATTAAGACCAGTTTCCCACATCTGAATGGTTACCGTAAGGTTTGCCCATACTCAGCTAGGGTATCATTACCCACAAAGCCCACGCCTGCAAAGAACACAAAATTATATTGCACTTGCTCCGTTAAGATCAAACACTTAACACAGTAAATTAAAAACATGTAACAGATCTCAAATAACGTCACCACAAATTAACTGATTTCTGAAAACCCCCTTGGTTTTGGCTTTAAGCACCAAATTGTAGCTGCTTTTTTTGCATTTCATACTTAACGTATTACTAAAAACTTTCAGAAGTTGCTAGTATACAGCCTCACTTCAAAGAAATGGTAATCGTTTGAAAACGGAAATATGATTTATTTCATTATGAAGTTTTTATTCCCAGAATTTACTCACAAAAGCATATTTAGGTCCTGGATTATATCGCAACTGATAATTAATTATGTTTCAAACTCTACTTCCATTATTTTCTTAATATTCCTCATTTTACATGTTCTTTTTTAGTGCTGTATGTGTGACTGCACATAGCCGACTGGAGACCAAAAAGAGCAGCAACGTCAGAAACAAGGAGAGAGACTGACTATTTAATAGACATAGGTAAAGAGATGAAAGTAATCACAGGGTTGGCATCAGATTTGTCTTCTAAAATTCAGAGTCAGAAGATTAATCTTGAAATGGAATGTGTATCTTTGAGGTGCTTCCTGAACCATAATGCCATAATACTGTTCATCCTGGGATCAGGAGAAAATCGTCAACGTATTTCTAAATGTAAATCAATAACACAAGCAAATATTAAGAACATTAATACCTCACTGTCAAAGAAACAGCAGACTCTGCCTTTTCAAAGGTGTACCAGCCCGAGCAACACCAGGAAAATGCAGACACATTTGCATGTCTCCCTCAAAACAGTTTTTCCTCCCTGATGGTTGCTATGCAAATAGAAGCAGTGTTTTATTGAGAGTACAGATTGTCCTTTTAGATGAACAACCATCTTCAGCACATTTTCTTCACTCGGTAGCATTCATTTACTGAATGTTTCCCACAGAGAAGTATGTTCAGAGAAAGCTCAGTTTACAGTTCAGAATGGTTTTGGTTTTTTTTTTTTTTCCTTTTTTTCCCCAGAGCTGAATGGTAACTCTTTATCTAGCGTAGGAGACAAAGCAGACAATCTGTAGTATGCTGCCAATATATGAACAAACCAAAATAATTTTTTACTTTAAAATGTGAGAGAATTTAAAATTTGTGCAATGGTTCAGAAAGATTGATAATTGCAGAAGCTGACAGACATAATCCTGAGGACTGGAGGACCTGCTATCACTTTTGAAGATGTTAGACATTTCTGCATGCTCATCTGTCAATAGAGAACAGACTGAAATACATAGTAAATTGAGACCTACAGACTTGTCACTGAGCAAAAAAAATTCTGCAGTGTAGCCGTGCTGACTGGCAAGCTTTCCTAGTGACAACCAGATAATACTGTGCTTTGAAGGTGTATTGTTTCAGCAAAGCTTGTATCTGTCCCAAATTGTCCGTCTCCCCTCATCCTGTTTAAAAGGATTACTTGTTTGCTGCTATGCCTCGAACAGGACTTTGGCTGGAATTGCTGCACTGTGATTACGGTTTGGGATTTTGTCCCACACACTAGCAGACACGTGTGTGGACAGTACCTATAGTGAAAATGCCCTCTGAGTAGCCAGTTTGAGCGGCTTCCATTTACCTTAGAAGAGCTTTTAAGGTGAAGCCTTTGGAATTACTGTGGCTAAATGTAAGAACAGAGTAATACAAGGAAGTTCACGACTGCAGCTTCAATCATACTGAAGTCAGTGGCAGAACTCCTAGTAACTTCAGACTGGTCAAGATTTAGCCATATACCTTCAAACCACACAAACCAGCCAAAATCTTATCCTGCTGTCTGAAACTTCAACACATGTGCATGACAAACACAAAAGTGAGTGGGACCTCCTAGAAGATCGGGCACAGACACCTTTTCTGTCTTCACTAAACATTTTAGTTTACAGTGGTTACGATTAGCTCTTCATGGGAAGCAATTCCTACCCCTCTTTTTCACCCAGCTCATTTCTCATTTATATTTGGTAGGTTTTATCCTAGCCTGCAGGGAACAGAAGCCTGTTCCTCTGACTCACTCCGCAGCGCGGCCGAGAGCGAGTCACACGGCAGCACCAGGCGCTCCCGACATCAGACAGGACATTTCGCGAGCCTGGAAGTGAATCGGGAAAGCTGATAATGTCACAAGTACTGCAAACTATATAAATAAATAAAATCTTTCAGAGTTACTCTGTCGCTTGATTAGTGTGCCTTGTAGAGTATCTCTTGCAATCCTATATCTTACAATATCAAATATTACAAAAAATCTTCACGCATCTCTGTAGGGCTAGAAACCCATATTATGGATGACTGAATTCTGAAAAGCTGAATGTGAGTAAACACACTGCTACATAACTGCAGGCTACATCACCAAATACACCGCACTCATTTCCCAACAAGTATAGTTCACTTGTGTTTATAATAATTCAGTGTGCTGGCAAGCACCCTCTGATAGAGTTTCTAAAAATAATGAAGTGTTAGTAATACAGCAACTACAGCAGCCTCCACTTTCAAATCTTTGGAGAGAGCACAAGACTGAGTTGAAGGAGATTCTGCTCAACTTCTCAACAATAAAGTTTCGTTCCACTTTCAGGGAATTTGAAGCAAATAAATGTCTTGTGGTATTATGATTCTGGGAATATAAAACCATGCCTGAAGCAGATTTCAAATAACTAAATGGTTGGCATATTTGTAATTTAAAGTCTTTACAACACTTAAGTACTAAAAGATAAATGTATTTGCTAAAATGCACAAAACTTGATTTAGAGGAGTTTTTCACTATCCTGGATAATATGTGCAAAATGCAATAGACATCATTCTTAGCTGTGATAGTAATGCTTTAAATTTGATTTAGCAACATAAAAATATTTTAAATAATTGTCATTTAACATAACCTCTGCTGTGGCTTTTGTTTACAGGATTTGGAGCAGAAATAATTTTAAAAGCAGAAAAACTTTTTTTTTTTTTTAAATTACATAGACTGTTTTAAACACTCGAAGTAAAACTTAGGCTATAACTTTCTCAAGAAGGATTATTATCAGCCTCTAATGTCTTGTTTGAAAGGATTTTCACTCTTGGATTAATACCTACCAAATAAAGTAGCTTGCTTTTGATAATAAAAGCATTTAAAACACCATACTGCAGAGTTTTATGCTTGTGTATGTGTCCAGCAATCTGTTGAATACTAAAAGTCAATACTGAGTAAGTAGGCTGCTGTTGCCTTATTCATTAAAAACAGTGATTATATATTATCCTTTGCTGCTAAAAAAAAGCCCAACTCTTTACATAGTAGGATTAAGAATATAAGCCTCCAACAAGTAACTGAAAAGGTGGCCAGTCAGGTCATAGAAATTTATAGCTGAATCTCTCTTTTACAGAAGATAAAAATCCCACCTTATAACAAAGTTTATATTCTCCAATTCTTTTCTAGAATACATAAAATACAGCCTGGAAATGCTAGTCACCCAGGAGGTTATTCTTTTCAGTTTAGAATGCAAGGGAAGACAAAGCTTTCTACCAAAGCAACTGAAAAACTCTGAATTTACACCACTGTATCTAGCACAGTATGTATTTTATTTGCACAACTCTTCTAATGAGAAGCAAATTTTTCTTTTGACTTTCACTTCCGACACACCATACCCCCCTCACCCCCACGGCTCGAGCAGTCAGCACATGAAAGACCTGGAAACTGGAATGGTATTTTGGCAATGATAATGCCTGGGCCTTTAACTCTAGAATTCGCTTTTCCCACATATATAAGACACAGCCCAGCATTTTGCTAGGTTTATAATATCTTTGCTCTATTTAAACCCTCTGATAAGTTTTTTCCTTTTTATTTATTCATTCTTTTTGGAGACAGAAACCTCCATGGTCATACTGCTGATTTTATTAATATATTTTTCTGTACGTAATTGCTGACTTTTGGAATCTACCAGTGCCATCCTGTTAGATGAAAAAACAGACACAAGCACCAGATTTTAGAGTAATGTATGCAGTAATACATCTTACAATGAGATTTAATCTGGAACCCAAATCAACAGGATTGGATTTAGAATAGCTTTTTGAACTAAAATAGTCATAGAACATACACATTCCTCAATTTTTCATTACTTGACAGCTTTTCTGAAATAGGAGAACATCTAAATAGTACAAAAAGCAATCAAGACTCTGTATCTGGTTTATTATCTGTAATTTTCTGTGGCTAGAGCTATACCAGAGCTGCCCTGGCTGGCACCTTCAGCGTTAAGACTGTATCAGCATTTCCATTATAAATTGAGGGCCTTATAAACTCAGCTTTAAAGAGATCAGTGAGTCCTGAAACTCAGCATACAATTTTTCCATGCAGGAGCAAATAGTTTATTACTGCTATTAAAAAAAAGTGATGTTATTTCCAGCTCTTCTACTCAAAGTTTTAGTCTGGTTTCTTTACAGAGAAATACCAAAAAATACAGCTTGCAGGGGGAAAAACGCCTAACAATGAAGTCTAATAAAATCCAGAATGGTTTCCCAGGGAACTTTGAGAATGTGTAGGGATAGGGTAAAGACAGCACTGCCAACTCTTGACTCTCTGCAAACCTGACTAAAAATTACATATGGATTTCTTGATTCTGCAAGCTAATTTACACTACTTGCAATGTGCTATTTGTCCTCCACTCACGTGAAAAAAAAAAAAGAAAACAAACAAAAGAGAAAAGAAAACCCCCCAAAATCAGTCTGCTCCTTGGTACTTCCCTTTTCGTAAAACTAGCTTCTGCTCTGCACATGTTTGAACATGGTAGTCTGCCCCTTCCAGGACAGGAAGATCTTTTAAGGACAGATGTGAAAGTTAATGGTAAAGCTAATTAAGAAGGGGACCAGATGATTTCTAGAGGGGAGAAAAAGGGGGGTGGGGTGTGTGTGTGGGGGGGGGATTAGACATGAAAGAAAGGCCCAAAGTGGGCAATAACCTACAGCAGATCCCTGAACAGGAAAGGACGAGAAGAATGGCAATCTCTAGGCACAGTCTACCACGGTCAGGGAGGTACCTTTCCTTCAGTGCAACCCAGAGGTAGGTTTGTTGGGAGAGAGGAGGGAAGGAGAACTGATTTTGTCCTTGACAGAAAACCTAAAAAGACTTGAGAGATGGAATTCATCACCTGTACCTGCAGATGTCAACAAAGTCCTTATCTGCACAGAACAGAGGCTTTCCAGATAGTCATCTGCACTCCTTGTATAGCAAGTGGAGAGACAGAAAATTCATAGCACTGTTTGAGCTATTTTAAACATCTAGCTAAAGGCAACATGAATTATGTTCTAGAAATGCCTGTTAGAGTCCAGATAGCAATCCCTGAAGTAGGTCTCCAAACTTAGACATATGCAATATAAAAGATAAAATCGTGTAGCACTGGAAGAGAAAGCAGCCTTTTAAAGGTGCAGATGACTTTCCATGCCGTTTGTCTACTAATGCCCGTGTGCAGGTGAGCTGTACTGATTCAGCCTTCCTTGAAGAGACTTGGGAAGAAATACGTGCTTCTGAAATATAGCTTTTGCCTGTTTTAGAAGACCTCTAACTTTTCAAGAACGTGCTACTGGTATAATGAAGGCTAGAAAACAAACTGTTAACAATTTGACTTTTCTTGTTTCATACCATTTAGAATGCTGTATTGCACTCGGTAATTGCCTCTGAAAGGGAAGATGCAGGAACAGTTCAGCATGGCTCAGCTATAAGCACCACACACTGAACACCAGAAGTGCGAATGCAGCCAGCGTTCACTTTCTGCACAGCTAATCGCCACTACGCCTGCATGAACGGATGAACAGACAGAAGGGAAGTCTCTAATGCCAAACATGTTTTCACTCTGCATGTTAGGTCTCAGTGGAGTGACTGCTCGTTCTAATATACTTCATCATCCACATGAAAACAGGATAGGCAGATAAACAGTTATATATACATTCCTTAGGAACAGGATTCGTCCCGTTTTTGTCTGTTTATTCTTTGCAGTTCTCGGACATTTAGACTTGGTTCAGAAATTATACGAGAAGCAATTTAACCTGTTTTCCAATTCAAAAGCACCACCATCTTCCATACCAACTCAAGTCCTAAAAACATATCAGCGTGGGGGCTAGTTAAAGTTGATGAATGATGTTAAATTAAGTGCTGAAGTCAAGGGCAGCCTGGTGAATGACCGCAGAAGAGGGCAAGAGCAGCAACACTAAAAGAGAAAATTAAGATCTCTCTCTGTGGAGTGCATTAACTAACCTGAAATGAAATAAACTTTCTCAATGGTTATTGGGGCAGGGAGAGATACCTTTTAATTTTATTTCATTTTAAAAGATTTCCATCAGTTTTTTCCTGTGCTGACCAGCAATACATAAACCATTTGGTGTCTCAGTACCATCTCAGGAAAGAGACTTCCAGACTTTGCCATAGTTTACACTGAAACATTGAATGATTTTTTTTTTTTTTAAGCAAATGGATCAGTTTATGTACAAAAGAAAAAAAATCCAGAAAATTCAATCCAGAACTGAATTTCATACTAACCAAAATATGTCTCTTATTTTGCAAATCATGCTGGTGAAAATACAGAACAATGATATCCCTCCACTGCCCTTTTTAATTTTCATACAATGGTACGTGCCTTATAAATTAAGACTTAGCACAGGGCAAGTACAGACAATTGCTACTTGTTCATTAGAGCTAGGTCAGGTCGCGAGATGGAGTTGCTAGTTAAGAAATTCTTCTTTTCCAACCCACTATGGAAAGTAAATAGTAAGGTAGGAATATGGCCTAAAGATGTGGCCAATGGAAGCTCCTCTACAAATTCATCATCTTCAAAGGATTGCAAACAATGACATTTATTTCACTTTCTTTTGCTTCTTGCAGCGAAGGCTTAGCTAGCCAATGGTGATTCAGATGTTTCTTCCTTGAATACTACCGTGCACAGAACACTACCTCCAGTTAAGGGAACAGTGATCCACAATGCTGAGAGTGGTAACTCATGAGCAATGATATATAGAAATATAAAGAAGACAGCATAGTAGCACTAAAGCAGATACTTGGTATTGAAAACTATATAATTTGTGAGACTGTCTACAGAATATAGTCAAGCTAGAAAAAGCATGATGTTTTTCATCCCTTAACTAGCCCTTATTTTTTATTTAAATGTATTACATTTTTTCCAATGTGTAAAATTGAATCAAATTCTATTTCCCTCATTTGAATTCCCCCCCTCCCCCCATAAAAAAAAACCATTCCAAGACTTCCATATCATAGACTATGAATGTCTTGGAGCATGGTGTGTCAAGAGCTTTTGACCAAAAACAGCATAATAGTAAACACCAATCCTTAAGGCAACTTAATTGGCATTCTTCCCCTTTTATTTGATAATATACGATATAGTATGTCATGATCACATCCCTTTTCTGACAAATTGCTGTCAATATATACAGCTGATGGGTCAGCTAGCTATGCTTTTCTGCATGGAGAATTTGTATGCATTTCTGAACTTAAGTTCCTATCTATCTGATATTAATTCACAATCCAGCTAAGGTAGAACTATTGTAGTAGGGTTTCACTGTGTAAGGAAGGTCTACAGAAGTACTGAATTCTTTAGATATACATTTTTAATCCTAGACAGAGCAGAAACGTGCGTCTTTTATATACACAGTTTAACATTAGATATTATTTTAGTAACACTGATGACACCAGAAAATTTTCACCAGCAGTTCCCCTAAATCAATCAGCAATCTCATTGACCTGCTTTCTCTTAGGTCAAACCCACAAATAAATAATCCCCGATATGATTAAACAGATTTGACTCATAGCTCTCCTAGCTGGATATAAAAGGGGATGGTTCAAGGTTTTAGACTCACCTAGTAGTAGCAATTTTCTGAGTGGATTGCTATCTACTCTTTGCAAAGTTTCGCCCTCATAGAAATCTCTTCCAAATCACAGGAAGTCACTAAGGTAAGAAGGGGTTATTAGCAACCTTTTTAGGCTGAAGAGGTATCACTGAAACTAAGAAGAATGGCGAGTGGAAAGAAAGAACTAAGGGGAGCATTCATTCCCTTTAGAAAAAATAAACTGTCAAAATCGATTGTGCTATATGTCATAATATAATAACGCACATAATGATTCTGAATAAGAGTTAAGATTTTTCCTCATCTGCATTGCAGTCATGTAATTATCAGTTGCTAATTACTAATTTTGTAGAAGGATTCTAGCAAAGAGCTCTGCCTTTCCCCTATACAGCTGTATTAACAATAGCTGGCTCTGCTCTAGGTGATAAAAACCAGTCCTGATCAAACACAAAGCTCACCATTGACACATCTGAAGTCCCCTGCCTCAGTGATATGCAGAGGTCTCTCATGAAAGCATTTCCACTAAAACAATGGAACTGGTGTCCCTGTCCCCACCAGAATTCAGGGTATCAACAGAAGTGTGAAGTTTTGAATGACCTACCACAAAGGGCAGAGTAAGGCAGGGAAGGGGATGTTACAGCCTTTGGGAGAGGCAGCAGCAGAGGAGCAGCAGTTCCTTAATTCCATCAAGTTCCACGTTTTTCAGATGAACTTTTTAACCACTTCCCATAGAGTCCATATGAAAGCCATCATGTGCATTGCACGTGTTCAACCAACCCTGCTTCTACTTTCACATAAAGGAAATTTTGCCAAAGACAGCGTCTCAGCTAGAGTTTAGGCAACCAGTCGCTGGTTTGCCACATGGCACCGGCCTGAAGGAGGCACACATCTTAGCTGCCCATGTGCAAGTCTTGTGGGCACTGTGCAACGCAGAATTCTGGCCCTTTGTGACTGCTGAACTGCGTTTATCCTTGCTTGCTCTTTTTGGTTTACATGGCCCAACCCCAGCTGACATCTCAGGGGCATAAGTAGATTCTCTGCACTTTCACACCAATATTTATTCTAAAATTATTTCTAAGAAAGGAAAATAAAAGCTGAGTTGTGAGAAATGCAGACTTGCAGAGGCAAGAGTTGCCATTTCTGTTTGTTAACTAAATATAATTCAATACTACTACAACATTTTGTTAGGGCACTTTGTATTTTTGTCACAACAAAGATGCCTTTGTCAGGTCTCAAACAGTTGTCCAATACATGAGATTTTTGAAGTGTTTCCCACAAATACAGCTATGCACTCACAGACCTCAAATTATAAACAATGTATTTGTTATATGCCACAGTATATATACAGACTCAGCAGTAGCCTATTGCATTACATGTAAAATATCAGAGTAGTTAAAAAGAATTTGTAACAAGGCTTCCAAATAAAATTTTTCCCAATTGGGCATAAGCTCATGCTTTACTTAATATTTTATAATGACTTGTAATGAAATACATCCTGCTTGCCCAAAAACGCTTCTGTCTAAAACAGAAGATATTTGAAAGGTCATAAACACTTGGTAGCAGTAGGACTGCAGACGCCCGCTTGAATGTTTTCACTCAAGATAAATAAGGCTGTAGCAGCTGCTGCTTACAGCCCCAGGCCCATGCCCTATATCAATCAAATACACACAAACTTGCTTAACTGGAATAGTCTAGAATTTTTTTTTTTTTTTTTAATGCTAACAATTACAAAACACGGCAACTTTTCCTCTCAGCTTAATAGAACAAATATTTCAGGCACACCCTCTTACTTAGCATCATAGGTCCTCCAAACAAACTTCTGTGGGATAGATTAAAAATGACACCTAACTAAAGAATGTTTTATAAGTAGACAAAATAAAGCAAAACCTTCACCAAAATGCTTTCATTCCCCACACTTCCTATGGCATCTTGCCTAGCCAATCACCTCTACCCACAATACTTCTGGGCTTACTACAAATATGAGAAAACACCACTAAAAAGTTTTAAGTTTCAATTAATTCTTTATTTTTGAAACTTTTTGCACTAAAGAATGCAAGTACCATTTGGACTGAGTGCCTCTGTGCCTGCCACGCTTCATGGCTGAGTAAATTGATTTCACATGGTAACTAAAACTAAGAGAACATAGGAACAAATTTCATAATGCTCCTCTGGAAACACTGAAGTATGTCTTTGGTATGTGAATCATTACTGCAGTGAGGATCAAAGAAGTGACTCTAGGGGGTAGATCCTTCAGGAAAATGAGAATTACTGCAGAGACACTAGGGCATATCTCTCTGCAAGTGGCACGGATCTGTAAACCTCTGTTGCTTTTGTACTAGGTTTGACATACTATAGCTACTTATATAATTGGTTATGGTGGTTCTCCATTAACAACTATTATTGGAAAGGAGCAAGGGATATGAAATAGGAAAGGGAAAAATCAAAATCAGACACACGTCTTTTTTTCCCATTTCATTTTTGGTATGAGATTTACAATCATTTTTGTATGAGAACACTTAACATACTGTACTGCATACATGAAAGACAAATAAAGAAGAAAAATCGGTGGAGTTTCTGCATTCCAAATTTTCCTGCTGAAATGTTCTTGGGCTGGCAGGAGAGATACTATACACCACTTAATAAAATTGCCGGCTCATAGAGACTGAAATGAAACCTGTACTGGTAAGGGATTTTTTTTTTTTATTTTATTTTTTTTAAAATAAAAGCTTAGGGATACTTTGTGATTTTCTACTCACAATGTCTACCGAAGAGCTAAAATGGTTATACTGGAATTAACTTGGAGACTATTAGCTTTTTCACAGGAAAGCTGCAGAGTCATCATATGGCCTTGCTGCAGTGAGCAGCTGTCTTTCTGTGCTACATTTCACTGAACGAAAGCGCAGGAGAATGAGAACACACAAGCAACAAAGACCAAAATCTCTTCTAGTGAATCTGTTTTCACAGCTGGAGACAGAGTGCTTACTATTCTATATACAGCATCACCGAGCTTAGGAACTCAAGTGGGCAGTGTTAAATTGCACAGTAAAGCAATTTAAGCAAATGACTAATCTAAACCCTTAAGTTTCACTCCTACTTTGGTCTTTTAAAAAGTGGCTTAAAAACATAAAACATCGATCCTCTCCCATTATAACAACAAAAAACCAGAATATGAATTTTGTCATCTTAAAGCAAAATCAAGGCAAATACAGACAACAAGACCGTTTACTAAGTTGTGCCAAGCTACTTGTATAGTTCTTTGATCAGGACTTATGGCACACAGAAAACAGGACATGTTTTTAATTTCCAGAAGGAAAAAAAAAATTCACTATAAGAATTTCCTAACTTCTTGGTACCTTATCTGCTAAGTCAATATTTTGACTGGAATTATTGTAAGATTTCTATAGTCTTAGTTGCTATTGCATTACAATACACATTTTGAAATTGTGTACATCATACTTAGAAGGTGTCAAAGTATTTGTTTTTAAAAACAGAGTGCACGAAGAATTCTTCATGCAGCAAGGTCTCAGCCAACTAAATTAACAAGAACACTTAATTTGCCATTTGAATGTTCTGAATTTTAAAAATCTTTCCAGCTGACGTAACACTGAATTAAGAAACATGTGTGACATTAGGATCTCAAAATACTACACTGGATGTAATCATAACTGAGAACAAAGTTACATTAGATTAGAAATAGAGATGATTCGTGGCTTGCTCCAGGGAAATGCAGAACATTCGAGCACTAACAATGGAAGTGCTTCTGTTGCCTCAAGTCTAGCAGCCTTTGTATGGCAATTCTGTATTTCACTAGCATAGCGTACTCAGCATCGTACTTACTGTGGTGCTGGCTGTTGTAGGACCAGGGGTGCCACAACCCTCTTTACCAACAACCTGATTTTGCTCTTCAGGACCACGGGTGACAAGAATTCTGAAGTGCTGCTGCCTTGTGTTTTGATCTGGTCTGATTTTAAACAAGCATCCCTGCCCTTGAGGAATCCGCTCTACTGAATTGCTTCTAGATATTTCTGACCCATTCCTGCCATTTCCATGCAGCTCTGAATTTAATCCTTCATCTGTGGGGCTAATTTCTTCTGTTGGCGGCTGGACAGGGTAGGAAGTACTTCTTTCCAGCCGTATCCGAGGGTACCTGACCAATCTGTCCCCTTTTGTTCCAGTAAAACCAAAGTTATATTCGCCTCCTGCACCTGTACCACTTGCCTGTGGTTGCTGTAACTGAAGAACAAAGAACTTTTTCCCTGAATTTGCTGACATATCTGGCACATGTTGCAAAGACCAACGCCGGGGTTCAGGGCTGGGAGCATTATTTTGAGCCTCAGTACCAAAGGGCAGTAGAGTAACCTGAGGCACGTCTGCACTTGAAGCCCGATGCTGAATCCTCACACCACTTATGTTTAAACCTGAGGCTGCTTCATTTGCCTCATCTTCTTGGGTAGCTGATGAAGCATCCTCACTCTGGTTATTAGAAGGAATAGTACGAAATATTCTACGATTACAGCAAATAGTTCCGTTAATCTGTTGCCCTAACTCTTCTGTCAGCCTGAGTGGAGAATTTTCAGGAGTCACCTCTGGACTGCTCGGAGAAGAAGAATGGTTTTCAACAGGGGATGCAAAATGCTCCCTAAAGTCTGAGAATTTACAAGGAAGCGTCTCCTCAGGAGATTCCAGGGTTGCGCACTCGTCCGCGCAGCCGTTCGCAGCCTTGCGCTGAAGAGAGATCTGCATTGACGAGCTTCTCGTTGGACGCACATCAATACTGTTCAGCAGCTGGGGAATAAACATGGATGTACTCCTTTTTAAGGAGCCCACTTCTTGCAAATCGCCACCACCACCATAATCCGCTCCGTGTCGGGAGAAAGCGTGAGGACTGTTTCTTCTTGGCAAAGTGTGGAATGCCATGAAAAAGTCATCTTCTCTCTCCCGGTCGAGGATCTCTGATTCGGGGGCTGTGTTGCTTCGCCCAGAGCCAAAATGAAACCGCAGCCGATGGGCCATGGTTTTACAGAGAGAAGAAAAGGAGAGGGAGAACAGCAACAATTCAGGCACTGCCAGAAGTTAAAAACCAAAGACATAAACTCCAAGAAAAAGTGTCCCATCTGCCAAACTGTTAGCACTGCAGCCCTGATAGCGACAGATAGCAGAAATAGCCCAAGTGGCAAGCAGCATTCCAGGCATGATTGGGTAAGAGCAATCAGCGCTCCTACACACTGTGACATAGGGTAGGATGGTGGGAATCACGTGGCCTGCTTCCCCCTCTCCAATGTAGGCTAGTGGGGGGTTTGGTTTTTTTTTTGGTGGGGTTTTTTTTTTTTTTTTTGTGTGTGTGTGGTTTTTTTTTTTTTTTAATGCCAGCAAGAGCCTGAAACAGCACCTTCACAGCTGCTCCTTTTCCATCAGAGAGGAGCGGCCCCAGCGGGAGAGCTCTCACAGCTGACTAAGGCAGCGAACACACTCGGCACTGCTATAAATCTAAACCACATCATATTCATGAGGCACGTTTGTATAAAGCACACACACAAAAATTTAACTACAACAAAACCACTTTGATTTAGTGTTAAAAGTTTAAGTCAACTCCACATGCAAACGAGAAAAATTATTTCAAGTGTAACATTTTGGTGTGTGTTACAGCATTAGGCTATCATGGCAGAACATGAATAAATATAGCACGGTTATGCTTTCAATTTTAACTGTGCTCATAACATGATTAAGCGACAAACTTCTTGCCTTTAAAAAGCCACAACTTTTACATTGTCCCTACGAACGCGACATAACCTACACTACCCTGCACAATCCCATTTAATAATTAAAAATTACAACAAACAAAGCAATCGTACATATGGCAAAGATTTCTCACACAATAAAAACAGCAGAAATGTGCAAGATGGCAGGAGACAAAGTTTCTTTTTCAGTTTTACCAGGCAGTAAAGACGAGTGAAAACCGGAGGCGGGTGTTGCATGTCGTTTTGTACCGATTTGCCTTAAACACCGTACAGAAACTCTGCCCATTGCTGGCCAGCCTCCAGTGAGAAAGTTAGCAATATTACCACGAGTGTGATTGCCAGCACGGAATACAGTTACGCGCTCCGAGAGCCAAAAGACCTCAGAAGAAGAACAGACAGACAGGACACATCAAAACGTAAAAAACCCACCCTAAATCAGCTCGATTACAATGCAGAAACTCAGTGGTCTGAAGATACTCACATTTGAAGTGTGCTCACAATAGCACTTGTTAGCACGTACTAGAAAAGAAACTGTTTAGCAAGAAGCATAGCTTCATTTCAATACACAGACATTTGTTCCCTAGGAGAACTTAAAAGCGTAAGTTTTGTCAACCGCTCTGAAAATTTGTAGGTGGAGGGTCAACACTCTATCCAGACATTTAAACCTCTGTTTGCAAGCAGCTTGTTTTCAAAAGACAGAAAATGACCAATCACAAGAGAAATGGAAGCCTAAAACGATATAACTGCCAACAGACAGCACAATCCCCTATTGTTTTAAGTGGACTATGAGCCAACAAGATGAAAAACATGAATAGCTCCTCCACAGTAACAGTACTGTAGATTGCCTTATGGAAGCACAGGTGTTCATATTATTTTATCTTATTTTTCAGATAGATAAAACATATTATCCAAGGACATAGTCTCTCTTTGCACTGAAGATGAAGCTTGCATCATATATTCTCTATTTTGATTGTGGGATAGAAAGGGAAAAGTGTACTGCAAAGACAAAGCGCTTTGATAATTTGGGAACATGAAGAAGCAGCAAAGTGCTTGCAATAAAACCCATGCAAGTATTGACAGTAAGTATGCCAGAGTAAAGCCGAAATAATCAGTTCAATGCCTCCTCATTCTGTAAACATAACCTGATAGAAATCTGCTACTCTAAAAGCCCCAAGGTACTTGCTTTGCCAATAGCTCAGAACACCTTCTGAAAGGAAAGCAATGGCTCCTAAACTGCAGGTTGCTGCCTTTGCAAAGAGGTTACCAGCCCAAGGGCTGACTGGAAGAACAAACAGAAAACGGTTCAACATTAAAGAAGTACCAAAACTGCCAGTATAAGGCCAGTACTGCATACAGAAACTTAAAAATCTTAAGCAATATACCTGAAACAAGGATACCAAAACTGTCATTTCTCAGCTGTCACCGCGTACAGAATTTTCTGAACCGCCACGCCATTACTGTCCACACGGACATCCCCGTGCATGCCACTGCCCTCTGCGGGCCAGAGCCACTTTCACACCCTGCTTTGTCCACCACACCAACACAAACGTATTCCAAATGTCCCCCAAGACACATGCAAGCCACAGAGTAAAGTCAGCACAGTCCTGAGCCCGGGCTTACATACTCTGCCTCACAGTTATGGTTACAGGATTTCTGCCTCGGCATTGTCTGCATCAGCTGGCAATGGAAGAGGACCTTAAAGCTGAGAAGAACTGACCAATGGTCTCCTTTAAGTTCAAAAGGTATAGGACAGTTTTAGTAGTGCAAGTGGTCATTATGGTCATTATATGTCAATAAATATGCTCACAGTCAGCCCACTCTAAATACATACTGTCACAGATCTACTGATTTACTTCCTCCTAAAGGAGGATTTCATCATTTGGCTATAAGTCCTTTTTTTCCCCCAGAAGATTACAGTTTGTATGTTTTTCTTTGCTCTACATTTAATAGGAAGAGAGAGGAAAGGAATAGATTTTTTGAAGACAAGTGTTTCCCTACTGGGTTTTTTTTTTTTTGGATAGAAGGATCTTCACAACACTGATCCTAATCTTCACAAAGCAAACACGTTTAGTAGAGATTGTACTGCACCCAACCAAGAAAATGTAATACTTGATCTCATAAACAAAGAGATGGTGTTACAATTTTCAAAAGACAAAAAAAATAACAAGAAAGCCATTCACCCAGAGTGACATTGCACTGGCATATTTAACCTACTATGTTCAGAATGACAGTGTCACTTATTCCACATATGGCTGTGAGAAAACCTTTTCTACTTAATCATACTTCATCACAATTCAGTGTGAGGGTGGTGAAACACTGGCACAGGCTGCCCAGAGAAGTTGTGGATGCTCCATCTCTGGCAGTGCTCAAGGCCAGGTTGATGGGGTTCTGAGCAATCTGGTCAGTGGAAGGTGTCCCTGCCCATGGCAGGGGGGTTGGAACTAGATGATATTAAGGTCCCTCCCAACCCAAACCACTCTGTGATTCTACGATAACAAAGCAAGAAGCAGTAAGATGTTGGAAGACTTCTCTAAAAGAGCTACTGCATCAGACAAATTAAGTTCAAGACTAAAAACACTAACAATATGCTGGGCATTATGAGGCAGAGAACAGGAAACGTAACAGAGCATTATTTTGACATTACCTTAAACCTTCATACACACACATCTTGAGTACAAGGTGCAGCTCTGGTGACCACATCCCAAAAAAGGATGCAGAAGTATTAAAAGGTACAGGAAAGAGACACTACAATGATCAGAAGAAGCAGCAGTTGCTTTGTAACTAAAAAGGTTGGGACTTCATCAATTTGCAGTGCAGAAGCCTAAGGAAGAGTATGATGAGTTTTTCACTGTCAGAACACTGGGTTAAGGGGGACCATTTTGGTCTGACCCAGCAGCATACTACTTTTGTGTTTAATGCTCTGACTATTAGTCCCAAAATCAGATGCTTTTTATGCTTCTATCTGCATTTATTAGCACACTTACTTAAACAGCAGACAAAAATACACCTTTAAAATGTGCTGTGTTTTCATCACCCACGTTACACGGAGCCTTGTGAATAGTCAAACACAATCAAGACAAGCACTCACCAATCTGTTTTCATCAAACACTTCAAACAGGAGACGATGATTGGTTGGGTTTACCTATGAGAAAATTCAAATAATGCCGTTTTAGGTTCATTACCTTGATGAGAACAATATATGAACAAAATGTTCACACAGTGAGTAAACCAAGCCAAACAGAACAGGACTAACAGGTTTTATGTAAATCTTTAGTTTTACTTAAACTGGAGTACTAGAACACTCTGTTTCTAAACCCTACTGCAACTAGACATAGCCTAGCAGTTAACATCGAAAGCTCTCATTTACTGTGTTCAATGCAAGGCAGTTACTGCATTTCTCTTACTACAGAAAGCTCCGAAGAGGAAATGCATGGCTGCTGCACGCTGCCAAGCTGCATGCAACCATATGGCCGAGAGGAATTTGGAGAGGACATCCCTGGGCAGACCACGGCTGCTTCTCCCTCACATCACCCCAGTATGTGCTGCATCCAGGAAGGGCTAACGGGGGGCTTCAGCTGCCTTGAGCACACCAGCAAATCTAACCTCATCTCGGGAAAGGTGGCCCGGCCGAAGTGACAAGCTCTGTGTTTCGAAACAAGTCCCATGCTGGACAAACTATCAGAGCTCCCAGATTTTTTTTCTTCTACAGCTGCAAAGCTCAACTAAAACGTAGGGAGCAAGAGTTTTACTGTGTTTCTTTCAGAATTCCACAATCATCTGTATTTCGGACTACCGCTTACCATTTCGAGCCCATTTTTCACACATGCCTGTGGAAAACCCAACAGAATTCTCTCCAACACTTGAAAACAGCAAATATACCTCCAGAAAATTATTTACATTGAAGTAAGTTTAAGCAGAAAGACTGTCAACATTTAAAAGGAAAAAACCGACCAAACAAAAAAAGAACTCTGGCAGGAAGACAAAACAGCCACTATTAAATGAGAAAAAAGTTCTGCAGTATTTGATCCACTTGATATATTTTTTCAGAAAAACTTTGTAAGCCAAGCTACTATGTCCAACTTGTTTAATTAAGAAAATTTAGAAACAATATTCTGCAATGGACTGATAGTTCTGTGGGGGTGGCGATGGGCTTCCCAGTTTTGAGAAAATCAGAGAATTGCAACACACAAAAAAGGGTATGCATTACTTTACATATTCACATTATTGGTTAGGATTTTCAAGATGTTTCAACAGAGCTTCTATGAACTATATCTGTAATTTAAGCAACACAAATTGTGGCAGTTTTGTGTATTCCCTTTTCCCGGGAAAAGTAAATTATTAAAAAGTGTACCTTGAATAACAGCAGTTAAAATTATAAGCACAAATATACGTAACAAGCTTGCTTAATCCTGAGTAAATATATTTCACTTTAAAACACATTAATTTGTTCCTTACAGTCTGTCTTACAACTCCGCACGTTTATGAGACCAGTATTCATAAAGATGGGCTTATGGAGGTGAGGTCACCCATTTCTGAATCACGTGTGCAGTCGGGATCAGGTTTGGGAGAGCTTGAAATGCCTTCACATAGATAAACAGTCGAACGCTTTCTTTCACTTCTCTTTCCTGTGCAATACTTGTGATGGTAGTCTCCCCATATAATTTGTCCTCCGTGCTGAAGGCAAAGGCCTTTGAACACTTCACCATAAAATGCTCTCTTACTAGGGTCATGACTTTCTAGTAAAATTACAGTATTAAAGTTCCTCTGCGTTTTTACAGGCAGGTAGCTTAAGTTATCCCATGGTACCGCCAGCTCTACAACAAGAGGTGTGCAAACATCAAAAACCATTGTGATGAAAATAGAAAACCTTAGGCCCAGTCATAATTTAGTGTCAAGACAGTTCCTATGGACTCCGCATAACTTAAAAAAGTATAAGTCCACATTTTGCCCTCTGAGTACATTATAAAAATAAAAATATTTCATTACTTAAAGATGATTTTAGGTATGTATTACCCAGTTGCAAAACCTAGAAAATCTATTTGGTACATGATTAAAAATAAAAATTCCACTTAAACCTCAAAAACGTGTGTATTAACAATTATATTGGCAGGAACTATCAATCTAAAAGACCCTAATAGCAGGACAGTCAATTGCTAAGGCTCTATAAACAATGTTCAATACGATACCTGTTTTTAACAATCTACAATGACATCTTTTCTCAAGCAGCTGTTTAAGATTAAGTTTTAAAAACCACTGAAATTCTACCTAACCTTCTTTTGTGAAGGTTACAGCTGCACTAAAATTAAGTCATTCTTCTTTGGAAAAATATTTTCAGCAACTAAATAACAAAGTTGTTATTGCCCTTCTCATTTATATTAAGTTGGTTTTGATAATCACTGTTTTAACTCCTCCTTTACCAATTTCAGGTATTTAAAATTATTTTTTCTGATAAAAATCACTCAGTTTTAGTTACAACTTGGTTTTTGTTTCAAGCAAGATCTAGAAAGATTAAAATGAAACAAAAGAAAAAGAGCATATCTTGACCTTTTTGGCAAGTAACAGAAAGGCCAAGAGAAATTACTTTTTCTATCTTCCTTCTCTACATTTGCATTTCATTATTTTTTGCCACGATAACTTAAATTTCATACAGCTCTTGGAAATAACTCTGATTATTTGCCACTGCATTAACATTTTAAAACCACAGCAAACATGCTCTGCTAAAAATACTTTTTCATATAAAAAGAATTTTTAATTTGTCAGATGAAGTAACTCAAAACTTACTCTAAATAAAATCTCAAGTGTTGAACGGTCCATTTTTAATTAACCTTATCCCAATCTCTGCTGATTATTCCATCACTACAGAAACAGAAGACAAATTACATCTGGACAAGCATTTTTTTTATGTAAACATATAAAAAACAAAATATAAGCTTCTTCCCAACTTTATAAAAAGCCATGTAATTGTACATATTATAATAATGATTGCAAGTAAAGGGAAACTTACTCTAAAATAAAATTCTTCATTCCATTTTGGATTCAGTGTCTGTAAAAGAAATAAACATATTTACATACTAAAATTGCTTTAGGTTTGCCATTTTGCAATCATCAAAATGTGCATGCAAGTGACAATTTTCTAGAAAAAAAAGGAGAAAAAAGGATGTTAAAAAAAGTTGAAAAAAATATTGCCATCGAATTATTTAGAAATTCTCTGAGTAAACCAAACGTGGGAGGATATTTGAGTCAGATGATCCTAAAATAGAGGTTAAGTATAAATAGGATTCTGAGTAAAATGCAAATCACTGAGAACCTATCGAAATAAAACCTGAAGAGCTTTCATTCTCAAGATTCATTTAAACCCAGATGGAAAAAAAAAAAAGTATTTTTCAAACACAAGGGCAACTTTAGGGCTACAAAAATAAGGACAGATTTATACTGTAAATTAAACAGGAAAAAAAGGAAGAGTTATCTCCTTTGAATAGATGTGATACTCTTCCTAATCTCCCCCTAGCCTATGGAGGATTTTAATTTTGTTTTAACAACCTGAATAAAATGCACAGAATAAAATATGCATATAGATTGCAATCTGAAGGGAGCTCAAGCATGAAATAATAAATTGATAAAAAAGATATTAGAACTACAAACATTAATATTTTGGGCAATTCAAATTTGGACAAGTTTAAAAACAAGTATGATATGTCCAATGGTTTGGTTTTCATGCCAAATCATTCTCTCATTCTCTCACATAGCAGAGATTTACCAGAAGAGCTGACAGTGAAAATTGGCTCTACACCCACCAAAATTTTGTCATAGCAGAGAAGGAGAATCTTGGCTGTTTATCTTAACTGCTTGATATAGATACAATATATTTATCACGTCCAGGACACAGTGGCTCACTACACTGCATTTCTCCACAAAATGGAAATACAGGAGTCATATTGTAGCTCAACATGCACTCGTACGATCACATCATGCCGACAGCTGTACATCCTCCTTTCCCCTTGAAATTGGGGCTGAATCTCAACCCAACATATATGTAACTAATCATCAATGAAATCAAATACTGAAATATGAAAGCCCTGTTCTAGAAAATTTAGGGGGAAAAAGGAAGAGAAAAGGAAATAATAGTATAAAAAAATCAAACTCTAAACCTATATAAACTGCTATGCAGGTGGGTAACAGTTGTACTCTCAGAAAAGTTTTACCTGTTTATCCTAAACAATCTTATGACAGAGCAGGAAAGTATTTAATGAATAGACCATTGTAAAGGGTAAATGAAAAAAAATGAGTATAGGTGAAGGGTAGGGCTCGGGGCTGAGAGAAACTTTCAGCTTTTTTGCCTTAAGGAGCACAAAGGTATTCAGAAAAAAATGCGGCTGTTATTGGCTGTTATTCCATGTAATTTATACAAATGAAGCATGGTCTTGTACTAAATTCGAGGGTACTACTGTCCATCAATAAGGCATTAGTTTTGAATGCTGCTTAACCACAAATACAAATTTCAGGAAATATTTGATGTGTTAGGCAGCACAATTTTTGGTAAATGCCCTGGTAAGTAAAGGTGGAAGAAATTTCTGCCACAAGTCAAACAATTAGTAGGGCAAGTCAGAAAGTACAAACACTAGAATCCTAGCAAAGGAGAAAAACACTTGTAAAGAAAGGCTCCAGAAATAAATGCATTAATAACTTCATAAAGGATATTAGCAGGGAAACAACAACAAAAAGTCTCATCAGCAAAAAGAGCTACATCCTAAAAAGGGCAAGTATTGTACAGATAAAGAACTGCCAAGAGTCAAGCTGAGTTAGATCTTCCACAGGATATTAGAACAAACACAAAGAAGGTTTTTCAGCCATATAAATAAAATGAGAACACGGAAAGAAATGATGCTACTAAGCAATGAAGCTCAATGGGGAGACTAAGTGTATTTAGATATCCAAAATTATGTTTAACATTACATATGGGAAAGGCAGAATAAGAGGGATTGCTACGAAGATAGAAGTTGTCACAACTGATGTAGAAGTGAAGTCTTCAGAGCTCAGCGCAGTCAAATTGAGGAAACTGGATAATCTGCATCCAGACTTTTAAGAGAACTGACACATGAAATCACAAGCCTAGTAGCAGGAATTTAAAAAACATACTAAGCATCTTACAAGATCGTAGGACAGCAAACAGCAAATACAGCTTTTTCTACTGCAGAAAGAAGAGGAGAGAATTCCTAGCAGGCCATTCAAAACGCAGCTCCAAAAGGGAACACAAGGCATTTATCAAATTTTATGGTTGGAATAACTAAATGTGTGGAGGGAGGTAAATCAAAACAAAAAGCCTCAGAAATTCAACATAGCTAGATCATGCCAGATGAATCCGAAATTTTTCTGATAACTTTATTTTTTCAGAGTAAGGAAACAATGTGCATTTTAATCCCTTTGGCTGTAACTAAGCACTTCATAAGGCTAGGTCCAGCTGTACAGTAGGATACGTATCAAGACAACTGCACAGGGAACGTAAAAGGAGAACAAAAAGGGGAAACTGCAGTCCCTTCTGCCTTCTCGAAGGCACTTCCTGCAAGACAGCAACCACACAAAGTTACCCATTAAACTGAGAAAGACAAAATGAGTAGAAAAATAAGAAGCTAGTGAAGGGTTAGCTGCCATCATATTAAAGTTACAGAGCTCAAGGAGATAATTGGCAGCGTCTTTCAGAAACACTCCTGAGATTGATTTTGCTCAGTATTTTTTTGTTAATGATTTTAACTCAAAATCAAGATATACTAATAATGTTTGCTGTTTATGAAATAAACAGAGATGGCAAATTGCATAGGAAGAATACTGCTTTGAGGGCAGAAGTCTTGAGATGAAATTTAACAATTCAAAACAGAAATGACTAACTAGAACTTTCCGTTAGATGAGTTAATATTACTATTATGGAAACGACTGAGGAAGTCCAGGCTTTAAGTGACAGTTACAAGAAACAGTGAAAAAAGGCAGATGCAATCCCAGGAATACATCACAGAATCATAGAATCGTTTAGGTTGGAAAAGACCTTTAAGGCATCGAGTCCAACTGTAAACCTAACACTGCCAAGTCCATCACTGAAGATGATCATCATCATCTCGTCCTCAGTCCTCTGCTTACAGATGGGTTGCTGTGCAAACTTTGTCCTTTTTTTCTTCCTTCGGAGGGCAGCACTAAAGCCATGAGTTTATCTCTTCCTTGATACAATCAATACAATATTTCACATCTTTATTACTTTTTTTTTTTTAATTTATGGTGGTCTTCTCAGAAGCTTTCTTAGTTGCCTTTCACAGGGCTCCAAGGCTGGTAAGTACTGCTTCAGATCAGCAGTAATGTTACAACCTTATTTCCAATCTAATGTTCTCATTTCAACCTCTCCCAACTTTTTGCACTATAGCCATGACATTTCAAATGTGTAGGAGCCGAATATGCCACGTCTTTAGTAATCACGCCTTTACACCAGCAACATCCTTTCAAATAAGGACAATGTTATTCTAATAAGAATTTAAAAAATTAATTTAAAATATAAATTAATTAATTAAAAAAAGAAATCAGAAATTGGGTAAAACTCTGGATGTGATCATCATTATTTCCTAAGCAGCAAAGGGGAACAAAAATAAAGTCCTATATCCATGCCACACTTCCTGTTTCCTCTCTCCCCATTTCATGGACTTGCTACAAACGATTTCTCTCCAAGCCAAAGGATCCTTGCACCTTCGTGACCTGCCTCACATCTGCTCTGCTATCATAATTGTCCTGAGTTTTAGTCACAGTTACAGAACTGTTGAGGATCTCCAGAGGTCCCTTCCCACATCTAGACCACTAGACTCATACTACCTCACACTGAAATTCTTCCATTTCATTGAAGTGAAAGGTGAAAGATGAAAATCTCCCTCCCATCCTCAGGCATTTGCAGTTAACAGAAGCTGCCATACTGTTTTAAGACAATAAACAAGCACTACAAGAACTGGACTTGTCTAGACAGCTATTTTTCAGTAAGCCATTATTTTTCAGGAATTCTGAAGCACACATTTTGCAAACAAGCCCACAAAAGTGCCTTAGTGAGGCCAAAACTAGAGTCCTACGTCCAGTTCTGGGCTCCCCAGTTCAAGAAAGACAGGGAACTGCTGGAGAGAGTCCAGCAGAGAGATACAAAGACGATCAGGGGCCTGGAGCATCTCCCTTATGAGGAAAGGCTGAGAGACCTGGGTCTGTTCAGCCTGGAGAAGAGAAGGCTGAGGGGGGATCTCGTCAATACTTATAAATATCTGAAGGGCGGGTGTCAAGAGGATGGGGCTGGACTCTTTTCAGTGGTGCCCAACGACAGGACAAGGGGCAATGGGCACAAGTTGGAACACAGGAAGTTCCACCTGAATATGAGGAAAAACTCCTTTCCTGTGAGGGTGCCAGAGCAGTGGGACAGGCTGCCCAGAGAGGCTGTGGGGTCTCCTTCCCTGGAGACATTCAAACCCCGTCTGGACGCGGTGCTGTGCCCCCTGCTCTGGGTGTGCCTGCTCAAGCAGGGGGGTTGGACGGGATGATCTCCAGAGGTCCCTTCCGGCCCCCACCATTCTGGGATTCTGTGAAAGTGAATGCATAGACTGTTCATAGGGTGCAACTGTTCAAACGTCTCTGACTTCCACTGAGTTCTCTCCAGACAAAATGAGTTGCCCATTTAGTAACTGGTAAAGTCTGAGTCTGTATCGCTATTGATCCAAAATTACTACAGCGGTCCAAATTATTTTTTAAATAAGAAAATAAACCTTCACCTACATTAATCTTTTCATCTACCGTTTACAAGGTAAGTAAGATTTATTAGTACACAGACACAGGTGTACTGATTTAATAGTCTCTTATGCATATTGCCATTCCATAATAAGACAATCAAAGTCAATCTCGTACTTCAGCAAGAACATGTTGGTTAGAGTATTCAATAATAGTCTAAAAATGACCAATAAGCCTAAGCATTTTCCATTCATATGATTTCAAGAACAGGACTTGATCCCATGCAACTATGTCCCAGGAAATGGCATGACAACAAGCAGATTCTCTACAAAAACAAGATATGCATATTGTAAGAAGACCTCCCACATACTTGTACGGAATTGGTGATAAATCTTGACCCTATTTAAGGAAACAAAAAGTGCCACAGTCCATGTTGTTACTATAGCAACAAACTAGGTACTCCTTTTTGGAAAAGTTAACATTTTTCTCACAAATTCTGATGTCTAAAAACGTCACATAAAACTAAGCTAGATGGGCTATAAAGATCGTATTTAAAAGGAATCTATGAACGTAAAAGTGCTGTTATGAAAGAAGTACCAATGGTTGACCAGGAAATCTTTTAAAAATTACTTTCCAACATCAAACATGCCCTGGGTCCTGTAAAAAGTTTTGCTTGAATCTTCCATGCTTCCAGGATTTCATATTGGTTTTCTCATGACACCTAATGTTCTGATTTTAGAACAGCATCATTCTATTTTGTGTTTTCAATAACAAAATTTTCCTCACTATTCTGTTTTGCAATAACAATTTCAATTGAATCACTGTTGATTCTAAATATCTTCATAAAAATGACAACTCGTTATTTTTCCTTTACTTTTCACATGGGTTATGACTTTTTTCCTCTCTGCCATCACTACCAGCAAATTTAAAAAAATTCTTATGGGCCTGATAATGACAAATATCCCCTGGTAGAATTTTTGTTTGTGTGGAACAAAATTAAGAAACCAAAGAAAATGTAATTTTGGTTCTAACTAAAAATGAAAATATTTTCCGTGCATTTCCAGGCTTTTCTTACAGCATATCTTCTGTCATTTGGCTATTTTAAATTCCCGTATTAGGAAAATATTTTGAAAATGGAAATTTTGAAAGAGAACACTAAGAAATTATCATTTTTGCTAAAAGTCAAATAAATGATAATTAAAAATTTCTTAATTCTTCATTTCAGCTATGTCTTTCATTAAAGACTTTGACAAAAGAAACAGTGAATGACATAAGATTCGATAAGCCAAGGTTTAGAGAATAATATGCAACACATTAGGATTTTTTCCTCTTGTTTTTCTGTCAACAGATCACGCACACTGAAGATGCATGCACTTGTCTTCTTATTTTGGTTTGAAAAAAATACATTATTCATTTGCTATACATGTATGCAACAATTAAATAAGTGTTGTATCATGTTATAGAATTGTGTTCCAGTATTCTTAATGTTTCCAAAACAATGGAATAAAGAGTACATACATACCTTTTTAATAGTTTTTGTCTGCACAAGAGCAAGTTCTCTGTTCTCATCTGCTACATACAAGGAAAGTTTCACATACGGGTCACTGCAAAAGAAGATGTCATATTTAATGGGAACATAATTTTACAGCCAAATATAGTTTCAGTATAAATTTGTTATTAAATTGGATAACACTAGCAGCTCTAAACACTTCTAGTGAAAGTGGTTTCAGTGAAACCTAGTAACTGTAACAAGCTATGAAACATTTAAAATGTGTTTGAATATGCTCAATTAAATACTGACAATAGCATTAAAGATAATTTAACTTGCAGCTTTGTCCCCTTGCTATGGACAAGAACCACTTGCTTGCATACAACTTCCGCTCACGAGCATGCACGTGGCAGTCCATTAAAACGACTCAGGAAAAAATTTGGGCCATGGGTTTTAGAAGAGACTCGCTGTAACTAATTGCTTGAGGTTCATAGGAAAGGGAACAGGAATTAGCTTGAAGAAGTGGTTCCAATTTTATTGAACCATAAAACCAAGCTGCATGGTATCAGTGCTGATACCAGTATGGCTCTTCTATCCATATGATACCCCCGTCCAGATCCCGAGCTCTCCTACCCACACCATTGGTCTCTTCCTCACCAGCTGGTCCACTGTGATGCTTGCTGCAAACGGACGCTCGTACACTCGTCTCACAGGCAACCCACACTCATGGGTCCCCCCCAGCTGCTGTCACGGACCCGCTCCGCATCTGGTACCCTTGCCTGGACTCAGGACCTCCTGCTCCCTGGCTGGTCCAGCTTGGGGTATGCTAGTGAATGCCACACATACTCTCTCACGCACACCAGGCCTTGGGGAGATACAGACACTCACTCTGCCCCCCAACAGCCAGCACCCGGACTGTGACCAGCAGCCCCCCTCCAGCCACTAGCACTGAGCCCCCTCATCTGCATCTTGGATAGCCTTAATGAAGAAGATGCTCCTGCCTTCTGCATGCCCTTCCATACTGAATACGTGCCCTTTTATACTGAATAGCACGCTGACCCTGCTTCAGCTTTTCAGGCCTTTCTCACTACCAGGTCGCTAAAGATCAAACATTATGATAAAGGTTTGCATAAATGCTTCAGCCTTCATTCAAATACAATTTCCAAGGTCAATGAAGCAGAGCAAACATTAAATTTGCAGCTATGGGGTATTATAACCACTACCTTGAGCTCTGCAGAGTAGTAAGCAGAACGACTACTAGAGCTACTACTAAAGGAGGCCACTGCTTTCACCCTAACTCCAGCTGCTTATCACTGTTGCTGTGCTGCAGGTTCCTATCCTCCAAATCTGTGCTTTCTCACTTCTTTCAGCAGGGAGACAATGGCTACCAGTAAGGGGTGATGTGGAGGAAGGCTCCATGACACCAATATGAGATGACAGTCTGCTAGATCCTTCCCAGTACCAGTAGAAAAATACTGCATCTGTTGGCAGCTCTCAATGTTAAAGGACTCCACAAGATCTGAAGAAGGGAATCTTGTATGCTACAGCAACCTTAAGTATGCTAGTGTGGTTTTGCAAATAATACATTCAAACATAACCTTTCTTTTATGGAATAAACTAGCATGGCCACGAAAATGATCCGAGAGCTGGAACACCCCTCCTGTGAGGAAAGGCTGAGAGAGTTGCGGTTGTTCAGCCTGGAGGAGAGAAAGCTCTGGGGAGACCTTCTGGCAGCCTTTCAATATATAAAGTGGCTTACAAGAGATGGAGCAAGATTTTTTACCAGGGTGTGTAGTGACAGGACAAGGGGCAGCAACAGCTTTAAACTGAAAGAGGGCAGGTTTAGACTGGACATAAGGACGAAATGTTTTACAGTAAGGGTGGTGAGACACTGGCACAGGTTGCCCAGAGAGGTTGTGGATACCCCATCCCTGGAGGTGTTCAAGGCCAGGTTGGACGGAGCTTTGAGCAACCTGGTCTAAGTAGAAGGTGTCCCTGCCCATGGCTAGGGGGGTTGGAACTAGATGACCTTTAAAGGTCCCTTCCAACCCAAACCATTTTACAACTCTATGATTCTATGTTGAAAGGACCCAACTGAGAAAAAAAGTATCCTGCAGAAACAGAATAACTTCATTACAGGTATATCAGAAAGTTGAACTGGAGCAGTGCCTCTGCTCGAAGAGAAGAAATGGGTGGAAGAGTAAAACCAGGACACAACTGCTCTGATGCTTCCCTTTCAAGATTGCAGCAGTCAGCTGGATGCCAATCTAAGGTTTCTTGAAGGAAGGATAAACAAGAGACACTCAGATTACCAACCATTTCATTCAGAGATTCGGACCCTCTCAAATATGTTTCTCTGATGCTTTTTAAATTTAAAAGACAATTTTGTGACAGTATCGCTACAGAATAATCAGCAGTTGAGTGTTCATTACACTAGATGCTTAACTGAAAAATAAAATACCACAGCAAGGTGAAAATAAAGTAAGAATAAACAAGACCATGTTGGATTGATTATTCTATCAGTAGATGCTACTTAAATGGCAATTAAATTTGTCATTAAGCACCAAGGTTTAAAAGAAAACAAAGCATCACTGTGATTAAAAAGAAATGCTGATACTACTCTGAATTGCTTAATGCACTGTGCTGCCTAATATTTACTGGCAAAAGAGCCTATTACAAGAAGCAGTAGAAACCAGATACTCATTGAAGCTTGCGGTTTGCAGTGTGGGGGATGAATCAAACAGAGCCTTTCTGACATAAGCCAACGTGAAGAAAGAAGTTTGTATGGAAGAAGGAGGATTAAAAGTCAAAATTAAGGACCTTATAAGGGCTGTGAAATGAAGGTCTTAATCCCAACTCTGCACAACATTAAGAACCTAAGACTGACTGCTAACATTTGAATCCACAGAAGCATTTAGGCACCTCTGTGGATCTCACGTTCAAGCTTTTCTGCAGGTTTGGCCCTTAGTCTTAATTCAATGCTTAGACACTTAAGTCCATGTCTAAGAATGTAGTTTTGCCTTCAGTTTTAGCTGGTCTAAGTCTGCTGCTGCTGCTGCTGAAGTTAGCCTATCCTCTCCTTTGACCACATATTCCTGCATCACTACTAGTCAATCAGATCAGACAGCTGATGTGACTGAAAAAACCACTATAGAAATAATGATGGTAATAATTACAAAGTAAGATTTTTTCAGATATAAAAGTTCCCAGAAGATAGGGAGGAAAAGAAACACACAGCTGGGATAAGGGGCAGGTAGGACCTCACTTTCAATGGAAGCATGGACTCAGCTTAGCATAAGCCAATTGTAAAACCTCACTCAAGTTATTTCTGGAATCAAAGCCTAACAAGTATTATTATGACAGCAATTTTACTGCACAGGGCATTTGACAGTCATATGTAAAACTGAAACAGAAAGACCATATGTGTATAGGTGGACCTACATCTAAACATTATGCTATTAGCTATGCACACTTGAAAAATGTGAAGGTTCTTAAAGACAAGATTCTCTAATGCTAAATAGGTGGGAACAACACCCTCCCAGTTTTAAGTTATCAAGCCATACTTGGGCAATGCTGTCTTCACGAGCCCTGAGAAATACTGGAATTTCTTAATCCTAAAATATCCTGGATGAACCTTGTCTACAAGAAAATTAAGAACTGTGAAGGTGGCAACAGATTTTTTCTTAATATGCTTTAATTTAAAACAAGAGAATAATTAAGTTTATTACAAATTTCAGTAAGAAAATTTTACCTTTACTGAACAGACTATTGACATCTCTCCCCACTCTAAAAGTTGGACAGACTGCGTCAGACTAAACTGTACCAGCGAAGTTCTCACTTCCCAGTGTGAGGTGGGAACTTATCTGAATGATTAGGTGTTTGAGACTGTCTACTTACGTACATTCATTTAGTTAAAATGAACACGTAGCCAGACAGATACGATAAACCAACCTAAGTCGACAGTGCTCTGAGTAAAGCCGTCTGACTCCTCCCTCTACCCCGGCCACCTGTTTCGGCCTTTGCCTTGCCCCTTCTTCAATGGCAGAGCACCTCTGCATGGCGCTGTGCACAGGAACAGATCAGAGGAAGGATTCAAGTTAAACAGGTGGTGGGGAAAGAAGAGGTCACCTTCCAGTCCAATCAGTATCCTGGCTCGTTTCAGTGTGCAAACGTGCTAACATTTGCTGTTCTGGGAAAGCGAGGATACGCAGCAGAGGCAGGAAGGAGCATCAAGGGAAAGGGCAGACATTTTTATTTATTTTTAAGTCATTATGTCATTTTAATGTTTTCTAAAGTTTCCCATCTGACTTAATCTTTCAACAGATCTAACGTTGCAAATAAATAGAAAACGCCATGTGAAATGCACTGCCAGCTTGGTTTTTGGTTTTTATTTTTAGCTCTTTGAAGAGCAATGAGCATTTGAAAAGAAAAAAGAAAACTGTTAAATAGAACATAAGGAAATGAGTAAAGAGGAAAAGAAACAAGACCTGAGATTTACCACTACAGTTTCTTATCCCGAAGCTGTGACTGATGTCACTGGATGACAGCTTATAAAAAAAGTTGTTTAAGCCACGTTACCTGCTTTACATACTGCTAAGTTCAGCATTTCATTCACAACTCTGGAAGCTGCAGCTGCCTAAACAAATCGGGCAGTTGGTAATTTTTTTCTGTGCTTTGAACTCATGATCTGTCCTAAAGAGCTGTGAAACTTCATGCGAAAGCTCTAGGAACTGAAGGATCAGAGGGACAAACTCCGTTAGCAACAGTGGCAGAGGCAGCATCTCATTCACAGATTGTAGCTTCCAGGCCAAAGTTTCCTAAAAGAATTTAGTTATCTGAAGAATAATCACCACACACACAACTTCTGTTCACGCCACCAGAAAATGAGAGGACATGAGTATCAGATACCACAGAACACAACACTGAATTTGCAACCATTTTCTTCTCCACTCAGAATTAGCTGTAAATAAGAAATACTGTTGAAGTCTATTAGGTTGCTTCTCTCATCGCATAGTTCTAACTAACCCAGCAAAAGTTCACAGGAAATCATCTAATTTTTCTTCATTAGGATGCAGTATCAGGGTAGTCACACTGAGTCATGGCAAGGGCTAAAACCAGACATACTTCCAAAATCATGAATCTGGGTGTCTTCTGTGTCCAGGTGAAACACAGACTGAAATTTATTTTCAAGCACCATAAACACTAGTTCTTAGTTTAAGAGAGACTGCAGAAGCCAAATGCTCAAGGAAGCACTGCAGTCAATCCTCTTGAGCTACATCTTTGTTTGGAGAAAGCTGTGGTTTTACATCAGTCAATTCAAAGGAAGGTCTTAGTGAAAACAAGACAGTTTGTTATAGCTTACGGGTTTGTTTCTAGATCAGCAGATCTTAAAAAAAAAAAATTAAAAAGGGATGACTCGGGCATCTTTCTACTGCAGTATCTAGCCATCCAGAGTTCAGGAAGGCTTATTTGTTTCAGCACAGTGCTGAACTGAGCTATTTCCAAACATTTGAATAGGGTTGTGACTCAGCTAATAAACCCACTGAAAAAGAAAATGCTAAAAGAAGAAAGCAGATGCTCCAAGGTGGCTCTGCAAAAACCGGTTCTGCCCAGCAAGGCCAGTGCCGAATTCACCGGATTCAGAGCTGGCACTTCAGCCAGGTGCCTACGTCCTCCAACCTCCATAGCATCACAGCACCCGTGCTACTCAGGCAACGGGAAAACTCGGGCATTACCGGACTTCCTTCCCCACAGCTCCAGAGAACAGAAGCAACCTACAGAGACCAAACCTCTCCATTATTTCTAATTATTTTCCTGGACAAACTTGGTAAACAGCATCAAGGCAAAGTAAAAATATACTGCAACTTTTCTGCAACCCTGCCTCTTTTCAAAATACCGCTAAAGTTACGTTACATTTCCACAAGGATTTCACTTCCCTCCCATAAAACACCTGACTGATTCCTACAACAAGATTGCTAAACAAAACTTCCAAAAACTACAAATTTTTGTTTGAACAACAAAACACCTCATAGCCAGAACATGTCAATGTTAAAGAGCTTATTCTTTCTGAAGAGAGGAGCCATTAAAGAACTGCCACTGTAGAGGCATCACTGTACAATAAGTAATCACTTTTTTATGCTAGGAACGTGTTCTGACACTTTGAACTTAAGACTTCATAAGCTCAAAGACCTTTTTGTGAGAAGTGTTGTTAAAGAAAAGGTCAAGTTTACAATAATTAAGGTTGGGTTTTGTTCGTTTGTTTGGGGTTTTGTTTTGGTTTTTTAGTTTCTTTGTGATATACCTCTTACACCCTGGTGCCGTGCCATCTTTAAACTTCTATTGTTGATCACAAATGAAGGCTCATCCTCTCGAGCTCTATCATTACCTGCAAAACTTCTTCAGGAAATTCAAAACTTATTTCTGGGCAGATATGCAGGAGACCAAGGATGCTGAAACATCTCCATAATGAAAACATACAGGAGACAAGGAGCCTTCTAACAAAGTGAATTCACTGCATGTTCAAAGGCCTGTAACTGCAAATGACATGCCCCATTATAGAAAAGTAACTGCTATTAAAATCTAAGCAAAACATTCAACCACTCTAGTCAGGAAAACATAATAATATGGATCCATCACTAGAACACTTGCGCTCAGATGTTGTTTTAGCTAAAAACCACAAAACCCAAACAAACACAAATCAAACCCAAACAAACACAAACCACCATGTCTAACCAGACCAGTTCTTTCTAGACTTCCAGAAAGAACAACAGAAACACAAGAAATGAAGATGAAAGGTTCAGGACTTCATAATGTCCCTGAAACATATAAATACAGTCAGCCTGCCCGTGTTTCTCATGGAGAGATTGTACAGTGGAAACAATCCACTCAATCCTCATCTCAGGCATTTCACCTAAAAGACATATTAAAAGCAATTAGCCGTGGTTACCCCTATACAGAAAGTGCCTGTTACACATCTGCCAAGCAAAATTCAGAATATGTTACCACATTCTCTCTCGCACATGGTTTTACCATAGGACCCTTAATACCTATATATAATTGATCAGGTTTACAGAAAGACTACAGAACTGACCCGTAGCAGCCTTGGCCTTCCTATCCACTAGAAGCTACAACGAGCACTAGCACGCTGACCATCAGCGAAAGCACAGCTGAGCAAGGCAAGGACTAGATGCAGGTCCAGTAAGTATGCAGGGCAGCAAATGACCCATGACCGAAACCATACATCACACAGAAGGAAGCGGGCATGCAATTTACTGAAGAAATTTTAGTGGATGGAAAAATACTGTTAATAATACCAGGGAAGGTGGAAAGGGGAAGAATGATAGATGCACTTGATACCCTAGCGCACCATAAAAGAATATGCTTATTATTAAAATTTTGTTTACTGAAAACTGAAAATGAATATACAGATTCAACCAAAACAAAGTCAAACCAAAATCCAAGAGGGTACACGCATCTTTTTCCCCAAAGAAGTAGTCTACTTTGCTTTGTAATTTCAGCTTATCCATTCAATTCTGGATGGAAGATATACCGGATGTACCTGGATGGTGCATCTATGAGACATGAACATGCATGAATACTCCTCTCCACTCCCCTCCCTCCCCAAATGCTGGGATCCTCCAAACCCAAGATCGCAGAACAAAGTAGCACTTTGGGGTGCTACTCAACCAAATCCTGGTAACGCTAGGGAGGAAGATGACTATGAGCTGGATTAAATAACAACAGTGGATTATGAAGAGACTTCTGAAAAAGAGAGAAGTCATCTTGAAAACAAGTGTAATGGAAACACAATATTTTTTTATTTTTAAACAGTGCAGGCAGAAAGGAGGGAACAAAGCAGCAGCCAAGACCTGGTCTGACACTGCCAGGAGCTGCCCCACTGGCATCACCACCTCTGCCTAGGCTGGGCAGGGCATCCTCCCCGTCGGACACCACGGGTACCAGACAGTAGACTGACCGCCCTGGCTCTGTGCATGTGTGCGCACGCACACCATTTGTGGATTACAGGGGACAGCCTAGGTGCCTGTAAGGCTACAGAAGCTACATCTCCAACAAGAGATGTTTTAGATCCCAAAATCCACATGCTCCAAAGGGCCAAGGGCTGCTTCTAATCCACACTGCCACCAACAGGGGCTGCATGGGTGCACATGAGAGAGACTGAGAAAGAGATTAGACTTTTGGGGGATTGCATGTGGACAGGTTAGAGGTGATCGTTCATCCTTTGTAAGCATCTAGTATTGCTGCAACCCGGTGTGACCACACAGCTGACCCTGCTTTGAGAACAAAGCTGGACTAGAGACCTTCTAAGGTCCCTTCCAGACTGAATTTTCCCATGGCCCTATGATTATACCCAAGTAAAAATATTAGCACTCATTGATCCCAGAGTCCGTTTTTAAAACCACACATCCAAACAACTGCATACGTGGTCCCTACCACAGCTACCACCCTTCTTTAAAGATCTCTGCACCCAGTGTATTTCAACAGAAGTACTTTCTTGTTCCAAATACAAAGTTTCAAATCACATTGTACACAGCTCATTAATTTAGATTATATTCTGTACAGAATAGTTAGAACACATAAAAAGATGAATATTTATAAGTGGAAGTGTGGTCAAGGACTTGGCTACTTTTTTAAAAAATGAATAAATCAGAAAAAAAAATCATTGAATTGTCTGAGTAATCATACTGCAATTTACTCCTTAATCCAGCACATTAACCCTTTTTTTTTTTCTTTTTCTCCGCCCCCCGCTCCCCTTTCAGTTTTGCTGCCACTCCCCAGTTTCCAAAGACTTTACATTTGGCTCCTCTGCACTGCATGCTTCAGCAAGCCAACCATGCAACATTATGATCATTCTTCAACAGATTTCTGAAGTAACATCACAGAGTTTCCAACAGTCATAAATATCATTAGGCAATTCTTTACATTGCAGTTACGTAAACTCTTAGCGACTAGAATATATCTGACTAATATTAAACTTCTTGTGTCTGGAAGTCTGTGAATAAAACACACCGTAAAGTTTTTAAGAAATTTGTTACTTAGAATCAGGCTCAGATTGCAACAGCTAAATAAACCATCTAATTTTTAAGTGCCACTAATTCAGCAGCTCCAGATGAAATATATGGGTTTGTACGTCCACAGAAAGAAAAGCCTCACTTGTCTGAAACGACTGCAGCATTAGAGCTCTGGTAGCAGAGCAAGGACATTAAGACAGCCTTATAGGATTCAACATTAATTGTCCCAAAAGTGTTGCAGAAAATGAGAGAAGACTATCAAAAGTAATTCATATTATCATCTGCCTTTTTGTCCTGAGTCACCCAATTCCATTTTAAAAATTAAATTCAGATGAAAAAATGCATAGTAGTTCAAACACTTAGCAAACAATACTTTTCTATTCTTGTGGAAAAAATACTCAACAATGTATCTTGTTAAGTTTCTAGATAATTATGCATTTATTATATAACAAAATCATTACTAGCATGCACTTACTGTATTCAGTTAAAATGGGAAAGGGTGAAAGCATTCATTCCACTACCTTTAACTGTTCCATGTGTTTTGATGCATAAAAATTTTAAACCCACTCCCTGGCAATAATTTATGATTTGAAAATGTCTTCCTGGCATTAGAATATGTTTAACCAGGAAAAGTCAGAACGAACTCAAACTCTTAATGAACATTAAAATAAGCCCTCCATTTAAGAACACAAGCAAGCAAACACCCGACAAAAACCCCACGAAACACTCATTACAAGCTTTTGTTGCATAATGAATCCTTAGTACAATAAAACCCCAGATTATCTTTTCTAACATTATCTACATTTATGAAGCAGGTGCTTCTGCTCCTCCGTAAGGACACGCTGACCAGAATTAGCAGAGCATTCACCACACAGCAGCGCACACCATCACACCACATGCACTCGGTGCACGCTGGCATTTCCAGAACAGACCTTGCTCTCACACCACCATCGGGCACGTTGCTGCTGGCAGCAGCAGCAGCGCCTGCCTGTGTGAGTGCACAGGCATGGCCAGCCAGCAGCTTCGGGAGCCCCCGTGCACTGCAGCCCCCAACTCCAGGCTCAGGCTGTTGAGAGCTTCTGCAGGGAATTAAGGTGGGGTGACCGAAACACGTAACTCCTCCAAAAGCATGGCTTGCTCCTGCAGCAGTGCTGGCTAAGCTGCTCCCACCTCAGCTCCCAAACAGTTGAAGTTTACTTCTTAAGATGTTGAGGTGAAACAGCAGTTCGGTTCACCCAATACACCTGGCTGCAAAACACAGCAGTTCAGCTGGTGCACCGCAAGCTGTTCAGCTGTCACCAACATGGGAACAACTGCTGCAAGGCAGATAAGACAGAGAGCTGAGGTTAGCAACCCCTTCAACCGAGTCATCACAAACTGCATGCCAACAGCCTTAAGGTAAGGTCTGTCCCACCTCCTCACTGCAGCCAACACGCCAACTGCCACAGAGCTTCCTGTGCCCCAACACAACCGCCATGGCTTCTGGATCAGCTCCTCTCTCTGTTACAGCTAATACTTAACCCATAGCCACCTTACAGCATCCAATGTCTAACAAAAACAGGGATATGGAAAAAACCACGCTGGCCATATCAGTAATAGCCCAGTTACGAGGGTGCCAAGACAGGATTTTGTAACTCATACTTCAAGCCTGCATTACCTCAGAGTTCTTGCATGACGTCTAGTAAAGCTCTTCTCTCTGCTCTTCTCAGCGTTCTTAGCACAAGACACATATGCAACTAGATGGAATTCAACAGCGTGTCAAGCAAAACCAAACCAACTCTTATTACTAGTAAAATGCAATCTCTTGTTTCTGATCTCTGTGGCTGCCAGGTGTATCAGACACTATGCAGTACCAATGGGTTTCCTCAGATACCACGAATACATACAGCCACACCAGGTGTCAGTAAGTTAAAATAATGCATGCCTAACACTGAGATACAGGTTAATACCTGCAGAATGATGCTGGTATCTAACTTCTGATTATTAAGAAATCTCATCCCATACACGTCTGTCGGCTGCTCTGTTAAGTAACACAACAGAAGTTCCTGAGATCAACATCTACCAGGGAAAACTAAACAAGCTACTAAGGAAAAGACAACAGACTAGCTGAGACTTCTTGGACAGCACACATAGCAAAAGCATTGAGCAAACTGGTGAAGAAATCAAAGAATGGGAAAAGAATGAAAGAAGCAGATCCACAATTGAGAATGTAATTACAGTAGGAAAACAAAATATATAAAAGGTATCCCAGAGAACAGACACTAAACGTCAAAGTAGTAGAAGCACTGAAGGAACTTTACAATGGCTAATTGTACCCTGAAGTCCCATCTAAAAGCAAGTATTCTAGATGAACATGGCATCTTTGCAAGGTAAAACTGGTACTGACATGGAAGATCTATTAGACAACAACATGAAGAGCAGTAAAATTGAGGAAAATTTGCAGAAGAACAAAATATAGCATATCTGATCTGTTCAAAAATCACTGGAAAAAATATCAGCAAATTGGAACAAAATATACACAAAGACAAGAGGAAGTACCAGATTCCTGTCTAACGGCAGTATTTGTAGAAGTGTAACAGAAAGGACATCCTGATGATCCAGATCACAGAAGACACAACAATAAATGAGACCCCTGCTGAGAGTACTCAGAAAAAAACAACAAACCAATTAGGTTAGAGGGAACTTCTGAGCACAGAAAGGAGACTCAGATCAGTTTGAAGTTGTACCTGCCAGATATTTTCACCCTGAAACTGATGGATTAAAAGGAGGGGAGACAGGGAATTAAAATGAAGTATTGTTTTCTTGACTTTTATAAGGCAGACAGATTCATTCTTGAAGACCGCATTATAAAGAACCCCATATGACACTCCTGGTAACCACAATTACAAGTGATGTACGAATACTTTCATTGTGCTCTAAAAATAAGTTGAAAATAAAGCAACTCATTCCACAGTTCCTCGTGAGCATCAGTCTCTGACTTGAATCACTGCTGATTTGCATCAGGTTTTAAAACTGAGTGCTAGATAAGTTTAAGAGCGTGACACTGGATGAGAATTAAGCCCTTTAGTTCATGTAGATGACATCATATATCCGACATACGTTTGAACTAAGAGTTTTGCAATTTGCTTAGAAAACTCGCTGTAGAGGTAGCTTTGAGAAAAAGTACTGGTTTTGTCTTGGGAAGAAAGTGAAAGATTAAATGAAGAAATTAGCAAAACAATAAAGTAGAAAACTACAAGTAGAAGACTTAATCTGTATGAATTTTTACATCAGTACCAGTGTTAAAATGCAACCTTAATGAAACCTGCAACATGACAAATTGACAAAATCATGGACATCCAGGAAGCGTTTGAAAGCTGTTAATGTAGTTAAAATCCAAGTGAAAATTTACACAGGTGTTCTAGTAGAATTACTCTAATAACAGAGAGTAGATATAGAAAATGAAACCTAAGTCTGGAGCCTGGGGACAGTGCAGACGGCAGTTCTTTACAGCCCCGCCCGCACCCAATTTTACACTGGCCAGAAGGATTACAACACCAGGGACGCCAACAAAGAGAGATGACAGACTGACAGAGAAAGCCACATAGTGCAAGCAAGGTCCCTGTGACCAAGAGGCTGTCCACTGAAGAGACGACCTGACCGTAACAGCAGAACATCATAAACCTACGCTTAGCAGAACAAAGAGTAATTTTATAATACCCTCTTTATCTGTGAAGGTATTTCTTGATGAAAGAGAAGCTATTTTTATACTGAAGATTTAGGGGGGGGTGGGGGGGAGTGAAGTATGTCGAAGTTTCTTCTACCTGCTATAGGGCTCCTTCTTTCTAGATAGCACTGCAGAAATTACACCAAAAAAGCCAATCTCATGTGCATTCATAATAAAATGCAACAACATAATAAAAGGGAGAAAAAAAAAAACCTCCTCCAGGTGCAGCAAAGGAGATGGGCACAGCTCTACTCACAGTCTGAAAGGTTACAGGTTTTAATGCTTTAAATTTCTTACACTTGACAATATCATCACCCACTAATATCAGAAGTCAGCAGATATATTCAGTATGTATTATTAGGCATTCAAAGGGCTAAGCAGGGTTTTGAAGTCAGGTTTTTGTAAAGAGAAATGAGCCCAGTCATTATCATACTAGTGACTAGAGATGAATGGGAGTTGGTTTCTTGAACACCTATCTATAATATTCCTCTTCACAAAATCCCAAAATGATTAAAAACAATAATCTCATCTATCCCAACATGATCTGCCTAAACCTAAAGAGAATGTCAACGCCTGCTCACATCAGCAGAACTTTGAAGCTGATAACAATTCTTTGGAGAATAAACTGGAATCCTAAGACAATGAAGTTAATAAGAAAAGTTATGTTAACCATAATCACAAGTTAGTGCAAAGAGAGTTTGGCAGAGCAACAGCCATAAAAAAAAAAAATCTGAGGTCTGAAGAAATCCTCTTCCTGACCTTCTGAAATCCCTCAGACATTCAGAATTATCCATTTGCCATGGTTTTGCCAACTCTCAGTATTTGGTATTTTCTTCAAGCTCAAGCAATTGTAGATCTACAATTATCATCTTTCATTTGAACCTCAGCTTGAAAAGGCAAGCTTCCAGTTCTTCTTCTTGTGGAGGACAACAGAAAGCACTGAAGACTTAAAAACTCTCAAAACAAAACAAAAAACCCCAAACAGATCAGCATCCTTTAAAAATTATGTTATTTCAGAGTACTGTGAAACTGGGGCCCATGAGTACTTTCCCATTTGTTCACTTAGTCTGGAATTGCGTTTGCTGTATATTCTTGAGACAGCTTTGAAAGAAAGTCTCAAGACATCTTTTGCCAGTGACCCAACGTATTATTTATTTATTTTAAGCCACAAAAGAAGGGGGTGGAGAGCACAAGCATATGTGAAAGAACAATGAAACTACTAAGCCCTACACAGCTCTATTTTTATTTTAAAAGCTGAAACCGCCTCCCCAAGTATAAAATTTAGTATCACTTGTTATGCAAGTGCGTGCATGCCAAGCTCGTCACACGAAGGCAAACTTCGTATTTCAAAATAGCCTTATTGTTTTAAAGGAAACAAGTCTTGCACAAGATGATAATTTTGCTTCTGTAAGAAAAGCAGAAGTGTTGCCTTTGTGTTATCCCTTTCCCACCTCTGTTCCACATACATGAAACGAACACATCAACAGCTCGTGTAATTCCATCTACAGAAATACGAACACCCTCAAACATGAAGGGAGAGAAGGCTTTTTATCAAAGTGACATCCAAATTCCATTCTTTCCATGGTCTTGAGGGGACCCCTATCTAGCTATTGGTCAATCTTCATATAACACCTTTTCCCACCCGCTCATCCCATCAAACCTACCTGCGCTCTCTTTAGTGTCCAGTGATGGGGGGGGATGTAATAAAATCCTTCTTGAGCCCCTCAAGGCACATGCCTCCCTCTATTCCCAAGTAAGACAAAGCTGAATATTTTAACATTCCCCAAAATTACTGAATTCAGTTTTATACCAAGTATATTTGCAGACCTCAGGTCATCTTCTTCCCACGGAACTAGGAACGTTAAGGACTCTGGGTTTATCTTTTTTGGAGAAAAGGAGGCTGAGGGGTGACCTCATTGCTCTCTGCTGCTTCCTGAGGAGTGGACATGGGGAGGGAGGTGCTGATCTCTTCTCCCTGGCATCCAGGGACAGGATGTCTGGGAATGGCTCAAAGCTGCACCAGGGGACGTTCAGACTGGACATGAGGAAGCATTTCTTTACCGAGAGAGTGGTCAAACCCTGGAACAGGCTTCCTGGAGAGGTGGGCGATGCCTCAAGCCTGTCAGTGTTTAAGAGGCATTTGGACGATGCCCTTACTAACATGCTCTTAACTTCTGATCATCCCTGAAGTGGTCAGGCAGTTGGACTAGATGATCATTGTAGGTCCATTCCAGCTGAAATATTCTATTCTATTCCATAGCTGTGACTCCTTCATGTCCAGTTCTAACAATCTATATGCTGAAGACCAATCTGCTTCTGCTGTTTAGTTTTGAACTCTGAGACTTGTCAAAAGACTCTTTCGCATCACTTTGCAGAAAGAAGGAAGCAAGCATCATCTTACCTGCCTGCAGCCCTAAGCCAGCCTCTCTCGGCTGTTGCAGAGAGCAGTCAGCACAACCCCTGGCTTTCACAAGTCACACTTAACCGTAACTGAGGCAGACACCAGGACAGACAAAATTTTAACCTAACCTCTGTGAAATTTGAAGGAAGGATAATAAGCAGAATGCATTTGAAATTGCTATTGTCTTACACTATTGCACCGAAATGTGAGGAAGCTCTCTACACAGTTGGCCAGTGCTTATCCGCTCAACTGCAGCAACAGAAGCACACCAGCCTGCCACTTTCCAGGCATGACAGATTAAATACAAGAGAAGTAAAATGTACAGGTACAGGGAAAGGGGCACCAGTGCAATTAAACCTGCCAGAACTCACTTGTCAGGTGTTTTTTTTTGAATAACATATTTATGTTACCCCAGTCTTAACGCGGGTAATATTTATTCTCACAAGGGTACCGTAAAGGTTAGAAAATGACAGCACTAGCACAACTCGTTAAAATGCACAAAAAATCCTCCCAGTTACTCAAGACAAAGCAAACTGCAGGCTTCGTTTCATGCTGAGATTTGTGCCTTACAAACAGCATCTCCCAAACTGTAAGACATGCCTGCTGGGGAGGCAAAGAGCCAAGCTACGACGTGGCTGAAGGCCACTGCAGGTTTCTCCAGACCTGTTCTTTTAAACTCGTTTGGGGGTATTATCTGAAACAGCTCTCTCGAGAAAGTGCTCAATATTTCAAAAACCTTTGCCATATAAAACTTTTTAGTGTGAATAGCAATGCACGTCCTTTGGTACAAGCACCTAGAGATACACTTACGCTACAGTTACAGAAGTAGATGTGTACGGGTATCTGAATTAGCTCTACCCACAGCAGCACAGCACTTCGTAGGAGCTAATTCACTCCGACAGGACACTCGGGTAAATTTGCAGACTGTGGTCTATATGTACTATTGTACTATATGTACTACAGTAGATGCGCTTTTACAGCCAATATGCCTTCAGAAATGTAATTTACAAATTCAGATCAGTAAAACACACCATCTTCAAAAATATCCATCTCAATGAATCTCCATAAAATTATGGGAGCCCCATGAACAGCAATTAACATCAGGGCTGAAACAGATTATACCTGGCAAGACAAAGTTCCCTGAGCTTGAAAATGTTTTACAGAATCATTTAAACATACTCAGAGACAACTCTGTGTGCGCAGGCACTTAGTAGAGCTTAAAAAGTGATCAATAATATTTAAAAAATCCCACAGTTTCGCTTGGTGTTTTTTAGTTTCAAAGAGATGATGGAAACAAAGCCCAAAATACACATCATTAAATAAGGTTAGAATAATAATGAGATACTTCTAACAAAGTTTTACGAAAAGCAGTAACAATGTTGTACGGCAAAATATCTCTTAGAGTGAATAACCATTTTTCCTGGTGAATTTCCCCATTCCTGCCACTGTAAGAAGGGAGAAGGACAATGAAAATATACAGAAATTAACTACAAGGAACGCTTCAGAGCACGTCATCTGCATTTGCTCACTGTTTTTTCTTTTAGCATGGGGTTCATCCTCCTGTCTGTACCATATAAAATCCATTATGAGATTTTTCCAAAAGAGAAATAAGATTTTGCTCTCAGCTTCATACAAGTCTCATGTACTGAGACTAAAGCAAAGCACGAAGTGACTAACCGCACTAGAATAAAGGAACATCAGCTTTAAAGAAAAGAAAACCTTACCTTATCCTTCACTGAAAAGCCAAACTTGCAATCCGTTGTGTCTAAGCATCCTAAAATCTCATCTCTCCATACTAAATCCCAGAGACATTTTACAGGCCTCACATTTTTGTTCTAGTTTATTTTCCAAAGAAAGGCTTGCACCTCCTCCTGCACTACAGGAAATTTAGCAAGGCTTTATTCAAAGAGCTGCTAGAGATAATGACTCACATCGTAGACAGCTGCAAAGAAGTGCCTGTGGGTGAAAAGGGGAGTTAAAAATTATGTATCAAACTCCACCTACAGCGCCTCCACCTTCCTAGGTTGTTCCTTTAAAAATGCTGTGTTCTAATAAAGAGTAACAGGACCAGATTCCTTTTGCATTCTTCCTTTACAGAAAAAGTCCCAGAGCATAAAGAAAAGCCCAGTTCCCTAAACTTGTCTCAAAAAAGTATCTTTTGATCTTATAAAACAGATGGAAGTGTAAACATATGTGTTTTTTTTCATTTTCCTTGAGGCCATTTTTTGTGATTGTAAGGCAAAGGTAAATGGATGCTCTAACAGAGAACCTGCATACACCAGCCCCTAGATCTAAATTCTTCCTATGCTGTTTCACACTCCCAAAATATCTTAACAAGTTCTAAACTCCAGCAGGAAGAAAAAAAAAAATTCAATGACATCTGACTTTTGGAACAGAAAAGTTCAACACAAGAATTCCAGGCAGCAACCCTACCAATGAATACCACACATGCTAGTTGCGTTCAGAAACAGGCTTATCCAGCTTGACACAAACGGACAAGAGAGGCCACAATTTCAGAGACACTTTAAACGACCTAATTGAGCACTGCTGCTAGAAGCTGGCTCACCCCACCACTTGCTCCTGTCCCTGTGCTCTCCCCTCTTCCATCAACAAACATGTACCTCACACAACAGAGATGAAAGATGGGGAAGTGAACCTGGCTTGAACTTGGGTTAAGCCTGCCTTCCTTCCTCCCATCTAGGCTGTCATAAACCCAGTCTAGGTCCTTCATCCGGTTCACCGCAAAGCCTCATAAATGCTTGTGCTGGTTGGTGAAAGAGTTGGCGGAAGGTGGAATGAGCAGCTAAGGCAGAGGACGATGGGACTTGTTCCCACCACGCCACGTGCAGGTCTGGTGAGGCTCTTGGACAGAACTGCTTCGGTCTCTCGCTACTGCCCTGAAGAGTCCCACTGCTGCCACCCCCTTTTGTGTCAGATGGGACAAGGTGAGCCATTTCACAGGACCAAACTGAAGACTGTTAGCTATTTTTGCCGTGTTTTCTTCTCAGCAGAGGAAAGAATTATATGAGCAAGAATCAGCTGTACTGATTTAGCAAGTGTAAATTGTCATCCTACCCTCAGAAAGCTTGGCTCACCACCGAGGCTGTCAGCCCATCCACCAGCCATAGGTCACAAGAGGCCCCTGTGTCCTCAGCGACTGCAGGCAGACGCACGAATCCTGACATGAGAGCAGAATGATATTTGATGAAAGTAAAAGGCAGAAAGCAAAGGAAATGTATAATTAGTCTGTGGAATTCACTGTGGTTAGGGAATTAGCCAGGTTCAAAGGGGACCAAGCTGGTCATGTGCATAATAGGAGTAGTCAGCTAATTACATCAAAAACTTTGGAATCCTCTTAACTGAAGTCTGATGTTAATCTTTAGCTATTGAGGTAAAACTGAAACTTAGGAGAAGCACATTATTTTCTTGCTAATATAGGTTGAATTAGGTGGTAAAGATTACTATGAAGGCCAGACTTCCAACAGCCTCAGATTAAAAAATCCTGAATTCAGACTTAAAAGGAAATTTAACTCAGGACAGTCTGCTAAATCTGAGGTTTCCAGTGCAAAATAAAGAGCTGGCTATCTTTCCTCTTCAGTGATTCAGTGATCCTTATTCTGCAGCCTGCACTAGGAAAGAAAATAATACCGTCACAGGCAGGGAGGAAGGTTATTTTTCCAGCTATTTCACCCCCTCCCGTATGAAGTCTTTACCAAGAGCACACAGGTTTCATGGTGATTCCTCCTCTTTTTCAGCACCATTCAAACCCGCCCCACAGTCTGAGAAACAATATCATACGTTAAAGAGCACTAAGAAACAAGAAAGAAGAAAACATAACCCTGAAAATCACTTATTCCACGGATGGTAATTCTACCAGTCCAATTTCAGCACAGCACACAGCTGCTGTTGGCGAGCCTCATTTATGTGTTTCAGAGAGAATGTCTTTTGCTTTGTGCAGATGGAAACAACATGAAGTTTGCTACTGAAGAAAGCCATTTTGCAAACGCCCCAAAGCACACTGTGTGTTAGTGGGAATGGGAAACGGTAACCAGACCAGAAGAGTAAAAGCATTATGGATTGCCCCATATCCTATAATGTCTCAAAGTGCAAAGTGTTGTCACATGGTTTCTAATGGACAGACACGTTTCCCAGCTTCCATCCTAAAAGCATCTGTACTCACGAGGCCCAGAGATTTACAGGCAGCTGAGCTGCCATAATCCACATTGCTAGAACAGACCTAAGGGACAAGCAACATGCTGTGCTGGAGCTCACGTCCCAGCTAGTGCTTTCCAGGACAGCTGAGATCGCTATGAACACCCACCTTAAAAGCAACAGAAACCGACTTCCAAAAAGAGAGCGGTCTGATAGTCTCTCTTACGTAAGTATCTACCTTTGCAAAACTGTAGTTCTTTCGGATGATGAAGTCACATGAAACCAGTAAACGAAGACCTCCTCACCTAATAAAATTTATCGTTAGAAATTTACATGGCAGATCCCAAATAACTCTAACTTCCGCTGAGGCAGCTAGAACACTAGTCTTTAAATGTGTCTCTCTGAAACCACATACATCATGCCAAGTGCAACAGCAAACACCCTGCAAAAGAAGCAACTGTATTCCACATCGTGTTATCCTCAGTGTTACCAAAATAAACTGAGAAAGTGTCAGTTGATGAAAGCAAACATATCAGTAAAGCCAGTGATGTTATCCCTATTTCCAACAACTAAAGGCTAGATCTTCAGCTATTTCAGAAAAAAACCCACATACTGATTGTCTCAGAATTCAATGTAAATTTCTAACTAGAAATGTGTATTTTCGCAGTACCAACTTGAGAGAGTAATGTCTTGTCATAACCAGCCACAGAAAGTTTGTATAGAACAGAGTCAAGCACAAAACGTAGGCAAAATAAAGGAACTAAAACACTACTCAGTAACTTCCACCCTCACCTCAGTATCTTCAGCTCTTTGGGGCTGTGTCGGGTATATCAGAACAGCTACTCACTCCTGTTCTTTGTCATCCACATCATATCACTGCTATGGTGAGTCCTCCTGCTGTCTCATTTATGGGGACACTCCCAGCACCAAACAGCCGGCCTTAACACGAGTGAATTTACGCAACAATGAACAGTGCTCTCGCAGACCCTCTCTCCTTAGGCTGATCCATTACTCTCCCCTTCAACCCACTCCCAGCTGATACACTAAATATATTTTCAGTTAAGAAAACAAAAAAAAAAGCAATTCTTTTCCTTCCACAGCATGGTCTCCTCTGTGTAGGACAGTCTCAGTCAAAAGATAAACAGTGCTGAAACTGTTAATCAGACTGGACACACCATTCCTCAGCGTTAAACAAAACACAATATTATTCTACAGGAGCACGGTGTAAGCTGAATCATTAGCATGTGAAATAAGATAAAACATTCAAGACAACCAGTGGAGACAAGTGACTAGTATGTTAGGGATGATCAAGTTCCAAATGCTAAATACTAGGACTAATGACAGAAGAATACAGCAAAGAATGATGAATTATTTACATTGTACAATACGTAACAACATCTTTTAACAACACATAACAACATCTTTTAAATCTTGACTTCCAACAACCACAGAGGACACAGACGGAGACATAAACTAAAAATTCACAAAACAAATGACTGACATTTCTATTACGTTTAGATTTTAAGGAAAGCAGCGGAAGGAAAAGTTTCTCACTATTTACCCCAAGTACAGAAGACAGCAAGTTCTGTGCAAAAGCACTACCATTACGAGACTTGAACGACTGACCTCTACAACAGGAGGGGAACTTGGCAACAAGGGTTGGGTTTCATGAATTATATTCCCCAGAGATTACTGTGTCAACAATTGAATGAAAAATGCAAGCTATGCAAACACCTCAGAGAAGGCAGCTGGCCTCTATTGTTTCCAATGAGTAGCAGTCAGCGACACCCTATAGGTTAGACAATGACATGCAGCCACGTCCTTTGCTGGTGCTGGCCAACCCCACTCACATCAGCCACGTAAACCTCTAAATAGCAGGCACACTATTAAAGGCCACAAACCTTTAAAGTCATTAGTAGGTAGAAGGCCAAAACTGTTAGACAACACAAACATTAATCAATCATCGTTCCCCGCCCCGAGCTGATATGTAAATGTCTATCTCCATTTTTTCCTCCTTGAAATACTTCATTTCATTATTTTCTTTCCTCCATGAAAATTGAAAAGTTTCTGATCTCCTGGGTCAGTGTGCTCTCTTCACCACTACCCTTGGTGAGCTAGTCCTTAACTAATGCTACTGAAGGATGTGGCAACACGGCTATGTAAAGTTCTCCACCCACCAGAAAAGGAGATGCGTATCATGTGCTTATTGCCCAGAAACAAAATTTCATTTATTACTCCTAAGAAATGCTACATTACTCTTCACCCAACCGGATGAGGTAGGTCTGAACTTCTATCTGTCTGAGCACCCCCTTCCTAAGGGCCTTCTCCCAGAAACTCAGGAGACTTATACTTCCGAACAGAACTTATCCCTGATCTGATATTTTTATCTTCTGATGCAGACATGGCTTCAGCTTCAAGACGGCATGCATTTGCTATCCACCAGTTAGTTTCCAAGACTGCAGTTTAATTAAATTGCCGTTCTACACTGAGAGTGGTCAGGAGCCATAAGCTGCCAAAAGTTCCCGGAAACCAAAATTTGTGGGTGCCACAGGAAGTCTAATTAATTAAAAAGGAATTACTACTGAACAACTGAGAGTACAACACTGAATACCACACCAGTGAAAATAAGCATAACCCAGCCCGGCAGCATCTCGATTAGGATTGTCCTTTTCGGAGACCCACATCTCGGACCTGCCTCGCTTTCCAGTCCCCCTCCAGCCTCAGCAGACAGCAGCTGACTCCAATCCTCTACACGAAGCCACATTTCCAGCACGGCACAAGGCCTAAACTGAACACAGTACAGGCTCTGATGGCGTCTGGCACCCGTTAACTGATGCTATCAATATAAATGAGAAATTCCTTATGCAAATGAGTGACTGATTCAGTCTCCAGCTGCCCTTGCATTGCACCAGACAGCCGCACTGCAAGGCCGCACGGCCAGGGGCAACTGCTGACTGTGGTGGAACCGGTGCTGGTACCGTGCGGCCGTGATGGGGAGCTGTCACCAAAACCTGGCAACTGGCCCGTGCCGACCGAAGAGAGAGGCTGGGACGCAAAGTGTAGCACTACAAGAGGAACTCTCTTATTCGTGCACGTGATTTGACCAATCGCTACTTAACACACACACAGAGGCTGCTGTTTCGCAAAGGAGCTCTAACGCTGTGCCGCCACCTCCCATCTGCTGCTTTCCTGGTGTAGGCACCAGAAGCTCGGCCAGGCGGGACGCCCCAGACCGCTGCTGCTCCTGCCACATCCACACGCGACCGCTTCTGGCAAACCACAGCTCCCGAGACCTTCTGTTTTAACCACAGCTCTTTGCCTTTTATTATAAAAATGCATCAAAAACTATATCAAACGTGTTATTACATTCGCGAAGGAGTTAAAAAAGGGCCAAACTTCCTGTGCAACCTCTGTGCATCTGCAAATACACGGTCACACGTGCTTTTGCCCCCCACAGCTGCAACTCCTGCACCTTCGCACGCAACGTGTGCCCGCGTTTTTTATTTCATCCTAGTTTTTTTTATGCAGTGTTTGGCCTTGTTCTGAAGGCTGACTGACCGATTTCCTCACAGACTTTTCTCAGGCTCCGATTTCCAGGGTATTGGGCTACTTCACAAGCATTAATCCTGCCCCTGCAACACCAATGGAAACCGAGGGCTGGCGTTTTTCCACATTTACCTATCCGAGACAGTGAAAAGAAAACAGAAGACGACAAAACCTCATACCGTAATTTTCTGTGCTGCTTCTCTGCCCTTGAGGCTGTTTCTCTCACTTTTCCCCCCTCACTCCTCTGACTGTCCAGTGTTTTTGCCCTTTCTTAAATACGCTTTCCCAGCGGTGCTGCCGGCGCCGCTGACGGGCTCGGCCCTGCCCTGCGGCGGCTGCGGAACCGGCTAGAACCGGCCGGAGCCGGCCCTGCCCGGCACCAGGCAGCCCCGCGCTCCCCTCGCAGGGGTCCCCGCAGCGCTGCTGCCAGCACTGGACACGGACACCCCACATGCTGACACACTCAGCATCCAGTTTTTGAAGAGTACTTAGTATTCCACAGCATTTTCCGAGTATATCAATGTCGCTTCTGCAGGCAGGTGTAAGCTGATTCCGTACTCCGAGCCATACAGATATGAACTATAGTTTGCATCAGCTCTGGCACTTGACAGACAACACCAGGAGCTGACTCAGTCAACTAAACTCAATAAAAAACAGTCTTCTCCCCATCTGCCACCCAAAGAAAGGGCGGACCACTTTCTGCTGGGTTCGTGAACTAAGCTGGCTCAGCACGTGGCCCAAGAAGAACTCGCTGCAGGAACTGGCACGGCCGGCTCATCTGGGGCCCGTGGTGAGTGGAGGGAGAGCGGGCAGAGACTTCGGTTGTTCCCGAGATGGAGAGCTGCAGGGTGGAGGCGCATTCTCGCTTCTCACCACCATCCTGCTCAGAAACAGCGGATTCCAGGAGACTGGAGGTTCACCTCCTGAAGACAGCGCTTACAGACACAAGGCCACAGACATGAAATCCCATTTCCTCTCCATCTCACAACAGGATTTTAGGTGCTAAGTACTCACCCTTATCGCAATCACATCCAAAAAACATGTATAAAATTGACAGGGTTAAGTGAACTCGTGCCATTAGAGGAGCCAACTGGGCCATGCTTTAGGATGTTCAGAAAAGGCATGTCTTTCACCAAATGACTTCATCCAGCTGAGACAGAAGAGATCCCACCCACAGCCTGTCCCAATCAGTCACCACCACATCCCGACTGGGAGCAGCTACCCCAACACCTCGCCACCTGCCCCGCTCACGGGTCCTCTCCTGTCCCTGCTCCTGAGCCTGCTCCTGTCCGAACGAGCAGCCTGAGCTGCCCTGGCAGGAGCGGGCAGGCTGCAGCAAAGCAAGCCCTCCGACTGCAACGGGTCGGCTGGCAGTCACACACAGCCAGTTTGGCTGGCAGCTCCGCAGGAGCCATAGGCTTCGCTGGGGGGGAGCAGAAGCAATGCCAGGAAAGCAAACCTCTTCAGCTGGTATCACGCTAACAGCACTCAAAACACCCGTTCTCCACAGCTGCGTTAGGACAGCAGTTACAGGATGAAGTAAGTGAAATCTTGAAATGCAGAAGGCACCTTAGTAACAGAAATATCACCTTTAGTAACAGAAACACACTTAACAGCAACATTTTGTACGCCAGAACAGGAGGAAAAAAACAAATCAAGCCAAGAAAATTCTTCCTTATTTTAGGGATGATGGGAAAGTTGCCATGAGTCATCACCTAAGATTAAGTTCTTAGTTACAAAGATGGTTATTTGTCATGTGTTTATTAAGATGGATTTAAGAAAAGCTTGTGTGTACAGGGGTTGCCTGTCAAAGCTCTGCAGCTACATCTGTAAAAGAGAAGGCAGCTCCTTTCAAATAAGGCAAAGGGAGGCTGCAGACATGAATTACCAAAGAGAACAGCTTCAAGAACACTAATCAAAAATCGCTGAGAGGGGGAGTTCAGTTTTGTTCTTGTGTGCTATTACTCATTGTTGCAATGAGGTTTTGATGAGATTCACCATCACGCTTTCCATCTTATCAAACCGCTCCTTCTGGCAAAGAAGGTACCAGGGAACACAGTGAAGTGCAGGGCTAATCCAAGCCATTTCCCCACAAGATAGTTTCACATCAGTCTGCAGTGTCCCACTCAGTAAATATTTACACATCTCCTCAGACATACAACTAACTGCTAAAATTAAGAAGTGATCTTTTAAAATGGTTAGTTTTCCAACTCTGGTCACATAGGTCAACATTCTCTCTCAAATACAGGATTCCTGAATAAGCCCCGTTCTTCATTTTATTTCTACTCTGTAGATATTTATAAAATTCATATAAATTTATCAAACATTCACAGGCAACACAGCATGTTAAAAGTCACACAGTTTGCTGTGTTAATAATGGGCACTGGGTAGAGATATAAGCGACTGAGCAGCATTTTAACTGTAGCCAAACTACGAGGCAGAGAAAGGAGAAGGAAGCCCTGTCACGCTAAGCCAGCCGTAACACAATCAAACGTACAGTCACTGCAGAAATACCCGACTGCTCTATCTGCTCAACGAACTCATGAAGAAAAGGACCTGCGGGTCCTGGCGGACACCGAGCTGACCAACATGCCCTTGCCACAAAGGCTAATGGTATCCTGGGCTGCATCAGGCAGAGCGTTGCCAGCAGGTCGATGGAGGTGATCCTCCTTCTCTGCTTAGCACTGGCGAGGCCACATAAGGAGTTCTGTGTCCAGCACTGGGCTCCTCAGTACAAGAGAGACATGGACATAGCGGAGAGAGTCCAACAAAGGGCCACAAAGATGATTAAGGGACTCCCTTGTACAAGGACAGAGATAGATCTGATGGGAAGGGATGAAGCCGAGGGAGCGGGATTCTTCTCACTGTTGGCCTGAGACAGGACCAGACGCAACAGGCACAAACGGAAACATGTGAAATCCCATCTGAACACAAGAAATCTCTTTTCTACTGTGAGGGTGGTCAAACTCTGGAACAGGCTGGCCAGAGGCTGCAGAGCCTCAGCCTATGTTCATACTCAAACCCAAACTGTTCGCAATCCTGCGCAACCTGTTCTGGCTGACGCTCCTTGAGCAGGGGTTGGACTGGAGACTGCCAGGGACTCCTCCGACCTCAGCTGTTCTGTGATTCTCTACTAAGACTGAACAGAAAGGTTTAGTGGCCTCTCATGTCACAGAGCTCAATTTTGCACCTCAGAATTGAGAAACATCTCACAGCACTGCTAGAAACTCCAATTTTTAAGAGAAATGCACCCCTCTGTTCAGGGGCCCTACTGAATGACAAAGCCATTAACTATAGGATTACTCTGTACTATTGAACTAGAATCAGCTCCTGAAAAACGACCTTGGTCTTGGGTTTCTATTTCAAAATACAAGTTAGGGGAAACAAACTTCTAATTTAAATCTAAAACTTTTCAAAAATATATGAAAATTATTAAAATCCAGATATGCTGGAAGTTATGCATTAAATCTGTGCTCATTTCTATGGTAAAGTATACAAGTACAGATAAAAGATATTTGATGTTACCAGACTACCATTTTTATCTTCCAACCATCTGTAAACACCAATGCAACACTTTAATACCACCACAACCTTAAAAAAACGTTATGTTTAATTGCATTATATTATTTATTGATCTATTTCTGCATCAATTTATTCACATTTATTTTCCATTAGAGTATTATATATTTATTCACAAAATAATGGTTCTAGAGCAGCACTCCCATGTATTTACTTCAAAGCTCTTTACAAAGGAGCCCAAAACTGCAATCCTCTTCACACTGTTTGGAAGAGTAAGGAAGAGAAAAGGAGAGCCAAACCTCGGTCACCCACCCAGGGTCTTTTACTTTTGCCACACAGCTGAAAATTTAGTACTACACTTCCTGATAGGTATTATTGAAATATCTTCTAATTTACCTTCTATTCATAAAACAGTTCAAGGACATTTTATTTACTTCTCAGAACAAGAACACCAGCATCTTGGGTTTCTGTAGCCCAGAAAACAGAAATCTGATAGAACTGCCGCTTCGTAGAAAAGTAATCAACATCAAATCCAGGATAGCTTTACTTCAGCTAGGGTAGGGAAAAGAAAAAGGAAACAGAGTGGATTTTTGTCCTAATTTTGCCTCACCCACTCCTTAGGTATGACTGTTGTACCCAATCACGAGGGCTACATGGAGGCACACACTCGCACACTCTCTGCGGTTCTAATAAGCCTACTAAAAAAGGGAACTGAAAGTTAACATCTGTCCCTAACTCACCCGACGATGATTCCACAGCAGAGCCCTAAGAATACAGAAAAGACTGTTTCTTGGCAGTGTGTCCAAAGTAAAGCTTCAGGCTGCGAGCGCACATCACTTTCCTCCTAAAACGTGGACAGAGGTAGCCAGGTGGATGCTTTTTCTTCTCTCAGGTAGCATTGGCAGGCATGAAACAAAATTGCATGCCACTATATTCAAGCTCCTTGAGATATTATTTTAAAATTATTTCAAAAATGGAGCTCACAAGTTAGGACAGGCTGAGATGCATTTATATCCTGCTTTTTATGGCCACAAAGAGTGACTGGGATTCATGAAACTTTCCAGATAAATTCATCTTGACTGAAATCTATTCTCTGCAAATATTAAACCTGCATCAGGACTTCCATCAGGGGAAGTGAGGAGGGAAACAACTCAGTTCTTTAGTTCACTGACAGTGACAATGCATGTAGAATCCGTTTTCTTTTAATGTGCATCAGAAGCACTTCGAGCAATAGAAACTACACTGGCCAGCAGCAAAATTGGGGAAAAAAGAAAAAAAAAAAAAGGACAAAAACTAAGCACCAAGTTATACCTGCTCCTGTTACTCACAGAGAAGTTGGCAAAAACCAGCTAGTACTAAAGCAGTTACTTTTGGAAGTGTCTGCTCTCCTCTGTACTTTCTTCTCTCCAGGTTTGCCTACACTGCAATGGCTCACGCCGCCCATAGCTTTCTGCAGATCTCCGCCTCAGCAGCTCCTGTGCCTTTACCGCAGTCACAGCCTCCAGCCAAACCATCACCCCAGGGGCTGGCTGCCCCCCCAGTCCTGCTCACCTGACTCCAGAGCTGGGGAGAAGGCATTCGCCCCCTCGCCGCAGGCAGGGTGCTTCGAGCCCACCGCAGAGCAGGCAGGGGACAGGAACGGCTGCCTCACCGAGGGGCACCTGCTGACTAGTCAGCGTGGCGTCAGACTGTCCTGAATTGACCATTTGAGGAGAATACCTCAAGAGACACTGCCTCCCACTAACGGGATCAGCTCACCTCTCCACCCACAGCTATCGCTACACCAGTCACCGCACACAGCTGATGATGGAGTGGGTCCCTGACGTCAGGCAGCTGTGGTCCTCCTGTCCATCCTACTGCAGCCAGGTGATGTGCCACATCCATGAGCTACCAAGCTGCTTTAATCATATGCTCATTTTCAGCCAAACCATCCCCCTGAACTGACATGCAGTCCTGCTCACCCTTCTGCAAGCAAGATCCACACCGTCAGGGCATGGCAAGCGGGAAGCAGGACCACAGCAGTCACTACTTAAGTCAGCTTAAACTGCCACAAGTTTGCACCTACTGGAGCAAGAGCCAGTCCTCTTGGAAGTGACAAAAAACCCTGTTTAACTGCATCAACATGTGTTGCTCATCAGCATCACTCTTGAACTCGTTATCACTAGTACTGACCACACATGCACACCTGGCTGCTCCAATTTAACAGCAACACAGAACTGCTGCGGTAAGGGCTAGGTTTTATGAAAAACGCTTCTAGCAATTTCACTAGTTTTAACATGGTTATGTAGTGTCAGAATGTCCTCACATCTTACATCAATAAAAAAATAACTGTTTTGCTACCAAGACGAGCAAAATGTTCTTCCAAGTTTTCTCAGGGCAAAAAGCATTGTTTGCAGCACTTGTATTCCCTATTTCACTGGTCTTACCTTCCGTAAAACTTGGAGCATATTCTTAACCATAAATTATTATTTTATTTATGTATTTATTCTTACCAGCTAGGTGAAGATTTGGACAACTGCAAGAGGGGCAAGTAGGCAATTGGGATAAAAGGTAAAGCTGCAGGAAGAGAGTACAGTCTGGGGCCAGCACAAGGGCCCTCACATCACCTTCCCCACCATTTGGGTTTGCTGCTGCTCCAGCTGTCCCCTCCTGGGGACATCCACGCCAGCGCTGCCTGTGCTGGCAGGCACCAGCGTGGCTCAGACAACCACCCTGGGCTCCCTCACCTGCCACAGTCTGCACGTGGCTCCCAGCACTTGGGTTAGTCTCTGACAATTCATGACAGGTTACTACACCTTATTGTCGCTCAAGGAGACACTCAAACCTCAAAACTGGTTTTGTTTTTCACTTATATAAATTATTGCTTCAATCGTACTTCCTGTAAAAGCAAAAAAATCGCTGTGGTGTCCTTAAATGTGCAAAAATCCCATGTACTGGACTAATACAGAAGAGAAAGATCATCCATGACCCTAAGAGGGGACAACCCAAGCATGAGATGAGATACAACACAAACAGATGGGTGAATACAAGGAAACAACAAACAGCACCAGACAGCATGATGGGATATATATCAGCACCGGTCCCTTTGGCTATTAGCTAGGCATTTGCAAGCTTCACCGCCAAAACAAAGTTTTATGATGTCCAACAGAGCTGAAGTGCAGTAAGCAAAACCTTGTTTAAAAATTTAAAGGATTATTGAGAGAGCCAGACCTCATGAAGCAATCACTGACAGTAGCTAACAACCTCAGATGACTGAGAGCAGTAGTTTCAAAGAAAGTAGGGTGACATGGTCAAAGCCACAAGTTAGGGAAATTGGTCTCTCTGCAGTGAACGAATCATGTACACCAACCCAAGCAAGAAAAACAGGATGTGGAAGTAATTGAGATGTGCGATGGTGACAGGCAAGGAGGGCTCCAACTTACTAACTTTACTGAAGAAATCTGCAAACCTCAGAGACTGGACGTGCGGTCACAAGCAATGCAGGCATGCAACACAGGCAGTGATGCTGCTGTGAACAGAGAAACATGAGGCAGCACAAGGCTCAAGTCCAGGGGAGAGATCAAAAGGTTTAGGTAAGTTTGAGCTGAAGGCCAGACATCCACGAGAGATCCAGATCAAAATCCTGGCATGTATCTTGAACATGAGAGGCATGACCTCCACCAGCGTTTAGACTTACATGTTATCAGCACAGACATGGCTGAATTTGTAGTTGCAGATGGGAAAATGAATATGGGAAAAGGGAAAAGTCCAGGAAACTGACATGCCCAGAAACAGATTCTTGTGTTTCACCAGCTGGTAGGAATATAATGAATTAATAGCTCTATATGCAAAAAATAAGCTATTCGGCAGCAATACCTCTTCCTAGCCATGACCCTAGTCTTGCGGCCCGCTCACTGCCTTCCTGCGAAACTTCATCCAGCTCTCTGTTTCTTAGGGCCTCCTTCATACCTCAGGGAAGTGGAGGAAAGACTACCCTGGAAAAGGACAGGATGGGAAATCAAAAGTCACAGAGCCCTCAGCTGGTCATGCATGCTTCAGAGCAAAATGCCCGGAAAGGTCAGTTAGCATCAAGGAGAGCAGCATGGAAGGAGGGAATCCCCAACCATCCCACTGTCCTAAAGGTCTAATCATACCTCCGTACGAGCAGTGTTACCACCCCGTTTGGTGTCAAGAGCTGTGGATCCTTCACATTCATACGGCATTTCACCTCACTAGTTCTGTTCACGATGTTCTGAATCGCACAGGGAGAGGTACCAAGCACCTTAAGGATACACGTGCTGTTATCGATAACGTTTGACTTCACTAAGCTGCAGGGTTTAATGGGAAGGCTTAAACAAAACTTTAGAAGTTAATGATTGAGCAGCACCTTTATTTTGCAACATAAGGTTTTCCCTCACAAGATGCTTTAGTATCTTCTTTTAGGGCAGTAATTTCTGCCTTCCTTTTACTCAGCCCCACAGAGTCGCATATGATTATGAGACTAGTGGGATTTTTTAAAAACAAAATGCCTACCCTCGTATAGTTTCTTTAATAAAATTTGGTTTCACTACTTCTTCAAAAAACAGGAAAATTTTCCTTTTTGAAAGGAAAAAGAAATATCGAATTGCAATAGATTATTCTGAATTTACAGGAGTGAATTTTCACTGGCACTTCAGCGAAAAGCTGACGGACCAGTAAAACATGTTCAGCTCATTTGGGAGGTCTGCAGAGGTTTAGGAGAAAGAGACACCAACATAACATAAGCACTAATTCTCATTAAACAAAAATTGAAAACAGAGTAAGAGTAATTTGAAATCTAAAGTGCCAGGCATCCTTAAATGTATATGCACAATCCCAGGCCTGAAAATTTGGGACAGAAAGAAATACTTCACAGACAAAAGGAAAACTCCACAAAAGAAAGCTTCTCCAAGTCTGATAGACAGCTCTGCTAGCATCGCACTTGCAAACTATGGGTAAGCCAGCTGGACTTCTGTAATAAAATACCACCTATGGCTGCTATATGCTTTCCATAACTACAAGATGAAAACATAGTTATAGGCTCACACTCTTGAGCAGAGTAGCAATGTTTATATTCATTTATCAGAAGAGAAACAATACATTTATGCTGGGACTGTTGATTAGTTCAAATTAAGTAGAAATAAATACACAATGCATCCTGGGAAATTGTCAGATATGGACAATCTCTCAACTACAAGATATGAGACATTACTAAGCTTAGGAGGAAAAATTAAAATAAATAAAAAGTAGAAGCTGTTGCTCATTTCGATCCATTCCACTTAATGATTTAATGTGAACAGTAGAAGAGGAAGAAAATCAGAAGTTCTGCCTCAAATCTTAAAGACCAAAAGGTCTTCCTTTTTAGATTTTCTCCACATGCTCCTTTTTCTTTTAAGGATGTCAGATTCAGGTGAACTAGTAGATCATAGTAGGTACAAGGCAGGTGGAAAATCTGAGTGGCTGAATACAGTATATCTGTACACAGAAACTTTTCTACTGAGCAATTATCTGATGAAAATTATTTTTCACTATGACATTATAAACTTCAGGAATTATTACTAAGTCCTCTTACTCATTAGCAAGGCCATATACTGCAATAAGCAGTATTTCTCCATTTACAGCTACTGAAATATATACCCAGTGCATCCTGAAGAACATAATATGTATAAATGGATAAAACCCTGCTGATTTTGGTGAAAAACATGAAAGCCTGGTTTCCTCGAAAGCCATCTAAGTACAAGTTTGTGGTAAAAGCTGAGGAAATTCTCTGGTGCCCTCTGCTGCCAGCTACCAAAAGTGAACTAGACCTGACAGCTGGTTCCTCACATGCACCCTGAGAGAAGCCTCCCTGCGTAATATTAAAGCCACTGCACCGATTTAATGAATATACTGATACACCTTATGCCAACACTTGGCAGCCCAGCCTGTGTGAGGCACAATCAACATTAAGGTTTCATAAACATCTATTATCGAACGCACTTCTTCGGAGCAGGCTTTAATCTCTTCTGATAACATCACCCTCTACTATCCACTAGTCATACATTTTGGACAAGCCTTTGTTTAGCTGCCCCTTCAAATGCTTTCTTGAAGTAGAGCCCAAAACATTTTCCGCGACCATAGTCTAAGATCACATGCCGGGAGCCCCGGGCTGGCCCTGCCATCACCCACTGCTCCTCTGACCAGGTCGTGGGTCCCCGTCCCCTTCTGTCGCGCCAGTGAGACCAGGGTGTAAACCCAGCCACCCTATGAAGAGCTGCAGGGCAAGTGCCAGAGCAAGGTCCAACTACCATGCAGCGATGAAATGAGCCGCTGGAGCAGACAGGCAGGGACTTGGGCTTTCTGTTGCTCACAAATACACAGACTGCAGCGTCTTTACCCTTCTTCAGCACCACCACTGATAACGTCTTGAGGAAAACTGCTAAACAACAGTGAAGGGTCCGCCCCAGGACTACCCGATACCACAGTTACTTGTGCATATATCTTGCAAATCTCTCAGGAGACGCTTAACAAAACAAGAAATTGCAAGGGGACTTCCCGAACAGTAGGAGCGAGAAGGAAGGAGACAGCTCTGGTCTTCTGATTACTGAGGCTGTGTATTGCATATACTGAGGACATACTACCACTGACATCTTCTGCTTTCAGAAAGCAACAACCCCTGCCTACGTTTGCCCCATTTCTCCTCCTTTCCAGGCAGGCAAGTGCACCTGCTTTAGACACAACACTGAACGAGTTCATTTCAACATTTGCCCAAGGCTGCCCTGACTGCCTTGTAGTTTTTATTTAAGCATACTAATTTAATAGGTAAAGCACAAGCTGTGTGTGCTAGATGAAGTTAAGTAGTGCAGATGCTGCCTTGTCAAGATACTGCTTTCTTCAGGACATCCTCATGATCTAGTATTTTACCGTCAGCCTCTGAACTGTCGGAGTTTGTTCTGTTTTGTTTTAACTCCTTTGCCTTCCAAAGTACAGCTTGGTTTAGATTTAATGAAGCTCTCAATTGGTTTCTTTCTCTTTCCCCTACTCTGTAAATAACATGTTCATTTCTACTATACTAGAAAAATGTTCATTTTTTCATTGCAAATCGAGCTGTAATTTAGAATATATTGCCAGCAAACCTTCCCCCTCCAATGCAATACTATAACTAACAGCCACATGTTGAATCATTCATCTTTTAAAACAAAGTAAAAACAGCGGTGATAGGAACTCATCATGGTTTCATCCCAATGCCTACCAGAGCACTCGTTCAGGTTCACAAGAATAAAAAGTCTTATCTGATTCTTATTTTTGTTGAAGTACCGTAACGCATCAAGATTTTCTAGTGAAATTCAACTTGGATTGCCCGGTGCTCCCTCGAAACATAGCAAGTGCATGGCAAATGAGAAAATTAAATAGTTGCGGTGTGCACAAAAGCAGAGGTCGAGAGCAAGCATACTACTACACTTTTATTGGTCAATGGCATTGCACAAAACTCAAAAGGTGGACAGTTTGTATTGCTTTGAAGATGCCATTTCTCAAAGCTTTAAACCAGCAGAAAAGTGGTTTTCTATATTTTTTTTCCTCCAACTAGAAAAAGGCAAAAGAAACACAGTATGAACTCTATCCTACTTGAGCAACTGCCATCTCATCGAGCGGCTTTGTTGAATTTGGTCATCTGAGAGGTTTGCAATACAGAACTCTCGAGCTTTGCTCTACCTCCAGGAGTTCCCTGAGACAAGATATATGCAGTACTTTCACTCTGGCATATATACCATTTTGCACTACTGAAACATTTCTTAAAAAACTACTTCTATGCATCTAGCTAATGTAACATTTTATTGGGTAAGATTTTTGACTAATGGCTGATGTCAAAACCCATTTTGTTAGGCCCATCACAAAAACAATGTAAAGAGTTTGAGTTTTGCCTGTTTTTACTTACAGTAAATAATTTTAGAGGAACAGAAGTTACAGATAAAACGCCATCCAAAATGGATAAAACGCCTTCCTTGTTGAGCTGTGTGTTAAGGAGCCAGCAGAGGGAGCGTTCCTGCTCACTGGGACAGCTCTTGCGCAGCACTGCAGGGGCGGTTCACTGTCAGCCAGGTTATTTTAAAAAACTGTTTGGTTCATTTTTGAGAGATGCTCACTTCAGTTAATCTGTCAGTGCTTGACAAAGGAGATATCAGTACGAGGAGAACTGGCTGGTTTTAAAACCCAGTTCCAAGGTAGCACGCTCGCTAGGGGGGATAGTTCCAGGGGTAGAGATTCTGTCACCAGAATTTTTCCGTTAGTTAAAACAGGATATACCATAACTCGAATTGGACTAGAAATAGTAATAGCGGACTTAAAAGAATAGCTAAAAGGTACATGTTTGCTGTCTTTGTCATCTGCAAGGCATATTCACAGTCACGTGCTCTCCTTCCATTGCCAATCCACAGTAACGAATACATATAAATTAAAGAATTAAGCCACATTTCAAGTAGCCTTGTTCTCAACAGGGGTACACAGTAGGATTTAAAATACCACCAGAAGCCTGGAGCCTGCATGACCTAGCACTAACACCACTACCACTAAATCACTGATCTTAGACACAGGAAATCAGATCACGGAAGAGGCTTGTGTCTTGGCTATGCCTTCCAGGCTGCAGGCTTTTCAGAAAAGAGCGGGTCAAAACAATAAACCCAGAGGCAACCCATAATGCGCTATCATGTCGTTAGAAGTGCAGCTTCCTGTTAATGAAAAACATCCAGAATTTTAACTGAAAAGCACTTTACCTTCTTCAACTTCCAGACAGCCAAAATTTCCACTTACTTCATGATTTAGAAGGCAAAAGCAGCAACTAAGAAATTCCATCAGATATACCCATTTACAGTATACACACAGTTCTTCCTCTCTCTCCAAAACTGTTAGTTTAAATAAGACACTACGGTGTGGATGTTCTTATCTCACACAACTAATAATAACCAGAAGACATTTTCTTCTCGTTTATGCATATGCTTTCACCTTTATTACTTGTGAGTGCATTTGTGTGTATATGCAGAAACTGCATTTGTAAGTGTGTCACCACTGTGCCAAATAGCCCAACAGCCAACCCAGTGCTACCTTCAGAAGTGCTGTATTTTACTTATTTATATTTTTTAAAAGTGGAAACAAACCCATCAAAAACCCAAGTCCACACTGGATGTGCCTTCAGGGAAAGATAAACTTGTTCACTGAGGCAGACCATGCTCAGCAAATAGACCAGGTCAGGAGAGAAGTACTTCTACTTAGATTTCAGTAATATGTAAAGATATTCAGGAGAGGAAATTTCATTTTATATTCCAAGGTTCTCTAACTGCATTTGCATGCAGCGACTTGCACACAGCACCCTCAGTCATGGTGATACTCGTAGCATCATTCCTAATACATGAGTCAAAAGAAAATAGTAATAATAATTGTTCAGTATGTTGCATAGCTAAGATTAATCACATTACAATTTGCATCACTTAATTACATACAAGAATACAAATACTGGCTAAACATTAAGACATTACATTTAAGGAGTTGAGAGGGAATCAAAAGGAAATAAATGTAAAATAATAATGTATATATCATAATACAGTATATGACCGGTGGTAAATATACATGCCAATGCACTAGACAGCAACAAGACCGTAATGTGGCTTTCAGAGTTAAGCATACAAAGCTAATACTAAATTCACGAAATTCCAGTTTGCAATATCTATTAGTCATCAGTATGTATCAAAAGACTTGTAATTTTACAGAGCAAAACATAAAACATGTTATAAAAAACCACTTACATCTACACCGACTAGCCACTTAACGTCCACCTCAACTAAAACTGTAGATGAAACTCGTCACATTTAACCACCACCTCAGGCTGTTCATAGCTACTATTTCATTCTACATTCTAGCATACTTTGTGTCACTGTAATCACAATTCTATAAATTTCTGAACTTTTAAATATCATTACTTATTATCAAAATGATTTCATAAGCCAAAAAGAACTTCAAAAAAGCAAAATCAAAAGCTTTGAGTTTTCTTTATTGTTAGAGGCTCCAGAAGAAAATTACTAGTTTCTATAGTGCTCTAAACAGGTCAGAGACTTTCCTTGGATTTAATCAGGCAAGAAGTGGCTTTCAGACTCTGCAAGCCCACAAGCAGTGTTTTATAATGGTAAAGTTGATTAAAAACAGTAAGGAAAACCCACTGAGATGCAAAACACAAGGTATGCCGTGTAGTTAATCTTTCACGGTCACACGGTGACTTACTGTTCTGCCCCAGTATTAAGCCCTGCATGACCCTACCATGAAGAGGCACATCAGCTGCTGGGGCTGTAACTTTGCAATTCTAACATGTTTTCAAATGACTTTACATTAACTCATTCCAAAGTGTGTAACTATCTAAAATATTTAGCAGTCACTTGACCTTCTTTCTCCCAAAATGGACATTACAAAGGTTAGGAATTTGTCCTCAACACTTGATTTAATTTCTGAAGAGAGACAAAAATACCCCAGGTGTTTGCCCATAATCCAGAAGTGCCGGTTAGGAACGACATGCAGAAATCCTAATGTTCCACAGCGTGTGGGATACCACGAGTCTGTTAGAACCCTCAGACCATGCTGTTGTGCCGTTGAGGGCTGACGACTTCTGTTCTCTCTGCTGTGACAGCAGCAAACACACAATGCAACCCCAGAAGTCAACCCCGTCCAAATCTACACCGGGATGAATCACAAGGCATTTTCCTCTGTTCTCAAGTGTTTATTTTTCTAAGCAAGGCCTATTTATCTGCACACTTCCAAAGACAGAGCCCACTCATTGTGTGGAGCTGCCTCAGAGCCTCGCTCCTGCGCCTCCCTCGCGTTGTCCCCGCTGACGCACACCCGCACCCACAGCCGCGGTGGCACTTCCCCGCCATCCCGGCACCTTCCGTGCAGGAGGGACAGTTGCCCTGGCTGTGTGCTAAAAGTTACACCATAACAAAAATCAACTTGAAAGAGATGTGTGATCTCGTGGAAATTATTTATGGGAGAGGGAAACAACGGAGTGTCAGGGTATACACCCACACCAAGAGAAGAAAATGCACGTAGACAGGATTAGTTATTGCTATTTTTTAGGGATCCTGAACATACACTATACAGTAAAAAACTACGTGTACAGCTCTAACGCCCGCGAATTTTCCTTATCCTTTTGCTTAGGCCAAGCATTACATGTTTCTCCTCCATCACCGCAAATGAGAATTTAATCACCCACTCCATCCTGACCCTCAACAGAGCTGTTAATGGGATCATTATTACACAACGCACTCTCAACAGCTGCGATAGAATGACACTACCTGTAGCAACTTAAATCATACTTAAGATTCAAGCAGCATGAAATGTTAATATCTCAGCAAGGTATGCAAGGCCCCTAAAACAAACAGAAAAATTAAATTGGGACTTCAGCCAAAAAAGAAGACTTTCTGAAAGCTTGCCAACACAGCCATACAAGCATTTCACTAAGTTCACAATATTAGTTAGTCTCAATTTTTACTGAAGAACTGTATAAACAAAGTTAAAAACATAAGCTGGGAATATGTTTTTAACTCTCTGGTTTTACGGAAATCCTACTGACTCGAGACCAATTTACTTAAATATTTAAGGACCACATCAATAGAACTCAGTTAAAACTTCACTTAGTTTTAACTTTATGCATTTTGAAAGATAAAAGGTATTTTTATGATTTATGAATTCCTAAGCAAATCTTAGGAGTTCTTTTGAACACGACATCTTAAGTATTTACAAAAGTTCAGTGAGAAGTATGGCTGAAGGAGATACTACAATGCCAGAGATTCAGCTGTAAAGTTTCCAATGTGTCCTTTAACGAATCAAATGAACACTAAAAAGATTCCCACTTCTCTCAGATTACTTCTGTGAATTTGCCACAGCACTTCAATAGTTGTACAAAGTTCCTCTTAATAAGCAGATTCAATATTCCAACGACTACCTTTGCTTTTGTCAAAAGAATTGGTAAAATTTAAAGCTCTGGAAATAATGCAGAAACAAAATCCAGCCAATTAAATATATCAAGTAAACGAAAAACCTGATTGTATGAGAACGCCAAATTAAACAAGATCTACAAAAAGCAAAGTTAGCACATAAATATGGCAATTTTAGGTTAGTATTTGCAATAGAAATCTTGTTTTCTCTGTGCCTTAGTCCCATCCCTTCTCTAGGATTTGCTCCTCCTCTCTTATTTTGGTACTGCAGCATCTCAGCGCCAACTGCAGGAGTCTGAGGTAGAGGCTGATGTTGTGAGCAAGCAGCAGTACTCCTATAGTGCGACCCAGCGACACTATTAACAGTACTACCTTGGATCTCCTCAGCAAGCACTATGTGTCTGACTACATCTACACGTGAGCTGCTTCTTTTGTTGCTTATGGTCAGCACCTTGAAAATAGCAAATTTGGAGAAAGAAAATAAAAAAGCTTTGTCTTACCATATTCTGCACACAGCTACCGAAGGAACGTTTGTGGCAAATTTCACAAAAAAAAATTAAAGTTGATTAAACTTTTAATTGCTGCTTTCACGTAGTTTCAAGCTAGCTATGCAAGCTAATGAACAATTTGTAAGCATCATTAAAGAAATACAGGCAAATCCACAGGGAGGCTCATTTATACATTAAGAAATTAGTAATTTCAATAACAGCTAAATTGGATACCACTAATTTCAAATGGATAAAAAAAAACTTTTAAGTAGATTGGAGCATTTGCAGTAAAGAATTTCCTCACACTTAGGCTTGAGATAGCAAGAACGTCAAACCTGGATTAACCGGGGGTGGGGGGCGCGGGGGGAGAAATTGCTTTCCGTTCGTTTTGGCTTCAGAAGCAGCTTCTCCCCCAATTACTACCTGATTCAATTCTTTAAGTCATTGCAGAGCAAGCCTAGACTTGGAGAAAAGCCATTCCTACACCTGTGACTAATTCTTTCAAAACAAAAGACTTGAGAACATACAAAGTGACTGTATCTGTATCTTTCCATTTGACCATTTAAAACCATTGACAATTGCTATTTTGGCCAAAGACCAGTGCAAACTATGGTCTGTTCACGCCATCTTTTGATACACAGTTGAACCGGGAAGCAATCACATGAAGACTGCCTCCAAAAACTTCTCTTTTCCCTCTCAAGTGCCCAGTTTAAAACTCAAGGTGGTTCAAGGCTCAACTGGAATTAAAACCTGGACTTGCCATAGCCTAACAGAAAAGCACTAAGTCAGCACAGTTCACTGAACTCTTTTCTACATTAGTATTTACTGCTAGCCTTCTACTTCAGCATAGGCTGAACAGGAGAAAATGCTTTTCTTGCCTTTCCCCCTTAAACATGGACTCAATGATCCTTACGGGTCCCTTCCAACTTGAGATATTCTACGATTCTAAGGTACCATCCTTAGGGACTGCAACCGTGGCACCTGGATACATCTGAGACCAAGAAAATTCACGGTCTGGCTACCGAGTCAGACTTTGATGCCTGGCACCTGGCAGACTGATACTGAAAGCCAGCAGGGAAAGTAGAGCTTCCTCAAAATAAGACAGAGGGCTGGCTGGCTTTTGGTCTTTCTTGCATTACGTGGGGCAGACAGGGAAACAGCTGGGAGTCAATTTAAGTATTGCCAAATACTGCCAAAGTTTGAGCTGCTCCTCACACACTCACAGAGCTAAGGCAGACGGTGAACTCGGGAACGGCTTCCTGTGGTGGGAGAGGGCATGAACAGCCACTGCTGTCATCAACGGCTTTCTTGCCAACACAGAGTCCGTAATTTGCATTGGTTGTAATCAAGTAATAGGATCTCTCATCATGTTTATGAACAATCAATTATAAAGCATCCTTGCTCTGCTAAGTTTATTCTGTTTAAACACATAAAATAGTCAATATGGAACACGTACCTGGCTCCAAAGATGTCTTTTTTCGCTAGATCAATGCCAGAAACCACCTTTACCCTGAGGATACGAGACTCCTCCTGTTAATAAAAAAGAAAATGGGCTTAATGTTTATTCTGTAATTCATTTTGAAGATCAACAGTTGGCAAGAGGTTAAGCTGTGAATGAACTCTCAGTCTTTAGATAGCAGGAGTCTTTACTAGGTAGGATTTTGAAAAGTAAAAGCTCTTGGAAGGAGGTATACACTCTATCTGCTAAAGAAGAGCCCAAATACAAACATTAAGAGCATCCAACTGGGGTCAGAGCTGTTCAGAGTTAAATAAAAGCAGAATAAGAGTTGATAACAGTAATAACATCAAAGTAATAATAATGTAACAATAACAGTAATAAAAGAAGACAACAGTTTGCTGAGCAGGGCCATTTCAAATCCTGAATGATCCATACTCCACAGAAATTCATTCCGCTTAGACTCTAAAGCTGTCTCTTCTAACACAAGGGAAAATATTCATAACATTTTTGTCCAATAATGCTAATACCTCGTGGTCAGAGAGATGTCTGCGGTTTAAAAAAAGGGCGCAAGATTAAAAATAAATCCTTCAAATTACATTTTTTAAACCTTGGTACATAAAGAGCTCAAAAGCGACTTTCAATGACACATGGCAATTTCTGAAGAGGCAAATTACTAGGACATCAACCTGATGCTCAGTTTATCACTTCATTACGTTAAGCTCCTGAGGAACGCTGGTATAAGCGGTATTTTTCACCTTTTTTTTTCACTGCCCTGTTTGACCAGTTTATTTTTGCTACGCAAAGAGGCCACCAAAATTAAGTCTGGAAAGGATCTTACAGAAACAGGTTCTGCAGTCACCCGTATCAGTTATACCTTTTTCTGCTCTGATAAGCCTTCCAGAACTGCAAGATACAAGATTCAATTACAGTAATTTGAGACTCCGTTTCTCAAAGCTTGTTCAGAAAACAATAACACTTTCCCACAGGTTTATCCTGGCATGACCATACTGCACCTACTCTATTTGCTTTAGATAGCTAAAAGCGAGACACAGATTTGTTAGCTGTATCTGAGATTTTTGAGATTGTTAGGAAGGTCAGAAACACTCCAGAAGCAAACCTATACCTGTCCAGTCTAATACCATTCCTCTGGCAGGAGTCAGAAACAGATTACTTCAGAGAAAGAAAAACAGAAGTCTCATTGAACGTGTCTGCAGGGCAAGTTTCATCCTGACACATATCCTGCCGCATTAAGACAAAAGCTTGAGGATTTAAATCCTTTCTGAAAATTTGTTCATTGCTATTCTTTCCAGCAGCACTTAACACTGTCCAAAGTAGTTTCTAATTAAGAAAATAGGATGCCTTCCCAAAAGAGCCTAAAGCTTACCGGAGAGGTGAACAAAACAGTATGTGAAAAAGAACAATTCAATGGTATTATGTTAGTGGATATTGATTTTTTTTTTTTTCCATATGTTAACTTTTTTCAACCTGTTAATGTCAATACAACGTCTGGTCTCCTAGAGCAGTTTTAATAGATGAAAGGCAATGAACTTGCAAATTGCGATCAAGAAATTCCTTCATTAAGAGAAGAAAGCATTGGGGGAAAAAAAAGTCAGAAATGCAGACTGTTCTGACCTTACTGAAGGAGAACGGGAGGATAAGAAGTTGTAATATTAAGTAGAGAGGGACGAAAAGAGGGATTTCTGACAGTTACTATATTATCAATGCTACTCAGATTTCCTCCCACAAAGTTCAACATCAACTTTGCTGGAGTGGCATCTTATTTCTGCACTAAAATAATCTCTGTGTATTAACTGAATAAAAAAAAAATCACAGAGCAGGAAGAAGTCCAACTACTGGAGGATCCCTAATTCAGATTCTGCAAGACACAAAAGATGATGCTCCAGTCTATCTAAATAGAAAGATGCTCAAAAACATAATGGAAGTTTAACTTCATACTTCAAGTACACCACAAGATAGACCCTGCTCCCTCCCTGCATGCAGGCTCTCAGCCTCTGCTAAATATTCCATTTTACCAAGCAGAAACAGTGCTTTTTGCAAATGTTTGTTCAAATTTTCATATGCATGAAAAATATGTAATAATTTAAAAAATAATTAAAACACCTCCATTAGCAACAGGGCCTCACCTATCTACCCTTAAAACTTTTCCTTCAGTCAATAAGAAGTTACTTTGGTAAGATCTATTGTATACAAGGAGCAAAGTGAATTTTGGATAATGGAAAATTCTTCTGCAGAACATGACACTTTATATATAGTCCTCTGAACCGAATGAGCATGTGTTCAGACAGCTTGTCTGGAAAATAAGTCTTTCGTAACGCACCAAACTTTTCTTATCTGTATCATTTTGTCTAAAAGCATTCACAAAAGCAGCATAACAACACAGGTGCATTCATGTGCACGCATACACATAAAAAACATAATAAAAGAATATTCTAGCTCATGCAGCTACACAAAACCTCCAACAATGTAGCTGAAGGGTTCCCAAACTAAGCTTGCTCAAGCATCACCACAGGTAGCAGTGGGAACCACCAGCAGCTCCCAGCTTCCCAGGCTGTGCACAGGCTGACACCTCAAATCTGTATTCCTCCGATCTCCACTTCCTTAGCTGGGAACAGAGCCTGGGGGGAACGGAAAGACTGAAGGGCAGAGAAAAAAAATATCTCATATTCCTATGCTTGCTCCTTGTGCCCCGATTTCTTCTTTTATCTCCAAGTATGCTGTGTCTAGGTAAAGAAAGAAGTTAAATTTTCACAGCAATAGAGTGGTAATCTCACCTCACTGTCCACCAAAAGAATCAGATAAAGGATAGCACAGCTAGAGACTTGAAACACAGCATCAATTACCTGACACAGTTTTCTACCCACCCTTCCCTGAAAAGACTGTACAAGAAAAGAAAATTAGGATTTTGGTTTGTTTTTCTTGTAAACACAGGACACAAGGGCAGAGAGTAGCCAAGCCAAGATCATAAAACGTGGAAAAATTCTGAGTGAGAAGACCCAGGATCTAAACCCCAAATAAAGTGATCCCTTTGCAGCTTTGAGCCTGAGCTAATCTTTAGTTAAGCAGCACTTACGCTTGTTGAGATTAAGGACATGTTCACACGTACATTTCTTTCAGGGGGAAGTGCCAACTTAAATGGCTCTCCCCTCCAGTTGATTACATTCCCACCAAGGTTCTTCTGAACTTAGGTCAATACCTTGAGCCAGTGGAGCCCACAAACGGCACGCTAACAAAACCAAAGATAAGGGGAGGAAAAAATGGACAGCCAGAGATGAAGAGTAGATGGAGGCAGCTGCTTAAAAGCCAGTACTGCTACACAAAGATACAGATAAAAGATATTAGGACGAGAGGAAATGGCCTCAAGTTGTGCCAGGGGAGGTTTAGACTGGATATTAGGAAGAATTTCTTCACCAAAAGGGCTGTCAAGCATTGGACACAGGCTGCTCAGGGAAGTGGTTGAATCACCATCCCTGGCGGTATTTAAAAGACTTGTAGATGTGGTGCTTAGGGACATGGTTTAGCAGTGGACTTGGCCATGTTGCATTTATGGTTGGACTCCATGATCTTAAAGGTCTTTTCCAACCTAAATAATTCTGTGATATATGTGGCACCAAGATCAGACATTCGAGGCTTCAGTCCACAACGCTCAGTAATATAGAAAATGATGAATTGCCTTTTATTTTTACCCCAAATACATACTTCCAGGATGGGGAATTCCTTATGTACAAGCACGGAGAATGTCTTCACCGAGTTCTGTGACATCTGGACACACCCTCCAGATTAAATAACAATAAAATAGCCAAAGAATCACTCCAGAATTAGCTAACTATAAACCAAGACCCCTTGCCAGTATAGCTAACACCTCTTGTAAGCCTTGGGCTCATTGCTCATGCTCCGCACAGTGGCTGATGCTTCTGAAAAGTGGAAGAGTCAGTAATCCGGCACAGCCAAGTCCAGTGCCACCTGTAAGGACCTATGCGTACGCTCACCAGCACCCAGCCTGATATATCCTGCAAAGACATAGCTGACTGTATTTACTAGGCAGGAAAACCCCGGACACAAGCAGAGAATGGGATGAGGAAACAAATTTGGAGGATTAAGGAGAAGTGATACGTGGTGGAGCTATAGTTGTTGTGGGTCCCTATGCATTGGAGACAGGGTGTGCAGTGAGGTTGAAAGGTACGTGGAGGGACATACGGTTGCAGTTCCAGTTTGCAAAACGTGTCAACGAACAAGACCACGCAGAGCAGGTTAACAAGGCTGATCAGAAGAGAGACATTCACAAGCACAGTTCGACAGGGACTTGGACCAGACAGTTAGACATACAAATCACGGAAGCAAAGCTCCCTAGCGAGGGATCCCCACGAGCTTTTACGCTCGCTCAGTGCGGTGACCGGAGACTGACCAAACCGGCCATCAGAACTGGGAGGTGAGGGCCTGCTCCAACACCACCGCAGCTGAACCACAATACGTACTCTTCCTCAAGCATCAGATACAAAGTGGAAGGGGATGCCAGAGAGGTCCCTGACCAGAGCAAGATGATTTTTTGTGCTGTGCGTATCTTAAAAATGAAACAGATGCCACATGACAATACTGAGTTCTTTACAGATAAATAGCTTTAGGTACCACATGAACTGACATACCGCTGAGCAGAAAGACAACCTTAAACTGTCTAGACAACAGCCTAATATACGCAAATCCAGTAGAGCACAATTTATTGGCAGTTAATTATCTTGACTGAAAGAGTTTCGTGAGTAATCAATCACATAACACATTCTCACTGAGCAGTTTTCCCAACACAAACAAACTTCCATTTTCTGGCAACTCTATCTAACATCCCTCTCAGTCAGCAAAAAGTGAAGAGAGGCAACTGCTCACCACCTAAGCGAATGGTGGTCAGGCTCAAGGACACAATCTTGGGATGCTCCCGCCTTCCCTCCCCGCGCACCCAAGAGGCCAGCACCTACCCTCACTCGCTCAACGCGCCCCCATCTCTCCACTAGCAGCCAAATTTTCCTTCTTGCAACACCAGAGGGACCAGGAGGCAGGAACATGCAAGAGGGGTACGGTAAAGGGAAGAAAAGGTTAGGAAAGCTGAGACTACCTGACAGAAACACTGTCCTTACCGGAAGACTTCAGCTATTTAGAAGCCACTTGCTGCTCGAGCTGCACACTCCCAAGGAAGAGGCACCAGTCCACAAGAGCACTCTAGAAGCAGTTTATGGCCTGCAGTCCCCACTGGACCACCCTAACCTTCCCAAAATGAGTGAATACTTGGTGTTCCAAGGTCACTTTACCCAACTCTGCATGTTTTCACAGCTTCGCTCCATGTCAGCAAGAACCAGCCCCTACACTGGTTCCATGGTCATACCATTTCGAATAGCATCTGCACTAAAATGTAAAAGGGAATATGGGAATATTTTAAATCAGCAAGATCTGTTTTCCTCTCCCAACTTCCCCAATACCATGGATGGGAGCTTTTGACCTGGATTCCTTCCTCTTGATTTTATATTCAGTAATCACAGAGAATCAGACTCACAATTCAAATGCTATTATACTGACAGTGGTGAATAGCAGCAACTTATCTGCTGCATCCATCTTTAAATCACTTCTTGTAATCTTGCTAAGCGGGTATGTAAAAGGCACTCTTTTGGTTCTGCTCGGAGTTGAAAATTTATATCAGAGAGAAATACTCGTCTGGTGGTGAGATTAAACTGTATCCACCTTCTGCGCAATTCCTGCACTGTCCAAACAACTAGCATTAACCAGTGACAATCGGCAAACTAGACGAGATGGACATCTAACTCTGCAATTTCTGTATTCCACTGAATTCCGTTCATTTTGGAAACATGCTGTTTGAAAAAGGAGTTAAGCTCACCCCGCAGAGGAATTTTTCTATCATGTTAAAACCTTGCCTGTCACGTACTGAGCCTGGAAGTGTCTCCTTAAAACGCCAAGCGCTGCCACTCCCTAGCCCATTCAAGAGCTGCAGCTGAGCTACCAGCAGCTCCTGCTTCCAGAGGACAGGACGTGCTCCTCCACAGCACTGGCACCAGCTCCGGCACAGCCCGAGATCCGACACCGACATTGCATTCCTCCCTCGATCGTTTCTTTCAACTACAATGCAGAACACGTCTCAGAATTTAAAACTGTGTTGTTCAGAGTACTTTTGCAACATTGCTGCTAGAAATCCAAAGCTGTGCACACACGTCAGGATGGCGGCTGTTGGCTGGCTGTTAGCAGTTAAGCAGTAAAATGCTAACATTTATGAAGCCTCACTTGTCAAAGTTATTTATGCCTATACTCCTGTCCTCGCCCCACCAACCTTAGCCAACCTCACCCACTGCAGCACGGGTGCCATAACGTGCCTGGTTAGGTATTAATGTTGGGTTCCACTGCTAACCACATTCATACTTACTTCTGCTTTGTCCAATGATTAACATGAAGTTTATGTATTCTTGCCTCCTTGAAAAATGTCAGAGGTTACATAGTTTTCTTCTTTGCTGAAGGATAACCTTTATACAGATTGTGTTTTCTCATCGGTAATTCACATTGCCATTTTAGAAGACATAGCTGACTTAGGTGGAACCAAGTGAGGAAAAATCATGCAGCAAAACCCAGACTTCACCGACAATGAACAGACCCTAACTCACCTCAGAAAACAGGTAAGAGAATACAGATGTGTCTACAGATTTAGGAGACTTTTGTATGTATATTTATGTGCATGATTCACATTTTTTAATTCATTTTTAAATGAACACCACATTTACTTTCTCCAGGTGCTCTGAAAAGCAAAGTGATTTCTAACACCATTTAAAGCATTCACATAAAGAAAGTTTATTAAAAAGTCCTCCTGCCCTTGGATTAATAAAACACCCTGGAGCTGGGAAGTTTAAGGAAGACTTATGGAAACAAGAGGAGAAGAATGCGGGCAGAACGCAGTGCCCCGAGCTGTGCGCTTCTTGCCCACCAGTGAGGCTGTAACGCCACCCCCCAGCTTCGCCCCTCCAAAGAACAATCCAGGAGAGGCAGCTTAGTCCTCACCAGCTACAGCAAAACAGATGTGCTGTAAAAACCAACCTGAGCAAGTTTTGGAATACACGTCAGTATGTTCTAAAGACACATAAGAAGAAACCCAGAGCAATCTACAGTCTGGTGTGAGAAGGAAAGCTGTAGGCGTCAACTATGGGATGTCTATAGGACAGAAAATCCCATGATAACGTTTAGAGTATGCATTATGAGAAGAGCACTGAAATAACAGTCGATATGGGTATAAAATTAGAAGCTTGGCTTTTTTCAATGAACAGACAAGTGCAAAAGGCACAACGTTTGGATCAATGCAAACCAATATTTGAACAGATGCCATGCAGACCAGAGAAGATTAAACATTTAACGTGCTCTCCCACAACGACCTTATAAAAGGTATATGAAACCACCTGTAAGTCAAATCCCTCGAGACAGCCAAATTTCCTTTCGTACTTTCCGAGCCGCACAAAACCCCAGCCATCCTCCGCCGCACCTGCGTCGGGGACGCCAGAAGCCGGCAGTCGCCCGAGCAGCCGGAGCGCGCCCAGGCGTCGCGCCGCGGTCTTCACGCGGGCACCGAGGGCCGAACTTACCGAGCGCTGCCCGGCTGCTTCGGCGCGAGACCCCCACGTCGACGGCAGGCCGCCACGCCGGCAGCGCCGCGGGCACCGCCGCGGCTCACAGGGGCCCGGGCAGCCTCAGCCCGCCAGGCGGAAGGAAGTTCTGCTGACGGAGGCAATAAGTGTCCATCACCAAGGCAACGAGGTGAAAGGACAGCAACCTAGGGTTTCACCTGAAGAAAGCTTAAGGTGAACCGCGGCGGGGGAGCGTGGGTTTGGTTTTGGTCTGGTTTTTTTTCTTCTCTCTGTGTGGAGACATTTTTGATTTCAAACCAAGATAGGCGTCAGCCAGGTAAATTTCCACTGGCTGGAAGGAGAGAAACCAGATCACACTGGAAAGTTACCTGCAGGCAGAGACTCCGTGAATCCGGTTTCATCCACTGAGCCCCTCATCTCTGTTTTTATTATACCTGCAAGTTTGCAAAATATAACAAAACAGAAAAGACAACAGATCTTTAACTCAGTGTTTTGGTTGCAAAACACATCAGAATGGAAAAGACAACAAATTTTTAACCCAGTGTTTTAATCGCTGGAACTTTTGGTACCCTGAATGAAAAGACACAGGCAGAGCCCCTGGTGTGCTGGACATAATAAAAACATACAGTCACCCAAACAGACTGCTCTTTCATTCTCCCCATTGTTGTGAAAAATCAAGGAGGATTTGCCGTTTCAAACCAAAACAGAGTATTTGTCATGTACTTAAAAAAAGAACAAAAGTGTTTTCTGTAGCAAGAAAATCTCCTGAATCTTTTAGCAACTGAAAATGCGGAAGACAAGTTATATTGCAGAAGAGTCGTGCTGATTCTTCTTTGGTTTGTTGGTGGATTAAACCAACCCACATTACGGCTGACTGAAAAAAAACCCATAGCCGAGGAAGCTATTCCACATCAACAACCTACACGGAATACTACCAAGTCAGATTATCCTGTGTTCTGTCTGACGCACAGCCACCTACCTAACACCAAACAACAGGAGGGCAACCCAAGAGGGAGAACCGAAGCGGGATGCCCTATCTGCCCGCCGGCCACCATCACCCCCGGGCGAAGCCAAGAGGAAAACTGGCGCTCCCGCACTGCCAAGGCACAGCCTCTCGGGAAGCTGCTCCTGCCTCGGAAGCGGCGAGGTGAGACCAAGTGCTCGTCCCTCCCCTGCCATTGCCCAGCCCCTCTGATCTCCCCCCAAGAACGCCCCCGGCCCTGCCCCAAGGCAGCCGCCGGCTCCTGCCCAGCAAACTCCAGCGACCAAACACCACTGCCCCAGAAACGCTCCGCTTTCAAACTAAAATCCCGGCATATGTTTAAAGGAAAAGCAACAAAACAACACAAAAGCAACCACAGTTTGGAAGAAAGGCTGTGAGCCAAGCAAGGAAGGCAGACAACATATTTAACGCCACTACCCTCATCATCTCCCAACAGCACGGGCAGCTGGAGCAGGAAGAAGTTAGTTTTCTTTCTGGAGACACGGGGAGAAGAGAGGCATCCAAAGTGAACAGCTCAACCTCTGGGGACATCACAGTGGTTTTCTGAAGGCCAAAGCAACAGGACGTGATAAGCCTCTGTATAATTCCTGTGATATCTCAATAATCTTTAAATTTGTCAGCGGCAATTTTGCAAACAGTCTTTGATAAAATCTCAGTGCTACAATGAAAACAAAAACAGGCACCAAGGGTATGAACCACATCTCCACTCTCCTCTGCGAAGTTCAGCACAGGAAAACAAACCTAGAGTAAAGGTCGCTAGGTTACAACCACCTACTTATCTGGCTCAGTCACGGAAACTACAGTCTCCTTTCAGGTAGCTTAACCATGAGCAACCTGGGAACCCAGCTCAGCTCTTCCTCCCTTCACGCACTGATGACATTCCCCCTTACAAAGTCCGAGACTAAAACAAATTATGCCTTTTCTTCCCTGCAGAATTCTCAACCCTTGCTGCATGATGCGACATGTTAAAAAAAAAAACAAAACCAAAAAAACCCCAAAAAAAACAAAAAAAACCCCACAAAACAAACCAAAACAAACCCATTATTTTGTCCAAAGCAGATCTCAAAATCAGAGCAACTAAACCTAGAAGCTTCTGGAGGAAAGAATACCATGTAATTTGGATCAGAAAGACCCTCCTGGCAACACGGAGTCGGACAGTTACAGAGGGCTCGCACCCGCGGTGCTCCACAGCCCACGTCCAGGCTGAGGCGACGACTGCCCGCCCAGCACGGCGGCAAAAGCCAACACGAACCCAAGTTCTGAGGAAACCACAACTCTGCTGCTGAGCAAAACCTGACTTCTCAGCTCGGGGCACCGTCGCATGAAGGCGAGGGGGACCAGCTCTTTCTAGCACTGGAACAAGTGTGTATCCATCAGCTCCAGTGCTGGAGCTGGGGGAGGCGGCAGCAGCTTCGGGAGCACGTGCTTTCTGCAGGTGAGTCTGAAGGGCTGGCAGAAAAGACGAGAGGTTTAAGTTCATGGGGTGGTCGTATGAAGCCAAGTTTCTCAAGTGTAGCCACAGGCCATGTCAGGCTACGCTTAAAAGGCTCCGATTATCCCACAGCGCTACAAAACGTATACGACTGCGTTTTACTGAGTATCTTACTAAGGCACAGCAGAACCATCCCATAAACAGATTAAGCAAACACCAGTGAACATTAAAAGAACTGCAGAGTTTGGAGAACTGTGGGACTCAAACTCATACAACAGAAAAATATTAAATGTTTTACAATAATGATTCAAGTCCTACTTCTAGGACTTGGGACCTCCAGGAAGAGGCACCACATTCATGTTTTCCTTGGCTAGACTGACACAGCTGGGGGGAGGAGAAAACTCCAGGCAAAATTTCAGAAAGGCATGGGTTTGCCTCAGAGGGACAGTACCACGATGTTGCTCTTGCACATGCACAACAAACAGCACACCGAGCTGAAGTGAGGAGGTCAAACACACACACGAGCAGCGTATGGAGATCAAAGGCTCGGCGACAGGGTTAGGAACCAGGCCTCAAGCTCCCAGTCCAATGCTGAAAGCACACTGTCAAGAAACAGGCTCAAATCACAGTGCTGACCTCATGAAAATCAGCTTACAAGGTATTTTTACTGTATATTTAAAACAAAGTGTTCCAGGTGAATTGCAACCTATTTTTATAAAACGCAGTTGAACTCCATGCAGCTAGGAATACTTGAGCAATTTTAGCAAGCATGTTGAACCAGGTCTTTAGAAATACCTAAGAGAATGCAAAAGAACTTTAAATTAATGGACTTGCTGTACTGCACAAGACTTAATTTTCCTTATTTAACATTTAGACCTATTTATATCACTCACTAAAGGAATTCATCTAACCAACACGTTGTTTTCTGCACAACCTAATTCACTAAACTCTCCAGTAGTCTCATGCAGGCCGTGCACAGATGCCTTCTAGATGCAGCTGTGCCAATACAGAAAAAAATTCTTATCCAACAGCTTTCTTCCCGGTTTTTAACGCTGCCAGGGGTTGCCATCTCCCCCCTCCAGCTGACAGCAGAGACCACGACAATCAAAATAAGCCAGGTTAGTTTCATTAGACTCACTCCCTTGGACGGCTCCAAGCTCATGAGCACTCAGCGCGGTGGCTGGGGAGGAGACATGACCTCTACCAAAGGGGCTGTGGCTACTCACTGGTTTCCCTTTGCTTGCTCCCATTCTGGGCTCAGACTCGGTGGTTACTTCGATTTCCATCTTCTTGGCTCTTCCATCTAAATAGGCGGACTCTGGCCTAAATACCTACTCCTGTCATTCATGCTACACAAAGGACTACCCCTGAGAAGCTTGCAATAGCAACAACTTTGCCATAAAAAGCACAACCATCACTCATATCTGCTTAATTTAGCACCATTTTGTGGCAGGTATCTCAAAGGAAAGAAAAAAAGACTGTACTATGAGAAAGGAGAGCATGTTTGCTGAATCATCTGTATACGTCATAAATTTATGGTATGGGAAATTCTCTTTCTGAAGGAAACCTCAATCTGCTTTTCTCTGGACAAGCCAAGAGAAATATTTAATCTTTGGTGGTAGGCAAAGAAACAGGAAAAGCATTTGTTACATGTTGCTATTAAAAATACGAACAAAGCTTTGACTAGAAGTTACTGGTGCATTTGCAGAAGTCTGTGACCTGAAAGTGACTCTCCTATATGGACTTAGTTTTAAAAGGAAAAAAGGAAGGAAAAAAAAAAACAAACAAAAAAGCCCCAAAACACAAAACTCAAAGCGCCCAACCCTGATCTTGCATCAGAGATCAGCACCAAGATCACCTACATCCAAACTGAAAATTTACTGCAAGTTTAAACAGAAAATTCATAAAGGAAAATCTGACTAACTTCTTTTCCTTCCCTTAAGGGATACAGAAACTCAGCTGATTCATTAAAACTTCAACCTTTTATTTAAACAAATATCTAACTTTCTGGCATGCAAAAACAGCCCTTCAAGTACAAACTACCATAAAATAAAGGAATAATGTTTTTATATGTAAGATGATTACATTCCACTGGCCCCGACACTTGTAAAAGCTTTGCCAGAGAGTGAAACAAGGCCAGCTGGTTTAATTTCAGATATTCATTGTCCTCGGGTCAGTATCCGGACAGATCTATTGCTTTCCAGCACACAGAAGAGAGTAGTACTTCAAAATTTATTAGTCAAAAGAGAAACACAAAAAACCCAGTCCTCAGTGAATGTCTAACAATTTTGCCCAATAATGAAGAATAGTCTAAATTCCCAATTAAGAGCCTGCAGTAAAAAGTCACTGATGCAAGAGACTTGTTTTCAAAGCATCTTTCCTAGCATGACAGTTAGGTTTTTACCTTTCACTAAGCCAACCTCTGATACAGTTAAATATTTCTTTTTTTTTTTTAAACACTAAACATCTTGAAGTTTTCTGATATGAAATCCACCAAGCCGTTAAAATTCCAAGTTTTTTAAAGGGAAAAATTACGAGTTACATTTAATACAACTCTCTTAATTTTTCCTGTGCAAAATACAACAGAAATCCAGATATAACTGTATTTTAGACTACCGTTCTCATAACAATCCACCGATTTACCAGAAAGCCTCCATGAGTAAGCAGTACCTACGACCTCAAACAGAACCACAGAAGGGGTGAGGTTGGATCAGCCTCTGGAGATGATCGAGTCCAACCCCGCTGCGCAAAGCCGGGACAGCCAGAGCAGGCCGGCCCGAACCATGCCCAGTCAGTTCTGCACATCTCCAAGGATGGAGACCCGGCCACCCCGGCGGGTGACGCTCCGCCTCGCGCGGCCCAGGAGGCCGTTGGCCTCTGCTGGCTCCTACTCAACGTGTTGTCCACCAGGACCCAAAGGACCTTCCAGCTAGTCGGGCCCCATCCTCTCCTGGAGCACGGGGTTATTTCTGCCCAGGTGCAGGACACACATCTCCCTTTGCTGAACCTCATGGGATTCCTGCGAGCCCGATTCTCCAGCGTGTCCAGGTCCCTCTGAATGGCAGCACAGCTCTCTGGTGTATCAACCTCTCTTTCCAGTTTGTATCACCTCCGTCTCAAAGTCTGCTGACAAACAGAAATTTAGACTGGAGCACAAAGGGGAAAGCAGTGCTTTCAAGTTTAAATAATAATAGTACTACAAATTACAAGTTAGAGATGACTTGGAAACAGATAAAAACAGAATTCCCAGAAAAAAAGGCTTCAAAACAACTGTGGTCAGGAATCAGGCAGGTAAGAAAACATTAAGCTCAGGTTTTATTTGTAGGCAATGGCATGTGCAAGGCTCCAAGGAGATATATGCCAGCCTGCTGAACAAAGGGCAACTTACATCTGCATGCAGTCGAAAGCTGTTCTGAAAACAGACAGCTCTTGCTACTGCTAGTAACGCTAACCCGGTTAGCTGTAGCTGTGCTTTGTTATGCCCCGTGGTTTGCAAAAGCTTTCAGCATCACCCAGAATGGCACCAGGTCCAACATACTTCCTAGTAACTCTATCATTAATTGTTTAAAGTGAATTTGAATATTCAAATATCATCACTACTACTGCTACTGTTCCAAGAATCAAAACCCCACTGAAGTTAACCAGATTGGCGAATATTGCAAGATCTATTTATTGCAAACCATCCAGGGAAAACCACGCAGTAACAATAAGGTCTGTTTAAGCCTTTGCAAATGTCACTGCATTTATGTCCAGGAAAAAAAAGATGATAATCATAGCACGATTCTTTTATAATTAGCTATTATGCATTGGAATGACTGTCTTGGGACGTACCACAACAGAAACTCCTGGTGAGCCTACGGACTATTTTGAATAAGGCCAGACAGAGCGAGTGTTACAAACCCTCCACTCTCAGAGGTAGTACTACCCATACTCCTATGGGGCAGAGCTGGGGGGATGCCCCACGTAGCACTGCATGATCACCAGCCATCAGGTCCGAAGATTAACTAGAGCAAGTGCGATTTCAAAACCGTTGTTTTATTCCCTAATTCCAGGTTAGGGCAGGCACACATCCATCCACTAACCGCCCGAGGACCTGTGGTAAGCCTTCAAGTTACCATGCCCACGTCTGTACCTGCAGGCTGAGCAGCACCAGTGTTCCCACGCAGCAGGGCTCTGCCGTCCACGCGTCACCCTGTGGGAGCCGTCCCTGGCACGGCTTTGGCTCAGGCAATTAGCACACTCCCAAACAACATCTGAGCATAGTTCAGGAGGCAGCACAGGACATGGACCATGCCCAACACGGTCTGCATGTGGCCGACGGGGACTTGAACAGCACACCCGCTGACCCTTCTGTGCCCACAGGCCCCGGCATAATGGTACAGCCTTGAACGCATTAGCCTACACACAGGCAACGACTGCTACTTGCAGTCATGGAGGTACACGACAACAGTCAGCTGTAAGAGGTGGGAGTTTCCTATGCATAGAGGAATAAATCATTACATATAAAAAAATCCAAGGAATTACAAACACTTCTATGTTTACAGATGGGTATCTTGTTTTCCACGACCAAAATTTTAATTATTTTTTGCATTTGACCAGACTTAAGACTTGCGCACTTCATTTGCAACACAAACATGACAACAGTTCAGAAATGGGATGTTATTTTACCAGTCAAAATAAGATCATTGATGTGTTTATGAAATGTGTTACAATTTTGTTAGACACCTCGAGGTGGGTTTTGTTTTGGTTTGTAGGGTTTTGGGTTTGGTTGTTTTGTTTTTGTTTGTTTGTTTTTTAAACACTCACTAGGTCTGAAAATCATGACCCTGTATTTCAACAGCTCATAAGAAAAGGCTTATATATAGTTTTTCACAGTGGAGCAACAGTACAAGAAGCATATCCCTCAAAGACGCTCTTCCCTCGCAGAGGAAATAAATCCACTTTCTGATGATCACTTGTTCCTTTTTGGGAAAAGGAGAAAGATGTTCAGTAGAATAAAACTTGAACTCACCTACATTTCTGTAAAGGCGATACAACCAACCACCCCCCAAATTCAGCAGCAATATTAGTTTGATTAATGATATTCTGAAATACTTGCAGGAGCAGAAGGGCTTTGACCAGAACTTGAGCTGTACCTACACCTCAAGACCCAGCCCATGCCTGCTGAAGCAGACCAAAACAGCACTGGAAGCACAGGGAGCAGAGGTGCTGTGTTTCTGCGGTGCTCAGGGAACAGAGACCTCGTTGGGACTCAGCCCTGGTCTTCTCCTTCGCACTGCCCAACAGCGTGAGCTTGCCCGTGGCAACTAAGCACGCACAAGTGAGGCGAGACGCACAGAAGAGGGGAGCAGGTATCTCCCTCCGCTCGGTGCTGAGCAGACCAGCACCTGCTTCCTCATTTCAGCTGCTCATCCTGACCAGCAATTAACACCGCCGACCTAACGGAGGAGCCCTGTCCTCAGCTGCATGTGTGACATTACGCAGGCTTGGGCACCTGCATCACACATGGGCTCGTGCCAAGCAGCCTTTGGATGCAGCAGAATTAAAAACGGCAGGCAGATGTGTTGCGGCGCATCGGCTGGTGAGAAGCGTGCGTTTCCTGGCAGAAAGGGATTAAATGCCTTCCTTTAGACCACGGTATGAGAGCATTTCCTCAGAAAGTCATTTGCAAGTAGTTACCAGTGCTGGAGAGCCAGACATTTCATGAAAAGTGGGACTAAAGCTCAGATTAATGTATTAAGATACTTAAGTATTTTCCTTAAGAGCCTCTGCAAGGGTCAACAGTTCATTTTAAAAGTTCTTAAGAATGGACTATTCAACAGCTAAGCAGAAAAAGCCAAACGTCATAAGAAAATGATGCCCTTTTAACTCACGTTATGCTCCTTATCAACCTGTATTTTATCCCTGCCATTTCACACACTTCAAAATGCAACTTTAAAGGTTCTGTCATTTCATATGATAGCTTGAAAATAAGTCTTACATAACAACTTTCCCAGCATTGCACAAGTGACAGGCTGTTATTGCACACTGAGCGAGGACCCAGCCAGTGTGCTGCAAACCAGTCAAGAGGTAAGTCGTCAAGATTCCCTCCCCACCTACCACTCTCCGAGGAGGAGATACTTCCATTCTGTAAAAGATGCTATTTTCATACACATATTCTGATAGACCAAACATCAAGATATTTATGTTTCAGAGAAGCAACTGCTTCCTATGCATGTAGACTATTCTAGACATCATTTGTTTAACGCAAGTTTTGTGAAAATTCTGTTACCGTCTTTCTTTAAACTCTGAGGACATTGACAGCTGTGATTAAAAAAAGTCATTGTTGATTATTATCATGCCACAGATTAATATTCACACTTCCTTAGTGAAAAGCCTAGGAAGTGGCTGTAGATAACTAAAAATGGTATCTTACAGTTTTATGCAGAGAAAGCGTACATTCACAAGTATGGTGCTGGTCATCAGCTTAGGTTTTTTTTCTTTTTTTTGGTTTTTGTTTGTTTGTTTTTTTTAAAGACATGTAAATCTCAAATACCTACTAAACTTTTCACCATTTTTGAAAGGCTGATTATACATACAAAACGTACCAAAGACAATCCCGTATCAAAAGGGGGAGGTTTAGTTGTATTCTTTCCAGTAGCCCAATTAGTTGCCAACAGATTACACAAGCATGTTTATGTAACCACAGTCTATATTCTTGTAGACATTTAATGATTTTAAACCATAAACAGTCAGCTTTATTGCAGCTGCACTGTTTAATGACAGAACACACATTCAATAAAAACATAATCCAACAATAAACTGTGATTGGGGCTTATTGCTAACCCAGATAACTTCAGTGATTTATTCCACAGCACGCCCCCGCAGCCCAGAGCTGCACCACTGGCTGTTTCACCTGGGGAACGACCTGGAGGGCAGGCGAGGAACAGGACGAGGAATTTCTTAAATAGGCTTTGCTGGATAAACCTTGACAGCAGGAAAACTACACTAAGTGACAAGAAAATGCCAGTAAGACTCTTGAAACCTTAAATACCTCTAAAAGGAGAGCTTCTTACTGCAGCTCTTCAGTCTCAGAAAATATTGTGTCAGGCACATTTTAAGAATGTGAATAGATATTAGTCACTTTTAGGATCTGTTGTTCTGAAGATCTAACACTGCTTTAGCAGAGGGCAAGACACGCTTTATCTTGGTTCACTGGAATGCATAAGTAAAACTCTTCTTTTACAAAGATTTTGTAGAGATACACAAGCAAAATACCACAGACAATACACGAGCTTGACTGATTTCGTGCACAGGACGGAAAAAGCTCTCAAGAACTGAACAAAATTTGGAAAAGAGCGAAACGTAAAGAAATTTCCAAGTTTTGTTTAAAAACAGTTTGATTTTTCTCTCCTGTTCAAACCAGAGGTCAAGTACGATTGTAGTGTCAATAATCACTCCTTCCAATCATGAAGTATTAATGCTGGATTATTACATTTACTGTAATTCATCCCAATGCATTCAGCAGTGGTAACTTTAAGTATACTAAGAGAACAGTATCATAGAAGATTACTGCTTAACTAGCAATATGGTAAATTGTTAGGTATAATGTGATGTATTCCTATTTGCCCTGGTTTGAGCTGTGGAGGAAAAATAAGCAAAGATGTTAAAAAGCAATATGCAGCGCTACCAAATGCAAAACATGTATCTGAAAGCAATTTTAGAAAGATTAGTGAACATTGTGGCACTAAACCTTACTCCACAATTTTGGTGCTCAGTGTATTAATTTACTACAAAAAGACCTTGTTTAAAACTTGGTTCATAGCAAGTCTGATAAACGGTAAAAGTAAAAAGGATGAAATATAGGCTGTAATCCCAGAATTTGATCGGGAGCTGGATTCGTGCATTTTGGAGAGCTTCACCAATTTCTTTGGTGTTCTATGACTGGAGTACATCAGATATTCTTCAGATTTACCTGGCTAAATGAAAACATACTAAATCAGGTGAATGCAAAACATCTGTTTTCATATTTCATTTTTATATATATACACACACGTGTGTCTGTGTTGCTTGGAAGAAAATCATGTTAATTACTGTATATTTTACCAAAATAGAAAGGAAATAATTTGTTTTCTAGGGCAGAGAGAGAAGAAAGTCTGCAGGAGCCCCATGATTAACATAGTCAAATAAAACATTCACAAAATAAAATACCACAAGAACTACAACAAGACTAAGAAATTTGCAAAAAAGAGGTCCGTTTTGCAATACAGGAGATTGGGAAGGCACCTAGTGATCCCGTGCCATCTACACCGCAAACAGGAATTGCACACGCTGTATGAAATCCAGAGCATTAGCTGTAGCAGAAGAAAAGTCAGAGCAAACAGAACATCTGTCTAGATGTCTAGTCTGGAAGAGCATTGCCCGGGCGACGCAGAACAGTCGAGAGTGGTAACGCAGGCACTCCATGTCTGTATAGCGCACGTCTTGGGTACCGTAACGCAGGCGCTCCGTGTGTATAAAGCACCTCTTGGGCACCTTACTGTGGTGAAGGATGCAGCCCTTCCCCATGCTCAGCCAGCGACTGCCGGTTCCCAGTCATTCCAATACAGGTCTGTGACACGGCACAGCGCGATGACAGCAGCAGAGATAAGCGTCTGCCAGAGGGAAGAGCTGGTTACATTGCAATTACTTTGGGATATCAGAAACCACGTCACCTATCTTAATGGCCCACTGAACGTTTGACGTGAGCCAGTGCTTTCCTTACTGCTTTAGAAAGACTGGGCGGGGGAAGAACCTGTTTTTATTCCTGTTGAAGGCTGCCCTGATGGGCAAAGGGTGCTGGAGATAAAAGCAGCAGGAGAGGCTGACGGAGGTGGGTTTGCTCAGCTGGAGGAGGCAAAGGGGCTGTAACTGCCACCACCTGACAGCCCTCCACAAAGGCCAAGTAGTTACCACCACAAGTTGAAACAAGGGGAATCCCAGCTAAATAAAAGGACACGTTTTCCACATCACCCGGGGGTCAAGGACTGGGACAGGGCCCAGAGGCTGCGGAGCCCTCGCCACTGGAGAGCGGCGACACCGGAGTGGAGACAACCCCACGCAACCTGCTCGGCCACCGCCCGGCCCAGGGTCGGGGCCGGACCTCGGGGTGTGCGGGGGCCGCTCGGCCGCCGCCCGGCCCAGGGTCGGGGCCGGACCTCGGGGTGTGCGGGGGCCGCTCGGCCGCCGCCCGGCCCAGGGTCGGGGCCAGACCTCGGGGTCTGCGGGCACCCTCCGCAGCGCTGCTGTAGGGCTCGGTCCCCGCCACCAACTGAATCTGGCAGCAACTGCTGCGGAGGGTCTGTGGCACAGCCCTCAGCACCTGAGGCCAGTAGATGTTACAACAGATTGCTTCAAGATTGTAGTAGCAGCATTAACTCCTAACTCCTACTAAATACATGCATGCAGAGAGGAAGGTAGACCAGGACAGACATGCCTGCTCTCTGAAAGGCCTGCTGAAGAGCCAGGAGTTGCACGGTGACAGTGCAAGCTGCAGAGCCCCTCAGCTAAGTCTGATCACTGATCACACCTATCTGTCCCCAGGAGGGACAAGTGCCCGACGGATTGAGGAGAGCAGTGCCACAACCCCAGCTCCATCCGCTGTGCAGCCAGGCGATGCTGGCGGGTTACTTCCCCATGTTGCACCTCGCTTCCCCTGGCGATGCAGCGAGATGCACGGGAGGTGCACGGCTCGTGGGTCTGCTGGGGGGCGAGCCAGCAGGCGATACTGTGAAACACAGGGATACGGAGCCAGAGGCCAAAGACAGACCCCAGACCTTCAGAGACACTAACAGTGTGATGTCTGATGGGAATTCAGCCTGTACTTTTCACCCATTCGTTAGCTGTTACTTTTTTTTTAACTACTGTAATAGCTCAACTGTGGTAGGCTTCAGCTCAGAGCAGAAACCAGGAATGTCAGTTTTCAGAGAATGACTCCATTTTCTGACACAATTTGGTTTTTTGCATGAATCATCCTATTACCTAACCAGAAATTAAATTAGATCTTCCAGCTCTCAAGTGAAGTTAATAATTAATGTTACTGTACGAGTTTCCAGTCTTCCCTGGTGAAGAAACTCTTTCAAACACGCTAACATTTCAACAAGCGCTGCTGTCAGTCAGCCCACCAGTTCACTCCTTTGGCCTCTCTTCTCCATCTTGATCAAGTTTTTCTTTTGTGAAAAAAAAAAAAAAAAAAAAAAGGATATATATATATAAATATATATCAAGTTATATCCTCCAGCAGTACCTCTTTTCCCCTAAAGCAAACCTGACCACCCCAAGGATTTCTAGTTCCAGGGGATGAACCACTCCCGTTACAATCTCTGCCCCGATTAGGGGAGGAAAAAGCAGCCACTCAAACCAGTGCCTGAGCCAAGCCGATAGAGGAGGGATCCACTCTCACCATAGACCCCCAGTGCTCAGGCTTTCGTATCCCGATTGTGTTCTTGCCTTTTCCAACATACCTGCACTCTATGTTCCACCTCTTTCTCCCACCCTTTTTTTCCTACTCACTTCAAGAACACAGCAGCCTTTTGACAAAGGTTTGACTTTTTTTGTTCACAAAGAGTGTTTGACATTTAAATGTATACTCTAGGGCTAGCAAGCTCTCACAGTTGAAAACTATGGTGTCCCATAAAAGCATGAGAAAACTGTGCAGTTTCTAATTATGGCTTAGACCGATTAGATTTGGGGAGGTTAAGCAGCGAGCAAACACAGACCCTCCTGGCTGGAAGGACAGCAAACCCCACAGTGGAAGCTGACGGCTTCCTTCTCCAGTGTGCCCAGTGACGTACAAGGCTATGATATGAACAGCCAAAGATGTGGAGAAAAGTTAAGGCACTATGGAAAAATAACTGTAGTTTAAAAAAAATATATTAACAAGAACATGACCAATGCAGGAGACTAAATTTAAAGTAATTCAGCGACAGAAGTTATTTCCTATGCATACATGAATTTAAGATGCTTTTCAGGAGGAAGAAAAGTAGTTACTATCTAATTAAAGGACATACAATTACAGCTCAAAAATGCCACAAAGGCACACCTGAGTTAATATATACAGTCAAAACAATTACAGCAAGTTCATCACTAGCAAATGAACAGGATTGTGTAAAAAATACATTACTTCTGCTCGGAGGAAAAATACTTGTTAAACAGTTAACAAATGGTTTACTGTGTCTTTTTAAAATTAAGTTATCCGACTGCAGAGCTGTGTCAGCATTCATTTGTCCATATGATCTTTAGCGTGGGTTAGCAACATTTAGATCCATGTCTTATTTCCAGTTTGCAGCCCGGTGAGCAACGCACTCAGTCCGGAGGCAGCCAGAATGCACTGGTAGCTGTATCTGTACCATGGAAATGCTGTTAATACCCAAGGCTTTTTTTTTTTTCCCCCCTTTAATGAAGTATGCTCATCTTTTCACATTGTAGAGACCCATATAAAAAAAAAAAAAAAAGGGAAAAAAACCAGTGATACCGAGAATTTTTTTGTTTGTTCTATATAAATAATTTCTTCACACATATTGAGGGTGGAAGGCTTGGGGTTTTTTGGGTTTGGTGTGTTGTTTGCTTTGTTTTGGGGCTTGGGGGTTGTTTGTTTGGTTTTTTTAATTGTATTAATTGCTCATAGGGAACTCCTCAAGAATTTGTAAAATCCTGTAAATAAACGGGCTGTTGCTGGACAAAGCTCAGAGGTTAGCTCAGTCACTTGTTCCCAGAATGGTACTTGACACTGACTAGACTAAGAAACACTCATTAAAATATTCAACGCTCGTTATCCGAAACAAAGGATGGACTTTGTGTTCTGCCAGGCATTCTGGATGCAAAATGTGGCTCAAGACACCGAACAAAAGCCACATTCAGAATCAATGTATGGCAGAAGATGTGCAATAAGGTCAGTCATTCATCATCTCAGAGCAGGACCTTGCCCGGAGAAGCACAGATGTGTGTTCTTGGAAGAAACAGAAAAAGAAGGGAGCAGAGGGCACAGCAATTCAAAATTCCTTAGCCAAGTTACAAGGCAATTGAACAGCTTCTACCTCATCTCCTGTGGTGTTAGCAATGTGATACAGGGCCAGTAACAAGCAGGTAGAAGCAATGATTTCTTCACCACAACTGCTTGCAGTCTGAAAATTGCACAACTAGTATGAAGATTAAGATGCAGAGTTTCATACTAGTTTCCTTAGCTGCATCTAACTCATGAGCCTGTGATTACAAATACAAACCATTTTCATAACTATTAACATCTTAGCTCACCATTTTAGACGTAAGAGTTATCTTGAGCCTAGTCCTGAAGCGTAAGACACCCCTCCCTAGAACAGCAGAAACTCACCAGTGAAGCAGCATGGGGAGCTAACACACAGAGCTGTTTGCGAGGGGCGTGCTTCTAACACCATGTAGTCTTTTAGAGAGCTCAGTCAAGAACACTGAGAATCAAGGACGGGATTTTTTTTTTTCTTCCCCAAGACAACAAATGAATATTACGATGCATGAAGTACAGTGGCGCAAAGCTCTCGGGATAATACAAATTAACAGAAGAAGTCTGAAGAACAGAGTCAGTTTCCTCCAGGCAGGTTTAAAATGAAGTTATGTTCCCTTTCTGTAAATCATCTTTGTTATTTCTGAAAGTCCAATTTTGCTTCTAAATTATTCCTGTGGCTGCACAAAGCAAAGGGAGAAGCACAGCTAGGAGCTGCTGCAGAGATACCAAAATCCAACCGCACACAGAACTGCCTCCTTTAACAGGCTACCACTTCTGTGTACGTTGGGAGTTTCAAAACAACACATAGCCTTTGGCATTTTATGTAATGTTATTTGGCCTACGCACAATTTCATATTGCAGTTGCTTATATTGAATATAGCAAAATCTGCCCAGAAGACCGGGTGACACCTCCAGAAAATGCAACTGCTGGTAAGGAACTTATGACACTAAGAAAAGTGCTAAATTGGCCAGCAAAAGAAGTCAAGAGAAGTTGAGAGGCACCAGCAGGCAGCGAGGCAAACAAAACCAAACCATCCCTCCTTTCTCTCTTCTTCTCCCCCTCCCCCACCACACTTGTTCAAACCTAACTACAAGCAGCTTTAAGTTGTTGCCCAAAGGAACCCCAAAACCTGGGAAATGCACTAGTTATCCACAAAAACACTCTGCCATGGCCCTAGATTAGAACCAAAGCCATCAATAAGCAAAGAAATGCAGCTGTAGCATGTTCAGAGATGCTATCACAAAGGCCTACAAAGAAAAAGTTTCCGAAAACAATGTTCAGGCACGCAATGCGCAATACCAGGGCAAGCCATTTTGTTCAAGACTTTAGATGGACTGGGTTAAATCACCGAACACAAAATAAGAATGAGGGTGGCTGTGCCGAGATTTATTTGGCAAGCACGACGTTTGGTGCAAAAGGGAAAAAAAAAAAACCAAACTTCCCAAAATACAATCCAGGTAACTTCCCATTCCCAGCTGAAAAACACCCAGACAACAAATATAATCTCCAAAGCAAGAGCATCCTCACAGGTTCAGACACAGGATTTAGCAAGGTGAGCCAGTCCAGCACACACGAATTGCACTACTAAGTCAAAGTCTGTTTACAAAGTCTTCTGGGCTCTCCTCTCCTCCCAAGCTCTGCAGGGAACATCAGCGAGTGCCGAGTACTCACTTAAAAACACATTCTCTCTGCATGCAAGATCTCCAGTAAACAACGTGTACAACTCACAAGAAATCGCCAAGAAACTTCAGTTAAGGAAAACATCCGAACGTTTTGTCAAACTTCTGGCTTTTTCATAAAACCCCCACAAAGCATCATGAAGAAATTTAATTGAAGTTGCCTTTTGCAAGCAACATTTCCAAAGACAAATTAGCTTTGAACACTGAGAACAGGAAAAGATGCGGCATTTTACCCTGTGTGTTCAATCACGAAAGAGTCCCATAGATGAATTTGCTAAAGCAATATAGAGGGACTGGTGAAGACGCATCTTTCAAAACGACAGCGACTTAAGCACAATATACTTTCCCAAGAGATCAGATAGACTTTCAGAATTCTAAGCTAACCTACACAGGTATCAACAATTTACAAGCAAAAAGGAAGCCTCAACACGTCAAAAACAGAAGAAAAGACTCAGACACAGTGGATTCTGAGCGACCAAATGGTATTAAGCCTAACTGCAACTACCCCCGAAGAGGGCCTGTCCCCTCCACCACCACGCACTCCGAATACCTTCCTTGCATCTGATCCGCCACTCACACAGACGCAGAGTGAGTCTGATCTGCAGGTCGATTTGACAGAGAAATAACCCAACAAGAGCAATTCATTTTCTGCCAGTTCAATTCACTGACCTGACTAGGTTTGCTGCTCTTGGTCACTACATCTGATGGAAGGGAAGGGGGTCAAGTCAGATTAATCAATTCGATGTGACCCTACGCTGCCATAACTTTATCCTTCTGCTTCTTGGTAGGAAGCTGTAGAATACACATTCTTACTGCAAAAAGAAGGGGAAAAAAGTGGTTTGAAAGGTTTGCTGAATACAAAATAGGTGTTTTGTGAATAGGTGAGCTTCACTTGTTCAAAAATCTGCAACCCTCAATCCAACGTTGCACCAGGGAACTAGGAGGAAGGAAGAGGTTGCAGCTACTGCAGAGCCATCTTCTCTGGTGGTGGTTTGCAGGTCCACAGCAGTAATCCCTAACCCAAGGAATCAGCCTGTCATCCAGGACTACCTAACACCTGCTGAATCTGGGCTTGCTTTCCAACACAGGCCACGGAGATAACAGGAATAGTCCCAGCCCTAGGCAGGGAAAAGACGGTAGCTTGTGTGGCACAAATCATAGCCCGTTTCATCAAGAGAGGCTTCGCTACCAGGGGAAATTTGAAAGTCACTGGCCTAGAGAGACAGACTGCCAAGTAACAGCTCCATGAAGCAGTGTCCTGTTTTTGGCTGGGAGAGAGTTAATTTTCTTTCTAGTAGCTGGTACAGTGCTGTGTTTTAGATTTAGTACAAGAATAATGTTGATAACACACTGATGTTTCAGTTGTTGCTGAGCAGTGCTTACACTAGTCAAGGACTGTTCAGCTTCTCATGCCCTGCCGACTGAGAAAGCAGGGGGTGCACAAGGAGCTGGGAGGGGGCACAGCCGGGACAGCTGGGACCCCAGCTGGCCAAAGGGATATTCCCTACCATATGACGTCATGCTCAGCGTATAAACTGGGGGAAAGCTGGCTGGGGGGCTGCTGCCCAGGGACCAGCTGGGCATCAGTCGGCAGGTGGCGAGCAACTGCATCATGCATCACTTGCTCTGGATATTCTATTATTACTATTATTATTACTATTTTATTTCAATTATTAAACTGTTCTCATCTCAAGCCACAAGCTTTTTTTTCCACTTTTACTCTTCCGATTCTCTCCCCCATCCCATCGGGGAGGGGTGAGCGAGGGGCTGTGTGGTGCTCAGGTGCCAGCTGGGGTTAAACCACAACAAGCAGGTATCATTCAGAGGTATTTATTCTCTATTCCTAAGCATTTTCATAGTGAGGAGGGAAAAAAAAAAAACCAAACCCCAAAATGCAAAACTTCGATACCTAGTCAAGCTGGTGAACTCCGAGTGACGCTGTAGGGAATGACAAAATGAGCAGGCTGGAAAAAGCAGCGCTAGAGGAAAAGTACAAGTTCCTCCCATGTAACAAGTAACCGCCAAGGGATAGGAAGATGACTAAACCAGAAAAGAGTCACAGCACAATAGGTAGGTTGCCAAAGATGCAAGGCAGTAATGAGCGCTAGAAATTAACATTAATCACTAAGCCTTCAACCTTTTGCAACAACTTTGTCTTGTTTCATTTTGACATCTCAGAGGAAGAAGCACAGCAGCTTTTCAGCTCAGTAATTTTCCTACTAGACCATGCTCTATCCCAGCAGCAGCATGGCCAGAAGAACTACCACTAAATTGTAAGTCAGCTGAAATAAATGGAAGACTCTCACACGTAGTCCTTCCCAAGTCATTGCCTGAATGCAAAAGGGTGATTTCTATTTAATATTCTTTAAGAGTGCTGACCAACCCAGCAGACTCTTTCACTGGCATGCAAAGTCTACTACTTAATTTCCTACTATTTTCTGATGGGAATATCTAAGTATTTCTGCATCCATCAGCAGTACTACCTCCTCACAACATTTTTTGCTCTCAAATAGTGATACAGCCATGCTATTCTTTCCTCGTCCAGCCTTCTCTTAAACCTAAAAGTGAGGTCAGAAAACTGTAAAAGGTAATAGTAAATCAACAGACCACCCGCCCTGTGCTCTCATACACCTCCTTCCTTTAATGCACCTTTCAGGTATTTAAAGCATTTATAGAATATTGGTGTGGGGGGAAAGCTCTCTGTGAAAAAGCTTTTCTAAGGTGATTGCATAGTGCGGATCATTCTCTGCTTCCACTTACCAATAACCATGTCTTTCCATTTGACTGGAAGACTCTTGTTCAAAGAGAAAAATCTCTTCAGCGTCAGTAAAACGCCAAGTATGTTGCAGTCTAAGCTACATAAGACTAGGGACTTACACAACATTAACGGCCAGTTTTAACAGTGGAGAAGGGCTTAAGCCTCTTCTGAAAAGCGCGAGGAATACCACCTTTATCTAAGGAGACATAAAGAGCAGAGATTGCAACCACAGATCAGACATGAAATCCAAAGGTCAAGAACTGCACCCGTCCTCATGCACCAGTCCCTAACAGCAAAGGCCAGACATGCTTACTCTTCAACCCTTTGCTTGTAACTCAGTATTTAACACCGACACCAGCGACGTGGAACAGAAGAGCGCAACCGTCTGGTTTTGCAGGTAGCAGAAACGAGGTCACGATATCCGGCAGGAAGAAAAACAGAGTCTCAAAATGAAAAAGCTGTTGCTAGGCAAACACATGACTTCGTGAATGCCAGAGCAAGAAAAATTCAGGAAGTCCAGATAAGAGCTGAAGACGGTTTTTTCCACACAGAGGTCCTGGATTTTCAGAGATATCGCACTTACAGACAACGTAACAAAAACCACACCACATGCGTTCCTGATAACGGGTGCTTCCCGACATGATCCATCCTCACCAAAGGCAGTCGCGGCGGTTGCCGCAGAAGGGTGCCCTGGAGAGGTAAGGAGCTGCCGGTGAGCTCTGCCCTCCGGTGCAGCCCCTGCCTGCCCACAGGGACCGGGCGACGGAGAGGGTCCCAGCCCTCGGGGACAGCACGATGGTTCCAGCCCCCCCACAGTTGCCCAACAACCCCGGGAGATCAGCTAGCAGAAGGCACCTTGGAAAGCAAAGCCAGCCCCAGGACACATCTGAAGACCATCTGACCTCCTGACGGGAGCTACCTAGGGTCAGACATCCAGCAGCGCCGGCGTGGCGCCGACTGGCAGCGGCGTGAGAGCCCCGACATCCACCAGCCCCAGCACGCGATCCCAGGCTGGGGGGCGTCAGCTGCAGCGCTGCCTCACCCCTCCGATAAACATCAGGATGCTGAGCATTAAACACACCGAAACCAGCCGGTGCTAAAATTCAGGTTTCCACAGCAACGCTAGCAATGGCACACAGCGCTTCTGTAGTGCATTTCTGCGTTATCGAACACTATCGGCACGCGTATTCCAGCTTGCGGAGTTACACCGGTCTGAGGACCCCAATTTCATTTTCCAAATGCGGCAGTCCTGGCGTTTGAAGCATAGAGCCTAAGCTGCCAAAAAAACAAAGGGGGTCACAGTGCTTAATGACGTCCCTCACCAGTTACAGGCTGCAACAGTCATTTCACCACCTTCGAACTCCCTCTCCCACAGGGTTTGCGGCACAGGTTAATGGCTTTGCTTCCTGTGCTAGTTTTAGGAATTGGAAACAAAAACTCCACGCCTTGCAGGGCGCAGACAAGCGAGGGCACGCAGCGCACGGCAGCCGAGCCAGCTCGCTGGTTGCTGTGCGGCGCAGAACACACTCGCACGGGTTACGGTTACCTGCGCTGAACTACGTCTAATGACCTCTCTCTGGAGTGAAACGAAGAAAACCAAATGCAGTCACAAGTAGTTCAGAACTGAACTGACTGGGCTTAAAATAAAGTCAGACTCCATGACAGTAGCACAGCGGATTAAAGGTAAATTTTCATAGTGTCAGCAGGATGAGGGAACAGCACGAGGTTTTGCTAAATCAATTCAAGCAAGTGTCAGAGACATTTCTTTAATAACAATATCAATCAAAACACAGTGACTGAAGTCACGACTGAAGTGCTTTAAAATATGCACCAGTTCCAACCCAAATTTTGGACAACATTCTAAGGAAAAAAGTGGCACAGGTAGGCACATGATATCAGAAGATCCCCACAACACTTGAAAACACATTAGCTACAAACTTCACCACCTTAACCCTGAGGACTTTGAGGCTGGTCATTAACAGTTGTGAAGGACCCGTGGCTTCCACAGCTTCCAAAAGGGGCTCTCCCAGGTGACAAATGACCTCGCAGGTAACCCACACCCAGCCCGTAACCACTTAGCAGCGGTCCGTTTTACAACATTTAACTTTTAAACTGCAATAGAAACTAGTAAGACAAAAACAAAAACCTGACTGTGCGGCTTCACTTTGCACGGCCTTGGGTGCAACTGCAGGATGTCCCTGGAAAACACAGCTCTAACCTCGTCCCCCAGCCCTGGCCAGTCCGGCAAGCCCAGCGCCTGCAGGACAAGGTCTGCTGGACGGTCCTTGCTGCACCCATCTCCCCCTTCCCGGGGTTCAAGAAAAGCACAGCCACCACCCTTGTGGGTACAGCCGGGCCTTAAGCTGAATCAGGTACAAATGAAATCACATCCTCAAATCGGGGGAGAAAAATGCAAGTGCTTCTTTATCATGCTACTTAGACCACAGAATGAGAAGGTACCTTCTGGACCAATAGCACAGCATCATCAGGATAATCCACTTAAAAAAAAACTGGAAAGAAATATATGTAATGTTACCTTAGAAGAGAAATATCCACTCAAGTTAACCGCCCATTATTTCTATTAAAGGCTTTTTGAAACACTAGTGGCCCCCACGTTTCTGTCTGGTTTTCAAACCTTTAGCCCAGCCTCGCTGGTGGCCGGGTTATGCCCATTTCTGTTCCTGCCCGGCTCTCAAGTTGCTGTGGCACTAGCGAGCATCCACGCAGCACTGCCCGGGTCCTGACACGCCACTGGTGCCCCACCGGCTCGCTTGCGCGGACACACGGCCAGCCAGACAAGGAAGTCCAACAAATCAAACAAAAGCCTCCACTGATTCCTCGAGCAAACGGTCACTCGGCAAAGGAGATGCCTTTTTAAACTCGGCTTTGACAGCTATTACTGTCAGAAAAGCACTCCAAAAAATAATTAATTGGTTAGTCAGCCCAAAGCTGCCTCCTAATCAGCAGGATAAACACGAATCTGGAATACAATAAACTCTGAAAAGTGGAAAAACCATGCTCTGAGAAATGATACATCTGTTGCAGAACTTCAGCAGCCCCGGAGACGTCAGCGTCATCAAATAATTCGGATTGGAAGGGACATCTCTAGACAAAGCTCCTGCTCCCACAGGTTCAACGCTGACTTCAGACCAGCTGGCTCGGGGCTCCGTCCAGTTGGGTCTTCAAAACCGACCCCTCAACCTCTCTGCCCCAGTGCTGAATGGTGCTACAAACTGAGGGACGGGTGCAGAGAGATGCACGGCAGGCGAAACGTTCTGGGCTTAAAGGTAGCTCCGCAGGGAGTTAACAGAGCGGGTCTCTTTGATGAGGTGAAAAAAAATTGCTGCACCAAGTGTATGTTGTAACTCTCGCTCATCAAGACTTCAGCGAAGCAACAACGACACAGCGCAGACTACTGTCCGTTACACAGCCGGTTATGGTCACAACCGGAAAGAAGCTCGTGAGGAAGCAGAAACACCTTTACTCTCAGGCTGCTAATAGCCTACGAATACCTAGTTTTTCATGAGGCTGCTCTGGGACTTGTCTCCTACAAGCCTCTTATCAACCATTACTGTTAGGAGAGGATTAGTAGCAGAACTGTGGGCGAGAACGGGCACAAGATCTAGCCAAGGAGATGACAATACAGCAGAAGAAAGCCCTCCTGCTGGGTAAGACTGCAGCGGCAGGGAGGTATGACCAGCGGAGGAGACGGGAAACAAGACTCGTCCTACGCGCTGTGCTATCTAATAAGACTCTGCTCAAAGAGCGGGTACCGGCGCTGGGAAGGCCACCGCCAGAGCACGAGCGTGTCACGGTATTGTTGAGACCAGCCTACTCTGCAAGGGAAAACGAAACCGCAAAGCTCCTTTGCGCAACAAACGGAAACGAGAAGTGCCTCCTCATGCCAAGGCTGTGGGAACAGGCATTATTCACCCAAAATCCTGGCTGGACTTGCACCTGAATTTTTAGCATTGTGTTTGTTATTTCCTGCCCAACCTCCGGAGTTACCTTTTTTCCACCGACACTCAAAATGAGGAATAAAATATTAAGTGACAAGACCTGACCAGATGAAACCAAAACAAATAGACAGCAAGGATGAAAATAAAGGTCCTTCTCCCGCCCATCCAACCACATGCTTATCTGAGATGACCGCAGGACCACATGACTGCATAGCAGGCAAATTTAACTTACTGGAACAGCAGAAAGCTAACCTGTCCTAATTTGCAATTTATTTTTAATCCCTTTTGGCTAAACTGTATCAATTTACCTCGATATCAGAAGAGTGCCAGCACAAACGGCAGTGAGGGATGACAGCTGGAGCTAAGGAAGGGTGAGGGGAAAGCAAAACCAGCCATCCTCCCCACCTAAGCTGCAAGGAGATGTTAATTTAGCTCCTTTGATGGACCAAAAAAAAAAAATCACATCTTAAGAGCAACCATTTTTGTCATAGTTGGTGAATGTCACCCACCTAACTATAAGGAAAATGCTACTATTCAGTCAGTACCTTGATATGATCCAAGAAGTTTCCACAAGTTTAGGTAAGTAACTGTACCTCCACAATGCCTAGACTGTTTGTGCTAGGTTTAAATATATTTGTAGCCATTAAAAACAGTAATATTCCCTACTCAGTACAGTGCAATGTATAATACTGATGTACTTAAAAACAGAAACACAATACTTAATTTTTGGCATATCAATAAGAAGAATTGTCAGTAATTAGAAAACCACCCCAGTTGTTCTAGATACCTAGTACTTTGAGCGTTTCAAAGCCTACCAAACGCCCGAGGGCACATGACGTAGGCAGGGAAGCAGCCCGCTCCCCGCGGCACACACCTTCTCAGGTGCTCAGCTTCGAAACTTGCCGCTCCCCGTCCTCCCCAGTCACTTTCTCAGCAAGTGCAGGGAAGCTTACCACCTCCTCAGGCGCCTGCCTGCTGATCGTTTGTGTGTTAACTTTAGCGCTAAGACCGCATTTTAAAAAAAGAGTTGGGGAAAAAAAAGCACATACAAACAGAGCCAGGGAGGAGAGCCCACCGATACTGAGACTTAAACAATTACACTGCCACGGCTATAAAATGAACTTGCATATACGCCATTTACATACTCCATACAATCTGCGGCTATCATTTAGTTCACTAAAGCAACACTTGTCCAAAACAGAGTATTTTCAAGTTGTTTTGGCTCAAGAGTTATAACCAATGGCTAAGCCAATATTTTGTAATACATGTACCAACATCATCTTACTGAGAACAGAGGTTAAGCAAGTACATTGCTGCTTGCTCTTTCAAAAGCAGCAATTCTGTTGCTTTGTTAGTATGGCTAAATCAGCATAAGCAGAAAGCACAGACACATGGTTTTGTCCACACACCACGTGTCCCTCTCGCCATAAACGTCATCGCAGGCAAACTCAAGAAACCTTTATTTTCTCCACTTGCTTGCTAGGGAGTTCGTCCATTTAACGTTTCCAGAAGGCTACAGACGAGCCATCTTAGGTCAAACTTACCCCAGATTTCATCAGGGTCAGGATTCTAGCCAAACCTTTGGATTCCTGAGATCCAAAAAGCCAACTTGATAGCTCACGGCCACCCGGCAGTCCTGCCCTCCCTTCTTCACACACACCCTCCACCACCACGCCAGCAGCTCCTGCCGTATCTCTGACTCTCACCACCTCTCCGGCAGCTACTGCAATTCAACAGCCCAGCAAAGAGATGGGCAGCTGTCTGCAAATTAGCAATTTGGTTCCAGGAGGGTCCCGAGGTGCACGAGAGGAAGCAGGACCTCCCTTTCAGCAGTGCAAATCCACTAGATTTCGCATGAGCTGCTCAAGAAGCCATCACCTAACACCAGCAGCCCGGACCCCCTCCGCCACGCGGCAGTGGTGCACGTGCACTGCCCTAACGCTCAGGCACCGGGCACACGTAGCGACCGGCAGCGTGGCAGTGCCGTCAGCATTAGCTGAGGTCCACACCACAGCCAGCCGTGCCTGCCCCAGCCTCCCCAGCAGCAGGGTGCCAGGGTAACGAGGGAGCCACGGCAGACAGCCCGCGGCATTACACTGAATCCATAAATCCAGATTTCAGGTCATTTTAATAAACTGGGCTAAAGGACCTCTTACAGGAGCAGCCAATTCAGCTTCATTTCCAGATGCCCGGGCTGTCTCCATCACCCATGGCCTCAGCCTGGCCTCCTCCTTCCCAGCACAAAACCTGACACTTCCACACCAGAACCTTTGGAGGCTTTATCTTCCCCCACTTGGCACAGAGCTAGCATGCTGGGACCATCTGGTCACCTCCCCTCCACCAATTCCTCACCACAACAGGGAATTAGCTTTTCTAACACCTTCAGACTTTGCCATTTGACAGTTGTGTGAGGACTGAAAAGCTTTAAAAATAATTTTCAATTTAGTAGCATATCCAAGTGACACTCCGTGACTTACTAGACACGCAATGTCAGCCGAGACCCGAGATGATGATCGCTGCGACCCTACAAGGCCACACACCGAAACCTTTGCAAGAGGTGCAACACGCACCTCCAAGCTTTGAGGCTTTCTGAACAGTCGGGCAACGACAGCAGCTTTCCAGCGATCCCCACAAAACACTGCCAAATGGATCTAGCTCTGCTTCGCGGACAACTGGGTGGCAGCACCCGGGGAACCTGCCCGCTCACCTCGCGCCAGAGCGGACCCAGTTCACCCAGCATGTCCCACCACCCCGCCATTCACGCCTGGGAGCTGGTCCAGAACAACTTGTGTGGCCTTAGGGGCAGAAGTTGGCTATTACAGAGCCAGGCAATCTACTGGCCCTGTCTGATTTAAGTTCTAGAGATCTGCATTACCTAAGGAAGTACACATATAAATTTGAAAAACCAGAAGGACACAGAAGATAACCTTTTAACTCACAGGTGTAGACGTACCAGCCAGAGGTACAACTGGGCCAGCGAATGGCTTCCTATCCTTAGTAAGAGCAAACACTAAGAGAATAAGATACCGGCAAAAACCTGGCAACATCAAAACAGTATTACCTCCTAGCTTCCAGGGACTTAAGGCTCAAGGACCTCTCAGAGACCAAATCTGTATCTCTGAATTCAAAACCAAGAAAGCAAGGCAATCTGTTTATAATAGAAAGTCAGTGTCTCATTTTCATTCAGGTTTTTATTACTGTTATTTCTTTTTGGACACAGCAGAATCAGGATCCGATGACTGCAAGACTATGGTTTCCATTACACGCTGGCCAGAATACCTTATCACTAGCTGGCCATAAGGAGGGGTGGTAAAAACTTACAAAATCAGCCAAGATTTTTTTGTTTGTTTGTTTAAATAAGAGGTCATTTATTAAGTTTGTTCAAACAGACAAAAAAGTTTGAGTGAAAGGTCTCTGCTTTCATTTAGCAGAAGAAATGAAGCAAGATTTCATATAGACACCCCAAAAGCTAGGAAGAAAAGAAACCTGGCTGGTGTTGAGCAGAAAAAAATAAAATACCAAGAACGTGAAGCAATGTCTCTATCGTAATTTCTCAATGAGTAAAAAGTTAAATACTTTTGCTGACTTGTTTCAAAAGTTGATGACAGTTTACTTAAGTTACTCCACGGCATGAAGGAGACCTGATATCCTCTCTCACATTCGAGAAACTGGAGGAGGAGGACTGCAAGCAGAGCAAAAACCAAAAAAATTCCTTTGGCTCTCCTCCCTTCAACGTATCCCAAAAAACTTCTTCCTTGCTATTAGTTTATCTTCCAGATCACTTCATTCTTGGAAGATAAAATGCTTCTTCATCCTCCAAAGACCTTAAACTCAACCACAACCCGCTCCGTAGGCATGGGGGAACAGAAGAGCAAAGCACCGTTTGAGCTGCGATGACCACCTTACGTGCACACGGACACCAGCCAAGGCTTACGGAGCCGCGTGCTCAAGACCTCACGTCCAGTCCCCCCGGGGAGAGGCCAGAAGTGGAGTTTTTCCCCACCACACCAGTTACCAGACAGACAGTCGATGAGGAAGTCATCCCAGGACGCCTTCTACTGAGAGTTACTCATCACCCTGTTCTCTCCAAAATCCTGCCATGAACACAGTGTGATCATCTACATGAAGATGCTTAAGAAGAGTATGACTTTGAACTGCTTTCAATTAAAAACAAACACAGAAAAGCACAGATTACATGAATGTACTTCCATCCTCAAACCAGGATTATTCAAAACTAGGAACTGACAAAGGAGAGAGGACAGCATGATTGTGCACCGTTCCGAACAATTCTGCTCTTCTCCAGCATATGAACTACATTAAAAAAAGAAAATCTGTCTTGAGTTGGCACGGCACCAATGAAACACTAATCCATGCAGTTAGGCACAAAAATAAGGTACTAGAGCTTAACTGCAAAGCACAACTCATTCAGGGAGTTATTCCTCATATCCTGCCAGTGTTGTCAGAATTGCAGGTATTTCTTCTGATTACAGGCAAGGTTCCTAATTACTAGAAATCAGGATTCCGACAAATATCCACATCCTGCCAGTGCACAGGCATTAAGGTTAAAAGAATGGAGGGATGAAAAAATGAACAATTACAAATATACACATTGAGTTTGTTGCCTAGTCAAGACGTCATCTGGAAGACAGACATTCCATAACACATTTCAAGAACCAAGTTTTTGGATTTGTTTTGTTGGGGCTTTGGGTTGTTTTGGGGTTTTTGGGGTGGGGGTTTAAGCTATTTTAACTGCAGTTAGCCTCCAGGCCTGTGCAATTTAACCACATCTCTTATTTTAAAATGAATTACTAGTTAATTGCTGCTTCTTTGCAGAAAACAATCCCTTTCCTAAGGTTTTGTTTTTCTTCCTTCTTTATGGGAGGGGAGAGGAAAAGACGGCGGGAGCAGGGGAAGGGAGCACTCCAGCATTAGGAACTCAGCAATTTAAGAACCCCATGCTGGAAAAAGTTGGCATGACAGCGGGTTAAGTACTTCTGAAAGCTACAGTTCTAGTCCCGGCTGAAGGTAAAACCCCTGGCAGGTTTCAATAATGAAATGGCAGCAGCTCAAGCCCCAGGCTGAGCTGAGCACGCCAGCAGCAAAACCACATTCCTTTCTCCCAAAGAAAAGTCACCCAACCTGCCACTGCATTCTTACCCAGCTTACCGAAAATAACAGAGCGTTTACAAGATTACACTTCATTTCTTTCTCAAAGGCGACAGAGCTGCCTAGTAGCATTTCTTTTACTGCTACAGTAAAACTCTCTTATTCAACACAATTAAACATTTAAGAGGAAGCAGCAGTGAAAGCAAAAGATGAAGAAATTTATGAAAGTTAAGTGAGATTTTCTGTTTACCGACACCAAGATTTACAAAAATGTAGCTAAACCAAGCGACTTCTGCACAATGATAATCGCATCTACGACTTTTTATCGGCTGAAGCTGTTAGATAATCCATCCCTCACTGCTATTAAAATGCCTAGAGGTTTCCAGCTCGCTCAGAGAAGTCCCAGTTTATATGCCACAGAGTTTAATTAAGCAAGAGGTCTTGGCCCCATATAATCCTCTGGGACTAAGAGGCTGTCAGTTTAGCCTGACTCAGCTGAAATCAGTTAGCTGCCAAACAGGCTGCATCTACATCAGATCTTGCGACACAAGCACACAGCTGCTTCGCATAGCCCCCACGGCAAATGCCTTGTTTTGGCTTCATGCAACATTACCCACAAGTATGACATGAATAAAGATAATAGCACCAAGTCCCACAATCTCTGACGTGGCCCCTGGATCTGACAGCACCTGTGGAGATAGTCCATCTTGCATAATGAGCTGTATTTGGTTTAGAAAGGATGAATATTGTAACCTGTTGGATCTCTCATTGTCCCAAGACGCAACTCCAACCTAGAAGCTGCAGCGGGGCACTCTTTCCTCCCGTAACATCCTAAGATACTAATTTTATTCCCTTCTGAAAGGTAAGCTCATTTGGCACTCACATCACGCCTGGTTATATCTTCACAACAAAACACAAAAAAAACCTATTAGAGATTCATTAAACATAACTCCCAGCGAAAGCTGTGCCCCTGAGATTGAGAAGAGTGCTGTGGCAGCAGAAAGGTTTTGCTCAGCAGGTGTGGGGCTCACAGTCCATGTTTACTTCCCAGGAAAATGGTATCTGTGCAGAAACAGATGATAACCTTGAGTTTACATTCACCATTCCACAGTGCCCTCCAATGGCCAGCCCATAACATGGATCTGGAAAACACTAAACCCCGTGAGAGGCTTATTGTCCCTTCCCCAACAACAGTGTTTGGGCAGCACTGCAAGCAACGGCCCAGCCGCCCACAGCACCACCCTCACCTGCACTCGGGCTGTAAAATAACCAACTCACTTGACGAGGGAGCAGGGGCGGAGAGGCAGAGCTGTCTCGGAACGGGTGTATACGTAAAACTAAAATTTCTTCACTCCCTCAGACCCACATTTTAATACAAACCACCCTAAACGTCTTTACATTAATTTTACATTAAAACTAGAATTTACTTGGTGTCGGTAAGAGTGGCCAAAATATGTTGATAACTCATTAAAAGCAGGTTTAAAATGCAAGCTTTTATTATCTATTGACCTACTGAGAACCACAGCCTATTAATTTTGTTATTACGCCATAACAAGTAGATATGCAAACGCTTTCATTTATTAAATGCTTCCTTATCTGGACTTTTTAATCACCATTTAAAGTTTTACGTGCTATCCCTGGGAAGCCAATGCACTTAGAATCTATAAAACCAGTTCAGATTGTTTTTTCCCCATTTAGAAAGACAATAAAAGTTACTATTCTGAATTGCTTATTAGTAAGACACTGTGTCACTGCTGTGACCAAGGCAGGCCCCTGCTCACGCTCCTGTGAAAGACTTATGCTTTTATATAGCCAGAGTGTTCGGAGCAGAAACCACAGACCCCTTTTTAAAGAGCCCGTGTTCACAGCGTTGTTCACAAAAGGTGCATCTTCTCGGGAACTCAAGGGGTTTTTTATACAAAAGCCTCCTGCTTCACATAAGCAGCGGGCCGGGCTGGGGCCGGCGGGGCCAGACGCTCGCGGAGGCGGGCTGGCCCCCTCACGCCGCTCTGCCCGTTTTCCGCCTCACGGCTGAGAATCGGCAGCGCTCAGCGAGGAACCACGACCGTCTACGAGCTGCTTCTCCGGCCCGTCAGCCGCAGCGACGCCCGGTGCCCCGGTCACTCGGCCAGCGCGCCCGCGGTGCCGCGGCGGCCCGTCCTCGCTGCCCCGGGAGCCGGGCTGGCAGCCAGCGTGGCGACGGGACGCGGCCTAAGAGCCCCTTCGCGGAGGCCAGTGCTGGCAGGGGCTCCGTGGGGACAGCCTGGGCTCAGAGGGCCTCTGGCCGTACAACTGCAGCGCAGAAGCAGGGTGAGCGACAGGAGACAGGTTTACCGTCAAGGCAGCGCAGCGGGAAGCATCACCTTAAATCTGATTACAACCATCTAGAACACAGACGCTTCCCCCAACAACTCACCGTCAGGCTTATTTCAAAAATTTATGGTTTACTTAAAATGCAAAGTAGAGAAATCCAACACTGAACCCCACTATATCACTGCTTCGTCACCGAGTCAAGTGGGGGAGGAAAAACCGAAGGCTTTCTCCTCAGTAGTACAGCAAGTTAATGGGTAAGCAGTGCGGTAACGTACCCCTTCCGAAGCCTTTGCAGTCCCTTCTCACGGACAGCACCAAAACATACACCAGCGAACTTCATTAACGTGACATTCAAGTACAGGGAAAGAGACACCCTCAAGGGAGATCGTTCCAGAGCAACAAATCCATCAGGAACATGTCAGCACCAGACACAAAAGCCGGCTTCCCACCTGCCTTATTTTGAAACAGCCTGCACAAAAAGCGACGGTTCGCCCGCTGTATTCCCGCCATATTCCTTGCCACCCCATGGCCCAAGCCGTACCTCACCGTGACATCACTGTGGCAAATGTTATTTTGATTCTTCACCCTGATGTTAGATGACGTATGGATAAGCCTACGCTTTACAGGGATTCATCCCATCCACAGGTATCATTTCCGTCATACCTGAAAACTGTTTTGGCTTGTATTTACCAAAAGCGTGTCTCATTAAAGGCAGAGTGCCACAGAGGCCCTGAGGTCTTGAAATCCTTCAGGACTCATTTCTCATGCACAACGGTTCACCCAGTGCAGTACACACGAATTAAGACGAGAAAAAAAGGTTAAGCTGCAGGGACTATATCCAGAACTCTTTATTTTAAGGCATATGCAATTACATCTCATGCATCAAGATATTTTCATGAACACAAGCTCCTTTTTGACAATTTCTAATGCATGACAAAATGTCATCTCAGTAGGAAGCTTGTAATTTCGGTTTGTTCAATCACAAGTCATAGAACTTGAGAAGAGAAGAATGCTGGAATTGGAAAGAGCAGTTTCACACACGAACCTCTTTTTTGCCTGTATTTTAAAATTTCAAAAAAAAAAAAAACCCAAAAAACCAAAACAAAACACAACCTCTTTCTTCAAGGATCTTTCTCTGAAGACACATTTTTTTATTCAACCAAATGAGATACAAGAAGCTGCAAGTTTTTCCTCCACCCAAGCACACTGAGAAAGGGGAAGGGAATACTTGTGGAAACCTCCATTTTGTTTGGGCCACACTCAATTCCACGACTCTCAAGAAACCCACACTGAAACGAATGAGGGGGGTACTTCTCTAAGGGACATATTATTTCCTTTCTTCTTATGAGGAGAAAAGAAAAATGAAGACGACTAAAAAGCAAATTAAGTTTATGAGATTACTCCAGTAATTCCCAAAAATCAACAGTCCCAAGTTATTCAACGGTTCAGGAACTCCCTACACAAACGAACGCTGGAGCTGGGGGAAATTGCTTACGTGACCTGGGCTGGTGCTTCCCGACCCGCTCCCCGTCTCTCCCCTCGGCAGGCCAGCACTGAAGACCTGTTAACACCGGGAGCATGCAGCAAACGGCCGTCTCCCAAACCAAGCGCGTGCAACGGATTCACAGCTTGGGTTCGGAGGAGGAGTGCTCTACGTAAGGACGCAAGCCTTTTCAGCTACTAAGGGGCGCAAGTTTTTAAATATACTTGCATTTAAAGATCGCATGAGAGCACCTAAGCTGCCAGTAGCCTACGTAAATATTATTTCACAGAGTCACAAACTGGTTGCGGTTGGCAGGGACCTCCAGGGGTCACCTGGCCCAGCCCCCTGCCCGAGCTAGAGCCCCTTGCCCCGGACCACGTCCAGATGGCTTTCGAACAGCTCCAAGGATGGAGACCCCACCACCTCTCTGGGCAACCTGTGCCAGTGCTGCAGTCACCCTCACAGTGAAAAATTTGTATGAAGTGAATTTGATTTACAGCTAATTTTAACTAATAGATGAATCTGAATATTTTTATAGCTCATACTTGCAGAGAGGCAGATTCATGAAAAGAATATTTGAATAAAAACGCAGTCTGCCAGTGGCTAAATGCAATGGTTGGCTTGTCATCTGTGACTCACTAAGTCCCTAAGCTACCGAGCGTCTTAACGCCTGTCAGAGTATTTGAACAAAATAAGAACAGATGTCCATATTGAAGGTATCCACTGAGAACTATAGCTATTTACAGAGATTGATGTAGGCACAAACTCTGCAAACACTTAAGCATATGCTTAAATTAAGACATGGAGTAGGCCTACCGACATGTACATCTACTGTGCAAGCAGAAGTTAAGCCGATGCTTAATTATTTGTAAGGGATACTGCTATTTTTATGGGAAGCCATTAAGCAAGTCTAGCTTACATTTAAATAACTACTTTTTCCAATCAGCAAATGTGCTAGGACAGGTAGTTCTACATAAGGCCTACTTAAAATCCTACATAAAGCAGCATACAACAGAACTGCAAACTGTATGTCAATCCAAGGTAGGAACAAAGAAAAATTAATAGCCCAAATACGTCCGCGTACGTGACTCGGCCTCTCAAGGCTAGCAAAGAGATTTTGCTTTTCAAAACACAGAGACAAGTGAAGCCCAAGCCAACGCTAATGGGAAGTCATCATCCACAAAAGCCAGCGTGCAATGAAACTGCAAACATACTCGCCTTTCTCAACCACTCTCTAGGTTTACCTTTAACGAAGCTTACCTATAGCCGCCTTCCCGAGGGAGATTCTCCTCCTTCAGTGCTTTCCTTTGCCCATACGTCTACCACAGACTCGACAATGGTTTAGGCTCTTGGCGAATTGAAACTGCAGCCCATCAGGCAGCGTAATACCACCCGCGTTCTCCTCCGTGCCCCTCCTCACCCCGTCCCTTTTTCCTTTCTTTCACACTATTTCCATTTGCGGTCTCCTGGCTTATTTTTAGACGATCACTGCTCTGTTCCGTAAAGCGTCCAGCACCGTCGCGACCTACAGCAATACAGAAAACAAAGAACAGGTCCACTGTTCCTCACAGGTAGGGCAGCCGCAGTCATCACTGCATCCGTGACGTGGGACCACCCCGGGTCATCGCGGGGAGACCAAAGGCTGGCTTTCCCAAGCAGTTCCTTTTCAAACAGCCCACTTTCACCTCGGGAGGCGAGCGACAGAGGCCTCTTCTTACCCAGACCGCCGTGCCCACCCTCTTGCAGGCCAGCTCCCCAGTACTGGCAGGGGATGCGAGCACCATTGCAGCAACTGCCCTTGCTCTCGTGAGATCCCTTCCACCTCAGAGCCGAGGCGGAGAGCGGGCGCTGAGCAGCACAGCCAACAGCTGCGCTTCTCTGTCCAGCGGATGCCTCTGTGTATTCGCTTCTCTTTAACATTCTGTGCAAGTACCAGCGTATGTCGAGGAAGGAGGCAGGGACAAAAGATATCGGCGAGTACACAATGAAAAAAAACAGCCGCCAGACTCCAGGATTACACCCTCATCCACCGATTTGGGACACGGCAGGATGGCTCATGCATTCCCCTCTCCCCCACGGACCACATTTCCTAATATACTCAAAACTGTGAAAGCGTGAAACCGCCATCAACCAAGCGTCCGGGGTGCCCGCGTTGGGGCGGCAAGCGCTGCCGGCCCGGTCGTTCCGCCAGCACCCTGGGAGCAGGCAGGATCGCCGCAGATCGCACGGCAGCGGGCCTGGGTTACCTGAAGGGTCGGGCGACGCAGAAGCGATCCCGGCCGGAGTGAGCTGCGTGGGGGACTCGACCGCTGCCAGCTGGGCTTGTCCTCACGCGAAGGCTTCCCAAAGCGACCCAGGGAGGAAAAGATTCTCCTCCCATTTTGTGCTTGCTATCTTAAGCGCCCAAGGCTCTTGCAATGCGCTCTCTTCTCCCCTACCTTCACTCACATACGGAGCCTTTTCGATCAGGCTGCGCTCACAGCTTTATAAATCAACAAAAGCAGAACTAACCACCGCCCCCCCCTTCACAAAAACACCCACTCCAGCCAAAGAACCTCCTTTCCAACTGGAAAGGTACAGTCATCTAGATTTGGTGCCATTCAAACAGAAAAGGTAATAAAACTGTCTGGCAGCTTCTACAGTCAGAAGATTATTTTTTTTTTTTTTTTACGCTGGTTTCTTTTACACCACAAAAAGGCTGACAGAGAGCCCTTCGCGTTCAGCCCCATAAAACCGGACCTGGTATTGTTATAGTTATTCTTACTGACTCCTGTAAAAACACAACCCGGGCAGGCAACCTGCCGGGTACTAACAGCCGGTACACCGAAATCTCGGCGCGGCGCCGCAGCCTGTCGCCCTTCGATGCCTTATCGCTCCGCTTTCTGAGGAGAAGGCGCGCCTGGCCCGGGCGACGGGATAAAAGAGGGCATGAGCTGCAGTTCTGCCATTCAGGCAGGGTAACGCGGGCTGTTCCGCTCGGCGCGGCGGCGGGCATCAGCCGGCGCAGGTCGGTCGCTTATCGCGAGTCCTACCTAGTTTATCACGCTCCGGCCGCCCGGGCGCCAGGCCGCGCCTGACACCGGCTCCCGGGGCCGGGGCCCGGCAGCCCCCCCCGGCACGGCGGCCTCGCCCCCGGGGCCGCCCGGCCGGTGGGGGCGGGTGGGGGGGGGGCGGCTGCCGCCCACCTGCGGCGGCTCCGTCGCCGGCCCCGGCTCTTTGTTCGCCGCCCGCCCCGGGGCTCACCGGGCGGGGGGGGGGGGTCCCCGCCGGGCCGCGGCTGCCGCCGGGCGGGGGCGGGGCGGGCCCGCCGCGCGCCCTCCCGGACCGACCCTCGACCTTCGCCCGGCCGGCGGGGGCTGCCCGCCGGGACCGACCGGCCGCCCGCAGCCCCCCCCCCCCCCCCGCGGGTAACGGCGGCGGGGCGAAGGACGCCCGTCACCCCGCGGCGGGCGGGGCTCCCCGCACCCCGGCGCGCTCGGGCGCGGGCACACGTGCGCGGGCACACGGGCACGCCGCCGCCCGCGGCCCCGGCGCCGCCGGGCCGCCCCCCGCCCCGACCCACCTCGTCCTCGGAGAGCCCGTAGACCGGCTCCACCGCCGCGGTCGCCATGGGGCCGCCGCGCGGGGCGTCCCGCCCGGCGCCGCTCCCGCCCGGCGCGGCCCAGGTGAGCCCCCCCCGCCGCCGCCGCTGCTGCTGGCCCGCGGGCGGCGGAAGGCGGGCGGGCGGGCGGCGGCCGGGAGCCGAGCGCCGGCGGGAAGGGGCCGGGGGCGGCGCTGCCGGGGGCCGCCGCTCGGGGGCGGCGCTGGGGCCCGGGGGCGGCGCTGGGGCCCGCCCGCGGCTGAGGCGCACGGCGGCCGCACGAACGCGCCCTCCCCGCGGCGGGGAGCCCCGGCGAGGCGGGGCGGGGCGGGGCGGGGCGGGCCCGACGGCGGGGGCGGCTGCCGGGGGCGGGGAGCCCCGCCGGGCCGGGCCGGGCCGATTCGCTGCCGCCCCTCCCCCCGCCGGCCGCCGCGCGGGGTGGGGGGGGGGGGAGGGCGAGGAGCGGCACAAAGCGCGGGGGGCGGTGCGCCCCCGGACGCCCCTCCCCCCGCCCCGCCCCCCCCCCGCGCGGCGGCAGCGGGCGCGCGGAGGGGGGCGCCACCCGGCGGGGCTGTGTGGCGGGACCGCGACCCCCCCCGGGGCGGCGGGAGCGCGGGGAGGGCCGGGCCGGGCCGGGGGAGGGGGGGGGAGGAGGAGGAGGAGGAGGAAGAGGAGGAGGCGGCTCCGCGGTCGGCGCGGCCCCGGGCACGGCGGCCCCGCTCCATCGCAGCCCGGCCGCTCGGAGCGAGGTAACTCCGGGGCGATGGCTTTGCCCAGCTTCAGCCCCAAATTACTTCCTTCTCTGATTTCTGCTCCTTCCTTAACTGGCTCCCGTCCCCTCCCCGGCCGCCCCGCTCTGCGCTGATCTGTTACCTGCTGTCTCTAGGCAGCACGGTAGCGCTTCAGGAGAGGCTAATGAGCTGTAGGTTATGTGAAAGCTGTTCTCAAACCCATCTGTGCTTTTACAGGGCAAGGACTGATGTCTATGTGTACTTTTAAGTACGCAACGCATTAATAAAGCCGCGTCGAGCCCATGGCGCGGGAAAAATCTTCTGTCGCCACACCCCAAAACAAGGCTGCCCTTGACGCTTCAGCAGGAGGTACGCAACAGCTCTCGCCGCCTTCGGCCTCGCCAGCCCGGAGCAGGGCTGAGCTCCGCGGCGTTGGGCGCGCGGTCCGCTTCGGTAAGGGAAATGGAAACCAAGGGCGGTGTGCGCGAACGCATCAGGCCCGGAGCTGCGGCAGCTCGGAGGCTCGGCTCATCTCCTGCTACTCGCGTCTCCTGCTCGGCAAACTCCAGCGAAGCGCCGGGGACATCCAGCAGGAGGAACGTGGCAAATCGCCGGTAGCCCCTGGAACGGGCCGGTCACGAACAGAAAATGGCCGTGATGGCCCAGTAACGATTTTCCCCGTACTGAGTTTTTACATCAAGGGGTAAATTGGCAACTAACAAAACCCCCATCACTAGAGGAGCTTTCAGCTAGCCGCCTGACGGACATACCGACCTCTGGATGCTCAGATATCACCTTACACCTGTTTTCTGCTCCACAGAGCTGCGGGGAAAGGGAAATCGGAGATCCCTTTTTCTGGAGAGATTCCACAAGCAGCCCGTAGGCCAGAAAGTTTTTTTCCAGCCTTTATGAAAGCTCTTCCTGGGGAAGGAAGGGTTTGACCTCTGCCCAGACAACAGTGCACGAGAGCTAAAATGGCAAGCTGTTACAGTGCAGCTTATGAAGGCACTGGCCTTTATACTCACATGAATGTCTCCTGGCCATAAACTCCGTGTGATGTAGTTAATAACCCGCGCGTCTAGGCAGGGTCTTCCCCAGCACCATACCCTGAAATGGCTTGTTTCCCCTTCGCCGGAGGGTCTGTCAAGGCGTCCCCTCAAATGGTCAGCTCCAAAGGAGCCCCTGGCCACCAGGCTCAGCCACCGGTTCTCCTGTCAAGATAAATCCAGTTTTAATACTGGGCAGAGCATTCTCAAATCTGGATCTAGCTTTTTTCCCATGCTTTTCAATCACCTACTTTGATTCCTTAACAGAAGCAGCTCCACCACCTCTCATCCCCTGGATGCCACGGAAAGTCGGGATTCTCTGATTGATCGATCGATCGATTGATCGATCGTTCCCTCCCCAGGGGTCTTTCTCTTCAGTTACCTCTGTCTTGCTTTAACTCTTTGTATTACAGCTTCAGAGCTCTGAGCAGGAGCACAAGTCACTTCAGGCTTTCTCAAAAGGCCGCTTCTTCACCAGCCTTCTGGGCCAGTTTGCCGTTATACAAGCCCTGCCTCGTCACTGGCGTCTGACCACAAGGCAGAGGTCAACTCAGTCCAAACCATCCAAAGGGCTAGCTCTGGGAAGTTCAGGTGATACTTGGATATCTCAAACCGTATGATTTCAGGAGCCCTTAATGTATTTTCTTCTGCAGCCAGTTTCGTAGACTCCTCTCAGTTCTTCGCATGCCTGCATCTTCAGGTGTCAGCAGCTGAGACTGTTAGCTGTAACTGGAAACTGTTGGGAACCTGGCATGGACTATCAGGAACGTTTGTATTTCTGAAGCGTAGAATGAGAAGGAAATGGGTGACTGTAATTCAAGGGCTGTAACGGGACTGTAATCCAGTCGCTGTAAAGCTGGCGATACACGGAGATCTCTGAATCCGGATCCTTTCCGCAACGCATGATCACAAAGGGTGAGCTCTGGACGTGCGTGCGCTGCCAGGCCATCTCTGGGCCACTGAAACCACAGCAGTGGGGGTTTTTTTTCACTTCCACGTTGCAGCATCTACACTGGTGTTTTTGTAAAATCGGATAGCACTCGCATCAACAGGTTTTCCCCGAGGGAAAAATATGTATGTACATAAGCTGAATGAAAGGATGTCTGATGACAGAGCGGAAAATGAGTACTCTCTGCCACTAACACGTCAACCTTATTGGATTGTAAAGCTTTAGTATCAAATCCGTGATGGAGATTACTTGTTTATTTCCTCGTGAATATTACAGGCATAATTCCTCTTCAGAATTGTATTTAAATAATAGACAGCCCCAGAGAGATGCAATTCATTTGAGAATGCTGACATGAAAAATCTCGAGGTGCAGCTCAGGTGATTTATAACTGGCCTCTTTATATAACAAAGGCCCATTAATTATTTAAAATTCTCAGAGAAAAAATAGATTAAATATCTATTATGGATGGCAATTCTCAATTAAAGATTCAGCTTCATACAACTGTGTCAGACGGGATGCTCTCGGGAGTGGTGAGGATGCAGCCCTCCCTGGTAGGCATATACTGAAAGGTGTCACGGGAGGAGCAACTGTACCGGAACAGGCATCTTGCCTTGCAGAGCGAGGTGAGGTTGGCGATTCTTTTGAACCTTCAGCAGCGGCCCCGACCAAATGCGCAGCGCTGTGCCAAGGAGGCGGAGAGGGCGTTCCTTCCTGAGTCCAGCTGGTGAATAGCTCGAGGCCTGGGGCTGAAGGGTGATATCCCTCCTAACTCCTTGAACCTCCGCAGCCTAACAGCAGGCGCTCCTCTATTCACAGAAATGCCTAATCCTTTCTCCCTAACCACTTCCTCAGCCGCATCCTCCACCAGCAAGGTACCCTGGCCTGACTATACAGATGAATAAAAAAATTTCAGCCCTTTGATGTACGCATGTGCTTGCCGCCCATTCTTTTGCTCGTGCTAAATAGCCGAATAATGCCAATACATACTTTTCTGTAGAAGAAAGGAAAATACTTTACCTGCTTTCCTGCATGGACCCACAGTCCGTTGGCTTTTAATTCTCTCATATGGCAAATAGAAGTCCTAAAAATACCTGAGCACGTGCCCATTTTTAGCCTCCCATCAGTTCTCTTCGGAGGAGGTTTGCTCTGGAAATTGTTAATGTGTCTTTTTTTCCCCTTGGTATTACAGCGTAAATGCTCAAACATCCTCCAAGTACAACAGGGATTTTTTTCTGCTGCTCAATGCCAAGTGATAGATTGTATTTCACAAAGAAATATGTCTTTTAGTGGGAAGGGTCAGACCTATCAGCTTCCAGACTAGCTTGAATTAGCAGGGTACGTCCTTGCAACCCAGCGGCCCACTGTTGGATGATAGACAGGGTCTGCTGAGCCGGCAAAAACCATAAATGGCATTTTATGTTTTTAGCAAGCGCCAATGTCTATCACGGGAAAATGAAGGTAACTATAAGCTGGTAAACAGGAAAACTACCCACTTTGGGTTCAATGTATTCTTAAAACTCTACTCGTGGAGCTCACTCCATCCCAATGTACTAGACCCCTTCCAAATCTCAAGCAGATCTTTTAAATCTCTTCCTCAGAATGTGTGTGAAAGATTAAGAGGAATGAGATCGGAAGTGACGTGCTCATTTACCCAGGAACACACTTGCTCCCTGTCTCTTTCAGTTACTTTTTTCTGTATACTCTGAACATAAATTTTGCAATATATTTTTCCTTTTTTCTGCATTGCACCATCAACACTCCTTTATATCAGATATATATTTTTGTTTCATTGTTATTCTCAGATTGAAATATAATACTGTACTCTAATTTTTGTACTAATATTGGTCTTACCCCTTCCTAGGTAGTTTTTCTATTTGTCCCACAATGAATCGATGATATCACGGTCTATGAGCTATGAACTCCTCCAGTGTGAGAAAGCTTATAGCTCCATGGCTCTTGAAGTAAATTATTTCCAATTACAGTTATTACAATAATTACAACTAAAATAAACTTTTTTTTTAACTTTTAGGTTTTTTATTAATGAGAAAACATTTATGGGCGGTTCATGACATATTCTGCAATTTTCAAATAGTTGTATCAGATTTAATGAAGTAAGCAGATTTTGCTTTTCAATCACTTCAGCTCTGCGTTTTACTGCTGCTTGTTTCCGAAGTTCCGTTTTTACGGATACAAGGACCAAATTCATCTGACCTAGTCACTCTGGGATCCTTTTATCTCCAACAGAGAGAATCAGGAGCTTTTGAAATGCAATTCATCTCATCATCCTGAAGCAGACATCTGAAAAAAGTCAAATGAATGTTACCAGGAAAGTGCCTCTCTATTGACTGTAAGAAAGCCCAAGGCAACGAGCTCCAATAAAGGCATCCACGTCACAGGCGCCCAGCTGCAGGTGGGAATGGGATTGTCCTTCACAGGCAGCCTAGATTCACCTGACCCAATTTTCATCATTTTTAAAAATTAAATGCTATAGTTTAAGAATGCATTTCCCTTCAATGTGCTGGAATTTGAGTATGGGGAAGGGAGTATATTAACTCAGCCTCTTAACAAGTAAACCAGCAACCCGTCTAGTACCTGAAGAACAGTTCATGCAGAGGGAAAAAGAGGCAGGGTGTAAACCCCTTTACTACTGTCAGTGCCTGCCAGACAACGTTCATTCCTTGTCATCTAGATTGTGTCACATTAGCAGGCACCAAGGAAATGCACTTGACAGAAAACCTTTCCCTCAGAACTAAGCGGTTGCCAAAACTGCTTGGCCACAGTTCAGCCAAACACTTACGTGCTCTGCTAAACTGAAATGGATTTAAGTGTGTGCTTAAGATGAAGCACTTGCTGTATTTCTTTGCTATGTCAGGGCCCATAAGATTAATTCCTATACTTTTTTACATTGACTTGGAAATTTGTCACAACCTATTCTGTATCAACTGCATGTTAAAAGAAGTTAAAACAACACATCCCCTATTAGTAATCCGATCAGGTTCACTATAATGAACAACATAAAAAGAACAAGATGTTCCAAGCTCTGCCACTTGTCTTGTGCTGCCCGTATACCGAGAAAATGTGTGTTAGCACCTGGGCAAATCCTTAATGTCCACATCAGCGTCACATGGAAAATAGTTCCTTAAATTTCCAAATTTCAGGAGGCTACTTTGCTGTAAGAGCTCGTCCTGAAGCCATTCTCAGCAGCAGTAACCCAAGTGTGAACGCAGAGCTCATTTCCTCTGGCTCGCGCTTCCAGAGTATGTGTGACACTGCGTTGGCAAGTTATGAACACTGCAGCGTGCTACTTAAAACAGAGCAGGGAAATAACCGTAACCACAGAAAAGTTTCTCTCCATGCATTCCTTGGCTGCCCTGCTCCTTGCGTTGGCTGTCAGACAGCAGCTCCTCTCTGGACGGAGCCACTGTGCTCAGCCCAGCCACAACCCCACCCCTGCGATACCGTCTTCCCCTGCCTCAGCCCATCCTTCACTTTCCAGCATTTTCATAAGAGCACATGGAAGGAAAACCAAGCATCATGGCTTGGATTTGCAGGCGGTGTGTGTTTGTGTACTGCCCACACTGGGCTCTCCAGCTGATGTAGCGGGAGGCCGAGAGGATGCGGGGCTGGGACACACGGGGGGCTGAGAGGATGCGGGGCTGGGGCACACGGGGGGCTGAGAGGACGTGGGGCTGGGGCACACGGCGGGCCGAGAGGATGCGGGGCTTGGGCACATGGAGCCCGAGAGGATGCGGGGCTGGGGCACACGGCGGGCCGAGAGGATGCGGGGCTGGGGCACACGGGGCCCGAGAGGATGCGGGGCTGGGGCACACGGGGCCTGAGAGGATGCGGGGCTGGGGCACACGAGGGGCCGAGAGGATGCGGGGCTGGGGCACACGGGGCCCGAGAGGATGCGGGGCTGGGGCACACGGGGGGCTGAGAGGATGCGGGGCTGGGGCACACGGGGGGCCCGAGAGGATGCGGGGCTGGGACACACGAGGGGCCGAGAGGACGCGGGGCTGGGGTACACAAGGGGCCAAGAGGATGCGGGACTGGGACACACGAGGGGCCGAGAGGACGCGGGGCTGGGGCACACGGGGGCCGAGAGGATGCGGGGCTGGGACACACGGGGGGCTGAGAGCTGCGTGTGCTCAGCCTGGAGAGGGCAGGGCTCGGGGGACATCTGCCCGCTGACTACAACTACCTAATAAGTGGGCGTAGAGAAGATGCAGCAAACTCTTCTCAGAGGTCTGCAGGGACAGGACGAAAGGTGACAGGGGCTAGTTGGAACATGGTAAATTCTGATTTCATATGGAAAAAAGTTTTCACCATGTGGGTGGGTAACCTGGAAGAGGTTGCCCAGACAGCTTGGGGTCCATCCGTAGAGATATTCCAAATGTGACTGGACAAGGCCCCAGGCAACTTGAGACAAGCGCTGCACTAGCAGTCTGCAGAGGTCCCGTCCCACCTGCGCGATTCTGAGTCTGTCACGGAGGAGCTCCCTGGAGTTGTGTGGTACCCGTGCATGTAGGTCTAATAAAAACCATCAAGTAATGCCTTCTTGCCAGGTCATGCAACAGAATCTAAGTTAGCACTACTTTCAGGAGGAGAGAGGCGGGAGAAAATTGTGAGGGAAAAAAGAAAAAGAGAAACATTAGCCCAGGGAGCTAACTTAATGTATTAATACAGATCCTGCAGGAGTCCTCTTTGGGGCACTCAACAAGCTTGTTGGGACAGATCATTAGTGACCGCTTCATCATTTTCCTGGAAATATCACCCATACTTGATACAAGAATGTTGACTAAACATTGCTGTGTAACTAACAAGAAAACTTCAGTAATTACGAATAAAACAAAAGCCTAGTGAATAGGCTGAAATACTGCAAAAGCTTTGCTATTTCCACTATTTGCAGCCGTTATACACTGCAAAAGCTTCGCTATTTCCATTATTTGTAGCTGGTATTTGTTTTCCTGCTGGACTTTACTGTACCAGCTGTTACTCAAAATACTGGGAGATGCTACTTAGAAGGTCCCTGGAACATGCCAATATATAGACTTTACACTGTAAATCCCTAGTATTTTTAATCATTCACTGACAGTAGACACAAAGAAAATACAGCATGATCTTCACAAATACAGATGGTTTGGGTTTTATAGAATTGGCTTGAACAGATTAATAGAGCCACAACCTAAGCAGAAAATGCTCTTTAGGAAATCAGATGGATGCTTCACTGGCTTACCAAGCAGCATTGTAAGAATAAACTGCTGCCAGAGTCCGTCCAAAATGATGTGCTATTCTATTTACTGGGAGCTGTAAATTCAGAGCAACAGTTTCTAAACAACTGCGGTGAAATGAGTCATGATAGCGCAGAAGTGCCCAGCAAAAGAGTCAGCGAGCATACCCGTGCACAAACCCTGGCCACAGCTTCCCTGGCTGTAGACCTCTGAGCTGCACTGACTGCCCGGAGGCGCCGGGGTTTAGAAGTCTCCGGTTGCTTCTCCTGCAGGAAATAGTTATTGCTTTTCTCCCAGAAAGGTCATAGAATCACAGAATGTCCTGAGTGGGAAGGGACCCGCAAGGACCATCGAGTACAGCTCCGGTCCCTGCACAGGACAACCCCAAATTCACACCATGTCTCCGAGGGCCTTGTCCAAGTGCTTCTTGAATATCGCCAGCCTCGGCGCCATGACTGCCTCCCTGGGGAGCCTGTTCCAGTGCTCCACCACCCTCTGGGGGAAGAACCTTCTCCTAATACCCAACCTAAACATCCCCTGGCACGTCTTCCTGCCATTCCCTCGGGTCCTGTCGTTGGTCACCAGAGGGAAAAGGTCAGCCCTGCCCCTCCTCCTCCTCCCCTTGTGAGGAAGCTGCAGACCGCCATGAGGTCTGCCCTCAGCCTCCTCTTCTCCAGGCTGAACAAACCCAGTGACTTCAGCTGCTCCTCGTACGGTTTCCCCTCTAAACCCTTCCCCAACTCCGTGGCCCTCCTCCGGACACTCTCTAGCAGCAGCTTGATATCCCTGATGTCCTGTGGCACCCAAAACTGCCCACAGCGCTCAGGTGTGCACTTTCTCATCTGGCTGTTGCGGGACTGCGGACATCAGGAACCGGGACGGACACCAAAGCTTTTCTTTCCAGTCAGCTGTCTGCCAGCACTGCTCAGTGCCTCGAGGGGAGAGCGCGCAGCCGGCGGGGACGGCGGCTCCCAGTGATGGGAGACCGGAGCAGCGGCCAGGCAGTGCTGGCAGCCCCGGCTGTGGCTCAGGGCTCCCAGGCCCGGCTGAGGCTCGAGGCTGGCAGCCCCCGCTGAGCCTTTGCTTTTCCTCCCAACACGGGGGTGCGGTTTGGCGGCAGAGCAGAGGCCGAAGCCGGCCGCGGGCCGTGGAGGACTCTTCCCGCCCTGCCTGTCCTGGCTGCACCGCGCCATGCTGGCCACCGGCCCAGCGAGGCCGTCAGGCGTGCAGAGCCAGCAGGAAAGCGTTCCCTCTCCCGCGGGGCCAAGGGGACGTGCCGCTGCCCGTCCCGCCGCCCCACCGGCCGCTCCGCTCCCGCTCTCCCTCCAGTCTCCGAAACAGCCCCGTGCCGAGCGCCGAGGCGGCAGTGCCATCGCCCGTAACGAAAGGCACCTCATTAATTAATGAGCAATCGGGCTATTTTTAAACAAGCGTTGTTACAATTGAGGTATTGAGCGACAACTGCGGAATTGATTGACTACCCAGCCTCGCTAGATGCAAAACGCAAATAGTCTGGTGTGAAAATAGGGCATGCTGCATTCTCTCTCTCTCCTGCGGCTTTAATGTCTTTAGATGTTGTGTACGAGAACGGTAGTTAAAAATCACGCAGACAAGACTACGTTTCATTTGATGGGATGTTAGCTGCATGTTGATTTCTGTAATTCCTTTGTCTTTTAAATGATTATTACACTTTAGTGATTTCAAAGGGGATTTTTTAAACGTTCTGTTCACAATGTATCGCTAGTTCCACTGAGCTCAACAAATCGTAAAAGTAATAATGGAAAGTTACAGATTTTATCCTACTGTGTTTTCAGTCTTTAGTTTAAAATAGAATTTCATTATTTCCACAGAGGAGAAAATAAATCTACATCATCCTGAGCTGAAAGAAGGCTGTTTACAGACACACTTCAACACAGTTCAATATTTAATGTTGTTACTGAACAATCTTTCGCTCAAAAAAAAAGGCTTTTCTCACTGTAAAGCTTGTCAACAGTGATAGTTTTTCTCTTTTTTCTGGAAAAATTTCATAAGAAATTTTAATATTTTATCACGTTTATGTTTGAATGACAACATTGCATCTATATTTTCAGTATATATCTTTCTTAAAGCATTATTAAAATGCCTAGGGGCTGAATATGATTCTGAACACAGAAAACTGGTTCTGAACTTAAAAGATTAACTATTTAAAAACATGTTAGTATTTTGTAATATATTATTCAAAATGTCATAGAAAACTCATCAAGCTATAAATGAAGTTGAATCAAACTCCCACAAAACATAAATAGCTTTTAATATTTTATTACTAAGCTATTTTCTCAATTCTGCTGTTTTCCGGTTTCATTACTTTATGAGGATGAAACAGTAATCCCCTGGCCTGTACCAAGATATCCTTTTTAACAGGTTTGTGGTACGGTGTGGTAAAAACACCCAGGCGAACACCTCAAAAGATAGAAACCTTCCCGTTGTTGGGATTGGACTGAGTGTCCTCTAATTACAGTAACACTGTGTGTTGACCAGTTGAAAATCCCACGCTAAAATTTCCTTTAGCTGTATGTCATCAGCAGATAATGCTGAAGTATGAAATAGCTTTGGACAATATAAGCTGAGGCTTTGGAGTGGCCACTTTTGAAGTCAATAAATTTCATTAGTATTATCCACTAAACGCAAAGGCTGGATTAGTCTCACCTTTGTGCTAGGCTTTACCGTCTCTAAAGTCAGTGGAATTTTTCCAGTCGTCTCCAGTGGAGGAAAGGTCTGACCTGACTTTTGGCTAGGTTTATTGTTACTCAGTTTCCAGTAACAATATAATACTTCAGGCATGAGCAAGATGCTTGCCCCTCCTTTGACAGGATTTTACTGTGTTGTAACTTCCCTGTGGTTTTGAACACTTCGGATGTATGTCGAACATGCACAGGCAGAAAGTGCTGATACATTATACATAAAGATCTGCTTTCATAACTTCCTACCTAATGTCAACAGTAATACAAAATAATCAAAGCAATTTCACAAGTAAAAGAAATCATTTCCTGTCTTGACTCGAGATCCAGCACAATGTGATGAGTGCCAGTGGCAACAAAGGAGATGCAGCAGAAGCGTGTAGCAGGGGATGCCGTACGGAAGGGAAGGAGGACCAACATTTTCAGCAGCGGCAAGCCATTAGATCGCCTTGGCTGCAATGTACAACTGCAACTGCACTACTAAATCATGCATAGACGTGGTGCTAGGCTAATGCACCTGAGGATCCCTCCATCTCAGGCCCATGGTTCTTCTCTTAATGAAAGAGAGAAGAGAGTTCTCTTAAGGAGAAGAGAACTGTCATGTAATCAGTAGCTTATTCAGGGGTGACAAGAAGATGGATTAAACACAGATTTAAGGAAAACAAAGCACAGAACATTCAGATTTACTCGAAAAATGTGTTTTCTTGAGAAACTATCAGGAGAAAATAATTATGAGCATTGACAATTATTTTTGTCAGGCATTTCTTTACAAAATTGTTCTGTTTCTGAATTAATACTTACGCTACTGTGGCATGTTGAGACTGCTATGCAAATTATAAAATTTTTAAATAAATATTAAACAAAATCTACCATAAGTCACCTAAGATCAAACATTTTATATTTTTTTCCTTCACTTTTAGCTCTTTTCAACAAAGCATTCATTTTTCAAGTTCTCTTCTCTCATTAATTAACTACTGTCTTCAATGGCCAAAGAACCTTTGTAAAATTTGTGTCAATCTACTTTGCTTATAGAGAATGTAGGATTATTCAGGAAAAGTGAGCTGATCTGCTTGAATTTCATCAAAGGGGGCTTTTATGTCTTTGTTTTTAAGAACAATTTTTAGGTACACCTCAATGCTCCTAGTTAGGACCTGAACTTACAAACATTGAAGTCCATGAAGCCAATTTTGTATTTAGGATCACTCTACCATGTATAGTCCTTTCCTCTTACAGCAGGGAATATAATATATAATCTAATTTTGGTTATTGTGCTAACAGTTCTGTGCATTTATTTCTAAAGGAGTGGGTTCAAAATGCATGTCTCTAATGCTTCCTGAAACAGTATTTCTCAGAAGTTGCAGGTTTGTTACTTTAACGACAAATTTCAAAATTCTCTATTTCTTTGTAAATTCGAGCCAATAAGCAAAATTAAGGTTAAAGAAGTTGAGAGAAGGTCTGTGTTTCTATCAGTAATCCATAGTTTACAGGAATGGAGGATGGAAAAAAAACAAACCCAAACATTTTTGGGATATCTTAAAAGGAGTCTTAACAGAATTGTATGACTTGATCTGTGAGGTGTGGTATCACAAAGGCTTTGAAAAGTGTCTGCTAATTATTCTTAAAGGTCTTTGATGTAGTCAGTGGCCTGTTTTTTGGACAATACAGGAAGTCTTTACAGTTTACTATCTTTCATGGTATGTCAGTTTTCCAGTCAGTGGGTAACCTGATAGGTGGGGTGAATGGAGGAAACACGGCCCCGGAGTACAGGGTCATGCTGGCAGAAGGTCCCGAGCTGATGAGAGACAGAGAATTGCTGTCACGGTGCAGAGGCTTTTCTTCTTTCTTGGTAATTAAGCTGAGAATGTCTTACCTTGCTTAGTTTACGAGAAATGCAAATATCATGAGATTTCTTATGTAACTGTTTCTTTCACTTGGATTTCATGTTTGGTCTGTGTTTAATAAATCTTGGTTTTGTTCACACGACTGCAGTACTGATAATCCCAGGTGGACATCCCTAGGGAGAAGAAATAAAAAAAGGGAGAAAAAAGAAGAAACCTGAAACCTTTATGGAAGAGTGATGAAAAGTAATGTTTCTCAAATTTACACGTCCTGTCAGGCTCACTCAGCAACGTATGAGTCTAATCTCCATGTGACTCTCACCAGTGTAGGTAGGTGGAAGGTGAGGGAGGGCATCCAAGAGACCAAGAGATGAGATCTGATGATTGACTGCAACACAGAAACTTTTAACAGATTCCGTGAGAAATCCAGGTGTTTCAAACGAGTCATACACACAGGACACTCACTGTAGCACTGCCTGATTCAGGACTATATCCTCTTATCTCCATGGCATCTACAGAGCAATGCGGTCTCTCCTGTTACACCACCCAGGGCATATGCCACACCACATGCCACCAGTCAGGGCTACTGCCCCTTTAGCATCCTCCCCGCCGCCCCCCAGCCTCACTGCCCTCACTGTGAGCTGTCCTTACTAATGCTCTAGGTACTGTTCACCCCGTGCAGGGGGAAAAAAAACCCAAACCCCCAAGACTGGTGTAATTAATGTTCAGGCTTGTCTAGTTTGGTATTTTGCCTCTGCCAGTGGCTAGTAACAAACAAGGCAAGCATGCAGTGACACTTCTACTGCATAACCTCCCAGCTTCCAGTAGCTTGCAGATCAAAGGCTTCCTGAATGAGAGGCTGTATCTTTGTATTTTGTAGACTTTGATATGTTTTTCTTCTCTGAAGCGGTCAAAATCCTTTTTGAACCTATGTAAATTTTTTGCATTATCCTGGAATAACAAATTCCAATATACTATGTGAAAAATTACTTCCTTCTGTTTGCTTCTCTATAATTTTAATTATTTATTTCTCCTGTTTTTTACATTATGGTTAATAGTGAATAATGATCAGCTATTCAGCTTCTCCAGAGATTTATGCTTTTACTGGCTCAGTTTGTTTCTAGGCTGTAGACCTGTAGCACACCCAGTCCCTCCAAGTACACAAGCTTTTCGTAATCTCTGCTCATCTCTGTGGCCCTATCACACCTTTTGTTAAGTCTGTTACCTCTTTTCTAGGCTTTAGTCTCTAGGATTCTGGGAGCTGAAGACTGGATGTAATCATGGTGAGGGCGTAAAGGGATTTATACTGCAGCATTTTGGTGTATTCTGTTCAGTTTGCTATTTCCTTCCTAGTTACTCTGAACCAGTCTGCTTGGGAGGGGCTGGTTTGGTTTTGTTTGACAACTACAGGGTATTCAGCCAATGTTTCCGTAAACCTGCCTACAGCAACGTTAAGAACCTGAATAAGTAGAGCAGAACATATCGCTGAATTTTTGTATTGTGGCTGGCTTTTTGTGTTACTTTGCATTTATCCATATTAAATGTCATCGTGATGTACTACTGCCCACTCATTCAGTAGCATGAAATTATTGTGCAACTCTTCTCAGCTGGCTTTTTTTTATTATCTCAAATAATTTAATCATCACCAGTAAAACTTTTCACTTCATGATCTTTAACAAATTATTTATGAGCATACCTAATATTAGGTTGCAGCACAGATCCCCAAGAAACTCTGCTTTTGTCATCTTTCTGCATTGCGAAAACTCATCATCCTGTCTCTCCTTCTGTAATCAATTATTGGCCCGTGGAAGAGCTTCCTTTTACACCTATGACCATCTTGAAAGTTTTCATAAAACCCAGCTCTGTCAGGCAGATTGCTCCTGTCCACACGCTCAGTAACTTTTTCAGAATGATGTAGCAGACATGAAGGCGATTTCCTGCTCCAAACGCTGCTGACTCTTTCCTGCTATTTTATATTTGCCCATGTGTTTGCTGATGTTACCATTTCTGCCAATTTGTCTACAAAGTTGGACCTGTTGGAGGGTGGTTCCCAGGCTCCCTCCTGGAGCCCTTTCAAAACCAGTGAAACTGTTCTCACCTGCCACTCCTCTCTGTAAACAGCGATTTGTTTCCGCACTCAGAACCACAGCAAACCCTTACTTCGGCCTCTACAACCACTGAACTCCGAGCAGTTTGCTGCTGTCTGCTCTAACGGCTTTGCTCCAGACCCTCTTCTGCAGATACCCACCACTTTGAGACATCTCCCGCGGAGCTCTCCCTGTGGAGGAGCACCTCTTCGAGCTCTCCGCTAGTGACCACTGAGGCGAGGATTTCAGCCAGCTTTACTGGCAAGGCCTTATCGTGGAGTACCCCTTTCACGTGTCGGTCATCAAGTGATGCTGCAGGGTTTCTTGCTTTCTGATGTGTTTGAGAAACATGCATGAGCCTTTATAACTCACATTCTTGTCTTGATTGTCTTATTATGATTTTATATTTAACTTAACAAATCTGTTTCTCTCTCCTTTCCTCAACTGGGCACAATCTAAAATTTGGGAGATATAACCTTTTACTTAAGAAAGCTTGTTGTTTATCCAGGCTTCTTTGCTCTTTTCAAAGGTTCTTTCAAACCAGAAATATACCCTTAAATTCTAATACAGTTTTTTTAAATAATATCCACCCTGCCTGCATGCAGTCTGCCCTTCTGACTCTTCTTTTTAATTACCTTTTCTACCAGCTTTCTTAGTTTTGTGTAGTTCTTCAACTGGAAAGTCCTGCAATGGATTTCTTTCTCCATCTAAAAAGGCATTCAGACTGAGTATATTGGGTCACTGTGTGACCTTTAGAGTGACCCTTAAAAAAATCCATTTCAGCATTTTTCGTTCTAAGCAGTGCTGGCTTGGGTCTTGACTTAAGAATAAGAAGAGGCTCCTCTTCTCCAGTCTGCGCATACACAGCCGATGCAAGGATTCATGTTTTAGATCTTGGAACATTTTTATTTCTCTGTAAAGTATCATGTATGATTTTTAGGTTAAGTATAAGATATAAGATGGACAATGTCATCAATTGTGTACTCAATTACTATGCTGAATGCGTTATAAGACTGAAAAAAAAGATCAGAAGATGTTGTTTGATGCTATTGCCCTTCTAGTAGTCAGCCTGAAGCTCAGTTATCTCCTGTTCTGAATTTCCACATGAAAGGCTTTTCTACTCCTAAAACAGACAGCTAGTTTCTACATTTTTAGCTGCAGAGGATACAAGCCTGATTTAGAAAATAGGTGAAGAAAGCAACTCACCAGCTAAGTCCCCCACTCTTCCAGTATTTGCTGCAGGCAGGAAGGTGCATCTATTCCCCACACAGGAAAGGACTTGAGAACAGAGGGCATGCTAATGACTGTCCATATGCATCATTTCTGCCCAGCTACACTGGCAGGTGAACAGCACTGGCCAAAACCTTTAAAAGACAATATGCAGGATTTGTGTGAATGATTGTCATATACGTGCTAACAATCCAGCTTCAAGTTTCATAGTAACAGCAGGCTTTTCTCTTATCAATTTCCTTTTATTTTCTTCAGCGTGCAGCACAGAGGCAGGTGACACATTCATTATGATCAACCACTGAGAAATGGCAAGCCTGCTTTTGCCAATTTAAATAGTTAAGTCACAAGCAATGGCAAACATTACGTTCAGCATGGATCTAGATAAAGTCCTGGGGGCAAGCACACGGTTAAACACTGAAAACACACCACGCTCAAGCCAGTGTTTAAAAACTCTGCCGGTCTCCTGCATTTTATGGTGAATGTATAATTTGTACATTGGGAGATAGTTACTCAGCTGCTGTGATAAATCTTGCCCAAAAGTCATTATTTGCCATTGTCATGCCTTAATAGACTGTGCCCCAAGGCTATGATTTTGTGCAACCATGTTCTGTTGTCCCTTGTGTTATTAATAGATTTGTAGGCCACCTGCCTTTTTAATCCCCCTGTCCTCCTTTTTTTCTTTTTTTTTCTTTTTTTTTTTTTTTTTTTTGTTACAGCACAACCACTTTTCTCTCCTCCTAGCCCATTACAGGTTGGCTGTTTAGGAATAAGAGCACTGACAAACACCGTCCTGTGTCAACAGGCCTGCAGCTTTCTATAAAAGGGACTTTTGGCTGAAGATTTGGTTCTTACAGCATTAGGAAGGCTGCCCTACTAAATACATCTTTTCTTAGCACATATATCCTATTAAAGCTGGTGTACCACCTTGAGAACTGGCATAATGCCACTCTAACGCATGGGCATGGTGGTACACTCTGTATGAGCTTGAAATATGTTTGCCAAGGGTAGGATTCCAAGCCCTGGATACTGCAATGATATTTTTGGCTGGCATACCCACAGTGAAAATCCCGAGCCAATGTTTTCAATGTTCACCAACCTCCAGCACTCAATTTTAGGCATCTCATGTCCGATTAACAGAGATAGTAAGACTTCAGCAATTCCAGATTACGTCAATGCCCCTTAGCAGTATCTCTGCTGATGCAGAAAAGCTGAGCAGTGGCTTCCTTTTCCCCCTACTACGCTGGAGGTGGTCTGCAACACATGGGACAATATACACAAGCCATCTGCAGTGAAAGTTGCCTTTCACTGTTGAGAATTCAACAACAAATAACGTTTATACAGTTGAACGCAACCAGCTGGGCTCTGGCCAACTGGAAGGTGGAAGGAAGGAAGGAAGAGGGGGAAGGAAGCTCGAGTTCTGGAGCCCTGCCCATGGGAAGAGGGATGCGTGAATTTAGGTCTCATGGAAGTTTCCAGATCATTGCCTATATTGCTTATTGTTTGCAGGATTATCAATGAGGAAATTTGCAGTATTTGAACTCGACCAATGGTAAAACGTTGCATTTACGTTATTTCGCTTATGAGAAGAAGTCAAGATAAGCTAATTCACTTATTTTCAGAAATGCATAGTCTTGTACCATTGGGCACCAGATACAGCTTCCCTGTTCGCAGTTCTCTTTCAGCAAGCACTGTCTAAAATCCCTCTCTCTAGACCCTTCTTGTAGGAGACATTACTGTGTTCAAGCTGGGAAGCTCTGGGAAGGAGCACAACCTATTGAAATCACCTCTCCTCTACCATTCCTGCCCCAAACAGTAATCAGCAAAACCACCCCACCCATCCCATTTGAATTCCGAATCAGGCATGCATATCACTTGTTTTACTGCGGAGATCTCTCCCTGTATTTTGGGTTTTGTAACATCAGTGTTTGTGTTGCAGATGACAATTATTTCTCCTACTGTCTCTGTAGGGTGCTGAATGGCTTCTCCCATTCTAACTGCAAAGTGGCAGCACAGTAGCTTTGGAGAAGTTTATCCAAGTTATGACAAGTCCTTCTCCTACTCCTGGGAGGTTTTAGAAGCAGAAGGACAGCTTTTTCTCTAGGCTAATTCATTCTTTGGCTTCTAGGCTTTGGTAACTAGATTGCACAGCAAACGTACTCATGTATTTTGCTACCACCACCACCCAGATCAAGGGATGAGGCCAACCTGTGCTGCAGCAACTTTTCATCCCACAGGCTTGGGTATCCTTCCTAATGCAGGTCCTGAGCATGAACAACAGTGTGGGCTTGGGTCTTGTCTTGGCACGGAGTTAGGAGACAGGCTGTGGTGCACACCCAGGTCCCTCAGGCTTGTCTAACCAGTGCCTGTGCTAGAGGGGTTTTCCTGCAATACACCAGGCCTAGGACAAACACACAACAGGAGCAGAAGAATAACAGTTCCACCAAAGTAAAGAGAGCAATGGTAGTTTGTACCAGTTGCTCATTTTGTGCATGGTGTCACTACTTTGCATATGTACACTCATGGTGAGTTTGCTGTAGAACAGTATGTGTCCATATGAATATCAGAGGGTCACACACCTATTAATTTTTTTTTTGTATGCTGTTCTGCATTACTTTTTGAAATCACAGAAGCTGCTGTAGGAGGAATCATTATCCTCAGCATTTAACATATGTTGATATCATCCACCTTACTTTCACTACTTTTCAGTTTCCAACAATGATTGCGGTATTAACTGGTGGTATGGTTTAACCTGGCAAGCAGCTAAACACCACACAGCTGTTTGCTCGCTCCCCCCCACAGCGGGATGGGGGAGAGAACTGGGAAAAAAAAAGTAAAATTCGTAGGTTGAGATAAAGACAGTGTAATAGGACAGAAAAGGAAGGGAAATAATAATAATAATAATAATAGTTATGATAAAAGAATATACAAAATAAGTTATGCACAATGCAATTGCTCACCACCTGCTGACCGATGCGCAGCCCATCCCCGAGCAGCGATCGTTGCCCCCCGGCCAACTCCCCCCAGTTTATATACTGAGCATGATGTCATATGGTATGGAATAGCCCTTTGGCCTTTTGGGGTCAGCTGTCCCAGCTGTGCCCCCTCCCAGCTGGCAGGGCGTGAGAAGCTGAAACGTCCTTGGCTAGTGTAAGCACTGCTCAGTAACAACTAAAATATCAGTGTGTTATCAACATTATTCTCATACTAAATCCAAACTGCGGCACTATGCCAGCTACTAGGAAAAAAAAAATTTAACTCTACCCCAGCCAAAACCAGGAGAACTGGCCAGCATGGACAGGGACTCTTCAAAACAACAGAGAAGTGTGATAACAGTCCCACTAAAAATTCAGATTGGAGATGATAACAGGAATCACAAACAACAAACAGGGAGTGAAGAAGAATGGGAGTTTAGTGTAGACTTATGCGCATGGCATTGCTTGTTATTTAAGGTAAGATGGATGCAAGTGAGAGAACATGAACAGATTATCCTAAGAGTCAGTAACTTTTTTTTCTTACCTTTTGAATTATTAAGAAATACATCGTCTTTAGTAACCTTTTTCCCAATATGGCTTCCAGCTATGTGTTTGTGTGCAAACTGCACTTGGTTTGAACTCTCTGGGGTATTTTGGATTGGCTTTGGTTAGAGCAGCAGAGACAGGGTGGTGATTCTCTGTTGTGCTGTGGGCTCACAGATGATACCTCTCAACTGCTCTGTATTAGGAGGGCCTGCTTTTGGTTTAAAGCGTATTTGCCTCCATCCCACACAGATCTTCTGGCATCTTATTTTCACTACTCTAAATCACTCCTGTGATAAACACAAAACTAAACTGTCAGGCAATGTTATTTACGTTAATCCTACACCCTTCTGCTCTTTTGCCTTATTCCTGAAGTCCTTTATTTTGTCTCCATCAGTGATGATTATTGCACAGATTTCAAAAAGACCCATTACGCTGAGGCAAAAAGGTTTCACAAGTACTGGGAGACACCCAGCACACACCTGCTCCTCATCATTACATCCAGGCTATATTCTTCTTAAAGGAGACCGGACCTACAGCACTGAGCCAAGGCTCCTGGACTCTTCCAGGCATGTTTATTATTAGTTTATAATTAGTTTATAATAATAGGTTTATTGTCAACACCAAATGAAGAGATGTTGTAAGGGCTCTGTGCATGCAGACACTTAAAGAATAAGGGTGCTTACGACAGGGGTGGCCTGTAGCAGCGTGCCAGCTCATTTATACAAAGCGGTACAAAGCGGTGTTCGGTAATTACAGAGCATGTGCATGCGTATTCAACACTCCACATGTTATCAAAGGGCATCTACATGTGCTCTGCCAAGATGCCCTGATCTGCATCACGATGGTGAAGCCGGAGAGGAGCTGCAATCAAACCACTGCGAACAGCAACAGAAGGGAAGCCCTGGTCAACAGCCATGAGGCAAACAGCCTCGTGGTGAAACAGGGACTTGCGAAAAGGATTTGTATCTAATCACTGCCTGAAGGGCAAAGCAATTATCATTTGCAAATACTGGTGACCGTATTGTTCACTTGTGTGGGACTAGGTTGTTTCCACTCATATTGAGCACTACTGTTTCTATGAAAAGTCCAGGTTAGGTCAACACAAATATTCAGGGAGTCATGTATTATCTTGATTTATCTGATGGGATTTTCTGTAAGTCTCACGCACCCTTATCTTATTTTTCTTCTTATGCTGTAGCTGTTCTAGATCCAGTAATTGGAAATACTACAGCCGTTTCCATCCGCTCTTTGATGAACTGTTTACGATTGCCTCTGACCAAGCTGAAATTTTGCACACACACACACACACACACACACTCCATTTTAAGACCATTAGATTAATGCATTAGAAGTGCTGTTTCCCACTTTGTTAGCACAGGCAATCTACTAAGAAATGTAGGATATATTGCTACTCCTTCTGTGAGAAATGTAGGGATTGATGGGGAAAATCATTAAAGTTGAATCTAGGAAAGGCTAATTAGATAACCCAGCCCTCCTCCTGGTGTATGTCAGTTTATATTAATAATGAGATCTATTATTATGGATGTCTCTACTTTTTTAATGTCATCTTTATAAAGGAGAATTCGTTTGCTTACCTCAAATTCAGAAGACCTCAAGAATTTGCTTCTAGTAGAATTCAAAGCAGGTCAGTCAAAATGGATCTTTTCCACAAACTTCTGTATTCTCACAGCAGAGTCACAGCCCCGCCTGATCATGCCTGAAGTTTCAGGAGGAGCAGCAGTGATCCCCAAAACAGGACCTTTTAGACCCTTTAAAATGTGACAAACATACAATTAGTAACATACAAACTACTCCGAGGGGGTATGTCAAGAAATTTCAGCCCCACCATCTTTTTTCCTGTCATAAAGAGAGAGGTTTGATCTCCCTCTCTCAACAGTAGCAATGACCTTTACGATTTCTGTGCCTTCGTTTTGTGTATGTAAACTAAGAGAATACTAACAGAGGCTCTGGAGCATTTCCAAGGCACATGGAGGTCTTCAGGTGAAAAGCCTGTGACAGAAATGCAAATCTTTACTAGTGTTCCCTACAGTTTCTAGTGTTTGGTTTTCTACATCATGGAGAAACCTGCCTTTTTTTTTTTTTTCTATCTCGGCCATCTAAGACCAACTGACACACCTCTTACAGGAACGCTTGGATTTGTATGTTTAGCTGCTGCAGTAGAGAAGTCAATGATCTGAGAAAGCCTGAGGACTTCATTCAGATTACACATTGGTGTAAACGGGAACTAATTTTACTGAAGCCCAAGAAAACAGTAAAAGGATTACTTTTTTTAAATGAAGGACTCAGTTGTTTCTTCCCTCAGAGCTGCTATCTGCCCTGCCCCCCAGTAGCGCTAAGGCTCGGAGCAGCCTGGGAAATCTCATGGAAGCCAACAACCTTCACCTCATTTCCAGCAAAAGCAGCAACAACACTGACAAACTCACGTTGACCAGGTGTGCTCTGCTGGAAACACCTTGTTCCTAAACAAGGTTTCAAGCATATTATTACAGGGCTATGAAGATTTGGAAAAAAGTGACCTTTTGTGGTTTCTTCCAGGTAATTTCCCCAAATAAAATCTTCCAGAAAATACCTGTTCTTGAATAAAACATGCTACATTAAGAGAAGTACAATTATTCTTATGTTGGGTTGGGGTTTTTTTTTGTGAAGCCAAAGGGTTTAGTCATTTCCTTGCTATAGCAAAGCAAAGTTTTGTAAGGAGCAAGTCACCTGCCTTCTCTTTTGTCCAGCTGCAGAAAGCTAGCCTGGAGACCCTGGAAGATCCTCGAGCATGGAAAATAACAGCATCACTCTGAAAAGGATGGAAGATTAGGCTCCAGCCCCCACGGAGTGAGTGTCAGGATATGGCATAAATCCCATCAGCTCAAGCAGAGGCATTTAGATATTAGTGTTTAATGAGCTGTTTGGTTCCATTTAGTTTTGTATTGCTTTTAAGAATTTCTGTGCATTCAACCAAAGAAAATTGTAGTAGCACAATTTATTAAATGAACTTCTCAAAGAATCTTAAAACACGGGAATACTGTAGCAATGAATACTGCAGCAATGAATACTGCAACAATAATAGTTTAGAATGTAAAAGAAACTTTTAAGTATTTTGATAGAATTTTCATTAGTGTGACTGCAGTATGAAAATTAATCAGTCATCTGTGTGTTAGTTGAATTATCTTTATAAATAGTTCATTTGCAGACTGAGGAAACTGGGATGCATACCATGAAATCAATGATGTGTAAAATAGATCTGAAATATTTTCCGTCTGTTTTCTCACACTGCTTGTCTAACTTAAACTCAAGCTGCAAATGCATTTGTGTATTATCAATAATACTAGCCATAAATGCAGTCTGTATGTCTGCCTGCTAACGAGATTACAGCAAAAATATATATGAATGAATGTGGAGCTAAGCCAGCATGCAGTACTATGTATGTGCTGCAGCAGGAGGTATGTGCTGTGGGTTAACCCCGGTGGGCAGCGCAGCCCCCCCAGAGGGATGGGGGAGAATCAGACGGGAAAAAGTGCAAAGCTGGTGGGTTGAGATAAAAGCAGTTTAACAGGTAAAGCACAAGCTGTGCGTGCAAGCAAAGCAAAAGGAGGAATTCCTTCTCCTTCCCATCGCGGGCAGGCGTTCAGCCACCCCCAGGACAGCAGGGCTCCATCACGCCTAACGGTGACTGGGGAAGACAAACGCCGTCACTCCAAACGTCCCCTCCCTCCTTCTTTTATTGCTGGTATGGTCTGGGATAGCCTTTGGTGCGTGGGGTCAGCTGTCCCGGCTGTGTGCCCTCCCAGCCCCTCGTGCCCCCCAGCCTGCTCGCTGCTGGGGCAGGGTGAGGAGCAGGGAAGACCCTGACACTGAGCAAGGCCTGCTCAGCAATAGCTGAAACATCCTGGTGTTACCAACACTGCTCCGGTCACAAACCTACTATGAAAAAATATCTTTTCCCAGAGACTGGAGATGAAGATGATTTGGGAGAAGGAATGTCTCTTTTCAAAACACAGATTCAGAACCTTCTAATAATTAATTAAAAATACCTTTTTTTTTTTTTTAGTATCCTTTGTAAACACTGCTAGAAAGACATTGGATTCCATATTTAAACTAATAGTATGCATGTTGCTACAAGATTACACACCCTTTTAAATATTAGATTACATTTGGAATTTAATTGTGGAACACATTTTAAAAATCCAAGTGATTTGTTATTTTATTCAGCTTTTCCACATTTTGACTATAAGGTACAACCAGTTTTAATACGTTGCTTATTTGGATGTATTTGCCTGAAAATGGTTTTACTTTAGCTTCATCTTTCACAAGGATCATATTCTGACTCCAGTGTGACACCTTTGCTCAGTAGCTGAATTCCATGTTTGTAGGCTGGTTTCTCAATAAAGAAGAAACGTGAGTTACAGACATGGGGTATACTCTAAAAAGACTTTTTATGTACCATAAGCAGAAGGCAATTGCACCAATTCCTTGTTCCAAGAGAGCAACTGTACTTCAGGAGCCCTCACTGGAGGTGGACCTCACTGATTACTCACCAGCTCCTTCTCCAAGAGCCACCATCTCTAAACAGCCTCACATAACAGCAGGTTTTCTCAACCCCAAACATTCTGTGCACATGAGAAATAAGCACCTTGGGAGTATGTATCACAGGGATATCTGGTGATAGCTGTCATAACAACCACTATTTCCTACACAGATCTGTAAGTATATCCACAAGGCTGACAAAAGCCATCTAGAGGTCTTGCTACTTAGGATTAACATTACAAGAGAGTTCTGGCACGGGACAAGGAATAACAGTTAAGAAAATCCATATACCAAAATACTTATGGAAGTACTGAGTGTAAGTCTTTCAAGGAGCTCAGAAAGGCACTTCACCCTTAGTTGTAGAGTCCACATTGGACCCTTCGCCAAGCATCCTACCGGCTAGATACTCCAAGCACCGGAGAGGAGGGAAGAAGAAGAGGGAACGAACAAAACGGAGAAAAGGAAAATGAAATGAAGGGATTAGTTAGAGGAGCATTGAGAGGAGTGTAGCGAGCAAAAGGGTGAGTAGGAGGGAAATAAATCTGAGATGTAGGCGGGTGAGAGGTACATAAAGCCATGAAGATGATACCAGATTACAGAGTCGTGAGTCAAACACTGAAGCATGAAATAAGACTACAAAGGGTATCCCAGATTCTTCTAATTCACACAAAAACTTCTGCAAATAACAGTCTCTGCCAGAGATATGTTGCACAAAATCAATATTCATCTTTGTGGGTTAAGTAATGTTTAAAGAGTGAGTCACATAGCTGATGTATGTATGTGAGTCCGAGTGGCTACATAGGTTCAAAATGTGCGCAAAATACAATAAAGGAAAAGAGTGGGATTAAATATTGTGCAAAATGTAAAAACTGAAATTTTTTTGAAAAGTCTCACCCTGAAAAAGGAGGAATTTACATGGGTCATACTGTCGTGATTTAACCCCAGCCAGCAAGTAAGTACCACACAGCTGCTTCCTCACTCCCCCCTCAGTGGGATGGGGGAGAGAATCAGAAGAGTAAAAGTGAGAAGACTCGTGGGTTGAGGTAAGAACAGTTTAATAATTGAAATAAAAAAAAGTAAAATAGTAATACTAACAGTAGTAGTAATAATAATAATAATGCTAATATACAAAGCAAGTGATGCATGATGCAATTGCTCACCACCCACCAACCAATGCCCAGCCCAGCCCCGACAATCACTGCCCCCCAGTTAATATACTGGGCATGACGTCACATGATATGGAATATCCCTTTGGCCAGTTTGGATCAGCTCTCTTGGATGTGCCCCCTCCCCTCCCGGCTTCTTGTGCACCGCACAGAGCATGGGAAGCTGGAAAAGTCCTTGACTTAGTGTAAGCACTACCTAGCAACAACTAAAACATCAGTGTGTTATCAACATTATTCTCATACTAAATCCAAAACACAGCACTGTACCAGCTACTAGGAGGAAAATTAACTCTATCCCAGCCAAAACCGGGACACATTCTTACGTGCCAGATAGGTCCGTTTTTTCAGGACCTTGCCACTGTCCCACAGGTCTAATGCTTCACTGAAATCATCTGCAGAACATAGAATCACTTTCCTCCTCTTACTTGTATTTGCCTCCTCAGTAATCTGGTATTTGTGTACCTCAGAGCAAGGGTGCCTTTCTCCTAAACATGCCCGCAAAATAGGGAATAATCAAAATGATCTTTCTTTTAAAATGAAGGCCACGTGTACAGACACAGCCCGGGATGGCTGGGCAGGGCCGTGGGGATGGGGTGGGCCAAGACGAGGCTGGGATGTCAGCCCACTGAAAAACAAGCTCTTCACAATAAATGGAGCAAATTTAGGCTCTGAAGAGGAATCAGTTCAATCCACCCAACCTCTCAATTACACTCATGGACATCTCTTTCTTCATCAACCATACAGGGAGTTAAGATACTTAACCTGGCAAACAAAAAATGGCCAAAAAGACACTATGTGAAACCTGTGATGTTTTCTCTTGACTGAAAGCCTTAGCTACACTTACTATTTCTTTCTGTAAGTTTACATTTCTTTACAGCATCTCCTGAACTTCTCGGCCTCACGGGCAGTAGCCAACTCAATTTTCTTCCTAGACCACCAAATACTCATATCTGTAACTACCCTTTTTATGTTTCATGTTTATGTGGGCTATTTGCCTATAACTAACCATGGACTCACAGACCACCACTGCTCTGCACACCAGAGCATTTCAAAATGCAGTCCCATATTAAATACCATGTGGGATTAGTCCAGCATTCCTAAGCTGCTCATCCTCTATGCTGCTAAGAAAATCACTGAAATTTTAGACAAATACAGATTTTGGTAGAGAGAAATTTGACTTGCTTTGTTAGGTGCTTTAGTGGGCATTTCACTTCTCATTTCAGAATATTGCCTCTGTAGAAATCAAAGTAATTCAGGATTTCATTCCATATTTATATTTTCCTTCAGAGTTGCAGAGCCATGGAGGACTCATTAATAACTAAGCACTTTCTTAGACTGAAAGACTTTTGAAACAGGAGTTAGTTTTCCTAACCTGTAAGCCTCTTGTGTTGGCCACTCGATCCTTGACCTGACAACGTGCAACATCAACACAGTAGCTTTTTGCTGGCAGCGGAAGCGGCAGCATCTGTTGCAGCAGCATCAGCCATATCGATTGAGACTGTACGCCTCTCAGCTGACTTCTGCTCGGTCCTCATTCACTGGAGATGGTGTCCCTGCTGACTCTGGACTGCATGTATGCAGCAGGGGAAATATTGTATCCGTCCTGCAAAGACAAGAGTGGAAATGCTGCAAATTCATGCCAGTATCTTCTGGCAAGTATTCCTCCAGTGTTACTGAGGATATTCATTATTTTACCTGAAAATAAGACTGAGGTTATCATCAAGCCTACTAAAATAATAAACTATATAAATTTAAAGAAATACAGTAGCTACAAGGGTGTCGTGACAAAGTCAAGTGTTTGGCAGTCACAAAACCTGTGGTAGCACAAGCAGTGCCGTCCGCAGCAGCGCTGGGGAAACGCCGCATCTGAAAGCTGCAGCTGGAGTGAGAGTCCGGGCAATGTTGCCAGCCCTGCACCAGCAAGGACTGGGAGAAGGGTACAGGGAGACTAGGAACAGAGCTAAAAGATAGGTCTGTGCCTGAGCAAGTGCAAGAACAGGCTGCAAAGCCAAACACCTTTGATGTGGCTCCCAGGAAAGAGAGCAGAGGTGGCAGAAGCACGGCTCACAAGGGGTGATTTCAAACAGGCCACTTGGCTTAAACCAGATCACCTCCATCACACCTTGCCGAGAAGCTGTTCCAAAGACTAATCCCTCTCCTTGTCCTTTTCTTCATAAACATTTGGGAATGGCTTTGAGACAAGTCGGGCCTTTCTGCCCGATCAGTTCTTCGCAGAGCAGAGGGGTATTTTGTGCAAGGGCTGCGCCGCCCAGCTCTCCGCTTCCAAACACGGAACAGTAACTGGGGCTCCCTCTACAAGCACTTTCTACTAGTTCAGAAACAAACCAAAAGAGAAGTAGAAGGTATCTTTTGGCAGATAAAACATCTCCAGTCATTTTTACTTATTTACGCTGCTCTAGGTATTTACGTTGCTAGCTTGGGACATAACATTTCCAGTGGAATACTGGGGAAGATGTTTCTGCAGCTCAGAACTACCCTGAAAACCTTGCAGGATTGTACCTAAATATTTTCAGACAGGATTTGAATGGCCTTTTCTCCTCCACAGATTCAATTAATAAGTACAGGATAGTGAGGTATAGTAAAGGATGATTATAAAAGGAAGCACCGTCCCCCAAATTCTTTAGAATTTGCAGAGTCAGTGTATTTCCCCAGAAATGTAAGGTCTGCTTTTCAGACCACACCTTTACCTCCACACCACCCTAGCTGGTCTCCCTAGGAAATGCCCGCACATACAAAGAACGCTCAGATGTGCACGGGAGGGAAGGCAAGTGTGCAGAGAGGTGAGTGGATAGAAAGATACTACGTTCAGCACACCAAAACATCTGTGCAGGACAGCGGAACACTAAGGATCCACTGATGAACAAGGTCTTGATCAGTACGTGGAATTATCACCTATATGAGTTTAGTGATATAAGCGGGAAGCTTAATTATGAAATTGCAACCTGTGGAGAATGATAAACAAGCTTAGCCCAGCTTTTATTGCTTTGCTAGGCGGAGCCGAACTTTAGCTTACTTGTGCAGCCACTTGGGATCCACAGACGTCCCAGCCAGGGCACTGGTAATGCAAAACATGTATGAAGCAATTCAGTGCCTGGGTGCAGAGTATCGTGTCTGTTCTGAACTCCACCACAGCTAACAGCTGAGATAAAGCTTTTATTTCCTTTCACCACCAAGGGCACAGGAAAAAGCAAAAGCTGAGCACAGCTGGGACAACAAACTTAGCAGTTCTTGTGAAATAAGATGAAGTATTAGTAGCACTGTATCTTTTCCTATTCTTGAGTCTTGTTAGCACTCCCTGTGGTACAAACGTTGACCCACTAGAACGATAAACCCAAGAGAACTAAGAGTAAAACTCCTCTGGCATTTTCAAAGATGAAACATTGTGCGCTGCGGGAGAGACAGGGTGTCAGCTCTGTTTGAAGAGGAGTTCATGACTCGGGATGTTGATCTTTTTGGATGAAATTCAGTCCTGACTGGCTAAACATCATGTGGAGACTGTTCTCCTGGCGTTTCTATATTCATCTCCATCTGGTGTGCTTAGAAGAAGAGCCAGTAGAATGCAGCGAGCAATACCTCTTCTTGCCAGAAGACTATCCAGGTAGCAGATAATGCCAATGGCAGGACATGCTCCTCAGGGAGGGGATCACATATCTCGTTGACTCAAACAACCCTCAGAAGAGCAAAATCTTTCTCTGACACTGAAAGATCTGTAGATAAATCTTCATCAGCAAGGGAGACCTACAAATCCATTAGAAGTACTAAGTCTTAAGCTACCTAAGGTTCAGCAGGTTTGCGTTTCTGTACCAGAGAAACATTTTTTGCTTGTCTGTTTTTTAGATACTGAACACAGTCTTTTCTGCTGACACTTATGGGGATGGTAACATCTGGCAGAGGGAAGCTGGGGACAGGACATCTCAATCCACTGAAGTTGGGCTCCAGAGCTGCTCTGCCGACACAATAATCTGCAGTAATTCTGAGAGGAAGATGGTTGCCATTTACATGCCGCTGAAAGAATAGAAAATAGTAAGATATGCATGAAATGTTTATGCCACTATTTCCTTACTGATTATTTCCAGTGACTTGCAGCTCCGAGGCTTTCCAGCAGCGTGATGGGGTCACCAGCTGGGCAGCATTGCTATGGAAGTTAACCAAGAACTCCAGTTTCTGGGGAAGAAACACATGACCTGGGAGGACTCTGTTAGGCAAACACTACCTGCAGGCACTGTGAATCAGCCAGTGTCAAACAGAACCTAAACTTCTTGTTTATCTGAGGATACAGGTTGAACACTACAGGGAACCCGATTCTCAACCTACACAAGCAAGAGCCAGGAATAATTCTCCAGAGATCTGTTAAATTATTCTAGAATAAGTCTTATAATGTGACATTTGTGTAAGCCTTTGCAGTTAGTTTTCTTGCCGAGTGGGAGGAGGATTAGTATAGAGAGAAAAAAGACATTAGTTAAGGTACCGAGTCTTCTGTGTTGTTAAAAACTTAAGTATGTGTAACTTTGTAGATGGCTATACATCTTTACTTAGTCAACACAGATTTCTGAATGGTTCTGTGCCCGATTTTTAATCAGCCATAGCTTTACTGTATACCTATGATTTTCTGTCTCAAAGCTGATCAGTCATATGAACTCTTTTTCAATTATCTTAAATAAAAATATTGGGTGGGGTTTTTTTAGATTAAAAGATTAAAAAAACTGGTTTTACCCACCCATTACAAGCACCTCGGCAAAAGCTCTCCGGCTTCAAAGCAAACAAACCAGCCCCCCCCCCCTCCCATTTTCCAGAAACACTCATCCTTCCCTAAAATTGTAAATGAATAAAAACTCTGGCACAAAATTAAGTTTTCTTGACATCATCTTCCACCAAGGCAATGGTGAGGTAGGTTTCTCCCTCCAGGAACACCACACATTTCGCCGGTGCAGAGATACCATCCGTCTCAGACCTGCGAGGAAATCCCAGACGTGCCAGCTGGCCCTAGCTGCTCTGTGTGCTGCCCGTGTTTTACAGCAAATCCGTGCAAAACAGGACAAAAGGTCTTGCACTCAGCCAGGCGAGCGGGCTGCGGCAGATGGCCGAGCAGCTGCGAGGGCGCAGGTGCCACAGCAGCAGCGGGCGATGGTGGGACAGGCTCCGTTCCACCCGCCCGCCTGCAGATCTGCGCCTGGTGAAAACGCCTGCAGCTGGTATTCCCTCCACCACCTCTGTATTCCCCCCACCCAACCGATACCCTTACTTAGCCCCCGTCCTATCTCTGATCTTTGTCTACATTCCCCAAACACACAGACCCGCTTTGTCCCCAGACCACGGGTCCCAGAGTAAGCACTGACTGCCTCCTCCTTCTCCACTTCTCTCCCTTCTGTTTTTTCTTTTCCACCTGAGGCATCTCCTCCTTTCTCTTTCCCACCGGATTTCCCCAGTTCTTCTTCCACATCTCCCTCTCTCTGCTAGGCTCCCTATATCTCCTTAAGTTATTTTCCTCAATCATATTTTTACACTTTGATGGACATATCTTTATGGGTTGAAAGCCACAGTATACTCAAGACAGACCTGAACATGTTACTTCTAAATACCATCCCCCAGCAAGCAGCCCAGATGATGGGCTGTATACAGAGACAGTCTGGTTTTAGCTAAGCAGCAGCAATAGCTGAAATAATTAAAATAAATCTGCCTTTGAAGAAAGCTAAGTCAATAGATGCTAACTCACCAAATCTAATAATTACATGCTTCCTCCTGTGAAACTTGGACTAAAAGGGTCTATTTCCAAGACAGTATATTTAAGCAAATCAACAAAGAGCAAATGAGAATGCATGTTTATGTGGGTGCACACATGTAATATAAATATATTATTGAATATTTTTTGGTCCAAATAGCAGCACTTTTGGAGAAGCTGCAAAAATTTAATGCAGATGTGTCTACATTAAAATTGCTGACATTTTTATAGAACACCACACATAAAACATAAATCACATCTACCAGCAATCTAGTGCTTAGGCATTTCTACTTTGCTTACTTTGGGAGTTTAATCAAATGAATGCTATCAACCTCTAAGTTCACAAATCAGCCGTTTTAAGAAGTAATGGGGGCTTAAAGTGAATGAATTTCTAGTTAGCTCATGCTTTTCTGCATATTCATTTTAAGTCTTGAATTTACTCCAAATGCCTATTAAAAAAAATCAAAGGGGGATACATTTTTACTGTGTAGGTGTCTGATAATAATGAATTCTCATTTATTACAGCACTAAATATGTGGTTCTCTCTGCTTTGCAGTTCAAGAGCACCCTGAAAAATTCTAGTGTTCAGAGAGAATATAACAATGAGCCAGTTGTAGAAGATGCCATACTGCAGCACTGTGTTAAAAGGCTCCAACAACACCTTCAACCCATACGAAACCGGTGACAAGCCCAGATGTTGTAGTCCAAGTTTTTCTAGTTCTAAAAGGATGGGTTAAGAGTTACAATGGTGAGTAGAGCACCCCAAGGTCCCAACTACTACTAGCGCAGCTGGTTGGCAGGTACAACCTCTCCATCCCCTCGTTATGTTTTAAACCCATCTTTCCCACAGCTCAGGGAACTCAACATGAGCTCTGCTGTGTGATTTCTTTTATGGAATATTTTCCCCTTAGTTTCAGGCTTCAAACCATGTCACTAGGGAACAGCATTTTAACTTCCATAAAGCACCTTTCTGTAGAGATGTGGTACACAGAAAGAGGAAAAAGACCAAAATAATGTATTTTCACTGTGCCTGAAGTTTAGTCAATCACATCAGTACTTCCTGTCTTCTTGTATTTTAGCAAAGACTGAACAGATTTTCTGACTTCAGTTAAATAGATGCAAACTTGCCATTGCCACTTGGAATCCTTCTTCATCTGAACACATGTGCTCCGCTGGCTAATTGCTAAACAGCACAAACCACCCCCGTGGGAAAGTGCCCACTGCCCTGCTGACCCTCCTTGTATGAACATGTCTTAAAGTCATGCACAGAGCGCAGTACCCACAAAAAATGATATGCAGCCTGCAAAAGAATCACAGAAGCTATAAGACAGGAAAAGAAGGATGCCGTGACAAGTTTTTTAGAAAGACTATATGTGGCCACTTTATTGTAATGCCTCTAAAATATATATAGCCATGGCTGTTGATATAAGCCCACTCATGAAAATGTTAAATAAAATGACTCTTGGAAGGTTGCTAAAAGCAGTAACTTCCCTTAAAAACAAACAAACTGACTCACTTTCACATGGCATATCTCTGGCAAAACAGAGAGATGCTGCTACGTGATGGATAAACACTGTGAATCCTAGAGACAACTGCAGACCCGGTCCCAGAGCTGAACTGCGCGGGTACAACTGCAGCACCTGGTGCTGCCCCGCGGTAGCACAAACGCAGGCTGGTCACGAGTACAGCAGTGGTTCCTTACCTGTTGCCCAGGGCCTACGTGTCCAGGGAGCCCTTGCTAGAAATCTCTGTGAAGAGATGATTTATCACACAGTGCTGGATGTCCTCCTTACAAACTGTTCTTGAAATAGAAAAAAAAAATAATTCACATAACCTATTATTACTTTTATGTCTTAAAATTGTGGCAGCTTGTCCAGACGTGCCAGACCGCGTGGCAAGAGAGCAGTTGTAGGGTATGAGTCCATGACATAATAATCCATTAAGAGCATCTGGATGCATAGCCTGCAGCCACAATCGTTTGTGCGTGGTATTCTTCTACTTTCTTCTTTGTAATCATATTCAGTGTCTGCCAGAGTATGCAGTAGCACTGAAGTCACTGAAATTACTTTACTAGAATGTACCTCTTGGAATTGCTTTAAGGATTATTTGATGTTTGTACAATACTCTGAATTTGTAAGTAATATTATTGCTTTCATACCTTTCTTTCTCCTGGGGGATTCCATTGTTACAGTGAATTTTCATAGCATTATTGCTAAAATTGCCTGGCAGACTAGTTTCTCCCATCTTTCTAGCAGGCCAGCAAGTCAGGAGTACCCTAATAACCAATGTATACTATCTGGGATAACAGTCCTAAGTAAACACTGCACAAAGGCCTCTATGAATAATGTTATAGTAATTTCTGATCATAGAAATGCCTCCAACAGTAGCTGCAGGGAAGTACAAGACAGATTCCCTTTGGAAGCTGCATAAAATAATAGCAGGTTTTTGTTGCCGCTTCAGTCAAGCCAACATACATTACCTTCTCTCAGAAAGGATGAAAGCAGCAAATTACCCAAAATGTGCACAGTATTGTGCATCCAACAATGCAGGTCACAAAATCAATAATATACAAAAACAGTTGCTCAGAGATGAACAATGAAATACATTACGCGAAAGCTAAACAAGAATAATGGTCCCTTCAGGAAAGACGCATCAAAATCACAAAAGACAGCTTGCTATAGAGATTGCAGGAAAGAAAAGTGACAGTCAGAAACTACCAAATTTTGATTTGTGGAAACACAGGCTCACAGGGAGAAAAAAAACAGAAAAAAATCCTTCTACAGTAAAAACCCCCAGAAAAGACAGACTTCCTAAGTGTACTCTGATGGTAAAATTTCAGTTTTCAAAAGGGTCCAGAGACCAGTTCCGTCAGAAAATCTAAGGCCTAAGGTAAAACGTGAAGTCTGTAACACAAGACTGCAGTCTTCACATCTGTTCCTTTTTTAACCCAGCTGAACACGCAGCAGCACTCGCACAAGGCAGGGGCCACGCAGACAGCGCGTGAGGAATGGTCCGTCCATACGCTGCTTTACACAGATGGCGAAAGCTGGCAAATCTCTAAGCAAAACTCAATTTCCCACCAAAACACCAAATGGGAACCTGAGTAGGAATGAAGTGCCTAAGCAATTGCATGGCTCCAGGACTAATTCATTTCAGCTCTTTTTTTTTTTTTTTTTTTTTGTGGGGGGAGGAAGAGAGAAAGAAATTAACTTCCCTGGAAACTGTATTAGATACTGAATTACGAACCTGCATGACAAAAACCACCAAGGTCCAGACTGGGTCCCATCAAGGTGCAGGAGTAACAAACATCTGCTAATCTCCGGAGTGGTTTAATGCTGGCTGGCGCACGGAGAAGCCCCTACTTTGCTTCTCTTTCTCTTTGCACAGTCCTCTCGCCTGGCATGCTGTCACAGAGTCAAATCCTAATGGTGTTCACTGGCAAATTCCCCAGTTCCGAAAGGAAATACGATGAAAACAGACACAGAAACTAGGTCCCTTGCTTTTCAGTTCCTTGGTTTTATCCAGGAGTCCTTCTTTTCCAAATATTTCAGTGAGAGCATGACTATATTCTGAATTTATCATTGAAACCAACATCGTTTGTAATTTCACAGACTTCAGTAACTCACAAAGCACTGCAACAGCTGAACATATGTCTGAAATTTAGCTGAACTGTGCAGGATTTCCTTTCCCTTCTGCTTCCTGAGCTAATCTTAAGTGACAGTAAATATATCTAATGCTTTAAAAGCGTTATTTTAAAACTTCACAGTCAAGATTCCCAAAAGTGTGCAACAAAGGTAGCTGCCTTGAGTTTTAGATATTTTGCTGGAGCCTGAACTTAGTGAAACTGAATCTCCAGGCGGTTCAGTACCTGTCCCCCAAAAAGTCTGGCTTCTTCTGTCCTAAAGGTGAGTTCATAAAAACCTTCAAAGCAAATAACAATTATTTTCCAAAGCTACTTCACATGACAATAGGATCATACCACAAATCCAGTTCCAGAGGACCAAATTTTGACACATCGTCTCTCGGGCATTCCACTCATTCAAGAAAAATCTATTTTATTCTGCATCCGTCCAAGCTGCTGCTAAAACGGGTGCCCGCACCTTCCCTCTTCTTGTCTCCGCTCATTCCTACCAGTTCTTTGCGATGGGGCCACCCTTCAGGCAGCCCTGTGATAAGCCGTATTAGGCAACTGATCCAGCTGAAGACGAGGCTTTTTTCTTGGGGTGGAGAGATCAAACTCGTTCTCAGCCTGGCCATTTTGCGCATCCAGCTCATCGCACAGATGCGCAAACGCTACTGCCAGGATAAAGGAAATGGCAAGAACTGGCAGACACCGGTGGGACAGACAGCATGACCTCCGGTGCGAGGAGGCTGCGGACGAGCGGTCCCTTGAAATGACCGTGTAACCTTGCCTTCGGAGCAAAACGTGCTCCTCCAAACCGCGGCGACCTTGGAGTCCACGAACGTGCCGATGCGCGAATGTCGGTGCGGAGCTAACGCCGGCATCTCGGCGGTGTGGTTCTCCATCTATTGGCCAGGGGGAGGAAGAGCACCGGTCCTGGGGCTCACGAGGAGGGGAGACGCTACGCCTTCCAGGGCTGACACCTCCCCATTTTGTGGTAAATCGCTTGACTTGGATAGATGAATATGGCATTACAATATGCTGCGCCTTTTCTTTTCTTTTTTTTTTTTTTTGCTAAAAAACCTCTTCATTTTAAGAAAAGCATTAGCACATAAAACGCACAGAAACAAGTGTTTTTGAACGATACATTTCTTTGTGTAAACATCACCCGCTGACTTATTCTTTGTGGTTTATGAAAATAAATCTCAAATATTTTGTACAGTTTTTGGAGATGAGCTTAAACATTACTTGCTTTAAAAGCCAACAATACCATCGTAGATTTAGAAAACAGATGGGGTCACGGGTTCCTTCTGTACCTGCTGGAAACATTAAGCCCTGATTTTACAACTAGATCACTTTGGGAAAAAAGTTGCTCTCCTTGTGTGAAACATCACTAACTTACTTGACCGCGAAGAGGTTATTTTTTACAGAAACAGGAACTTCTATAAAATCCTTGTGTATATACTTGATGGATCAGAGTCAGAAAAGGGAATGTATAGGAAACAAAATTTTTTGAATAGTTGAAACTGGAAATTAATTTTATTCTCTGCAATGGGTACAGTTATAAATTGAGCCCACTGTTATTTTAAGCTCTCTTGCAAAGCTGCTATACTATAGTTTGTGTTGCAGTCTCTTACCACTGAGTCTTCACATATGTTACCCGTGTTCACATATGGTACAAGCTGGAATGGCGACGGGTGACCTTCCGCTGGCACCACTGCAGCACTGCACAAATGCTCGAGTAAGAAATAAAGGCATTCGCAGGTACAGTAAGGCAAAACTGAGGAGGCAGTGGGGTCTCACACAGCTCCCTCAACAGTGCTTACCAGGAAAAAAGCCTGGGATTTGGGTACCTCCTAACCTATTACAGCACCTGACACAGGTGAGTAAAATGTGAACTCCACACCACGGAGGGCTCCGCCCTGTGCAGGATTCCAGCTGGGAGGCGGTTCACAGCTGCACTGCAACATCTGCACAAAGGAAACAGAGATCTGTACATCGTCTGATTGACAGACACCTTTAGGTGTCCAGCTCCTGCAGGTAGAGTGGGAAAATGCGTTCTGATACCATTATCAAGTACCGTGCAGGTTCTTCAATTAATAAATCCACAGAATCCATTAAATTAATAAATCAATTAATAAATTGATAATCAAATTAATTTCAAATAACAAATAAGCAACAGCTGCCAGTCTATTAATGGAGGATGATCCTTCTATTTCAGTGCGGGGGTCAAACCTCCTCCACATCTCTATGACTATGCCATGCAAAGTGCACTAGCATTTCTTTACGCTTATAAGCATGACGTAGGAGAACATCCCTTAAAACAGGGAATAATGAGGCAGACTCAAAGTGCAGTTTAGCAGGCACTTCATCTCTGTGGAATTCCCTGCTGAGCTGCACTAACCCCAGCACCACTAATTAACAATCAAATTGGAAAGGATACCTCACTTAAAGCAGAGCTATCTCCAGCAAGTGCAAAACGTCAGGCAGGAAAACGTATCTGCGCAGAGATGACCTTCATGAAGAAACCTGCATTACAAACATGCAAGCCACCTGTGAGCAAGCAAGGGTCAGGAATACCTGCTTCTGTATTTTGCTAGAGGACCAAGTCCCTGCATTATAAGTTACTGTAGAAAAATCTCTTTGCTCATCCAGTTCATGACACAATCATTTTTACAGTAACAGTTTTGAAAAATACCCACAAAAAACCACCTTGCAAAACTTGAGACTGTTCTGTTATTAGAAGAATTTTTAAGGTTGTGGCGCAAAATGAAACCACCCTTTTTCTTGATTTTAATGACTAATATTCCATCTGAAATCACATTATTATGTGAAGAGACATGAAGGCATGGGTATTCTTATGACCTGAGAATTATCACTATAGAGTTCTGTCTACTATTGATTTTTCGGTTCCTTCACTTCTAAATATTGACTTTAGGATATTGAATCTTCCAAAGCTGAAGCAGTAGAAGATCTGGACTCGGCCTCTTTGATGCTGAAACAGGGCTTTAACCTAGGAAGACCTCTGGTCTATCAATTTTGTCTGAAAGCTTTTAATTTAAATGGTGAAAAAAAAAAAGATAAACCCCCCCTATAAATATTACAAGTGCCTCACTTCCAGCTTCAGTTTCAAGTAACAAATGGTTAAACACTGCCTATCTGCCGCTTCTAATTAACTAATGCAACCTGCAGTGAAAAGGAAGAGAAAAATAGGTACGTAAAAACCATATAGTGTAAGGAGACAGACTGCTTTGGGGCTCTCAAACCTATCTTCAGATCTGAAAGAGAACCAGCAAACAGCAAACTAAGTACAGGTTAGGAACACTCACTCTCAGTCTAGTTATTAATTTACATAGTTCAGTTAAGACCTGTAAATTGTCCCCATGCTGCACTCAGCCTGCAGTCTTCTGTTTCTGGTTCGGAACTGAGGAAGGGCTGACATACCCCAGAAGTTGATTGTTCTTCACATACAAAAGTCGCTATTGAAAGAAGATATTACCTCTCTGTACAAGCCACCTTCTTCCTTATAGCCTTAACTATTAGAGCTATAAAGTCATCACTATTACAGGATGGATACAATTCTATTTTCTCTGTTTATGACTGCATCACTTTGGAGGGTCTGGTGCTCACTCGTGGCATTGCGAAGTGTGCCCAGTGATGCAGCCTGAACCTCTGCCATACTGGATGTAAGCCATTTGGAAAATATAATCCAAGAGTGGAAATTTCTTAGTCAAGTTATCAGAGCAGGTCTGCGTAAAAAAACCCAAACAAACAGATCTAAAAACATGTGTTTTGCGTGTAATTGTTGCATACAGAAAAACTTGCATGGAGCTTTTAGGAAGAATGATCACAGCAAGTAAAAACTCGTACTGTTGAAAAAATACCACAGCCAAACCTTCACCTAAGTTGGAAACACCTTAAATCAAGATATTTTCAATCAGTTTAGATTAACCTTTACGAACAAGGAAAAAAAATGCAACCTGTCCAAAGCTGCCTGTGAAATTATGACATAGAGTTGTTTAATTGTAATAATTATAGAAATCCTATAATTATACATTTTCAAAACAGGCAGACCAGTGCGTCTTTCACATGTTTTAATCAACACAGAACACACACAATCTACTTCAGCATACAGTGTTGTCACAATTTATTTTATGTCTTTACAAACTATACAAGTTTTAGCATCCACATTTTGCTCAAAGTAATAATTTTCAAAATTATTGTCCAAATTACTTTTGCTTCCCAATTAGCTCCAAGACATAGAGAACTCCCCCCCCCAATTTGGGTCATTTAGTAGAGAAGCCAATGGGAAGATGAACAGGGAGAAGATTGTTTTTATAGCACAGCCTGTGAATCAGAGAGGCTTCAAACTGGAAATTCAAAAGGCTTTGAGCCACACTGTCAGAGGCACTACAGCCGGTGTGGACACCGACCTGCTCGGCGCACTGCAGGATGTCCCCAAGACTTGGGCACCTCATCTTTCCTGGAACGCTGCAAGAAAGGGTCCTACCAGCTGATGGGTTCTGCACTAAGAAATCTGTCTCCAAAGATGAAGTCTGGCACAGAAATAATTGGTCATTTCACAAACTTACAGTTGGTCTTTGTTTAATAAACCCAGGCAAAGTAAACTGAGAACAAGCTGGGGTGACATAACTTTGTTATGTGTTTAATACCCTGGTGGTAATGCCATTCTCAGCCCCCCAAAAGAGCTCTTCTAGTTGAATGGAGTTATATCTAAAACATGAAAGAAAAGAAAAGCCACATCATTCCCTGTTTTCCGGAAATATTCAAATAAGAATGTGACAGAAATATGTGTGACAGAACTGCTTAAATATTTAACTATCGATGTGTATAACCCTTGATAAACAGGAGCAATTAGTTATCAGCAAGAATGAACCCTGCTTTGACTGTGCTCCATTACTTAAATCAAGATCTGCTCATTGCTTTAAAAAGACCCCGACATTAAAATTGACAACCAAGGGTTGCTATTGTAATACTAATTTTATCCAGCTCACTCTGAAAAGGACTGCATTGATGATCCAAATAAAAGATAGCTTTTGGTTTTGAGAGACTAGATCAACACTGAGAAAGTTTTGGGTGCGATTTCAAGTTTCGCCACCAACTGCTAGTATGATGTGAAGAAATGGTTTGCGTCTTCTTTTTTTTTTTTTCCCTTACACAAAATACGGCTGCAATTCCCACTTCTCAAAAAATAAATTAATGTCTGAAGTTCTAAAACATTCTGGTGATGAGGAACACAATGAAACCAAACAAACTCAGGTCATGCACCTTTATATTCACCTTGGGGGTTGTAGAGAAATCTGTAGGAGATTGATGGGAATAATAGCCTGCCTGGCAGATTCAAAACATTACTGTAGCTGTGCTTGTTTTCAGTATGCTCATCTCTAAGTGACTATGTTTATTAAAAACAACCTTGTTTTCCATCCTCCAGGAATTAACAGATGCCAGGGTTAACTTCTTCAGACGACAGCAGCTCCTTTTGCAAGGCTTCGTGCAGCAGGGCGAAGGACACACCGGTTCCTTACGGAGGGTGACATCCTTTCGCAGGATGCTGCCTTGTCCCCTGTGCTCCCTTTCCTGAAAACTCCAGCAGAGAGCAGAGCAGGAGGCTGATCAGGAAGCAGGAGTACAGCAGGGCCGGGACACGCTGCGTGCCGAAATACGCATCAGCTCGTGGACACAGTGACGGGACTTGTGTTTCCGCTGGACTGGCAGCGAGGAGAGGCTAGGCAAGAACCATTTTTGCTCAGGTCCTCCTGACTTCCCAGGAAATCTCAGATCTGACGTGGTGAGTCCCAAACACTGACAAAATGGGACAAATAGGAGTAGAGGGAGGGAAAGGGAGAAGGAGCAATGGTGCAGAAACGAGCGTATTTTTGACTAGAGCATGTTGCTATTTTGGGGCAAAGGGGCCTGAGTGAAAGATGAGATTGAGGAGTAAGGGAGAGGAAGGAAGTATATAGGAGAAAAAACCAGAAACAGAATTGGAGATATTTGCTGGGACCTACCAAGATCAGGGTCTGTGAGTGGCAGCAGCGGAAGTTCCTTCATCATGCCCGTGATTTACAGAACAGCTGCTGCATTTCCCTCAAGCACGGACCAGTACTTTGTTAAGTGTAAAAAGTAATATTTGGACTGGGCCATTAATCACTGTTAAGGGGCCTTTTTATCTCTAATAATCTTCTTCCTGAAAGGGCCTCATGCAAACCTAGCTGCACATTCAGCTACCTAATGAAAACTGATGTAGAAACCAAACATTCAGCCCTGGACATGAATTATCTTTCCGGACAGAAATGGAATTGTCAAAGGCATAAGTAAACCTCTGCTGCTTTGTTAAGCCAAAATGTTACTGGTTTTTAATTAACTTTGTTTTTATTCTTGTGTGAGGAATTTGAGGCAGGCAGTAAAAGAGAAAGGTGCTGAAAGACCCAACTTTGGAATCCAGCATCACATTTTAGGTCTAGGAAAAAAAACGCCTATTTGAACAAGACTTTTTCTGGCACAGGAAAATTGAGTATTGTTGCCGATGAAAAATAAACCAAGCAATCTCTTAGATATCTGTTCAGCCCAAAACAAAGATCACTTTTATTATAGAGCAGCATCCACAAGTGGGCAGATTCTATTTCTGCAATAGCTACTCATAAATGAATAGCTAAGCAGTGTTAGCCTCAGCCAGGTTCTCCCATATACATCATGATCAAACACACTTTTATTAGCTAAGCCTGCAGCAAGAGATCAAAAGATATAAGGGTTTGATGGTGCATTGATTAAAAAACTGCAAGATACCAAGCTTTCTGGGTTTTTTTCCCCCCTGCTTGTATACCTGTTCAATAATAAGACTAGTGCCAAACTAACAGCACGCTAACGTTAAAGTAGAAAGTACACTTCTCATTTCAAGAATAGAAGAAATTCTCCTGTGGTCTTTCTCAATAATTTTCGTAATATGACTTGAGCAACGAAGGTGCACCAGATCAGACGCTGGTATTGCTACAGCCACATGGGAACTACTTCCTGGACACAGTCACCTGGACCTCACCGTGTTTAAACATGGATAATGTCCTCTTCAGGAGGGGGCTGCATGACAGGGAGCAAACTGGAAGCCTTCCGGGGAATTAGGTATCCTCCTTACCTGTTGAAAGACAAGGGGATTTTGCGTTACTAAAATATTCTGATGTATGAAGAAGCTTTTCATTCCAGTTAGGTTTGATCAGTATGGGAAGTTTCAGCCCAAGAGGCAGGTGGTTTTAAAATGGATGACAAAGTTGGAAATCCTTGCAAGCGCTAGCCGCAGCTTTGACCCTACCTTCTGTGGGTAAGAAGTGGAGTTGGAATACAGCAACTGGTTCCTGAGGAGAAACTAACCCAAACCACGCAAACTGACAACATAGCAAAGATCCCAAAGCCATACTTGGTGTGCATTTAAACCAGTATTGCTGCCCAAATGTCACTTCTTTCCAATTTTGAGCACCTTCCCCAACTGTTTTCCTCCACTGCTGTACCACCCTCTGCTCCATGCAGTGCAAACATTTGAGTTCACAGGTAACCTGAACAACCTGGACGAGGGAACCAGCCCTGGCAAAATTTTACCCAGTGAAAAAACAGAAGGGATTTTTTTCAGCCTCGTTAATCCCCTTGATGCAGTTCAGTGTGACAGTGCAAGACTTTTGCTGCTGACAAGCAAGGCGCTGTAAGGAGATGGTACTGTGTAACTGGGACGCGAGAGCGGAGACGACTATGTGCGGCAGCAGCCTCAGCCTGCGTACGCACTCAAACCTCCCCGCTCATCCCATCAGCAGGACAAAACGACAATCTGGTCACGGCACCTGGGGATACGACTCAGTTCTCTGCCTAGGTGTCTGCCCTAGGTGTCTGTAGCTACTGCAGAACACATCAACAGTGGTAACAAAGCATAAAAGAGATACACCCATAACAAGAGCGGATCCAACCATCACAAAGAGGTATTATGATACCATAACAAGCAGCTTTTACCCTGTCTTTAAGGAGACACAGCACTGTGGATGCTGGTAGGTTAGTCTCAATTTACCTTAGCGTACACAGCTTCAAAAACAGAGCTACCGGGATAGGTGTAGCAAAACAAAACCAGGAGCAGAATGCAGTGAAACGATTTTCAGTAGAGTTTTGGAGGTTTCACTTTTACAAATAAGGTCAAATAAAAAATAAATAAAGTTTCATTTTAAAGAAAATAAAGAAGCTGGGCTGGTTTAGAAAGAAAACATGATAGAAGCACATGTTTAACTTACAGTGGACAGCCAGTGAGCAAAAAATAGAAAGCCTTATTGCAGAAAGAGCATAATAAACACTAGAGCATTTGGCTTATGTTATAGTTCCCATCATCACTTCAACAGACAGCTAATATTTCCCATTTTTCCTATTTAATCAGATCAGTAAACATATCTGCATTTCACTTGCCATAAACTGTATTACTTATGAATAAAAGTGCATGCAGAAATTTCATAATAATTTAAAAAATATCTCTTTATTCTTTAGGAACATTTAGTGACCATTTTGCTCTAAGCTGGGCTATATAATAAACTTCAATTATAATGGCACTCCAGGAAAGAGGTTTCCAGGGAACAATAAAAAGAGTCTAGGTAATTCTTCCTGTTACACAGACTGGTGCAGGCTACCATCAGCAGCTTCACAAACAGCCCTTCCGAACACCACCATTCCTGATACCTGGTCCAAACGTTAATTTCTTGGCTCCTATCAGCACTCTGGACTGTTTCAAAACTGCCCTCGGGCCTTGGTATGCCCAGGACATTTGTGGGCGGGGGTTACTTAACTCTTTGGCTATGCCCTAAAAACCTGGCCTCTCTCCCCACGCACAAAGGAGCGCAGGGGATGGGAGAGAGGGGCACCCGAATGACCCAGCCAGGGAGACAGAGCCTCTGCCGCAGCCCCAGCCAGGGCTGTCACCGCAGAGCCACCAGCCCCGAGGTCCACGGGTGACACCCATCACAGCGGGACACGACAACCGTACAGACTGATGGGGCTACTGCCTAGGGGACGTGAGACACGTTACAGGATGCAGAGATGAGCCTTTGGGGATAGCACGGGCTGGGGCGGTCAGGGGAGGAACCACAGGTGGAGAAGGGAGGGATCCAGGTGGTCTGGGGAAGAACTGCCCCGTCGACGCAGTCTGTCCTGCATTCTCATTAAACTCCATTTCTAAACGCTTTCCTGGGTGAGGGACTCTCTGTTCCGTGTGCACCAGCGTACGTCGAGGTTGAAGCGCCCGCAGGATGAGGCCATTGGTGCTGTTTGTTCCGGGGCACTCCCGCAGCCAGGTCGGTTGCCAGGGCTGCCACATGAATGCAGAGACAGGGCGGGTGTGTGTCTGCGTGCGCGTGTGTGTGCGGCAGCAAAACAATAGCGTGAAGGCCTTTGAGACAGGGTGACCCGATCAACAAACCCAGGATACAAACAAACTAGCAAAACCTCTCAATCTCCAGATTTCAAGTCAGGGGAACTAGGAGCCAAGTACAGCAGCATCCAGGATCACAAACTAAGGCTTACGAAAACTCACTGAATTAAAACTTTCGGTTGGAGCCTGTCACGTTCCTTTGACGAGTTCCCAGTAGGCTCCCGAGATGCTTACACGTATTTTGCCGCACCCTGAAAGAAGAAAAATACAATGAAGAGGATTGCAAATAGATACAGCACGTAGCAGAGTTGCACTACTGTCAACCCTAAACAGAACTGCTTTATTCATTACTTAATTAATAAGCAAAACTATGGGTCTCAAGTGTTGACAGTGTCACGACCGCGCATCCTCCAATTCTCCAATCTTTCCTTGAAAGGACTTGGGAACCAGGGGCCCGTTTTGACCTTTTACAAAGGCCAGAAGGTTGAAGCCCCGTACCTCTTACAACGTCTTCTCTGTAACGCCGCACGGCCCTGCTAATGAAGGTGGGATAAAGTAACCCCGCCACTGAAAACGGCGCTGGGAGGGGGGTCCCACCTGTGGCAAGAGCCGTGCCTCCTCGGTGCCCAGCACCCGCTCCCCCAGGCCGCAGCGCGGGCGGGCAGCAGGGACCCCCGGGCGCCCCGGGGCGCGCCGAGCGCTGTCCTTGTGCCAGACGCCCCCCGCTCCGGCACGCGGCGGGGGGATGCGCCGGCGGCGGGGGCCGTCGCCCCAGTCCCCGCCGGTACGGCCTTGCTCTTGCCTCAGTCCTCACCGCGGCGGTGAGCGACGGCGCCGGGGCCGGGCCCCCGCAGCGCCAGCCCGACGGCACGCAGGGCCGCGCTCCGCTCCAGCAACACCTTCCCCTCACGATTCGGCTTCCCGCCCTTCGGGCCCGGGCGCCCGCCCCGCTCCTCTCTGAGCTGCCGGGGGTGAACGGCCGCCCGCCCCGCCCTCCCCGCCGCCGGCACGGCGCGGGGGGCCCTCCGCAAAGGGGCCGGGGGGGCGGCCCTGCTCCCGGCCCGGCGCCGCCACCCGCGGGCGGCGCCTCCCCACCCCTCACCTGCCGGGCCGGCGGCGGCGCCGGGCACCGGGCACCGGGCACCGGGCACCGGGCCAGGGCCGGGGCGGCCCCTCCCCTCCAGCGGCGCGGCGGGGCCGGCCCCGCCGACCGGGGGAACCCGTTTGTCCGGTCTGACGGCGGCTCCCGCGGGGAGGCCGGGCGGGCGCGGGGCCGTCGGAGGCACGAGAGGGCCCTGACCGAGCGAGCGGGGAGGGAGCGGCGCCGGGACGCGCGCCCACAGGTGCCGAGGGGCGGCGGCGGCGGCGGCGGCTCCGCGCACGGCTCCTGCCGAAGCGCGGGCGCCGCGGTACCGGCGGAGCGGGGCCGCCCCCGCGGGTGGCCGAGCCCGGCGGGGCGCGCCGGGGGAGCCCCCGCAGCGGCCGGGCGGGCGGGGGCGCGCCGCGGGGCCCCGCCCAGCAGGTATGTCAGCCCCGTCGGGCGGCCGCTGCCCCCCCCCGGCGGCGGCGGGGCCCCGGGGCGGCTCCGTCACCCGCCGCCGCCGCCGCGGGAGGGGCGAGCGCCGACACCGGGGCGCGCCCGGAGCGGCTCTCCGTGCCGAGGCGGCGCCTCCCCAGTCGGGAGCGCGGCGGGGCTTTGCGGGGCGCCGCGCCGCGGGCGGGGGCTCAGGGCGCGAAGGCGGCGGGGGCTGCGCCCCGGTGCCCCTCGCTCTGGCGGGGCCGGGCCCCGGGGCAGCCCTTGCCGCCGGGCGGGGGAGGTCCGGCAGCGCGATGAACGTTTAAGCGATTCCATGTCGGCTCAGGGAAGAGCGGCTTCGCCCGGGGACGGTGGGGCGGCTGGTGCCCCTCTGCCAGGTGAGGCCTTTGCTGGCGCCCGGCCGGCGTGGCGAGGCCACCGAGCTGGCCACCGAGCTGGCCACCGAGCTGGCCACCCGTCCGAGGGGCTCCTCGCACCTCTGTGCCTACGGGACAGCGCCCGTCGGCAGCGTCGGTGTAAACCCGCGCAGTGATTTGAGCCTCCCTCCCAGCCAAAAAGGTGTGCGTCAGCTGATCGTCCCATTTACCACAGAGTATCCCCAGTCTGAAACCTTGGGTTCAGGAAAGACTGAGTATTTGCACGGGAACAAATGCAGCTTAGCTCTCTCCCTGAGCTCTGGCAGGTACCGCCGTTTTACCGACTTGTTTTTGTGGCCTTGGGCTAGTTGCTCTGCTTCGGGCTTTTTTTCTTCTCGTCTCCCTCCCCCATACCTATAAATGAGGAAAATAGCTTTCATGGTTGTGGGGTGATTACTCATTAATCAGTGTTTATACAGCCTTGAGAGCAGTAATAGGTGTCCATATTAAGGAGCTGTCATAATCCTGCAACAGAAAATACTGGAAAAGTTACTTGGGAGGTCAGTCACTCACTTGGGAGATGAAAAGCATTTTTTGACACCACCACCCCCCCCCCCCCCAAAAAAAAAAAAAACAGTGTCTCAGTCATGTTTCCTACTGTTTTGTGTCTATAGCTTAAATAGCATCCGTCCACTTAGAGCCTGAATGGAACTGTGTTAAATGGAGCAGCTAATGAAGCATTTCACCATTGGCTTGAATGTCGGCAGAAACGTTTTGAAACTGAAGAAGGCATACTGTACAGGGAGCTGCTGGCAATAAATAGTTTCTGGTAATGAGTAACAGTGCGGGGTCTTTTGTCTTGTGTGTGTGGTGGTGGGGTCTGGATGTAAAGGGCGGAAGAGTGCCCTGGGCGAGTCAGTGGGACTTAGAGCTAACCTGGTTCTTGTACGGTCCCTACCTCCGTAGCTGCTGCTAGAGTCCCTGGGTTTAACTCCCTGCATAAGAGTCTTTACTGGCTGAGATTTGCTCACGATTTCCTGTTTGGTTCTGGTTTTTTATTTGTCTTTCTCTCCAAAGTCTGGTTCAGGTGGTAGTTGGTCATTTTGTGTTTTTGCTTGTCAGCTTCTGCGCTGCTGTTACTGACGTTCGCAACAGAGAGTGGTTGCTTTTGTAGCTGTCCCAAACCTGTGTTTGTCTCTTTGTTAACATGTAGGTATCATAACGATTATTTTCGGTAGCTTCTAAACTGTTGTCTCCAGTTAATTCTCCCTTGTGAGACAGTCTGTGAAGGTTCTAGACCCTTGCTTTGCAGTTTGTGATGGTGAATTCAAAAGGCCGCTTGTTGGCTTTGTGTTGAAGCCCTCTATTTACATTAGCTAGAACTTATTTTCCATGCTCTTTTGTTGTTGTGGCTTTTATTTTGATGGCATAGGTAATCATATTGGGCCTGACTGTAACGTGCTACCTGCATTTAAATATGGGGGGGTTGATTGATTTTTGTTTTAATTATGAGGGGGTTTGATGTTCTTCCCTGGCTGATTCCTTTATCTGGCCTCTGTCAAACGAGATGCTTTGTGTAGATGTAATTGAAGGCAGGATATTAGCCAGGAGCCTCTGAAACCTAACCCTAGGTCTGTCTGTGACTTACCGTGTGGCCTTGGGCAAATCACTTAACCTCTCTGTCTTTCTGTGCTTGCTGGGGTGAAGAACGTGGTTCTCACTGTATCCCTAGGAGACTGATGGTGCATGAGCTCTCAACCCTGCTTTGAAGATGCTGTGCTCTGTGACAGAGCACTGCTGCTGCAACTTTGCTTTTTGGCAAGCTTACAAAATTATTCTGTAACGTGTAGTGGTGTGTTTAGTGCGGTGTGGTTTTTTCCTCATGTGTTCTTATACAAATTAGAAATATATTTTTAATGTGACAGTGGAGATGGACAGCTTCAGCAAGTTCATGGATGCTTTTGTTTACAAAATGGTATACAATTATGCACAGGGAGATGTAAAGCAAAAGCAACATATAAAAGAAAAAAAAAAAAGGTGGGGGAAGAATAAGCAGTGTAGCGACAACAGGAAACAAATCAAGGAAAGAACCAGGTCATTTGCCAAAGTGACTTTCTGCCTGAGAGGAGGAGGAGGAGGTAGTATGAAAGGGTTTGGAGAGCTAACCAGAAATCTCTCTTTTTGTTAAGAAAGCTTTGCAAGGCAAGTTAATTTCGCTATTTGCCTAAAAGAAATTTTCTTCTGTTATTGCAAGCACATAGTGTCACGAGGCAGAAGTCAGCCAAGAAACCATTTTCTAACATTGTTTCGTTACAGACGGAGCCTGATTTAAAGCCCGATACAGGGGATTCTTGAGCGGCTGGTGGTCTCTGTGCACTGACGGTACAAGCCTTTCAAGCTACATCTGTAATGCAGTCTCTTGATTCAGTCACAAACAGCATTGGATAAAGGTCAGTTTAGGAAAATAGCTTTAGTGTCAATTTTAGATACTGACAGAAAAGGTGTATTATGGTGTAATCTCCAGCCTTGTTCACAGAAAGTGACCTTTATTTTTTACAGTTAAAAATACCTGCTGGTTTTGATGGGGGAGGGTAGTATCTAGGAAAATATTTAAAGCTCCAAAAATCTTCCATGCCAAACAATATGGTTTATGTGTGCACAAAGAGAATTATTTTTTCCTTTACTAAAACAAAGATATGCTGTTTTATAACATGAACCTTGAGAGGCAACGTAACGATCTCTGGAAAAGGCAGGTTGAAACCCCTTAGAGTATACTCGAACCTACAGCTTGAACAAAGGTTACCAGCTTTATCTTCTGCAAAGATAACTCGTCTTGGCTTGGACTTTAAATGATGGAAAGTCTGCATATCTGTTAATGAAAAATCCTAGTGCAGATAGTGGGTCAAATTATTATTTTGTTTCTGCAAGTGGCCCATCTTCAGCCATCCTTGCTTAGCCTCAGGCAACTTGGACTGTAGGCTATGGGTCTGTCTTTGTTGTTATTATTTTCTGTTAAGTTGTTGGTGACTAGTTAATCTCGTCATTGCGTAGAGTCCTGTTGGCTCATAGTGATCAATTCACTTATATTGGAATGTCCTTCATATTTATTTTCATACATAGCAATCTTAAAATTTTAATTGGTAGCTATATTGATGAGTACACAATGGCCACTAGTTTAATTCTAGTGCTTCCTCTGTGAGGGAGGTGTGTTGTTTTGTTTTTTAAATGAGGTGCTTTTCCTCCAGTTGGTGCGATCATGCAGAACTGAGATGGGGAAGTGTTAGGAGTGCAGGCATTTGGAAGCTGGTGTCTCCCATGTTTTCATTTTCTTCTGCCAATGCTGTGAGGTTTTTTTTCCTTTCTCCCCCCCCCCCGATTGGTCTTGGACATCTGTCAACAGGACAAAACTGTACTCCCTCTTCCTGGTCACCTCTCCCCAGAGGGTTTCAGGGTTTTGGTGCCTCAGCTTGTTTGGCTGGGTCTTCAGTATGTTCATTGGAGAAACTGTCATGTCCCTTCAGCCAAGTTTGGAAAGAACAGCTTTTGGAGAAAGTAAGATTTCACAGAGCTTGATGGTACCAAAGTGTTACAATTTTACACTGGTGTTTACCTCCTGATGGTACAGGTAATTAGGGTCATTATGGCATCCAAGGAGGGACTAGATTTGATTCCTTGTAAAAGAAAGATCTGTGGGTATTACCAGGTTGGCTGTGTATGATGCCAATAAAAAAAAAATCTCTTGGAGCTGGAAGTAGTCCAGTTTGGTAAGTCCTTGATCCTCACAGCTGAAAAGGTATAGCTGAAACACCGTTTTGGAAACACCTTTTTTAATGAGTGGTTGCCCTCGGTACATCGCACGAGGCTGGGGGTGTGTGTTTCCAATTGCAATATAAGCTGAAGGAGGTGTCTCCCAGTACTGTGCCAAGGCGTTTCTTCGTGACAGGATAGCCTTGTTCTAGTACACACCTTTTGCCAAGGCAGTTTGTTTATATAGTGGGAAATAACACTGCACGTTTGCTTATGCTTTTATTTCTCCAGCACCCTTATTCCGTACAAATAAGGCATGTCTCTTCCCACTTCAAACATGGGTGAGTTGATAATGTTAAAGTTTTGAGCGAGGCACTGTGGGCTTACGGCACCTTAGCATATAGCTGTGTACACGCAGCTCTCCATCAGTTGTCTGCACTGTGGTATTCCCGGATTTTTATCCTGGCACTAAAATTTCAGAATTGGTGGTAAGGGGAGATAAGGAGAAATCAGTTATTCACTGGAGTTTAACCATCTTCAGGTCTTCTTCCTCTGGTGGATATTAATGCTGATGTTACTGCTCATTCTCCGTCAGTGTACAGATTGTGTAAGATGCATTATTTCTAATCAATAGATATAAGAAGATGTTAACTTTACGATGCTAATGCTTGTGGAAAGTGAAATGAACCTCTCCTATTCATACTAAATTCTAAGTAGCCTCTGCAGATTTTGTGGTCACGAGTTGCTTGAAACGGCCTTTTTTGATAAATGTTTTCTGTGAGCTGAGGTACTATTGTGCATCAAAATATTTAAAAATTTGTGTGTGTGTATAAAAGTTGGGGCTGGGTGAACAACAGCAATAGATGATACAACCAAGCTGACTCATGTGAGACCTGTTGCTTACAAAACAGGTTCCCCAAGGATTTCTCATGTTGCAGTGATAGCCAGAGTCTCCAAAAAGCACTGTTTGAATCTTTGGTGGTTCTGTTGTGTGGTGAAGATCTCGGACTCGTCAGGTATGATGTCTTTTCTGGTCTCCTGGGATTTGTAGGTGCGCTACTTCACCAAAAGGATTTTATCCGTAGCCATATTTTACTCACTTGAATTTTAACCTTTTTTGGTGGGAATTCTGAGTCACCTCATGTTAGGCATGAGTTGGCAGTTTCAAGGTGGGAACTTTCTCCAAGGTCACAGAGCAATGAAGAAGGCGTGTAGGGTCAGGAGTCCGTTTCCTCACTTCCTCAGTTTTGATTAGCTTATGCTCTCAAGTGTGGTTTGAGCGTATGTATTTCAGAAAAGCATGCCTGACCCAGAACGTGTTTACTGTATGTGGAATTGTTGAGGTGTGGGAGCTCTGACAGACAAGCAAACCTCTGCTTATTTCCTCAGCTCTGATATATTTCCATTGGAGCGGTTTGGCTGTAAGGTGACCCATTTGCAGTGCATGGTGTAAGCATTCAGCAGTTCTGTTTTCCTGAAGCAGCACTGGAAACTGGGGTGTGCCTCTGCGTCAGCTGCCAGGAACCTAATTGTCCACGGTGTCTGGGCAGAGTCTGCTTGTCACTTGTACCAAGGACCAAGCTATGCCATTGCCCATAGTTGTTGGGAGCACTTAGGATGATACGAAAGGGCACGCACCGTAAATGATACGTTCTGAAATGTAAGCTATGTTTTTTTGTCTGATGCGAAGTGTACTTGGTTGGCATAGAGGAGTTGAGGCTTCAGCTTCGGGATTCAGTTTGTCTCACTTCTAATGTACTGCATTGATGGTACTTGTTGGAGACTGCCTCAGATGAGCAAGAGCATGCCTACAGTCACCGCTGACGTAAAATAGTTATCTAAACTCTTGAGGCTGCCTTTCTCCAAGGCGTTCCAAGAGCTGGGCTTTACCATGGTCATGGCATACCGTAAGGATGCATACAAAAGTCGGTGTGTCTCAGAACGACTGATAGGAATCGTTCCCCTTGAAGATGTAATTTTGGGGGTATTCAATTATTTCAAAGTAGTCATTCAATGAAGTAAATATAACTGTTATGAATGAAGTAGCTATATAAATTGGTGAGCTTAAAGCATGTAATTTACATGGCAATCTAGCTGAAGCTTAGTAGTGTTTGGAATGAAGGTTGCTTCCTTGGCCCATTTGTGCTGATTCATGCTATTTCAAGTAACTACTCTTTTTTTTCTTAAAATGTCATAAAGATCAGCTAGAATGTTTGAGTTGTTCAGAAGATACTTCTATCTGCCTGTCCAAGCACTTGTTACCAGTAAAATTTCATACCTGTTTTGAGTAATATGTGATCCATCTCTTACATTTAGGAAGAAAATCTAGTTTTATTTTTTCCCTGTTTCCTTGTAGAAGCTCTTGTTACAGGTAGATTAGTTGATTAATACATTTTTAATGAAGGATGATACTCTGTTAAAGCATTTGGCTGGGATCGCTGAAGTGAGAATAGCAATGCGATATCCTGCCATCGAAGGACTTCGGATCTCACTGCTGCTTTGTGAGGATGAAATAACGAGCAAGAACTGTAGCAGCATTGACTGAACCCATGTTACCAGGCTGGGAGACGGACTGCCATGCAGTGTCCCAAGGTAACAGCTCGTTTGGAGGTCCTGTGACGCTCACCTACAGCTGTTATCGCATTTGTTGTTTGTACCAGCTGGTGGAAAGCTAGGTGGCAACTACTTTTTTGGCTGTAGGAATTTCACTTTACAAATAAAACAAATAGTATTTTGTTTTCTCCCTGATATTTACAGAACCCTCTGAGAATTGTATGGTGAGAAGTTGGGCTCCTGGTGTGGTTTACTATCCCTTCCTCTGTGTTTCATGGTATAAAAACATCTTGCAATTATGCATCTGCATGGGATGTATTTATCCCATAACTCACAGGAATCCTCTTTCTTTTCTTATGCCCTAAAAATAGCAATAGCTAATAATAGCCATATAAATTGCTGCTACCAGGTGAAGAAAAAAAAAATCTTTGCATGTCGACTGGATGAACCATCCATATGCTTTGAATTGTGCTGCTCGTTGCCTCTATTCTAAGCCGATATTTTTCCTTCTGTTTGAAGCCCACTGCTATATTTTTAGATCGAGAATGCTAGCCTTAAGTCAAAATGCATGCACCTCTGTATACCTCCTGCTCTGCTGTGCAAAGCAGAGCTTCCTTCTTCTGAAGCAGTCTCTGTTCCTTGGAGTTCTGCTGAATTTGCTGTGTTTGTTAGTAGTGTGAAGAGGTGGGGATTACACCAGTTGTGTCTCGGTGTGCACTACGTAGGCATTTCAGAGCCCCTTTGCCACAGTCAGGTTTACAAAATAGTCAGCTGGATTAAATGCTTTGCTTTGTATCTGCATTGGCAGAAAAGACAGACAAATTGACCCTTAGGAAGTGGCTGTTTCGTTTTACTTGCACAGGACTTGATACTGGTGACCAGGTTATTTTAAAAGAACAAAAACTGCAGCCTTACCCAAGAGTGGATCGTGAGCTGTTTTTTCAGTTCCAGACTTCAGTTCTCAACATTGTTAGAGCTGTTCTTTAAATGTGTGCCCATGGATGAAAACTCATTCTTAAACCTAACAGGGTATAAGCTGGGGTATGGACTTGAGTCTCTTAAATACAGATGTCTGCACAGAAACAAGGAAAACGAGTGTCTTTTGACTAGTTCATTGTTGGAGCTCCAGGTAGAGTACTGGCTTTAAAATGTGTGATGCAGTTTACCAAGTGAGATTGAAATATATTCTCATTTTATTGAACAAGCATTGGTGTTACTGTGTTTTTAATTATGGTTTTGCTGTTTCATTGGAGAAGACTATTTCCCTGTTGGTTTGGCAAAATGCATTTCCTTGTTTCACAACAATATGAAGCCTGACAGCTTTATATTTGGATTATGTTGTTAATGGCTCCGCAGATGATCACGATTCAGTAAATGCGGAATTGGTGCGGTGGAAGTTTCAGTGTTTGCCTTCTGCCTGCCAAGGCAGTGGTTAGTCAAATGCTGTTTAGACTTCCTCTTGGGATGCTCTCGACAGGTGCCCAAGGATGACTTTGTTCAGGGGCATACTGAGGCAGGAAGCTTGTTTGCATTCACCTTTTTTTTTCCTGCTTTTTTTTTTAATAGTAGTGATGGCTCTTTTAATCTTTCTGAAGTGAAGAAATACGGAACAAACCCCAGATGTCCGAGGATCAGGCTCTTCATTTATTTACTTTTTAAAATACATAATTAAATGTCAGCAAAACATCTTGATGTAGCTTTTTTGTCCTATTTAGCTCCAGAGACCTATAGTAGTTCAGAAAGGTCCCCTGAGCTTGCTTTTTGTACTATTTGAGTTTGGTTTATAGCTCTTGCTTAAAATTTTGATGTTGTTATGTTCTAAAACAACAGTCCATGGCAAGGTTTGAGAAATTGTACTAGGCACTGCATGAACATGTGAGATTGTTGTGCAGGACAAGGTGCTAAGGAGATGACGGCAGGTTGTAAGCTGTGCACGTGTTGTGAAGGGACTGATGATGGACAGGTATGTAATTGTTAGGCTTGTTCTGCTTCACATTGTAGGTTTTTACATCCACAGTAAATGAAAATAACAAATTTAGTAGCACTTTAATTCTTTTACTATACATATGCCTTGTTCTAGATGGATCTGTAACTTTATTTTAGGGCCACTTTGAGTGACTACCTGATTTGTGGCATTGAAGTTGTGCTCCTTGTGACCCCAAGTTCTTGCAACCATGTCATATGCAGTGGCTCTCCAGAGGAGAATTTAGAGTAAGATTTCTTGGTTGTTATTGTTTACAACCTTCAAACAAATGTAGTAAATGCTTTTTTTACAAGGTTTAAATTATTCCCAATTAGCTGGTACTTGCCCGGAGGCATGAGCAGACACAAAACCTGAGTGACCAAAGCACTGTGGAAATTGCACCTGAGCTTTCTGCCCTTTTAGTAAATAAACTCAGGCAGGTATAACTAAACTTGTGTTTAATGCTATTTTCCTCTCCTTTACCTCTCCATGCATCAACCCCGCTGTTGGATCAGCTTGATTTTCTAAGATAAGGCGACTGTTAGCATGGTTTGTGCCTGCTATGCCAGAACCGGGAGCTAACCATTGCTTCCCGCTGGCCTGGGAAGTGTGGCCGCCCTGGTCAGTGCCCTCCTGGGCTCAGAACCGACCCCAGCCTTGCCAAGGGAGACAGTCTTTGTTGCTGCGCTGGCCGTCTCACTGCAAGCGAGGTTAGAGCAGCTGCAGTTCAAGTTGTCAGTGCTCTGCATGCCTGCTCTCCGAGGCTGGCTGATGCTGATGGATGGTTGCAGAGTCAGAGGCTCCTGAGCTGTTGGGGAAACCTCTTGACTTCTTATAAGCCTTTCTCTAGACTGAAGTTTTCCTTAATGTAAGGGATTCTGCTTTTGTGACTTATCTGAAAGGGAGTGAAACCCCCTGTCTTCAAGTTAGGACCTAGAAAATAAGGACCATACAACCAAGAACCAACTCTTGTAAGTGTTCTTTGAGTATTTTATCAAGCACTGTTGTTCCATCTCAGGCCCTCTAAGAACTGTTTCCACAGGCACCAAAAGCTCTCTTTGTAAATTTTGGCAGCATTAGAAGTTAATTCAGAATTTAGGGAAGTTACTTGTGTGTAACACTGCTAGTGGGATGGCATCTGCTGCCCTGGAAAATGCATAGCTTGATCCCCAGACAGCAGGATCCTTTGGGGTTTAAACGTGTAGTTTGCATTACATGTAGGTCAAGTAGATCTTGTTTTAAGAAATGCTACTCCTGTCTCTGAGAGGAACTGTGCAGCTTTTCTTGTGTTGGAATTTTGTTTTGCTAATTATTTTTCTTTCCCACTGCATATGTTCAAACATTACTAATTATTGGTTGAATCTAAGCTTGATGTGAGAGATGATGCCTTCAGAGAAATTTCTAAAGCCTTTTTATTTGTAGCTTTTTTTATTAGTCCGTTCAATGCAAGGTCTGTAAAAGCAGTGTTCATTCTGGGTTATATTAGTATGAAAAGGGAAAAGCAGGTGCGATCTTGTTTTAAACAGTTTTACCCCCAGCTCCAGCAAACCAAACCCTTTTTTTGCCTTACTTGAAAGACTGTTTTGTAAGTGATTTTTATTTCAGCTCAAGTCTGAACATAAGCAGTGCACACAAACGTAAGAAATTGTCTGTCTCTCTTCTGAGAGTAGATCCTTTTAAGAATGGGCCATTACTTTTATTTTATTTCAACATTGTTCATAAATAGTTTGTTTCTCCTGCATGGCATAGCCTTTCTAGCTCCCCCCTCCCTTTTTTTTTTTTTCTTTTTGTTTTTTGAATTGTGGTGCCTTTTTTCTTCTCAGAATAGTGACTGCTGCAAAAATCAGTAGTGGCCGCCTCTCCTCCTGCCATGTTTAATTCACCTTTGGTTTCCCTTGCGTCCATCCCACATCCTGGTGCCCGTGGATTTGTGCTCTCCTCTCTTTCCGTCCCCTGCTGGCTTAGAATTAGTTGGTGTCTCTGCTGCTCCATGCTGTCGGTTCCTCCCATCTCCTCTTTCACGTTGTTGTTGCTCTCCACCTTCCTCTGAACTTTTGACATCGCTTTGACGTCCCAGCTAGCCCTTTTCATGCAGACTAGGTGTCAAGAAACTTAACTCTAAACCAATTTGTCAGCCTGTCACTGGAGAGCTCCTTTGCCTTCAGCCCCACAACACCTCTCTGCTCTCTTCCAACTGCAGGTGCCCTTCTGCAGCCTCCTAGCCAGCCCCAGGCTCCTCCACTGCCACGTGCTCACCGACAGCCCCGCCTGCGCTCCCCGTCAGTCGGACCACCATCCCCTTGGCCGTTGGTGGTCCCCGAGGGCAGGGTATGTACAGAGCAGGCAGGCAGCGATGCTTCCCAGGAGACTCTGCCGGCCACCGGGGATGTTAGTGATGAGGTCTTTGGGTGCAGAGACGATGCCTTCTGCATTTTGTGGTATCAGGGTTAGTAAATGCTGCCTAAAATCACTGATGTGTGTGATTTCATTGCCTTCTGCAGAAATGGTAACACTGCTGCCTGCAGCAGAGAGCAGCTCAGCGGACAGAGTTGTGCTGCCTGCAGGGTTACAGTTAATGAGATCTCCTCTATTAGCAGGGTTTTCCAGTTGGTAGTGTAGTTCTTTGAGGAGATGAAGTGAATACAATTAATTTGAACTTCCCCCCAACAAACCATTGGACTGGCATTCCTAGCTAGCGTCACAGGCTGCTTCTGTTTGTATTTTAGTTATTTCCATTTAGCTATCCATCTATAATAGAAAACAAATGCAGTGTTTTTTTGACATCTCATCTAACCCTTTGCATGATTCATTAGTTCATTAATCAGTTAATCAGTAAAGACTAATAGATGAAAGACTGAATCTCTGTGTGCCAGGGGTATGAGCTTATTTTGTTTGTCTTAGAGTGAAAGCAATTCAAAGATCTGGTGTTATTTTTGTTTTAAGGACTGTGCATGTAAGGGTCTCCAACTTTTCCCCTCCAGCAGTCCCCATGCGAGGTATTAGCAGGGCAGAATCCTTGACTACAGCAGGGCTTCTTGCAGTCATGTATGTTTTATATATATTTCAAAGAGGAATTATGTCCTGCCCTAAAAGGACTTTGTCTAACATTCAAACAATTTGGGATTGAAAACACCAGTAATTTCTTCTGCCTGAACAGACATTTAGTGCAAATAAAATCTAAGTGTCTGTAAACCCCAAAGTAGGCACGTGGTTGAAGAGTCTGACCTGGCTTGCTTGCAAAGCTAAGGCATTGTTGGCTAAGGGCAGGATTGTCTATATCCCTGTTTGAATAGAATAAATTGGAAAAAGTCAGTGTTTGTGTTGGCTGGTAAGTATTGCTCAGCAAGTCAGAGTTTGCAGAATTGTTAAGAGGCAAGACTAATACCTGATTCAGCAGCGTCTGCCTGGCTTGCCAAGGGGACAAAACCTCGATGTAACCTGGGGGCCCCTGAGCCCTGACATGGGTCGGGCAACCGCCTGGCTGCAGCCACTGCAGCACGTCTGCGCCGCGGCGAGGCACCACGCTCAGCAAGAGCCGTACAGCCAGCTGCTCATTGACCACCGCGCGTGAGAAACTGCGTGGGGCTGCATCACGGACCGGTTCCTGTAATGATGGCTGTGCAGGTTGTCCTGGCCCCATGTATAAAGTCGTTAATAAATAGGTTGCTCTGGAGATAAATTTTTGATTCAGGTTTCTGCTTAATACTCTTCTTCCTTTCTATATCAGGTGAAATATGAGATTTTATGGGAATGGGGGTGGTAGTCGAGAAAGAACAAAAGGGGTAAAAAGACGAGAAATAAACCAAAGTATCACAGTGAGGTATTCAGGTGCCTGAGTTTGAGCCTGAATCTCCTGCGTCTTGAGGTGAATTCCCTAACTCCACAGCTATTTAGGAAAACAAATTATCTTTTCACAAAAGTTCCAGGTTTCACAACTGTGTTAGTGACTAGCTGTCATATTCCTGGCTAACTGCATCAGTGAGCAGCCTCTAACAGCTTGAGTGGGTCTTGGGAGAAGTTGTATTTATTCATATTAAATCAAGCTGTGCGTTCATATGATACCTGGTGGTTTTGGTTTATTTTGTAAACTGACGGTCTTGAAACACTGGCCTGTGTGCTGGGCAAGCACTGCAGTGCTGTGGCTCATGAGCATTGCATGCTTTGGGCTCCCAGCCAACAGTCATGTCATTTGAGTAGCATATTAAATACTCATGTAATATTTATATCTCTCTTATAAGAGATATTAAGGACGGGAGACAATTCAGCTTTACAAAAATAGAAACTAACGTGTATGTTGACGGGGTTTGGTGTCAGCCCCAATGATTGCTGGCTTCATTAGCAACAGCACAGGGGGTATAGAGTGGCACCGGCCCTCCTTCACAAAACCAGTCTTTTTGCAAGATGGGTCAACAGGCGGGTACTTGGTAGCTAGCTGCTCTGTGCACTATGTTACTTGGGTTCAGCGATCCTTTAACTTGATTTTATTGAAGTTGCCAGGCAGCAGCAAGAGCAGGGCTGCTCCCCATGGGAAACAAGCGGACGGGGGTCCCAGGGCTCACGGGGCAAGCAGGGCAGAGCCCGAGACAGGTCCAACAGAGTCCAGGCCATAAGGCAATGCCACAGTGATGAGGCAGGTCCAGGGTCAAGCCAGGAAGTTGGTGTGTAGTTCAGGGTTAGGATCAGGCCCAGTGATGGCTGGAGAGGTCCGCAGTGTCGAGGCAGAGCTGAAGGGGGCAGGGACATGGCCACAGCTCAGCTGGAGACCGGCCCTCCTCCAGTGCAGCTCAGACGGGGCCCACGGGCTGAGCTAAAATGTGACTCCTGGTCCCATGGGTGTGGGGGGCCTGGGCTGAGCCAGAGAGGCTTATTGGCGCCCTGGCAGAAATGGCTGAGGTGATGGAGCCCCCTCCTCTCCTCATGGTTTTTAATTTTCTTACAGTTGTGGTGCCTAGCACAGTCAGGACAGAACCTGCTTGGAAGTGTTGGTCTGCAGAAACAAGTGCAATTTCGGCTTCAGTAGAACAAATTTGGGTATCGCATGGCTAGAAATGAACAGGACATGCTCATCAGAGTGGCCTGAACCCTTACGCCGGATCAGTTATCGAAATGCCAGGACACTCAGCAAGGCGACTAACTGGCCAAATGTAGATGAAGACCACCTAGGAATTGTGCAGGTGGCTATTTGTAGGTGTTGGTTGGAGGGGAGTTACACACGACTAGACGGTCTCTGGATTTTGTTTAGAAGCAGTTAATTGGACGCTGTCTGTTACAGCAGATAGCTTAAGCTGTAGAAACTGTCTCGGTGATGTAAAAATGCTGGAGGAGGCTGGGATCCCCTATTGCATGTCTTGCTCCTGTCTGAGACCACAGTCAACTGCAGCAGCCCAAGTCACAACAACATTGGGAGTTCTTCCAAGAGCTATAATTTAAATAAACTTTATGGAAAGTGGAGACCCCAATTTGGGAGATAATGTGCTAGTGCTCAAGGGTTAGGGAGCACGTGCACTTTCTGAAAAGCTGCGGGCAGAGGTATGCGCACAATCACAGCTTCAACTGACTGGTCTTGTGTAACCACAAATTAGTTATAAACTTCCTCGGGCATTTGGACACCAAGATGTGGGATCTCGCAATGAGAAATGCTGACGTTCAGGCTGTGGGGAGGGGAGAGGAAGTGAGGACTGGTTTGGGTGAGATTGGGCAGACCAGGATGGAGGAGCAGCTGCATGAGCCGAGCCCTCGATGGTGCGACTCACGCTGGCCCAGCACTTGGTGCCCAGTGCCTGGCCCCACCGAGGCCAAGCGGGGCTCTGGCTCCTGTGGCTCTGCAGGGGATGGTGCAATGGCCGCTGGGAGTCAGGTGTTTGTGAGCTCCCTAATTCCTACGTCCCACTCAAGGGATGCTGCGTCACGAGCGCAGGGCGTTCCTTAGTCTGTCATGTGAGCACGTGTAATTACATATAGCAGAACAGTAATGAAGGTCTTGCTGTGAAAATAACTGCCTCATGACTTCGGTCATGCTTGGAAACCAAGCCCATGCTCTACGCTGTTCCAGGGAAACTGGTTTCAAATGTGGTTTTTGGTGACCGGCATCAACAGAACAAAATTACGGAGACGTGGTTTCCAGCACTTATTACCTTAACTTCTTTCCCTAACATTTATAAAATGCTTGCAGGACGCTAGCAGCATGATCTCAGAAAGGGATTCGGAGACCACCTTTGATGAGGATTCCCAGCCTAACGATGAGGTGATGCCATACAGTGACGATGAAACGGAGGATGAGTTGGACAGTCAGCAGCACGCAGTCAAACCAGGACAAAACCGAATCAACAGAGACACCGAGGAGAGCCGAGAGCCATTGAAAAAAGGTAACGTTATGACAGAAACTTGAATTGGGTAGCAAATGATCCTGATTACAGAAGCTGAGGCATGCATGGATCAATTTGATTTTTATGCTTATTCATTAGGTAGGATTTGGAATGGCTTATCTGAATCTGTGGAGGAGTAATTGATGGCAATTCAGTTTAACAAATGTCAGAATGAAAAATAGGCTTCATTCTAATCTGCAGCCAGAGTTCTGTGCCATTGCTTGTTGCGTAAAGCTAATGATCTGCACGGTCACCTTGTCTTAATTAAGACAGGCCCTACATGTACACAGTCTGGGGTCTGATAACTGCTCGAACGGAACTTCAGATACTTGTCTGCCCGTCATCTGGAAACTTGAACCAGCATAAGCCAATTTGCTGTGTTTAGTCAGTTGGTTTGGATGTATTTCTGCTTTCTAAGTCTTACGCAGATGAGATTTCAGTTTCAGTGCTCATTTCATAGCCTGATGATTTTCTTTATTTGCAGTAGTTTCAGAATTGCAGAAAGGTAGGGTGAGTAGGAGTTCAAAGAAACCTGCCAAGTGCAGTCTGTGTGTTGCCGCCAGCATAGGAACATAAATGGGAGGAACCTCTCTGGCATGTTTTAGACATACCTGTTCTTAACCTCTGTCCAAGGAAAGTCTGTAACTCCCCTAAATACCTTTTTTTTTCCAGTGTTGCAATGTGAGTACTTTTTATTTAACCACCACCTGTTTAATATATATAGATTCCTTCCTGTTTGTGTGGCAATAGGGAACAGTTGATCACCTCTCATTTTAGGGAACAGTTGATCACCTCTCATTTTATAACCACCTATTCCATGTTTTCATTTTATAACCACCTTTTCCATGTTTAGTTTTGGGGTTTTTTACGATGAATGAGGTAACATAGTCTATAGAATAAACACAGTTTTCTTAGCCTTTCATCATCTGTCATATTTTCTTGAGTTCTCATCATGACTGTTGCTCTCTCCCCTTGTTCCCCCCTCTTATCCAGATATTTTATTTCCTAGACACGATATACCAGCAACCACAGGCTTGCTTTGTGGCCTAGTATAAGCACAAGAAAAAGCAAAAAAAAAAGAAAAAAAAAAGAAAAAAAGAGAAACAAAACTAAAACAGGACCTCCTACACCTTCAGTTTCTTTTCTGAAGTGCACTGTGCCTTTTCCTTTATCATGGTGAATTGGAGGGAATCTGAAAGCTGGGAATGAGTTTTGATTCTGCCCTCCAAAGCTGCTCGTGGCTCATGCTAGTTCAGTGTAACCACAAGCCTCTGCTGTCTATACAGTTAATGTTACCCAAATTATTATCCAAAATAACGACTAGAGCTATGGATATGGCAGAGTTCCTTTGAACTCTGAGCTAGGGCAAAAGCTTTAAGGAGGTGAGAGATGTTACCATGCAGGCTTGGTAGGCCAGTACTCTAATCATAGAGCTTGTAAGTAGTTGACAAACTTTGTCAGAATTTTTTTTTTCTCTTTAGACCCTTTGGGTTTGTTTTTGTTTGTTTGTTTAAATCCTATTTGCCTGCTTTTTCTGGTTGATAGATAATTTTCTGGCATAAGTTGCAGAATTTGTAGAATCTGCTGACCGGTTTAGTAGCTGATTATATTCAGGTAGTGCTACAAAAATGTCATCCTTTTTGCTTCTTAATTTTTCCCCTCAACAAAGATGTTTTTCCCGTTATGTTCCTTTAAAGATGATGACTTACCTAATATTTGGGAAGCTGCATCAGTATTAATATCACTTTTAAGCCATTTGAAGTAATTTTGGGGAGCTTCTTTCCTGCAGGTTTTACTTAAGACTTAATTTGCCAGTTTTCCATCTGGGGTGCTGAGGTTTTATCAACACTGCAATGTTTTTGTGAATGTGGTGAAGAAAAGTTCTTGTAGACATGTTTACAATTTTCTTCAGCCCTGTCATTAGTCACTTTCTCAATTCATGCACTTTAGTAATGCTTATCTTCTTTTAAAACAAAACCTGGTCCTCCAGTAATTTCTCTGTAAATTTTATGTAAGGCAGCTAAAACCCTGTGACTCGCAGCACTTCTATGTAAGCCCTGACCAGGATGCACAATGCATCTTCACCATCTGCTGTATGTGTTCATTTATGCAATCTTAAATACAAGTGCTACAGCAAGGTAAATATTTCTCTGCTATCTTCTCAGCTTGCAACCAATACGCTGGAAATGAAAGTTGTATAGTCACAGTAAAGGTCCTGGGTACGTCAAATGAGAACTTGCCTTATGTGTTGGATGGGAAAAAAAGGCTTTGTGTCTGGATTTGAGTTTTTAAGTCTGAGTCAGCCTTATCAGATATGACTGCCTTACAGTGGCCCTTACAGCAGCCCAGGAGCACCTTCACACGTGCTTCCCCATGGGTCCCTGGCAGCATGTGCCAGTCCCCACCCCACGCCTCTGCCTCCGGGAGTTTCACCCCATCCATGCTCCGCAGTGCTGGATGCACTTATGTCACGAGAATCCCATGAAACCAAAAAGAGCACCCATTAAGGACAATTACTGTGGGTTGGAGAAAAGGGGGAGATACTTGGCTAATGAGTCAGGAAAGCTGATTTCAGAATACTGTCTGCCTCATCCTTCCCAGGCAGGCAAAGTGCTCCTGTAAGTCGGCTTAAAAACTTGCTGAATGAGTTCAGCAGGGAGTTTCTTTGATGTGGGCAGGGCCTGAATCTGTGGGTGTGGGTAGCAGGATTAATAGAGCTATTGGTGATGCAGGCTTGAGGGCAGGAAAGGCATCTGAAGGATCTTGGAGGGAAAGAGGTAGCCTGTGAAAGAGGGGACGTGGAAAATAACTTGACAGCAGGAGGCATTCTGGCAGTAAACAGTGGTCAGCCAAAAGCTATGTATGTCCTGGATTAACCCCGTTTAAAGGTAGACTTCATGGGACTTAGATTAATGACAAGGACCTTAGGGTGGAGGTGGATGGTTTGTTAGCAAGTCCTCTAGAAACTTTTTCTTTAGGGAGGCTGTATGTCAAGTCAGGTTTTAGATGCTAAATACTGAAGGTGACAGGAGGCAAGATTGCTCAGCTGCTTTGTAAGCGATTTTATCAGCTTATGGTCCAAAGCTTCAGAAGGCTGTTGCAGACATCTCTTGTTTAGGTTTGTTAAATTTTACTGCAAAATGCCATTCATATTCCTGAGTTTTCAAGCAATCAAACAAAATTGATGGCTGAAGAAATAAAATGAGCACTTTAGATTTTTACTGGGTTTTATGGTTGTAAATGAAAACCATTGCACAGTATGGTTATATGGCACAATTGTTTTCAAAAGTTGAGTGGACCTTTTCATTTCTAGAAAGACTGAGAAACCCTGCTTAGTGCTCAGCATAAGGAAAGCAAACTAAAGGAGGGGAAATAAGGGAATTTTGCATGAATAAATGTTACTCTGATAGGTTTTACGTTTCTCATAGAACTTCCAAATTGTTAATCAACACTTCTTCCAACACAGATTATATTTTAATTGTTAATAAAGACAAATAGCCTGGAAACTTCTTGAGAACCTTTCTTCAGACTACGTACTAAAAAGCAGGTACCAGTCTTGTTTCAGTTGAAAGTACCTTTAAAAGATGGCATTTGAGAGAAAACCTGAAACTGGCAGATTTGTTCCCTCATGTTTGTAACAATCAGGTGTTGACCCATTTTGCCTTGTCTCTTCCAGACTGCAGCTGGCAAGTTAAAGCAAATGATGAACGCTTCTATGAACAGCCTCAGTTTAAGAGAACAATATTTCTGTGCTTCAGAAAAAGCAAATATTCAGTAAGTTTTCTTTATCTCAACTATGTGCTAATAGGACTTGTCAGGGTGAATGCTTTCTTCATCTCAGTAAGATCTTTCCAACCACTGCTGATTAGTGTAAGAGCCACAGTTAACCTCAGGATTTCCACCAAAGGTGGGGAAGTGTAACTGGTTTTGGTTTTGTGAATGTAAAATCACAGTATCAAGAGACTTGTTTAAGATGAGATAGAGAATTAGAAGCCAGGTGTCCTCAGTCCAAATTCCAAGTTTTTTCTGCTCAGCTATGGCTGTTGCAAACATCCCCGTTGGTGTCATCTTTCATGTAAGAAGTCTCAGTGTAGTATTAAGCAATATCCTAATTAAGCTAGATTGGGACAGTCTTATAAATGCACATTTGGGAATGTCTAATCGTTTAAACAGTGTCATTCTAAATCCACCTAATTATGATAAAAGAGACATTTTTAATCTCATTTATCAAGACAAAAGGTTGAATTTTTTTTTTCCTGTCCCTAATTTTTTAACTTTTCAAAGTAATAAAGCGATGGTGCTTGTTTGTGGTGCTGGTTGCGAGTGATAGAGGCTTGGACTGTGGGGTTACACATGGACTGTCCAGCTTTGTCCGTGATGCATTGGCTCATGTGGTTCCCCTGTACCTGCTGAGACACCTGCCTTGCAGACTTGAGGCAGTTTGGATTATCTCATGCATGAGTATGAACATTTAATAGTAAAACTGCTGCAACTGGAGCTATTCAAATGGAAATCCTTCATGCTTGGACTAGGTAGGGACCCGCACTCGTGAGAGTTAACCTTTGCTGGATCTGACATTGTTCCTCCTGAATAAGCCTAATTAACAGTCCTTTGTATCTGGATTCATTATTTGTAGTTTGATGCCTGAGATCAATTTATCCCTAACAGTGATATCGTGTATTTAGCAAATAATGTCGAAAGGCATTACGGACAAGATTGCCTAGGAAGAGGAGGAGAGCACTGAAGTTTCCTCCCCTTCTCTGTGCTCATCTGGCAGTGCCATGTGCACTGTATCATTTACCTGGGGAGAGGCTGTAACCTTTCCACACTGTGACTGTGCGATGCCCTCTGTGTAGTCCTCTGTGTAGCTAAAGCTTCAGTCTGAGAGGCTTTTTGGGGTATGTTAATGTCAATGAAACAGACCATTTTTGCCTTATTTCATTAAGACGGTGACCCATATTAAACTGTTGAGGAAAGGTACAACTCTAACAAAGTTCATAGGAAAGATTTCACTAGTGAAATGCTTTACTTAAAAATATGCATTGTACATTTGTAATGTAAGAAGAATCTGCTGTTGTGAATGACATTTGGTTTTCTTCAACAGGGAAATGCAATTAAGACATACAAGTACAACCCTATCACTTTTTTACCACTGAATCTGTTTGAACAGTTTAAAAGAGCGGCCAACTTCTACTTCCTCGTTCTTCTCATTTTGCAGGTGAGAAAGACAAAGAGAATACAAACAGTGGAGTGAATCTGAGGTGCTAATCTACTGAGCTGAATAGTACTTATGACACAATTCAGTGCTATCCTGTCAGGAGTTTGCAGGGTACTTTGTAAGGGACTGTATCTAAGCTACTACAGAAACTAAGCCCATCTTAACAGAAATCTGGAAAAACCTACACTAGCTTTGTATTAGCTAGGATGAGCTAGTTGCAGAGTTTGTGAATTGCATGGGGAAAAGATGTTTCTTTTACTCTGTAAAACATGATGGCCTGAAGTTCCACTCATGAATCAGAAGCTCCAACAGAAAATACCAGCAACTACAATTGTTAAACAGAAGCCGATGCTGAGGTAGGGCAGCATGGTCAAACTCTCCCCTGAGAGTTTTGTTCATGTTCACAACCTGACTTAAAATTCTCTCTCTGACGTGTTGGTTTTCTTTCTTATGTTATACTCAGATCACTATTAAATGTCTTTGAATTGAGCTTGATTGATAATCCTGCAGTGGACTGATTTTATTTGTCTTTTGTAGTCAATTCCCCAAATAACTACCCTGTCATGGTATACAACACTGGTGCCCTTGCTCTTGGTGCTGGGAATAACTGCAGTCAAAGACCTAGTGGATGACATTGTAAGAAAAATATTTTGTTAATATTAAAAGCAAGAAACCCCAGTGTTGTTCATTTCTTTAATTGTGATACGCAGTAGGGAGTACATTCTCTACTCCTGGTTTTCAGGCTCGTCACAGGATGGACAACGAGGTTAATAATAGGACATGTGAAGTCATCAGGGATGGAAGGTTTGTACTGTTCCCTTCTTAACTTTCTGAGTAACGTTTGTTGCCCTGTTACTAATTTTCATCACAGATCTTAAACCATAGATGATAGGGAAAGTTCAGCTTTTTGTTCTCTACTGTTCCACGTCTGTGTGAAAACCTAATTGAAAATGGAAGAGAATTGCCCAAAGGAGTAATTTAAACTTAATTCTGTGGCACTAAATCTGTACTAAGAGCAACTTCTATCGTGAGAAGGACAGAAATTCATATATAGGTGAAGAGGGAAGGGAAGGGGTACGTTGACTTCTAAGTTATAGACCCCCAACTAAACTGCAGTTTCCAAAAAGAAAAAACACACCTTACCAAGTTGTAATGTTTTTGTACTAAGGAAAGTTCAATGTTTCAAGATTTATAGGGTGCATAGTGTTCTAGATTAAATATTTATTTAGGTATTCTAGATTAAATAATTGTTACACTATCTTGATATTAGGTTCAAACCCACAAAATGGAAAGATATTAAAGTTGGTGATATCATTCGTCTGAAGAAAAATACTTTTGTTCCTGTAAGTGCTTTAGATATATTTGTTTTATGTTTCTACAGAGTTCTGTACGAATCTTGACTTGGATTTATTTGATGCTTATGTATTTGTTTTTCTAGGCTGATATTTTGCTGCTATCCAGCTCAGAACCAAACAGTCTCTGCTATGTAGAGACAGCTGAACTAGATGGGTAAGGCTCTGTGTAAGGATTTCTTGGATTTAATTTTGTCTTACTGGTAAAAGAGCAAGAAGTGTGTATTTCATACTCTGCTTGTCACTTGTTAAGCCACACCTGGAAAACTGCATCCAGTTTTGATTCCCACATTTCAAGGATCATTAAAAATTGGTGAGGGTTGACTGGAGTGCCACAAAGATGTCTGAAGTGTTGGAGAACATGACATATGAAGAAAGGGTGAAGGACCTGGATTTATTCAGCCTGGAGAAGACAGGGGCGATTTAGTCAGTCTTCCAGTATCTCAAAGATAGTTACAGAGAAGTTATTCTCTTCACAAGGATGCACATTAACAGGACGAGAAGCAATGGGTATACGTAGCTCCAGAGGGAATTCTGCCTGCATTCAAGAATAATTGTTCTCACGGTGGATAATTTTTACCATTGGAATAGGCTGCCCAGAGAAGTGGTGGAATTTCTCTCACTGGAAACAGTCAAGGCTTGGCTTGACAGGGCCCTAGGTGACCTCATCTAAGGTCCTGCTTCCAACAGGAGGTTGGACTGTTGATTATCAGAGGTCTCTTCCAACCTGGACTTTCCTATGATTTTAAACTTTTCTTATTCCCTCTCAATGGGAAAACAAAAATACTTATTTTTCTGTGGAAGTTTTTCAGTTTTTCTGCTTAGACAGCATAAATCTTACTGTCTCTGTCATGTTGCTTTGTAAATATTGTTTTAGTTCACGTTGTCAGAAAAGCTAGTGCTGAATTCTTTTAGAGAAGTCCGTAATGATATGGACTTCACCTAATGAGGTGAAATGTTAGTTTTTCTGAATGAGCAGTGTATTCCTCACTCAACCTTTAGTAATCTTAAAATCATGCAAAACAAGGATATGTTTGTATTGCAAAAGGTTTGTTCTCTGTTGAGCTTTTAACAGTATCGGTTATTAAATATTGCTTTCAAGTAACCTTTACTTCCAACTTAATTATTGCATTAGTAAAACAATGATTCTGAGAAGCTTCACTTGTCTACAGTGAGCAGAGGTAAAGGGGTAAGATTTCACTTGTGAAGAAAAGCAGCCAGTGTAAGAACTAGTCACACGGTTCATGAATGCTTCGTATCCATGCAAATGCAAGGCTTTGCCATTGCTTCAGGGTAGGAGGTTGGTAGCTGTGGCGTATTGATTTGCTTAATTTAATTTTGTTCAAACTTCTTTCCGATATCCATGTTTTTAATAAAGTGACTTTTTTATCCTTTGTTCTTAGTGAGACTAACTTAAAATTCAAAATGGCACTTGAGGTAACACACAGATATCTTCAAGAAGAAAGTGCGATGGCAGACTTTAATGGTTTGTACAGTTATATTCTTACAACTATTCAAATGTTGCTCGAACAGTTTACAAATAAATAAATCATGGGTGGGGACAGAGCGTTGCCAACGGTGCTTGTGATTCTGGAGTTCATGGTCTCCTGGCTTTTGTCACGAGGCAGCGTAAGCAAGTTGCACAAAGGAAACTGCTGCTGAGCAAAATATAGTCTGTCTGAAGATGAGACCTTTGCCATGAATGTGCTACGACACACTAAGTAGAGATGATGGGGCCCTTTATTAGTGTTTGCTTGCCTGTTTTCTTTGGAAAAAAGTATGTTTGCTGTTGGGATTGGATCTGGAAAATATCTTCTGTTGTCCTTTTCATACTTATCATTATGATCTAGCCGCTTTCTGTATGTGTTGTGGAAACTTCAAGGGCAGGAATCCCTTCTCTTACTGAGATCTGACACAGAGTTTTATCCCAAGCTGAATTTTTTAGCAATCTTAAAATTGCAAATCCTTAAAAAAAAAAAAGAGGGGGGGGGAGAGAGAGACAGACAAAAGACTTACAACAGAGTGACATGGAGAAAGAAGCAAGTAGGGACTGTTCCTGGTTTCCTCCAGTATAAGAACTGAGGAACACGAAGTGAAATGAGCAACTGGCAAATTCGAAATAAACAGAAGGGAGACACTTTTTCACATGATACATAGTTAAGCTAAAATTTACAGTTTGCCAAAGGATGTTGTGGATGTAAAAAGTTTGTGCTTTCAAAGAACATCTCTTGAGTAAATTTATATGGAAGGAGAGCCAGCCCACAAAGACATCGGCTCTGGTTCGGGAGATCTGTTGGCTCCAACTTGCTGTGAGACTGTTGAAAGCATTTGTGGCCTGCACCTGAAATTTCACTCTTCCCTGCACATCCATCAGTCTTGATGAGAGACAGGGTTCAGGGCAGCTGTGTTTTGGCCTGAAACTGCCATTCTGTGCTCCTCTGTAGCAATTGGCAGTTATGCTGACATTAATGTTTGTTTATTTATTTATTTCTGAAACAGAGTCTTGCTAGTAGCAAGTGCAGCATGAACCAAAATTTTAGGATGCACTCAGCTTTGGGGATGGAAATGCAAATATATAGCATCAAGTGCCAGTCATAAAGTAGGCAGTGGGAATAGAGCAAGTACTAAGAGTCAAAGTCAAATGTCACTTTTTCAGCTGTAATATTCAGTTGCCTGCACAGTGTAGCAGTGCACAGAGGTGATGTTATCTGTAGCAATGTATTGCATGAAGGCTGTCTTCCCCTTGTGGGATCATTGCTGGTAAGTCTTCAGTGGCAAAATGAACTGAACAGTACGTTCATGCTAGAGTGTAAGATCCAGAGAGACACAGGCTCTTGTAGGCAGGCCTTTGTTAAAACTTGAGAAATATTAAAAGTGAACAAAAGTGCCCTATTTAGCAGTAAATGCTGTGCATACTGGTCTTGGTGCAGAAATGAATTCTTTCTGCTATTTCAATCTGGAAAGCAAAATGCCACCCTGAGATACCATATTTAAAATGTCAGCAATACAGCACTGAGTATTTGTACACCCTAAATTTCAAAGTTGTTATTTATTCAGAACACTCATTTTCTCAAAAAAACAACCTTATGAAGTAAAATTACTTGTATGGTGGGTACAAATCAATGCATTTTTATTTAACTGTGTTATATTAAACATATTCTCCTCCAAATCTTTTAGGTCTGATTGAATGCGAAGAACCTAATAATCGACTGGATAAGTTTGCAGGGACGTTATTCTGGAGAAACATGAGTTATTCACTGGATGCTGATAAGATTTTATTACGTGGATGTAAAATCAGGAATACAGACTTCTGCCATGGAGTGGTCATATTTGCAGGTATTTATGAACTGAACATGTGTAATACTTACCAACTAAAAGCATGGCCTATAGAGGGAAATGACATCTGTACCTTACAAACATTGACTGTATTTTATGCCCCAGTTTTGTAAAACAGTAATACTAGCACTTGTTTGTGTATCGTATCTCTCCTTTTTTTCTCTTTATTTTTAGGCGCTGATACAAAAATAATGAAAAATAGTGGAAAGACGAGATTTAAAAGGACAAAAATTGACTCCCTTATGAATTACATGGTTTATACTGTAAGCTTTTTCGTTTAAAATTCAGGTGTTTGAGTTCGTTTTTAAGTGAATAGAGTGAATGCAAATTTAGGAAACTTTTTTTTTTTTTTGGTGTAACAAGTATGTTTCCACTCTGTTTTGACCTGATGAGTTGGGATGAAGTAGGAGGGAATCTAAAAAGGTGCCTCGCTGTTGGTGGAATCTGTGACCCTAAACTGCAGGTGTAGGCCAGCCTACGTGATGCAGAAAAGTGCTGCAAACCCAGTGTTGCAGGCGCTTCTGCTTGTCTGCACTGAACTGTTGGACAGAGAGCTGAGGACCCAGGTCCCGGTCCAGAGGCCTGTGCAGCCTGAAAGGTTCAACACCCGTGGTTTCTGTCCTTGGTCGGCCCCTGCGGGGTGTGTGTATGAGGAATAGCCACTGTCCTACAACCCACACCTGCCCTCACCCGAGTGCGTTTCCCTGGGACGGGGAAAGAGGAGAGAGGAGCTGGCCTGTTGGCAGGTGGAGGCACATATCTTAGCATGACTGTGGTTCTGCCTCTGCTCCGAGCACGTTCGCATACCGTATTCACTGCCTGCTTAAATAAACATAAAAACACAAAAACAATGCTTGGGAAATAGGCTAAAATTAGAACCCAGATTATCTGAAGAGATCATTTTGTGGGAAGGGTTTGCTCCCCTTCTTCTTACTTATGAATACATGTAATACTCTATTTTGAACATGAAGATTTGGGATTTATGTCAAGCAAATGTTTCCAAAGTGTCACAAGCCTCTCTGTGTACACTGTAGATTTTTGTAGTCCTCATCCTGCTGTCAGCTGGCCTTGCCATTGGCCACACTTACTGGGAGCAGCAGATTGGCAACTCATCTTGGTACCTCTATGATGCACAAGACTTCAGTCCTCCGTATCGTGGCTTCCTTAACTTTTGGGGATATATCATTGTTCTGAACACCATGGTTCCCATTTCCCTCTATGTGAGGTAGGTAAATACCTTGGCCTTTAATAGCTGAACTGGTGATGGGGTTGAGTTTAACTTACTTACTAATAAATGGTGAATGAACTTAATTTCCCATTGGTGGTAACAAATGCAGCTTCATGTTGGATGGAAAGCATATTAATTCTCTGTCCCTCTGAAAAGACATTGGATACACTCACCCTCTTCACTGAGACTTTACAAGAAAGTGATCTGTATTGCTTTCGTATAAAATCATCGCTCAAGGAACTTTGACTCAGAATTTAAAGATACCAAGCTTTTCTTACAGTATTAAGCATATCTGCTCTATACTTTGACTAAGGAAAAAATTCTCCCAAGCAAAGATCTCTGACAAAATTGGAGACTTGATCCTGCTAGTACTTAACTTCTCAGTGTAATTCTGCAGTTGCAGTGCATGAAGGAAACTACTTGGGAAAAGAAATTAAAATGGAAAAATCGTATTTTCTAGATTTATTCTCAAAAGAGAGGCCTTACTGCTCCATGAAGTATGAATAACTTTGCCTTTGACAAACCCATCTGTAACATATTTGAAGTCATCCAGCCTCCTCCCTGCTCTTCTCCAAATTGTACTTCAAATGCGATTCCCAAGTGGGATTTCTTTTTGCTATGGGACCAGCACCATACCAAGCTACTTTTGGCTTGATAAGGCTGTAGAGGCTTTTCCCCAGTTACTGCAGTGTTGAAGCTCAGCTGTGTGGTCCAACATCAGTCTGAGTGGCCTGTGTAAGGGTGATGGTGCTTTGTAATGTGTTGGTAAATGTAATTGTTTTGTCTTAAGCTCCTGGGCTATATAAGCAATTTGAGTCCTGGAAAATAGTCAGAGTCCCCTGATCTGATCATATGTCATTATTTTTGGATCTGATAATATGTCATTATTTTGAAATATGAGATGCAGCTGGAAGTGAGAAAATTCATTTTATTTCATTTAGCGTTGAAGTGATTCGTTTGGGCCAAAGCTATTTTATAAACTGGGACCTGCAAATGTATTACCCTGAGAAGGACACGGCTGCGAAGGCCAGAACCACCACGCTGAACGAGCAGCTGGGGCAGATCCACTATGTCTTCTCCGATAAGACGGGAACGCTTACACAGAACATCATGACGTTTAAAAAATGTTGCATAAATGGTCAAAGATACGGTAAGTCTGCGCTACACTGCTGCGCCCTGTAGTGAAAACCGTGACTAGCCCAGGAGCTCTGATTTGTGACAGGAGCATGGGGGAAGACCCTGCAAGTCCCTGTATAGCACAGCTGGCAGCCTCTGACCAGTCTATACAAATGAGTAGGAATTTTAATGCTTGTTTGAAATCAGGTGCATGCGAGTCCTTTTAGTTTCAACTGAACTTCCATGATTTAGCCCTGGCATTGAATATAGCTCCAGTAAAATTGAATTGTTGGGATTTTTTCCAACTATTTTCCCCTTTAAAGAGAGGAAACTGATGGACCTGAGTAGAAACTTCCCAGCAGAAAAGTCAGAAATGAGTGATTTACAGAATGCTTTACTTCTGGTAGAAACACTTCAGGGACAAAATCAATCTAGAGACAAATAAGAAAATTTAATAACAGCAGCAGTTTTTAATTTCAGTGTTAGTTACTTCCATTGTCAATCTTGTCTGGATTTCAATATTTAGCATGCACAGCATATGTGCTCCAAAACTGTTGTTTGGTCGGTTCAAATGACAAAGAACACAGTATGCTAATGCCATGTGCTTTTTAAACATCCTACCTCTGAAGAGAGATGAGGAAATTCTGACAGTGAAAGCTGCGTTAAATGTTTTATGACAATTCCACTGCATGCTGTTGTCTTAGATTTGCTTTGGTGTCACTAGTATACAAAGGTACTGCGGCTGTGAAAGAACTTGCTTTTTTTAAAATCTGAGCTATTCTAGTGTGGTAGAATACTAAGAAAAATAATTTTTTTACATTGTGAATGAGTTGTAACAACTTTGTTACTGTGTCCTGTGCCTTCTAACTGATGGTGCTTGCATTGCAGGAGACTGGCGGGATGGAGCAGGGCAGCTTCAGAGCCACCCGGAGGTAGGTCGGTCCAATCTGGCGCTGAAGTCCCTTCGGTCCGGAGAATGGGGAATGTTCCCTTGCCAAAGTATGAAGAAATGCAGGTAGGCACAAAGCAATTGCACATGAGCTAACTCAAACTCTCTCTGCATCTATTTTCTAAGCAGAAAGTGGATTTCAGCTGGAACCAGTACGCAGATGGAAAGTTCTCATTTTATGATAACTATCTGATAGAGCAAATAAAATCTGGAAAGGAGCCAGAAATTCAAAAGTTCTTTTTTCTGCTTGCTATTTGTCACACAGTCATGGTTGACACTTCTGATGGTGAGTATGTTTGGGCTTTTTTTTTTCCTCTGTAAGGGGAAACAATAATTCAAATCCAGTTGTACAAGGGAGAGGTCCAAAACTAATGCCGATCCCATAAGAGAGGAGTGCTAGGCTGCTCTTTTAAATTAAATAAAAGCAAGAGCCGGTGCTATTCCCTGTGCTGAATTTCTGTGACCCTTTCTGTAAAGAGGACTGTCTTTATGACAGTTAGAGTTGCAGCAAATGCACATCTTAAATAACAGCAGATTTGGAAAAGTAGGGGAACAGTTTATACAGAGGTCCTGTGTTTTCATGTTACGAGTCTTCTCTCTGTTCAAATACATCTTTAAAATCTCAAAAGCATAAACCTCAAAGAAAATGATAATGACACCAGTATAGTCTCTGGTTCCACATACATATGTGAAAGGACAAACACATTTGGACACTTGTCTTCAGTGTGGAAAAACAAGTGTTTTCAGCATGATGGTTTCATGCTCTTACTCCCTGAAGCACAGCCCCAAAGATATATACAAATCATGTATGTCTGTCCTGAGAGTATTGGCAGCAAATAACCAAAACCAGTAACAAAAATGTGACAAACTAAATTTACAGGTGAATTGATGAATGTGAAAAATAAAGTTGGAAGATTCAGTTAAACCACTGAAGAGTAACATTGCTTTAATCCTATCTTTGCAAGAGCTTTGTGAAACCAGCAGTCTCCTGTCCTTTCTTGCTCCTCCTACTAATGTTTTTGGGGTTGTTTCCACTACATTATGTTGGTGTCTGTGGCCAAGGATTTGTCTTTTGGAGCTTCCTTTGAAAATGCTTAAATGAATGTATTGAGAAATTAAAATATATATTTGTTTTGAGACAGAGAATTACAGTTTTTACCTACTTTTTACCTCCCTACCTGGAGGGAAGAGGGTTCAGTGTCTTACCCTCTTTGGAAAGTACACGTAATAAAAAGGAGGGGGTCCCTAGTCCCTCTCCTCTATGTGCACTGCTGTCGGGTGCTGCAGCAGTGTATTAGACCTCACGTCAGAAAAGGAAAGGGTGCGGCATTGCGCATCCAGCTCACAAGTACTCTAAAGAATGGGTGTGAATTTTTTAGCTGTGCTGTCCGAGTGCCCCTGTAATGCTCAGATATATCCTGGCTTTCTCTTCTTTTCACTGTTTCAATGATACAGGTCAGCTCAATTACCAAGCAGCTTCCCCAGACGAAGGGGCCCTGGTTACAGCAGCCAGAAACCTTGGCTATGTTTTTCTTTCGCGAACACAAAATACCATCACTATAAGTGAGATGGGGATTGAAAGAACTTATGATGTCCTTGCTATCTTGGATTTCAACAGTGATAGAAAACGGATGTCTGTCATTGGTAAGCTGATTACAAGCAACCTTTCTAGAAAAGGTCTCTTGTATTTCATAGGTGAAATAGGACGTGTAAGGGAAGTTGAAGTCAAGAATTACGGCTGTGTTACACATAGTCCTATGATAGATTTTAATCCACATAGCTCTGTATAGCAAAAGAGAGGCTTTGTAATTAGGTGCAGATGTGTCCACTAGACAGTCCTGGTGTTCAGATGTGGCCTCTGCTGACTTTAGTAGAAGCTTGAAGAAATGCTGCAAAGATGATTTATTCCCCTTTTTCCCCAGAGAACAAACAAAAGTTGTACGTTCCTCTAGCTGTTGGAACAGTAGATATGCAGGCTGAGGTATAAATAGCTCTTTAGTTTTAATTTCAACTATCTTTAAAGAAGTCAGTCTTGAATCAGTTAGAGATCTGTTGTTTTTAAGGCTATAATTATGGTGCATCATATCTCTAGCGTATGTCTGCCCAGCCCCTGTGGGCAAGCGAGATGTTAGTACTGTATGAACCTTTATCAAAAACATAATCTTTGGGAGTTTAAATATCCCCTCCTGTCATGAAAGAGAAGAGGAAATGCACCTGTCAACCAAGTTACTTAACTGAACAATATTAGAGATACTGAAGAAAAAGCATCATCTTGTAGTTTTCGTACTTAATAGCAGTAGACTGAAAAATCTAATCTGAAACTATACCTTTATTTAAATGTACTCTAACCTTTTGTCCAACCTCTCATATTTTACTCCACAGTAAGAGAATCAGATGGAAATATCAGGCTATATTGTAAAGGGGCTGATACAGTAATTTATGAACGGTTGCACCCAAGGAATCCGAAGAGAGAAGCTACAGAAGAAGCACTAGATGTATGTTTGTATTTTATATGCTGTTTTTAAGTTAAATTTTTTTATTTCTGACTATAATTTTATGAATTTCCTTTTCCTAAGCTATTAAAACAAATACAGACCTATAACTGGTTCTACAAGTCATCCCAAACACGAGAAATAATCAAAGCAATATAAGTTTTCATGCATGTTCTTAAAAATGCATTAATTATCTTTTCATGAGAAGTGAACTTAAATTTTGTCTACATGCTTTTTTTTCATAGCTATCAGTATTCCAGATCACTACACTCTGTTCTGCTTGTCACCTCTTCAGTCTTTCAGTTCTGACTTGGACTGAATTGCCTTGTCAGCTTTAATTTAAGTTTTGGCATTTCTGAAATACCCAGGACTAATTGCGCAGTCGGATTTGTTTTATCAGAGTTAGCAAATGCTTATGATCTTAACTCTTATGTTTGGATTGCAAATGAAGAGTTTTGTTTTATGGATATATTTTGTTAATTATTCTTCAGATTTTTGCAAATGAAACCCTTAGGACACTCTGCCTGTGCTATAGAGACATTAGTCATGATGAATTTGAAGCATGGAATAAAAAGTTTGTGGAGGCCAGTGTAGCTACAACTAATCGTGATGAAGCTCTGGACAAAGTATATGAGGAAATAGAAAAAAACTTGATTGTAAGTCAAGCTTCAATATTTTAGTGTGCTTTTATTCTTATATAAGAAGAAACAGATCTTTTTGAAAATAAATTATCCTTGTTTATTAAGAAATTTTGATTTAGATCTTTTCAGTATTTTACTGGCTTTTGAGCTACGCCAAATTTTAGAGTTTAATAGAATGAAGAGAAATGTATTTTAGTACATGTATTTCAGTGTGGTCACTTCTATATGCAAGAGTTTGTCCTTACTGAATTCTTAACTGGAGCTGTACCTCAGCTTGAAGACATATCCAGAATAGTTTCATTCTCTACTGAAAATAAATCAGTTTTCTTTACATGTTTGTCCTACTAAATACCTGTAATTCAAATGTCTCCCAGCTGCTTGGTGCGACAGCTATTGAAGACAAACTACAGGATGGAGTTCCAGAAACTATTTCCAGACTTTCAGAAGCAGACATTAAGATCTGGGTGCTTACTGGTGACAAAAAAGGTGGGTTTACTTACAGCCAGAGAAATAGTAGAAACAGGATAAGGGCTAGACGATAAACTGGGACAAACGCAGACTAGAAATAAAGCATATGTTTTTCTAGAAATCTTGGTATGAAAGTCCATTTAAATCAAAACTGGAGGAATTTCTACAATGTGCAGAATTTCATCCCAGCTGTTCCCGGTCCAGAGTTACTGGATGGGCTTCTGTGTAACTTCTGTTCCTCCAACAGATTAGCCTAGATGACTGGTTTAGTGACTGTCTTCTAAAGGGAAATACCCAGCTACTGCTTTTCCCATTGCAAAGCAAATGCAGGACAACTTGCTTTTAACACCAGGCTTGCTTGGCTCTGAGGGCAGGTACCAAAACTTGTCTTTTTACAGTGAAAATTTACCTTCCAAAGAATCACAAGTGCTGCTGACAGAGACTGATTTGCTTTTCTTTTGGTGGTTGCTAGTCTGCAGTCTGGCAACACATTTTGTTAAGTCAGTTCAAAAAATGGCATTACATTTATAAGTAAGAATGGCTGTACTACAGCCTGGATGGAGGTGCAGCCAGACCAGCATCTCTCTGACACTGGCAACAGCCTTGGTTCAAGGAATCCAGAGTAAGGACAGGGCGAGACACTGTGGCATACCCTGTGGTTGATTCTTGCAATGCCTTTGGTGTAACGTCTCTCTGACATGGAGACAACGTCTCCATCATCAAGTTAAATAGGCCCTGGTAGGTCTTTCTTCCACGAACTGGCTGATAGACTTTTCCAGGTCACTAACAGTTTTTGCATTCAAAACTTCTTGTGACAATGCATTCCACCACAGTAATGTACATTTCATAGGAAATGTTGCATAGGAAATATAATTCCCTGTTGTCGACTTCAAATCCATCACCCGCTGCGCCTTCATGGCCACACAGTTGTTGTATGACAAATAATTAACAAGCATTCCCCCAGCTTCTCTGTGCTATGTATGATTTTTTTTTTTCCCCTGTTCATCCAGACTGTAGTAATGAAAGGAAATTCTCATATGGAAACATAACTTCAAAAATTACTTAGAAGGACTTCAGGTAATTCTGATTGCTCCCAACAGTTACTTATGACAGAACTTTAAGTAAATACTTTTCTATTTTTTTTTATTGTAGAAACTGCTGAAAATATTGGATTTTCTTGTGAACTCTTAACAGATGAGACAACAATCTGCTATGGAGAAGATATCAGGCAAGTGAAAAGCACACAGGATTTCTTTTGTGGGAATTAAAAATGTTCAATTTTTAAAAGTAACCCAGCAGTAACATTGGTTTATCCCACAGTGACTCTTCAATGACTGAACAGTATTTCTTGGCAGTTGTTCAGCTGTGTATTGTCTGTTTCTTTTGCTTTTATGGAATTGTAATTTTACAAGGCAACCTCCTTACTTGTGGGTAGAGGTGGTGATATCCTATTTGCAGGAGGTTATATGTTCTAGGTCAACAACTGTTGACATTAAATTTGTCCTGTAGTTCAGACAAGTCTGGAGCCCACCTGGAGTGGGCTAAGCAGGTCTCTCCCTAGTCCAAATCTTGATTAGTTGCCAGGTTTTGTTCTCACTACCTGTCCCTGAACTCCAGCATTACCCCAGCTCGTCTTTCACCCTATCCCATGCTCCTGTATGCAGTACAGACCTATGCTATAAAAACACAATGGATCACAAGGTATTCAGTGCTTACTCATAAAGAATTTGTCAAAATGGTTAGACCCACGGAAAAACAACATGGCGCTGGGAGAAGAACTAGGGCCTTGTAACTGTCATAACTATTCCTGACTCGTTTTTCCAAATTTTTCCTTACTTGCAAAACAGCAAGGATATCAAACCAGTGTGATCCTCTTTTCACTGTTGCTCTAGCACTGCTTAGAATGGCAAAAAAAGTCCTTGCAGCATGTATTGCATTTCTTTCTTGCAGATTTTCAGTCTGGGACTGACCTAGCTTAAAGTTTATCCTTGACTTTTCTGTAATAGTATCCACCTCTCTTTCCAGTGCTCTTCTTCAAACTAGGTTGGAAAACCAGAGGAACAGAGCTGGATCAAGTACACATTCCTCTCTAAGAATGAACGAGCCCTTCTTCCATGGTAGTAAAGATCGTGCTTTAATAATCACTGGCTCCTGGCTGGTATGTACAAAAGATATTCTCCTGTGTATTTGAGATTTTGGGGGTACCAGCAAGTCACAGTGTTCTTCACTGAGGACTCTGTTCATTTGTCTGCTTTGCTAAACCAACCAATGAAAATTCTATGGCTGTTGTGCCACCAGTTGAACACATCTGTCTGATACTTGTAATCAGAAATATTTTTGGTTTTGAAAGTTGAAAATAGTGCTCAATAAAATAAGGAATGTCTTGGGCCTTTCAAACCACCCTGGTAGCTGCCATCAAAGTAAAGCCAAGCCCCTGCAAAAGCACAGTCTGATTTTCAGCGTGTTTATCCTTCATGGGGGTTCTGGTCTAATGGAAAAAAAATTAGAAAGAGATACTGCCAGTGCTACAGGATGCATGGCTTCAGTATAGGCACAGAAATCGTGCTTGAAATGAGAGATGGGGGTGAAAGGGTAGAAACAAAAGATAAGTTTCCTGCTCAGTCCTGCAATATAGTGCTCCCACAGGAGCTTACAAAGCACAAAAGAGCTTTTAGCAGAGAGGTGACTCAGTAATTCAGTGACTATTACCCACCCTGTTGGCAGGTTGCTCTTACAGACACCTGTAAAGGAGAAAGTCCAGTGAACAGCTAAGGACCATCTGCCACGTTTCAGCATTCCAGGCCTAGACTTTTATTTTGTGTAAAGAAATGTACATCTGTGTATAGCATAGGAAACAGGCTGGGGATGCCTAAAGGTAAATGAGCAGGAGCATCAGATAAAATTGCAGATCTCTGTTACCCCCTACTCCAGCTGAACTGCCCCAGAGCTAACCCCGGTATTTATAGGACACTTCCACCTGTGTTGGGCACAGTTGTGCTGCCTCTACGAGATGGAGAGATAGGAGAGAGGGAAGTTTAAATACCAGAATGTTTTCAAAAGTGAATTAGTTCCCATCAGAAGAAATATTCCTCTAAACTCTGCACAAAGTGCTGTGACACTAAATACAAGCACTTTGCTTTTGTTAATCCCACCAAGTACATTCTTTTCATAGTTTCCATAGCTCTTTGTTCACTCCTCTGCATGAGCATTTTATTAAAATACTATAAATGGGTGATGGGAGCATAATAAAGTGAAGCATGTTGTAAAGGCAGTACTTGGAGTGCGATTTGAAATAGTGTAGAAAGAAACAAAATATTTTTGTTACACAGAATGAAATCCTGCTAGAGAAGAAAAAGAAGAAAAAGAAACTTAAACTGAAATTCCCCAGAACAGCAGAAGAGAAAAAAAAGCAATCTGAGAAGAAAAGAACGGCTGAAGCTTACAAAGAACAGCAGCAGAAGAACTTTGTTGATTTGGCCTGCGAATGCAGGGCTGTGATCTGCTGTCGAGTGACTCCAAAGCAGAAGGCCATGGTGGTCGACCTTGTGAAGAAATACAAGAAAGCTATTACTCTGGCTATTGGGGACGGTGCCAATGATGTAAACATGATTAAAAGTAAGGCAGCTGTAAAAATTCTCTTGGTAGGAAAGATCTCTTCTGGGTGTTCTTCTGCAGTCTCTTCGCTATTACTCATTTTTCAGAAGACTCTACCATCTATTTCATTACCCACATTAACATCACTGGGGTTTTGTTAGCTTCTGTGTCTGTGCTTTCCCATTTTGAGGAAGCCCTTTATGAAATGGGTAGCGGTGTCTGCTGATATACTTTAGCTTTTTCTGTAGACACTCCCTGAGAAGGGACTTGAATTACATCTGTTATCATGTCGTGGGTTACAAAAGTGTAATATAAAGAACAAAGCAATAGCTTAGCTGCCCTTTGCTGGGAGGCATTAGCCGTGCTGTATTGCAGCTAGCTCTGTGAACTGCTTCCTGAGAAATCCCACTGAGAAAGAAACTTCTAGGATATGGTTTACTTTACGAGTGTATTTGTAAGCTGCCTGTCCAGTTCGTTCAGGGGTTTGCTTGCTCCGTCTCATCACTTAGTTCTCCCTTCGTCAAAGTTCCCAGCGTCCATTCTGACGGAACAAGCACTGAGAGAATCCAAGTGATGGTGGAGACGTGAGCAGTAAATAGCAGGGGAAGGAAGGGCTTATGCACTGTTGCGTTAGTCTTTAATGCAGCCTTTGTGCTGTATACAGAAATAAAATGAGGCAGGAGAACCTGAAGTAGAGAATAGGAACTGGTAGAAGATTTGCCCTTGATCATGTTGTTCCTCTCCCTTTGCTCAACTTAGTGTGTGGTGTTTGTTTCACTAACTTAGCTGCCCACATTGGAGTTGGAATCAGTGGCCAAGAAGGGATGCAAGCCGTCATGTCAAGTGACTACTCTTTTGGGCAATTCCGCTACCTCCAAAGACTGCTGCTGGTCCACGGACGATGGTCTTACATTAGGATGTGCAAGTTTCTAAGATATTTTTTCTACAAAAACTTTGCTTTTACACTAGTCCACATCTGGTATTCATTCTTTAATGGCTTTTCTGCCCAGGTAAGAAGACATGCTCATGTGTAATATTAACAAGCAGATCTTCCTTTTTTTTTGTCAGTGCAGAATAGCAAAGTCTTAACCTGGGAAGTGATGGGAACCTGAGGTCATCATCAATGATTTCTGTAGGAGAGTAGGTGATAACTACTAAGCTAGTTAGTTACAAGCTAAGCAGTTGTTTATGATTTCAGAACACTGAAGTCAGTATGATGATTGTACAGGGTGAAGGGGAGGAAGAAATTGTTATGTAGCGGTTTGGGAAACCTTTCCGAACTCTGCTACTTAAGATATTCCTAGGTGAAGTGAGACAGTACATGTGTATATCAGTAGGAAACCAAACTCGGGTTTTTTTGATCTTGTACTGCTGGCTAGAATGGCTTGAAATGTGCTTGTTGTAACTGGCAGTGTTGGAAGTTCACATAGTGTTGAAAGGACTTTAAGACTTGAGGTGCGTCTCCACGGGCATAATCAAAAGACAGGCAGATGTCATTGCATGGACCAGCATGGATGGTCAGGGCCATAGTAACAGACAAGCAGCCCTGCCTGAGGTTAATGCTGTTTGCTGTGATGGAAACTGTGGGTGCCTAGGACAGAGCAAAAAAAGAACATAAAAAGAAACCAGGGTTCCCAAACTTGTATGTGAGATGCCAAGTGCTCATCACAGTCACAGGTGTAGCTATAAACCAGACTGACACTGAGTGCTAGGCATTCAGGTTTGATAGCGTTCCAGGTCAGGTAACGCTGATGGTTTGTAAAGAGCGGGGCAGCTTAATACAGGCTAAAAATAGTTTAAACAGAGCTTTGAGCTAAGGTGCTGCTTGCCTTTTGGGTAAACACTGAGACAGATAATTTAATGCTATAGTAGAGCACATGTGAATTTTCTCAGGAATTGGAAGGAAAAGGTAATAAAAAAGAAATCATTAACCACTGAAATTCCTGCTCTTCTTGCAGACAGCATATGAAGACTGGTTCATCACGCTGTACAACGTATTGTATTCTAGTCTCCCAGTTCTGCTAGTTGGCTTGCTTGACCAGGTATTCTCCATGTTGTTAACAACAGATGAATCCAAAGGCATCTAACATCAAGTCTTTAATTACACTGAAACTGGTTGCTTTGTTTTATGTACAAGGCATTTTGGGGGTTTTGTTTGGTCTTTGTTTTGTTTTTTGTACTCCCCTTCCCGGTGTGTGAGGTAACGAGACAATAAGCAGAGGGTTACTGAAACAGCCAAAGTTAATCAGGTCAGAGGTCTTCAGTGCTAATTGTGTTTGTTAAAAATATTTCTAAGTGCCTGCTATTCCATGACATTGTTCACACAGCACAGCAATGGGTGGCTTTGTTAATGGAAAAGATATTCCTTGCTTACCCTTCTGAGCTGAAGATGTAGGGACTGCACAGTTTTAAATGGCTGCATTTGACAGGAAGTCTTGGTGTGTAGCATTTGTTTTAACTCAGTGGGACGAGTGCTTCTGGCTTTCTCCACTTGTTTTTCCGTACAAACACAAGTGTACGGAATCGCTTACTGAGTAGATGAATCAATGTTTCTGCTTTCTTTTGTGATAAAAGCTAAGAAATAAATTCAGTACCAAATGAAGCTCTCACTTGAGTATTTGTTAGGGACTTAAAGTCAGGACATGTAATGATAGACCCCACCTTCTGCTTACTCACCGTGTAGGGAAAGGACTCAACACAATACATAGCTGTAAAGAGATGTGCAGCTGTGGACATTCTGCTATGTGAAAAGGAAAAGAAGTCTGCCATTTCCTTTGGGACATTGTATAGTTGGGCTTCTTGTTCTCAGTGTCAGCACTGAAGAGTGAGAAATTGCAGCTTTTTTTTTTTTTCCCCCTTTTAAGGATGTGAGCGACAAATTGAGTCTTCGGTTCCCTAGACTGTATATTTTGGGACAGAAGGATTTACTTTTTAACTACAAGAAATTCTTTTTAAGTTTGCTTCATGGAGCTATAACTTCATTGATAATTTTCTTCATACCATATGGAGCTTACCTTAAAACTATGGGACAGGATGGAGAAGCACCTTCAGATTATCAGTCATTTGCTGTCACAGCAGCATCTTCTCTTATATTTGTCGTCAATTTTCAGGCAAGTAAGCTTAGCTTCCTGATCTCTGTTGCTCTGAAAACACTTTCTGGTCCTGTTTCTAAATCTGTCTGTGAAAAATGTAACAATATGCAAAAAGCTTCCCCGTTTTGCCTTCTCTCTTCTCTGTTGATGCTTTCTCTCTGACTGATGTGTAACTGGATGAGAGATGGCGTGACCAAAACACTGGCCATCTTCAGAATAGTTGACATTATTCTGAGTTAATAAACTCATCTGGAGCTTTTGTTTGCTTTCAGATTGGCTTGGATACATCTTACTGGACTTTTGTTAATGCTTTTTCAGTATTTGGCAGTATTGCACTTTACTTTGGTATCACATTTGACTTCCACAGTGCTGGAATCCACGTTCTCTTTCCTTCTGGCTTTCAGTTCACAGGTCAGTCCTTGTGTTTTGTGTTTCTTGTTCTTGTCTCGCACAGCTTTGTAACTTGAGCGGAACTATGGCCAAAATGTCATGGCATGAACCTGAGGCCTGTGAAAGGAAATGATGTTAAACCCTAACTCACTTCCAAGGAAGGGTTTTGTCTATGTTTGGGGCCAGGTTGCTTTATTGGAATATTTCTTTTCTTTCAGTGAAAATGAGCTGGAGCTTGACACTGCCCAGTAGTAGGTGTCTGCAAATAAAACTTACTTAAAATTGGTGGGGCAGCTTAAAGTAAAGGGAATGCGATGATCTGGCAGGGTATGGGTTTGCCAAGTTGCTCTAACTGATCAGTGGAAGGTAAAAGCCCAAAATAAGACAGAGCCAAATGCTCTTAGCAGCTCATTGGGATTTTGCTGGAAGTCTGGGAAGGCGTAAGTAGCAGCCATTAGCAAATTTTTTTCTTAGGAAAACTGTGCTTCCCAATTTTCCTAGTGACAAATCTTTCTTATGTTGCTTTGGATCTAAATATCCCCCCTCACCCAAAAATAACAAAACCCCCTAATTTGATGTTCTCATTTTTAAGCTGAACCCAATTGAAAAAAGGTAGTTGCCTCTAACATAATGCTTTTCTTTGACCTTTAGTAATGTTTTACACTTTTTTTATAACTTCCTTCTACCTGAATACCTTTGGCATTTCAGAAGTTTATAAAGATGTGACTGCTACTTAGTTTGATAGAAAGTTCCATGAGATTGGCTGTTTGGCTACTAAATATTGTTTGCTTTCTAGATCACATACATACCAATGATACTGGGAAGAGTTTCTCTTGCTTTGCATGTTTTAAAGCAGGACAAAAGCCATGGATCTTAGCCAAGTGTTTTGTCTTGCAGCCTCCCATAACGCTTAAAAGGGCTTCAATGTGAAAATGGATATGTTGTAATAGAGCTGCTTCATAACATTCTTTCCTATTATGCTCTCTTCATAGTGGAGTCTCTGAATAAAAGCTTGATGCTGCGATACACAACAGCATACCCGAATGTTAGTCCTCAGGAAAGAAGCTGTGCCTTTTAGTATCTTATTTCTGTTTACTTGATCATGTCGGAAACTAATTTTTGCTCTTTTTATTCCTAGGAACGGCTCCAAATGCTCTGAGACAACCGTACCTCTGGCTGACCATGATTTTATCAATTGCTATTTGCTTACTTCCTGTAGTGGCACAGCGTTTCTTATCAGTGACAATTTGGCCTTCAGAAAGTCATAAAGTGAGTATAAAGTCTTAACGTTATTTCGGTTCACTTGGCATGTATTTACTTACAGGAGTCAGCACTGGTGCTAGTATTAAAGAAAAATAAGTGAGTGTGCCCTAGGAAGAAGGACACGGCCAGGGAGGGTGGCAGCAGGGCTTTCCAAAGGCCACCCTTGGAGCCTGCCTTCTAGCTGGGTGACTGCTGGTGCTATGACATTTTGCCATCCAAAGCAGAGTGTCACTTTGATGTGTTCTTATTTCCCAGCGTCTTCCTTGTGTGCCTCTCCATGATGCAGAGGTACGTGTACAAGCTCAGCACACAGTTCAGTGTGGGCTAATTCATCGTTTGTCTTGGCTGAGCACTTGACTTTGTAAAACCACAGTAACCTACTTTGAAGCTACTGGTGGCCTGGCTCCTGTTTTTATTCGGGCTGTGTTGGAGTTCCGTTGTTACCTGTCAGAATATAGTGGACAGTTTTTGTTTGCTTCTGTTCTGCCTTGAGCTGGCAAATAGCATGTGGGTATGAAAATAGTTAAAATTGCAGTAGTGTTGTTTGAAAAGATATTAAAGAAGTGTCAGCATGAGAATACAGGACCAGCTTTCAATTACATATCTTCAATCCACTTCAGTGAAAGACATTTGAAGATAAATGAAAACAAGGAAGTTCAAAATAATACAGTAAGTCTTCCTGAGAGAGTGATGTGTTACTGCATATATTCTTGTTTCTAACGAAATCAAATTTAAACAAGAGAAACCCTCCTTTTAAGCAGTTTAAGGACGTAAAAAGTATCAGGTTATTTCACCACAGAGCAAATGCAAACAAGCTGTTTTCCCTTGTAATCCATAAACTAATCTGTCTTTGCATGCATGAAGATTCAGAAGAACCGTAAGAAATACATGGCAGAAGAACAACAGCGGAAGCGAAGGCAGAGTGCTTTTCGCCGAGGGATATCTGGCCGTCGTTCTGCTTACGCTTTCTCCCATCAGCGGGGATATGCTGATCTTATTGCTTCTGGACGCAGCATACGGAAAAAACGGGCTCCTTTAGATGCAGTCCTGGGCAACAGTTGGACAGAAGTCAGAGATGCTCATGAAACAAGCTGATTTACTGCATTTTGGGGAGAAGCTTTTTATCCCAATAATTGCACAAAATTTTTTTTTAAAATAAACTCAGGATATTTTTTTAACCAAATGGCATAAGGATATGAAGATTTTAATGTTTTATCACAGAACTTCCTGGTTTTGGACTACTGGAAACACAGAAAGGCGAAGAGTTTTCTACAGAGCTACTAATCCTTGTGCAACTGATTTCTGTTCAATGTGAAAGTGAAGGATATGTGTGCTGGGGTATGAAAACCTAGCATTGTAATTTTTTTTTTTTTAATGATGCCTGGAATTGCAAACTTTTTTCACATTTTAATAATATATTGGTATAAAACTGCAGCTGCATTTCATATGTTGTCTTTGAAAGCAAACCGCTAAGTAGCAGTTACCTCGTGTGCTCCATTTCATTAAATTGCACAGTCATAATGGCAAATCAGATGATCAGTCTTTTGAGGGGGCCCTAGATATTCTCACCTGAACTTGTACAGCTGAGATTAAGACGTATCTGGTGATAAACTTCTGTCAGTGTCAGATTTGATTAGGAATTCTGACATTTATAGGTGCGGTTCCTGTTCCTTTCTTCAACAGTTGACTACAGGTTGCTGCACTAAATCGAGAGAGATCGTTCTTTGCATTTTGTTAGTATGAGTGATATGCCATTATTCCTTTCATAGCCAATTCCTTGATTTCCCCTGGGGTAAAGAGATCTGAGTCAAGAGTTAGCAGGTTTTTTTCCTCCCTTGCTCTCTGTTTCCCTGCCTGTCTCTCTTTCCAACTCTAGAATATGTTTGTGTCTGCTTATACAGCACATTTATGAACGGATATATCTGATCTCTGCAAAGCTGCCCTTTGAGCTGGCAAAAGGTTGTTCATTTCAGTTTTAGATACAGCAGTCAGTAATGGGTAACTAGCAAACAGTCGCGTGTAGATGGAATGTATTTCACTTGCTAGTGAGTCAATTCTTACAATGTAAAAAGTGGTTTTTAGGAGAGTCTCTTTATATTTGCACACACTTTTACTCTTCAAGTTGAGATGTATGAATGTTTCACTTTTATCTACTTCCAACTCCCGGACTGAAGTTGATTACTGCAATGGTTTTATAGTAAGGATCATGATACACAGCTCTTGTTCAATGGAATGTACATTTCAAAAATTTAATGCAAATAAATATCTTAAAGTTTACAGCTTCTCTTCTAATAAGTATATGGGTAGGAATAGACGTGTGCGAGGAGTTTAAGTAGGAAATAGAGATAACTAATCTCTCATTGTGACAGACGGGGTTGGTCTTAAAAAAAAACAAACCCACCATGTGCTGGACTCTAAAAGCGGGTGTAATATTAATACTTTAAATGCGTAAATCGAGGTGGGTATATTCCTTTTATTTGTAGTGAGACTTACTAAAGACAAGCATTTGTCATAGATAATGGTTGTTCGGCTTCAACTGGAAAAGCAAAAGCAAAGCCGCTTTAGCTAAGGTTTGACTGTTTAAAGGGAGAGCAGCAGGTTAAGTAGATGAGAAGGGAGCCTGAAAGCCAGCGGGCGTTGGGCCTGCTGGAGTGTTCCTCCCTCAGCGAGAAGCCGGTCCTGCCGCCATGACCGAGGCAGGCAAGAGCAGGCTCCGCCCCGTCTCAGCAACGCGGCTGCATGACTTGGACAAAAAGGCGAGGCGCCCAAGAGAGGCCCACGAGGCCAGCTCAATTCTGAACGACGCTTTCCGAGGTCCCCAGCTGGAAGTTCAAAGGAGGATTTTAAGTCCCTCGGTAGAAGCCGGTGTTCCTCAGAACGGCTGACTACGGCCACGCGCCCGCGCCCTGCTCGGCCCGCGCTGCCGGGGCGCCGCCCGCTCTCGCGCGGGGAGAGCCCCGCCCGCCCCGACGGGCCGGCGGCGCGCGGGGCGGGGGGCGGGGCGACGGGCCGCCGGGCGCCTGACGCGGCCGAGGCGCCCGCAATGCGCAATCGCGAGCTCCCGCGTGACGGGGGCGGGGTCCCGCCGCTCCGTCGGATCCTCCCTGGGGGCTCGGGCGGGGCGGGGCGGGGCCGGCGGCTGACGCAAGGCGGCGGCAGCGCCGTGACGGCGCTTCCGGCGGTCGGCGCGGCGGAGCGGGCAGCGGCCATGGCGGGAGAGGTGCTGGGGAGGCCGGCGGCGCTCGTCCTGGGTGAGGCCGGCGGCGGGCGGCCTCTGCGGGGCGGGGCGGCGCGGTGCGGTGCCGTGCGGCGCGGCGCGGTGCGGCCGGCCCGGCCCGGCCCGCGGCCCTGGCCGCAGGCGGAAGATGGCGGCTGCCGGTGCCGGCCGGTCCCGGGGGCGGCTGCGGGCGCGGCGGGCCTCGGGCGGCGGGTTTCCGCGGCGGAAAAGCTACGCGCCCGCGGGGGCGGGAAGGTTGCGGAGGGCCGGCAGCGCCTGGCGGGGGCTGGCGGCCGTGCCCGGGGGCTGCGGGGCGCCGGGACCCCGTGCTCGGGCGTTGGGCCCCGTCGCGGCGGCGGCCGAGCGAGGAGGTGTGCTCCGCGCCTCTGATGTGCGATTCCTTCCTTGGCTGCGAGCGAGCTGAGCGCTCGGGCCCCTCCCAGCGCGCTGTCGCCCCGCTCGCCTGCCAGCGTCCTTTCTGTGAAAGGCCCCTGCCTTTTTGGTCCCTGAGGTGCAGCCAGCGACTTTCAAGAGTTCAGCGTCTTGGGAGTCCGTAAGGCTTTAGCATAACACATTTACTGCAGAGATTGATTTTTAGAACGGAAAATGTTAAATAATTGTTATCCTGTCTGAGCAGCTGGTTATTTTTCAAGGCTTATTGCTGCTGATAACCGTTAAGACTTTATATCCCTGCGTGTGCCCAGTTTCTTCCTGAACATTTCTGCGACTGATTTTTTTTTTTTTGAGTAATTGCCTGTATTTGTCATGCAGAAGAGCTGTATGTTTCTGAACGAGAGGGCAATGATTCCACTGGTGATGGGACGCAAAAGAAACCGTTCAAGACTGTTTTAAAGGTAACTGTGGAAAACATCTGTTGTTTTTCTTGAAGAGCACGAACTGTGCTTTAGGCCAAGTGATTGGCCTTGTATTTCTAAACGTAAATCTTATACCGGTTTTTGCAACTCTGACCAGAAGGATCATAAGTGAGGTGTCTGCTCAGTCTCTTTAAGGATGACTTCATTTCACTTGCAGTGCCATTGATTCTGTTGTTTTCTCCCCGTTCTAGGCTTTGATGACAGCAGGAAAGGAACCGTTTCCTACCATTTATGTGGATTCGCAAAAAGAAAACGAGGTGCTGTAGCATTAGAGCTTCCTAGTAGGAATTACTTTAACATCCCTCTGTGTAAAGGGACACAAAAGTAATCTTCTGCTCTCTCCTTGGACTGATCTAGAGATGGGCCATTATTTCAAAGTCACAGATGAAAAATGTCAAAAAACTGTGGCAAAGGGAACAAATGAAGAATGAAGCTAAGGAGAAGAAGGAGGTAGGTTGCAGATCTTGCCGAGCTGGAGGAAGCATACCGCCTTTCTCTTCCAAAAACATTAAGCAGACTTGTTGTCATTCCCACCCGTCCAAAAAAGCTTTAGGTTGTTCATCTGTGTAATTGTTTTGCACGTGCGTTATTTACAACTTGACTTTCTTTAAATTAGGACAAGCGTATGGCTGAAACTGGGTGAGGTTTGAATAATCGCAATCTATTGCCTTTAGACTTTTTAGAAAAAACGTGAAATGCGCCTGTGCTTTGTTTCTCATCCTGGTCTTGAATTAGGGCAGGTTTAGGCCTTAGCAGGGTAGCATCAAGGCTTTTCATGACATCTGTGTCTGTAAGTGTACATTATAGTCTCCAGTAATTGCAGAGTGGGGGTCTTATAAAGCCTGGTTACAGCTATTTAATACACTTATTTTTTTTTTTTAACCAGGCAGAAGATCTCTTGAGGAGAGAGAAGAACCTGGAAGAAGCAAAGAAGGTTGTTATCAAGAATGATCCTAGTCTTCCAGAGCCAAAATGCGTGAGTAAGATCCAGTGTGCTTGATACATGGCCTGTGTTGTCGAGTGTGACTGTGCTTTGTGGCTTTGGCAGCTGCTGAAGGCCACTGTTGTCTTGCTGTCCATAAATGTAACTGGTTTTTCTGGTTATCTGTGTCCTCTAGTACATAGACTTTGTCCTTTCTCATGCGCTTGATGGGTATCTGAACTTTCTTAGTTCACATATCAGACTTCCCTGTGTCTGTCTACTGGTAGAGACCATATTTCTGTTTGAAAAAGTTCATTAGTTTTTGCTTTGTTTGATTGTTGTAGTGGTGGAGAGTAAAGAAACAGTGCTGGTTAGAGGATGTCATTTAAGTTATTGAGGCATGCTCTTATTTGGCTGTTTGTAGAGTCCTGCTGGATTTGGTGATTTGGCACAGTCCTTAGCTTAGTAATTATGTGGAGAATGCCATCTAAATGGTGGATCGTTTCTCTATTTGCTTTTATTCCCTGCTTTACAGGTAAAGATTGATGCTCTGGAGGCTTACAGAGGCCAGAGAGTGAAGGTTTTTGGCTGGATTCACAGATTACGGAGGCAAGGTAAGCCACAAGCATTTAGAAGTTACTGAACCTGTGCAGAGAGATTGAACAAATTCAGCAGCCTTCAAAGTTTGGACACTTAAAATGAATCAGACAGCACCTATTCTTAAATTTTTAAACCATCAGTTAAACGTCCTCTTTGGTTTATCACTGCAGCATTGAAAATTCTGCATGATGTATGAGCACAGAGACAGTTCTTAGTTGAAATCTTGTCGGATTTTCAGGTTGGAGGCCAGTCCTGCAGAATTTCTTCAAAAGACTTGCTTTGTGTTTTAAACTAATCCTGTAAACTGAGGAGTTAACTAGCATCTGCTCATAGTGAAATCAGCAAGTTGGAATTTTAAAATTATATGAAGTAGCATAACTTTTTTTAAAAAAAGCTTAGCAAGTAATGCTGGCTATCAAAATGGTGTTCTACTTAGCAGGGTGGCATTGGTCAGGGCATGGAAGTGCACGGCAGAGGTGGTTCTGACTCAGGCACAGGCAGTTGTTCAAATTATCACTGCAGGACTTTACTGGATGGTTGTGGACCTGCATATCATGAGCAGTTTCTAGCAAATCATTTTTGTAATTAGATGCTTTTGTGGAGAGGTGGGCGACCAGAGTGTCGTCACTTTATCCGCGTTAGGCGCACCTTGGGCCTGTGTGTTCGGCGCTTCTGCAAACAGGAGTCCCTCAGGACCAGAGGGGCGTGTGAAGTCATGGCATGGCAGCGCGATCCCAGCCCTGTTGAGGGTGGAGCAGGCTTTGCTCTTGATGTCTCTTGAAACTTATTTTAAGTTAAAATAAGTTATACAAAATACAGCTCTGTGAAGGGCTTCTGTAACTGTGCTGATGCTTCAGTGCTTACCTGGAGCATCTTTGTTTTTTAAAATGGAGAAGTGTGATCACAGTCCTTCTGTGATAATCTGCACATCAGTGATGAATATGTCTTGGGAGCGGGTCTGTTCAAGTGGATCAGTGAAAAAAGCTGAGGCTCTCTGGGTTTTTTTTCTTCTCTTTTTAACTAGGAAAAAACTTGATGTTCATTGTTTTGAGAGATGGCACTGGTTTTCTTCAGTGTGTCCTTTCAGATGAACTGGTAAGTTGTGATGATTTAATTCTGTTCTGTCATTAAATAAGTGAAGTGTTCATACCTCATCTGTCTGTCTTCTATGTAGACGATTGGAAGTTCTCCTAAACCTACGGATTAAGTTGTGTTATTGTGGAATTGTATCTCCTACTGCTAGAGTTGTTTTGTCAATATGAGAACTATTTAGAAGCGACTATGAGCTAACCTTGTCTGTGACTTCAGTAAAAGTTGTAGGAAAACTAAAAACAAAAAATTGCCTTAACTGTGCCTTTGTCTCTTTCCCTCTCTGTAGTGTCAGTGTTACAACGGGGTAATTCTCTCTACGGAGAGCAGTGTTGCAGTGTACGGTGTGCTGAACCTTGTTCCTGAAGGCAAACAGGTACGGGAGTCAGGGTGTTTGGGTTCTCCTCCTCTTTAACACTTTATCGTTTTCCTGATGGAAGGAGAAGCAGAGGTGGAAATAATTATTAGATGGTTTTGGTGGGAATTTGGTTTAGAGAAGAGAACAAACCTCCCAAAGCTGCTGCTGTCGCCCACAGTTCAGCGTGTGACAGGTGAACGGTGTGACCATTGTGCTTTTGCCTGAAGCAATTTTCCACTGGTATGTCCCATAGATATTTCCTAGAATATAACAGTGGAAAATTATGTTAAAAAAACAACATAGCTTTATTTTCCCCAACAAGAGGTTTATTCAGTTTTTATTTTGTGAGGCTAAGAATTTGGGATTGGCTCTCTTCTCTTACTGAGATGGGTTTGTAGGCTCTTCACCATGTTGTATTTGTCCTCCAACGTTTGGCAGGTGTGAACTGGGCAGTTTTGTAAAACTTTGTTTATAAAGGTGGTCTCAGATTAAGGACTGGGCAGGTGTGATTTTTTTTTTTAGGTCACAAAATGTAATGCTCCTTACGCCTTGTGCCTTTCCCATTCCAGTCTAGATCTACAGACTGTTAGTGTTTGGAATATTGTTTGAATCTGGAGTTAGGGCTGAAGCCATGTTAAGCAGCTATGCATGAAGGATGGCCCGTAAAAAGGATTCAAACTGAAGGCAGGAGGGAAGCTTTTAGGAACTACTATCTGTGACAGCAACTCAGTGTGCTCATCCAGACGTGCAGGCCTATATCAGGATATTTACTGAAAATTGTTGTAAGAATTCTGTCTTACTTTTGTCTCTAAGTTGTGTCTGCATTGCAAAACTAAACTTATGCAGAAACAGCAAGCAAGCTCAGGTCACGTTTGTTTTATTAAATCTTAAGTCGTCCCTTTAAGACATGAGCTCTTGATAGCTGCTTATAGTAACATCCTTTTTTTTCTGAAGGGGAAAGCAAAGCAGCGACGTTGAGATTTAGAGGACAGATGTGTGTTTAATCTTGCTAGTCTGTAAGCTTACCTGTTCCTTTAGATATATATTCAAAATTGTCAACCACTCGTGCAGTGAGAGTTGTTCTTTGGTGTGGATTGGCAATCTATATTCTCCTGTCTGGTCTCTTGAGTAAGTGTAGTAACTCTAGTAAAATAACAGGGAGAAGAAACATGTCTGAAAAAAAAAAATTCGGAGTTTGGAGTGTTGCATTGCTTCAGATAATGTTTCTAAGATGTATTAGACAATATTTGAGCAAAGTAGTCCCTCACTGTGGCTGCCTGTAGTGTGTACAATAAGGTCAAAGTGTTAACCTTTTGTGGTGCTTTGTAGATAATTCAATTTTCTTGTAAGCCATGTACTGTTGGCCATTACTGGTGTGTTTCGCAAATGAAATTTGGATAGGCTTAATTATTCTAGTTGTCCCTGCCACTTGGGTCCTATCCCCAAGAGATTGACCTAAGGTTAGAGAGCCAAGCTCAGATAAATGTGAATCCACTCCCGGTTGTGCTTGCTGGTCAGAAGTTAGCAAGATTTCCTGTCCTTCACAGCTTACACTACTGGGACTTCTAACAATAAATGCAGCCAAACAGGGATCACTTTTTTTAAACAACTTTATGCAGTTTGGTATCCATGAGTAACTCGTATGTTACTGCTCATAATGTTTTGGACACTGAAAACACTTCGTGTTTTCATGTCTCGTCACAACGATGCAATGCTTTTAGTGAACAAAACCACCAGATCTGTAAAAATCTATTGGTTAGACTTCGAAAACCTGCATTTATAGCCTGAAAATACTGTGAATGAAAAAAATACCATTTTAAGGGACAGAAGCCTACTGTGACCCACACGGGGGAGCTGGTGAGACCAGAAACAAAGAGGTCTCTTCTGCAGCCCAGGCAGCTGGACAGGGCTGAGCCCTGGCACAGGGACCTCTGCTTGCCCTGTGGCAGCAAATAGGACAGGGGAGATGAGCCAGCATGAAACTTTTGATTTTCACATTGTGCTGAGATGCTGTCTGGTGCAGAAGGATTGCTCAGGTGACTCTGAGAGACAAATGCAAAAGTACCCATAGTGAGCTAGTTCTTCCTCTGTCATGATCTAAGCAACTTTTTTCAACTGTTTTGAAGTTTGCTGTCCAGTGGGAGAATGTTGCCCAAGATAGTACAAAGAACAAAATACGTTGAATGTCGTACTGCAGTCTTGGGTCTGCATTTTCTTCTAATAGATGGGAAGACTCTTCACTCTGTGTGCGTGTGTAGTGTTTTAATGGCATACAGGAAGGTTCTTTGTGCTAATGTGTTGTGTTGTAGCACCATGCAAACTACTTTGAAGAAAACTAACTATCCCAGCCAAAACTGGTACACAGTGTAAGTTACCGCAGAATGGTTTTGGTTGGGAGGAACCTCTGAAGGTCATCCAGTCCACCCTCTGGAAGATCTAATGTGAGGTCAGGCTGCCAAGGGTCTTGCCCAGATGTGTTTCTGAATGTCTCCAAGGATGGAGCCTGCAGTCTGGCTTGGTCTGCGCTCTAGCATTTCACCACCCTGTGAAGGATTTTTTTCTTTATAGCCAGTTGAACTCTCCCTTGCTGCAACTTGAGACATTTGTCCTTTTGCTGGACACATCCAAGAGAGTCTGGCTCCATCTTCTCTGTAACCATCCATTAAATAGTTGAAGGTAGTAAGTAGTTTCCCCGTGCTTAGCTTTCTGTTCTTCCAGCTGAATAAACCCAGCTGTCTGTGTACATTATACTTAAACTGAATGTATCTGGAAGCTTCTAATTATCTGCTTGTAGTACTCAATCCCATTCACGTTAAGGCGGAGAGGCTCATGGTGGGTTACAAATGGCACTTCCAAGCGTGGTATGACTGAGTTACAAAGCAGTCACTGTGAAAATACTGCAATTAGGATTTTAGCATCTTTTGTTTCAGCTGGATTAACATCTCTGCCACGATGCCAGATGGTGACATCCAAGGGGCAAAAAGTGGACTTCTGAAATTTTTGTTTCTCTTCAAATTGGCAGGCTCCAGGAGGCCACGAGCTGAACTGTGATTACTGGGAGCTTATTGGTCTGGCCCCAGCAGGAGGGGCTGACAATCTGCTCAATGAGGATTCAGAGGTTGATGTGCAACTTAACAACAGGCATATGATGATTCGAGGCGAGAATATGTCCAAAATCTTCAAGGTGCGCTCCATGGTAGTACAGGCCTTCAGGGATCATTTCTTTGCCAATGGATATTACGAAGTAAGTATATTTTCCTTTGTCAGCAAACGACTGATTTAATGTCCTGACTTCAAGGCTATCTTTTTCCTGCAAAAACTGTGTAGGCTTTCTAATTGATCTGAAAGGGGCAAAAGAAAAGCTGTTTTTTAGGAAACTATTATTTGATTGCTGTCATAGATCTCAAAAGTGTGTAGACACTTCTGAGGTGTGTAAATGTTACAGGGTGATTCACAAGCAGCCTGCATGCCTCTTTTTAGGGTGCTGAAGGATACCAGACTTGTATGCGTGCATACAAAAGCTCTGTAGATGGTGTTCTGGAAGAGCATGCCTTATGTCACTGCTCTTATGTGTTGTCATCATTGTCCTTAATTCTCCACTCAAGTAATGACAGCCTTGTTCTTCAACAGGTCACACCACCAACTTTAGTCCAGACGCAGGTGGAAGGAGGCTCAACCCTATTCAAACTGGATTATTTTGGTGAAGAGGCATACTTAACACAATCATCCCAGCTCTATCTGGAGACCTGCATTCCAGCGTTAGGAGATGTCTTCTGTGTTGCTCAGTCATACAGAGCTGAGCAATCCAGGACCCGTAGACACTTGGCAGAGTACGCAGAGAGTATACATCTTTGTTATTTATGTATAAGTGAACTTAGAATGCAGGGGAGTAGCAGGCAGTTGGAGGACATGATGTACAGTGAGCGGACTGCATAATACTAATGTGGAAGGACTGAATTCAAAAGTATATTTGGGGGTAACACCTCCTCTCGGTGAATGTCCGGCTGGTCATAATATGTTGACATTTGGTGAAGGAAGATCTGGGTGAGACAGAGCTCATACATTTTTAGGAAGCTTTTTCTTTTTAGAAAATACAGTTCACACTGTTTTCTTCCTTATTTTTTTTTTATGGCTTTATTTCCTTTACAGTGTAGAAGTGGGAGAAATGAAAAAGGGGACAAAAGTGTGTGTTCTTGGGTTGTGGGGGTTTTTTTCTCATGAGAATTTTTTTCATAGCTAAAGATTTGTTGCTTGTGTGTGGTTTTGTAACAGCATGACTTTGTGTTTCAGATATACTCACGTTGAAGCTGAATGTCCTTTTATAAGTTTTGAGGATTTACTGGACCGTCTGGAGAACTTGGTTTGCGATGTAGTAGACAGAGTCTTGAAATCACCTGCATCAAGCTTACTGTATGACCTAAACCCGGTAGGCAACAATGTGGAACAGTCATGAATAGCCAAGAAAATATGATCTTTAGCCTTTCCTGATCAGCATGTTCATTGGGGGAAGGCAGGGCATGGCAGTGAGCTCTGCTTGCTTGCTATTATTAATAAGAAAAATATTAAATAACGTCAAAAGAATGAAAATGCTGCAAGGTTGGTAATGACTCTTTCAGAAGCAGAGGACTGTAGGGAAAGAAGTTTCCTGCTACCAAGTTCCAGGAGCCAGCAATGTGCTGGGATTTATTGCAATGTGTACTGTACCAGTGGAATAAAAATCTCTATCCCAGAGCTCGTAATATTGATCAGCTGGTACTTGCAGATTGAGCACAAGGGAGCAATGAAAGAACTGGTGTTTTACTTTCTGCCCTAGAACGTGTAGCTCTGTAAAGCTATTTTCATTTGTTAGAGACCCTTTGTCTTCTGTTGCCTTTGCAAAGAGACTGCTAGCTTTATCTCCATCGCTGGCTTTTCTCTCAGAGCGCATACAAACTCAGTCATCCCTGTTATTTTGACCTGTTTTCCTGATAAACACTGGGAGGTTCAGTTTTAAATTTGGGCTGAGACAGGGAAGGGGCAGGAGGCAGGAAACAGCAGAGGATCCATGCGCAAGGCCACAAAAGAACGTTTTTTGCCTCCCTGTGCACAGAACAGCTTCAGAACCTGCCTTTGTGAGGTGGGTTGTGCTTCTTCTAATGGCTGAGTTTGAAACACCTACAAGTGCAATCAATTCGTACAGAAAGGGAAACAGCTTTGAAGATATCTCCTCTCTTCTCTCTCCTGCTATCTCTTTCAGCATCTGTTCTGTGAGCTTTACTGGGCTTGAAAGATGATTGTGTTTGGTTCTAGCTTTTCAGTACTGAGCTTGATTTTTTTTTAAATATTTATTTTATTTTTTAAGTAATAATTTGTTGATGCATGAGCTGGAAAGAGTAACGTGTGCTTCAAATCTGGAAGTGGACTTGCTAATCAACTAGAAAAGTGCTCTTTAAAAATGGTATTCTTACTACTGTCTGTGTCTACTCTTATTTACAGGGCTTCAAGCCCCCTAAACGTCCTTTCCGACGAATGAACTATACTGAAGCCATTGAGTGGTTAAAGGAACATGATGTGAAGAAGGAAGATGGCACTTACTATGAGTTTGGGGAAGTAAGTCACATTCTAGTCCCTCTTAAGTTAAAGGAAGTTTTGCTATAAACTTCAGTGAGGCCTGGATTTTTGTCTGAACTGTGCTGGGAGGTGTAGTGATATCTTTGAAATTGGAATCAAAATCTGTGTTGTCATCTGTCCGTCTGTTCCTGGCCTCGCTCTTCTCCAACATGGAAGACAAAATTATTTAAAGGAGCTGAAGAGGACTTGGTGGTGCAGCCATAGTCATCAAAGGATGTAAGAGAAGTGAGATTTCTAGGAGGAGAACATATAATTGTTTGACTTCAAAGTCTACACAGTGTATTCTGAGGGAACCTTGGCAGCTCAAAATCAGATGTGTTGGGTTTTTTTGCTGTTACTGTTTTTACCATCTGTATCAAAGATGAGAGAGATGAAGGGAGGGAGAGGCCTTCAAACTGCACTGAGCTTAAGGTTCTAGAGGGCAGTAAGGATTCTTTCCTCCTCTCCCCTCCTGTGGGCTGATACTTGCTTTGTGAGCTGCCCTTGCACAAGGCCTATGTTCCTTGCACTTTCCTTGCTGAGTGTGCTATAGTTGGCTCTTTTCTGCCCCTCTTCCACAGCAGTCAGTGTTGTAGCAGTGTTCAGCTGGATTAAAACAAGTAACAGGTGTGGCTGTTCTTTCCTGTTAAAGAAAAAATCTAATCTGGCTTTAACTCAAAATCTAAGAAAAGTGTGATACGATCAGCTGAAAAAAAGTTCAAATTAAACCTTTCAGGGATAGACAGATTTTTTTGACTAAACAAAGTGTGTTGTTTAACAAGCCATGATCACATCATCACTGATGTTCCATGGTTGTCAGTGTAACTGGGGTCATCCTTCACTTCTCCGAAGTTTTTAAACAATAAAACTGCTGAATTGATCAAAATGAAACTTCTGCTAGGTGTGTCATGGTTAATCAAATTTCAGTCAGAAGACTTTGATTAAAAACCAAATAACCTCGTCTATGTAACTGATCAGTTGAGGTTTTTAAAAAATAGCCCATATACATAACAAGGAAACACTTAAACTTGTTAGTCTTAAGATTTGTGGAAAACAGTATTGGGGAGGAAGGAGATTAGGCTCTCCAGTGTTTACTGGATGTTTGGGAAGCCTGTGTTTCAGGTTAGGTTTTCCTCAGTTTTCTGTCTGAAACGTTGGGAAGACTTGGATTTTAATTTAACAGATTCCCCCCCCACCATGTTTTTATATATAAATATAGTTTCTTCTAAGATAAGTTGGGTTTAAAAATGTAGGTACGTTAGGGCAAACGTGTGGATATGTGCGGTCTGAAACTGTCTTTGTTTCATGCCTGATACATGTGGAACTCAAGGTATTGGAGTGGTTTTGGTTTTAAACATTAGTAAAGCCTTCTTTAACCTTAGGATATTCCTGAAGCTCCTGAGAGACTGATGACAGACACCATTAATGAGCCAATCTTGTTGTGCCGATTTCCTGCTGAGATAAAGTCTTTCTACATGCAGCGCTGTCACGACGATTCCCGGCTTACTGAATCTGTAAGTTGGTATTTTACATAGTGTTGCAGGCTTCTAAATAGAGTAGGGAATGTCAGCATGAGCGAGTGTAAAATGAATAAGTACTCCAGGAAAATCTTGGCGAATTCTTACTAGGTTTCGTTTTGGATGCCTCTTGGCATGGCTTGTTGATCCTATAGAGATAAACGAAGCAACTCTGAAGTGCTAATAAAATGTTGGTGGATCATAGTGAGCACGCTCTTCACTGATGTCAGGTAAGTGCTAGTCTAATGGCAATGCTTCCGTGACTTCTTGGAGACCGTATTGTCCAAACACTCGCTGTGTGGCAGCCAGGAGGAGTGGTGGTTGCTAGGAATGCTGCTGGGTTTGTGGTTTTGCGGTGGTTTACGGGGTGGGGGGGGGGTGTGTGTGTTTGTTTTTTACACTTCAGTGGGGTCAAGAGTATTATAGATTAAGTTAGAGCACCTAGTCAGTTAGTTTATTCCATCTGTATATTGGGTGTGGAAGGAATTGCCTGCCTTCCTGTCACGGAGAATTAAAATTACACGGTAAAATGTGTTACGGAAATAGTTTTACGTTTGGGCTATTTTTCCTTCCCCTCCTGCAGGCAGCTTAATTGTAATAGTTTGATCTCATGTTGTATGTTGTAGGTTGATGTGTTGATGCCTAATGTTGGTGAAATTGTTGGGGGCTCTATGCGTATCTGGGACAGTGAGGAGCTGCTCGAAGGCTATAAGAGAGAGGGCATTGATCCCACGCCGTACTACTGGTACACTGATCAGGTTTGTAAAACAGATTAGATGTGCTGCTTGTCAGGTATGGTATTTGATTTTTTTTAAACTGCTCTTAAAATGATGCAGTCTAAATTGGAAACATTTTTGGTGGCCCAAAGTAGATTGCATTTTGCCAATGGTTAAATGACTATGGGTAACAGTTTCCATTCTGTTAAAATTGCTGTTGTTAGCTGCAGTTGCATGTTGCCCTTACCAGATCACCTTCATTAGACTGGTCTGTGTGGGTGTGTTCCTCTGGTAAGGTCTTCTGCAATGTTTGTGAAGCCCTTGTTGTTAAAGAGAGGTTGGTCTTTACAGACTTGAATGGCTAAGCTGTAGCTAGTGTAAGGGGAGGAGAAAAGGTGATTGAAAAAGAATTGTTAAAGACTTTCTTTTTCACCTTCCTTTTTCTTCTTCTAGTCCTTACACTGCCGCAGGAAACTCAGGACAACCAAGCACAAATACCTTGCCTGAAAAGAGCATAGTCCATTTTCCTCATCATTCAGAAAATAATCTTGGAAGGGTTTTGTTTGTTTGTTTTCTGGTGGTATTACTGCAGTTATATATAACAAGAAAATGTTTAATATCTACCCTCTGATTTTAATTTCACAGAGAAAATATGGTACATGCCCTCACGGTGGGTATGGTTTGGGATTAGAGCGGTTCCTAACCTGGATTCTGAATAGACACCATATCCGAGATGTCTGCCTCTATCCACGCTTTGTCCAGCGCTGCAAACCTTAGCCATCCTTGTGCTAAACTAGAACATTGAGCGACTGATGCTTGGAAAAGAACGACACACACTGCTATACTACAGCCTGTCTGAGAACAAGATTTATTGCAACCTGTTGCTAATACAAATACTAATTTAGGGTGTGAAAAGGAAAATAAACAAAACCCTTTTTTAAAGGAAAACGCTACTGATTAACTGGAAGAAGCCTTAGAAAAAATTGTTAGGTGCGTTTATGCTCTCAAGTCAACATAAAACAAAGATCCTGATAAGCTGTCATTTAAAAAGCAAGATGCGCTTCTGCTTTTAATTTCTGTGACTTAAAAGAAAATATTCTGGGCATTTGAATTTTTTAAAAATTTGCTTTAATTTTAATCTGTTTTCTGTTGTGGTTTCTTGTGGGAGAAATCAGGAGTTCAAGCTCTTCAAATTCCCAGATACTGACCTCTGAGAATGGTACGAAGGGACATAATCTAAAGAGTGCGACAAAGCATAAGAATGGGAATTTAAGTGCTGCACTTTTTTAGCTCCTAATGTTTTTAATGGAAGTTCCATTTGAGTCTATTCAGTAGCAAGGTATGTAGTATTGAGCACAAAATTCCACTGCAAAGACATGGGGTGGGTTTTTTTTTTCCAAATTATTTATTGGCTCAAAATGATGAGGCTGATGGTGAGGAGGGCTTTGCTACTCTTTCCTGATACCTGTGGATGAAGCGCTGTGGTGGGTCCATGCACACCCAGCCGTCTGCGGGCGCTGGGATGTCTGTGGTGCCTTCCAAATTAAGGTTCTGCCATTGGTTTCAAACCAGAAATGGCTGACTGAAGGCGCAAAGAAACTGGTAACTTTGAAATACAATTGGATTTCCGCGCTGTATGCTGACTGAAGTGCTGTCCTCTCTAGATGAATTGTAATTCAAACGGTGCTTTCCCAATTCACACTGAAGTATGTTTTCATTGTAGAGCAGTTCCATGTTTCCTAGCTGGCTCAGTGTTCTCTTGTGCTGCTGCTGCATCTGAGCAGGTTCTCCAGCTGTAATCAGGTTATCAAATGGGATTAATTAACTATTTAATGTGTTGAGTCATCTGTATGCTTTTTAGTCATAAATTAAAGCAATTCCTTTTGCTAGAGAGGAAAAAAAAATTGGTAGGTGCGTCATTTGCTACCTGCAGTGAGACTTGATCTGGATTTGCCATTCATAGAATCGTTGAGCTGTGCGATATCCACATTTTTGTAATAAATGACTGGTTTTCTTTATCTTGCATGCTACGTATATAAACTGGTCTAGATCAGCAACCAATAAATTATGGCAACATCAGCTGGTGCGCAAGGCAGTAGTTCTTGACCTGTAATATCTGTTCCTTTCCTTTCACTTAGTCTTTACAGCTTGCTTGCTTAATATAGCCCATGCTGGCAGAGGCGATATCTATGCAGGCAAAAGCAAAGGAAAAGTGCGTTTTCAAGTGCGGTATTTTCAACACATCCCAAAAAATTGAACTAGCTTTTTTCTTTTTAAACTAAATCCCCATTAGTTAAGTTAAAGGCATGAATTCTTGTAATTTGGATAGACCACCTCAGCTACCCAGTTGAAACATCCTGGAGAGAATAAGTGAGACTTGGTGCTGAATAGTCGGTTGCCAAGGCAGCAGCTCCAGGGGGAGCAGCCGGGCCATGACTGCCTGTAGCTGTGCCTGCCCAAAGTCAGGCCAGGTTGGTAAGCGGAGTTAACATGTGCCTTGCTGACTGATACAGTTGGAATAAGTGAGGTTATTTCCAGAGCTCTTAAACAGCTGGATTTAATGTATTGGGGTTTGTTGGGGACTGCTGTGGCATTGCTGTGTGACCTGAGGGATGCCCCTTTGAAGCTGGCGAGGTCAGTAGAGGCTGCATGAGGATGAATGAAAGATGCTGAAAGATGTCAGCACTGCTAGGATGGTTTTCTTTCTTATCCACCTCTCTTTGAATTCACCCTTTTCACCTGTTTTCCTAGTGCTTTTGTAGCCACAATAGAAGGAAACCTTGCACAGCAACGTGCCTCGGCTTGCTCTCACATTTGCCCTGCTGCATTTTTGATGAGTTGTTCTTTGAACGTAGAACTTAAAAGATTCTTTTAAATACCTGCAAAAGTATAGTCAGCTGTACATTTCCTGTGGTTCGGGGTATTGTCGCATATGTGTTAAGTGCATAAGCTAGAGGAAGAGCAGAGAAGTGAACAAGCTTGTCTGCAACAAAATGCTAGCAATTTCTTCTTACATGACAGCTGACTAACGGCGAGCTACAGGAAAAGTCACCCTCACCCAAAAGTTGAGCATGCTACCAAATAGTAATCACACCCCTTGGGGTTTTGGTTTTGTGGGATGTTTTTTGTTGTTAGTGTTTTGGGGGGGGGTGGTGTTTGGCTTTTTTTTCGGAGGGAGGGGAAGGGGAGCTCAAGAGGCTTCTGTAATTCAGAATATTTAGGAATTTAAGAGCATGTAAAGACTTTATATAAAATTATTCCTTCAAATGCCTGAAGTGATGGGAAGGGAGGGCCACGGTTGGGAAAAGATACTACTAGAAAAACATCGCTTGTTGGCAATCAGTTTTCTGTCCTTAAAACTGGCAGGGCTGAGCTGCTTTGTGAAGGTTAAAAGCCTCCGTATCAGGGGAGCTACTAGAGGAAGGTCTGAGGACTTAAGAGGCACTCGTGGAAGAGGCAGATCAGATAAGGAGCTTAAAAGGTGACTAGGATGAAAGATGCTGTGGAGTCAAACAGAGACTGCTGTGCAGTTCCATAATCTGCTCGCGGAGCAGAGGTGGTGCTGGGCAAACCACCTGCCCAGGAAGGATCCCTGAATTAAGCAAAAGCCTGTGCAAATCTACCAGTGGGGTAGTAAAGAGAAATTCCTTAGGCGGCTACTGAAATGTAGCTGACAGAAGCGTGGTAACGTTGAAATGCTGCTCCAAAACAAACCTTCGCTATGTTAAATAGGATTGGTGTAGTTCCTGATTTATCATTCAGGCTCAATCCAGGTTTTTGATCTTTAAGAAAAAAAAACTACTTTTAGAGATTGAAAAATGATAAATGTAGCTTGTTTTTATTTCTGTGTCCCATCAGTTGTGGTTTTGTACGATCTCTCATTTCTTTTTTTATTGCGCTCTTACAAAACTTGCTGAGTTTGATTTTTGCCTCCAGTGATTTAAAACTGGTGATGATCTGGGTGTTCCTGGCAGCTGTCCAGAAAGCTAGCTTCCAAGCTCTCTGTCAGTAAAGCTTTTTGATTGTAAGTTCTTATTCAGGGCTGATTTAATCACGTTTGCTGCTCCACGTGTCCTTTGGACTAGCAGTGTTCCCAGGTCCTTCCCATCCAAGTTTGATGTTTAAGTCCTCCTTAATAATACAAGTACTTTGTATACATGGGCAATACTGGTCAGACACTGGGGGAAGCGAAGCTGCTCGTTGGTCTCACCGGCGATTAGGACTCCAGGGACTAGAGGGAGCAGCAGGTTCCTCTGGGCTCCATCACGAATTCCTGCGCAGCTTGCACATCCCTTGCAAATCGTGATCGTTAGTAACGGCTCTCAGAAAGGCACTGCAGCTGCTTGGAATACAAGAATGCTTGGTTTTATCTTCATTAGAAAGGGCAAACAAATCTGCAAAAGAGGAGAAAATGTGCAGTCAGAACTTGGATTTCTCCTCCTCCTCACTTTCATTTTCCCTCAAGGTCATCTCCACGCAGTCAGATTGGTAGTTTGGTTGGTAGTTGGTAAGGTGGGCTGCCAGCACTATCTCCAAGGCCCTTTCAGCCTTGTAACTGGCAGCTTTGAGGTCACTATTGGTAACCCCGTTTAGATTACATCTCCTTACGTGTGTTATTTTATATTTATCTATGTTGAAACTCATCTGGCCGCCCTTTGTAAGGACCTTTTGAAGTTCCTGGCCAGTGGTGTAGCACTAACTCCCGGAGAGCCCAGCATCCTTCACAAGCTTGGTATTTCCCCTCTTCGCTCACTTCCCCGCTGGGCAGCCGGGACCGAAAGAGCTGCCACTCGCTGGAAGTGTGAGGAGAAGCGTGGTGCTGCCAGGCCGTGGGCAGCGGGAGCTGGGTCTGCCTTTGGATGGCGGACCTCTGGAGAACCTGCTGACCAGGCAATGAACCGACCCCGTGGCGAGTTTCGGTTTCCCCGCTACTCTGCCCAGGCAGCTGAGCTGTCAAAACCCCCATTGCTGTGCCACAAGCTGCCAGCTGCCTGTCCCCTAGCTCCAAGAGAAGTAGAAGTTTATGGACAGATCAGGATTTTATCAAGCATGAGAGCTTTCGCTCACTAGCATTTGCTTTCGGGTAAAGGTGCTGTCCCAGCACTAGGAGTCGGGTGGGGGGCCTGCAGCCCCCTCCGCCCCGCAGTGAGCTGGGCAGCCATGCGAGGGGCAGAGAAGTGGCTCTGCCCCGTGCAGCGCACCAAGCTCAAGGAGCAGTGGTGTGTGCCAAGCCTGGGAGTGTTGGGACGGGCTTTGAGGAAGCCCTCTGCTGTGGGGGCGGGTGCGTTGCACCCCCGGGCCCTTCCCGGCTTCCACAAGCTGTCCACAGAGCAACTGGAAAGCGCTGCTGAGAAGATGTGGGGTGCAAATCAACCGTTCGTGCGCAGGGTAAATGTTCTGCTATTTGTTTGTTTGTGTTTCTACCGGGAATGGAGGTTACTAGGCAAGCTCTGCACCCCTGCTCCAGTGCATCTGACGAGCCAGGAGCCCCAACACAGAAGTCAGGCCCTGCCCTGGTGCGGGGCTGTACCATTGCCGTCTGTTCTGTGTGTTGCCCTTGGTCCTTGTTCCACCGGAGCTCTTCCCGGCCATCCTGCTCCGCAGGCACAGGTCCTGCACCGCTGCTGTCTAAAACTGTGATGGGGAAGAGAGGGGCAAGGACTATGGCGTTAGGGCCAGCAGTGAGAGCCCCAGGGCACACGGAGCAAGTCAGCAGCAGGGCCAGCAGTACCTCCCTGCCTGCCCCCTCCTGCCTGTGAGACAGCTGCCTTTGATTCCTAGCATCTGCAAACGGCGCCGGGCAGCGACGGTGACGGAGAAGCACAACTCGTGCCGTAACGGTCCGCGGAGGTGCTGCTGGGCATAAATCCAGGTATGCGGATATCTGCCTCCAGCCGAGAAACACTGTTCCTCCCAGCATGCAAAGGAAATCTCCTCATAAATGATGCACACTAAACACAGTGCGTGTCCCTGTGCGCGAGGTGCAGCCCTATTGCAAAGTTTTCCTGTTGTGCCCTGGCAGATGCGGAATTTGAGCTTTGAGAAGCCTGTTCCTTCCATCTCTTAGAAAAGATTTCAGTCTGCAGAGCAAAAACATGCCCTTCGCAGTAAATAATGATTTAGGTGGTTTTTTTCCCGCTGCACTGGGCTGACAGACAGAAGCATTTCACTTGGGAGGATGGTGCAACCCCCTGGTGCCGGCCGGCTCCCGGCTCAGCCCCTCGGCCCTGCTCACTGCGCAGGAGTCGCTGCAGCTGCCGGCTGGGAGGGACTGTGCTTCCCATGTCCTGGTTTTGCTGCCGTAATTTTATCTACTTTTTCAAAGGAAGTACCGTGTCCTGGGTAGCAATTTTCCTGTGTCATGGTAAAGGTGTGCCAGTGCAGCCAGAAGCGATGCCGGGTGCTGGCACCTGCTGCTGCACCAAGCGCTCAGGACCGGTTCAAGCACTGAGGATTGGTTTAAGCGCTCAGGACTGGTTCAAGCACTGAGGACTGGTTTAAGTGCTCAGGACCGGTTCAAGCACTGAGGACTGGTTTAAGTGCTCAGGACCGGCTCCTAGCTGGCACGGCCCCGCGGGGCGTCCTGCCCTGGCTTCAGCCAGACACTCCGACCGCCCTCACGCGTTTTCCAGTAAAAGCTCAGGTGAAAACATCCCCCCAGTCACACACACAGAGAAACTGGGCGGTCGTGGTACCCTGTGCACAGCGTCTGGGTGCTGATGCAGACGTACAGCGTGGGATTGCTGTGTCCAAACCGTACGTCCGTGTCCTGCGCTGCCGACAAGGGCCCTTTCCAGACAGGGTGACCTCCAGCCCCGATGCTTTGGGACCTTCCGCAGGGAGGGGACTAACCCAGGTGACAGGGCATGGGGACGGGTCGTGGAGGAGCAGAGGATTCCTAGAGGCAAAATAAGGAGTTGGATGGTGGAAGAGGCCATCGGTTAACGTCCCCTGGAAGAGGCAGGCTGGGATCACACCAGGCTCTTGATCAAGTAGGGAAGGAGGGATGAGGATTTTTGTAGGCAAGGATCCTGGCTTAACTGTCTGACCAAGACCTGGGGTGGTGGATGAGCTTCTCTGCTGAGAAAGACCTCAAGATTTTAAAAAAAGATTTTAAATCTTTTATTTTAAGGGGCCTGCGGCTTCTTTAGAGCCTAATGGTGCAAACCTAGGAGACGCCCAAGTCTGTATTTTATTTAGCGCGCGTGTTTGCAAGGAAAGCCCGGCGTAACGCAAGGGATGCCGTTACTAGTTCAGCTTCAGCAAACGGGACGTTGGCGCCTTCGGTTCGCTTGGGTGGCGGGGCGCGCGCCCGCCCTCCCTCCCGAGCCGTCGGTCCTGTGGTGACGGCCGCCCGGGACTGTGGCGGGCGGCCGGGGCGGGGCGGCCTGAGGGACAACGGCCCCGCCCCGGGGCGGTGCCGGGGGCGGCGGCGGCGGCGGCGGGCGCGGGGCGGCGGCGGCGCCGTCTGAGGGAATGCGGGCGGCCGCCGCCAAGATGGCCGCCGCCGCTGCCGGGCGGGCGGCGCGTCAGCGTGAGTGTGCGGGCGCCGGCGGGAGCGGGGGGCGGCCGGGCGCGGGCTGAGGGGCGGCCGGGCTGCCGGCGGGGGCGGGAGGGCGGCGGCGCCGGCGGGACCGCGTTACACAACGGCCCCGCGGTGCCTCTGCGTGGCGGAGCCAGGGCCTCCGCGCCGCCGCGGTGACGGCGCTGCGGAGACCGTGAGGCGAGTCCGGCCGAAGTGCGGGGGGGGGGGGGGGGCGGAGGGGCTCTTCCTCCGCGTGAGGCGGCGGCTGCGGGGCGGGCGGGCTTGCGTGTGGGAGGAGGTCGTCGTCTGCTGCTGTCCGGCTCGGTGCTTCCCTGTTTGGTTTGGGGTGGCGGGTGGGTGTGTGCCCCCCCCCCCCCCCCCCCCCCCAAGGAGTTTAATTTTAAACGAGGCACTTTCCTTTTTAGAAAGTGCTTGTGTAAAAACCGTCCTTGACAACAATTCACAGGTTGCGGTTTCATAATAAGGCCGGGGCGGTGAGGAGCGTGAGTAACAAACGCGTTTGCGAGTCGATTCCACGGCTGTCCTCCCGCTGCAAACGTGTGCCGCCGGATGCCCTGTCCGCGTACGTGTGCGCGTTGCAGTTTGGACAACGTGCCGTCGGTTTTGCGTGCTCCTTGAGCGGGGGCCCTTTTCCTCACTCTCGGTAACTATAACGCGTTATCTAGTTACTGCTGCGGCGGCGGCGGAGTAACTTCACGTACCTGCGGAGAGGCACCGCTCTGCTTGCCCCGAGACCCCAGCGGGCAGCGCCGGCGGCCGGTTCGGTCGGGCCTTGGCTCCAGAGGCTAATACGATAATGCTGTTTATAAAACTTACAAAAGAACGCTTTTATCAATGTTCCGTTAAGCTGGAGTCACCGTTGTCGCACATCCTGTGCGTTCTGTGTCATGTGCTTTATGGTGCAGATAGAAATGTGCCCACACCTCACCTTAAATAAAACAAATGCTTTCCAGTATTTGTTTATAGTGCAGAAGGATCACTACAGCCACTGAAACTTCTCTTTCTGTTGTTCTGTATAATTAACATATAGTGTCAGTGCTTCAAAAACTAATAACCTAAGAACTGGAAGAAGAATATAAATACTTGAAGGGTCTTTCAGGCATCAGCGATGCTGGAACCGAAGTTCTTTAGTTTGCAGCCTTTTATATCGCTGCAGTCACAGGCATCCACAGCTACACAGTCTTAATCCCAAGTAAGAGGCTGGATTTGCAAGATGCTTTTCACTGTCATTGATTTCAGCAGGTTTTAAGGGCGCTCAGCATCTGCTCAGGATGTTATTAGGGACCTGTGAACCATAAGATGCTCTTCTCAGTGGGTGGATCGGCCGCTCCGGAGGTCGGTGCTATTGGGGCTCAATTGCTGCTGGAACTCCTGCAGTCTGACCAGGGAAGTGTCACACCGAATGATTGCTGGAGAGCCAGGGATGCAGGATTTAACAGGTTTTTTTCATCTTGGGCAATTCACACTATTGTTGAACTAAAAAATATCATGTAATGACTATGAACTCCTGAGGAAAACAAAGCATGCTTTTGAAAGAGCAGGCTGTAACCAGCATGCGGGAAGACTTTACTTCTAAAGTATCCTGGGTTTTGGCTGATGCTGAAATCCAGGAATAATAGAAGTCGCCTAGCTGGGTAGTGAGAAAGAAGGCTGCCCACGTCCCTGGGTAAATGGATTCTGAAACTGCTGCTCAGTGTACCCGACACAGGGTCAAACTAAGGAGCTGTGTGCTTATGGCTCGCGGGTGCTGACCTACATTGCTGAAGTTTGCTGGGGACCCTAAATTAACAAATGGCTAACCTGCATCGTAGAGGTGGCGTAGAAACACTTTGCTTGTCTAGAGTTAGCCCAGGTATGTCTGTGCCACGAGGTGTTACGTAGCTTGACGTACTAACTTCCTCAGTGTGTCTGCCCTGCGTAGTTTGTCTTGCGTTGTCAGCAGTTATTTCGGACTTACGATGGGAGCTTAAAGATTAGTAAGGCTTTTGTTTGGTTTTAGGTTGCTGCCTGGTATCTGAAAAGCTGTTAGTATACAGAGTGTTTAAAGAAAAGCAGAAGCTTGCAATTTCATTACTTTCTTTGATTCCAGGACCTGGAGCTTAAAGGAGAAAATGCCACGCAGCACAGTGCTGCCAAGTGTGTTTAGCTGTTGAGGGATTAGTGGCTATCTGGTGAAGAGGCCCTTCAGCCCGGTGCAAGGTTATCAATGTGCTGTTATCTTTCTTCCAGTTGTAAAAAGCAGCAGTCAGCTGAGGGTCCCGGTACGATGGAGAGGTCAGGCAACTGCAGCCGCAGTGACGGAAAACACAAAACCTCAAATTCAGCCAGAAGCGCGGTAAGTTTGCAAGGAGGTCTGGGTGGGTGTGACCTGCTGTCGTTGCCCTCTGTCTCTCTCTGATATGGTACGCTGCTTTGTTCGCACAGCAAAGCTGGCTACGTGGTAAAACGTGGCAGTCATGGGGCTTGATCTGGTTTTTTTTTGCATTTGTGTAATTGCTTTTATCTGGCTGGCTGCATTTGCCAAGCCTCTCGTTTTCATAATTCTGTGGGGCAAAGATTGCCTGCCTTGTTCTCTGCAGAAAGCGGTGAGGCCGTGGCCCACGGTAAGGCCTGAGGCAGCGCAGAAGCAATAGAAGAACAAACAGTAGGATATTACTGTTATTTGAGGTTCTGGTTCCTGCTTCCTGGCTTTTATTCAGCAAGCTCCTGACAGACACTCCAGGAGGAAGGGAATGGAAACCGAGGTCCCGACCCATCGGGGCAGGCCTAGGCTCCTCTCAGTGTCCCTTTGTAAGACTTTGGTTTTGGCAAGAGGAGGGCAAAGCTCCCTGTGCAACCTCGGCTCCGCCCGCTCAGGAGGCGAGAGATCCCGGTCACTGGGCTCCCTCGGGCAGGGGAAGCGATTCGATGGGGAAATCCGCCTCTTGGGTGAGGGTCGTGATCAGCAGCTGTTTCTGTAAAAGCCGATACCGCCATCTGCTCCGCTCTGCTGTGCTGGGAGGGACGTTATCCTTAGAACAGCGTGCCGGACCTGCACCTGGATGGAAAACCCATTGTGGGGGAAAAAACCCAACCCAACAACCCAAGCAAAACCAACGCTGCACTTACTTTATGTGTAGAATGGCTCTTTGCTGCTTTCACTGCTTCGGGAGATGAGGTGTGTCTCCAAAGTAACGAAGGCAAAGACCTGTGCGGGTAGCAAATCTGTTTTTTGTGGAAGCTGCTGCTTGGGTTGATTGGATCCTACAGCTGGCGTTCATCTGAGGTAGTTCCTCAGACCCTGTTCTATAACTTCCCTTACAGCTTTCAGCTGCGAGATAGTTTTCTCAGGGTATTTCCAGTTAAACTCTGTGTTGCAAAGTGATTACTTTTTTAAAAGATCATGTAAATACTTGTTCTCTGGCTATTCATGCTCGTAGTTCATATTTTTACATAAGCAGGATGAGGTTCTAAATAGGATGCTGCTTTTGCAAAAGACAAAGCTGATGTTTTGTAATAATAATAAAAAAGCAGTAGGTCACTAGGATTTGAAATACCTCTTGCTTCCACAGGAAACCTAAAACAGGAATCTTGATGTTAAACATGGGAGGCCCAGAACGGCTGGATGATGTGCATGATTTCTTACTTCGTCTCTTCCTGGACAAAGATCTAATGACGCTTCCAGCTCAAAAGTGAGAAACACTGAGAACCTCTGTGTTGCTGTCAGTGTTGGGTGTTGCTGTCTTAGCTGTAGGCTTGAACATTTAACTTCTGTGTATATCAGCATTTCTTAAGACTGTTTCATCTTGGGAGCAGTCAGTACAAGAAACGGTGTTACAGTTCTCTGGAAATCGGCATGCCAAAATTGTTATCTTCGAATCGCAAATTGTGGTTTCCTGTCACCTAGAAAGTTTGGGAAGGGTGATGGACTCTAATATTCAAACAAGCCATGCAATGCTGGTTTGCTATAATTTGGGGAGATCGGCACGCAAAACCCACTGCAGCAGAGAGATTTGGGGAGAGGGGTGGTGATTTGGGTTATGATATTAATATGTGTGCCTTTTGAATGCTTTAGTAAATTAGCACCATTCATTGCCAAACGCCGCACACCGAAAATCCAGGAGCAGTACAGCAGGATTGGAGGTGGATCACCAATCAAGAAGTGGACGGCAGTGCAGGGAGAAGGCATGGTGAAACTGCTGGACAGCATGTCTCCTCGCACCGGTACTGCTTTACTGTGCTTGTTAAAAGTTTCTTTTGCTTCGTGTGTTGAAAGCGCACACTTGTAAAGCAGCTTTTGCTTCTCCATTTTTATTGTGTGAACAGTGTTCTCAGTCCTGCTAGGAAATCATGACAAAGATATTGCAGAAGTTCTTAGTTGTTAAAAACTAAGCATATGCAAAAGCGCGGGGTTCCCACACGTACCAGTGTATTTTTGTGTCGTCACTTCTGTGGCTGCATTGGAGAATGATTTTGGAGAGTACTGTCGGTACTCATTCAACCTGCAGTAACACAGCGTAGCACCAAAAGCCAACAACCAAATGCTTACGCACCTTCTCAGGCTGGATCTGGTATGTGCTGTGGTCCAGCTGCCACCTCTGTCTGTGCCCAAGGTACCTAGCTTAAAAGCTGCCCTGCGTAAGTCCACCCTTAGATGCTTTTGGCATGTTTCGTCAGGAAGCTGGGCATCTGGCCTAAACTGGTGGCCTCTGCTCCCTCTTTCATCGGGAGAGGGTAGGGCCTGGAGAGAAAGTGATTCAGTTCATCCTAAGGTCGTTATCAGAGATGGGGGGTCACCCTCTAAAGGTACACTTACCTCTCTCCTCTGATTGTGGGAAGAAATCCAGATGACTATGACAGACAAAGTGTCTTATTTTCAGATGGCTAAAGCTAGGTGACGGGAGTCTCGGTGTGCATGACTGCAAGGTGTCGTACCTTGCCCTGTAAGCCCTGCTTGAGCTTGAGGAAGTCTACACTGAAGACAAGTGGTTGAGCCTTAGATGATAAGAAAGGGGAATGTAGTTCATGTGGACAAATAAGGCAGGCATGGGAGAAGGGTGTTCAGAGAAGCATTCTTACTAGCGTAAATGAGGTGGAGATTTGTGACCATTGGCACTGGCAGTATAGTCTCGTGTAATTCTCTTATGAAGAGGTAGAGTGGGAGAATGGCGCTCCTCTTAGGCTGCGCGTGTGCGTGCACACACAGAGTAAAAACGCCTGTCCATCTAGTGTTTCCTGGTTGGTCATGTTCTGCACACTGGTGCTATTGAGTTTCGCAGGGGGGTGGGATCTCCTGCTGTAAAATGCACGGCCACCTTCTCATGGCTGCTCCTTGTAGCGAACTGCAGGACGGTGGCAGCAGCCAGCAGTTAGGGCTCAGAGGTCGGTGCAGTGTTCCCTGCTCCTGCTGCCTCCTCCAAGCGCCCTTCCCTGTGCAGGGCCAGCTCGGCCAGGGTGCTGTGCAGGGACTGTCTGATACAGAACAGCTCTGAGGCCAGAGTGTAACGCTATAAAGCCTTTTGTATTTGCCTTTGTTACGCCAGACTGAGCCTAAAGAAAAGGTGACTGCATGGAAGGGTGTTGGGAGTCTGACTGTTCTCCAAAGCCACAGGTGTCTTTTGTTCCTCTGAAACGTCCCTCTGCAATTCTTGCTCGGCTGTATCCAGAGCTTTTGAAACTTTGTCCGAATCTGTAACTATTAATAATGGATAAAAGAACTAACACCAGTTAGGCCTGATGTCAGGACTGAAGAGCGGGTTGGTTGGAAGAGAAGACGAGGTTTCGTAGCTGAACGTTGCAGGGCTTGGTTGAGTGATAGCAGTGAGCCCTGCCCGAGGATGTGAGCAGGAGATACCGCCTAACGGCTTGCCTTGGGTGGAAGTAGATACTCTCTTTGCCCGTTCTTCCTGGATGATCGGAAAGCTTGAAAGGTGAATATAGCCTCCCTCCGGGTCACGGAATCGCTCTGCACCGTGCTGCCTCGCAGCAAGGAGCTATGACTTGTCTGGGTTACCCGGTGCCAAGCTACCTGGTAGCACTAGTGTGATGGGAAATGGGTGCAGATGCTTCTGTGAATGTCATTTTACTAAGGGCTTCAGCTAACACGTTTTACCGTTCAGTTGTAACGGGCTAGGTGTGCAAACACGGACAACTGTAGTCATTCGCATAACGTTAATTGCTGTGATTCAGCCATGCTCAATCTCTCTCCTAAAACCTCCAACCAAATGGATACACGAGTCATTTTTCACCCGGGTTAAATGCATTCATGGTGGAGTTTGCACCAGTTTAGCTAAACTGCTTTCAGATTGGTTGTGAGCTGAATTTGGCTTCAGCTTGTATTGTTGCTCAGTTAGCAGCTCTGATGAACTAGAAGTCTGTTCCTCCTCTGCCGCTTGCTGAAGGTGATAGGTCATTTGTTTACAGTACCTTTTATGCTACAGTTTCTTGCTATGTGACATTAAAACCATGGCTTTAATAAACGTGAGTGGCAGCACTAGAAATTAAGCTTCCACATTCATGTAGCAGCTCAAGGGTGAAGGCCATCTTCTGTGTCTTGCCTCTCATGGGACAGACAAAAAAAGACAGTGAATCACCGCTGCTTTGACAAAAGCCGGGAGAAACAGTAACGTGATGGTTGGTCTGTCTGAAATGACCTATCTGGGGGTCACCTTTGTTCCGATACAGTATTTCTCTGCATTATGCTTTTTGTTCTTGAAGCAGCAGACTACTTTTGTGAGTAGAAGGAATTAACGAGATCACTAAGCTGCCTGCTGAATTCCTCACCGATGTGTTAGCTACAGATAATACTTCTCAGGAACACTGAACGTTTTTAATAGAAAAACGGCCGGAGTAGGAGAAGCTAAAGAGGAGAGCCCTCCATTCTCTTCAGCCCAGCAGCTTTACAATGTGTGGTGCTGCAAGCTGCTGCATCCCTTCAGTTTCTATGACCTTTGCTGATGTGGTGCTGGTGTGTCAGGGAATCCCCCTCCATGTTGGACAATTCACGTTATTTGATTCCTAGCGATTTTGTAATTCTTTGTGGCACCTGCTTCAGACGTGGGTAGAAAAGGGCTAGAGGTAGAACATTGGTAACAGGCTCTGGAAGGTAACACTCTTAGAAGGCTAGAACTGAATTTATTTCATTCGTTCAGCGTGCGATGTGTCACTGATACCTTCATTTGGGTGATGTTTGATCCGTTTTTCCACAGATGCTACTCTCTAGCATAATTCCAGCTGTGGTCCCTGCAAGTATAGTCAAAGCCTGAAGCCAAAACCGCACCGGGCTGTGGCATCCAAGGCAGTAGTGTTTTTAGTAGCGGTGGCCCCTGAAGGGTCAGGCTTGCAACAGGTTCTGAAGGATAAAGCTTAGAAGGTTTATCTGCTTTTCTCAGCATACCACTCCCGCTTGTTTTTGTTTGGTGACCGCCTTTTGTGAAGTCACGCCCGCCTCTGTGCAGCTCTTACACTTGATAAGTCGTTTAGAGACCTCCCTTCTTTTTTTGCCTAACAGTAGCTGCAGTTTTGAAAATTGAACGTGCTAACCATTGCTAACAATTGAATTGAGTGCTAACCATTTCCTTAAGCATTTCAAGTAACCTTGCAGCAATACCGAGTACTGTGTTGCTTCAGAATAGCTTGAAACAGTTGGATGTGCTTCCAGACTGAGCTACGCGTTTGGGAATATTGTGTGCTCACAGGTAGCACTTGGGTAGCACTTGGTAGCACTTGTTAATGAGTAACTCACAGGTCGTGGTGATAAGACTTCAAACACAGGGCAAAGAAGAGATACTTTGCGTACTCGTTTTACCTTGACCTGGCCTTCTGGGACGTAGAGTTCATAGTTGCTGTGTGTTTGCAGCTGGTGAAGAGCTCGTGTTAGACAGTATCAATACACCTGTGAAATTCCCTCCTGCGTAAGTGATTCAATCTACTGATTTACTGACTTGTAGTATACCTTTGACATGTTACACTTCAGCGGTGGGACTAATATAAAGTAGTAAATAAAGAGCCTCACCTATGTAATCTGGGAATAATATAATTTTAAAATGAAGATTTATTGTTACAGGCAGCTGTCTGAAAACGAACAAGAGTTCTTCCTTCTGAATGAGTGGGGCTGGGTAGGCTCAGTAGCCTGTAAGAATAAATCATGCAAACGTGGTGATAAGAAAATCCATTTCTATTGTTTTTTTACCTTGCCTTTTTATTGTTTTTAATTATAATGGTTCTGAGTATTTCTTATAAGCTGCATTTTAGCTGAGATTCCCTTGCAGCAGAATGAAAGCTCACAAGATGAGGGGCCACATTGTTTAGATTCTTCGTGGAAGATGTCACTCTGTTTCCAGTAGTTCTGACTCTAACTGTAACAACAAAATGAATATGTATACAGACATGAAAATCCTTCCTTTGCTGCCTGTGCTTGAGCGTAATACTGCGAGAATATTGCAAGAAGTTTCCTTGTTGGAAGTTGAGCCGAGAAGTTGGCCATGTTTTTTCCCCAGTATGTCCTTTCCCAGGTTAAACTCCTGTCTTTGCTCTGGTTAGTCAGACTTTTGTTTTTAATGCCATTTAAAGATGTTAATGAGGTTACTGGCTCCCGGGGCTCCTGAAGTTGGGTCATTATTTGCTACTGCTCCCAGCTGGGAGCTCTCTTGCCTCCTGCAGAGAACTGGGGCTGGGTAAACCTGTTCCGAATCCTGTATAAATGTGTGGAGTGGAGACCGAGCACGGGACATCTGCTTCCTTCAGAAACCTGTTAAATGTTGTTTCAGAGCTAGTGACCTGGAAACCCTGAAAAAGAAACTTTGTTTTTGTTCTCCTAAGAACCTCTGTCTGCTACTTAAAAAGAAAAAAAAAAAAAGAAGCCTGCCCTCCCTCCCCTACCCAAACCGCCCTCCCCAAACCCTGAAGCCAACACCCAAAAGATTAGAGATGCAAAATGGAAAAACCTAAAATCACAGAATCGTTAAGGTTGGAAAAGACCTCTAAAGTCATCAAGTCCAACTGCCAACCCACCACCACCGTGCCTCGTAAACCACGTCCTGAAGTGCCACGTCTACACGTTTTTTTTAACATCTCCAGGGATGTTACAGGCAGCTAATGTCTGTAAGGTGCAGGGACTTTTCCGGTTTGAAGCTGATCCCTGCAGAGCAGAACATCTCAGTGCTGGCACACAAAATTGCAGACCAATTATATTTGAAAGTTTAGGTACATAAAATTTCCTGGAATGTGCAAACTGCTCAAGCAATGCATTTCCTTTTGTATGGCAGAATGAAGAAAGCCTTGCCTTTCCTAAGGTTTTGGCATTTTAATTATATTGGTGAATTTAAAACATCTGACTTCTGATTTTGGTAAGCGAGTTGAGCTGTGCTGTTGAGCTATGCAGAAGCCCATAGCACATCTGTAACTGTGTTAGGGCGTAGTTGTGTTCATTTAGCATCTCATAATGACACTTTTTTACCAGTACATCCTTTAACTCAGAACTTGCCCAGTAAAGCATCAGAGCTCCGTACAGTTTGGAAACCACACCTCTAAACTAAGTAAAAGCAGAAGAGCAATGCTTCCTGCAGAAGCAAACAGCAGTGTAAATCACTTTTAAATTCTAATAACAGCAAAGTGAGTTACCAGAAAAATACTTGGCCAAAGGAAGATGTGTTTATATGACAGTGGTTTAGATAGCCAGAAAATTATCAACAAGCTTGTTTCAACAGTTGCAGTCTGTCTGGTTCTGTACTTTGTGCTTATTAACAACGTGTTATTGAGAGTTCTTGGTTTTTTTCTGCAATTTCTTTTCCTGTGCTTTGGCCGGCAGCGCCTCACAAATACTACATTGGCTTCCGGTACGTCCATCCTCTGACAGAAGAAGCAATTGAAGAGATGGAGAAAGATGGCATTGAAAGGGCTATCGCTTTCACGCAGTACCCACAGTACAGTTGTTCTACCACAGGTGAGCGCCTGTGCAGGAGCAGAGCACAGACAGAGGCGAACGTAGGCATGTGTCTGGGAGCCTTGAGGGAGTGCGCGGAGCGTCAGCGCAAGCTGCCCCGTCTTCCTCAGAGTGCCCCTTCCTGTTGGCTTCATTGCCAATTTGAGGTCCTCTGTATTTACTATAATCCCGAATTTGGGGTAGAAACTTCTTAACAATTGTAACATAAAGCTATCCTGAGTTATTGTGAGATAACATAAACCGAAGGCTCAGGAACACAGCTGAGTAAGCTTTCTTCATGGAAACTACAGCAATAATTGTTCTTCAGTTAAAGAATGGTTTAGTGAATTGTTCTTGGCTGGTACATTGTATGAACTTTGATATAATTTTTCCCGTTTGAGGCACTCAGTTCTGATTTACGATTGCATTTTAAATATGTAGCATTTTAAAATATTATAATACCTTGCTACAAAACTCTCTTCATCTGACAAGTTGCTAATGCTTTGGCTGAACTTACGTTCTTAATTCTCTGCATTTCAGGAAGCAGTTTAAATGCCATTTATTGCTACTATAATAAAAAAGGGGAGAAGCCGAAGATGAAGTGGAGTGTAATTGACCGATGGCCCACCCATCCCCTTCTTATTCAGGTATGGATTTGTATGAGAGCCTTTGACATTAGCAGTCACAGTGAGAGGCATGAGCTGAGCAGGTCTGATATGTTACCAGATTGTCATTCCCTGGGCTTTTCTTAGATTGGTTGATGTAGGAGAAACTTGGTATCTTTGCATTGCCAGCTGACTTTAAAACAACAGAGAACTAAGTAAATACAGATGTTTATTGAGTTTCCTTTTTAGAAATACTTGCAACCGGTAAAAACACAGTATAATGTTAAGCCACAGAAACATTCTGAGGAAACATTTCACTTAAATCAAGTTTTAGCTTCTAAAAAAGCTTACAAGATTTTTAGCCATAGAATATACTAAAAGATGAACGTATTTGCTGATTTAGGCTGTGTTTATATATTTCCTTTAAAAAAAAAAAACCAAACTTGAGAATAATAAAAGGAACGCTTCAATTTGAGGGTACATTTTAGTTATGGTAATAAAATGTGTCTTGTCTACTATGTATGAAATTACAGGAGAAGGAATGTTATTTCATGCCAGCTGTTTTGGCATGATAATGTGCGGAAGTGACCACCATGCACATCTTGTGTTAAAAGCATAGTCATAGGATCATAACAGCGTTGGCTGGAAGGGTACTCTGGAGGTCATTAGTCCAAATTCCTGCTCAGAGCAGGTCTGTGGTTGACGCACATATAGATCATGTTGGTTTGTCAGGTTCTCATCGAGCAGCACAGAGGGAATTCTAGGCACAGCATTGGCTGTGGCAGGAGCAATTAAGGGAAACCTTCTCAGAGAAAATATCATTTTTATCTTTGTTGAGGAGCTTCTCTAGTTTGGGTTTTGCAATTTTTGTGGTGTGCTGAACCGATGATAAAAACGCCTGAAGGAAGGCAAGGTGGAACTGCCCACACTGTGTGACGTTCCCCTGGCAAGTGATGCTGTCCTGGGATGTGCTGTTGTTGTTATGTGCTCTCCATGCCTTCAGTGAAACACCTCAGCAGAGTTTAGGAACCTTTCATATCTTCAGGGAACCTGCAAAATGGTTTGCATTAGACAGAGTATCTACAACTTTTTTTAAAATAAGCTCACCAATGTGCCCAGGGAGGCTGTGATTGAAAGGGCTGGCTCAGCCCCTGATGGTAAAGTTGAAATAGAAATTGATTTTTTTTAACATTTCTGATCTGTTTTTCACTGTAAAATACCTAAGAGAGAAGACCATGAAGACAGAGTTGTTTCATGCTCCTGCAGCACCATATGCTGGCAGTGATGGCAGCTTCTTTTCTCTCTGTATGCTCCCTCAGCCTGGCTGTGCGTATGCAGCATCACGGCTCTCGGTTCAAATGCTGGCGGCGAGAGTGAAGGGTCCGAGGTGTTTTCCTGCTTTTTTGTGCAGTACTAAGAACATTTCAGTTGTTGATGGACAGAGGTGTCCATCTCTCCCATGTTCTCTCCTGTCAGCTGAGCTCAAGGCAGAGGTCTCCAAATACAGTTGAATACAGTTACCTCAAACTTGCCTCAACAGCCCGTTAGGGGACACCTTTCGCAGAGCAGGCTCTTCTGCGATGACATGTGTATGTACTCTAATTTAGTCTAAGTGTAATGGGACTGCTCTGCCCATTCACTATTTCTCTCTCCCCCTACCCTAGCAGCTGCACCCGTGTGCCCTCCGTGGCCAGGGAGCTGCTCTTCAGAGGCGGTACAGGAGGGCTGGGTTGAATTGGTTATGTTCTTTCAGGTTGTTACCAGCATCTTAAAAGCATTGGGATGATGAAAAGTTCATGGGGGCCTTTGGTCTGTTGGGACTGGGCACTGTGTGATACTGCATACTTGGCAGTATGTAATACATGCCGTCTCTCGCTATTGCCCCGTGCATACCGAAGGGGATGTTGAAGTCTTAAGGCAACGTGGAACATTGGAGCTGTCTATCTGAGGTCATTTGAGATCACATAATGCCTCTCAGTGTTCCTGATTCAGGGCTTTGCTTTTTTTTTTTTTTTTCCTGAACAGTGCTTCGCTGATCACATACAGAAGGAACTGAACCTGTTTCCACCTGATAAAAGGAAAGATGTCGTGATCCTCTTCTCGGCTCACTCGCTGCCCATGTCTGTGAGTTACGACAGGCTGTTTCTGTCATTGTTAGACGGGAGTCACACTGGCTGGGCTGAAAGTGTGAAAGCCTGATGCAGAGCTGAAGGCGAGGCATGTGAGCTGTGATTGCTCTCCCGCACGCTTACTCAGATCTGCACTGTTGGCCACCACTGAAGATGGGGCGCAGGGTTAGGTCAGAGTCGGTACGGCTGCTTTTATGGCCTCACGAACTTGCCAGCTCAAACTTGGATGGTAACGGAGGGAAAAATTTGGTTATTTTTCTCGCCTCTAGAAAGCAGTGATAATACTTTCCCTGAAAGAGTGAAAGTAAAATCTTTGCAAAGTTGCAATAAATGACTTTATCCTCTGTCAGCAACCAGCAACTGCAGTGAAATGACTCTGAGATCATTTTTCAAAAACGCAGTGCTGTTACCAAAATGTAACCATATCTATGTACGATGTTAGAAGAATTTATCTTTGATCATGCGAAGGAGGAGGACTAAATGTTCTGGTAAAGCAGCTTCGTCACAGGTTTTGCTGGGCAGGAACAGTTTTTCTTCCCTGTTTCAAATGAGCCAGGCGTTTGATATGGCTTGTCCCGGGCGCAGCCACATCACACACAACACGCTTGCCTTCCCCAGTCTTTAGGTGGTCTTTGTTCAAACGTGTTCACTGGAAGAAAAACTTGTGGTGTTTTTGTGTTGAAGGTAGTGAACCGTGGTGATCCGTATCCTCAAGAAGTGGGAGCTACTGTCCAGCGAGTCATGGAGAAACTGAACTACTCCAACCCTTACAGGCTTGTGTGGCAGTCCAAGGTGTGTGCTTAGGGAAGCTGTAAAGCCACCTGCCACTGTAAAGCTCTTCAGGTGATGGAGGTTATGATCTTCCAGCTTAAGAAGATCATAACCTCGGTGCCTTTTTCCCATTTTCAGCAAGTATTTCTGCTAGAACAGAATCCCCACCTTTTACTTAAATTCAGTCTTTCCAGATACTCTGTCCAGTTTCTTGCCTTTTTTGTATATTGCATCACTTTAAAGTAGATTTTTGATGTGTCCATTAGAAAAACTTATGATCTCCCAACATCTAGTTTGGCATTTGTCTTTCTCTGTCAGAAGGAAGAATTGAGCGCTCACTGGATTTTTAAGGTGTTGCTTTTTGAGGATTCCTGAGCAGTTTTTCCAAAGTCATCACTGAGATATAGGCATTCCTAATAGTAATATGAGCCTGATCCAAACAGGCTTCGTTATTCTTGACGAAGACTGCGTGCGTTACTTTGTACTTATTATCCCTATGGCAAATAGCAAGGAACATAAGTTTTACCAGAATTATGCAGTACAAGTAACCTTATGTCTCAGGGGCTTTACACCTATCATGCCACTGTTGTCTTGTTCTTAAAGTTGCATATGACGGTACCTCAGCACCGAACACTTGATGGTTAATAAAGGGGTAAGGACAGTTTGCTGCAGAATAGTAACTTCTTTAAAAGGCAGGTAAACCCTGTGCAGTAATGGTCAGGGTTTTATTGAGCTGAAAACAGTACACCTTTATTTAAATTTTCATTTATTTTAATGAAAGTCTCATTTAGGCCAGCCCAGGTTCTGTTTCTTTGGGATTTAAATGATGGGGCAGTATGTCTTCATAAAAAATGTAACGGAGAAAGTGAGAGGTACTGTCAAAACCAGGGAAATACAAATAACTGGCTCCATCTTGAGCATAATCCGGTCTGTGTTGTCCTGCTTAAGAAAACGTGGGTGTTCTTTGTAAGAATGATTTAATGAGGGGTTTTTTTTCTTTACTTCCTTCCCCCTTTTTTTACAGGTTGGACCAATGCCTTGGCTTGGTCCCCAGACAGATGAGGCCATCAAAGGGCTGTGCCAAAGAGGAAAGAAGAACGTGTTGTTGGTCCCAATAGCATTTACAAGTGACCACATTGAAACACTTTATGAACTGGATATTGAGTATGCCCAAGTTTTAGCGAATGAGGTGAATATTTTGTAGTTTTTATAGCTGTTTGGATAGTGCTGCTCTGAAACGACTTTTCCTGTTTTGAGATTTGCTTTGTAGCTGCTTCTTGCAATATGATTTGGGGCAAACTTTATTTTTCTGTAAATTGAAAATTAACCTGAATTGGCTTAACTCAAATTAATTTTTAGCAACACAAAACAGGTGGGAATTTGTCTTTCTAGATTTAACTCTTTAAGCCACTACTATCCTTACCAAAAAAGAATCATTGATTTTTTTGGCAGCAAAGTGAAATTTTGTGTTGTAGCTGTGTTGAAAAACATGGTACTGCATTTAATTCCGTCATTTTGGGGCGGCTCCTGAGTGAAGTAGAAAGGAAGATTTTGAAGGCTAACTGGTGAAGGATCTAGCAGACTTAACTATTTTTCTCCTTATTTTTGGTTCAGTGTGGAGTTGAAAATATCAGACGAGCGGAGTCCCTTAATGGAAATCCACTGTTCTCCAAGGTATCTTCTTTGTTGCAATAGTTGTAGAAGTTTGTAGTTGTGTGTTTCCTACCAGATTATGGATGTCATCTTGTAGTTTTAAAGTATTTTGAGTTTAAGAGCAAAAATGGAAACCCCTGTACTTAATCTGTATGCCACAAAGTGTTTTCTTTTACCACAGTTTGTGGGTTTTTTTAAAAACAAACAAACAAACAAACAAACCAAAAACAACTCAGGAGTTTGGTTGGACAAAAAAGAAAAACAGTTATGTATTCATTTGTAGTAATCTCTTAATGAAATATTTCTCTTAAGGTATTATGCCAATGCAGTTCTAAAGCAGGATTTTCCCCTGAAGTAAAGGGAGAGTAGTGCTTAAAAAGTGTAGTCTGATGGATACACAATTTGGCAATCTCACTAGTCAGTGTGACACATGTTGAAGCATTTATTATTATTATTATTATTATTATTATTATTATTATTATTATTATTATTATTATTATTATTATTTTATGCAGATAGGTTTGCTCATTTCTGGTTTCTAATTAACTGTCTTTCAGGCTCTGGCAGACTTGGTCTGTTCGCACATCCAGTCCAATGAAATCTGCTCTAGGCAGTTAACCCTCTGCTGTCCGCTCTGTGTAAATCCCGTCTGCAGGGAGACAAAAGCCTTCTTCGCTAATCAACAGCTGTGATGGGCGGTCTAGGAGAGCACCGCTAGATTATACAGGAAAATCGCCCTGGTGAAGCAGTGCAAAGGAAAGAAACGGCTTCACCAAACTCTCCGCTGTTACATGCTTACAGGCTGGTAGTCTGTGATGTTAACTTCATGTAACAGAGAGGAGAACTTGACTTTTTTGTTTTATTTTTTCTTATGCTTTCTTTGTTGGAGAAGAGTTTGTAGAAAGTAGGAAAATAAGGGTGTTTATCGTGTGAGATGTGAAAAGATCTCATTTCATCTGATTCTGATTGGACTTAGCATGAGCCCATAAGTACGCACTGAAAAACTTAGTTTTCTACAAGTTAGCTTCTATTTCCTATGCAGGGATTCATTTGTATGCAGTTTTGGCATGAGTGCATTAATTTCAGCTTTCCAGGCCAAGCATACAATTATTTGTTTTGTTTATGCTTAAGGTACAGTATAACCAGCATAGTCACTGATTGTCTCTTCTGAGAGTGATTTTTCAGATAGGTTTGAAGATCAAGTGACTTCTAATGCTTTTTAAATAATGTGTATATGTTTTTTTTTTTAGAACATAAAGATAAGGCTTTGTTTTGTTTTGTTTTGTTTTTTCTCCTGCCAGAAACTTCCGGTGAAAGCTTAGCTGGGATAGTAGAACGCACAAGATTTGTTTACATTTTCTAGAAAAAACACTCTCATTATCTGCAGGAAGGCCTCTGCGTTTGGAGAGCATAAAATGAAAGGAATAAGCCTGTTTGGGTGATGCTGAAGAACAGGCTCAGTTGAAACAAACTCTGTATGTTTGAAATGTAGCAGCTATCAGCAGCACGTATGGAAGCATGTTGGTTTATCTTCTAAGCAAATGGCTTTTTAAAATTACTATTGAAAGGGCTTTCTCTGTTTGGTTAGGTAAATTTAGGAAGTCAGGCTTGCTCTCCAGAAGGTTTATAGATCTGCTCTGTGCTTTCTACTGTGCCACAGTGCTGTGGTTTTTGTGGGATACCTATGGACTTCCATAGGTACAATTGATCTAGCTTAATTGATGATGTTACTTAAAACTGAGATGATAAGTTGGGAATAATTTCCATTGCAGATGCCTGAGAGCAGGCAGCCCCGCAGGCTGACAGCTGTGTGCTTACGCATACCTTTGTCAAAAGCCAAATTTTGTCTGTTAGATTTTTGGCACTGATCGTGGACCGGGAGTATACACTTGTAACCCGGCTAAACTTCTTGCTTGTTTTGGCAGGCGTTTGGGTGCATCAGGACTGCTGAATCCACTCCTGAGTAGTGGTAGTTTTGTAGAGTGAAAAACCTTTTTAGGGCAGTGTCTCCTCAGTGTCAGCACCGGGAACGGTGTCCAGGTTATTCTTGGGATGGGAGGGGCTTTTTCTGAAAGGCTGGTCACCACACAGCACGCCTGAGCTTGGCACTTGAAGTAGTTCAGGGCAGAAGTACCGCAGCACCTCAGTCAGTGGTCCTCTCGCTCAGGGACCCCTCCTCCTGGGTGGGAGCAAGAAGGAGCAAAGCTGTGACCGTGTTCTGCGGGACCGAGCCATACGTGTACTAGTCTCGCTGTCAACTTCATGGGTATAAATGTTTACTTCACATAATTAGCACTGAAATGCCAGTAATTTGGCAATGCAGGTTGTTTTCTGTAAATCGATGATTCAGCTAATCATGATGTTTGAGAAGCAGATGCCATGCTGCTCAGACAGTTTTATTTGCTTATGTAATTATGAGGCATGAACTGTTTGAACCTCTGATCTTTCAAGGATAGGGTTGTTTAAAATGAAAATAGGCCCCTGTTGGTATAACAGGGGTTTATCTTGTTCTATTTTATGTTGAAAGAATTAAAAATTGGATCTAAAGAAATGAATGGATGCTGTGTCAATCAGCCAGTGGGCCAAGTACTGCCATGGAGCGATGTAAATCCTACTGTACAGCCTCACTAGGGCCTGTGCCCTAATACATCTTGAGAGTTGATTGGCGTGTCTCCACTGCCATACTGCAGCTTCCGAGTGTGATTATGGTGAGACAGACTTAAATTCCTCCAGTGCCAGAACCTCCTGCATTACTGCTGTCCCTCATTGCTTTAGCAGAAAGAAGTCTTCCTTGACCCTTCATACCTGTGCTTGTTTCAGTGGCAGGGAGCCAGAAGCCGGGCGTTCTGTTCTCCCCTTCTTGCTCTGTTCTTGGTCTCTGCTCACTGCCTTGGCAGGAAAAAGGAACGCAAAGCCGACTCCTGCCCTTGCTCGGGTGGAGCAGGTAGGGTTACCGCATGTGTATGGAAGGGTGACGTTTTCATGGAAAAGCTTTGAATCAATGTCAAAAGAATAAAAACGTTTGCAATACGTCTGGGAAGGTAACAGTGGCCTTATATCTCTCGTTGGACAAAGAACTTTCTCCGTTCCTGTTTCTCTCCTTGACACTTACGGGTCAGTGGAAAACAATCTGTTCTGTAAAATCTTCCTACTTAGACGTCTTTCCCGCCAGCTGAAGGGTGTATTGACCTTCACACGCAGGTTGTGACCAGCACATTTAGAAGTGTGGCTGAAGCTGGAAAGTGAAGGTTAACTTCATATGAACATGGCGATACTATAAATATGGATTGGCTTTTTATTTCCATACTGGAGAGAGTACTGAAAATATTAGCCAGCACTAATTAAGGCATTACTTTGGTCCCCAGTAATAAAAGGTATTTAAAATTCAGTTTTTAGTATGCTAACCACAAGTGAGATAATTACTAAGCCTATTGCTGCTATTAGACCATAATGTAGAAATCACTTCATTTTCTAGCTTTTAGCAGCTGGATCTCGTCTCGTGGAGTTGGTGGGGTTCTTCGTTTTGCTGAACAGATCATGTAATATCGCTCTGTCCTGCTATTTAACACACATTATTTTGTCTTAGTGCAGCATCAGAAGCCTCTTGAAAAACTACCTGAGCAAGTTGGCTAGCAGCTCTGCTTAATATTTTTAATAGAAATCAAGGTAACAGACTAATAACAGTGGGAATTCTGCTGCTGCCATTGAAATCTTCTAATCCTGGGTTTTCTGTTTGGGAGCATTTCTGACTATGCTAACAGTGGAATTCATTTGACCTTACTTTAGATGCTTCCGATCCACATGTCAACATCTGAGCTGGTCTCCTAGGTACTATTTATGGTCAAAAGATTATTGTAATATGCGTTTCTGAGAGATTATTCATCTCCCAAAGCAGATGTCCACAATGGGTTGGATGAGTTTCACTCCCGTTGCTGCCTCTGACCGCGAAGGGAGCGTGGTGCGCTAACTCAGAGGTGGTTAGCTACGTTGCACACGTCTGACGTGAGGAGAGGTGAATCCCATCAGTTTATGTGCCTTCTTTTTCAGCACTGCCAGTGATGTGTAGCCGCTGCATCTGTGAGATTGCAGTCTTAACCCTACAGTTATGCATTCAGTTTGCCCCTCTGGCAGATTTTAAACATCTGGTGCTACTAACTCAGGACCCAGTCTTGTCAGATCCTGAGCACTTTCTGCTCTGGTTGAATTGGTTTGAGCATATGGAAGTGTGTCAGCATCTGGGAGACTCTGGTCCTCGGACAATAATCTGGTTTGAATTTTTCATTATCCATTACACTCCTTTTGCAGTACTTTATTTCATTTGCAAGCGTTTATCATTTACATATGCCCTGACAAAAAGCAATCAGTTGGAAGTGAGCCTAGGTGATGTGTTGAGGCAGCGTTGTATCCCAGGTTTCCTTGGTGAGAGCCGAGTCTTCAGGCTGGACTCGAGCAGCGGGGGGGCTTCGGGCACGGTGCGGTGTCGCTGCCCCCTCGCCCAGGCTGCTCAGCCTTACCCCTGCTAACGCAGGCGGTGCCCTTTGCAGTGCAGAATGACAAACAGCTGCACGACTGAGGCTGCACCTGAAAGTAGGAATGAGGGCTGGGCAGTGAAGTCTTCCCACCAGCACTCCCAGCGCTGCGGAGCTCTGGCCTGAGGATATTGACTGAAAAATGGAGTTCAGAGGCAGCGCCCTTGGTGTCCTAAGGAAGGAAGTGGGAAGTAAAGGTGTTTGCAAATGGAATGCTTTGAAGAATTCGCTCATGATTAGGCTGTTCTCCTGATTTAACTCTCTGCAACTTTGCTTTTTTCTTTTTCTTTTTTGTTTAGTTTTTTTGTTTGTTTTTGTTTTTTGTTTAGAAGTTTTTCTCTTCTGGAGTTTATAAAATCTCCCTTATTACTGGCTGCATTTTAGAAAATGTGATAGCTTCCGAAAGGGATGCTGTAATATTAAAAGGTGTGCGGATAGTGTCTGTGAGCTAACCTCCTGCTCCCCCTGGAGAAGAGGATGTTACAGTTGAGTTCAGCGGGGCCGGGATTTTCCTAAGAATATCTAAAAGCTCACTTTATTTTCCCTTTCTGCCACACCCAGAGAGTTGGAAACCAATATGAAGTGTAGGATGCAAGAGAGAGAGAAGTTCCTTTTATTTTTAATGCCAGATGTGTACAAATACTTGCTTTTAGTCCAACATATGTATTTCAGATTGAACAAGGACTTCCATTTAATGGAACACAAAAGATTTGTATGATCTTACTGTGTGTCATTTGCCATAAGGATGGAATTTCAATTAAATTTTTTGGAAGAAATAACTGAGCTGTGTGTCTTTAGTAAAAGCCCTTTATGGTGGTATTTGATGTCCTCTCTGTTCCTTTCCTCTGCACCAGAAAGCAAAAGCAGCTGGGCATGGCTGGGCAGCGCTGTGATTCGGACCAGCAGTGAGCTGCGAAGCAGTGATTCCCCCTGCCAGAGAGCTGGTTCACTTTGTGCGCGAGAGGTTCAAACCCCGGACACCTCTGGAAGGAGGCACTCCAGATGTGTGCCAGGCACTCCCACTGCACGCAGGTCTCGGCCGAATCCCATCTGAACGCTCGGTCCAAGGAACGAGACTCGCGTTACCTGGACGGTAACATTAACCTACATGAGGCCCTGACGGAGGGGCTCAGCACCCGCTGAGATACGCTGGTCTGGTCCTGATGTGCCAAATTACTTGCTGGAGTAGCCACGCCACGGTGGGTCAGTCCCTTAGGTTTCCTGGGGAAATAACGGCGCTTCAGCCCTCTGGGCTCCTCGCAGTCCTTCGGGGTCAAGTCGGGCGCGCGCGAGGGCAGGGTTCGCTAATGAAGTTCTGTGAGCAGCAGCCTTTATCTGGGTATTTATGCGTGTTTTTGAAAATGGATGTCCCCAGTAGTCAAAACTGCTTATTCTGCTCACGCAGAAGTGTCGGTACACATAACCTTTCGGCAGTTAGTGCAACGTTGGACGTGATAATTGCACGCTGCCCTCAGCTCCGTGACTTCCCACCCTGGGTAACAAACTCCAGTATCAGTTAAACTGGTCCCTTGGTGGAGGTGACAAGTGCACGGCAAGGCTTTCGCACAGGAGCCTGCCCACCTCTGGCCCAGAGAGCAGCGCCTTCGTTTGTAGCTTTCTGTATAAGGGGTCAAGTTCAGCCTGAAGCTTTGTTCTGAAGGCGCAGTCTGCTCCTGCGTCGATGAGCGTGTTCAGGCGGGGGTGAGTTACACCTCACCCTGCCTCTTCGGCCCTGTTTGCCACGATGTCGCTAAGTGTCCGGGACGATGCCAAGTGATGCTTCAGGATGTGGAAGGGGATATAAAATACGCAGATGCGCGTGGTGCCGTCTCCGCATGCCGAGGTCCAGCTACACGTTTGGAGGAGGTGTGGAACTGAGTGTCAGTCTGCTCTCTGCAAAAACGGGGCGTTTGCGTGCTTTCTGTAAAAACGGGCTCAGGGAGGTGGCGAATAAAAGATTAGGGCTAGCTTTGAATCCCACCTGTGATTGTTAATTTATTCAGTTATCTATTATCAGTCTCTAGGCAGCTTATTTCTTATGTTAAAAATTAAGTGCTTGATTGATTATTTTCTAGAACAGTGGTGAGAGTTGTTGTATACTTAAGCTGATCCATTAGTGAACTCATTACTAGATTGTGATGGGGGGGAGAGCTGAGTGGCAGAATGAAGGAGAGCGGTGATTTTACTTCCTTTCTTTCCTCTGGTATTTCAGTCAGTAGCTTTGCCATTTTGCATTTGAATGGAGATTTGGCTGAGTAAGCATGGCAGAACTTAAGTGATGTCACATTTATTTGAATCCAAAAGAATCTCTTTAACGTTGTGGAAGCATTGGCTCACTCTCCCTTTAGAAAGTTACAGCAGGGTGAAAAATTGCCAAGCATCAGTTAGTCTGTGGCGATCGCCTACCTGCTGGCTTTTACCTTCTCATTTCCCAAATGCGGTAGTGAAGAGAGAAGCTCCTCCATATTCAGCAGGAGCGATGGTCTCTCCGCTGCTGTCGCGGCAGAGAAGCTGATTTTGACAGCTTCTCGCCCTGTGGTGCATCACCTTGTTGCTGGTTTCTGCTGAGATTTGTGCGGGGGATCGTGACCTCGGGGGGAGGCCGCTCGCCCCTCTGCGGGTGGGCTCCACGCGCCGCGGTGCCCCGCTGGGACCAGCGACAAGGGCGTCCCCGGGGAGTCACTGAGCGAGGGCGATGCCGCAGGCGGAGGCAGCTCGGGCTCGCGGCGGCTGCACGGGGCTGCGCAGCTCTGCACGGGGCTGCGCGGGGCACATATTTTCCCTAAACTAATTCTGGGAAGTTATGGGATTGTCTCGGCAGCAAGGTCACTTTGTATTGGATAGACGGGATTTTAGGTTGCAGGAGGATGAATATTCACATCCTGTTAACAGCAGGTAACTGAACTCCCTGCTACCCTACAGCAACCCCTTGGAAACAAAAACCAGCGTACCCGCTGCAAGTGCATTTTCAGAGTCCAAGGAGCCAGCCCGTGTATTTGCCAGTAACTGCAGAGGTAACGTGTCCACCGGCTCTCCTGCTTTGCTGCTTTCCTTGTCGAGGATGGGCGGACCCTGAAACTGTGGCCGACAACCGGATCCTTGCACCTTTATGCTCAGCATGGGCTGGTTGAAGGCCTAAACGGATCTGTACCTCCTGACTGGGTCACACCACCATCGGGGACATCCGAGCACCTATGGGCTGCGCTGAGGCTTTCATCTTCCCTGAAAAGTACTCATCTTTTAGCGATACCACTCGTGGTGTACTGGGCAAGTGATTTATTTATATTTCATAGCTCTCAAGCCCGCACAGGCTAATTCTGCTCTTGCACATGGAGCACAGGGATTTGTAAATTGGAACCAGGTCTAAAACCTGCCTTTTGTTTTCCTGCTAAATTTGTGCTCATCTCTAAGTGCCAGCAAAAGGTTATTTAATTTGCATCTGTTGGCCTGGCTGAACAGCATCCTTTCCGTGACTGCATGGAGACGGATCATCTGGAGATGGATCGTCTCTGAGATGCACGACCTTTTATCCCCTCGGGCTCAGAGGTTGCGTCGGGAGCGGCTGCCCGCTGACATCTGAACCCCAAAGGCCAAGAGATCACGAGGCCATAACATGGGGAGAAAGCGCTAAAGGTGTCGCTGCCGTTGTCCTCAGAGGAGGAGGCTGTGCCTGTGATTCCACCGCTCACGGGGCAGGGAAAAGGGCCGAATGTCACGGGGATGGGGACGGCGACGCCCCGCTGCATTTTGTAATGCACGGCGGAGCTGATGCCTGGCGGTGACGGGTTGTTTCTCACCGGCCCCAAGGATGGCTGCGAGGGCTCATCCCTCCTAGGACCAGACCCACCGCAAAGGGATGCGGACTTCGAAGTCAAACCTCTGTCTTATTACCTTGATGTCAAAATACATTATCCACAAAGTACTAAAGAGCGACATTACTTCCTGCTGATTTATGGCAAGGTTTCCAGGGTCTCGCAGAAATGCATGTGAAGACACATTTACACTCCCTGGTGGCGAGGAAAACCTGACACAGCGGCGGAGAGCAGAAATACTCCGGCGGAGCTGAAAGCATAACCGCTGCACGTATGCCGCAGCGCCTGGAAAAAGCCATTATAAATAGCAACCTCTCCCCAAACAGTGCTCCCGGGCCGAGATGCTGGGGCACCTAATGCAGTGCCAGAAGGGCGTTGAAAGATCTCGAACCGCAGAGCAGATGGATGCAGCTGAGAGGGAGAGGCGTGGATGAAACATCGTCCTCCGAGCAGCAGAGGCTGGGGCCGGGCTGCTGGGGCTGCTGCAGCCGGCTGAGGACCGCAGGCGTCACTGGACTTGCACCACAAACGTGCAAACACACCTCTGGCGAAGGGGAGCCTGCCCGAGACGGTGTAATGGCAGAGCTTCACGTGAGTGCAGGCTTCTGCTCGAGGTCTTCAGAATTTATGTCCGTGTGTGAGATAACTTGCTGCCGTTAATTTTGGCTGGGGTAAATAATTCGAAGTCAGTATACCTGCTTGAATAATTATGTCAGCATAACTTCAATCAGAAGACAGACTGATACATTAAACTGCAGCACTCTGCTTCCATTAACAGAGCTAGAGATAAACTGAAGATACTAAGTGAGATTTTGGGATTATTAAGCCTATGCATATGGTTTAGACTAATGCTGCCTCACGTTATCCTGCCAAACAACGTACTGTTTGCCAGCAGCGCGGCAGTGCCTCGTTGCGTTGGTCTGAACTGCAGCTCCCACGAAGGGCGTAAAGCACTCAAATGCAGAAAAATATGGCAAAAAACATGTTTCTGTGAAGTCACTGGAAATGCTCTGATGCTATGTAAGGTGGGCTCAGAATATGCAGTGGGGACAGATGGGACTTAAATGTGCAGTAAGGAATGTCCTGATGTCCCTGTGAATGTGTTTGCTGATTGCAGCTACCAGGAATTTAATTAAGGCCTGGGTTGACACCTGCTGAATCAATGTGGTCTTCCTGTGCCAGTGGGCTACGGCCAGACCCTGAGGTGACGATGAGCACGGTTTCAGATGATGGCAAAGGGGTGTTAAGCTCTTTCCTTCCCTTGGCTTTACGGTCAGGGTGGGGATGCTGTGGTAGTAAATAAACCACAAGCTCCGTATTTTCGAGCATTGCAAGAGTCCGTGTATTTGTATGCTCTCCCTCTGACATGGATGCTCATGGAATAAAAATGCTGCTTTCAGAAAAAGGAAAAAAAGGAGGACACTGCTGCCTGACAGCACATCGCCGGGGTTTTGCTGCCTTCTCTGGCTAACTCTGTTGCCTTAATCAGGATCCATGTTATGTCCAGGTCCCTTCAAAAGATGCCTGAGGCAGCTGTGTGCAGGAACACGTTCCCCATAGTCCACATTTCTTCAGGATTATGCCCCACGTTTGGCACGGAAGCAGTGTGTCATGCAAATGCCCTGCTCCAAGCTAGTTCCTTCCCAGTGCTCCCAGCACTGATGCCTCCCTGTCTGGTAACTGGTGGAAGCTGGAAAGGTTGCCTGCGGAACATTGAGGTCTGTCAGTGGATTATTGGAAAATGAGGGGGATCTCGATGTGAGCCTGCTTAGCGGTACGGAGATCTCTGATGGATGAAGTCGGCATTAATCCACTGCGTCTCGCCTGGGAGATGCTTTGCTGACAGCGTGGGGTGAGCGCTGCCTCTGCCCGGAGACCAAGCAGGGACCCAGCAGTGGGAACCAGGAGCAGACAGCGGGAAGGTGATGTGAATTGTAACCCCTGGAAGGATCGTCAATGAGAGCGATGCTGCAGCCAGCTCAGTTCAGCACTAGGATGTACAATATGCTGTGGAGGTGAGAAGACAAAGCAGGTTTGAGGCTGAGGGATAGAGAGAAGACTGCTGTATGCTGCATGAGAATTGTCCCTGGGGAGGCTTTGGGAGCTTATGCAGGAGTGGTGGGCACCAGAATGGTGGTAGCAGCCGTTGCAAACCACCCCAAATCCACCCGAACAGCCGAGTCGGCACTGCAGGTTTTGTGATTCGTAGCTAAGTTGCTACGACTGTCTGCTCTCACGGAGAGGACTGTCGGTCCTTTGGTTGGCAGAACAGAGCCTTGGAATAATTTACTGCTCATCGGGGACCCAGTAGCCCAAAACGGCTTGAAAGGGGGATTGCAGCTTCTCAGCCAAGTAAGTGCAAGAAGGCTGTGCTCCTCCAAAGGGTGCCTGGCAGGGCTGTGGGAGAGCTGCAGCTCGGGCCCAGCGTCCCAGCACAGAGCCCAGATGTCCCAGTGCTACAGAGAGAGAAGCAGTAGGAAGGACCCTGGAGAAAGGAGTTTCCCCTTGAATTTTGCACTGAGAAAACAGCCAGTGACCATGGGATGACTTGGAGGTTTGGACACTGGGTTTGGCGTGAGCTGATGTTTGTGTGTGAGGTGCCAGAGGGTGCAAGAAGTACCTTAAGGGCCGCTGGCACTTTAAATCTTTTTAAAATGTCTGGAGACAAACTTAAGCTTTGCCTGGCTGTGTGTGTGCACGGAGTCAGAGTGTGTGCACACAGTTCGTACTCCTGAAAGTGCCAGGAAGCAAAGCCTTACGGAGCGACCTGTGCTACGTGAACCAGCTCCGCTCCCTTCCGCGTGGCCGCCCGGGAGCCCCGGCCCTTCCCTGCGGCCCAAAACCTGCAGCGCCCCCGGCCCCTTCCCTCGCTGCTGGTGCCAGCAGCCTGGGCCACCCCACGGGGGACAGGGTGTGTGCGCTGCCGGGGGGTTGGTTTTTCTCCCAGGATGATGGGGAGGCAGCTATAATGCAGAGTCCAGAGCCCTCAGTCATTCTTTTCCTGTCAATTTTAAGGATGATCCATAACGTGTGAACATCACCCGCAGCCGAGGCCTAATTACGTTTCTCAAGTGAGCGCGCTGCATTTTCAAGGAAGTCTTAAACGAGCACTTAAGCTGTAATGCTCCTGAGTGCAGCGCTGCGGGTTCCAGGGGTGGCTCCGCATCCTGCGGGCCGCGCTGGGCTCCTCGCAGCCAACTCCCACAAGCGCTTTTATCACAGAGTTATTAGGCCATTATGGTCTACGATTGTCTTTTACTGCCTTTGATTTCTTCTGTTGTCAGGCGTGAGGAAAGTGATGTGTAACATGATCCAAAGTGTTCTTGTTTGTTTTAATCCACTGTTTTAATATATTATGGCTTCCTGCCATTATGCCTTTCTGAGATGGACCCTGGAGTCACTCGCAGAGTTTTTATATGTGCAGAAGCTGAAAGGCATTTTTCCAGTGGGGACATCTTATGGTAGGCAGAGCTAATCTTCTTTTTTTCTCCTCCGTGTATGTGTGTGTGTATGTGTTGACGCTGGTTGTTTCCACCTGAGCATCAACAATCCCGCTGCGGTGTCCCACCACGCTGCCTATCACAAGTGTTTTTTCCTCCTGGTTGTTTTGCTTAAGCACCTCCGTGCCACATGTGCCAAAAACAATATCAGTGGCACTGCACAATCTTCTGCTGTTTTCCCCCAAAAGAAAGCCAGTTGCCTTATAACGACGCTTAGTAATGGGGTGCAGCTTTCTCTGCATGGTGGCTTCCCGGCTTTTCCCCTAGGGTTCCCTACAAGGCTTCAAACCGGGGCTGAGCGTTCGGATCAAAGAAGATGGCAATGCTGTAAGTTCAAACCCCTGTTTCCAGTCCTTCATCTGCAGTCAGGAGGGACCCGTGCCACGATCACCGTGGGGTCCGACACAGCGGATTGTTACTGTCAGATTCAGCCTGACGGATGCGCTGCCATCCCCGGCACTGCTGCGTGCCAGCCTGCCTGAGGAGGAGGAGGAGAGCGTGGTGCCTACTCCTTCGGGCCCGGCTGCGCTGCTGGGGGCAGCTGGGGGTGAAAGTTCCGGGGAGCACCCTGGGCTCCCCACCACGCGCCGGGGAGCCCAGCCGGGGAGCAGGGACACCAGCTGGCCTGGCCTCCCCGGGGTGCCCCTGCATCCCTGTGATGTAAGTGCAGTGTTTTGGTGTTTGTTTTTTTTTTCTTTTTTTTTTTTTTTTATAACATTGGTGGTAAAAGTGAGGGGTTTTTTAAGGCTTTTTAACCTGGAATGATTGTGTCAGCTGCGGCGGGGTTGAGGAGCAGCAAGTCGAGGTGAATTCACTGGAATGAGCTGCTCCAAAAGGGACAGGGAAGTTGATCCCCTCGCCATGGGATGCGAAGTCTGGCGTGGACCTGAGTGCAGATGTCATGACCCAGCACTGGGAAAAGCCACAAAAGGAGAGAGCAGCAATTCTTGTCTCAGGAGGCTTCCAGCTGCAGCCAGCCGGCGGAGGGGAATGGGAGAGGTGCAGTCGGGAGATGGAAGCAGCTCTGCTCCGGGGTCGCCGCTCCAACTGCCCCAGCTCCTGCACTCCCTGCCCTCAGGTTGTCAGGAAGAGTCGGAGGGGGACGTGCAAAGAAACACACAGCAGCTGTTTAACGCCCTTTTGGGTTCATACTGGTGTGTTTTGCAGGCCCAAATGTGACTCGAACATCAGCCGATAAACTGAGGTGGGTGAAGAAGACTCTCACGTAGGTGGTGTGGGTCCCTGGGTGCCACGCGCGGTGCCATGGGTACCCCGCCGCAGCTGCCACGTGTGGGCAGGAGCTTCTGCTGGGACAATGGGAGGATCCAGAGCATCAAATCCTCCTCGGGTTCCTCAGCTGAGTGCGATTGCTTCTCCGTCCCATGGAAGTGCACGTTGCTGTGTGCACAGAGGGCCTGGCCACGGCTGCTCATGGGCTGTGCTGAGGATGCCCCAGCAAGTCTGCCAGGTGCTGGGTTGGATCGCCCGCCCCCGATTGACGGGTTGGTGGGTAAAGCCCAGCGTTCGCAGCGCCGCTCACAGCTGCGGCACAGCCTGGCACCTGCCAAGGCCAGTGGCTTCAGTGTCAGCACAGGTGGGCACTGCCAGAGCTGAAGGCATCCCTTCGCCCGGGGGATTTTCTGCAGTTAAAGCGTTTGCAGGAGAAGCCGAATGGCATTCTGTACTGATACAGGACTGCAGCCTGGCTGAAATCCTGCCACGCACTCAGGTCATCCTTCAGCTTTTTGTCAGCTTAATGAAATGATCCCGTTTCCTTCTTCCAGATGTGCCCACTGCTAAGTGCCTGGAAAATGCATTCCCGGGGGAATGATCCCGCAAGTGAAATGGAAATGACCTACCGTGGGCTGCATTAGTCTCAGTGTCATCTCTTTAATGTTTTTGCTGTTAAAGTGTTTTTACCCTTCCAGTGGTCAGCTACCCTCCTGGCCCTTCCCCGGGACCGGCAGCCATCCCGGTGGCACTCGGTCCCGTGGTCCTCACCGTCGCTTTCTCCCGGAGGAGACCCCTCTTCCGGGGAGGTTTGCTACCCACGGCAGGAGCCCAGAGCTCTGCATGGCGAGGGGGCTCAGGAAAACACACCTAAACCCAGCTTGTTCCTTCTTGCTCTCACGGCAGAGCCCGAGCACCAGGATCTGGTTTGGGTCAAAGCCAAATCTGAGTGGGTGGGCTCCTTTCGCCGGGTGCGTGGGGACAGCGGGTTTAGGGTGAGGCTCCGCTGTCACTGCCATCGCTGCTGTACGTGGACGGGCCGGTCGTAGCTGCGTGAGGGGAGCGCGGGGCAGGGCCAGGGCGCTCGGAGAGATGCTCAGGCCCGTGCCCGGTGGGTGCGCGAGCTGCCGGGAGCGCGGGGCTCGGCGGGGCTCGGTTCCCTCCCTTTCGTCAGGAGCCCCCATCGCACCCTGCGCCGGAGGGTGAAGGTGGAAAGGAGACTCGAACGGCAGCGTTCCGGGCTCTTTGACACAAAATGCTGAAGAGGCAGGTCTGCTTTTATTTGCGCTGGTAGCCACTCAGCAAAGTTAAATGAAGCAGCGTAAATGTAATTAATGGCAGAATCTGCCTCGGTGTCGAGAGAGGGATATGAAGAGAATGAGCATGAAAACAAATTCTTCTGTGATTTCATTAACCCCAAGGTTAAAAATCAGTGCTAAGGTTAGATTCAAGATAATAAAACCCACAGTGCCTTTTTACTAGCGATGGTGACAAAGGGCAGTGCAGGGTGCTTGCCCGGGGACGGGACACAGCGGTTCGCAGGGGAGCTGCAGAGTCCCTCCCGCAGCCCTCCTGCCCGCCCGTGCCCTCCCCAGGGCTACGCCTGGGTGCCCCGCGGCGGCCGACCGACAGCCCCTGCCAGCGGCCTCGCGGTGGGCAAAGAGCGGAATGGCATCTGGAGTGACTCTTCCAACACTGCCAAAAGGTTGAGGAAGGAAAGGGCCATTTTTATGGATTTTTTTTTTTTTTTTAAGAGATAAGCATAGGAAAATGGTTTTCCTTGTTCATTTAGTTTTGCATTTCATCTACTTACGATGAGATTACTCAAGGAGAAAAAACAAAAAAGACTTGCCCGTAGCTGGAGTAAAATGAATGAATTAATGCAAACCTGCTACATTCTCCTTGCCCTGAAATTTCAGCTTGAGGAACCTCCTGCCTCCTCCAGTAGTGCTGCCTCAGGGGCTGGAAGTGTGATAATTTGCTGAATTTGATGGTAAATTAAGATGCAATGCATCATGTAATTCCATGATTTACATAAATGTAAGGTGATTTCTTCTTTAACAAACATCTTCACTGCTGCAATGTAGACAACGAGTTACCGCCGACTGAACCAATTTTTGGAATTTTCTTGGGAAAACCAGAGGCCATTGGAAAAGGAAAAGGATAAAGAAGCTGAGGTTGATGACCTCTGTCTTTGCTGGTCCCTCCCTGAGCTGGTTTGCCCTGGGTAGCGGTGCAGGCCCCTCTGGGAGCGATGTCAGTGACTATCGCTGAAGGATGGGTGGTTTCTCAGATGAGTTACCCTCTCCGAATAGGACCTGATGCATCCTGGCCAGGCTGATTTTGCACACAAATAATTAAGCTCTGCTTACAAATGCAGTTGCTCCTGCCTGTCCCGCCTGTGAGTCCCAAACCCAACACCCTCCCCCAAACCAGTGCTGAGATTAAAACACCTGGGGAGAATGGTGGGAGCGTGTGGGTCCTGCACCCAGGTAGCAGCACAGCAGAGGAAAGGCCATGTTCCCGTCGCTTCCCCTCCGAAATGCTGCCAGTGCTGTCACCCCCTGCCCCGGGGGCCCAAGACCCTTCTGGTGGGAAGAAGGATGCTCAGCAGGCAGCAGCGCTCATCCCATTTTCTTCTCTTGCTCTCAGCCTCTAGAGCAAAGCTGTATCATCACCCTCTGCTCAGGAGCAATGGTGTTACCAGATGCGAATGCAGTGCTGTGCTTCATTTCCAGTCAGCCTGCATAATTATAGGATTTTTCTTTACAAAAGACCTTGAATTCTCCCATGCTAAAACCCCAAGTCCCTGTTGTGCAAAGACCCCTGAGCAGTCAAAGCATATGCATCGTACCGCGCATGATAAGCAGGAGAAATAAAGGTTGTGAGAGGAGACCTGGGAGAGGCTTGCAAAATGCTCCACTCAAGAAATCATCTGCGGGATAATGAAGTTGCTTCTCTCTATGCTCTGGTTTGTCCCTATTCCATTGGAAGGGACCTTAAAGATTGTGTAGTTCCAATCCCCTGCACGGGCAGGGACACCTTCCACTGACCAGGTTGATCAAAGCTCTGTCCAACCTGGCCTTGAGCACTTCCAGGGATGGGGCATCCACAACTTCCCTGGGCAACCTGTTCCAGAGCCTCACTACCCTCCCAGTGAAGAATTTCTTCCTTATGTCTAATCTAAATCTACCCTCTTTCAGTTTAAAGCCATCACCCCTTGTCCTATCACTACATGCCCTTGTACAAGTCCCTCTCCAGCTTTCCTGTAGGCCCCTTCAGGTACTGGAAGGCTGCTGGACGGTCTCTGGCACTAGCTGCATGAACTGTGTTCAGAAGAATGCGTCAGATCTTTTTTTTCAAGTACATTTTGCTCATACTTGGCCAGATCCTACATGCAATGTAGTGTTTTTGGGACGTGGTCCTACATTAGTCCGACTGTGCTCGGCTCTGCTTTACCCTGCCAGTGGTAACAGCCCGCGCCCGCGCTGGGGGCCTGAGCAGCAAAGCTCCGCTCTGCCCCGTGGTGCAGGATCAGGCTGCGGTGAGCAGCTAGACACTAGGGAAGCACCTGGAAAAAAAACAGGAACTTGTCATCGCACAAGGAAGCAAAAGCATTGTTTTCCTCCTTTATTGAACTTTGGCAAATAATATGGGGGGGGGGGGTTTACATCAATAGCTATAAATAAAAATTTGAAAGCAATGTAATACTTGTCATTAGATAAAGGACATCTATTGGCACAAATCATTGAGTAAAAACCCTTTAATGATAAAATAACATTCACTCTTTAGCTACTTTATTTGTCTGAAAAACTCAGCTTACACTCAGTTCAACATATCACCTTCCACAAAGTTAAAAAATGACATAAAATGACATAATAAAATATACCTTAAATTTCATAATACAAGTACCTTGGCAAATTTTAGCAAGCTGGACCATCTACTGTTGGCCACAGTAGTGAACATTGTCATCGTCTCACATACCCCTTGTTGCCTTTGGACTGACAAATGCAGGTGAATTCAGCGTGTAGGTATTACAACAACTGCGTATCGTCTGAGTAGTGTCTGGGATCTGCTAGCATGAGTTGAGTCTGCCGAAACAAATATTGAGTCTGCTTATTGCGGAAGAACATATAAAGCTTTCTGGAAGATTAAACACTATTACAATCATTAACTGTCTTACAAAAAAACCTATTTAAAATTCTTGTATCCATTACTGTCTTTGGCAGATAAATAAGAAAAAAAATAAACAGACTATATTACAAAGCTTTCATTATCACAATCTACTGTATAAGGCCAAATAAAAATATGTTTCTTTGCACTAATGAAAGCACATCTCTAATATATCCTTAATGACAGACAATATAAACACTCTACCGACGTTACTTGAGATGCCTCGTTAGAAGACTGCGACTTTCGTACTCCTATTCCCCAAGTGGCACTCTTCTACGCAGAGTAAAGTGTATTTAGTAGTTGATTTGGCTTTATGTCCAGTATGATCAGTGAGTCAGGGTTGCGTTAAGAGTCTGAAGCTGGATCCGCGTATAAAAGACAAGCAATGCGCCAGTCCGCTAGCGGTACTGTAAAACTGGGGGTCTTGAGCATGGAACCGGTTCAGGACACGAGGGGTAAATCAAAGGGGGTATAAAACATTTTAAGACCTCTGAACCCCGAGCGGAGGGTGGCGAGTGACGGGGCTGCCCGAGCCGGTGCTTGTGCTCCCTCCCGGTAGGCGTGCGGCAGCGGGGGGACCGGCTGGGCCGCACAGGCAGGAGCGATGCACGGGGTCTGCCTGCGCCGCCCGGACTGACGCCCGCGACACGCTTGTCCGTCGCGACAGGCGACACGGCCGGGAGAGCGCCGCTGACCCCGACCTCGCCTGTGTCCTGCCAAGCGCCCGCCCCGTCGCAACACACGGGGTGATCGGCCCGGGCAGGAGCCACAGACGGGGAACGGCGTGCGGCCGAGGCTCCCCAGCACGCCCACCGTGAGCGGTCCCCCGTGCCACGCCGCGGGTCTGCCATAAAGCCAAAGTAACTCCTGTTCCTGGGAAAAAACGCACAGTTGGCTCCGTTTTGAGCAAGACCTGTATTTTCAAGTGACTGACCTATGAGTCAAATTGGCTGGGAAAAAGCTGCTAGTTGGCCAAACCTTTCCTCTAATAAAAATCTAATTTACCTGGAATTCAATTTGAGTCTGTGTTTAAAACACGGATAGATGAGAACCGATCTAAATATCGGTTCTTATCAGTACTTAATCGTATGAGGCAAAACTGTGCATGTTTTCACAGCTTAAATGTATACACAACTGCGCCACAACTGCTAACAGGTAACAGGCTCCATGCATAAATAAATACCATCAAACCAAAAGACCTATTTTCAAATTCAAAAGAAGAAGTTGCCATTAAGAACCACGATGCATCACACTGCTAAGGTTTTGCCTCATGCATAAAAATGGTACCGCTGATTGGCAGTTGCCAATTATAATACTACACCGTCACACAGAACAATTAGCTGTTCAGACCAAGTAGCACAAATGTAGAAAATAATCTTTTTTTTCTTTTTTTTTTTCAACAGAGCAAATTAACACAGATTGTTTCTTCAGCAAAATATGAAACTGTAAACTTTGGGCTCATTCTGCAACTTTTCCCCAATCCATAATAAACAGAAAAACCCAATGGGAAGAAAGACTGACGTACATTTTTAAGCGCACCTTTTCCGTCTATTACAAAAGCACAACCTAAAACGTATAAAGCTTTTTCTTTTTTTAAATCACAGTTACCAAAAAGAAACAGTGAATAATTTATTACATACGCTATAATAACATTACTCTAAACAACTATTCTCTATGAGGTATATCTGAGAAAATTCGGTAAGGGATTGCACGGTCTGCGTTGCCAACATGCCCAGTTTTATATTAAAGCTTTGGAACCATGAAGAAATAGAGAAGGAGAAGGAGAAGGAGAAGGAGAAGGAGAAGGAGAAGGAGAAGGAGAAGGAGAAGGAGGAGGAGGAGGAGGAGGAGGAGGAGGAGAAGGAGAGGGAGAAGGAGAAGGAGAAGGAGAAGGAGAGGGAGAAGAGGTAGGAGAGGAGCCTTTGGTATTATTAGGAGGTTTGTTCTTTGCAGGGCTGCATTGCAAAGCACCACAGTACAAAAAGCCCACCAGGTACGATTCGGCGGCCCAGTTGAAGCTGAGGTATTCACAGGAAGAATAAAAAAAAGCACAGAGAGGTCTAGACTGGCAAAATCGTTGCTTTGGTTCAAGCAAGGCACTCGTCCCGTGGTAATGTCACACTTTGCAAGTGAAGCATGAGTCTGATAAGAAATGCGATTGCTGCAGAGGACCCTGCCAGCTCTGGGGATTTTCTGTGTCCAGCCTGCCACCCGTCCGTGCTGTGCAGGGGGCGGCGAGGGGCACGGCGGGAAGGTTTCACCTACCACAAGGACAGATCGTTTCCTCCACGCCCAGAAGGCATCCTGAGAATTATTATAGCTTTTTACTGAAGGAACATATATAGAGAGATACAAAAAGCACACTTGTCAAGTCCCTATCTTTTCCAATGCAGGCTTAAAACCAAAAAGAAATACAAAATAAAAGGCAACATTTAATTAAAGTGGAGCGTTCGTGTTGAGCTGTTGGTAATCTGTGTGAATCCAAAGGCATTGCTCAGGCAGATTTCTTAGGGAAAGGCCCAAGCCCGCAGCAGACGGTGGCGCCGGCTTACGGCCCCCGTCCCACCCTGGGATGCGGTTCACCCGGGCTCTGCACTGCCGCGGGGTCTCACCAACGCAGGAGATGCTGTGCTGGGGTGAGTGTCCCCTGCCTTAACGCTCATTAAATCAAGGCATTTGCACCCATGTGGGGAAGGTCCAGAGACTTACAAACCAGCTTTTAAGCTCAGCCAAAAGTGCTTACCTGCAATGTGAATGAATTGTTTTTTCCTCTTTCAAATTTACCTACCAGCCAGTGCTCACCTTCTTGTTTTTTTACTGTGGAACAGACTCTGCTAATGGCAGCGTTAGGGGGGCTCCTAAAGAAAAGCCGAACTTGTGTCTGAACGGGCCCATGGGAAGCTGCGGAGGTACAGAGTGGTGGGAAGAGCGAGCAGCGCCCAGGAGCAGATTCAGCTTATCAGAGCATTTGGTTCAGTCATCTAAACAGGAAAAAACAGGCTAAAAGAAACAAATGCTAAAGGGCACCACTCGTTCCCCAAAGACAAACAGCCAACTTTTAAGTAATCGCTTAGGAACATGATACTAATGGAGCTTAATGTAGCTTTGTTTCATTGCTAACTTGAGAAAAATAATTAATTGATTTTCATATGAAAACGGTAATTGCAAGCAACAACAACAAAATGTAATCAGGAGAGAGCAGCCTCTGTATCTGCGGTGCCCACCGGGTCCGTTAGAGACGCAGCGTGGGCCAGGCAGAACTGGGCTTCGTCCGAGCAAAGGGCTTGGTGTCTCGATGGCCACAGTCAAGAGGAATCGCCCCCAGACTAGCCGTCAGCAGTGGGCTCTGCTAGTGTGGGGGCCCACAGACCAGCCTGTGAGATTACGTGCAAGCACGGCATTGCTTGGAAATAATAATCGCTAATGCTAATTTCTGCTGCTGATGCAAATGCACACCCATGAATACTGAAGCAGGCCTTCTGCAGGTGGCAGCGTGTAGATCCCTTTCCCCAAGGAACTGGCTGACGGACAAAGCCTGGATTCATCCCCAGGTCAACACAACCGCTCCATCCACCGGAACCTGGCGTGGGGAAGGACGTGAAATGGTTTCACGTCTCCAAACGTTTTTGGCTGGCAGGAAGGCATAAGGGAAACACAGAAAATGTCGTCACCAGAATTGGCAGCTTCCACAAGAAGTATTTCTTTGGGTATCTGGGTTGCAGCTGTACGTTGCTGTATGTAGGAGAGAACAGCTGAAACTATAAAAGAGCACAAGCAAAATGCAGACCGCACAGAGAAAGAAATCTTTGGTATCTTTGGTATCATCAACACGATTAAAATTACAAATGGAAAAAGTCAGTGAGGTAGCCTCTTTGGTTCTCACTAGAAATAGAAAGGTTTTTTCTTTTTTTCTTTTTTCCTTTTTTTTTCTTTTTTTCTTTTCTTTTTTTTTTTTTTACACACACAGAAGTTCATTCTTGGAAGCAGCTAGTTTAAGGGTTTCTCTCTTTTTGCTTGGCATGTATATTATTTTTTCCCCCAGCTTAAGTTTTAAGAAGCCACAAAGTTCAGGCAAAGTATCCCAGTGTCTTTTTTTCCCTATTGTTTCTGAATGCACAGTTTTAGGTTGAATATTCATTGCTTGTCCTCAAAATTCGCTCTGTTGTTCTTACAGAAAATCAACTGTAGTGCTTTAAAGGTAATTCTAAATAAAAAATAAAAACTATACAAGGGCATCCTCAGATGATGATGAATAAGTTAAATAAATAAGTTATATTATGAAGGCTTTATGTGCCATAATAAAGGTACGTCGCACTTTCTAATCAAATGGGAAGAGATGAACTTAAATAATTTAAACTTTGATATTTAAACAATTGAAATCAATTAAAAGAAGAAATTAAAACTAGACTCCTGTTTCATGTAACTTGTTATTTTTCTCCTGTCTGTAACAGAACCTGGCTGCTCTATGAAGCAATACTAACTTTTAAGCGTATTTACTAACATAGGCTTCACATCTCTGATGCGCTACAATAGTAAAATGGATAAATAAGCAAAATTAATCCCAAATTAATTCATAAATCATTGAATTAAATAGTTACAAATAACTAACATTGGAGCCTGATCCCGCAGTCTGCATCCAGGCAAAACTCCCATTGAATTTTAAAGCTAAAATGAAACTCAATGTGATTTAGACTGAACAGAGATTTCGGGACCTACTCTTAAGACTAAATTAAATAAATTACAGTATTGATAGATAATATATTGGGTTAAAACCCACAAGTGTCTGGAAAAAAATAAAACCATTTTAAGCTTTGCCTTTTTAAAAAATTTAAACAATAAAAATTCCCCTTAATAAATATAAAGGAGGCCAAGTATAAAGTTTCCCCATGTCTTAAAAATACTTAGGTATTGTGACAAGCAAGAAAAACATTGGGTTTTGTCCGAAGCTAGCACACCCTTTGCAATACCATGTCGTTACCGCGTCTTGCTTTGGAAGAGGAAATCCCTAGTCCCTTATGCAGGTTTGAGAGTAGTTTGCTGGTTTAGTCCTTCTCAGGTCTTTGGATTCAGCTTTAGGTAAGAGAGATCCAGAATAAAGCTATTCAACCGAAGTCATCAAGCACATTCTTTGTTCCTTCACGGATCATTAAACAATATCCAAGGTTTCTTGAAAGTTGAATTCATCTTGGATGTGCCCATGGTAGTAACTCCAAGCACACGGTACGGAAGATGCTGGGATACTATCTGTACATACTAGTCTTTCGTATCAGGATAAATAAAAGGAACAAGTTACATTACACGGCTCTATAGATTCATAATTATATGGTATATAAACATATCTATTTGAGTTTTTTAAATTATGGGCAAAATATAGCACATATTCTGCTCATACATGTACTTACAAATATATCTACCCACAGTATATGCTATCAACACTCCTCTTCTGAGATAGCTGCTACATAAAAGCCTACAAGAATTGACAGTGAAGTGGAAGATGTAACACAAGGCCATGAGAGATGCAGGGATAAAACATGCAGCTGTATTTTCAGATGTTCAGATGAAAATGATTTTTGTCAAATATGGAGGAAACATGGGTGTTGATATATTTGCAATCCCCAGCACAGAGAAGCCTCACGCATTTTGCTAACCAAACGACGCAGTGCGGGCAGTAACATCAGGCTCGGTACTACTCAGTCCATGTAATTATATTGTTCCCAGTGTGAGATTGCAGATCAACATTTGAAAGATCGAGGCAAGAACTTAAGCCATAATATTGCATAACAAGAACGTCCACAATTTGGAGAAAACTGGACTTACTTCGCTACAGCTATTGGGATGAACTCTGAACAGAAATAAAGAGCCCAGGTCTTTGCTCACAGACTTCATGAGGAGCCCAGGGCAGGCTCCTCGCTGCCTCTAAGGACGGCGCTAGGCGGGAGGCAAAACGGCCAGTCTGTGGATGTCCCTAACGTGAAGTGTCCCACGTGCCCAGCTCTGTGGTGGGACACGGACTGCCAGGCGCACGCCTTAGAGGACGCCTGGGACGCTCCTCGCCCGAGATGCACTTCTCTGCCTTGCGGCTGCAGTAAGGGAAGGGGAGGTAAGGGGTGGCAGACTGGGTTTCACTGGTGGTGCGTCATCTCCTGCAGTGGCTGCAAGGGCACTGTGGAATGGAGCATGAGAAAAGTGACCGAAAACCAGCATCGCCTGCCACTGCCGCAGATTGCGGGAAGACACTTTCAGAATGAGACATTTCCCATGAGGCCAATGCCTCGTTCAAAATGCACATGGAGAGGCTGGTTGGAGTGGATGGACCCTCTTGGATGGGAATGAAGGTGAAACTTCAGCATGACCAAACCACCTCAGCTGGGCCCTGCTCTACAGCGTGCTGACTCATACCCTCCCACTCAAATACCCGGAGGCATCGGTACGCATCAGCCCAGATCTGAACCATTTTTAAGCAGCTTTATTCCATGTCTGACTACAAGGCTTCTTTGGATCATTTTTGAATCATGCACGATCTGTCTGGAAATCTATGTTGAAGTATGTTTTGATTCCCAGAGCTGGTATGTGCTGTCAGTTTAGCTGTGAGGATCCTGAATTTACTTTTCAGAAACATTTCCTGTCCTGAGCAGACAAGGCTTTTTGACTTTCTTTCTTTCTTTAAGTGTAAGCATTGGAAAATGACTGCAGCAGTTTTGCAAAGTAGTTAAGAAGCCCTCATTTAAAGGTAGAGGTGGAGCAAAAGTTGGAGCTGCGCTCCAGCTCTGAAGATAAATTTGGACCTTGGTCTGCGTGCCATGATTTGGATCATCATGACTTTGATCAACCAACATAACATATCTAATATGTCAAAATGAACTGAACTGCCACAGGCACTGCTGAAACCTCCATTTCGGTTCAGATCGGGATCTGATCTCAGTGAGTCAGGCTGTGGCAGTGCTCAGCACTTACAATGACATAAATTGGTACATATATATTGCAAGTTTTATCCCTGGGGAAGAGAAAGAAGGGTGTAGGTTACTCGACCGATTTCACATACAGAAGGATGGCTGTTCAAAGCTCTAGACATACAGGAGACCAACTCTACCTGACAAAACAAGTCATACCCAGCTGACACGTTTTTCCTACGAGGCTCTGGAGAGAGGAGACGTACCAGCGTAGTATCCCAACATCTTGCACTTGGAGTCCATGCAGCTCTTGGAGAGATCCCGTGTGAGGCAGAAACAGGAAAAACATAAAAAAACCCACCCTTTTGGTTGCTCAAAGAAACAGAAGTGATTACCTGTACAAAGATCAATGGTGCTATATGCATTTAGTCGTGCAAGAGGAGACAATGAACTGAAACAAAAGTAGTGAGAATCCTCATCTTTGGTATTGTAGCTGTTGAGGTTTTGGTTGCTCTGTTCCTTGTTCTTTTGAAAAAACTGCATAGGCACAAATTAAAGACAATCTTCAACTTTAAGATGACTGAGTTGTCAAATGAAGCAGCAATCGTACTGGCTTTGCTTTGTTCTCGTCCTTGTCAACCCTTTCTTTGAGATCTGCTTCCTAAAATGTCCAAGATGTCTGTCAAAACACAGTGTGTTACTCGTTTGCTTCCTGACGTGCTTCCTTGTTTTTTTTATTTTTATTTTATTTTTAAATGGAACAGTTTGTTGCAGAAGAAGTAGGTGCAGAAAACGTTTCTTTGGTTTCGATTAAGTAGTACATAAAAAAAGTCTCAAGTGTCTCTAAAGAACCACGACCGCGCTTGGCTTGCTGCCGGGGACTCGGCCGGTGCTCCAGGAGGGGCCGTTCACTGGTAAATGCGCACATCGAGCGGCCGCGGCCGTTTCAGCGGCGCGGGTCGGGGCTGCGAGGCGCAGGCAGGGCCGCGGTGTCGGTGTGGCTGCGAGCGTGGTGGCTGCGGCCGGGGCTCTGCTGACATCGGCTGCCAGCGCTGCCTGCCCGCTCCGCTGCACGGCAGCCGCCGGAGGTGGGGAGAGGGCTTGGAGTTTGTGAGGCTTCCCCATCGCCAAACAACCACCCGCACCAGCGATGACGGAAAGGAAATGGCAAGTTATAAACATCTTTGGCTTGCAGTAATCCTGTCTCTTTGGTGTGCTGTGTTCCCGCCAGCTTGGGTAACTGGTGGATAAAAGGAACTTAGGGATGCAATAGATTTAGTTGGCATATTGAAGCCATATGCGGCACATCTAAAACGGTCAGTGGCATCTGAAGGGCTTGTTTCTGTTTTTTTCCTGCTTGAAAGTACCATAAAATCATGAAAAAAATGAACAAAAAATACATTGAACGCTAAATACGTAAGGACATTGCTGAGGAGAAACTAGATTCCTGGTAACCAAAAAGGACATATTAATGACCTAAAAAAATCTAGATCTTTCAAAACGTTGTGTTTGCTCCATGTACTGTAGCAGTTAAATTGACCTCCTGAGTGTGCATCTGCATTAGGTACAAACACAGAACTTGTGACAAACTGCAAACTGTGCTTGAGGCTTGTGTGGTCACAGAGGTGTTCCCTACCGACTTTGGAAGTTAGACTGCATCTCGAAACAATCGCTGCAGTGAGTCCAGGATCGTCCCTATTTCTATAGCTACTGGCTTTGTGCTTGATACTTTGAGCTCCAGTGAACTGAATTTTTCTGATCCAAGATCAAGCAATACTCGCTGATTAAATTAAACAAACGAAAAAAAAAAAAGCAAACAAAAACTTAAATTTGATCTTTTTTTTTCCCTAAAACACTTAACAAAACCATGCCTGAGTTTTAAAAACAGGTTCTCGGATTCTTTAGCGTCTACGTGTCAGACTTTGTGCTCCGTTCTCGCGTGGCTGCGCCACGGCGGCGAGCTTTGGTGCAGGGCGGTGTGGCCAGCACCAGCACCCTGCCGGCAAACGCCGGGCACGGGCAGGCTGCCCAGGCTCGCAGCGGCACCCCCGCCGGCCGGGGCTCTTTGGGGCTCAGGAGAAACTTGCCTCACAAACGACTCCCCTACATTTCAGACCTGCTTCACCTGTCCTGAGCATAGTATTGTATAGAAAGAGGTTAATTTTTAACTTGCGCCTGCTAAGACTGACTAAAAGCCGTAAGAAGTGTCCTCTGTTACAGCTGGGCTGGGGTTCGTTTCCAGGAGGATTGTGCTTTAAGTCACCAGTGAAGGGCCCCGCTGCGAAGCCGCTCTCTCTGCCGTGCCATGCCGTGCCACGCCGCGCCGCGCCGGCCGCTCCCCATCACGCTTTGGTACAGGTGCTGGGGGCCGAGGAGGAGCCCCCGGAGCTCAGGTCGTCCTGCCACTTCTCCAGGCTGCGCCGCCGGGCGTTCATGAAGAAGTTGCTGACGGTGGTGAGCTCCAGGCCCAGCTGCTGGGAGATGGTGATCTGCATTTCTTTGGAGGGGCGCTTGTTCTCCTTGAAGATGGCGAAAAGCGTTCTGCGCTGGAGGTCCGTGAAAACCAGGCGAGATTTCTTCTGGGAGTTGTTCCGCTCTTTGTTCGGCTCTTGCTCTTTGCGTTTGCAGGCTGGGGAAGGGGTGGGCAGGGAGAGAGAGACAGAAAACGAGTGTCAGGACACGCGTGGCTGCCCGCAGACCCCGCCGGCCGCTCCGGGCACGGAGACCGCGGCGGGCACGGGCTGTCACCCTCCTGCAGGGCCCGCAGAGCCAGCGGAGCACAGCTGCCGGCTGAGACAGCACTGCGCCGGCACGCGGGATCCGAGGGCTCGCGCAAGAGCCCCGGGGGCCTATGCTGGTGTTTGCGCTCGCATCCCAAAGACCTGCATTATCAGAAATTATTTTGGGTGGGCACCTGATTGTTAGGCATTCGGGCATGGAATTCCTAGGCAATCGGAACGCTCCCCCCGGCCATCCCCAGACAGAGCCCTCAAATTCACTTGCCATTTCTGGACTTTGAGATTTTTCACATTTTTTTATAAAGTCACCATCTGAGAAATGTGTTGCTCTTCTGTTACAGCAGAATTAGAGTTAACAATTTAGCTTATCTGATGTCAGTCTAGGAAAGAAAATGCAAAGCTCATCCTTTTTTTCCCCTCAATAGCTAAGACAAAGATTAATTCTTTGCAGAAACTTCTCATGTGCCATAGCATGTAACAACTACAGATTACTATTTCTTTAACAAAACAGTGCAGGTCACTATTCCATAATGGCAACTCCACCCCCTGGGTAACGTACAGGACAGAGGAAATACAACTGGAAATTGCTGTTCACGCATTTAGAATAAATCTATCCATATTTGGGGACGGATAGCCTTTCCTTTGATCCGCCATTCCAAACATACTTAAAACAATTACCGTGGGTACAATGGTGAAGGCAGGAACCCCCCCCAACCCGCTTTGTTAGTACAGGGGAAAGAACAGCTGAGCAAGCAGAAACTGCCCCCTCGCCCCCTCCTCGTGCTCCCTACGTGATCTGTAATACAAAAAGACCCTCCATCTGGGGCTGTGGTGTGTTTTCTGGGCACCAGTTGAAATCCGCAGCACACTGGGCTGCCTTCCTGTCTGCTAGCGAATGCACGTAACTCCTGCCAGGCATTCCCGGGGGAACTGGTGCCAACGCATCCTTCTGCACCCACTTCCCCCACTCACTCCCACCCAGCAGCGGGGCGGGCTGGCGAGCGGCCCTGGCCAGCTGGAGGGGTGCTCGCAGCACCTACGCCAGCGGATCGTCTCCCAGAAGATGTCCGCAGGACGGAGAGGTGCTGGCCGTACCCCCGCGGACACCGCGGGGTGGGTAAAACCCCACGGCAGGGGAGGACGCACGGTCGAACTCCGCTCCCAGCTTTGCTCTGTCTGACCCAGGACAGGCTGCTCTGCTCCCCACATTCATCTTCTCCACCCCCAAAAGGAGGCCTGGCTCTACCTCCCCAACAGCCAGGTCTAACATTTGTACAGGAGTTTTATTACTTTAAACACCCCAAAGCAAGCCCTGGTCAAAGCTGCTCCGGCAGCAACTTCGTGTGACCACCACTGGGGAAAAATCGTGTTCGATAGCGCAAACTGCCACTGTCAGCTGAACCTCCTGTTTGCGTGTTTTCTCCTGAAGGAGACCTCTGTGGCCACTTTCTAACCATTTACCAATTATTTGTGGTTTCTATCCACTGCTGCAACAGCTGCTGTCTGAAAAAGCTGCCAAAACTTCAGACATCTGTTGTGAGAAAAACTCTTAACTTCTGCCGTGAGACCTTTTGCTTATGGCCTCGCGTGGAAATAACCAGACCACCTAGCGTGTCGCAAATTACACACCTCTCTGTAGGTTTGCACTTTCATGTGGTCTCTCACAGACTACAATGTTGAAAAGCTATCAAAAAATGAAAAGAAGTAAAATCACGTCTTTCTGAGATGCCACAGCAGCAGTACCTGCTGTTTAGGCAATGTCCCTCATCAGCAAATAGCTCTCCACGCACCCTGAGACCACGTGGACATCGGGGCAGTCCCATGCAGCCTTTGCTCCAAAGTCACCTGGCAGCTGCCACCTGATGCACACGGTTTAAGGCCAACCAAAGCTTCTTCCCCCTGCCTGCAGGCTTCCCTGGGCACCTCACACCCCCTGCACAGCCGCTGGCTTGCCAGCGCCTCCATCCTCTTCATCACTGCTTCACAGTGGGTTCTTAAACTGCAATGACTGCATTTTCCATAAACAAACTCGGAAGCATTGCTAAAACTAGGCATGGCATTACATACGCTCACCCTGCATGATGCTTATCACAAGCTGGTCCAGAAATGAGGTAATGCTTCCCGATGGAAATCCTCTGTGAACGTGCAGCTTTGCTGAAACACACTGATTTATTTCCCAACGTCTGCTGGCAGCGGTTACCAGAGCCTGTCTCTGTGGAGGTGACAACACTCAGGCTTCCACGGCAGCGGGTCAGGCGCGGGCTCGCCTGGGTCCTTCTCCCCCTCCCGCCCTGGGGTTTTTGCCCCAGCGTGACTCCCGGCAGCGTCACCGCCCCAGGGCTCCGTGCCTCTGCTCCCCCCGCCCCACGCAGGGACCCCCGGGGCGCAGCCGCGGCAGCAGCCCAGCACACACCGGCGGGTGCCTCTCCAGCCACGGCACAGCAAGGCTGTGCGAGGGGAGGTCTCCAGGCATAAAGCCAACTGAGCTGCCTAGAAACCCGGGCCCTATATATTTGAGTTTATCTGCATTTGGGTTTACAGCATGCATTTTGAAGCTCCTTCCAGGAGGACAAAATAGTCTAAAATACCCTGGACTGCAAATCTCTTTTAAAACAGGCAAATATCTTTCATCTGAGAAGAACTCTCCGCTTCCTCCTCAGATCGTCCTTATCACCTTAAAGCCTGACCCTCTGAATCCCTGGGCCGGAGGTTCAGCAAGGCCAGGCTCCCAGCTCCCCAGCTTGCTCCAGCCCGGGGAGCTGGCAGCGGCTGGGTGGGAAGGGCTGAAAGCCAGGGGGCAGCTGCAGAGCCCTTGGGCAAGCCGGCAGTGCTCTGCGGTGGTCAGCGGCATCCCCCTCCCCGGGGCATCTCCCAAGGGCAAGGGCGAGGCCAGCCAGAAATGCCCGTCAGAGCTCAGGTGAAGCGGGGCAGCAGTGCCTGACCATCGCTGTGCCAAGCGATGCTAATGGATCCTAAAAAAAATCAGTATTAATAGCTGATCTGTATTTATTAGCACAGAGAGAACAAGTGCTGAAACCAATACCGCTGCCGTAGCATACCCAGATTTAAAAATAGCCTGATAAAGCTGTCTACACAGGGCAGTAAGATAAAAAAAATCCATATGTTGACATGGTTAGGTAATGTGCTGGGACAAAATAAGTAGAGTGAATTGATAAGTAGACGGGTTTTTAAGCAGCCCTGTTAAATAATTCTGCAGGTCTAGAATGTGAAATAAGAACCTGCTCCAAAAAGTAAAACTCAGACTGTGGAAATGTCTGTAATTAACCCAAACTCAGGGCCATACCCATCTACCTGTGCCTGAGCATGGCCCCACAGGGAGCCCGGCTCAGCCGGGTGCGTAACGGACTACGCTGATCAGCTTAGTTTTGTGCATGGGACAGTATTTAACAGTATTTCTGCAGGAAACTGGAATATTTTGTTGGAGTGGCTGATCCTGACCCCTCCCTTGCATCCGTTCTCAGCTGCCAAATTCCAGTGGCTGCAGCAGAGCTGCCTCTGGGAGGAAGGTCGGGGCCAGGCCATTCGAAATACCCCAAGAGGGACAAAATGTGAGAGAAGGATGCTCCGGAGAGTCGGGTCCAAACCCAGACTTACAGGTTGTGGGTGAGCGTCCCCGGGAGCGACTCACAGCACGGCCCCCCGCAGGCAGCGGCACCAGCACAGGGTTTCTGCTGGGACCCGAGGGAGCGGGCCGGCAGCGAGGATGCTCCTGCGTGGGCACGCCGGAGGCTGCAGGGTGAGCCCGTTACTGCGTCCCGACGGCCAGGCTCGGGTCTCCAGAGGTGACTAGCCCAAAGGCATCACGCAGGAAGAATTTGGGTTCCCTGACTGCATCTCTAACCTACCAGATTACACACTCCACAGATAATGTTTTACTGCCTGTCTGAGACGAAAAAGCAGATTTTAGGCTGGATTTCTGCATTCGAGGCTTTACGTCACCTTTTGTCTGGAATCCATGCGGCAGTACCCCCAGCACTGGGGATGTGATGAGCACCTGCATCTTAGCTGCAGTTTCTAATAGGTTCCGGGACACTGGGAAGAGTCTAGTGTTTCCTAACATCACTAATTTATGTCCAGAGATACTCTGCGTTTTACAGTTATTGGTATCTTGTAATAAATAATGCAAAGGTATGTGCTTTTCAATGCATTCAGTAAATACTTTCCTTGAACTGTTAAGTTTGCTCTTGAAAAGGCACCATAAAGGCAAATGTTGTTCCTTGACATGCATTTATCAGAAGAGAAAAATGGAGTGAGCACTCTAATAAAATGAAGTTATTCTCCAGGAAACCTGCCTACAGAAAGAGAAACATTTTAATAGTAGAGGGAAGGGAAGCGGCCATCTTGATTCTAAGAACAATCTGATTTATTAACTGCAGTTAATACCGAACATATTCTATGGAAGGAAATGGACAACTGGCAAGAATTGAAAGCTGTGGGAAAAAAAGCCCCAAACCTTCCCTTTTCTCCTACACTGGACTAAAGATGCCTTATACAGAAACAATACAGAAAGAGCTCAGAAATAGGTTCAGTACTGCCTCGCTTAATGTTGACTGAAGTGGACACACACCGATTTAAAGGGCATTAAGAGCAGTGCAGAGACCTGACACCGCACTGCGGGGCTGTGTCCCCGAGGAGGGACAGTCTGTCTTCAGTGAGCGTGGTTTTGTCCTGCAGCTAAAACTAAGGGAATGTTTAAAAAAATGCTGCTTTAAAACAGAATTAGATATTGCTTAGAAATAAAAATAAAAAAATAAATAAAAGCACCCAGAGTAGGTGTGGAGGGGCAGGAGGCGAGTCAGGCGAGGCACCAGGAGATGATTGGAATGAGCCCCAGAATCTCTGCAGTTCTCAGTGCTAATAAGGTTCCTCTACACAAAGACAACAACTATTCAGATGTTCAACTTTAAATACGCAAGACACTCCACTGACTTTTTATTAGCCTGTTTGCAAGCCTGAGGTTAAGCATGTGTTGAAATATTTTGCTAGATCCCAGAGATAGGGAGAGCAGAGGCAGGCAGTCGTTCCTCCCGGCTAACAGATACAGCAGCTCTCAGAAAGTTTCACCCAACCCCACCTTTCTGTGCGAGTGTTTGGCAGCTGGGACATGTGCCACCCAAGTACCATGCCCTGTTTGTCAGCCAGGGAAGTGAAATCCAGCCATCGGTGTGCAGCTGCAGCTCTGGGAACTAGGTAAAACCCCACTGCTCCCGGCTCGTCCACCTCTGTCTCCGCAGAGCCTTGCTAAGGGGCTGTCTCCCCGAATGCCCCGCACCTGTAAGCCAGCTCCCCCGATCAGCAATGCTGGCATTCATTCCACCTAACGTTAGCTAGGGAAAAGCAGGGGCATCCCATGTCCCAGCTTCCCCTGCAGCCAGGGCGCAGGTGTCGGATGCAGCTGGGACGCGTCCCCTCCCGCAGGCAGACACCTCGCTGCGGGTGGGTGAAGCGGGGAAGGACGCGGCCTCCGCTCGCGTCTGCCACTGACTCCGTCGCATCTTGGGACGCACCTCTCTAAAAAATTTGCTCTAAACTGCCCACACTTAATAGCTTTCAATACAATTCACATGGAAAAAAGAACGGTAGCACACTGCTTTGGAAGAAATAATGACCCTGCTTTAACCAGGAGCTGTAGTGGCTGATGTGTATCGCACCAACTCCAGCATCTGCAACCCCATCTGCTTGAAAGGGATCTGCAGGAAAGGTGATTTTTTGGATTTTATTTCTGCAAGTCCGTCTGAGTTTTGATTTCTTTGTGAACTTTACACGCTTCTAATTTAAGCTCAGTTTTTTTTGTCGCTGAGTATCATTAATTTGCATATTTCTACTAATAGTTCATTTGTCTTATTTTCTGCAACAGTAAGTCTTATTTTCCATTTTCTTCCTTAGAAGAGAGGAACGTAGCCAGCCGCTGCATTACAAATAGCTATAAATCCTGAAAAATATCTAGAAACATCCCAGTTGATAAGTACTGCCTTATAACTTCTATTTATAAAGACTGAAGCACTGGGAAATTTACTCTACCATTAAAGATGAATGCACGGCGACTACCGGCAAAAGGCAGTGGATTCGCTAGCGCCGCCGGGGGGGCCTCCCTCCGCCCTTCTACGGGAACGCTCATCTCCCAGGAGCTGCAGTGGTCCCCAGCGCCCAGAGCAGCCCTGCCCACCCCCCGCCGGGCTGTGGGTCCCCCCGTGCTCCAGCCCCAGCCCAGCTCGCTCGGGAGAGCTGCGGCAGCCGCTGGATCCCTGCGCGCTGGGACCCACAGGCTGGGGCAAGGCCTCCACGCAGCTGGTGGAAGCTCGATAAAACGCAGCGGTTCAGATCAGACAATTTGGCATTTTCTCATGACGGTTTTTTTTCACTGACAGATATCCACCGGGCTCCATCATTAATGGCTGAAACAATGTGCGGCTCGGAGCAATCAATCTGCAGTGTGTAACGCTGGCCTTATGAAACCCAGAAGCAGCGCTGCGTATCCCTATAGGCAGCAACAGTTCCTATCAGCTGTTTATGCAGGCACAGAAAGACCAATCCTTTTTATAGAAACTGCTTTTGCCATATGTAGGCCAAAATTGATTGATACGGAGCTCACCACTGTGACTGGCAGCACTGCAATAGCATTCGGCCGAACCCCACCCTCCAAACCCTCAGGCATGGGGCAGGGATGCTCACTGGAGTGAGCTGGGGGCTCTCTCCTCTCTCCCTCTGCTTCCCCGCACAGAGACTGGTGCTCCGGGAGGGAGACGGCCGGGGGGACGAGGACATGAGGGTCACCAGCATCAGGAGGAGGAGGAGGAGCAAGACAGGGAGGCGTCCTGGGGGCTGGGGTGGTGCCTGAGCAGTCCTCAGTGAGGAAGAGGAGCTGCTTACAGAGCCGGGTGGTCTGGGGGCTGCGTGCCTGTGAATTGCCTCAGCGGGTACTTCAGAAAGTAAGATCTGCAGAGCTTGGGTGGGCACGCACTCACGTGAATGCTGCTGGTGGCTAGGACGTCCAGAGAAAGCTCATGTCCCAGCCCTGAGAAAGGGGATGGGGACCGTGCCGCTGGCAGAGGATGGGGCGAGCTCCGCTCATCTGGGTCAGCGCTGCTTGGAGCTACGCTTGTGGCAAGCATGCCAACACAGAAATAATGATTGCTCAAGCAAAGGAAAAAGCGTCAATGTGAAAGCTTCCACTGGCTAATGCCACCACGGCCAGGGCTGCAGGGAGCCTGGGAAGCCACGTCCCGGAGGTGCGGGAGCTGGTCTGTAAGGGGGCCCTGGGCAGTGATGCTTACGGGCAGAGGGGCTTTGCCATCCAGGCTTTGATATCACAAACAGTAGAGACAGGCACAGAGGGACCTGCGGAGACCACAGACCCATCCTGCTTCTCTTCCGAGAGCCTGACACCAGTTTCCTTCAGATACGGGCAACGTTAATGAAAGAGCTCATGTGATTTCATGTCCTGTGAAGCACAAGCACAGCGCAAGCCTGGCACTCATACAAAAGCCCAACATAAATCTGATGTCAATCCACCTCTCCCCTCAGGTATCTCTACTTTTAAACCAATTAGGCGAGGGGGTTTTAACCAGAAATCCAGGAGGACTATTTAGCAGTCTGAAAATTCTCAGGGACATACTTCATGGTCTGCTTTCACTGAAAAAAAGCCTCCCTTTTTCCTCACCTCCTCTAAATTTGGTTCTCTGCAGTTTCTCAAGTTAACTAACACCCTCAGAGAATCACCAGTTTTACAGTGTTTTTCCTCTAATGGCAAAAGTGACTTTGCAACTATGAAATAAATAGCAAATGTTAAGAAGGAGCCAAGCAGAGAACAATATTCCCTTAATCCAGCAGTAAGTAATTTCTCTCTATCGTTCGTAAGGATAAGCCATGAATATTGATCCCCCGTATGTGGTTTCATGCGGGAGTAGTACAAAGTCAACTAAACCCAGTTATCTCTCTGATGGAACTAAAAAATGTTCCTCAATTTGATTTCAGAGAGAACTCAATGTGAAGGAAATTTAATTATGCTAGTAATACTGAACACAATGAAATGACCATCAAAAGCTTTTCCAAAGGTTTAAAATGTTTTTCTTTCACTATGATTCACTTAAAGCGACCTCTTGTATATCTGTGTTACTACAATCTCTTAAAAACTAGGCCTAAAAATCAATTTGATTACCTCTCTGAATTAAGTATGCACAAATGAAAGCAATTGAGATCAATACAAATTAGGTTAAGTACTCCACTGTGTACAAAATCATTATGTAACAAGAAACAATTTGAATGAAGATGCAAATAATCACATTGCTGGGGTGTGCAGCCTGTGTGCCTTCACCTGCTCATTTCCATCTGCTGCACACACACGAAAGCTTCCTGATTTTTGTAATCCCTACGAATGCCCTCTGACGGCATTTATCTAGAAAAACAGAACATGCCCACGAATGAGAAGTGTCGCACAAAGGGTTAATTCCATCCTTCCAGAGAAGATCTGCCATTATTGGAGAAGATCTCTTTGCTCGCCCAAACCAACCCTCCTGTAACAGCAAGACGTTCCTTACACCGCAATTCCTGTTTGGAGATACAGGGATTCCTACCACACTCCGAGAAGGAAGCGCACAGCCTCACTGCTTCCTGCCAGGAATGGGTTTTCTTGGTACTCAACCTGATTTTTCTCTCTCTTAGTTCTGCCACGGAGGGAACGCCTTCCTCTGTCTAGGTCTTGCATCCCTCAGCTATTTGAGAAGGGAAGACGAATGGGTTTGGGGACTTGGTTCTTTACATTTCTTTCTGGCATGTAGCAGGTCTCAGGCTATTTGTGTCAAATCTCTTCTAAATCTGCTGGGTGGCTGAAATTGGGCTGTAAATTCTGCAGGGCAGGGGCTGCTTCCTCCCGTGCAGTGCTGCAAGACCCATCTCAGTGTGGGATCTCTGACAAAGGCCTCTAAGTACTACTGTAATATACTTCCATCATTAATACAGAATAATAAATAATAGATGGGGTAGGGCCAATTTATTGCACTCTAGGGCGAGAATGAGTGGAGGCTTGGTGAGCATGCAGCACAGTTTCAATGTACTCCTTGTCACTGAGCGGCTGCAAGCTCTAACCATGCACTGAAGCAGCTTCTGCAAGGCAGCCTCCCGGTTTCTCTTCTGTGGCCAAGGCAGGGAGCGTCCCCTGCCACTCAATACCCAGCCCTCTTTAAAAACAAGCTCTTCTGCGAGCTGCAAAAGGAACAGACCTGGTTTCTGGCAGATTTCTGTTTCAGAGTTGATCATGAGCTCGTAAGGTCTCCTTTCCAATAGCTGGGGGATATATAAGCTCTCCCTCCTGCCAGGATCACCATCCAGCGTGGTGCAAGCTCACGCCTTAGCCCTGTTGCGGGGCAGGCAATTATGGGATCTTCCTTCTCTCCACAGACTCCTGTTTTCACAAGAAGGGGTGACAACACCACGTTGCAACACGTGCAACGTAACACCAAGTTACCTGTGGGACCTCTGGTCCTGGGTGCAATGACCCCCTGGGGTACCCCGCAGGGCACCAATGACTTTGTGCAAGAGGAGCAGCGGGGCTGCAGGGACAGACAGACACACACCCTGCATAATTGCATCAACCTCGTCGAGGTGCCAAAATGCTGGTTCAGAGTCCCGGCTGCTTCCAGAAGAACAAGCTGACAGAAACTGAGAAGCAGTAGCATTTAAATGCCTTCACCCGACTGTGATGAGCAGTGTCACCCCGTTTGCAGCGCTGATGTACCACTCCCTGGCGCCACCAGCTCTTGCAGCAGCAAGACTGCTCAGGTCCTCTACCCAGTCACAGCAAAACGCTGGATCCTTCAGACTGCACTCTGCGAGTCCTTCACTTCTAACGCCTGGGAGACTTATGTTTCCTCTTGTTCTGGAGATTCTCTCTTTTGAATCCCAGATTAGTTTCCAGCTGAATTATAACACTTTCCTGTAACGCGGATTTATATTCCCTTCGTCAGAGCACAGAGCTGAAACCAGACCTTCCCCACACCGAGTGCTCTGCCTGTTGTAGCAGCACCTGCAAGTGATGCGCCAGCACTTCCCCTCAAGTACCAGAACACAGCTGTGACCTTCTCCCCGTGGAGAAAGGGAAGTGCTTCAGGCCTCTTTTCCAGGAAAGGACTGGGAATTTAAAGTTGAGGTAGGTGAGCAAGCACTGAATAGGAGTCTGAAATCTTAGAGTGGATTAGAATTTGAAATATCTTGCCTTCTTGTTCTCTGCTGATTACATCTAGCCGCTTTCCCATAGCTACGTCGCTTTGACACCCTCCCATGCTGCAGTTCCCTCCTGGCACCTTACACTTACAAGTCAGAGTTGTGAGCTGAGTCCCATGGGCCCTGCTGCAAGGGAAAGTGCAGATCTACTGCGTTCCTGCCGGGTGCCTCCAGAACCAGCTTGTGTTCAGAAATCCTGACTCATGGGAGAAAGCAGGAAATGATTATTTCCTTTTAATGGCTGTTACTGATAGGGTGCAATTATGAAGAACAGGAGAGGACAGGAGCAAAGCTCTCCTGACTTATCTGGGAAAGGCAGACCTGTGTTGCTCTCCTGGCTCTCCGAGCTCTGCTTGCACTTCAGACAACGACCGCTGAATACAGGCCTGGGAGGAGTGATGTTCTTTGCCATAAAGTCAGGTTCCCATTTCCTTCTTCCCAGGGGCTTATTTCACAGTAAGCTTTAGCAGGAGAGGTAAGTGTCCTTCCTCCCCGAGCACCGACAAGGTAGTTTGTGGAGGTGAGGAAGGGAGTGAGTTCCCTCCACGCAGAGGGGCTGTGGGTCTCCCAGCTCTGCAGCTGGTGCTACCACACAGCTGGTGGATGGGAGATGGGATGGCTCTTCAGCAGGCTATGTGGGTGAGAGCAGTTGCACCAGGCAGTGCTCCTATCACCCCAGCGGTACGAGCCAGCTGACACCGAGTGTGGCTCTGGCGTCGGGTCTGTGCAGCCGTGCCCCACAGGACACCTCCTCTGCGGTGCACCGTCAGGGCCGGGTGTGAGAGGAGAGCCAAGACGCTGCACCCTGGCAGGATCTGGGCATGATGGAGGAAAAATTTGGCACTAAAGATGCCAGAAGGGCAGGGGAAAAGCTTTGGGAGCTTATACCTAATCTGTGCGAGCCTCTTCACATTGGGAGCCTGTGGTCGGGGCTGACACGGTGCCGTGGTGCCACTGGTCCTTACCAGCAATAGCTGGAGGAAAGATGCTTGTGCTGTGACACTGGCTGCCGAGGAAAGCGGCAGCGTCCTCACGTGATACGGGAACGAGTGGGCATGATAAGCACAGAGGAGAAGGAAAACGGTGAAGAAGGTGTGTGGGAAGCTCTCCGAGGAAGACTTCCTCATGCTCTTCCTTTATCTTCTTCAGCTGTGTGCTGCTTGCCAAAGCTTAATGCCTCAGTGCAGGCCCCCGTTCTTAAATGCCCATTATGACAAGATGAGATCTGCTGGAAAATCACCACTACTCATAAATATGTTCCCTGCTTACTTAGAGATATTTTGGTCACAGAGACAATTTGCGTTTTGGGAAACTGCCAGCCTCTATCGCTTGGCTAATAATTCCTTTGTGCAGCATTTACCAGTGGTTTGAGTCCCCTTTTTTCACAATGGAGTAGTTTGATTTTATAGCTCAAAAACCCCAAACAACCCCAAAACACTCAAATTTCTTTTTTGATTGCATTTCTGTCTGCCATCAGTGAGTTGTCTGGTTGATCTTATCACTGAACCCATTTGAGATTAGTCTATTTTGTACGATTTCTGCGTACAAAAATCCTCTGTAAATCAGAGAGCCTTTTATGCAAAAGTCTGCAAGATTGATAGAGCTGGATACAAAATCTTTTACCTTGGAAAAAGAGATGTATTATCTGTCCCATTGGACATAATGCTTTCTCTGCATATTCATCTCCAAAGTATGACGGGGCTTTTTCTAGAGAAGACAGGAGATAAGATAGTAGTCTTAAATACAAACAGATTGCTATCAGAAGAAAGAGAGTCATTTTTTTTGCTGTGTCTAGTGGGGATAAGATGAGAAGCAAAGGATTTAAAAGACAAAAAGGAAGATTAAGGCTAGTCATTAAGGATTTTTTTTTGTACCTGTAAGCCCTGGAAGAGACTGCCTAGGTAGCCTGCGAAATCCCCATCGCTGGAGATTCTTGAAGAATGGGGCAGACTGTCAGGACAAGTGATGTCTCAAGTCCTTTTCAGCCCTGCTTTCCCTGTTAGATTAATTCGCCGTACACCTGCAGAGCCCTGTTTCCACTCTGAAGGCAGCCACAGGGGAGCTCCTCTGATGCGAGGAGTCTGCTACTTTTAGTGCTTGGAGACTCAGAATAGACGTGTTGGGTTACTGGCAAGAAGCTTGTCGTCTCTGAGTAATGTCTAATTGGAAGGGATGAAAAAGCCACTCACAACTGGTGGATGGCAGGAACGTCTAGGACAAGATTTTGTGACTAATACAAGGGAGGAGTACTAAGGATGAGCAACCGGGGCCGTGGTGCAGAAAAAAAGAAGCGCAAAGTTTGGGTCAAAATGCCCCTATAAAGAGAGAGGGAAGAAACAGCATCAGTTACTGGAAAATAATCCTTTTGGCAAAAATGTTCTCTCCTTTATGTGTTCCTCACCACAAATAAATTCTGTCAGTTTTCAAATGCAGAGGAATATTTGAGTTTGGGATATTTCAGTTCACATGGTGATGGCCAAGAGATACTAGAAAAAAATGAGCTGCTGGGAAAAATTTTAATAAGGAAATAGCGAAGAACAGCTCGGAAAAGCTCAGAATGAGTAAAACTTGTTGATGGACTAATTGTTTCTTTAAAAAAGTAGAGGGGAAAAAAAGATAGACATGCATTTAATGACAAATGTGGTCAGATTTACCTTTATCAACCAATCAAGAAACCGATAAAAACTGGTTGCTTAACAAAAATGGTATTCAAATTTCTGCAGGACAGAAACGTCTTCAGAAATAATGTGGAACAAAAAGATAGGGCAGGATATTATTTCAGAAAGTTAGTACATGAGAAATATAATTTATCACCCAGCACCACAATTTACCGCATGGATTGTTCAAACATAACCACTAATCTATATCTGAAGAGAGTACTAATATTTCAAGCCACTAAGCACCTTTCAAAGAATCTTTATGTACCTGTATATTTAGTTCAACACTAAGAAATAGTTTTATATATAGTTAATGCACTTGATACAGATGTTGTTGTGCCTTAATTTTTACCTGTACCTTTGGACAACAAAATCCAGAGAAAGAGGCATTAGGCAGAGCACAAAGAGGCAGAGGACAGACGGACAACAACAGCCCACCTGTACACAACCCGCCCCTCGCGATCAGCTACAGCACAGGGGCTGTCCTGGGCACCGGAGGGCTGAGGGGTGCGGGAGGGTCAGCGGCACTAGGGCAGCCCTGGCCTTGGGGGGACGTGGAGCCACCAGCCCTCGCTCCTCAGTTATGGCCCCCATGGTTTACTGGGCTCTGGGCCAGGGAGAGGCTGCCACAGCGTGCCCTGGGGTGCTTGCCCCTCTCCTGCTCCCCTCTCTCCTCCTTTGACTGTCCGCTCCTGGCTCTCCCCCTCCCCTCCATCCCTCTCCCGCTCCCCTCCATCCCTCTCCCCCTCCCCTCCATCCCTCTCCCGCTCCCCTCCATCCCTCTCCCCCTCCCCTCCATCCCTCTCCCCTCTCTCCTCCTTTGACTGTCCGCTCCTGGCTCTCCCCCTCCGCTCCATCCCTCTCCCCCTCCCCTCCATCCCTCTCCCCCTCCCCCTCCCCCTCCCCTCCGTCCCTCTCCCCTCCATCCCTCTCCCCTCCATCCCTCTCCCCCTCCCCTCCATCCCTCTCCCCCTCCCCCTCCCCCTCCCCTCCGTCCCTCTCCCCTCCATCCCCCTCCTGCTCCCCTCCATCCCTCTCCCCCTCCCCTCCATCCCCCTCCTGCTCCCCTCCATCCCTCTCCCCCTCCCCCTCTCCTCCGTCCCCCTCCTGCTCCCCTCCGTCCCTCTCCCCCTCTCCTCCCAGCTCTCCCCCTCCCCTCCCCTCCGCCCCGCTCCCCGCCGCTGTCCCTGGTGCTGACGTGACGGGTCGCGCCCGGGGACGCGCCCGCTGCTGCGGGAAGCGGGGTTCGGCGTGCCCCCCCCCTCCCCCCCCCCGTCCCGCGTGGGTGCTGCCGCACGTCCCGCAGGGCGGCCACAGCCGGGCCCCGCTCCCGGGCGCGCAGGGCCTCGCCGACGCCGCGGGGAGGGCCGCGGAGGGCCGGGGCAGCGCCGCCCGCCGCCCCCCGAGCTCCGGCGGGGCAAAGGCCGGGGCTTTCACGCGTGGAGCGTGAGCGCAGCTCCCGCGGAACCGAGTCCTCCGAGCCCGCGGGTGGGCACGTCCCCGGCCGCCCGGCACGGGGATGCCGCGGGGCGCTGAGCGGCGGGGCCGCACGGAGAGACCCCCGGCGGCGGCCGCCCCCCCCCGCCCCCCCCCCCCGAAAGGCGCTGCGAGCCGAGGGACGCGAACCCGGCGAGGCCAGCGCGCCTGTCGCGCACAAAGGATCCATCGACGGTGTTTTGGGACGGAAATGTTTAATCATCAATAACGTGATTCAGCAATCGGGAAAGGTAAACGAGGAGTGCGAGCGTTTTGCTGACCGGCCCGGAAAACCAGCGAAGACCCCGGCGGGGAGCGGGGCCGGCCCGGCCTCGCCCAGGACCCCCGGGGAGGGGGCCCGGGGTTCGGGGGGGGGTCACCCGGAGGGGCCGCGCTGCCGTGCACACCGGCACGGCGACGTGCACGGGCTCTCCCGAACTCACTTTCTGCACCCGAGGGTCTTCACCCGGCGCCTCGGGACCCGCTTCAGGCCGGTGGCTTGCAGGAGGAGAACGCACGGCGTTACTTCCGTGGCGTTCTTCGCGTGTTCGCCCAGCACGGAGGCGGTGACCGTGCCCCGAGGCTCGGCGCTCTGCAGGCAACCCTGCCCTCTGAGCTCACCCGGCAGATAAACACACCGGCTCACCTAGAGATCATCCCGATTCTTCACCCCGGCAGAGATTTAGGGGCTGCCCGACGGGGCCGGAGCCAGCCAAGGCTCCGCCGAGACGCTTCCGCTGCCCGGGGATGCTCCAGCCCGGAGCCCCGGAGTGAGCCCCCGGGGCCGCCCCGCAATCCCGGCAGGAGGGAGCAGGAGAGGGGACGCCAAGCCCGTTTTGGGGACGCGGTCCCGGGGGTGATGCCGCCGTCGAGGCAGAGGGAGAGCCCGGGGAGCGGCGGGGTTTCCCGCGTTTCGTTTTGCTTTGCGGGAGAAGCCTTTGCCCGCAGCCCAGGGCAGCTCCCCAGGAGCCCCGTCCCCGCTCCAGCCGCCCCGGGGGGAGCCCGACGTCCCGTGGGGGGCACTCGCCGCCTCCCCCGGCTGCAACTGCAGCAACGCTCGCACGGTCACGCCAAAAAAGAACAAAAAAACCCCGGCGTTTTACTCTCGGCTCTCCAAAGCACGCACCAAACTGCCTGTTCCCACCGTGCGCTGCCCACGCCTCTGCCCGCACCGCCGGCCCTGCCCGCAGCCTGCCCGCACCGCCCGGGCAGCGCGGCACCGGCACGGCCCAGCCCCGGCCGCCGCCTAGCACTCCCCAGAAGAGGTGACGAGCACAGAAATAATAAAGCGTAGCACAGAACAGCACAGCACAGAATATTGTGATGTATCTTCTATAATAAGAAATAATAAGCACACGCCACTGCTACGGCTCCCACGGGGAGAGGGGGGGATTTCCCTCAAAGGACAGCAGACTTTCGTCCCGTTTGGGAAAATTTACAGGAGAATTGCCCGGTTTTCAGAAATCTGAAATACTTCCGGCTTATTCCCCTTGCCCAGAGGGATTTAAGCAGGCGAGTAAAGGGGAAGAAGGAAGCACGGAGGCGATGAAGCTGCAGATTCACACGTGGTAATAATAATAATAATCATAAAAAAATATTGATTTCCCGAAGGGGACGGTAATTTGCAAAGGTCTTCCCCGCTCCAGCTCCCACTCCACGGGGAACCCCTGCTCTCTCGGCCACCGGGCTCTCTCCAAACTTTACTCCGGGATGCAACCGCATCACTGCGATGAATTCAGGGGGAACTGGGAAAGCGGAGGTCCGGAATTATACACGCATATCTCCGTGCGTACGGCAGAAACCCCGAAATCGCATCTACGCAGCGGAACTGTCGCCCGGCGGGTGCTTTGGTGCGATTTGTGGTTTTCCGCCCTATACGAACGGCTCCGTGGGGAACCCCCCGCCCGGGACCGGTGCTGGGAAGGAAAAGCACCAGCAGCATTACTGGAAATGAGCCGGCTCAGGTTCCAGATCAATGAAAACTGGGTCCACGCGTTTATGCTCCTGTTGCCAGCATTAATGCTCTTTTAATCTTCTAAACATTATCTGCATCGATTTCTCTCTAGATACGCGTTTGTTTGCGAAGGCGACATCTCCGCGTGCTCCGGCAAAAACACCCCAAACCCCTTCTGTTCCTCGGATGCTCCCGCTGCAGAGAAACCTCGGGACCGTCACTGGGTTGACAATACGGAGAACTGGGTACCCGGGGGTGCGGGGAAGGACGGGGTGGGTGTGCAGCCGCCCCTTGAGCCGAGGAGGAGATCAGCATCCCTGCCCCGAGCCTTCCTTCCCCCGTCCCGGCCGAGCCGGGCTCTGGGCCGGGCTGCAGAGCCGGGCAAGCCCCGCAGCACGCCCACGGCGGCCCCGCAAAGTCCCCTTGCCCTTGAGACCGCCCTGGCACCCTCCGAGAGGATTTCGGAGGCCCCGGGCCGGTGGCTGCTTAACCCACAGCGTCTCCGGCTGGGCGTCGGGCAGGGATTACGGCCGTCAGTAGTTCAGGGCTCCTCGTCCCCTTGCTCTGCCGCATCCCACCGCCGCTCGGCGGCTGCCCCGCATGCCGGGACCCCCGCGCCCACCTCCCTACCGGGGGCGGGGGGGGAGCATCCCACCGCCTCCAAAGAGGGGAGGGAGAACGCGCACGCTTGTGGCGGGGGGAATCCCCCGGCAGGAGGGGGGATCTCGGCGCGGGTGGGGCGGGGGGCTGCAGGCAGCCCCGCCGCAGGCAGCCCCCCGGCCGGCCCGAGGGGCTGAGCTGCCGCCGGGCGCGGGGTGGGGGGAGGCCGGCGCTCGCCCCCTCTCTCCAAACCGCTTTGTTCCCCGTGTCTCCGCCGGAGACAAAGGAGGGGCGAGCGCCCACCGGGGCCCCCCGAGCCCCCGCCGCCGCCCGCAAAGCCACGCAGAGCTCTGCCCCCCGCCCCGTTACTTTGCGGGATGCGCGGAACCACCGCGGCAGCAGCCGGGGCGGGGATGGCGCGGTACCGCCGCGGAGAGCGGGGAAGCGCCGCCGGGAGGGTCCAGCTCAGGCAGAGACACCCCCCCCCCGCCTGTACCCCCAGCCACCCCTCCGTGTGGGCCAGCGGAGTGGGCTCCGCGGCGAGGGGCAGCCTTCGGGAAAGCCCCCTTGTACCTGCGAGGATTCATCTGTCCAGGTTGGAGGCGATCGAAATAAAAGAAGGACGGACCCGTCGGAACCGACATCCCCAGGTTTCTAAACTGCGCTCGCGGGCATTTCGCTGTCACAGCAGAGAGCCAAGGCGGACACAGGCGCACACCACCGCGCCTGCAGCCTGTCCACGCGTGTCCGCCCGTGCCACAGCCCGCCCGTTTACCGTATATCCATATCCACGAGATGCGCGGTTTCCACGGAGGGCGAGGCAAGAGGCCTGACGGGGTACGTTCCGCAGCAGGCGCCGGGAGGCCCTGCGCGAAGTCCCCCCCGTTACCGTGGGGCTGGCGGGAGACGCCAGCGGTACCGAACGCGTTTCTACCGACGCCGCTCTGCCCGGGGGCGGCCGGAGCGGGGCTGCGCGCTGCGGGGGCGCGCCCGGGCGCCGGCACGTCCCCGCCGCGCGGGGAGGGATTTGGCCGGGTCCTCGACCCCCGAGCCCCCCCCCCCCCCCCAACCCCGCCGGCGCGGTGCGGGGCGGCCGCTGCCGGGGGTCGCTGCCCACCCCCGCCCCGCGCCCGCAGAACAATGGGGGCTGCGGCACCCCGCGCCCGCGCCAGGGGGCGCCGGCGCGCGCTCGGCGGGACAATGCGGCCGGGGCTGCGCGGGGCTGCGCGGGGCTGCCGGCCCCCCCCCACCCCCCCCCCCCGCCGCCCGGCCCCGCCTGCCCCGGGGACGCGGTCGGTCCGTCTGTCCCGCCGAGCCCGAGCGCGGGGCGGTGCGGGAGGCGCGCGCGGGGCGCCCGCCCTTCAGCACCCGGGCGGGGAGAGCTGCCCCGGCCCCGGCGCCCGCCGAGAGCGGAGCCGGCCCGCAGAGCCGCCGAGCGCCGCGCCGGGGGCAGGCGGGGGACAGCCCGGCCCGCAGCGCCGTGCCCCCGCGTTCGGGCGAGGCGGAGCGCGGAGGGGGAGAGGCCGCCGGGCCGGGCCGGTACCGCTGTCGGTACCGGCGGGGGGGAGGGGGGGGGGGGCGCCCCGCGGAGCCGGCCGGGGCGGCGCTCGGCTGCCGGGGGGTCGCGCTCCGCTCCCCGCCGGCCTCCCGCGGGGCGCCGGCCCGCACCTACCTGCCAGCCGCAGGGCCGACATCCTCTGGAACTCCGGCTCCTGCAGCCACTTCCACATCCTCCGGAAGGTCTCCCGGCCGGACTTGAGTTTACTCCAAGGCTTAGGGTTCCGCAGCAAGTCCGAGAGGGTGCCCTGAGAGCGGCACAGCACCCGCTGGGCGAAGATGGCCTGCGGGATGCTGTAGCGCTTCAGCTCCGCCGTGATCCTTTGTGCCACTTCTTTGGTGTTGATCTCCTCCAGCTGCCCCGAGCTGCTCACCTGCGAGCCGGAGGAGGAGGAGGGCGGCCGCTCGCGGCCGGCGGGCAGCGCGGGGCCGTGGGGCGGCGGGTGGCCCGGGTGCGCGGGGTGGTGCATGCCGTTCAGGTGGGGCATCATGGCGGGGGGCGTCCCCAGCCCGCGGGAAAGGTGCTGGTCCCCCCGCGCCAGCATGGCCGCGTGGGCGTCGAAGTTGGGGCTGAGCATCTTCTCGTGGCCGGGCGGCCCGTAGCCGTGGAGGCCCTGCTGGGCGTTGTGGAGGGGGCCCAGCCCGTTGCCCAGCGGCGAGAGGCTCTGCCCCATGCCGGGCATCTCCTTGTAGGGCCCGTAGAGGTTGTTGACGGCGGGCAGCCCGCGCTCGTCCCGCATGAGGGCGAAGCTGCCGCTGACGTTGCCCGAGAGGCGCTGGTGGTGGTGGTGGTGGTGGGCGTGCGGGTGGGCGTGCGGGTGGTGGAACTTGTCGGAGACGGTGGAGATGGGCGGCAGGGGCTGGAGTGGCGTCAGGGTGGTGTAGGTGCCGCTCATGCCCATGCCGGGCGGCGAGGACTCGCAGGGCATGCTCATGGCGTGGTGCAGCGGGATGGAGAGCTCGGGCCGGTACTCGGCGGCGCCGTCCAGCAGCGAGGCCATGCTGGACACCATGGCCGGCCGGGCGGCGGCGGGGGCCAGCTCCTGGTGCGGCGGCGGGGGCGGCGGCGGCGGCGGCGGCGGCGGCGGCGGCGGCGGGGGCACCCGGAGCGGCCCGGTGCTGCGGCCGCCGTGGTGGGGGCTGGGGCTGCCCATCAGCTCCGGCTCATGGCCGGCCGCCCCGTGCAGGCTGCCCAGCGGCTCCATCGCCATCTCGGGGTTCATGGCGCAGGCACCCGGCTCCCCGGCGAGGCATCGACGGGCGCTGCGGCCGCTCCTCATTCACTCATGGGGGCGGCGGCGGCGGCGCCGCGGCCCGAGGCCGCCCGCTCCGCCGGCCCCGCGGGCAGCGGGCAGCGGCCGCTCAGCCGGGCCGGCGGCGGCCCCGCGCCATGTCCTCGCCTCGCCGCCGCCGCCGCCGTCTGCGGGCGGCGGGAGCTGTCCAGGGCGCGCCGCGCGCACCGCCTGGCCGCGCCCGCTGGGCCGGGCCTGCGCGACCGGCAGGCGGGGCGGCCGCGGGGGCGGGGCGGGGCGGGCCCGCCAATGGCGGCGCGGCGCCGGGCGGCGGGCCGGCAGCCGCCGGGCGCTTAAAGGCGCCGCGGCCCCTTTGTGGCCGGGCGGGGGGGGGATGTGCGCGCGCGCGTGCGCGTGCGGCGGGGGCGGCCGGGGCTCCTCACGCACCGCCGCGCCGGGGATCCGCGGCCGCGGCAGCCCGAAGGCGGCTCGGCTCCTCCCGGGAGACGGCCCGGGCCGGGCCCCGCAGCCCGGGCCCCGCAGCCCCCGCCTCAGCCCCCTCGCGTCCCCTCAGGTGCCGCAGCCCCCTCAGGTCCCCTCAGCGCCCTCGCGTCCCCTCAGGTGCCGCAGCCCCCTCAGGTCCCCTCAGCGCCCTCGCGTCCCCTCAGGTGCCGCAGCCCCCTCAGGTCCCCTCAGCCCCCTCGCGTCCCCTCAGGTGCCGCAGCCCCCTCAGGTCCCCTCAGGCCCCCCGGTCCCCTCAGCCCCCTCGCCTCCCCTCAGGTCCCCTCAGCCCCCTCGCGTCCCCTCAGGCCCCCCGGTCCCCTCAGCCCCCTCGCCTCCCCTCAGGTGCCGCAGCCCCCTCAGGTCCCCTCAGGCCCCCTCAGGTCCCCTCAGCCCCCTCGCGTCCCCTCGGGTGCCTCAGCCCCCCCCGGTCCCCTCAGCCCCCTCGACCCCCGCTCCCCTGAACGGGGCCGCGCCGAGTCCCGGCAGGCAGCAATCCCGCTCGGCCCGCCGGTGCCGGTGCCGGTGCCGGTGCCGGTGCCGGTGCCGGTGCCGGTGCCGCCCCGCCAGCCCCGCGCTCCCGGCTGCCCGCGGTGCGGGTCGGCGGGCCGGCCGCGCAGATGTCGCCTTTGTGCGGAGGCGGCGATGGGGGCCGAGGGACCGTGACCCATTTCTCCCGCTCGGCTGCCGGAGGGAGAGCAGGGGGCCCGGCCAGGCCGCCCCCGGAGCGGGGAGGGGGCCGGGGGCTGCCCCGCAGCGCGGGGCTCGGCGGCGGGTCCGGCTCCCCCGGCGGCGGGGGCGCCTCACGCCGCCGCCTCGCTCCGCGCTTCCCCGCGTTGTCCGGCGGAGCCACGGCCGGCCCGGGCTGGCGGCACCCGCGCTCTCCTGCTTCCCTCCTCGCTTTTTTAAACCAAGGCGCCGTGTTGAGCCGCGTTATTAATTGCATTAAATATGGCAGAAAGTACGGCTTAGTAAAAACGCATCGTGAACGTACAGCAGTGGATGAACTGGTGCGGTCACAGAAGAAATCTGCGTCCCCGTGTCAGTCTGCTTTCACGCAACTGCACGATTCCTTTCGCTAATGCGCGCGCACACGCACATCTTCCCCCTTTCTGAGGTCGAGTGGGTCCCCAGGCCCACTCCGAGCGCCTGCAGCTGGAAGGCGCAGCCGCACACCTCCGCTCCGAGGAGGCCGAGCGGACGGGCACCAACCGGCGGCATCACAGCGAGCGGGTTTGAACTACTTTACGTTTGCCCTTGCCAAAACCATCTGGCGTGCGATTGCGTGGCCATCGATTCGGAGCCGGCAGCGGCGAGCCGCCGTGCCCATCCAGCGTGTTACTGGCAGCCAGCTTCGCTCTGGGCTGCGCCCGCCTCGCAGCCCCGAAGGCCCCCGAGCCCCCTGTCCCCCAGGAACGCCATCGCCATCCTGCCCGGCGGCGGTGGGGAGCGGGGGCTGCGCTGGAAGGGGAGGCAGCGGCGGGAAACAGCCTGCGGGTTCCCGGAGGGGCCTCGAGCGCGGCCATGGCCTCGGCACGCAGCGCGGTGTCGGCGCTGCGGGGGCTGTGGGGAGAGGCGGGGGGGATGGAAGCAGGCCTGCCTCTGTGTCATCCCTGTCTCGGCCCCGATGACCACCCCTGCGTTTGTAAAGGTCCCACCCCCACTGCGTCTTTCTGGTAGCGAAATGGGGGAAAATGTCACCTTTTTGATAGGATCGGTGGAAGTTCAGCCTGGACTGGACACCGGGGAGTCTGGAAAGGGCCGAGGTTAGGAGGTGTGCAGGGGGTATGGCGGGGGGCTGCGGGGAGCCGTGGGCAACGCGGTGCAGGCAGCGCGGTGCGGGCAGCGCCGTGGGCAGTGTGCCGAGCCAACCCGCCCGGGGCTGGGTGCAGGCAGGGATGGGTGCTGGGCATCCCTCTGCTTTGGGGCACGCAGAAATACTGTGGGGCTTGTAAAGAAATGCGGCTGATGAGTGAGAACGGCTGAGTCCAGTCCAAAAATGACTGTAGTTTATATTATTCTGAGGTAAGACACCATTTGACACCAGGCCCCTCACCAGGGCACCCGGAGTCTCTTTACAGACAAGTTGTGTGTGATAGCACCCAGTTTCCTGTAGATTTCCACTATGGATCCCAAAGACTGACAATTCATTTCTCTGCATGCTGCCATCGCTGTGGGTCTCTGGAGCTCACGGTATTCCCAAGCTGCTCTTTGGCACTAATCAATTGGGTATAAAATGAAGCTCCCCCCAACCCAGCTACCCCTGCCGTTGTCAGCCTGTGGTGGAAAAGAAAAAAGGAAGGAAGAAGAAAAAAAGAGCCCTGGCGTGAGGTGCCTTTGTTCAGGGCAAGTTATGCGTGAAATCTTTTTGTCCTTCCTAAAGGAAGGCAAAAGTTGCAGTTGATTTGGGGAAAAGAGAGGCAAGTGCAGCCCTCCAGAGGCGGAGGTGCTGCGGTGGGCAGGCGGGGAGGGGAGTGGGTGGGCAGACCCCGATGGGAGCCTGGCGCCCCAAATGTGCTGGCGGCCTTTGCCTTTTCCCCTTTTCCCCTTTTTTTCCTTCCCCTTTGCCAGAAGAGCTGAGGTTGGAAGGTACCTCTGGAGACCAGGCACTGCAGCCTCTGCTCAAACCGTGTCACACAGGTCTGAGCTGGTGGCAGGACATGCTTTTTTAGAGACTGAACTTCATCCCCTCCTGCCGTTCCCGGAGCTAACCAGTACTCTCGTTCAGAGTGGGAACTGTTACCTAGAAATCAAGATTAATCATACTTTGAATTTTAGGTCCATAGGACTGCAAAGATCTTCTAACATGTTTCATAACTTAAATGAAATACAACTTTTTGCTGAAAAAAAAATGAACTGCACTTTTTTACTTGATTGTGTATTGATCTCCTTTTCTTTCAAAAAGCTAGCTGCATTCAGCTCTTGCAGTAGACACCTAGCCCCTCGTTTTTGTTAGTTGGGGTGGTACTTGGCTTTTGTGGGGACTGTGCCGGTGGGCACGAGACTTGGAACTTCCATAACCCAGCAGGAACCCCGAGATTTGTGGATAATATGGTGGTTTATTACAGTTGCAGCTGAATATATATTGCTCGATGCTGGAGACTGTCACTCCCAGCTTTCTGAGCCTAAGTCTCCTCCATCTTTAGGATGAGCTGGTTTGTTAAGCGTTTTGAGTCGAACTGGGCAGCTGCTCTGTTGACTGCCTTTAAGTTGCTTTATTTGCTTAAAGCGCTGCAGAGTTTTCTCTTCTGAAAATAAAAAAAAAAGTCAAGGCTCCCATTCTGGTCAACGCCCACCGGTGATGTGGCTTACCCCAGCTTCCCTTCAGGGGCTTAACGGGCTGGCAGGCTGCTGGCTTCTTTCGGACAACAGGCAGGAACAGCCGGTCTCGGCAGTGTGACAGAAGCAGTGTTCGGCAGCAGGGAGCGGAGCTGCCGCGTGCCCACCGCGGCGGGGCTGCCGGCTGGCGCCGGGGGGCTGCGGGTGGAAGGGGCGTTTGCCAGCGCCTTTGGAGGGCTCGGCTGTGCCTCTCGTTTTGATCCACGATGCTGTCCTTCAGTTAACAGAGGAAAGATGCCAAATCGATTATTTTTTTCTGACAAAGTGATATTTTCAAAATTCAGGAGATAAGGCCTGACTTTGACCTTTTCTTTTTAAACCTGCGCCTGATTATTGCATTCCATGATTATGTTATATTACACATGGTAGTGTCTAATTCTGGCATCTTGCCAAATTGATGTCAAAATCTTCCCAGTAATCAACCAACAAACATATAAATATCAGCGCACAGCGCAGTTGTAACCGACACGGTGGGTACGTGGCGGTGTGGCTCCGCTCGTGTGCCATGTTGCTTGTCCTCTGCCTGCCGTCTCGCAGCCGGCGGGCAGCGCGGGTGCTGCCAGGGGGCTGTGGCTTTGTGGGGGCTGCAAAACCCAGGGCTGATGGAGAACGCAAGGGAGAGCTCAGCCCTTCTGCCCCGTGGGTGCTGCCTGCTTTGGCATCCGCCGCGGGGCTCCCCGAGGCCCCCGCGCCCGTTAAGCCTTTCCCCCTGTGTGATGGAGGGTGCTCGGGTGTCCTTTGGCACCCACGCCAAACAAACTCCTGCTGTGAGCTGTGTCGCTGGCAGCAGGCATGGGCACAGCTTGCAGGAGCAGTGCCGGAGAGCCCGGGCGGCCGGTCGCTGCTTCCAGCCTAACGAGCTTTGGCTCCCCAGCGGGAAGCGGCGTTCCCTGCCTGCATGGCTGCCTTTGCCAGAGGCTTCCCCTCCGCTCTTGGGGGGAGGGAGGTTTCTTTGTTAGCCTTCCTCCTTCTCCCTGCCTGCAGCCAGGGCTCCCCGTGCCGCTGCTGGGTGCCCTCGCTTCCCCTGAAACAGGCAGTGATGTGGTGCCAGGGGGCCAGCGGGATGGGATGGACCTGGGGGCTGACCTGGCCTGGCTGCATTTGCCCCAGGCTTTCTTGCTCGGCATCCTTCTTTTTTTGGCTGTGGCTCCCCTGGGTATTTGAATTTTAATTCCTTTCCTCTCTTGTTTACCAGGGGTTTGACTCGGCAGTTTCCTCCAGCACCCACACTCGTCTCTGGGTGCAGGGAAGAGAAGGCGGCCCTGGCCCTTCAGCGCTGTAAAACTGGCTGGCTGACCCAAACCACCTGTAAAAGGGTGAGTCCAGGGATTCATCACCTGCACTCACAGCCTTGCATGCCCCACTCACGTTCGTGCAGGACGTGGCACAGGCATGGGTGGGCTTTCCCTTAAAATAGCTAGCACAAGCTGGCCAGGAACGGCACACGTAATTTTCACCTGCTTTTAAACAAATATTGCAAGTGTTTTCTTCTGGTATTTTGAAATTGCTGTCGCAAGTCCGCTCTTCTCTGCAGAGGGCAGAGGGGCCAGCTCCAGCCCCCTTGTGACGTCTTCCCAGTGAAGGCAACACAGCTGGACATGGGTCCAGAGGGGACTTAAACCTGTACTGGCCCCAGGTGTATCTGCCGCTCAGGGACTAAGTTTTGCTCATAAGAAGCAGAACCAACCTTCCTTGTGATTTTTCTCCTCCCAGACAGGTTTTCAGTTATTTAGAAGTAAAAATACATTCGGAAAATATGGGATTTTTTCCCCCTGAGTTTTTTAGGGGGGCAGTTTAGAGGATAAAACAGGCCTGAGAAAGCTGTATCCAGCTTTATCAGTGCAAACTGATAAACAGGAAAAATGGCTCAGGGGCTACCTGGAGGAAGCGAGATCCCAGCCGGGCTGTTTGCCTCCACTACCAGCACCCTCCAGCCTCGGCACCGAGGGGCAGAGGCTCTGGAGAGCCTTCCTCAGATTTATCAGTGGGAAGATGGAGGGAAGGATTTTTCTTCTCCCATCACTACACCAGAAATTGGGTCATGGGGCAATAAATCCCAGCCTGAGCCGTACTTGCAGGGCTGCTCTTTGTAAGGGTTCCCCAAGGCGCCAGCAGCCCCAGTGCCCCCTGTCCCCGGGCGTCCTCACCAGGCAGAAAGAGCAGCTCTTTCAGGGATGGGGGGTGCAGTCCCCGTGGCACAGTATGGGAAACCAGGAGGTGCCAGGTGGAGGCAGGGGCCGGGGCAGCGGGTGGGTGGTTGCTTGGTCGGGGGTTTCTGCTCCACGCCTCTCAAGGACAGCCCCAGCTTGGCGTACATCCCGGCGTGGCTGATGGCACACTTGGCTGGCGAGGGCCATGGTTAAAGATTAAAACTGGATCTGGTTTCCAATATTTATCTTGGGAGCAGGAGGGCCCCGGCTTGTTTGGTTTGTGGGAAGTGTTGGGAAACAGTGACGCTGGTGTGGAGGGAGCCGGCAGGGCTGGCCCTCGCGGACGCATGGGGTCCCGGCGGTCCCTGCGTGGTGAGCGGGGGATGCGGCAGTGCTGGCAACGCAGGCAGGATGGGACGAACCCCAGGGGAGGGGCCCACATCAACGGGTGCGCCCCGCAGTTAGGACGTGGCTGCTCCCCTCCCATGCTTTGCAGTGTCCTGCCTCTCAAATGGAGACAGTGGCACCTGCCTCTCTCCCATGATCATTTCAGGGATAAATGCGTGAGATATATTAGGTATTAGTGATGGGAAGCATGCAAGTAGCATAGACAGATAATGCTTTTTCATTATTATTGCACTAAACATTACCTACTAAAACGTTTTTCAAAGATTAATTACTGGCTGCCCAAACTCTTAGCCCTACTCTGGAAACATCCACACAGATGTATCAGGACAGCGAGCCCTCCAGTTTATGCAGGAGTGTGGGGTTTAAGTATATTTTGTTGGTGAGAGTGCCTGATGTGCGCAAGAGTGACAAAGGCTATTCAGGAGCTGACTTGCATTTGTGCTGTGCCGGCCAGGCAAACCTCTCCAGAGCAATTTGGCATCAGAACAAATCCAGAACAAGCTGTCCCAGACAGAGAGGGCCTGAGGTGGGTTTGAATACCAGCCACATTCAGAGAGCAGAAATGCTCTGAGAAACAGGGCTTTGGCCAGCGCCGGCAGGAGGTCTCAGTCAGCCCCGTCCATGCGAGTTTTACCCCAACGTTACTCCTGCCTCGGCGGTCAGCCATTATATTTAAAATCAGATTGAATGAAGTGGTATAACACGTGCTGTAGAATGCTGTCACTGCATTAACTGGGACGGAACCAGATTATCTGACAGCTGATTTCTTGGTTTTGTATGTATGATTATACAAAGAGTTGCTGGAAACCACTTAGAATTTTTAGATATTCTGGTTAGCACCTAAATTGTCACTTCTTACGTAATTTTGGGGTTTGCTATCCCCTAAATATCCCATAGCCACTATTGCTAGGCAATAAATGCTGACAATGCAGATGGATTTGGCAATTGTTCAGGCTTCAGTAGCGGTTAGAGGGAGAACCGGCGCAGCTCCCGCCTGGCTGGTGTTTCCCAAAGAGCTCCACCGCTGCCGGGGCTTTGGTAAGTCTTAAAGAGGGGTGGGAGGGAGACAGGACACTCTGGCACTGCTCTCACAGGCACTGAAGTGGGCAGTAAAGAGGGATTTGTAGGTACAGGGAGAACATTCCCGTTACCGGACATCCTCTTAATTTCATAAAGGCATAAAAGGATCCCACACCCACAAGTTGCCCGTAATAAAAGACTAGACATCCAAAGCGCATTTTTAATGGTGGGGAAATAACCACTATGAGAACTTAAAAATAAGGCAGTGGTTTCTGCAGCAGTACAAGTCCTTGAATGAGTCAGTTTAAAATCCTGAAGCCCTTAAATCAGTCAGCGCTCTCTTTCAGCTGCAGCACACGGGCACGGCACCCGAGCGCCTGCGCGGCACGCTTGGGGCAGTGCAATGCGCCTCCGGCCAAGGGTCTGCCACAGCCCCTGCCAGCCCGCGGGAGTCCATCGCTGGGAGTTTATGTGAGCTTCCAGAAACCCACAGCAAAGTTCCTCCAGGAGCCGGCAAGGACACCAAGCAGTGCTGGGGCAAGCAGCAAGTCCTCTCTCGGCCTGGGAACTGGCCACAAGGCAGAAATAGAGCAGGAGGGATCGATCGGCTCTGACACAGCAGGATGGCAGCTCCCGGGGCTCCAGGCCCACCTGCAAGGAGGCCAAGAGGGTCAGGGCTCAGGCTGCACTCAGATAGGCCTGAGTTTGCTGAAATATCGCAAGGTCAAGGGCTGCTGTGCTATAGCGTCCACTGGAACAGAACGTAGAACTCACAGGCTAAAGCGGGGCAGTCTGTCCTTCTTACTAGTGTTTCGTAGGTAATGGAAGTGGATTATAAGATGTTCTTGGGAATGTAATTCACTTTAATGAACAAATACCCTGAGCCAAGCTGTGCGCTGATCTACATGCCTTGTAACACCACATATTTCATGGGAGTGCAGAATTTGATCCGTCACACTAAGCATATTGCACTGTATAATGAAATATTGGGAGCAATAAACAAGACCTTTGGCAAGCCTTCTGATGAAGTTTTCCAGTAAAACCTTTTGTTTAAGGCCAGATCCACAGAAAAGCTGACATGCTGATGTGCAGGACACAGGCGCTGGAGTCCGCAGTTTAGCTCTCCAAATCCCTGCCTGTCTGCTGCGTGCTGCCCAGGGTGCCCACTGCCCACGCTCACCGCTGCTCGCAGCACCCGCACGCAGAGACCGGCAGGGCGGGAGCCTGTGAAAAGCAGGAGAGAAGTTGCTCAGAAGAGAAGTGTCCGGCAGCCACCCACAGACAGGGGGACAAGGGGACAAGCCCACCTGACCGGGTGCAGGGAGAGGACAGGAAGGGTGCTGGGAGAGCAGCTTAGTCACAAACTCTCCAGAAAACCTCAGCGCGTGCAGGCGGTGTGTAGTCGATGGCTAAGGACAAGTATGAAAGAATAGCACCAAAAAAAGTAGGAGCACCATCAGGAAGCCCGAGGCACGAATGAAGGCCAGCCAGCAAGGGAGTTAAAAAGCACCAGTAATACTTTCTGTGAGTTGTTAATGGTGAGAAGGCGACTGAGGAGAGTTGTTCTGCTGCTCTACGGGGAGGGAAAGCTGTCAGTGGGGAGCGGAGGCTGTTATCGGTGCTTTGCCATCAAGATGGGAGGAGGTATTGGGAAGGGTTCTGTGGGGGTCTGTCCTTGCCAGCTACTACCCAATATTTTCATTAGCAGCCGGCATGGCGGGGTAGTGAGTGTGCTTATTAAGCTGGTGGGCAGCACTCAGCTGGGAGGAGCTGCGAGTGCACCGGAGGACGGGATGAGAGTTAGGGACGATGCTGCGATGCCGTCAGGAGGGGCCCCAAGGAGCGCGGTTGGGAAAAATTAACATCATGGGGATCACCGCCTGGGTCTGCAGAAGAGAGGGCGCCGGCCACAAGCCCAGCGCAGGTCAGCCGGGCGAGGTGGTCGGGAGCAGGTGCCCCGAGAGAGCCCTTCACCCCGCAGGGCTCCCTCCGTCGAAAGAGAGCCTGAGAGCGGCCCCAGGGACCCCTCCTCGCCCCCGCGCAGCCCTGGGCTCGCCGCTGCTCCCCAGACCGGCTCCTTCCCGGCCACGGGGCTGGCAGGGACACGCAGGTTTTGCCTGCTGCTTGGCTGGGATGGTGCTTTTCACTCTTTTGAACCAAGCCGATGTGTCTGCAGTGTGGGAACTCATTAAACGCTATTACGGACCACGGTCCTTCGCAGTCACACCATTGGTGCTTGTTTCATGCCGATTACTGTCGCCCACCCAGCACTAACCCGTGCAAGTATTTCCGTGGGTAAGTTATTCCCTTGTGGGGATTTTTGATGGGGCATTTTTGGTGTTAGTTAACGTCGGTTTCACTGGCATAAAATGCGCCTGGAGCTTGCATGGAAACAGAATAACTAGAACTCCGTATACCAGCTCCAAGTGAAAAATGTGTAAGTCATACTTTATCTGTACTATTGCTAGTACCCGGCCAGAGGTGCATGGGCCCCGGCACCCCAACAGCCGGCAAGTTTTAATTGCACCGTGTGAGCCGGGGTTTCCTTCCTTCTAATCTGGGGTGTGTGAAGTCTCTCTGCAACAGGGATCTCCATCCCCTGTGGAAAATCCCACCCGCAGTGACCTTGAATTTGTGAACTTTTCTCAAAATGGGACTTTGCTCCTTTTTGACATGTGCAGTACTGTGGATAATTATTTCAGCTGGATTACTGCCTAGCTGGTTAAGTGTGTTTGAATCTGTGAATAGTCTCCATATTTACACACTCAGGAGGAAAAAAATCAGTTATAGTGGGAGAGAGCATTAGCTCTTTGGGCTCATTAGCATGAAGGGTAATTTGCACTCATCAGTGTGGTGCCAAAGGAAGTGGAGGAACTCCGCCTGTTGGCCGGGCAGCACGGGGGGCCGGGATAACGGCAGCCGGACTGCCTGCCCTGATGCGGCTGTGGAGATGTGGGGCTGAGACTGATGGATGTTGGGCTGAGACCAAGGGATGTGGGGATGAGACCGAGGGATGTTGGGCTGAGACCAAGGGATGTGGGGCTGAGACTGAGGGATGTTGGGCTGAGACTGATGGATGTTGGGCTGAGACCAAGGGATGTTGGGCTGAGACTGAGGGATGTTGGGCTGAGACTGATGGATGTTGGGCTGAGACCAAGGGATGTTGGGCTGAGACTGAGGGATGTTGGGCTGAGACTGAGGGATGTTGGGCTGAGACCAAGGGATGTGGGGCTGAGACCAAGGGATGTGGGGCTGAGACTGAGGGATGTTGGGCTGAGACTGATGGATGTTGGGCTGAGACTGACGGATGTTGGGCTGAGACTGAGGGATGTTGGGCTGAGACTGATGGATGTTGGGCTGAGACCAAGGGATGTGGGGCTGAGACCAAGGGATGTGGGGCTGAGACTGATGGATGTTGGGCTGAGACTGATGGATGTTGGGCTGAGACTGAGGGATGTTGGGCTGAGACCGAGGGATGTGGGGCTGAGACCACAGGGAGTGAGCGAGTGAGCCCGGCCAGGCAGACATTGGGGCGCACCTCGGGCAGCACCGGGGCCCTCCGTGGAGATCCGTACGCCAGGCACGGGGCTGAGCAAAGCACATGCTGTGCCAAGCACGGAGCATCTGTCACCAGTGTCCTGAGAGGAACCAACAGCGGGGGCCTGGCACCAAAACCTTACCCCTCTCATGACTGACTCCTGTTAGTCCAGCACCTAAAATAAAACTTGGGCTGCATGGAGCTATGCTCAAACTTTGCTAGGGTGGAGTATTCATGGCATGCTTTCATACAATTTGAGTACATTTCCAACCCCACTGCGCATCCTTTAAAATATGGAAGGCTTTTTGATTAAAATGACAAGCTGGTGCTCAGCGGAGTGTGCCTACAGCGCGGAAACCCTCCCCGTGCAGGGCCGTCGTCATTACGAGCAGTAAACAGTCCAGGAAATAATAAGGAAGAAGCAGACACAGCTGAGTTTTACAGACTTTCAATGCACAATAAAACATTTTATTTAAAAACAATGCATTCAATACTGTGTTTTGGCACATGAGTCAATGTTGCAGGCACATTCACACCAAAGAATCACATTGCTGAGAGATCCCAAATGAATCGTCGCGTTGTTCTCCACAAACGATGCTCACGAGGAGGATGCGGTACTCGGTCACGAGAAGAGCCAGGGCCTTGCCCACGTGTTTACAGGCACGATGCGCTGTGCAGGCCACGCTCGGGCCTCGGGGCCGGGGCCACAGCTGGTACGAAGCACGTCAGCCTGCGGGCCCGATCCCGGCCCCTCCGACGGCACAGAGGCTCTCTGTGGGAGCAAGGCTGAACACCAGCTTTGCTTGCAACATACTTCACACCATGAGCAGCTTTGCCGTCCACCTGAGACTGTGCCCTGGCCCTTTATGAACATTAGCCATTTAAAAATAAATAATGCTTTTAGTATGGCCGTTAAATAATGAATCCTTTATTACAATTATGGCATTTTTTTCTTTTTTTAAAATATTTATCTTTTTTTATTGAAAACAACTCCATCAGGCATTGAACTGTATAGCCATTAGAATAAAGACACATTCATTTACAGAAAACCTGCTTTTTTCTAAACAATTTGTTTTTGCAACTTCCATTCACAGTTATATTTCACAAACGCTTGCTTTTTGGTATACTCCACAATTAAAACCGGTAGCCAAAATGACTTCGTTTTAATGTATCTTGCTACCATCCACTGAAAAGATGCAAGCAACGAAAATACAAACCCAAGATGTATAAAAGAAGAGAAGGTAACGCACGTATTTCCACTCTTATGTACACCCCCTCGTCCCACCCCCCGCCCGGCAGCCCGACCCCCCCGACCACAGCGCCCGGCCGCACACAGCGCCCGCCCCGAGCTCCCGCTGACGGTCCCTGCTGCGGGTGCGGGTCCTCAGCACCCGTCCTGTCGGCAGAGGGGCTGGAGCGGGATGCGGCCACCGCTCGCCTCCGGCTGCCCGCAGCGCATGGGACACTGTCCTGGCAGCCCGGGGCCAAGTGGGGTCTGCGTCCCGCTGGACCCTTCCCTTGGAGCTAGTCAGAGGGACTTCTTTTGATTTTGTAAACTAAAATGTTTTGTACTTACAAATATTGATCACGTTGCGTTACGTGTACTTTCATTTAGCTATATTCGCTTGTCTAGACATTCAGTAATGATAGCATTTTCTCTGAACCATCAGGAATTTGTTTAGGTAGACATAGGCAGGAAGATTTTGGGCCAAACAGAAGGGAAGGAAGAGTCTAGCCAGGGTGATACCGAAGGCAGGTGCCATTTACTGTCCCGAGCAGAGGGCGGCAGCCGGCACCTCCCTGCCCAAGAGAGCCGCATTCGCTACAGGGGAGCAGATTGCGTATTTAATGGAAAGGCATTTTCTGTGGAGCGAGAGAGCCTCCCCTCCTCAGCCGCTGTCTTCTCTGCACCCTCTGGTCCTCAGCTCTCCAGCAGACCCCGCCACAACCTCTCGCCTTCCTCCTGAAGTGCAGCAGCCCACTGCGAGCGGCCAAGCCTGGACCTTCTCCGAGGGCACCTCTGATCTGAGGGTGGCCAGCCAGCGCCGAGGGCTCCTCCCCGCCGCCCAGCGCTGACTTCCTCCAGCTCAAAGGGAGACCTGATTTTCTACAAGACCGGAATTACACAGTGCCATAAGCCTGGCACAGTGAGACAAGGACGCCGAGCCCAGACCTGTTGGAGCAAACGCTGCGGGGCGTCACCCCGCTTTGCTGCTCTGGGATGCACAGTGCCCTAACGCGAGGTCCTACAAGAAAACCAGCCTGAAAATGGGGGTTTGGGAAGGAGCCCAGCCTGACTGCGAGGCATCCGGAGGGTCTTTCCCTGCCTGGGGGAGCAGAGCCCACCCTGAGCCGCTGCTGGTCCCACCAGTCAGCACAGGCTGCCCTTCCCCCCCGGTCCCTCCACAACAGCAGAATTCAAAGAGCATCTAAGAAAACAGGCAAAAACAAAAGATGCACATTTTAAGATTGTTTTCCACATTGCAACAGCTCGGACAAAAAATATTGATACTAAGAAGCAATTTACTTTGGGCTGTATTGCGCCATTGATTTTGGGGCAGAACTCCCCGTTAAAATCAATGATTCTGAAATGTTCAATGTGGTTCTGAAAAATCGATGGGGAGTTTTGCTTAAAAATCAATGATATAATATGGCGCTCTGTCAATAATTTTTCTGTATTCCCATTTCCGAATATTTGCAGTCATTTTCATGCTTCCTTCTCTGCACTCGGTGCTTCTTTGTGCCTCTGGAAAATTCCAGCTGTGCTGCGAGGGCCGTCCCCTGGGACCGACGGGGGGTCCCGTCCCTCTCTGGGGCAGGAGGGGGCTGCAGAGCACCGGGGGTCCCCCCAGAAACCCCCCAGCGGGGCCTGCTGCCTTCAGTCATAATGGGGCCTTGCCGCAAGCGGGATGAACCTGAGAGACGCTCCGTTTGCTTAAATTAAGCAAGATCAAATTAAGATACCGTGCATTAAAACACCTTTCCATCGCCATCCTCTCCACAACCTGTGGGCACGTGCAGCGCTGCATCCCTGGCGCTCTCTGGGCTGGGGGCGAGTGGGGCATCGCAGGCCTCCCGAGCACAGCCGTGGGAAGCCGGCTGGGGGGCGCGAGTCGTGGGGAGGACGGAAATACCAACTGTGGGCAATTTTCTCGAGTTCATTGTGATTAGGAAGGGAAATAAAAAAAATAAATTATGAAAAATTAAAAAACTACCCTGGGGCAATTTAGGTTTTTGGTTTCAACTTCATATTTTTACATTTTGTCTTCTCTCCCGGGTGCTCTAAAGCAGTAGTTTGAGAGAGAAAAGACATGCGCTGCTCAGGAACAACCAACCACGGCCCTCGGGCATGCCAGGCCTGACGGCTTCTCCTCCCGCCCGGGGGGAGGCAGGATGCTGCAGCTCTGTCCGAACCAGCTCCACACAAGCTTTGCTGCTCAGGTGCAGCAGCCACGCAAGCCCTTGCAGCGCCTTCAGCACGGGGAAATCCACTTCTGCCACCGGCCCTCTCTGGGGATGCTGGCCACAGGGCAGGCTCCCAGCGGGTGGCCCGTCCCATACAGCTTTCCAGCATCGCACAGTGCACCCGCGGCCGGTTTGACCCTGGAGACCTTCCCATCCCAGTTTCACTATGCGGTTACACGGCAGGTTCATCTGTTTCCACACTGGACGTGCTAACACCCCGTGCCCTTGCCAGTGTCTGTGCCCTGCCAGCGGTCCTGCTGCCGTTAGGGGAGGAGGCGCGTGCGACCGCCGGGGGAGATGTGCAATGAGACATCTCGCCCCAGGTGGAGCATCCCCATTGCAAAAACGGCCTCCTGGAGACACACGAGGTGCGTGGACAGAAATATGTTTGTTCAGGCTAATGAATATTTACTTGTGACTACATCTAATTTAAAGTAGTTATGGCACGTAAATGCCATGCAGCAGCCAAGCAGGATCTGCCAGTGCAATTTCCCATCGGGAGCTAGCAGCCGAAAATTGTATAGAGCACGTTGGCCTCCACTTTCACGCCAATATAAGGATAATAGTTCACGTCTTTAATTTGCTGATTAAAAATGATCACTCCCTACATGAAATTGATAAAATGCCTCTTGATTAAAACACCTGGTATTAAGCACAAGCCAGCAGGCGTCACTTGGGGTTTGGGGTGACCCTTTTTCCCCCGTGGGCTCTTTGCCAAGCTCGCTCCTGGGCACACTTTCACCATGCACCTCAGTGACCTGCAAAGCGATCTGCCTGCCTTAGCGAACATGCATCTGCCGTACAGCTCAATAGCAAACAAAGCTGGAAATGATTAATTACGGTACTTCATTAACAACCAGTGCAGAACTCTTCCTTCCCTGTGCAATTTCTCTCTTTCTGTTTTTGGGCAAAAACAATTGTGTGCTCCAGCACTTAGAGAAGGGCTCCCGCAGGGCTCGGTTGGGACTGGTGCTGCCCAGCTGCTCCCAGCCCCAGCAGCTCCCCGCTGCTCGCTCGGACACGCGGTCCAGGTGTCCAGTGGGTGCGATCCCGCAAATCTCACCGACAGGGCCTGCAGGGGCCGGGGGACTCAGTCCTTCCCCTGGGGACGCGGGCAGCTGCGAGCGCTGGGGACAGCCTGTCCTTGTGCTCTGCGGCGGTCTGCGCCCAGCACAGCCGAACTCCGCTCCCTGGCCCGGACCCTCGCGCGCGACTACGACACAAATAATACATGATAATATCAAGAACAACTCATATGGCACCATATGGCATAAGACACCACCATCACTGCACGACTATGTCTTCATAATAACAGTTGCTAGAGGTCGTACTCTGCTGTAGGAACAGTGATGATCGCAGGACCGACGCGACAGCACGGAGAGCCGGAGCTCCCGGGAACGCTTGGCCAGGCTGGGCAGCTGGGGAGGGAACCGCCGCGGAGCGGGTCTGCGCATGCTGCGGCACGGGGCAGACCCAAGCCCCTCCACAGCGCGCCCCAGCCCTAAACAGCCTTCGAAAAAGCAAAAGCCAGAAAATGTGGGATAATTAAAATGGGGAAGAAAGCCTCCAGCTCCTCCTCCACCCAGGCGCGGAGGAGAGAGGGGACACAGCTTCGGGAGCCGGCGGAGCTGCCGTGCTGCGGCAAGGCGGCAGCAGGCACCGGGAGATGCTCCGGGCTGCTCAAGTTTGGCGTTGTACTCAAGATCTCCTTCCTCACCTCCTACATTTGCTTGGAGGTAAAGAGGCTGAGAAAAATTAAAATGTGCCATTTTAAAGTATGATTTTAAATTGGATTTTGCATCTTCTTTCAGTGTATAGTCAGCTCTCAGCATCATATGAATAGTAGAAAAATGTTAAAATACTTTTAAATATACTTGTTGTAATAAGAAACCCAGTTATTTTACAGGCTCCTTTATCCTGAGACAAAATGGCCAACATTTCCAAACCGTAGTGACCCTAAGGTTTGTCCTCTCTACAAACAGCCTGGTTTTCAGCGGTACTGAGGAAGCCGTGTCTTCCTTTGGCTGCCTTGGATGGCTGTTGGTGACCGGAAAATGGGGCCACTAATTTAGTTGTCTGACTATGGAGTTAGAGATGTAAATGGGGAAATCTGGTAACTGTGTTTCCTCTTCCCTGCACTCCTGCTGCGCTCACTTCCCTTTGAAACCCATTTTTAAAAATCCCGGTGCCTGGCTGCCGTTGCTGCCCGGCCGGTCGGTCCCTGCCCAGCCAGCCCTGCTGCGAAGCCAGGGGCCAGGCGCAGGGCGGGCTGGGCACCCCTGCCCCTCGGCAGGACCGCCGTGGGCTGCGCCCGGGGGGACAACCGGAGCCTTGCTGACCGGGGGCCTGGCCAGCCCGTCTGCCCCAGCGCCAATAACTGGGCTAACGAAGGCTATTACCACTCCCTAGAGACCCTGCGTTGCTGGGCAATACACCCCATCGCCACCACGAGACAGACGGCACTTGGGGACGTGCCAAAACACGGAGCGTGCCGACGCTTGCAGCTCTGCAAGGGCAAGCATCGGGTACTGCCGCGGCAGGTGCCATGCGGCAGAGCTCACCGGGGCGGCCACCGTGCCTGGCCGGCTCCTTGCCCCGCGGCGCTGCGGGGTGCAGCCCGCGGTGGGACCACGCGCACCGGCACGGGGGAACGGGGAGCGCTGGCGAGCTCCGTGGGTGCAAAGGGACGGGTGGGAGGTCCCGTGCTCCCCGCTTCGGGGGGATCATCCTCCCGAAGGACCCCTCGTCATCGGAGGGTGCGGAGAGCAGGCGCAGAGGGAGGTGTGCCTGTGCCGGGGTTTGGGGCTCTTCTCACCCAACGCATCTCCAGAGGAACCTAATACTGTCTGTCCTGGTGGTTTAACTTCAAAATTAAAAGACCAAATAGTATCACATGGATGGGAATGACCATGTTTCAGCCTGGCTAATTTGGACAAGGATTTGGCCCAAACTGAATTAAAGCGCTGCAGTATTCTGAGAGCAATATAAATGCCTAGCTAAGGTACAAGCCATATTGTGACCTTCTTCTTCACGTTATTCTTAAAAAAATGTAAAATTCAGTAAATATGAAAATATGCAAGCGGTGGAAATCAGGATCCACACTGAAGAACTTGCAAGTGACGATGAACTGGAGTTCTGAGCGGCTTTCTCCATCGGCCACGGCAATATACGTATGCTGAGCTATTGATAGCAACATATACAAGAGAAGCAAAACCTTTTAAAATTAGCTTTTCTAATTCTAATCGGGAAGGGACAATAAAATTAAGAGATTTATGGCATTTAGTGGAATGCTAAAATATGAAAATATCTTAAAACATACTTAGTAGCATATCTATAAATGCAAAATATTTCAACTTCGCTGCTGCATGAATAGCATCCACAGAATTTGATAAATGCTTCTGCACTGCTAAATATGCTTAAACCCTTTGATGAGCAGTGACAAGGGTGACTAAAAAGCATCATTATATCATGGAAAATATATTAAGGTGGGGTTGTTGGTTTTGTTTTTTTTTAGAATTATATCTGAAGAATGTTTAATTCGGTTTTGGGCACTTTTTAGACAATCATTTGGCACTTCAAGATTTAGGTTCTTAGGCACAATGCGACAAGGTGAGTTTGGCCAGTCCTTCACCGTGCATCCTGTAGAGCAGCTGGAACTCTGCAGGCAGCTGGTGGGACTCCTGCCACTTGGTCGTGAACTTTGTTCCCTTCTTATCATAGTAGTGGTACGGGAGGTCCTCCCTCGTGTTGGGGTCGAACCCAAAGGGCCAGAATCCGTACAAGTGGATCTCTTCACATACGGCAGAGGCAAGGGTGTACATGAGAATACCTGTGCTCAGCCGCTTGGGTGACAAGTGTTTGTTCTTCCAGTATCTGTGAAAAAAATAAAGGCATGTTAGTTTGGGGTGCAAGTAATGCCACAGGTTTGCCGTAAGAAAAAAATAATGTTACTGCCTGGAGGCCATCAGTGCTGACAGCTGATAGCCTGGACAAGGCAAGGATTGCTCTTGAGGTCAGTCTGTAACGACCGGCAGTGCAAAACAGCCTTAGCAGCACTCTGACCAGTAGTCTCTTGTGGTCCCCTTCTGAATGTTTTTGGTTTTTAACCAGAAGAGGTAGTGCCTTATCCAGAAAAGTATGATTCACTGGCTCCTGCTCACATGGGCATTTGCTAAAGAGAAGGCAATGCAGTAATAAATTACAGTTTTCCTTGGGCCACCCTGCAGCTGTCTGTCAGCATCCCTAGTTGCTAGGTGAGAAGAGCAAGCTCTTCCATAAGCAGTGCTTTGCTTATGCAGCATCTCACTCAGCTCCCCGTACTCCTCCCGTCTGTGGAAGCAGCGGCAGGAGCGGAGCCCAGTGACGCACCGTGCCCCAGTGCGAACGGCCAACCCGCCTCCGCTGTTGTTGCATGCTGGGCATACATCTGTAAAGAAACAACCAAAGTACTTCCTGAAGCAATAACAAACCTGCATTTGCTCTAAAAGCAAGCAGTATCGGGCCCTGACTTGCTAGACAGTGCCTACCAGATCAGGCATGAATAGAAAAATAAATACAGTCGTATTTGTACAGAGAGAGAGACACGTATTTTGTCAAGTTAAAAGCAAGGCAAAAATACATACCTGTTAACGTGCTGCATTATATTTCCTGGCCAAGCCAACTGGACCTTTAGTTGCCCTCTATGCTCAACAAAGAAGTCAACCAGTGTTCTCGTGACTGTTGCTGATGTGTGGAAGAAAAACGCGGGGATCCAAAGAATGGCCCCATCAAGCTTTTTCAAACTTAAAAAGAAGTTGTTGCGATCCTGAATGGTCAAAAGATTGTTGTAATACTTTTCCAGGATGCTGGGGTTGAAGGTTGTAAGATTGGTTTTCCTTCCAACATCTTTTTGGAAAGCCTCAGTTGGAGCAAAATTGCAACGAAAAACAAAATCAGATTTATCTATTTCTTGCCCGCACTGACTCCCGGTCAGGATCCCACTGTTTCCAACCACGGCGCAAATGTTGTAATGCTTGTTCAGGATTGGCGACACGTCGGGAAGCAGCGATCTGAAGTTATTGCTAATAGAGAAAACATACTTATGGCTGGAATAATCGTAATGCATCAGCTGTCCAATCCGAACACTGTTCTTGGTCAAAGAAAAATTTTTTATTACATCGACATGCTGAAGGATTTCTTGCCTAAAATAAAACAGAAAGAGAAAAGAAAACGTGGAGTTATATTTCCCCTCTTTCTGTGGTGGAGAGATTTTCTTTCCAGCTAGAGTTACATTTTTCTTTTCTTTTTTTAAATGTAGTGAAGAAGCTTCCTGAGCGATGTGGTGCAATGGCTTTAAATTAATACAAATAGATAGGAATTATGGAGCTGGCTCCTTACCTAGGGCTCTGCTTGGCTTTACTGGGCGGTCCTGACTGACGCCAGCTAAGGATGTGTCCGCGTCTCTTGGAACAGTGTCAGGATTAAAAGATTGGATTCACCGTGTAAGTGTGAGGATACAGCCAACAGTACCCCCCTCCCACGGTCACCTTGCTGCGGGGTGGTGCGCAGCACAGTTCTGCTCGTGCTGTGATAGAAGCCTGGTGGGTAAGTCTGCCGCTGGTGCTCTCTGCGTGCATTTCGCTCTCGGTACTGGACCGCGGATCTTTGGCCATGATGGGTTCCATGTTTGCCATCAGGCATGTGAAGCAAAACCAAGAAGTCCAGGATTTTCAGCTGAATTAACGGTAGCTGATTTTAAATACATATACTTTTTGTGTTCTCACTGAGAAGCTTTGAATCACAACAACAAGTGACTGGCGCTGTCTCCATTTATGTAAACATAATTCCTTAATGTCTTCTTTGGGCAAGCATGTCGGGATTTTTACAAGGGTTATTAGAGATGCTTAAAAACCAAACAAAACCAACCCTGCTCAGGAATTTCCCTTGCAGGGCTTAAAATTAGAAAACCAATATCACTTTATTTGCTCATGTTTATGGAAAACAACCGACCTTTCTTCCAGCTCGCATCCTCCAATGTCCAAGCATTAATGGGGTCCCACTGGGTGCCCTAATTACGGGTTATGGCTAACGGACAAGTGCAAAGGCAGATCCTGAGGCATTAGCTAAAATCACCAGAGGGGTGGCACAGAGACAGACTTAGGAAGGATGAGCTGGTGGTGCCAGCAATGAAGCAATACTGAGGGGTGCCCACTGTCACACCAGCCTGGGGGGTCCCCGGGAAGGACGGGGCAGGCAAAGTGATGTCTCGTCTCCGCGGCCCGCAGCTCCTTAGGGGCAGCGGGCAGCGTTTGTCAGCACCAGAAGGCCATGGCCCGCCCCGCTGCGCCGGCAGCAGCGCTGACCTGTGGCCGGCAAGTGACCAGAAGGGAGGAGAGAAGGCCAAGCCCTGCCCACCAGCACCCAGGGGTGCAGCAGCCCCGTCCTGGCCGCAGAGCCAAGGGGCCTGGGCTCCTGCTTCTCAGGTGGGATATGGGAGCGGAGTCTCTAAAGCAGCAGGCGTTTGTCGGGACAAAATTGCAGTCCGAGATGGTAATAGCTATCTTAAACGGCTAAGTGTTTTTCTTTCATTTTATAGATTTTTAAAATATATATCAGTAAATATATATATAAAATTGTATAAAGTATATATTTACTGATACATCTATATCTATCTATATCTATCTGTATCTATATCTCTGTGTGTGTGTATATATATATATATATATGTGTGTGTGTGTGTGTGTGTGTCAGTAAAGCCGATAAATAAAAGAGGCTGGCCAGATGCCACCAAGTTTACCATCACAGTGAGAAAACTGAAAGCACACTTTACTTCCCATTAAGTATGGGGCAGCTTCGAGGAAGCTGAAGGAACCAAGAAACCCCTTCCATTGCCACACAGCAGGAAAGTCAGTGCAACCTGCGAACAGCAGGCAGCAGGTGATGCACAAAGAGAGCGTCTCTGGCGGATTCGGGCTCGAAGGCCCCCATCGGAACCCCTCGCTCTGCCCGCCCCCTCAGCCGGAGCAGTGCTGGAAGGCAGAGCAGCACCGCACTTGCTCAGAACTGCTGTTAGCTGGGAAGTTTAGCTGGGCGTGCGTTGGCCTCCATGAACATGGTGTTTCATGGCTGCTACAGTGCGATTTGTTTGTCTTGAAGTAATGACAATTTCACTTGCACGCTGGGAAACTGGGTTATGTTCCGTTTGGTAAAATAATGCGTGTCGCAGCCTGGTGTCCTGCTCTGAAATAATCCATTCTTCCAAGATAGTTGTAACCATCTGGGGAAATGTTCTGATTCAGCCTTTGTCTCTCACTGCTGGCAAATCACTCGGAGCTCAGAGTATTTAGCAATCCCTGATTGCATTTTCTTAAATCCCGGGAGGAAGGGGGCAGCCTCAGGGAGGGTGAGAAGGGGGGGCGCGGGCTCACCTCTGGTGTGCGAAGGCGGTCTGGTTGAAGGCCCACTTGGAGGGCTTGTCCTGCAGCTCGTGGGTCAGGGAGTTCGTAATGGGGACGAACGAGGGGTCCAGGAACTTCAGCGCGAACTGGGACCTGGAAAGGAGCGCACGGACCCACGCCGGTACACACACATGCACGGACCCACGCTGGTACACACACGCACACGGACCCACGCCGGTACACACACACATGCACACGGACCCACGCCGGTACACACACGCACACGGACCCACGCCGGTACACACACACACGCACACGGACCCACGCCGGTACACACACATGCACCGACCCACGCCGGTACACACACGCACACGGACCCACGCCGGTACACACACACACACGCACACGGACCCACGCCGGTACACACACACATGCACACGGACCCACGCCGGCACAAACACACACACACGGACCCACGCCGGTACACACACATGCACAGACCCACGCCGGCACACACACACGCACGGACCCACGCCGGTACACACACACACGCACATGGACCCACGCCGGTACACACACACGCACGGACCCACGCCGGCACACACACACGCACGGACCCACGCCGGTACACACACACGCATGCACACGGACCCACGCCGGTACACACACACACACGCACACGGACCCACGCCGGTACACACACACACGCACACGGACCCACGCCGGTACACACACACGCATGCACACGGACCCACGCCGGTACACACACACACACGCACACGGACCCACGCCGGTACACACACACGCATGCACACGGACCCACGCCGGTACACACACGCACGCACACGGACCCACGCCGGTACACACACACACACGCACACGGACCCACGCCGGTACACACACACGCATGCACACGGACCCACGCCGGTACACACACACGCACGCACACGGACCCACGCCGGTACACACACACGCATGCACACGGACCCACGCCGGTACACACACGCACGCACACGGACCCACGCCGGTACACACACACGCATGCACACGGACCCACGCCGGTACACACACGCACGCACACGGACCCACGCCGGTACACACACACACACGCATGCACACGGACCCACGCCGGTACACACACACACACGCACACGGACCCACGCCGGTACACACACACGCACGCACACGGACCCACGCCGGTACACACACACGCATGCACACGGACCCACGCCGGTACACACACACACACGCACACGGACCCACGCCGGTACACGCACACGCATGCACACGGACCCACGCCGGTACACGCACACGGACCCACGCCGGTACACACACACGCATGCACACGGACCCACGCCGGTACACACACACACACGCACACGGACCCACGCCGGTACACGCACACGCATGCACACGGACCCACGCCGGTACACGCACACGGACCCACGCCGGTACACACACACGCACGCACGGGCCCGCAGCCCGTTACCGGCCGTGCCCGGCCCGGCCCGCGGCTCGGCCGGCATCAGCACCGCGGACAGCGCCCGCCGCTCCCCGCCGGCCCGGGCTGCACCGGCGCGCACTGGGATGCACTGGGATGCACCTGGCCGGGATGCACCGAGATGCACCGGGCTCAACCGGTCCGGGATGCACCGGCCCTGGATGCACCGGGAAGTACCGGGCTGCACCGGGCCGGGCTGCACCGGGATGAACCGGCCCGGGATGCACCGGGAGGTACCGGGATGCACTGGGCCGGGATGCACCGGCCCGGGATGCACCAGGCTGAAGAGGCCCGGGATGCACCGGGAGGTACCGGGATGCACTGGGCCGGGATGCACCGGCCCGGGATGCACCGGGAGGTACCGGGATGCACTGGGCCGGGATGCACCGGCCCGGGATGCACCGGGCTGAAGAGGCCCGGGATGCACCGGGAGGTACCGGGATGCACTGGGCCGGGATGGACCGGCCCGGGATGCACCGGGCTGAACCGGCCCGGGATGCACCGGGAGGTACCGGGATGCACTGGGCCGGGATGCAGCGGGATGCACCGGCCCGGGATGCACTGGGATGCACGGGGCTGAACGGGGCCGGGCCGTACCGGGCGGCACTGGGCTGCACCGGAAGGTATCAGGCTGCACCGGGCCGGGCTGTAGCGGGCCGGGCTGCACCGGGCAGTACTGGACTGCACCGGGCCGGGCTGTACCGGGCCGCACTGGGCTGCACCGGGAGGTATCAGGCTGCACCGGGCCGGGCCGGGCCGGGCAGGGTGGTGTCGGGCTGCTGCCCACGTTTCAGCACCCCCGGGGCATTGCGGTCCGCCCCCCCCCCCCCCCCGCCGCCGTCCCCCGGTCCCCGGGGGTCCCTCCCGCTCCCCGCCGGCCCCGGGGCACCTCGGGGCGCGGGGCACGGCCGGTGCGGGGGGAGCCGCATCCCCGCCGCGGGCGCGGGGCCGCGCCGAGCGCTGCTGGGGCCGCGGGGCCTTGCGGGGCCCGGCGGGGCTCCCCCCGGGAGCAGCACGGGGGGCAGCGGGGCCGGGGGGGGGGGCGGAAGGGGAGGAGGGGAAGGGCGAGCCCCCGACCCGGAGCCCTGCCGTGCCCGGCCGGGCCGGCCGTTCCCAGCCACGCCGCGCCGGGCCCTCACCTGAATCCCGCGTGGAACATGTACATGCGGGGCCCCCCCGGGCCGGCGGCGCGGGGCGCCCCGAAGATGTTGTCCTTCTTGAGCGAGACGTAGCTGATGAGGGAGAGGATGAGCAGCGCGATGCTCAGCATCACCAGCCCCAGCACGCTGGCCACCCGCACCATCTTGCAGCTCCTCATGCCGGGAGGCGGCCCCGCGGCTGGGCGTGTACGGGGGGGCTGCGGCGGGGCTGCATGGGGGGGCGGCGGGACCGGGACGGCGCTGGGGCCGGGGCCGGCACCGCCGGCAGCCGGAGAGAAAATGGAGGGAGGGAGCGGCGGCGCGATGAAATGGCAGCCGGGAGCGGCCGCCCCGCCGTCCCGGCCCCGGCGGCCCCGGCAGCGCCGCCGTGCCCCCCCCGCGGCGGCCCCGGCCCACGCACGGCAGACACGGCGCCCCCCGAGAGCCCCCGTGCGCCCCCGAGAGCCGCGGCGCCACGCAGGCAGCCCCGCGGTGCCCCGCTGCCGGCCCCGGGGCGCCCCACCGACGGCCCCGGGGTGACCCCCAGCACCCCCGCGGTGCCCCACCGACGGCCCCGGGGCGCCCCACCGACGGCCCCGGGGTGACCCCCAGCACCCCCGCGGTGCCCCACCGACGGCCCCGGGGCGCCCCACCGACGGCCCCGGGGTGACCCCCAGCACCCCCGCGGTGCCCCACCGACGGCCCCGGGGCGCCCCACCGACGGCCCCGGGGTGACCCCCAGCAGCCCCGCGGTGCCCCGCTGCCGGCCCCGGGGTGCCCCACCGACGGCCCCGGGGTGACCCCCAACAGCCCCGCGGTGCCCCACCGACAGCCCCGGGGTGACCCCCAGCACCCCCGCGGTGCCCCACCGACGGCCCCGGGGCGCCCCACCGACGGCCCCGGGGTGACCCCCAGCAGCCCCGCGGTGCCCCACTGCCGGCCCCGGGGCGCCCCACCGACGGCCCCGGGGTGACCCCCAGCAGCCCCGGGGTGACCCCCAGCAACGCCGCAGTGCCCCACCGACAGCCCCGGGGTGACCCCCAGTAGCCCCGCAGTGCCCCGCTACTGGCCCCGGGGTGCCCCACCGACAGCCCTGGGGTGACCCCCAACAGCCCCGCGGTGCCTCACTGCCAGCCCCCACGTGTCCCACCGACAGCCCCGGGGCGCCCCACCGACAGCCCCGGCGTGACCCCCAACAACCCCGGGGTGTCCTCCCCAACAGCCCCTGTGATCCCCAACAGCCCCGGGGTATCCTCCCCAGCAGCCCCGGGGTGCCGCACCAACGGCCCCAGGGTGACCCCCAGCAGCCCCGCGGTGCCCCGCTGCCGGCCCCGGGGCGCCCCACCGACGGCCCCGGGGTGACCCCCAACAGCCCCGCGGTGCCCCACCGACAGCCCCGGGGTGAACCCCAGCAGCCCCAGGGTGCCCCACCGACGGCCCCGGGGTGACCCCCAACAGCCCCGGGGTCTCCTCCCCAGCAGCGCCAGGTACATGACCTGGCATCCCAGGTGTGCCCACCGTGGCACCCGGGGTGCCCCTGACAACCCTGGGGTGCGCAGATTTGCCTTCCCACTGCCTCGGGGTGCCCTGCAGTGACCCCCAAAAGGCCGGGGGTGGCCCAGCCTGGCAGTTGCAGTGGCGCCTCAGCAGCCCCAGTGACCCCCGAGCCCCATGGGTGCATGTGGGGACTGAGCACGGCTGCAAGCCGTGCCGCCGCCTGAGCCATGGGGAGCCCGGGCTGCTTGGGTCCCTGTGCCTTTGCTGGGGGACCAGCGTTCAGGTGGGTGCACAACCTCCCCCTGCTCCCAGTGCAGGGCTGCGGGGCCGCGGCATTTCCCTGTGATGCTATAGATCACCATATGGCACATACAGTGCTGCGGGAGTCTACGCCACAGCCAGAACCTGGGCAATGCAAAAATCAAAGATGGCTCGGGAGACGCCTCGATCTTTAAGAGCGTGGTGTTTAGGGCAACCTACCACCTAAAAGAACCCTACTGGTGATTAAACTGCCCCATAAATCACACAGCCAATTTCATGTGAACTCCAAGAGAGCCTGACTTCTGTAACCTGAGGAATGTCTCTTACGAACATGACTTCTGCACACTGCAGTACTTTCAGTGTTTCTTCAAGCTATGTTTTTTCCCTTATAAAGCTTGCCCCCGTAGACAGCTCTGCCTCTGAGCCCTGAGTTCATAGAACTGCCTTATAAATAATGAATACTGTCTTTGCAGCACCATCCTTGCTCTGGGCTATATCCTACAAGCTCTCCATGCATGAAGCTCTCTTTGAAGAGGAGGAACATGAGGAGCTTGCAGGGTTGGGCTTTATGTCACAGTGTGCTTCTTCAGCCTTTGGTGGGAGTTTGACCCGAGTGTGGCCCAGAGGTCTATATCCCATTCCTGTGGGATACTTGTGGCTTTGGTGGAGAGAGAAAAGGATGGAAAAGTAGGAAATAACACTGTTTTGATATAGGAGATAGATTTTTTTACGTGACTCTTTACATGGTTTCCGTTGTCGTCTGCCCAGTGCATGGTGTCCCCAGCTTTAACAAGTCCACCCCGGCGTCCCAGGATGTACCATCCACAACTTTTTGCCTTTAGGTATTTTGGAAACCAATTCTGTAATACTTAACGTTGTCTTGCATAGTTTCTGACCATGCGTCCTGGGGCTGGGTGTAAACCCCAGAGTAAGACTGTACAGCCCTCGTGTCATACACCTTCCCACTCTTCTGGCACTCCTCAGGCAGAAGCAGAACTCCCAGCAGCTGGGTTTTGTACAAAGCTCCCAAGTGCCTCCGTGAAAGTTAATGAGCGAAGCAGAGTATTTATTGCCAACAGGCTGCTGGACAAGTGGGGCTTTCCCCCTTCTGCAGCTGGCCCTGCGGTGGTCCTGGAGCACACGAAGTGTGTCACCCGGCGGTCGGGCACAAGCTGTGAGTGGATCAGAGGCTTTTTATCACGAGTGAGTGAGCAGCATGGGAAGGCTAGGCACTGTCCTGGTGGCCCAGGCAAAGCCCCTGGCAGCAAAGGCAGATGAACGGGGTCAGGAGACGCTGCCTAGGCAGAGCTTTCACGCTCGGAGAGGGATGCGTTGGCAATGGCAGGACAGCGGTAGGAGCGGCAGTGCTCCAGTGTCACTGCTGTTGGGGACAGCTCAGCCAGAACCGCGCGGAGCTGGAGGAAGGAGGTCGATGTCACACCAACCCTGGGTTTGGACCCACTTTGCTCCCTCATCCTGCCCAACCTCTCCATGTGAGTGAGATCCGAGAGGACATTGGAAAGGTGCTTTGGCAAGAAATGTTTAAAAAGCCCTGGCGTGTGCCGCAGCTACTCTCCTCTTGACCTCGTTGTGAGCCCTGGCCCCGGCAGTGCCATCCCCGGTGCCTGTGCACGCCAACAAGTTGCAATGGAAACAAAGGCAGTTCTTGCTTCAGATTCTTCAGAGATAGCAATATGTCAGGAGCCCCTGGAGAGGCTGAAAGTAAATGAATCAGTGCTAGAAAGTGAAGGATATCATCCGCGCTGAATGGTGAAAAGGAGTCCTGAACAGTATCTTCATTGATTTTCCTGTAATTGACACAGAAGCTCGGCTCGCCGGAGGCTGCGGGCGAGAGGAGTGGGGAGGCCCAGGTACAGAGCTCCCTGCCCTGGATGCTGAGAACATTTCTCCTCAGTTAGAGGGCTTATTTTTTGTGTGAAGCTGTGAAAGAGGCGGTGGGTTGGTAAGGCAGCATTCTCACTATTCGCAGGGTGTTTTGCAAGCTGCATTGAAGACAACGGGCAGAGAAGGATGTTTCCTATGCCTTCACGTCACCAGCAGCTTCCCACCACCCCTGCGGTAGCGGTGAAAGCCCTGGCGCGCAGGTTACACCGAGTCCCTGGCTGGTGATAAATACCCGTTCTTAAGTGAGCGTGTTTGCTAGAAAACGCAACAGTGGCACACAGCAGGAAATTTGTAGGAATTACTGTTTAGGTTAGATTTGAGGCTCTCCGAGGAGGAAAGCGCCTTCCACAGGAAACCTCTCTGCCCTCAGCTGCGGTGCCCCAGCGTAGGTGACAGTCCCTGCTCGATGGACACCCTGCCCCGACGGCCGGCAGCCCAGGCTGCCGGGGCTGCTTGTCGTAACGAGAAATGGAGCCTGCGGTGGGTGCAGGAAGCAGGGGTTGGGAGAGGGAGAGGGTCTGGCTGTGCCTGCGAGCGGCATTAGCATCCGGGGCGGCTGCCAGGGAGCAGTGGGTGCTGGGCAGGGCAGGAGGACCAGCCCGGAGAATCTCAGCAGCCACCAGCCACAGGCAGTGTTTACCTGGTTGCCAATAAGAAAACAACCTCCAGCAGATGCATCTGACGGGATTTTTATCGACGCTAGAAAGAAATGCCTTTGAAACAGGGACAAGGATTCAACGAGCCGCAGCAGAGGAGAGACGGCGTTTCAGCGGAGGAGAAGCGCAGCTACACCACATAAAAGAAACCAGCAGCATCGATTCGCTTTCAAGCCCGACAGAGGAAACACCCGTCCGGTCGGGTGGGTGCTTAGGAAAGGGTCCCACTTTTTGACTTATTCATGGAAATGGGACATGGTCTTTTTAACTCTACAGAAAAGTGTTTTGAAGGTTTGCCCCCACTGAAATCAATCTTTTCCGTTAGTGGCTTCCTTCCCTCCTTTGAAGCTGGTGTTTAGGGTCTCCAAGCATAAGGGGTCTTGGTCTGACTGACTGCACCCAAAATAATTTTAAAGTCTCTTTAAAACCAGGTGCTTGTCAGCCTGCTGGTGGGCGAAGATCTATGAATTTATTACCAGAAGCATCCTCCCTCCTCAGCCGCGTTTAGCAGCCAAGTCTGCTGCTTTGCAGCGTCTCCACTCGTACTGAAAATGCATTCCCCGGGGAAGGCGGTGAGGAGCGAGCCACCTGCGGCTCCTGTCACGCTGCCGTGCTAACGAACCACCCTCTCCCTCAGTCGTAAAGCAGTTGCAGCAGCCAACAGAGGCCGGAGCCAGCTGCAAACAGAGCGGCACAGGGGACGGCACCGTGGTGGGTGCTTGGCGCCTGCTCCTCGCTCCGGCGGGGACACCCGGAGCCTGGCCTGGGGCTGTCGTGGCAGGAGGACACAGCAGAGCTGCCTGAAATGGGGTGGGCGTCCCACAGGCTTTGCCGCCCGTGCCCGGCAGGGACATTGCACCAACCACGGGCTGTGACGGCAGCAGAGGATGCCTGCAAAAATTGCTCTTTAGTGGCCATATAAGCATGAGAGCTCGACCCAGACCGGACCCAGGCGGGACCCAGGCGGGACCCAGGCGGGACCCTGCCCATCTCAGCACCAAGCCCCTGCAGTTTCCCTGACTCACTCCCCTGAAGGAAGGCCCCAGGGTTTCTGCTGATGCAGCACTGGGGTAGCTAAATGCTTTGTTGAATGCCTGCCCGAGTGTGCCTAAGTGCTTTCAGCCTGGGTGGCTGCTGAATTGGGTTTCCTGGGACAATTATTTTGAACATAAGTACCCAAAGTCTGCTCGAGTCTTTCTAAGTGCTTAAGTTATTTCTTTTAAAAAGTCTGGCACTGCATCCTTATACCTGCGGTCAGACCAGTCCCAGATATGCGTTTATTTTAATTATATTTGCAAAAAAGCTTGCTGGACATAAAGGGCACGCGTCTCTTTCTGACTTTACAATGTACAATATTTTCTTTCAGCCTTCGATCCCTCACTTTTCTGGCAGTCCCAGGACCCTGCTGCCTGTCCCCCCTAAGCCCCAGGCACAGGCTGGCCCACGCGTTGCTCGCATCCCACGGGGAATGTGCAGGAATTCAGCCCCAAGCCTCAGTGGAAAACAACATCAAAACCTGGGAATAATCCTGGTGTGCCAACGGGGAGGGAGGAGTGTGTGCGCAGTTACCTCCTCCACTCACTGCTGCTGTAAATGCAAGACAAGGGTTAGTTAAGTGGGGCTTTGCAAGCCTGGCAGGTGAGAGTTAGGCAGAATTGACAGCCCTGCAATGGGGGGAAGCTTACGCACATGCAGGGGATGGAAACAAAGGCTGCAGGCGTTTGCACCAGAGTGGTGGGCTCCATCTCCTCATCCCCGCCTCCAGCCTGAAAACAAGGCACGCCACCGGAGGTGGTGCGGGCAGGCAGGCTGCCTTTGCCCAGCCAGTGGCTGCCTGTGACAGCCGAAGGAGGTTCCTGGGGACTCAGGGGAACACAGAGGCAACTGCCCTAGGTCTAGGGAAATCACCTGCTCCCAGATTATTATTATTCATGCTTCACCTAGTTAAACCACCAGGAATTTACTAAAGGCTTCAGGATTTAAGCTAGTCATCTCTTTTAATAGTTTACTATGTTTTAAACCAGCTGGTTTGTGGCACTGCATTAGAAGTTTCCCATCCTAATCACTGCACCTCCCTCCCAAAGCAAACCAGAAAGATCCCGTAGTGAAGAGCGCAAGTGGTCCCATGCCAGAGCCTCCTCTCTGGAGCGGAGCAAGAGGTAGCGAGCCCACCTGTGCCCCCAGCCCCTCTCCACTGCTCACTGCAGTGATGCACGGCACCGCAGCGATGCACGGCGCCGCAGCGATGCACAGCCCTGCAGCGATGCATGGCGCTGCAGCAATGCACAGCCCTGCAGGGATGCATGGTGCTGCAGGGATGTATGGCACTGCAGCAGTGCATGGCACCACAGTGATGCACAGCACTGCAGCGGTGCACGGTGCTGCCACTTGCCCGAGCTGCTGCTGTGGATGTTGTCCTCTGCCTCCTGGAGCAAGCCCCCGTGGGCTGGCACATGGCCGTGGCCCTCGGGGACATGTCTGACTGCGTCGGCCTGACCTCACCAAGGACAAACGGCTCTACTATGGAAAATACTAATGAAAGGGCTAAGGCTGGGAAGAGTAAGGGAGTGATTAGTGGTGTGCATACAGCTGAGCTTCCTGCAGATTACTTGTATTTAGACCTAATCCTCTGCATTGAAAAAAATCCCAAATCTCTTCATTTTTTTATGGAGTGATTATCATAGACTCCAGAATGATTGTGTAAAAATTAATCCTGGGGGATAAGATTGGTTTTGGAGCTGCAGTGTGGTGCTGCCCAGACATAAAAGAAGCTGGTAAACAAACCTTTCCCAGAGCAAGGGAATTAAGCTCCGGTCGGGCTCCATTGGTTTCGATGGGCTGTGGGGGCTTATCTGATCGCTTGAGCTGGATGCAGGAGCAACGGTTTCACAGGGTGGGCCAGGGATGCCCTGCAGCCCCGGGTCTCCAAAGGGCTTTCCAGGGTTTCCCAGGAGGCTGTGATGGGGGCGGGTGGGGGCTGCAGAGTGGGCAGGGGGCTTTGATGGGAAAGAGCCATGCCGCCAGTGGGGATAGTGCAGGGCACCCCAGTGCTCTTGTCCTGAATGTGGTATTGATGGGGACACAGGCGAGACAGGCTGATGCCACTGTCTGGTGGCCCTTGTCCCCTCCCACAGACCTTTGCCTTTTCTTACGGGAAACATCTCAGAAGGGACTCTGGCCTCGTTGGCACCGTGAGAGGAGACTCCGGGCTGCTCGTGTCCCCCAGGCACCACCCGGCTGCCGCGGGCATCGCCACCCATCCAGCCATTCTCCAGGTTGAGCTGTGTGGTCATCCTCAGGGCTCCGGTTCAAAAAGGTGCTTAAGCCCAGCATTAGGAGCACACGCCGTCCTGCTGCCAAGTGTGATGGATCTGTAACTATTCTGAAGTGATCCATGAATATTGCATGTGGATCCACTTATTGGAGCCTCTGCTGCATGGATGCCTGGGTCTGCTTTAATAGGTGGCTGTCAGGAAATGCAAGCAAGGGAGGAATAGCTCAAGATAAGCCCTTTTGCTGCCAGCAGCGGAGGGCTATTAAGGGGCGGCGAGCAGCAGGGCAGGGGAAGGAGAGACCGGTGGGTTATCCGTTGTGCTGAGACCTGGAAGGGACACTGGCAGACAAGGGCGCCCTTGGCTGTTTTAAAACCTTTTTCACTCCAGCTGTTTGATTCCTCGCCTTAAAGCAACCCACACAGGTTTGGGAGGGCTGCCTGTTGGCAGGGCAGGAGCGGGGGGCCGGGGGCCACCAGCACGTTCCTGCCCAGAGCCATGGCACAGCCTGGGCGGGGGCGAGGAGGGACAGGGGCTGCCAGCGTGGCCCCCGCCGCAGCGCCCAGCCCCGGGCAGCGGGGAGCTGGTGGGTGCCCAGCTCCAGGGGCTGAGTGTCCAACAGCTCCGGCGGGCAGGGAGGGAGCGGGAAGGGAGAAGGGGGAAAAAGGAAGGAGGAAGGAGAGGTGACAGTGACCTCAGCCTCTCACTGCAATCATTTTTAATCCCCAAAAGCAAAGCCACGAGATCTGGCACCTGCCGGTGCGACGGCAGAGCCGCTGCTGGTTTCCACAGAGGCGGGGTTTCATCCGAGCATCTCGGTTCAGTTCGGGCCCTGCCTTGGTGGTCCAGGGCGGCTGGAGGGGATCAAGCAGGAGTTGAACTGCAGATGGAAGAGCCGCTCCGAGTGAGGGTTTTGCAGTAATTTACTCTGTGACATTTAGTCAGAAGTTGGAGATTATGCCTTGGTTTAATTTTACACATTAATCAACAAGAGAGGGAACATTTTATTTTTACGTAGATGGCCGCTATTCCTCTCCCATTTACACCATGTGGCTCCATTGATTTCATTAGGATCTGCCAGGCAGAAATGAGAGTGGAACTCGGCCCCCTTAATTAAGACGACTGTTGCTAAAGGCGGAATGATGGAAAATAATTAACCCCGTAAAAAACACTCGATGCTGAGAAGGAGAAATACATAATTTAGGAATCAGGAGGCTGTTATGCAATATTAATTGCAGACAGCATGTCTGAACAGCACGACATACCGAGAGTTGTGCCGCTCGTCACAAAGCCACCGAGGAAGGCCAATTTTGCTCTTGATGTTAAATGAAGAGCCCCAAAAATGCATCTCCAGAGTAAATGGCCTCCACAGCAGGGCGGGGGGTCAGGCTTCATTTGGGGGTGAGCTGGGGGAGCGGGGGCTCTGCATGGCTCTGCCCACAGCTCTGCTGGCCAGGAGAGCCCACCGCCCCGCGGCACAGAGAGCTTGTGTCTCTCCTCCTAGAGCTCTGCCGCGCAGGGACAAATGCGCTGCCTCCACTGGCGGAGGCTCAACCAATTTCATTAATTAAAGTTCTAATTGTGCTAAGCGAGCTTTGACCTCCTAGGAGGACCCTTGCCCTTCTTTGCAAAGAAAATTGGATTATTCCTACTAGTGCTGATTGTCAGTGCCTTCTTTGCTGCTAAAATATTCTCCCTACTTCCTAATCAAATGACTTAAAAAGGCCAAACATGGAACTTTCAACAGCAATAACAAATACGCCTATTTATTTAAACAGGCGCAAGAAATAGTAATTCAATAGGCAATTTCTAGAGAAGGCTATAAATGAATGCAAACAGCAGGTCCACTTGTCTCTGATGATGCTTTAAGGGTTGGATGCTGGATTTAAAAGCTCCTCCAGTGCTTTCTTTTTAACACAAAAGCATTACTTAGGAACCAGAGAAATGCCTTAGAGATTTGGGTTGTTCCTCACACGAGGGATGGGGATAGCTGGATAATAAGGAGGAGGACATTACCACGGTTGCACGGCAGACAGGACCAGGAGCGTAAGCACACTTGTGCATCATATAGACCAGTGGCAAATGAGTGCTGGGGGGGTCTGGGTGCCCTGGGGCGGGGGGGGAGCTGCAGCAAAGGCAGGGCTGCCGCAGTGGGGCAGGGAGGGCTCCTGTCCCCTCTTCTGTGGCCGCGGGTGCAGCGCCCGCATCCTGCCAGCTCCAGCAATGAACACTTGTACCTGCAGAGAAGGGCATGGCGGCAGCACCATGGGGTCTATGGGGCAGCCTGGGGGCTATGGGGCAGCATGGGGGCTATGGGGCACCATGGGGAACCACAGAAACCTGTTGCTTGCTCTGCCGATCTTTTTACGTGGGATCACGCAGGGGCTTCATGCGTTGTGTGCATACCTGAGCTATAAGGCAAACCATCTCACCGCCGTGCTGCTTAATCACTTGGCCTGGGCATTATTTCACCATAGATGAAGCTTGTTTAGCACATTGGCTCCAATATTTTACACTCAAAGGCAGCTCCATAACTGTGGGAGGAAAAGATATTGGTGAAAAATCAATTAATGCTCATTTTCTCTATCATTGTCATTAATGGCAAAACTGGTAAGAACCATCTTCTTGTTTAATTGTCAATAGGTAAAAATTATGCATTAAGGAAAGACAGCCATTGCAAAAGGAAGCAGAGCCGTGCCTGTCCCAGCAGTGCTCGGTGGGGTGGGCGACGTGTCGTGGCCCGGGTGTCCTGGGACGCACGCCGTTTCCCTCAAAACTGAATTGGCCCAGAGCTGGCGCGCGGGGAAGGGCTCGGTGCACAGAGGGAGCCTGGGCTGAGCCACCAGCCGATGACTCAGACCCCAACTGAAGTGCTGCCCGGTGTGTCTCCATCCAGCTGACCTAGCTGCTAGTCTGTAGGACACGTACGCACTTGCACACTCCCATACTTCTGTGAAAAGCCTTGTGATATTTGAAATCTTGTCTTGCTTTCTGCGGGTAGACCAGAGTCTCGGCTCCCATTTACCTCCTGCTTACAGAGAAAAGGCTGAGGATGTGACTAGCGCAGGAGTGCAGATGTAGATAAAGCAAGAAAATCCTCAGATTGGCTTAAAATCTCACTGCTGTTAAGTCAGTGGGCTTCAGGGGCTGAATCAACACCATTGAGCAATTTAGTCTGATGAAAGTCTGTGCTCCTTTGCTGCTTTACGCGCTTCAGCCTAAAGAAAAACATGCTGCCTGTTACATATATCTCAACCTCTGAAGCTGGCCCCAACCTGGAGTTCCCCAGATTTATGTTTTGCTGGCATACCAGAAGACATCTTATTTTGGGGTGTTCCTTCAAGGTCATTCTTCGTCGCATTGCAGTACCAGGCACAAGGTTGTTCGGACCCAGCAACAGGTGCGTGGGAAGGACCTGTGTGATATACAGTCGTGGTAAAAAGATGTCAGCAATTATTCATGGTAATGAAATGACATGATTACAAAATTGCTTCCAAGAAAATATAACTTGTCTTAGAGATTTCCTCTGCCAAGCCCTGTTGCTGACAGTCCTGTCGGGCAGCAGCTCTGAGGAAGCCGTGGTGCCCCACGCCGCGAACGCGCCGGGGCCGTCAGGGCAGCGTAGAGCGAGGGCATTTTGAACATGCTGGCACCGAAGGTGCTGCGCTGGTCTTTGGTGAGGCAACAGGCATTTCCGTGGGCTCCTGGCTGGCTGCTGTGATGGTTCCTCACCTTTTTGTTTACATTCATGAATAACAGGCCAAACTTCAACCAGGGAGATGCGTCTCTACAATTAAAACATTACTCATTATTATCCACAACTTTTAACAAATTATTTATGGTAGTTTTATAGCACAGGTAAGTGCAAAGGTGAAATATAGTACACACTTAGGGTTTTAGTGTGGGTGAGTGGCATCCACAGTTAGGAGGACTTTGGAGCTGAGGCTGGTGCTGTCTCAGCTGCTGTTGGTCCCGAGCCGATGGCTGGCGCTGGCTTTTGTACGTGAGCCTTCACGCCCCAAATACGGACGGGTTCCCGCGTACCCGGAGGACGCCATCCCTCACCCAGCGCACGGCCACCGACGCCGGCTCAGGTGTTGGCGAGCGGAGCCGATGATCCCGGGGACGCTGGCGATACCCGCGGCTCCTCCGCGGAGGGGACCCGGCGCTGTCCCACCGCGCGAGGGGCGCGCAACGCAGCGCTGGAGGGGGATGCGGTGACTGCAGGGCAGAGCTGGACGAGGGAGGAGGTGGCTCTGTTTTGCCCTCCATGAGCTGTGTCAGGGCTGCACAAGCCCTTGGCAGAAGAGGCACGGCTGTGCCGGGCACCCAGGCCTTGCGCCGAGCCCCCTCCCGGCAGCGCCCCCTCCCCGGGCAGAGCTCCACAGTCCCCGTCGGGTGGCACATGCTTCCTCTGTCCTGCAGTCTCCTTTTCTTAAACACTAAATCAAGGAATTATTTCTTAAATGACTGTAATTTTATTTTCTAGTCCTAGCTAATGAGCTCTTTGTGTAATGAATCATAAATTACTTAGAGCAAGATCTTTCTTTTACTTAGAATGGGTAAAAAATAGGTGGCGTCTCCAGCCTGCGCCTGCCGTGCCCACACGGTAGTGGATTTTTCCAGCTGAAGCTCAGATATGCGCAAGCCCTGATTTTGCAGATAAACAGCTTCTATTTCATTAAATGAGCTCTGCACAGAATGTTTGTCTTAGTTATTTCCAGAAAATTAATTCATAGGGTTTAATCTGTTTAGCATCTGATTAATGGGATTTTTAATCACCCATAATAATGATAATAAAAGGCTTAAAGTAATAACCGAGGAAAAGGTGTGTATTTGTCTTTGCTATTCCCATTGTCCTGAGAGTCATCAGTGCTGCACAATAACTCATGATATTTGGCATTGTTTCTTTTGGATCTATTGATCAGATGAAAAAACCAGACCTTGTTTGAATCTGATTCATTTAACCATTTCTGTAAAATTACCTATTATCAGGAGAGGTAGCTTTGAAGCAAGCATTTCAGTCTCCTTGAGTCAAGATACATCTGTACCGTTCACTCCTGTGACACAAATACCATTAAGCTCATGTCTCCAATAATTAAATGCCTGCTGCATGACACCTAAAATCATATTTGTTGTCAGATATGGCACAGGGTACAATAGTGATATATTATAGCATAAATTTAGCGTAAGACTAAGCACGCTACAGCAAAGACATTTGCCTCTGGAATGTTATGCTGGTGTATATTTGACTTTTATTTTGTTAACCCTCTAAAAAGTGTTCGTATGTCGTGCCGTATGCCAGAGCACACACTGCCGGCATTATTAGAGGTCCTGCCTTGCAGTGAAACTGTACAGACCAGCTGAAATCAGATACAAGGCATTGAGGATGGGGACAGGGCCCATCCTTCTCCTTTAACGGATTTAATACATCTGCTAAACCCTTTCTATGGTGTTGCGGAACGGCCGTGTCTGGATGGCCATCACGGTGGCTGCTGCCGCGCCAGGAGGGGCTGGGGACAGCCCAGGGGCTTGGCTCTGCCTTCCGCTGTCCCCTTTCCCTGTTGTCCCGTGGGATGGCTCTGCTCCCCGGCCCTGCAGCGGGAAGCCTTGCCGCTCCGCGCTCCCGACTGGCCCCCTTCCCTCTCGCCAGGCCATTCCAGTGCCGTACGGCGGGGCTGAAGCTCTTTAAGTGCTAGCGCCCATCAGGTTTTGTCCCCCTGGTGCAGACAGGAGTGACTGCTTCCGAAATGCACCTATTTTTAAATTTTATTTATTTATTTCCTTATTTTTTAAAGGAAAAGATGGTTTTCACAGGATCAATGGTTTTCCTGTAGGTGCATGTAAATAAGGTGCAGGAATGTCACTAAAATGCAGAAATAATGGAAAGATGGAAAAGGCGGAGCAGCTCCGGCCGTGGCCTGGGTTGCTGCCGTTGGTGGCAGTCCCGCGCAGCCCTGGGGCACATGCCGCCGCAAGCTCGCAAGCTGCGGTCCTGGCTGGGACAGTCTTCACCTTCTCGGGGGAGAAACTGCATTTTTTTTTGTCTTGCAGAGACTTGACGCTGCGTATTTTTGGCTCTGGCAGGGTGAGCTGGAGGTCAGGGTGGGAGCACAGCCTGCTGCACTTTCCGGGGAGGAATCAATACTCCTGACCAGCCGCACTCGCACGCTCTGAACGGGGAGCGCGTGGGGAGGAACATGGAAAGGCATGTGCTAAGAGTGGCAAAAGGCATCCTCTGCCTCTCACCGGGCTCCTTCCCTCTCCTGGTCTGAAATTGGAAAGAAATGGATCGATTTTTTTACTCTTTTCGGGGTGAGGGGAAATTGCAGAATGAAGATGACTTGAAAGAATGAGATGGATGGGAGTAACTGGAGCTCATCCTCCACAGGGGAGAAAAATGCAGCACAAATGATGATGTTAGCTATCCATCCTTCAGTCAGGGGTTTTATATGGAGGTCCATCACGGAAGGACCTGAGCATGGGATGAGTGTGGGCTCTGCTAATGCAGGCGCCTGTGCAACCTTAATAACCATTGCCAGCAAATATTCACAAATGGTAAAAAATTTAAAATCCCCACGGGGTTGTCCGGTGAAGCGGGCTGACTGCTCCCGGTCCCCTGGCTCTCCCCCGAAGCGTCGGTGTCTGTGGCCAGTCTGTCACCTCACCAGCGAGGGGACAGGGCCGGGGTTTTGTAAGGACTTGTTCCAGGGGGACAGTGCCACTGAGCAGACCGGGGGACTGTTGCAACTCCATACCAGATCGCTCTCTTCCATTCAGCCCCAGGCTGGGGAGGGGAGTGAAAAGGGCCCCAGAAAGCGAGGGGAGGGCACTCGCCACCCCTGCGAAGTGCCCTGCTGGCCTTACTGCTTTGCCAGGAGTGGTTCTGATAAATATAACCGACCACAACCACCGTTTTCCCTTCCCTGAGCGGCGGCCAGCAGAGCTGGGTGGGAGACGCAGCTGCTGCACGCAGGTTTTCCCCGGGGAGCATGGGGGACGAGGCGGGACACCCACTCCAGGCGGGAACTGGGGGGTTTCCACCAGCGGGTGCAGATGCCCCCCTGAGGCAGGTGGCGGGTGCAGACCATGGGTGGCCACCCCAGGAGGGCAGTAGCCCGGCTTCGGTGCTCCCAGTAGCACGGCAGGTCCTTGCAGGTGCTGCGTCCTTCTCGGGGGGGGGCCGGGGGGTCCACATGCCCGCGGGAAGGGGGAGGCATCCGCACGGGACTGCAGCGAGACTTCTCCAACCACAAACACCCACGCCCGCAAGTCCTTCTCCAGCACAAGAGGCAACAGCCCGGGTGGCATCGCCAGGTCCAGGGGTTATGCAGCGCCTCTGAAATGCACTTTTCCCCTCTTTTTTCCATGAGAATTCCCTTTTGCCCACTGGAGACTGGAAGGCATATTCCTAACAGAGGTGCTCCCAGCTACTCCCCAGATGGCTGTCTCTCAGCAGAGGCTGGTTAGGAAGTCTATTGCCTTTTTTGCTCTCTGGACTTAGACTTAGCACTTTTTCGAGGGGGGCTGCTGGGGGACGGGGAGCCCCGGGTGGGAGCGTGCCCGCCGGAGGGGGTGTTCCTTGGGGGGATGCAAGTCCCCGTGGCTCCCGGGGCTGCCTCCCATTGCTGCTTCTGTGGCTCCTGCTGAATGGAGGGATGAGCTCTCCCTTGCAGAGCAGTTATAAATTCCCAGCTTAGCAGGTTTCAAGCTGATTGCCTTTCCTCATGGTGTCTCTCTGTAAATGAGGCTTTTCACAGATGACGGATAGAGCTGCTCCTCTGGAGCATAAATCCTCACCAGCCCAAAGTACCGCCACAACCTGTTTAACAGCCTTGCTTCCCAGCCAGCCCAGAGTTCAACTCCTCTGGATGACACAGCGCTTTGATGGCAATTCCTCATCAATTAGCCCTGTCTGCACCTCTGGGCCTCCCCGCCGCAGCCTCTGCTTCGGGAGTCACCCTGGTTTGAGTCGGGTCTAACCCCTGCTCCCAAATAAACCTCCCGCCAAGGGTTACCCATCTCTTCCTCTGGCCAGTTCTGTGCTAACCACCACTAAGGGATGGGGTTCCTTTTGGCCCTGCAGGCTGAAACGTGGTTTTCCCTTGTCTGGCAGGTTCTCCAGGAGAGCTTCTCCTCTTCCTCTCCTTCCTCGCAGGCTGTCAGACTGCCTTTCATCCCTGTTGCTGACCTCTGGAGAAGGCAGCACTGCTGGGTCACGGAGCTCCCTGGGATGTTGGGGCTGAGCGGCCGGCCGCACACCCCGCCAACAGCCGCCAAAGCCTTCCCGCTGCAATTAGCCCTGAGGGTCATCTACCCCAATTAGCGACCTCCTGCACAGCACCAAACCCCTTCATCACCGCTGCTTAGTTTCTCCAGCCTCTGCCTCTGCCACGGTCCCTTGCCATGGGGCTGTGGGGATGGTGACACCCCAGCCCCAGGTCCCTGCTCAGCCCGGCTGCCCCCGCAGACGCTGACCCTCTGGCTTCCTGCTGCATCCATGTATTTTGAAAGTAATCCCTGTCCCCTGCTGACTCCTCCGTTCCTCCATCCTCACCAGCTCCTCCCCTTTTAATGCCTTCAGCAACACCCCTGGCTTTGGGGGACTCGGCAACTAATGACCACCAGCCCTCCTCATCCTCTTTGTAGCCTAAGCAGGACATTAAGCTCAGTATTTCTTCACATTATAATTTACTGCCATAATTTATACAAGTTTTATCTTTTATTTATTGTTTGAACATCTTTTCCTCAGAGGATATCAGGGGAGTTTTAGTCTCAAGACCCATTTTCACAGGCTTTTGGAGAGCTTTCCCCACGTTATTGGCTTCATTTATTATCTTCGATTCCTCTATTGGTGCACACAGATTTTCCCTGGGGTTTCAAACCCAAGTGCTGGAGGAGAAACCTCCAGCTTAAGCACCAAGGTGGCCTCGTTCAGGTACAGCCCGTGCAGCGTGGCCTATATGCACGTCACCTATAGGTCTTGTGTGCAGGGCACGGCGATGGGTCGGGAGCTGCAGGGAAGGACCACGCTTCACCCATGCACGAACAACCTCTCCTGCCCTGTGCCGGCATTCCTGCGGGACCGGCCTCGGCGTGGGGGCCTGCAGCGCACTGGCTGCTTTACCAGCCAAATTGCTGTGATTTTTTTCCCGCTCTACGAGACACATCAAGCCTGATAAGACCGATGTATAAAAGCTTTGTAATTGTTTTATAGCAGAAAAGTGAAGTGATTCCACTTTATCTGTGCAAATCAAGCCCCTTCCCTCAGCTAGGGCCGCGGAGGAGCAGAGCTGAATACCACAAGGCACAGGGCTGCAGGGGCTCCAGCGGGCTTTCCCCATGGCTTCCTGCTGCATCTGCACATTTATTTACCCAGCAGGTGAATTTGCATATAAAATCACGGGCTTACCTCTAGGAGTGGTCAAGAGCTGCTGGGGGAGCCCTGGCAGAGCTGCCGCAGGGTCTGTGTGCCGTGACCCCCGGCGCATGGCTGGGGACGGTGGGCAGCAGGAGCACAGCTGTGGCGCAGGGATGCTGCCGGTGCTGGGGCGCTGCGGTGGGCCTGCGACAGCGGCGATGGGCAGTGCCAGGGAAGGGCGTGGGGGCCTGACCCACAGGAGATGTAAATTGCTGCAGTTCACCTGAGATCAATACAGCAATGCTGATTTACACCCAGGAGAGTGTTGCCAAACATGCTAGATCAGAAGGCACCGCATGCCATCCTCTTACCCCGTAAACACAAAGCCTAGCCCAGCCCCGAGCCCCTTCTCATGCTGATGCAGAACAGATGCGATGCTACCGAGGTGTGATTTGGAGGGATCAGTTCAGCATACTTCTTTCTGCAGGACCATGCCACATGCAAAGTTTGCAAAGGAAGACAAACATTTATGAAATCATCTTCATTTTCAAAGGCAAGCTGGTTATGAACCTGTTTGCGAGCGAGCCCGCATTCCTGCCGAGGCAGGAGACACAGCCTGATGCTCATTACTCTGCTCCCAGATGAACAGTAAGTCTCTGGAACAGTACTTACAGCCTGTAATAATATTACTGCTCGGTCTGCTACATGGTCCCTCAGTCATTTTTTCAATTAAAAAAGGACCAATGCTCTATTAACCTTTTGCCTGCTACTCCATTCTTCATACAGCCGCTGGCCTGAGATTGCAAGCCATGTATTAAAAAAGGCATATATTACTGTAAACCATCTCCAAGTTTTCTGTCATTAGAAAGACGAAGTATCATTTTTTCATTTAAAAATATGAGACAGTTTATCAAATTCACAACCTCTGAACTCGCAGTGAAATCTCTTTGTTACCCGTGAGGCAGAAGGTAGCTGGTGTGAAGCCTGCCTTGCAGTGCCGGGGGGCTGCCCAGCTGCCCGGGATGCCCGTGGGCTGCTGGGGCTTGCACTCGGGACCGGGGGTTAGCGATGCTTCTGACAGCCTTTCCCATACAGACAGACGTATTCTGACTACAAAATCCTTTGGCAGGAAATGTTGTTGGCAGCTTGAGTAAATGATATAAATAACACAACTATGCTCATCAAGCTGGTGTGTGGATCCCAGGAAGGTTCGTAATTAGGAATGCTGTCCCTGGCCGTCCCACGGCAGAGTGCCTGGCCTGCCCAGCCTGCCCCTTCCCAACAGCCCTTCCTCACACCTCTGTGGCTGAACAATCTTATTTCTCTTACAATTCGACGAGGGTTTTACCGGGCAGAGTTTGGCATACAGACCTAGGGGAGGGTGCTGCTGTCCCCAGGGGACCTACGGCAGGACGCTGACGTCCCATCCCCACCACCACAGGTGAGCACAGCCGAGCCCTGGCCCTCGATGGGCCGCGAAGCACGCGGGTTTTAATTTTGTTTTGAGGTTGATTTGTTGCTTTTACTCCTTTTCTGAAGGCATTGGCTACCAGCTGTAACTACAGAGACCTGTTAGGCAACGGCTCATATATAACAGTCCCAAATACAACCTCGCCGATGTATCATCCCTCTGAACCGGCCCAGCACATCCGCAGGGCAAGCTTCTCCCCAGCACAGTGTGCGCAGGGGAACGGCCGCTGGCCACACCGTAAGCGACGGTCTCGTTGTGCCGCGCTCGCCGGACCCTGCGAGCTGTCCTGCCGGGACGTCCCTGCCTGGGGATGGTGCTGCCGGCCCCGCAGCAGCCCGCAGCGGTGGCGGGAGCTTAGATCTTGCTGTCATGAAGTCCTAAAAGTATAGAGCTAACTGCTAGAACTGATCACTGATTTCGCAGAAAACACAGAACCTGGTTGATGGCGCACGGATCACGCTGGAGTTTTTTGCCTGGCAATTTAGAAGCATTTTATACACTTACTACGAGTTCTGTTTGGTTCTTTTATACTTTCCACAGCATCCACGGTAAAGTATACAAATTAACTGTAAAACTTTGGAGACTTTTCCCTCTATTGGCACAGGGAACGGGTAACAGTGTGAATTCCTGATCTGGGGTTTTTCTTTTTCTTGACATTGTTACACCTGCATTGTCACCCTGTGTTTTAGGCCTTTTTGCTGCCATAAATTTGTGCTGGCCTCCTCTGTGCTGACTTGCGGTGTGAAGCCATAAATGCGTTTTAAACAAAGTCCTTTGGCAATGAATGCTGCAGCGGTGGGCAACAGATACATATTTCAGGCAGAAACATCAGGGCAAGCCCCCTTTTCAATTAAATGCACCACGAGACCTTTAGCGCCAACGTGTCAGACAAGGCCCTTGCTTATGGCCCTTCCCGAGACCCCCGAGGGCGGGGGGACATGGCCCTGAGGCACACGGGGGCCGCAGCCAGGGCGGCCGTTCGTGGTGCTCGGGGCTGTCCGGGCTGTCCCAGGGCCTGTACGGGAATGGCGCCGGACCCCGGGATCCGTCCCGCCGGGACGCCCCTGCCCGGGCCAGCGCTGCCCCGTCAGCTCTGCAGCAGCGAGGGCAGTGTCCAGGTGGCCCAGGCATGTCTCCCCTCTTTTATTTCCAGTGACAAAGTGAGGAGCCAGGGCTAGCAGAGGAAGGATGCCATTTATCTCACAATAATCAATGAAACCTTCATGAACTAATACGCTGCATCAAGGAGAAAATGCAAGTGAGGCCCCAGCCCGAGGAAGCTGGGAAAGCAGATCAGGGTTTGCCAGGCCCATGGCACCGACCCATGCTGCAGAAGGGGACGTGGCGCCGCTACCTCCTCCTGCTGTGTGTTTAATGTCTCCTGGCACTCCTGCACTTGCCCCCCTGGCCTGCACCCCTGAGCCCGGCTCTGGGGAGGCTCGGGTATGCGGCCAGTGCTCAGAACTGGGATGCTGTCTGGAGCCAGTGCCCGGCAGATTTGGTCCTTGTTATTCCCAGTTCTCATGTAAAATGGAGGATAAGGGTTTTATTTTACACTACAAGCAACCTCTTGGGCTGCTCCTGCTCCCACTCTGCGGCACCCGCTGACCCAGAGCCCCTCGGCATGGTGGCAGCTCTGATGGGGGTCTCTGCTTACTTCTGCATGGCCTCCCCCGCCCCGATCTGCATGGCAAATAAACCAAAAGAGCACCAGAAGAGCAAGCCAATGTGCTCTGGCAGCAACCAGCTCCTTGTTACCAGAGTCTGCTCTTAAATAAGCGTGTACTAGCAAGACCTCAATGCTCCAGTTTGATTTCCAGGATCCACGAAGAGTGTATTTTGCTAGAAATCACCTGAAGCTCCACTCTTCCGAGATCACTCTGCTGTACAGAAAAGAGACCCTGTTGCAATCAGTAGGTTTTCTGTGGTCGCCGACTGTCCACTGGCCATTATTTTACTGGTTTTATTTTGCTTACGGTCCCAGCTGCATCAATATAAGCATTCCAACTGCTTCTGGTTTAATTGTAGCAGCAGTGATAAGGACACCTTTTTTTCTAAGCTCTAGCCCTTTCCCTGGCAAGGTGACAGATCCTTCATCTGGAGACAAGGAGGCAGTGGAAGGGAGAGAGGGAGAAAAGCTCTCCCCGAGCTTTGTCCTGACCCACAGCGGTTCCTCATTTCTGGAAGCACCAGCCTCCTCCTACTACCGTGGCTCCACACAGCCCCGGGCTCCCACTCGCCTTGCCCGGCATGATTCCTCACTACTATCAAGGATGCATGGGAATGAATGAGCCAAGTATATTTGGAAAAGATGATGTCCATACAATCCTGCTTCAAAATGGTCAAGCTATTATGTGGGCAAAAATCCACAGCTCCATCCCAGTGGTGAAGAGTGCAAAAGAACAGATAATTTGCAACATTATCTCAGTTTTGGGCAGTTTCTACATATGTCTGCTTCCCAAGGATGTATGAAATGACTCAGATTAAATGCAAGTCAAACCAGTCAATCTTATGCACCATAAATCGGGAGATAACTCAATATAAATATTGCTATTGAGCTTTTATACTACAATGTCATATTGAAGTACATAGACTGTTCATTTCTGAAAAGTCTTTGAATTTCACTCATTAATCCTATGTCATGCCCAATAGTTTGTGCCTGTGTAGAAGGTCTGTGGGGAAGGGCATCCAGCCTGGCAGAAGACACCAAAGCTACCACCCCCTTAGGTAGTTTGTCCCCATGGCGTTAATTTGGGTCCCTCTTTCCTCGTGGAGCTGGCCTCAGGTTAAAGACATCTTGTTATTCCATCATTTTTTCCTGCAGAAGTTCCCATATTCTGTAATCAGGGCATCTTTCACTCTCTTCTTGACAAGCTCAACATGTCCAGCTCTTTTAGCTGGTTTCTGTGCAGTGTATTTTTGGCTTGCAAGTAATTTTTATGGCTATTTTCTGTTCCCTCCCCAATTTCTTAACATCCTTTTGGGATGTAAGTACCACAACAGGCTATAGCACTGCAATATCTGTCTATAAGTGCCACATGCTGAGGTAGGAGCAGGTCGCCTCCTTCTCACCCACCGTGTTCACATTTAGCCAGGGCTTCCATTAGCCCATTTTCCACAGCAGCTTTTTGGGTATCATGTTCCATTATTTATTTGAGGATAAACACCTAAAAGCTAGATGTTTTTCAGAGCCGTTGCTCCCTAGAGTAGCCTCCTCTGTGGTACCCTCCTATTCACATCCTTTGCACTAGATGATGTTGAAATGCATTGGCCTGAGTGACCCTGCCGTAGCAGGAGATCCATGCTTTTACACAGCAGCGGCTGCTCGTCCCCAGGGCTGTGCATGGCACCCCACGCGCCTGCCGGAGCCCTCGCTGGGGCACATCATAAGTGTTTAATGGCATGTAACACTTATTGTCATCTTCGGGTCTTACTGTTTCCCTTCCAGCTCCTTGGCTCTCCCCCTGCTTTTCTTCTTGCCGGGCCGGGCGGTCTGGGTGCTGCAGGGCGGGCAGAGCCCGCTGCCCCTGCCCCAACGGTCACTGTCTCACCCACAGGCTAGTCGCCTCTTTTTTTCTTACCTTCTCGCTAACCATCAGATGGCTGACAGTGAAGATCAATGTGCCTGAAGGAAATTTTATTTACTTTTTCTCCTGCGTGGGGAGACACTGCAGCCAATATCCCTGGCAATAAATTTAATCCAGGTGCTTGCGAGGACTAACAGTGCTCCTGAGAGGAGTGGCTCACACTGTGAGCGCTCAAAGGGCTTCTTTTAACTTTCTCCATCTGGCAGCGCCTTGCGTGATGGCACTTTACATCCTGGAGTGATGGAACCCAGCCTGACATGGAGCAACACGGCCGAGGAGCGTGCGGGAGCACACAAAACCCTTAATAAGAGAAAGACCACTTCCAGGAGTTGACAGCGGTTCAGCCCTTTCTGTCATCTGCCAGTCCCCTCCGCCTCCCCTCAAAGCCAAGCCCTCTCCCAGCCCTGGCAATTCCTCCTTTCCTGGGCCCCGCGGCCCTGGCCTCATGGTCGGGTTTGGCAGGGGAGCGCAGCCCGGCTGGGTGGCTGCGGTACCCAGGGATGCTCGGCTCTTCCCAGCCCACAGCCTGGGCACCGCCTGGCCAGCTCAGGCTCTGTTTCTTGATTTCAGTCCTATGCCCCATCTCCCTCGTTATCTCCTTTCTCTCTGAGAGCTTACGTGGATTAGCAGGTCCCTTCGTATTAGCCGTAAACCTCCTTGATCCCCAAATGACTCCTCTAATGGGATTGAACACAGCTTTTGCAGGCTGGCTGCGTACCTTTTGTCTTTAAGACAGGCTGACGTACCTGCTGCCTGCGCCTGTGGGGCTGTCAGCGTGGGGACCCGGCTCTGCACGGGCTGCGGGGGCTGTGGGCTGCCCCCGGTGCTGCAGATTGCTCTTCTCCCCAGCCATGTCCTCCAGCTGTGCTGCGCCACGCTGGTATCCCTCCTTTTACTTCTTTGTCCCTAGATTTATTATTCTACAGTGATTGTGTTGAATTGCATTTGAAATCAATTAGCACAGGTACTCAAAGATGAATGTTCATGCTCTGAAAAAAGGTGATGAAAACATACCATTTAAATAGAAATCAATTTTCCTTTCATGTATTTCTTCCTAGCTACTGCCTGAAATTAATAGTTTTTAGATATTTGTGCGTGAAGAGGAGACTCTCCCCTCATAAAGCACGTCCCTCTCCCCCTCCTGCCTCCTCAGGCTCACCAGGCGCAACCCACCGCTGCAGCCTTTTATATCGCGCACAGCAAACGAGGCTGTTTTGTTTGCCTGAGCAAGAACAGCTAGGTCAGGAGCGGCTGTAATTGCCTCCTCCCTCCTCATATTTTAGTGACATCATTAGCCATTTCTCCATGGGAAACTCTTTAATTCTAGCAATAATAAACACAGGAACTGCAGCAAATGAACCCCAGGCAGCTACAGTACTTGGCATTACCTGGTGGGCTTGATCTTTATCATAAACCTCGATGTACCAATTAGACTAACAATGAGCAGAGAGCCAAAAAGGAGAACAAGAGAGGGATTAAGCAGCCATCCCTCCGGATCTCCGGGGGCAGCGCCAACCCTCCCAGGCATGGCAGGGCTGCATTACCGAGCCCACGGGAGCCTCCCCAGACCTCCACCATCACCCAGGCACCCCTGAAAGTAAGCTGCAAAGGTCTGGGCCTGAGTTCCCACCTTGGGTGGCTCTGGTGATGAGTGGTGCCACTCAGGCCATTTCTGTGCCCAAAGCTTGTGACAAAAGCAAGGAAAAACAAAAAACCCCAAAGCACCTATTTCTTTAGGGTGCCTCTGTGAGTGTAAGGACTGGGGCAGAGCCAGCCGAGCCGACGGTGCCCTGTCTGTTCCCGGGAGGCTCGCTTTGCGGGGAGCAGGGGGCCGGGTGCGCAGCAAGGGCAGCCCCGCAACCTGCCCGAAGCTGGGCTGAACCCGTGGCGGGGCTGCGCTGGCTCCGGCACCATCACCCATTCCTGCCTGTGCAGCCTGGGCTCGGGGTCTCCATGCGACCTCCCCCTTTCAATTACTCCAGTAGGGTGCTCTTGTATCTGCCTTACGATCATATACCTAGACTATCCCACTAAAATGACATGACTTTTACTAAAGACCAAAGCCCACATTGTGCAAGAGCTGGATAAAAAGAAGAAAAGACGTATGTCATGCTAACCTTTCCTCAAAAATGGTGGCAAAAGGATTGTCTCCCCATGCCCCAGGGAACCCTTGAGGAATGAGTTTTCACTGGGCTAAAGTACCTCTCTCACACCTCTTATTTATTATTTTACTGTTTGCATGAGCATTCAAATAAGTCGCTAAATAAACAGCTGCTGAACCCAGCCCGAGTCTCAGTTTTACACATTCCGCTCAAGCCGTTCCCACAACCTGACTTGCTTCACAGCCATGAAGGTGGCAGCATTTAATGGCTGTTTGCCTCACCTGACAGCAGTCCAGGGCACGGCATCCTCCATGTGCAGAGATGCTCCCCTTGGGCCCAGATTCCCCCAGTTTGGATCGGAGGCGCAGAGCACGCCCTCAGGTGGATTTTGGGACCCAGGAAGAGGCAGAAGAGAGGGGCCAGGGATGGTTCTGGCACAGCCACAGCTCAGGGAGCTTTTCTGGCAAATCCCTGTACAAAGCCCTGGGCAGGAAGGTGGCGAGAGGGTGTCTGCGTGCTGCCCACGGGCCCGCTGCAGTCAGCAGGGAGCAGAGCCGAGAGTGCGGGAGGCTTCTGCTGTCCCCCTGCATTTCCAGGCTGCCGGGGGCTGAGCGGCACGGAGCAGGGCAGCACAAGCTGTCGCTGGCGGACATGACTCGTGGTCAGTGATGGGGTTTAGTTTTTGTCACTGCTCCCTGCCAGATGAGTCAAGGTGCTGCATGAGGGTGGGCAGGGCCAGGTGGTACGGAGGGAGCGAGGTGGGCACCACGGGGATGGGGATGCTGACACTGCCACCGCACTTGGCCAGCGGTGCCCTAAAACTCAACCCCGCCTTTCCCAAGGACCTGCCGCCTCATCCCCAGCTCTTAATGACAAGGGTCTTTCTAAACTGCTTGTCCACTGGAGGACCAACATGTTAATACTGTAATAATTTCATTTATTATCTTCTTTAGTCTACAAAATCTAATCCCCAAATTTAAGCAAGCATCTGTCCTCTTCATTTACTGCAGAGGCATCAAATTATTGTTCAGTCCCTCTGTTATGTCTTCATCCCATCCATCTAGTTTTCTATCAGTGTTATTATTAATCTCCTCCAATCAGTTTTCTTTACCATCTGTTTTACAGCAGGAGTCCTGAGCTTAGACTGGTTCAGGCAAAGGACCGTGAACCCTGGGACTCCTTGGCTCTAATCCTGACTGTGCCAACAAGACACTTGGTGATGCTGAGTGTGCTGATCCCTTGACCTCCTTGTCACCCAGATGGAGCCAGTGTGGAAGTAGGGCAGCATGAATACTGAGGTGCTGCGGTGCTGCTGCTGAAGTGCAGGGAAGATTTAGGTTAATTTTCTGGGAAATGTGGAAAATTTTCCTAATGGTAAGGGTGGCTAAGCACCAGTGCAGGTCTCCTGGAGAGGCTGGAGGTCTGGGGCCTGCCACCAGAGTGGGGTCTGGTCGAGGGCCCCAGCATCTGGAAACAAGTCCTGCACTGTAATTACGTGCTGTGTGACGATGCATCTGCTCCTGGTTTGAGCTCTCCCTCGATGGTTTTGTCTGAGGCACCCAGTTCTTACTGTGGAAGAGATGGAAAAGAGTTGTTCCCCGCCCACCAACTCTGGTGATGCTCAGGGCCTCACAGACCCACAGGCTAGTGGTGATGAACCACACACAAGCCACGATGACTGTATCTAGGCACCTGAGCTATGTATAATTTTATGAAAATAGATATGTTGTTGCCCTTGCATCCATCCGATGTGATCGGTCCAGCGCTGTATTTCCTGATGCGCCGTGGTGCGGTAGGCACAGTCGTGCTGTGGCTCGTGGGCAGGGTTGGGCGAGCACAGCTGGCTGCAGGACCCCGGGCCTCGTCTGCGCGCGGCGAGGTCGTGCCGCCTTCGCCGCTGCCAGGGCGGCAGCAGGGGCAGCCACAGCCGGTCGCTGTTTTGGGACGGGGGGCACATTCCTGTTGTGTCGGGACCTCCATCCAGGCTGGCAGGGTGAAGGCTTCAGGAGTGCTACGTGCACTGGAGAGACATTGCAGTCAATGCCCTCATATAAATCTGTTTCATTTTTTGACTATGCCTACCCTTTCTCTAAGAGAAAAACTAGTCTTCAGCTCAGGTCCCTGATTGCATTGGTCTGGAAGAAAAATTGTTCACCGTTGTCATGGTTTTAGCTGGGATAGAGTTAATTTTCCTCACTGTAGCTGGTACAGCGCTGCATTTTGGACTTAGTTTGAAAACAATGTTGATAGCACACTGATGTTTTAGTTGTTGCTAGGTAGTGCTTGCACTAGTCAAGGACTTTTCCAGCTTCCCATGCTCTGCCAGGTGCACAAGAAGCCGGGAGGGGAGGGGGCACAGCCAAGAGAGCTGATCCAAACTGGCCAAAGGGATATTCCATATCATGTGACGTCATGCCCAGTATATTAACTGGGGGGAGTTGGCCGGGGAAGCAGTGATCATGGCTCGGGGACCGGCAGCGTCGGTCGGCGGGTGGTGAGCGGTTGCAGCACAGGTTGTTTGTTTTTTTTTTCTTTTCTCCCAGGGTTTCACCTCTCTCTCTCATTATTTTCCTTTTCATTATATTATTATTATTATTATTATTATTACTGTTTTATTTTAATTATTAAACTGTTCTTATCTCAACCTACGAGTTTTCTTGCTTTTGCCCTTCCGATTCCCTCCCCCATCCCACTGGGGTGGGGGCAGTGAGCGAGCGGCTGGGTGGTGCTCAGGTGCTGGCTGGGGCTAAACCACGACAACAGTTCTCTTTTTGTTTCTGGTCTACAGGTATTGATCATCTTCTCCATTTTCCCCACTCTTGGCTTTATTCCTTCCACTGTGTAGTTTTGGTTTATGCTTCTTGCCAGCAGCTCCTTCTGAAGCTTTTCTCAGGCTCCTGTTTTGCCTCCCACCATCACTGCAGCACCAAATAGCCCTTTGCAGGTCCTCCTTGCTGGCTCCCCGTGCAGCCCTGGCCCCAGCCGCTCAGGTTTGGTCCCCAGACCGTGCCGATGAGCCGCTAGCAGAGCAGGTTTGTGCTGCTGGTGCCTCACATTTGTAACTACTGCAGAGCATATGTTCAAATAGCCTTTCATATTTTAATCCAGATATCTAATTCATCTTCTAACTCCTCCGTATCGGTATTACTTAGATTTGTATTCCCTTTTTACTTTTAGATATAGGTATTTGCAAAAGGTATAGTTTGTTACCTTGGACTTTCACATGGACTGGCAATCACTAGTGTGTTTGGGCAGGACTGCAAAACTGAGTTATTAAACCTTTCTGTACCCATAGTACCATGTTAAAGGATAATTTAGCAGGTAAGCACCTGGGTTATGTTTGTTTATAGGGGTGTAAACGGCAAACCGGTACCCAAATCTCTGTTTGTCCACCATCTCGTGCTGAGGGTGTATTTGATGCATTTGTTTTCCCGTGACTGTAAGCTCCTTTTTGATTTCATAATTTTTCCTTCTCTTCTCTGTGCTATTTGTTACCATCTTCAGCCGAGCACAGACTGGTAGAGTCAGAAATCAATTCAGTGCTGGAGTTTTGGTCTCGGAAGAGCTATATGGGAAAGGCCTGCCACCTTCCCAGGATAGCCTGTGACAGAAGATAAATCATCGCAGATTTTTTTGCCAACATACCATACTTCAAACTCATAATCAGTCCACTATCACCTTTAGGTTTCCTTCAGCACTGTGCGATCTCCTTCTAACTCCGTGTGATTTATGTTCCCAGGTACCGACACCAATTGTACATTTCTAAGCCTCTCTTGTATAATTTCTCTTTGCTGCGTTTCTTTAATTACCCTCTTTCTGACCTTCCTTTTCCTTCCTTACTCCTCCTTCCAGCTTGCTCTTGGGCTTCCTTGCCCTCCATTGACTCCTTCTCTCAATTTACGGTGTGAACATGGTTTATGAATGCCCTTGAGCCCCGGTGACGCTGGAGCTTTGAGGGGTGGTGTGTTCCCCAGGCTGGAGCGGAGGCAGGAGCAGCCCCTTGCTGGGCTGGAGCTGGGCACGTTGCCTGACAAAGACCTGCCGCGAAGGACGTGGAGAATCACTCATTCGGGGTGTTTAAGCCACCGCCACATCCCTTCGGGTGTTTAAACCACCGCCACATCCCTTCCCTGTATGTAAATGACTTGTGACCTTGGCATCGGGATTTGTCACCTCTGATGTCAGTAATTCCCGACAACAAAAGTGATGGAGGCATCCCGCTTGTCCGGTGTGCAGAGGACCTGGGCCAAAGCGACCACCCGGTCTCAGCGCTGCAGGGACGCCGCCGAGCCCGCGGCCGGGTTCTGCACGTCAGCTCTGGAATCCTGGATCAAGAAGGATGTGCTTGATGCATATTAAAATGTGTGGGCTGCTGATAACAGGGAGGGGAAACAATGTTATGGCCCTTTTCTGGCCGGCTGCAATGAGCGGTTTGACAGTGTCCTGCTGTGATGGAGATGTGTGTCCTGGGGGGAAATTGGGATTGTTTGGGAAAGAGCAGGCAGGTTTTGAAAATCAGGAGCGTGCAGCGGCCTGCAGGCTCACCCTGCCTTCTTCATGGTGAGCTGCTTCGGCCTCAGCGTTTGCAGCGAGTGTGGGGAGATCTGTGCTGGCTGCAGACGGCTCGAGTGTTGTCTCTCCCCCCCGGTGCTGACTGCATTGCTTGGATTTATCAAGATGAGTTTCTTTCCCTCTGTGTTCATCCCATGGAAACCCTCAAAGCATGGAGGCAAAATTGGTTTTCCAAGGTTGACCAGCAATAGCGGAGTAATTAAATCATTAGGCTGGCAGACATGGGGCAGCAGCTTTAATCTGTAGCTCTGCCTCAGACCTGCTGTGTGACACTGGCCAAAGCACGTCATCTTTCTGTAGTCCTAGTTTATCTATATAATGGTGCCAGCCATTCTCTCTGTCGTGTCCAAGTAACAGTACAGGCTCCAGGGTGGAGCTCATCTTTTGATGCTACTTTTTTGCCATGTTCTGACCTAGCCTAGGATTTCCAGACCAGTAAAAAACCAGGAAGGGAGTAGCAGCGATGTTGTGCTTGGAGGCGTGGGGAGCTGGGGGGCTGGTGCTGGAGGGGCCAGGACCTGGGCTGGGAGCTGGGCTGGCCAGCTCTGCTGGAGCGGCGCCGGGCTGAGCTTCATGAAAGCCAGACGGCTTTGCTGCTGATGCTGTGAGGGTCGGGGCAGGGCAGGGCAGCTCGCCGTGCTTCCATCATCGCAGAGATGGCCAGAGCTGCCCGAGCCAGCATGCCTCTGTCCCCTCACCCCCATGTCCCTGGCTGATTTTGCATATCTGGACTGTGGCAGTTGGTTTGTTTTTTTTTTTTTCCTGGTTTTCACGTCTCCTGGCCCCAGCTGCAGAGAGGCAAGGGGCGCAGGTGCCCGGGCAGCCACAGCACAGGCTGCCCTGCACTGTCCCAGGGCAAGCAGCAGCCCCGCGGAGGGAAATGCCCCGCTCAGGGCTCACAGCTACTGCCGGCTGCTTTTGGAAAGAGGAGGGGTTGGATAACTCACACCAGGCTGAGAAAAGCACCCGAAGCCGCTGTTGCTCTTAGGGGATGAGCAAGCTGAAGTCCTACCAAGCAGGTTTGTGTGCAGGAGAGGTGTCCGTCCCTGCAGTGCTGGGGTCCGTGTGGGCAGAGCCTTCCTGCGGCTCCGCAGCCGCCCCAGCTGGGCTGGGAAGGCTGGTGGGGGGGGAAAATCACAACAGTTAACTTTAAGAAATCACTGGAACATCTTCTTCATAATTAATAAATGAAAAATGTTACTGCAACTAATCAATAAAGTTGTTAGAGGGAATTGATCGGAGGGGGAACTCTTTTTGTGGGTACAATTTTTCACCTATTCAGAACAAAAGGCTCCCCGGGGTGCCATCAAACAGATCGGCGCTTGGGAGCCTGACCTAAACGGTGAAAAAAATAGAAAGACAATTAATTAAAACCTGAGAGAGCGACATCCCCCGAGAGCCACAGGAAGGGACGGACCCAGGCATGGTGGCCGTGCATGTGCCGCTCTCGAGGGCGGCCCGGGGTGCGTTTCGGGTGGTCCCAAGCCGAGACGAGGCACCTTGGTGCTGCAGCTGGGGTGAGGGGGTGCTGGACCTGAGGTGGAAGGCGAAAGTCCTCCTGGAAAGGACCGTGCACCCTCTGGTGCTGCCAGCCAGCTGAGCTGTCACCAAGTATGGCAATGTCCCCAGAAGCCAGATGCTGGGATGATTTCCCAACGGGAGTTTGCATGGCCTGTCCACCCTGCTCTGCTCGGCTGGGTCAGCTTTTCCACGACAAACCCGACCGCCTGGGCAGCAAATAACCCCTCTTGCAGGGAGTTTATAGGGTGATAATGAGCATCAAAAAAACCTCGGGACTGACACTTGACGTCCAAGTATTTGCCTTGGGAGATGTAATTTAAAGACCTAGTTAAGCTGGCGTTTTTTTTTTCTTTTAGTGGTTTGATTGTTTTTCCTCTTGGAAAAATTGTGTTTGGGTCATGACAAAACGCAAATCTATTTTCAGGTCAGCGTTTTAGGCCTCATTTCTGTTCTTGCTGAAAGCAGATGCTCCTCGACTGCAGCAGGCACAAGAATAGCTCTTTTTCACACACGCGCTTTCCTCCCTCCTGCTCACCTAACACCACTGCAGGTCTCGAGGCTGTGAACATGTAAAGGATATGCTGGGACTGCTCACACATAGAAAGTCAAGTCTGTGCATAAACGTCTGCAAGCCCAGGGCCTTTTTCATCCTTTCTAATATCTCTATTCATTTTTTGCGTGGTTTTAATTTTTCATTGTTTTAATACATGCAACGATGAAGGACTGGAAGACAGGTAAAGAATTAAACTAAGCACTTGGTTTAAGCTTTAACACGACACCCAGATTTTGTGATGAGCTGCATAACCGAGCTGCGGGAATCTCCTCTGGCATCGCTGTTTTGCAGGGGGATGCAGTGCTGGCCCCTGGGCAGGGGGGGTGTCTCCTGCCTGCCTCCTCCCGGGCTGCTCCTTGGTATCCACACTTGGCCCACGCTCTTCTGGGTAAAGCCACCTGCCAGACAACCCCAGCAGGCAGGGCAGGCGCTGCAGGCAGGGCCGGTGTCCCTGCTCCCGCGGCGGTGCTGGGCACTGCGGGCCCCCGGCCGCCCCCGCCGGCAGCCCTCACCTCGAGCCGCAGCGGCTGAGAAGCACCTCGGCAGACCTGCCGTCAACCTGGGGGGATCAATGAACAATTAATTACTGTCATCAAGCGGGACTCTGCTCGGGGAAGACAGCACACTTATATTTATCAATTACTAATTAGTAGCACTTGCCTGGCTGGCAGTTGTCTGTCAGCCAAGAGGAGCGTGGCGGCGGGGCTCACGCGGGGTCACTTTCTTAGCGGTAATTAAAGATGGATAAACTTGTTTGGAAAAAGCTGGAAGCCTGAGCTACAGCTGGGAGGTAGGAAAAAATCCAAACAATTAAGACTAGGATCTTTAAAAGAGCTTTTAGATGTCAAAGCCGCCAGCATTTCACTTGGGTTAAGTGCCGAGCTCCTGCAAGATCGTGAAAATCCCAGACCCAAATTAATTTTTTAGATGTGCGTTGGCTCAGAAACAAGGTGGTTCCTTTGCTTTCTCCTTCTGCCTCCCTTTCCTGGGGAAGGGAGCCTGCTCAGGGCTTCTGCCATGGGTGCATCCTCCTTGCTGCTGCTGGCGGGTCTTGGCACAGCGCCCCGGTCCCGGTGGGTCTTCCCTGTCCCCCCAACCAGCCGGGGTCCCCAGGGGTGACACTAGCCCAGCGGCGAGGTGCTGCCGAAGGTCAAGCACAGATTTTTCCCAATTTAGTGGACTTGTAGCTACTGCTGTAAGGGATGTCAGTCGTGCTACGGGATGAAATGCTAGAGACAGGGGTGGGTGCTTTGCTGAAGAGGTGACTTGGCTGGAAAGTTATTGTGCTGACAAGCTCAGGCGAGAGCAAGATGATGATGTAAAAGTTTTTTATTTGTGCTGTTTTTGGAAAGAGACACAAACTGGGAAGAAACCCTGGGAGAAGGATGGGTATGGGGGTGCTTCCCCATGTCCCCACTGTGTCGGGGCTGGGCAGCACTGGCCCCAGGTGTGGTTTTTGCAGCGCTGGGCTCTTTACCCGACTGCCCAGGTGTGTCCTCCTGGCCGCTGCACCACGGCTCGTGACCCGGCACTTGCCTCGGCGGTTTGGTGACGTGCCACGGCTGTGCTTGGGGGGGGACGGGGAACCAGCCCTTGGCGTGGGGAGGGCCGAGTTCACATAGCAATGGCCGTTTTGCAAGAGACCCAAAACATCCTGGATGGGCCTGAGATGGGAGAGGAGACCTAAGGCTGCTCAGGGGCAGGACCCTGCGCTTCCTGGCAACAGGCTAGGAGGGTTTTGGAGGGAGATTATGGGACAGGCTAAGCTGCTGCTGCAGAGGACTGGGTTCAGCAGCCTGGGGATCCCTGCCAGTCCCGGCTTGACCTTTTAATGACCCTTTCTGGCCACGTTCTGTGGGGTATACAGAGCTGCTGCCTCTCTCCCGAAGGGCTGGATGTGCATGCCCGGAGCCGCCGTGTGCGGCTGTCCCCTCCTGGGCTGCTCTTCGTGCCGGCACTGCAATGAGCCATCCCGCAGCTGCCGCTCAGCGAAGCTTCTCAACCAGCTTCCTGTGTTGAAAACAAATGTCAAGGGCTACTGTGGACTAATTTTTCTTGTAGAGCAGAATAACCTCACCGAGGTGTTTTTCCTTTTGTAACATCAAAAATAAGTCACCATTTAACCACCTCCTTCTGTTGTTTGAAAAGGAATGTCCTGGCCTCGCCCGTCCCAAGGAAGTAATGCTTTAACTCTGACTTTGCTAAATCCTCAGGCTCCTTGTCAGGTTGATTATTGATGGTGATAACTATCTTATCTGCTGCAGGTAACTGATCCCAAACCACACGGTGAACCAGACACAAGCCAGTATCTTATCACTTTGCCAGTGTTATCGTTCCCACACGGCGGCAGCAGGACCTGGCTGCTGGTCTTCCCAGGCAGCCAGAACAGTAACTTATTGTTTGTAATTAACTCGATCAAGCAAAACTTCTATAAATCAATCATGGCTTGGCTAATAAATAAATCTTTGATCAATTACTACCTGCAAGATGTGTAGACAAGGGTCAGTATCTCTGATTTACCACTTTCCTTGTGCTGAATTGGAAGATCAAAGATTAATGTCAGGAGGGACGTCAGCGATCTGAATGCAATGCATTATTTAAAACTTCAGAGATAATAAAATTTTTGAGGAGACTGGCCCATTAGTTCAGCGTTCTTATTGACATTTCTCCCACTGTATTAGGAGTTTTGTTAATGATTTTATATTCCCCCCCGACTCCCTACTCATTTTTCTTTGTCCTTTTTTCATTTTTAATGGGGCGGCCGGACGTGTTCCCACAGTGACACCCCAGCGGCCCCGAGCCTCCGCAGCCCCTCGGGGCAGAGCACCCGTCCCGGCGGCCCCGGCTCTGCCGGACGGCTCGTGGCGGCTCACTCAGCTCCACCAGCCCCGCGGGAGCTGTCGCGCTGCCGTGTGGCTCCACCTCAGCATCACACGTGCCTCTGCTAATTCCGGGGCCGCATCTCTTAATCTAACAACTAATTCCAGGAACCTGGCTGCGCCGTAATGGGCTGCTGCCTCCGGGGACTCGCCAGTTTTGCTCGATCTGGCGCTGAGAGGCAGAACACTGGGGTCTGCCTCCAGAGGAGGGAGGATGCTGCCGGGCTTTCAGACACGGGGGAAGCTGGCCAGAGTTGTCTCATTAGCTCATTAACTGGCTAATCGTAGGGTATTTGGTAAAGCCCAGAAAATTTCCTGGAAACGGAGGGAGCACCCCAGCTAGGAGGAGCAAGGTCCCATGTGCTCTGCGGGAGGTGGCACATGTGCTGGGAAGAGCTAAAGAGGTCTTATCCCCCCCCAAAAGGGAAATTCACCATCTGAAATGTACCTTGTCAGCACTGCCTTGAGGAGGCATCGGTCCATGGGGTGGTCCACCCTTTGGCCAGCTAAGCGTGGTGCAGATGCCCACAGCTCACCTGGTATCCTCCTGCGGGCAGAAACATGGACCTGCTCTCTGCTCCACTGTTGCTGAGGTAGAGGTATCCTGGGATCCTCATGGGAAAGGACCTGTGCAAACGTGGCATGTGGTAAGAAATCAAGTGGAGGAATAAAAGAGAGTGCTTATAGCTGAGCTGTGCACTGGAGGAACACTGGTTTGGTCATGTGCAAGCCCTTCACACTTGTGATCTTCTGCTAAATCAAGTGCAAGGGGTGGCACTCCTCCTGAAGGTCAGCACTCCCTCCCTCTTGTTGGCATTGCCACCCTGAAACCCAAGCCATCTGGGATTTCAGTGAAGCAATGCTGCTAAAGCACCAAGTGGCTTTCTGAATGAAGACTAGGGATGCTCCCGGCTGTGCAACACCTGCGGTGCAGGAGGGATGCGGGCAGCACCACATGGGACTGCCTTCTGTCCCAGCCACGAGGTCGCCCCTGGCCAGGGCAGCCTTGGGGACAGGTCCTGAGCAAGGCTGATGCTCCTGTGGGGATGCACCCCTACCCCTTGCTGGCCAGGGGATGCCATGAGAGGCTGGGTTGGGTGGCACATGGGCACGGGGGCAGCATCACCAGGTGGAATAAATGGCAGGAGCAGTTGGTGTTGGTTATCTCCCCTTCAAACAATGCAGTCCTGGCTCATATATTTTTCATCCCAGTTGAGGGTACAGTGTCAGCCGATGACCTTTGTCACACCCCAGTGCTTTCTGGGATGTAAATTAGGGGCTTTTTTTTCCCCATCTGGACAGATAAGATGGACTCTTACTTGTATGTCTTGGAAGCAGATATTTATTGTAAGCCCACTGCTATTCTCAGCAGGTGGACAAAGATAATACTGTCATTATGTGCTCAGAAAATGCTTTGTAAAATTTGGTAAAGTATGCAGTGGACTCTGGAGCAGATAACATCTGCCTTAAAGGACTGTACTGCTGTAAACAGGGTTTAGAAAAATAGCACCCACTGGTTCTCCATGGGAGTATTGATTTTTGGTGTTGGAAAGGGTCAAATTCAAATTGCTGGCACAAAGAGCGGCTGCATCTCCTCAACTGTGTGTCTTTTAACAAAGAACAAAGTCATGCAATGGGAGGGAGGCAGAAAAGGGGACAGCAGCCGAGGGCGGCCGCACGCCAGCACGCCTTTCCCACGGGAGCAGCCAGCTGCTGCCCCGCGGGGACCGTCCCTGGGCTGGGGGTGGCGAAGGCTCCTTGGAGCAGTGTTGCCTTGCGGGGGGGGTCCCAAACCATCCCCCCTGGTGCAGCCCCTGCCCTGCAGCAGCCCTCGCCCACCAGAGCATCCTGCTGGGAACCGTGGGGCAGCCGTGGCTCTTGCAGGGCAGAGCTTGCTGCAGAGGGGCTGGGTGTGAGGCACAGGGGATTTTTTTTCCCCCTTGCCCCCACGAGAGCCAAGAGCCCTGCCCTGAGCCTCAGTTTCTCCAGCTGTTGGACAGAGATAATGCCATAAAGGGCTGTGAAACCTGCTCCTGAGATGGGCTGGGTGGGAGCCGGGTGTATCTTTTGCTGCATGTGAAGAAGGGACATCTTTCCTGGCTGCTGCATTGCAAACAGCAGACATCTGGTAATGATGACATTTTATTGCCTGACTCAAAGGAGCAAAGGGTTTTCCCTTTCTTTACAGGTCAAGAAGAGCTAGAAGTGTCTGTGTTGCTGCTGGAGATCCTGGGCAAGCTGCTCACAAGCTGGGAGAGGGTGAAAAACTGGAGGAAACCACAGAGCAGCGTGGTATGCCCTAATGCCCCAGATACACCCCTGTCCCGAGGGGCTGGGCTGTCTGAGACACACGGACATCTGCACCCGTGGGGCAGGAGGCAGCTCTCACTGCCCCAAGCCCTCGTGGGACAGGGCCAGCTTTACTGAGCCATGCCTATGCCCTGCACTGCAAAGCCCTGCCTGTGCCTGCCCTGCCTGCCCAGCAAGGGCAGGCAGAGCCCAGATGCCCAGTCCCCTCCCTGGACCTTCCCCAGCAGACACTGTCTCACTCTCTGCTCACAGTGGTCCTGTACCACCCAGGGAGCTGTGCCCAGCCACAAATGTGGCTTCTGACCCGGCCTGGGACGTCGGCTTTGCCTCGGTACCAGCCTGCCATCAGCAAGCACCGCCAGCTGCTCACCTGCAATGCCTTGTCCTTCCCGAGGGAGCCCAGTCCAACTTTCTGGGTCGCTTCACTTCAAGTTTCTCCTGGAGTAAATGCATCTGGAGGCTATGCAGGCAGTGACAGAAATTACAATAATGAAAAGATAACTTCACCTTGCCACGAGCTAAAAGCCTTTCTGTGACCTTGGCGAGAGCTCTCAGGCTGGGACAGCGGTCCCTGGGAGCCCTGTGCTGCTGTAGGAGGACCCTGTTCTGCAGGATGCAGCAAACCAGTCTGGTGGGACCAGGAACACTCCTGTCCCCAAACTGGTTCTGCAGGGCACCAGCAGACCCAGCTCAGTTCAACCCCTTCCCCGTCCACCTTTCATAGGTGCAGCCCTGGACAAGCGTGGTGAAGCCCGTGGTCCTGCCCCCCCTACGAGATGCTTCCTGGCACCTGGTCTGGGCAGTGGCGCAGGGCAGGACAGGGACAGCACCTTCCCGCAGGCACCTCTTCTCGCAGGCTGTACAAGCGGCACTGCCCCGGGTGCCCACCCCAGCGGGTGACGGTTACCCCAACCGCTGCCACTGCTGGCATTTGGGCAACCAGATACACCCGGCAGAGTGGCTCAGCCTTCCCGTTACCTACACTGGTGCAAATGCATGCTTGCTGTGATGTAAAACCAAGCCCCTGTAGTGAAGGATCACCCCACAGCACAGCCCCAGGCACAGATGCTCTTCTCTGCCTTCGCCTTAGGTACAAGACTTGCAGAGCACCTTGTCAGCCTAGGGCCCGGGGCTCAGCATTCACAGGCGGCCGGCCGGAGCCATCGCTGCAGCACAGCAAGCAAATGAATATCAGGCTGCAGGTCCTGGAGCACTTATAGCATAATGTCAGTTGTGGAAATTCACCATCCAAGTTATCGTCCCACAGGAATGCCTTGAAAATGTTTCCTAGACACAGTCTAACGGGAAGCAATATCCTCCGCAGCAGAAAATAAAATGCAGAAGTGGCACATGCAAAGGCTAATGTTTAAAGTAAAGAATTTTACCCAAAGAGCATGTGGCAGATCCAAATCCCCTTCATCCAAATGTCATTATTTATTAATATTCACATTGTACATACTGTTGATTTGTAAGAGAGACACAATCGATTGCTACCTCTCATAAAGCACAAAAAAAAGGAAACCTGCTATGCAGGGTTAGGCTGGAAAGTGGAGGAGAAACGGCAACAAGGTCTTGCAAACCAGGTCATGAAAACAAAGTGAAATTTCGGATTTTTCTGCAAAAGAAGAAACATGAACAATGCCTGGTGTGTTGTAAAAATTAAAAAGAATAACAACTGGTATTGTTGTTCTAAGACTGCAGTCAAATCTAGCCTGCAAATAGTACCTTCCCTATGATGTGCTTGTCACCTTAGTGCAGCGCAGTCAGCTCTCTGGTGTGGGGAGCAGGGCCAGACCCTGCCTGGGGCTGCGGGGGCAGGAGGACACAGCACGCACCGTAGCATCACCAGGACTCGGGTACCGCAGAGCAGCACACCCAGCCGCTCAGAGCAGGAGGACACAGCACGCACCGTAGCATCACCAGGACTCGGGTACCGCAGAGCAGCACACCCAGCCGCTCAGAGCAGGAGGACACAGCGCGCACCGTAGCATCACCAGGACTCAGGTACCGCAGAGCAGCACACCCAGCCGCTCAGAGCAGGAGGACACAGCGCGCACCGTAGCATCACCAGGACTCGGGTACCGCAGAGCAGCACACCCAGCCGCTCAGAGCAGGAGGACACAGCACACACCGTAGCATCACCAGGACTCGGGTACCGCAGAGCAGCACACCCAGCCGCTCAGAGCAGGAGGACACAGCACACACCGTAGCATCACCAGGACTCGGGTACCGCAGAGCAGCACACCCAGCCGCTCAGAGCAGGAGGACACAGCGCGCACCGTAGCATCACCAGGACTCGGGTACCGCAGAGCAGCACACCCAGCCGCTCAGAGCAGGAGGACACAGCGCGCACCGTAGCATCACCAGGACTCAGGTACCGCAGAGCAGCACACCCAGCCGCTCAGAGCAGGAGGACACAGCGCGCACCGTAGCATCACCAGGACTCGGGTACCGCAGAGCAGCACACCCAGCCGCTCAGAGCAGGAGGACACAGCGCGCACCGTAGCATCACCAGGACTCGGGTACCGCAGAGCAGCACACCCAGCCGCTCAGAGCAGGAGGACACAGCGCGCACCGTAGCATCACCAGGACTCGGGTACCGCAGAGCAGCACACCCAGCCGCTCAGAGCAGGAGGACACAGCGCGCACCGTAGCATCACCAGGACTCGGGTACCGCAGAGCAGCACACCCAGCCGCTCAGAGCAGGAGGACACAGCGCGCACCGTAGCATCACCAGGACTCGGGTACCGCAGAGCAGCACACCCAGCCGCTCAGAGCAGGAGGACACAGCGCGCACCGTAGCATCACCAGGACTCGGGTACCGCAGAGCAGCACACCCAGCCGCTCAGAGCAGGAGGACACAGCGCGCACTGTAGCATCACCAGGACTCGGGTACCGCAGTGTTACAGCAGCAGTAGGTGCCACGGGAGCGGCGTGACAGCAGTCCCATGCAGCCTCCCCAGGAGCCCTCAGAGGTAGGGACATGCCACCGCTCTGGGGTGCTCCACTGTCCCCTCTGGCCTCACTTGGCTTAAGAGGGCACAAGCAGCAAAATAGACAGTGGAGAATCACTGAGCACGAACAAGGCAGCTGCATCTATTAAAGATGCAAGAAATTAATGATTCGGGGCACTGTGACCATCCTTGCCCACCAGCTGAAAGCTCGTGCACCACACAGAGTGGAAGGAGCACGTGCTCTACACGCAGCCAAGGACACATCCTTAGATCATCTGAGTGACGGCCCATGCCGCTCTCTCCTCCTGGGCAGACGCCCCAGCCCCAGAGGGAGGCAGGCTGGGTCCGTGGCTCAGCCAGCACTGCACCAGCTGGGGCGAGCAGAGGCTCCCGCCCTGCCTGGAGGATGGGGAGATGATGCTCTTTGTGGTTACGTGCAGGAGGGAGTTGGCATCTTTTAAGGGGAAAAAATAAATGTCTTTCCCACTCAATTAAATGTAACTTAAGGCATTGGAAAAGAAAATGGGCTTCCATTTATGGCTTTGGGATGGCAGGAGGGCAAGCATTTGATAACAAAATCGTGCCGGGAGCCCATTTGAGCGGAGAGAGAGTTGTTTGTTTAGCATATCGATTGACTTTTATCGTGCAAGTAATTAACACGCATTACTCAAACTCCACATTTTTCTAAAGCAAACTACTTCATATGATATTTTCAAGGAATGTATGTTAGCGGCTGGCAGGACAAGCAAAGAGCAGGAGGGAAATAGCAGCGGTGAGGAGAAGAGCTGCAAGGCAGGCAGGGCAGTGGCAAGGACACACCAAGGTGGTGCTCCACCCAAGCGGCTTGCTGTCCTTTAGGATACGCGCCCCTCGTAAGACACAGGTACGTGCATGCGCAGGCATGCGAGGGGCGATTTCCTTCTCCCCGGGGCCATGGGTGCGCACCCAGGGAGCCTGCTGGTAGCTGGCTGGCAAAGATAATGGCTCAATCATCACCAAATCTGAGAGGAATCCTCCCCGGCAGAAGCTGCCCTTCACCCTGCACGATGTGAAGGACGGCCCCGGTCACACTGTACTCGATGCTTGATGCTTGTTTGAAGGCCAGCCCGTGCCTGCCTGCATCCCCCAAGCGCTGCCTGCTCCCTGCCTGCTCGGACGGACAGCGGGACCAGCAAAATCCACTGCCAGCCGTCCAAAGAATGGCGATCTTTCAACTTCATAAAGCAAAACCCAGGCAGGTCGCCCCAAATCCCCCATGCCGCCGCAGCAGCTGTGAAGAGTGTGTTTAAGCCGTTTAAAAATCCATCTTCCAGCTCATTATTATGCAGACCAATTTTTCATTCATTGGGAATCTACGGCAGCATTTTAATGTGAGAAGCTCCCTACTCTGTTTCTCTTCCCCTGAAGAAAAACAGCTTAATTTCTCTGGTTTGATAGATTTTCCTGATCCTTCAAAAGGTAGAAAAAGACTCTTGAAAATCGGTCGTTGAACTATCCACAGGCATTTTATAATGGCCGTAAATAGGTCTATACTGAATAGCTCTCCAGGCATCAACTTGAATGGTGTCCTTGACACTGTTATTATTATCCCCACTGAAAAAAAAAAAAGAAAAGAAAAAAGGAAAAGAAAGTCTGGGAGCCTCTCCACACCGCAGTTTGTATGCCTCTGCGTTGCAAAAAGGGTGAAAGAGCTAAATTCCCCTCGTCGTATATATGCCCCCAGAGATGGGCGATCCGTGCCATTTTTCACTTCCCAGAATTGTCATAAATTTCATGGAATTTCATGCATAAAAAAAAAAAATCAATGCACATGAGAAATTTTGCAAACTCCAGAGCAAATGAAGTATAAGAAGAAGTTTGGGGTAATTTATTTACTGTCTTTTGCCCCTTTGTCCATTTTCAGTTGTCCATCTAAATCCCCAATTAGTTTCCATTGGAGAATATATTTTTATAACTTCTCATTAAATTTTGTCACGTTGCTCTTCGCTGATGAACAGCTACTGAACTCCAGCTTTGGGGTGGTTATTCTTCAGGGTAACCATTTTATAGCATCACAGTACATCACCACATTCAGCAGCTGCAAGAAGTTTTCTGTTGTAAAACCCATTTTGGCCCTCCACCACACCATCTTCAGCCTTCTCCCCTAAACCCATCCTTTTAACCTTGGGACTCATGGGATTAAGTCTTATGTCATGAGAGACATTGTGGAAAATCTTGAGGTTAATCAGTAAGAGCTATTTTCTCAGAATAAATAAGGTGCTTTCATTTCTTGAAAGCCACTCTGATTTTTCCAGCCCACTCATAAGGCAAAAATAGCGTGCCCTAAAAATGTCACCGTGCATGTATAGATTTCTCTCTATTGAAAATGAGCACAGCGATCAGCTACTTCTCTCCTGCAGCAGCCCCGAAGCCCTTCCCAGGCTTGTCCTCCTGAGTGAGGAGCGAGAGGAGCCAGGACCCCGCGGCCCCTGGCTGGGAACCTCCAGAGCCCTGGAGACGGACACGGATAGACACCGCGATCCCGACCCGACTGTCACGCTTCCAACAGAAGGAGGTGGGGCTCGGGTGGGATTACCTGCCGTCAGATTTTTGCAGAACATATTTACCTAGGGCAGATAATAGATTAAAAATAGAAGACACGGTGTGAGATAAAGCTGCAGATACCTGCATAATTTGGTGCATAGTTGGGTGCGTAGTTAAAACAAGGCTAAAGTTGCAAAGTCATAGCATCACCCATGGACATTTACACATTTATCAGACAGAAAGTAGTTTCTCTAACATTTGAAAGCCAGGAGATTCAGAAGTTAGGTGAAATCCTGGACTTTGCAGTACAAACTTACAGAAGTGACTTGGGGGTCAGGATGCAGCTCCTATGTCCTTGTGCTGGGCTCGGCTCAGCTCAGCTCAGCTCAGCTGAGCCGTGGGGCAATGCTCTGCCAGGGCACGGGCTGTGCCCCTGGACTGAAAGTCCTGATATAATCCAACATATCTGTTGAAAGCTGGGGAGCTGAGGTGGGGTGCCAGCGCCCCAGCTGTGGCAGTGCTGCGGCAGTGCTGCTCTGCAAGGCAGGCGCAGGGCAAAACCCCGCCGTGCCCCAGGAGCACAGGCGCCCCGGGCAGGCTGCGCCTCCTCTGAGCACCAGGCACGGGCACGTACCCAAGGCTGCCTCCCTCCTCCCTAGATTCCGTGCCGTGAAGACTGTTGCTGCGGGTTGTCCCCTCTCAGAAGCACCACGCAAAGGTGGGAAAAGCAGACACAAAACCAGCTCAGTTCAAAATAATGCACACCCTTGGGCTCCTTATTCACCCCCAAATCCTCCCTGCATCCTTTACCCGCCCCCTCCTCCCTGCGCGCCTGCCCCAGGAGCCGTCGTTGGCTCTCACCGTCTCCCACGCTTCCCGATGACCGAGGAACGAGTGGTCGCGTAAACCGCAGCCAGTTCGCTATGGGCTGTGGTAGTGCTTGCTGCTGCGTTAAACTGCACAGCTGCTTTTGGAAAACACGTCTGGCTTTCAGACTTCCTGCTGGTATTCACACGCAGGGACCTCAGGCTGAGGACTTCAGGGATTTATCTCAAAAATGTGGGAAACAAATGAAGCGTGCTGGTGAACTGTCCCCAGGAGCCCCTAACCCATGCTTTTACTTGCACTGAGGGTCTCCTGGGTGCTCACTGAATGCCTGCCTTCACCTGCAGCACATCTCCTCTTCCCAGACGTTACAAGCCGTGAAACAAAGCCGTGAGTTACATTTCTTCATCAGAGAATGAAGAGCAGGGCAGGTTTCTCTGGATTAATTTTGTGCACCATTTTTCCCTCCTCTCTCTCCTATCATGTTTTAACATTGGCCAAATGCTAAATTTAAATGCAATGAAGAGGCCCAGCGCCTCTGCCCCACTTCCAGCGGGAGCAACGAGCCCGGCTGCGGCCGCTGGCTGTGAAAGGCAATGGTGCTGCAGCGTGCGGGAGCTTCGGTGTCCTCAGATTTTTCCATGCAAACCATTTAGAAACAAAACAAGATAGCAAACACAAATCAATTCAATTGTCCTAGAATATGACAGGTTGACTTGCGACCTGTCTCATCTGGTACATGACAACGTTGTTTGCATCCTATTAAAGCGGATGACTTGTGCGCTATTTATACAGAGCAGAGGTTCCTCTTGGTGACAGCCTTTGAATCATGACGCTTTCTTCATCATACAATTCACCACCAAACCCCTCTGCCAATTGACACTGTAACACGGGTGTCACCACACAGAGCAGTTTATCCTTCAGCACCAGCAATGCCAGTGGGATTGTTTTATACCCCTTACTCTCCCCAGTCTGCAGAGCAGCATCGCACCATTACAGGCACTTCGTTGCTCCCTGGAGCAGGCTGCGTATTGCTGGCGCCTTCTGCTAGCCATGGCCTGCTCTGGCAGGCCTCTTTGTAAAGTTTACAGGAGTGCCTCAGAAGATGTAATATTTAATCTAACGTCCCTGTGAGTATCTAAACTGTCTTTTATAATCGTTAGGTAGGAGCAGCCTGTCTGGCGCGGGGTCCGTGCCTCCAGCCGTTCTCTCGGGGCACTGCGCGTGTCTTGGGTGCCACCCTGGCATAAAAATACCAAGGGAGAAAATGCCTCATGCACAAGGATTGCATGGCACAGGATGCCAGCTCTGGGTGCAAGGACATTTTGCACCTGAGAGCTCACACTTACACCCATGTGGCACACTACACGCCACTGTAGCTGCACCCTAAGTTCTGGGTGCAGGTTGCAGCTCCACCTGCACCCGCGCCAGGACCGTCCCCTACCCCAAGGAGCAGGAGATGCCCTCCTGGAAAAACTGCTGAGCAGAAGAGCTGGCCATCCCCAGCCCTGTGCCATGGCCAAAGCAAAACTGCTGAGAGGCACAGTCTTGCTGCAAGGCTGAAATCATAGATTCATAAATAATTAAGGTTGGCAGGGATTTCTGGAGGTCTCCAGCCCAACTGCTGGCTCAAAGCAGGGCTGGTTTAGACGTGGCAATGCCCCCGGCCACCCAGGGGTGACCCTGCTGTCTGCTGGCAAAAAGCTGATGAGGCGCTCATCCCCCTTGCCCTGACGCTCGTCCCCCTCGCTCTGGGCGATAGCGGAGGTGCCCCAGGCAATAGCGGAGGTGGTCCCCAGGCAGGACCAGCACGTGGGTTTCAGCCTTCTCCCAGGGAGGGCTGAGGCTGCGGGCACACCAACTGCCCTCTCCTAACGCTGCCACGGGGCCGGGCCCCCCACGCGCTGTGCACGTGCACGTCCCCAGTGCCTGCAAAGCTTGATATTCCTCCTGCTAGGAAATGCATAAACAAGCGATGTGCACAGTTAGCTGCCCTACATCTAACACCCTAAATAGAGCTGCAGGGCAGATGCATCGAAATTCATGCATGCTCTATTTTGCTAATTTACAATTAAAGATCAATATTTTTTAATTTGCTTTATTTATTTTTACATCTCAGATTGTTTTAGAAATTTCTGAATTTTTCCTTAGTTAGACAAGGTCAGATCTGAAGAGGGTTCCTGTCTCCTTTGCCCTTCTGGTTCTCGTCCCTGAACCTCCGCATGGAGCATCATCCTAGTCTGCACCAGTGAGATTAGCAAAGCCGAACAAATACTTCCTAATCACTGATTATCTGGCAAATTTTGTCTGCTCCTGCCTTCAGACTGCTCCTGCCCAGGATTTGGACTCCCTCTCCCATCTAAAACAGAAGCAGGCAGTAACACGTGGTAGTTAACAGAGCTGTGCCAGAAGTATTTCATTTTTTTTGATGCCTTCACTATGTGATAGCCGAGCCTGGGGGATGCTCCACACCACCCACCCTTCCTGCGGGGGGGTGTGGGGGTGTGTGTGTGTAAAAATAAATAAATCTTGATTCTACCTCATGCTCTGGATTTTAAAATGAATAAAAGCCGCCCAGCCCGGGGGTGGGTCTGGTCCCCTGCTGTGGCCCACAGAGGAGTGCATTGAGCAAGGCAGTGAATGATGATCTTACAGCCACCCTGGGTCACAGTGGTGGCACCGGCAGTTTATGATGTGACTCTGGAGCACCAGCATAGACAATATTTGACTCTGCCTGTGAGCCTTGGGGAACACCTCCTCCTGACACTGCACTGTCCTTGGGATGCAGCTGAGGGAAGGGTCTGCTCTTTCTCCTGGCAGTGGTGGGGTGTAGCGACAGACCAGCATGCCCCAGCATGCCCCAGCATGTCCTGCTGTGTTTGTCCTGATGCTCTGGGCACCAGCCCTCCTGCAGCCTCTGACTCAGGGCAGGAGTTTCCCACGGGCAGGCGCGTGGGGCCATCGGGACCTCGGCACAGCTCTGTGCCTTGCTGAGGGTTTCCCCGCTGTTCCCATGCTCCTCCATGACTATTCTCCCCCAAAGAGAGTGCCTCTGGCCGAGGTTTTGGCTTGCTTTGCGGCAGGTGCTTTTCCCTCGGTTCTCATGCTGATTTTTATTCCAAAACTGGAAATTTCTGATTTTCCTCCTTGAATTAGTTAAAATTCTCCTTTATCTGGAATCAACACTGTGAGGTGAGAGCTCTCTTGACTACCTATGGCTTCTCCTTTCCTGACAACGCTGCTGCTCCTACTGACACATGGGCTTGCGTGTCTGCATCCCAGTTAAAACGAATGCATGATCCCTTCCTTTGCCTTCCAGAGGGATGCTCCAGGTTGTCTGCTGCTGCAGCTGTGTACAGCGGCAAACCCTCCTGGCTAACAGTGCTGTAACTGCTGTAACGTCATTTTTTCTATCATAAGATGCTCATGGACCTTTACAAAGTGCTCCCTGCATCTTTCCTCCCATGGCACGCTCTCCTGACTCATCCTGGTTGTCATGGTGTGTGCCAGTCTCTGCGTTTTTCTTTCTCAGCTCTGATCCCAAGCCTTGTATGTTTTTCAGCTCCATTGGCTCTTTAGCTGCTTCTTTCTCCCAGCCAGGTTTTGTTTGGTTTTGTTTTGTTTTAACTCCTGGTCCCACTCGTCATTGTGGACCTGGGGCCCTTTGAAGGCTCTGGTACCCCCTGCCCACTCCGTCCCTCCAGTTGTCCTTCCAGTTGCCCTTAGCGCTGTACTTCTTCTTTTGCCTTTCGCCCTCCGCAGGACAGCTGTGTCTCTTATTTGTCTCCAATACTTCCTCTCACACTTTGACATCTCCTCGGTGGTTGATAACACACGGGGTTTCTCCGGACTGCGGTTCCCATCCTGCTGCCCTCCAGCGTGCTGTGGCCCTAAGCAGAGATGCTGAAGGACAACCAATTCTCCTGGCCTCCTGTACGCAGAGCACTTCATTTAAATGAATCACAACTCAGATCTGTGGCTACCCCACCACAAATTACAGATTTTTCCATGGACAAGTTCAAAAACGTTAACTAGTGGAACCATAGCAGAAACTGAACAGCGGCACGGAGGAGGAGGGCTGGGGGCCGTGCCTCTGCCGGCTGGGAGCTGTGCCTGGCACCACAGCATGGCAGTGGACCTGGCCCCTGCTCGAGCTCCGTTGCTCTCCGCAAGCACCCACCAGCTGGAGGGCGAGTGCGTACGGGCGACAGAGCGGGTATGTATCCTCGTCTGGGCTTACCGGCATTATTTTCTGCCTTGGCCTCTTCAACCAACTTGCATATTTTAGAAGGTGGATGTTTTCACATGGCTAGGATCGCGTGTTTTACCTCAGGCCCATCTCTGCTGGCATCGTTAGGGTCTTCCTTCATTATGTCTGTCTCAGGCAATGAGACATCTCTCAAGGCAACAGCACAGCTGCCTCTGTTCCCCGAGGGTGTGCATCTGGCAAAGGTTCACTGCAAGGGATACAGAAAAGCAGCACAACTTGTCAATAGCCCCAAAGCTTCTTTTGCCCAAAAAGTCGGGCTTTTTTTCCTCTAAAAAAAAAATGCAAATTCAGCTCTACTTTGTGGAAATACAACTAAGTCAAAATGCCTGGTATCTAAAGCAGAACCTGGCCTGGAGCAAGGTGGGTGAGACCCAGTCCAGGGGGCTGGCAGCAAAGCGGGTGGCCCCCAGCGCTGCCTCTGCGAGCCGCTGTTTCATCCCTCTCCCCATCCTCTGGGATCCACTCGGTCCCTCCGCACCCTTTTGGGGTCCACTCGGTCCCTCCGCACCCTCTGGGATCCACTCAATCCCCTGCAGCACGTCCACGAGCAGCTTATTCAGGGGGTGGCTTCACACTCCTGACAAATTAAAGCTGCTTGATATGGCGCTGGCTTGGCAGAGCAGACGCCCTTCCCGTCAGCAACAGCTGCTAATTGCTCCCAGTTCGTTAGGGAGTGACAGCCTTCCTCCCCTCACGTCGCACCCCTCCCCAGGGGCTCCAGTGCTGCCTTTCCTGGAAGACTTTCCTCCCCAATCCCTGCATTTTCACGTCAACCCAGAATGGATACCAGGGTGCGATTTGTTGCCTGGAGCTGCCCCGCCGGAGTGGAAACTGAGCTGGGCTTTGGTGTGCATGTGTTTTGGTGAGCCCGAGTGATGGACTGCATCCTGCCTGATGCCAGAAACCACCCACATAAATTTCCCACCGTGTTTGTTTTACATACTTGGGTAATACGTACCTGTGTGCATGTGTATAGAAACCTGCCTCCAGCATGCTTGCTGTTCACAGACTGATACAAGTGATGAGGCTCAGGGACTGGAACTGCTTCACCCTGAGACGCGCAAGTCGAGCCGCCAGCCAGGGAGCCATAGGCATGTGGTGGCAGAGGTCAGCAGAGCCTCCAACAGCCTGAGGGATGCTGGCTGGTTGGTGTTTGGCCTCCGTGGTCCACGTGCTCTGGGCAGACTCATCCGCGCCGAGTCCAAGCCCAACCCGGGGATGCGGAGCCGGCGTTGCGGGGAGAAGGGCTTTGGCACCGGGCATGGTGTGCCAGCGCGGCACCGGGGCTGGCACAGCAGGCGCTGGGGAAGGCACAGGCAGAGGGGACGCTGCTGCTGGCCAGAGCATCCGCACAGGGAGCACCAGCGGCTCTGGGACACTAGCAGATAGCAGGCTCTAAGGAAACAAAAAGAGACACGTTTTTCACCCGCGCCTAATAAAATCTTGGGTCTTGCTTCCAGGGGATGCTGCAACAGCTTAAAACGGGCTTGAAAAGGGCTCAGACGCGCGGCCGGCTGGGACTGCTCACCACAACATGGCCATCCGTTCCCGCAGCCCCTCCTCCCTCGGTCCTTGCCCCCTCTCAGACGTCTGTTAGGCTGGCATCATCCCCACTGTCACCTTGGAAGGTGGCCCTGCCACAAGTCCCCAGCACCGGCACGCTGTCACCGCTGCCATGCCTGCCAAAGCCCCGGGCCCCCACCGAGCGGAGCAGACGGCATTTGGTCAGGAGAGTTTAAGCCTGCCAGGATTTAGATTAACCCAGAAAGAGGAGTGGTCAAATTGAGAGCACTAAATCGGGGCATTTAGCTGCAAATTACAAACTTTGGTCTGAAAACTCTCCAACTGAGGCACTTGTCTGAAGGCAAAAGCCTCCACCTTTGGCAGACCAGCCCCTCTCTGTCGGCGCCCACAGCAGCCCGGGGTGGGGGACGTGCACGAGGAGCTGCGGCTGCTGGGGTGTTTCAGCAGGCATGGCCGCAGTGCTGGTGCTGGACTTCGATCGGTGCTGCCTCTGCACGGCACGGCGCCCAGCCAGCCCCCGGCTCGGAAACGCACGTGGCCGCAGCCTGGCCGCCCTCGGTGGGGGACTCGGGCTTCCCAGAGGCAGCGATCTGCCGCCGGGATGGCAACACGCTGGGAGGACATGCGCAGGAGCCGTGGTCTGCCCTTTTCACAGCGACGTTCCTTCTCCCAAGCTCTCCGAGCAAAGCGCCTGCCCTCGGCCCCCAGCAGCAGCCCCAGGCGGGGGCCCCGGGGGTCCCCGCAGCGCAGGCGGCCAGGGCGAGCCCCCAGGCACGGGCCCCAGGCTTGGCACGGAGCATCGCCCTGCTCCCTGCAGCAGCATCGCCCAGAACATCTACGCCAGCACAGGTGGCAGCGCGGCTGTGTTTGAAAAAAGCAAATATGGCTTTCTAACAGCAGTTTTACTGCCAGTTGTTCTTTTTCTTTTTCCAAATTTGGGCCCAGATTTTGCAGCTACCTATTTTATATACGACTGGGAACTGAATTTTCAGCTGTGTCAATCCCCTGCTTTGCTGGGAAACCTAATATCCCAAAATAAAAATCTATATTTAATACTCTAAGCGCATCCAATAGTTACATAATTCACATCTATTAGCTAAGTACAGTAATGAGTGTTCTGCATTTTTAAAACATCAGTTAATTGTCTCCCTCCTCCCTGGCAGCTTAGAAGAACAGACAGAAAAGGCACAAAATGAATCCCACAAAACCACATCTGACAGGTTTAAAAATCTATTTTCCTACAAGGAAATATGGGAAGGATGGGTGATTAATGAAAGACTATGAAGAAAAGGTTTTATCCAGTGGATTAATTTCAATGTGTGTTTTTAAACCCTTAGCAGAGTTGGACAAGATGCTCGGAGGCGAAGCTGTGGGGGCTCCCAGGGGCAAAACGGGCGGCCGCCCTGCCCCACTCCGGAGAAAACCTGAAGGGGGAAGCCCAAAAACGGGGTGGGGAGATAAAAACCGTCTCCTGTCAAAACATTCGCTTTCTCTGAGGGGTCTAGGAAGGAGGCCCAGTAAATTTGAGCCGCGCTGCATTGCATTTATCATCGGATTTTTTTTGTAGACACCTTTTGTTTTGCAGCTCACCTTCCGCGCAGCGCACATCTTCCCAAACCAGAGGTGCTCCGTATGCGGAGGCTCCTCTCTGCGCCCTCCCCTGGACTTGTTCCCGGGTGGGGGGTCCCTGCCTCCCCCGCGCGGCACGCACCGGCGGCAGGCAGCCCCTGCTGCTCCCTGACACCCACTGGTGACGAGCGCTGCGTCGGGCTGGACCAGAGCACGGCCCTGAGCGGGGCGAGGGGTCCCTGCCCGCGGCAGGGGCCACGCCGGGGGATCGCATCCCCAGCCCCACGGCACACAGGCACGGCACAGCCCGCCAACGGCCATCGCGTCGCCGGGGAGCTCACGCCCGGCGCGTGGCCGCCGCGGCTAATCCCGGGGGATGCCATCAGCCCCGAGAGCTCAGCCCGCAGCACCAATGCTCCTTTGGGGGGATTTTTCTTTTTTCCCGGTGGGAAGAGGTCTGTTAGGTTCGGGGGTGGCGGTGCTGGGGAGGGTGGAGGGTTTGGGTATTTAAGGCAGAAAGGGATTGCTGTCCGCTCCTGGGCAGCGGGCTGCTGGCCTTTGTCCTTCACAGGGCACTGTTCTGCAGCGGCAGTTCTAAGCAGTTTGGACAGAATTTGTAGGAATTCTTAATTTTAAGCAGAGTATTGATTTACCTGGAAAATCAAGTAAGCATAACTAGCAAAATTCTAACTTTTTAGAGTCAGTTCCTGGTCTGAATAATGCTGACCATGTTTTACAAAAAGAGAAATATTTTTAACATCCACATGTGTTTTCCCCTGCAGAGACAAATAATGAGGGCAGGAAAATGAATCTGGCATATATGGAGGGCAATCATTTAAAGCTTTCATGTTTAGGGAGCAATTAATTACCCAAACCTCCAGTTTTGAAGAAGAAGATATTTAATCTCTTTTAATCCCTTGTGACTCGGACCTCTGACCTGAAAACCATGACCTTTGGCATCCCATGCTGCCTCCCTTGGGACAGAACTGAACGGAGGACCGTTGTTTTGTAAACAATCCTTCCCTAAATCCCAGGAAGCGTTGCCCGGGAAAGCTCTGCTGTCAGGTGCCTCACAAGATGGGGTCTTAAAAATATAACATGGAAGCAAGTGACTTGCAGCATCGTGGATCCTGCCAAGTCCCGGAGCCCTCGTGCCCGCAGCCGGGACCTGCCTGGCATGCACAAGGCTGGGGGTTCGCTGTTGTAGTTATTGGTCCTCAAACCCTGACTGAGCAATGGCAGAACGTGGAAGCTGATCATTCGGTGCTGCACACACCTTGCTTGGGGCATATTAGCAGCCGAATTATTGACATTAATTCTAATGACTTGTATTGTCCCTCACCTACATAATTCAAAACTGACATTACCTTGTGCAAAATAAACCCGGATGCACCTGAGCGGGGGCAGCTGTGCATTTCCTAGCATAGCCCTTTGCTCGCCTTCTGCTCATGTAGCTGAAGAGATAGGGCAGGGGCTTATTATTTGTTGTTGTGCAAAACCAGACTTTGATGAATGATTGTAAAAGCTCTGGAACCTCGCCCCCTCCCCCCCCTCCCCCCCCCCGCCCAAATAAATCTGGAAAAATCACTCAAATTTTAGGCTAATCTCTTTTAAAAATAGCAAAGGAGGGTGTGATTTCTTTTTTCTCCCATACATTTTTTCCTGCATCCTTTTGATACCAGAGCATCCATCTGAAGTCACGGGAAAGGGGATTTCTTCCAAAGCCTCTGGGAGACCCTTGCCTGTGCCCGACCCGCAGGCGAGGCTCTGGGGATCATCAGGGTTGGGGTACTGAAGGTCTGCAAGACGTGTGACAGACAGGTACAGAGCCGGAGCAATCACTCCCTCCCAAACAGAATAATTACCAGTCATTGCAGATGGAATAAATAAGCTGTCCTGGTAGGCGGCTCATGGTTCCAAGTTCACGAGTCCCATTTACGCTCCTTCCAAATAACCTATATCATTTGTAAGACAGCAGACCATTAGGGAGTTGATATTAGCCTTACCTGCAGGCTTATACGCAAAGATGAATTGCTGTACATAGTCAAAGTATCTCGTCTGCGGGAAAAACAACGCTGGGATACAAGTGAGGGAAATGAGAACACCGAGCGATGTTTTCATCTAATTTATCTGCGGATGGCGCGGTGCGCTCCCATTAACCGTGGGGTGGGATACATGCTTTATCCACGGCGAGCGTTGTGCAGGCTTTGCTAATTAACGTTTGGCTCATGGAAGAAAAGAATCTCCCTCCCGCAGCCAGAGCTCGGCAACACCTCGTGAGCAGGTGGATATCTTCAGTAAATTGAAAAATACAGAAAATTGACACTGAAACAAGTAATCACGGTGGCGTTGGCTGAAGCTCACTCTGCTTCCCATTTCCCATGGTAAGCGTTCCCCCGAGAACGCGTGCGCCTGACCCTAAACTTTCCCCATTTTCCAAGCCAATGCACTTGATGGGAACTCATCTTGCTGCTCTCCCCCTGATTACATACCCCGCGGATCTCCAGGGGTGGGACCGCTGCCAATTTAGAGGTGGCTGAATCCATTTCTCTTACGCAGCTTTTCAAAGATTAGGTTTGGGTTTGGGCTCTGGGCTTTGTTTGTTTGTTTCCATTCCTTGCAGACGACCTTGCCTGTGAAATAAATGCCATTTGCCATTACCCTTACTCTCGTGGAAGACATGGGTACATATATTGTGCTTCCTCTAAAACAAACCCATGTTGGGGAATCACCGTTCAGGAAACGATGCTTTAACGCTAGCTTTTTAAGGGTTTTTGCTCCCCCTTTTCAGTTTTTAGTAAGATAGTAAAAATCAATAGGCCTGTGTTCCCATCTGCACGCCACCTGACATCCCATGAATGATCAATGGGGCTCACGGAGGGGCTCTCAGGAAAGCCACGTGCTGCAGTGGCCACGGCAGACCGAGGTCCTGGCGCCTCGGCTTCCTCCTCTCCCCACTTTGGTCTTTGCACCCGTCAGGCACCTGTATGAGGCCAGCCCCGACTGCGCCAGCGAGGACAAGCAGAAGCAGCAGCTCTGCAGACATGCACCTCCGTCAGCTCCGCTCGAGGATTTTCCCAGAAGCTCCAGCAGCAGCGTAGTTACACCGGAGCAGCGGCACGCAGGCAAGCTCGGCGTACGAAGGCCGGGAGCAAAGCCTGGCCAGGGGCGCTGCACAGGTCCCTGACCCGCGCTCCCCGGGCTCGGCAGAGCTAGCGGCATTAAAAAACCCGAAAGAGCACAGTGAGCCGTGCGGTGCTGTGCGGAGGCCGAGCGTCAGGGGCCACGTAGCATTGGGGAAAATCGCTTTCCAAGTGGTTCCCCAGCGGTTCCTCTGGTCGCCCGGGGAGCCAGGGACGCTGCCCGCGAGGAGGCGAACCGCACTGAGACCCAGCTGAAAGCACGACCTCCATCTCAGCCTGGAGCCGAGCTTCCTGCGCTGGTGGAAACGTGGGAAGGGGCCTGCAGGGGCTGGCAGCGCCGGTGCCCCACCAAGGCTGCCCCAGCAGGCACTGGCAGGAGGTGGGAAGCATCCCCGGCCACGGCGGCAGGGATGGGGGCGGGAAGGGCGGGAGCGGGGAGGAACCTCCATCTTGCCTCTCTCCCTGCTGAGATGAGTGGAGTTTTATTTCTGGAAGCAATTTAATGGTTTGCTGATAACTTTGATTGGTTTCGTGTCAGGTTAGCTTTTAATCTCTGCTCTGGTCCGCTTCATTCTTTAAAATAACTGTGATTAAAGGATGCTGTTCCAGCGTCGCACACGCTCACGGGCACGCGTGTGACTCTGCACGGGCAGATGGCTCCTGCCTGCTGACCCTCCCTGCCCTCTGCTGACACGTCTGTGATTCAGGTTGTGACCATGCCACGGCGGCTGCTCCTCTTGAGGAAGGATGGGGAGAAAACAGCCATGGAGGAAGGAAAGCTGTTTGGATGAAAAAGGTAGCAGAGACGCTGATAGCTACTGCTCTGCAACATGCAGGGAGGTGTAACCTCACCTTAGGGAGGTGCACCCACCTCGGGCACAGCCTCACCGCCTTCCCACCCTGCTGACCCTGATGTTGCCCCCATCCCCTGCACCATGCACCTCTCACCCTCTGCCCCCAGTCCCCGTCCCAGCACCAGCCCAGAGGACTCTCACGTGCTCATGCATCCTGTCCAACTGCTGCCGCACGTCCAGCTTTGTTTTCCAGGTCCCTGAAATGAGACAGGTGGGCGTTTGCACAGCACTTTGGTAAGACAGACGATGCTGCTCCTCCAGTGATGCTCCTTCAGCTCTGCTTCCCAGCTCCTGCCTCCTTCCAAATCATCCCCATCCCAGGAGCAGGCCTCCCCATCCCAGCCTGGCTGGCTGGGCTTGGCCGGGTCGCTGGCGTATGTTTTAACCGGCATTTCTCGGGCCGACCTGCTGCCCCGAGGCCGGATGGGCAGAGCGCGCTGCTGCTCGGGGCGAGCTTCCCACCTCTGCCTTCGCCCTGGGAGAACAGGGTGAAGCCTCGGACGCACGCACTGCTGAACGTCAGCATGTGCTGGGAAGAGTTAAGAATGATGATTTTGGGGTGTAAGACCCCTCGGGCAGCTCCCTGCTCCCGCGGGGCTGCTGAGCAACCTTTGGGAGGGGGCTCTGCTGGCTGCTGTGCCTCTCCTTGGCCCCTGGAGTTGCAGAGACCCCGCAACGTACCACGTCTTTCACACCCCAAATGAGTTTTCTTCAGATGCAGCCTCTGGGCAGAAAATGGACCTGTTCTTGATGAACGCACCAGGAGGGGAGAAGAAAACCCCAGCCTGAAGTCCCTGGGCATGCTGATGGTTTCCTTCACTCTGGGGCAGATGCAGATTTTAATCAATGAGATCGATGGTGAATGCTCGCGGGCTGCAGGAACGGAGAAGGGGCTGCTGGAGAGCGGCCGCAAGATGAATGACCAGCAGCAGAGGACCTGGGGGAGGTCAGAGGTGACCGTCACCGTGAGACCCAATCTGCAGCTCGCCCTCTCCGCGCCGGACGCCGCCCGGGCTCACACGGCGGCTCCTGCCCTCCCGCTGCCTAACCGCGGGCAGCCCTCGCCGCCCTCTCCCGCGGCCCCACGCCCCGATGCGTAACTGCCTTACCTTCACACAGACGCTTCGTGTCAGTGAGGGTTTCCCTTGAGCCGCCAGCCCCAACCAACCACCAGCAGAGCGAAGCTCTTCTTTCGCCAAAAGCTGTCTCATCTCCTCCTCCTCCATTGTTTGCCTTTCCCTTGCCCATCCCGGCTCCCCAGGCGCTGTTGGACACCCTTTCCCGAGGCCCGGCTGCCCCGGAGCCACCAGCCCCAAAACCCAGCGCCGCGGGCCGGCCGGTGTGACTCCCGCAGAAGGCACGGCTGGCCGCCCAGAGCCACGTCCGGTCAGGTTGGGAGCATCTCCAGGGATGGAGAGGGCACGGCCTCCCAGGGCAGCCTGCGCCAGGGCTCAAGCTCCCTCGCAGCCACCTCCTTCCCCTTTCTCCCTGTTTTTGGCTACCACGCTCTGGTCAGAAAGCTCATGTGAACGTGAAACCTGGGCTCAGGTCCCCACATCCCTGCTCGGGGACAAGGACAAACTGGGCTGCCTTGTATTTCAGAGCAGCGGAGATCACAAGCGCTGGGCAAGAAGGTTTTCTGGAGAGGGTATTTCTCAGTCTCTCCAGCTGAAAGTGTTCCAGCCGTTTGAAATGCATGAATACCCATTCAGCTTCTTCCCACCTCGCTGCATGGAATGCTGCAGTCCAAGCGTCCTCTCCAAATTAGGAGGCGGCTGAGGGCTCCCATCTCCCAGCGCCCGCCCCAACAAGAGCATCACACCCCCTCCCCAGTCCCACACCTGCCTGGTGCAGCAAACATCCCGCACCAACGCTCCTGGTTTTGTCTCTGCCTTTGCTGTCGATGGTGAGCGCCCTTTGCCAGCATCAGCTTGACTGGGTGAATAACCAGGCTGCACGGAACAGCATTTTCCAGAAGAACAACGGTTTGCTGAAATGACTTTGCCTGGCCCGAGTTTTTTGGCAGAGCTAGCAGGAGGCCGAGCAGTCCGCTCTCATAAAAAAAACATTACCCATGTTTGAATACATGGCTCAGCAAGCTCAGGGAAATGGCTCTGCACGTCTTGGCGGATCGCACTGGGATTTGGATTTGGCCCTGGCATGTCTAGTGCTCTCTCTGAAGGCTCCTGCTCAGCCACACGCTTTGCAGTCATTCTCCGATCGCTTGGTTCCATCTCACACAGTCTTTGGCTCCCAGGGTTCATTCTGCTCTCCATCCTCCTCCCTCTTGCCTTCCTTCTCCTTGGGCTGGGCGATCTGGCAGCTGGCAGAACCACAGTTGCATTTGTTTCTGCAATAAATCTGGAACTGCTCTAAAATGGATTTTAATCCACTTTCTGGCTAAACTGCAAACAAGGTGAAAATATGCAGCCTGTCTTAATAACTTCTCTGTCCTTAAAGCAGAAATAAATATTTTTTGCGACTTTACAGTGGTGCTGTGCATTGCTGAACAGGTTCCTGTTTGGCTCCATGCTGTTTTGCATTTCATTGCAATTCATTACCATACGATTTCTGTCTTGAAATATCATAAAATCCACCTTTGAGATCCTCCTGGAGTAACAAGATAATTAAAAATGGGTCAACATTATCCTTCAAGACAGAAAGGTAGAAAACACCTTCTCCCACAGCTACCCATGCTGCCGGGCGGCCGGCTGACTGCAAAGCAGCCGGCGCAGCAGCAGCGATGGTCCTGTCTCCAAAGGTCACCTCCAGATCATCCACTCCCTTCCTCACCCCTGCCGATCCCCAGGTGGCTCAGATTCAACACTGGTATGTCACTGGGGTGACTGCTTAGATATATTTATGAACCGAGATTACCACGAAACGGGACCTAATGGCTCATGGTTACTCTTAGTCCTTGCAGGCTGAGAGAGAAGACTTTATTTTTAAATGAGACCTAAATGAAAGAAATATCATTCATACTATAGTCTGGGCTGAATTTATAAACAGTGTCACCCCACTCCCTTCACTGGAAGGGGATGATGGCTGGGGTTGGACCCAGAGCCTGAACTGGTTTTTACAATAGCACTATTTAACAAGATACACAATATTTCATAATATATAGTACCTAAGCAGTCAGGTGCAGTGAGAACTGCAAAGGGTATCCTTGATACTCATTAACCATCAATGCACCTCCACGAACTTGACCAACAGCGACGGTCGCGGCAACCCCAGCCATGGGGAAACTTCTCTTCTGGTTTTCCCTTTGGCTCAGGCAGCTTGGTGCCGGCAGTCTGATGGTCGGGGCAGTGGCTGTGCTCTTGGACAAAGCCACCGTTGTGTTTCAGACAAGGTGGGGTGCTCCCTCAAATGCTCTGTTCCGCTGGACCGCCCTGAGCATCCGTGGCCCCGAGGTACCTACACACAGCTGTCGTATTTCTCACATTGCTACCAGATCTCAACTGATACACCCAGGTGATGCCATACACAACCTGGGGTGTAAGAACATGGTCTATTAGAGAGTAACAGAAAAAATAAAGGCAGAAATATTTGAGATACAGAAGACGTAAATGCCATAATACTGCGTCAGGTCCCAAGTGGGTTCTTGAAGGGGACCTTGGGTATTCTGGCAGTCATGGCCCAAGTAGTGTACCACCCAGATAATCCACCCACACATAGAGCTCTGTCACTTGAATATCTTCTCATCAGCTGTATCTTTGCAGATCAGACTGGTAAGCAATGCCAGGATGAAGTCAGCCAGATTGCCAAGATTGAAGCCTTCTGCCCAAGCCAGCTGATGGCAGCCTTGAAGTCCTAGACCCGCAGAAGATGAAGAAATGGGTCTTTTAAAAAACACTTGCAACAGGTGAGATGGGAAGGTGAATGCTGATAAAAACGGTAGCGCAGTCAACTCCTCTGCCCCTTGGCTCTGGATAAACTTGTAAGAAGAAATATTCTTGCTAAAACCACTCAGAGTTGACTGCAACATTTGCTTTGCCCACAGAGGAAGACTTATCTCAGGGGGAACAAGAACAGCAGCTTTCCCTGGTGGCCAGCCCTACCCGGGACACTGGGACCCCTGGCTTTCCCACGACACTGGTCACGAGAGGGTGGCACCGAGCGGTGACACGGCCAACGCAGTAAGCGAGGACGTGCCTGAACAGCGAGGGGCAGGAGCCACTCTTTGATGTCAGAAAGGTGGGTTTTTTTAAAAATCAAATTTAAACTTGCAAGATGTGCAGATTCCACCATCATTTTTATGATAAAACCAGCAGTTTTCTTTTACTGTACTGTAAATTGGGAGTAGCTCTACAGGAGTGAATAAATGCCTGTTTAAAGTCAGTTACTTCAGTAAATATCTAACTCCCCCCCGCCATTTTAAGCTACTCCAGTCCTTTGTAAATAGGTTTCCAATTTCCAAAAATCAATTAAAATTATATATTCTAAATGTAGCAACCAACAATGATCTTCCCGTAGATGTCATTCAGCCTTCATTTTAAAAACAAAATCAACATTCAAAAAGCTATGCTACTGCAGCAGAAAGTTTCTCCTTTTAATTTTTCATACAGGATTAATTTTTAATTTTCAGACATCAGAGAGAGGGAAGTTCCCCAGGAGCCCTCCTGTTCAAAGAGCACTCCAGGCAACTATTGCCATCAAGTGTCAATTTATCACACTGAAGGCTCTGATGCAGATTTTTACTGATATTTTTGTTCAGACAATAGTATTATCACTGGTAAAGTTTCGGTGTTTGCTGACAGCCGGGCACAGCCCGGACAGCTTGTTGGGAGAACACAAGAAACCCCTGTTTTGCTTTCTCAGCTCCCTGGAAAGCCCATTGAGCACCGTCCCTGCCCAGCACTGGGTACCTGGGACCCCTACCACACATCACGCCAGGAAATGCCGATTTGAAATCCCAGTGGCATAGATGTTATTGGATGTGTACTCCTTCCACCCATGCTCAGAGACCTTAAACACAGCAAGGACTTCTGAAAGGTTTAATTTACAAATTGGGATACTCTTGAGTTTCTCACAGAGTCGATGTCCTGCAAGACCCACAAAGGGTCCTGACAATTTTGCAAGCCTTTGAACTGCAATTCGGGACTGAATACCCGTGACAGCCCACCTCGGTTTGCGTGTGCTCCCTGGTGCCATGAGCCCTCCGAAGCTCCCACACAGCCCACCGTGTTCCCAAGACAGCAAACCTGGCCATCACTTTTGCTGCCTCTACATGGGAGGGAATGGGCGGGAAGAGGGACTTGTTCGCTGGTTGTGCTTTCCTGGCATCGGAAACAGAGGGAGAGATGCGGGGGCTGCAGCTGGCCGGGAACTCTCTTTTCTAAAGGGAAAAGTAACTCACACAGCTTATGGAGCTTGTGAGGTGATGTTCAGAAGATATAGGCAACTTTGGGTTCTTCTGCACATTGGTTGCTCATGGAAGTTCCTGCAGCATCCAGAGAACAAAATACCTTTAGGTCCTCTCCAATTTCTGCTATTAATGCACTGGCTTTTAAATATGTAAGCTACTGCAAAGCACATTAAAGGCCTTCCATTTACTTCTTTGCCTGCATACGAGTCGTCAATTTGAAAAAGTATTTTGGCTACAAGAAACCAATTTGAAACCAAACTGAGCTGACTCCCAAATGTTTCTTCTTCCGAGCCCTGCCTGCACCTGGAGGGGCACACTCAGCCCGCGATGAGTGTGCAGCAAGAGCATCCTGAGCGCTGGTGCCTTTCATGGCCGCATCCCTCTCCGTGGGATGGGAAGCCTTGCTCTCGGGGCAGAGGGATTGGGCTGCTCTAAGCAGATGCCTGCCTGGTGATCAGGGGATCCCAAGGTGAGCCTATCCCAGACACCTGCAGAATACCAACCACACCGAGATCCGAGTTCTGACTGCGCCCTTCGGGCTCAGCATTCCCTGAACGCGTGGGGAATTCCGCCAGGCAGCAGGAGAGGTCGGACCCACCCCTTCACATCAGGCTGGAGGGAGCGAGATGCATGTGGATGGATTTCTGAGTCAGCTGCAAGGAATGCTGATCGTCGGCAAGATGCACCATGTACAACTGTAACATTATGCTCTTTGGAAAAAAAATCTCTGATCAATACATCTGATGGAGTTTACGCTGACCTCAGTGGTCTGCATTTTCAAATAGCTTTGGTTTTAGGCATGATTGACGTATTTTGAGGAGGACATCAACCAAACACGCACGCGCGCTTCGAATGCGAACTGGCTCCTGCCGCGGTCGGCAGCGCAGCCGGCCGGCCGGCCAGGGCTCCTCCACACCAGCTCCCCACTCCTCCGGCCAAGAGGCACGAACGCGGCGCTGGCAGAGCCCCTTCGTGGCCAGCACATCCCCCGCCAGCCCCTGGGCGAGGAGCTGTGATGTGGGAGAGCGGGGGAGCCCTCCCTCATGTTTTATGCAACAGAAAGCAACAAATTTGAAGTCCCTGGTATAATTTTTCCAGGTATTTTTTTTCTATAGATCTCAAGTGACCTCTCATTTCCAGCATCTTACTCCAAATAATGCTAATTAGTGGACAATCTCCATTGCATCAGTTCAGGCAGAATATTGTGTGACGGTTCCGAGACAATTGTGCATATGCAATTAATAATGTACAAGTCCATTGCTCTGCATCTCAGTCACCTTCTCTCAGGTTGGCTCGTTTCCCTCAGCCTTAACGCACGCTCTTTCAAGCTGGAGAAGGGAGCACCTTCCCATTTGATCTCATCTGTCCCTTCCTCTGCCTCCTCTCTGCCGAGAGCCGTCCGTCAGTCCGTTCCCCGCGTGCTGCCCGGCTGCTCCCCAGCACCTTCCGAACGCTGGTACAGCCGCTCCGTCACTAACGATGTCCCCTTCGGGCCCGGTGCTACACCTCCTCCGGCTCCGACACGTAACGTGGCTGATTCTGCTCCTGCCCTCGCGCCCGCGCCCCTGCCCCTCCTTACCTTTGGCCGCGAGCTCCCCACCGCTGCCGTGAACATCCCGGTCGGCCCTTCACGTTTCCAGCCGTGGTGCGGGTATCACCTCCTCCCTAAGGTTATGCAAGAACGTTGCTTGGCCTTATGTGACACCTCAGGGCGGTTTCGCTACTTGGATCAGTGTTAAACAAATCCAGTGCAACGTCCTAATCCTTCACACTACTCTGCATTGTGTTGCTCGTGTGAAATTAGCTTTGGTGTGATTTTATACCTCTCGGCCAAAGGTGCGGTTTTACACCCAGCGCCAGGACGGGGGCGATGGGGGACATTCCCAGCCAGCACGGTGTAAAGCCAAGGAGGGCGACCTCCTCCATCGCGCCCCTTGCCCAGCCCCTGCCCAGAGTCGCAGCCGGGAAGGGGCCGGCGCCACGACCGCAGCGCTCACCTGGGGACCGCCCCGCTCGCTCGCTTTGCTCCGTGCAACGCGGCAAAGGTGAAGGCGCCTGCAGCGCCGCGCACCGCGGGCAGCAGCTCGGGCAGAGCTAACTCACCCGGCAGAAATCACAGGGGCTCGGTGCCAGCGAAACCTTGGTCAAGGAGTGGAAGAAGGGCTGTAGCCCACTTTGTGTAGTACCTGAGTACGCAGCCAGAGATCTAATTATCAAAAAATGATGCTGCATAAATGAAAAAAATATCGATCTTTTTGCATCAAAATGCAATCATGCCAAATCAAAACCAATTAATGTCCCCGAATGCAGATATATAGCAGGAAATAGGCACATCCTTTTTAGAGGTAAATTGCTTAAGGTATAATCTAGGCTTTAGTATATTTTCATTTCTATTAAATGAGGAGACGGCAGTGAAGACTGAGCTCACTACATTTGACCATCTCTCTACACAAATCACAGTTTATATTTTGCGAAGTAAAGAGCAAAACCAGTGCATCTAATTTTTGAAATTCTTCTGGCTTTTCTTTTTGACCTTTGGTATTTATACGTATCGATGCTCTCTCTAAACCATTGCACAAAACCACCTTGAAGTGTCAAGCTTTAAAAATGAGTCTTCTTTTCTCTTTCTCCTGTGCAGCCTGGATTATCTTGGCCTTGTCAAAATACATTCTCTAGTTAGAGGTTGGAAATATTTCCCTCCTGGCTCCCAAGTATTGATTTTTCAAGGCTCAGCTCTGCCTGTCAGCCGAGGAGGGGAGAGGTGAGAGTTCGCCCGGCGCTGGCTGCGCCTCCTGCGCCGCCGTGCCCTGCCTGCCCCGGAGCCGGCCCGCCATCGCCGACCGAGCCCTACCAGCGCGCTTCGCCTCTGAGGAAATACCGGAGCCACCGATGTTCTAACACGTTCGCGCACCCCGAAAACTGAGGATTCACACGATTTCTTGGTGGGTTTTTCGGTCTGAAGGCTGGTGAGGCCACGTCTGACCCTCCCTGGCCCACCGGCCCCGCGCCGCGCAGGCTCACCCCACGCCCCCCACAAGCCACGCGGCACCGGCGCTTCCGCTGCAGGCAAACACAGCTGCCGTTTTCCAAAAATAACGTATATCGCAGATTCCAACCCAAACACAATGTTACCTTAAATACCCTTGGTAATCCTGCATGCCACCTCAGAGTTTAATTTATCTCAATTGCTTTCTTTGGGGGAATGCAAACCAGAGGACAAGGAAAGAGCATCACCTGGCGCACATCGGTGTTGGTGACCATTTCTGGAAGATTACCATTCCCTTGTTTGCTTGGATACGTTGTTTTGGGAGTTAAGAGAACTTTATTCTCAGCATCCTCCTACCTTCGTCGTTTGTAACGAAGGCTGAAGTCCCTTCACCACGACCCCCGCCTGCTCTGACCGTGACTCATTCTGCTCTCATTCACGCTGATTTTCAAATGAAAAGGAAGAAAGAAGTTTCTTAAATGGTGAAAAGACTTCAGGTTACTGGCCAGTAAATCAGCAGCAGGAAATTATTTACACACCATCAGGCTGATGCCACAAAACCAACACTCTTCAATACAATTCAGTTTTATTTCACAAGCATATTTACACCGGGAAGTTTGATACATACAGAGGATGGGGAGTGGATTTGTCAAGAAGTTGCTGGAGAGGCAGACACTTGAACCATTCACCATACACGGTGACTTCAATCATCACAACATTTTCATACAGGTGTCTCATCATGTCATCTTTTGCTTGTAAACTGCCAATGAAGCCACATACGTCTCTACATTTACAAGGACAAGTCCAAATACAGTACTAACAAATCAATAAAGCACTAAAAGCTTACACTGGAATGACAATACACATTTCGCCGCAGTGCTGAGAGAGCGAGGCTGGGCAGAAGTTCAGGACTGGGCTGACAGAGTCGCCGAAGCGGAGGGCTGGGTTCACCTAGTGCGCACGTAGGGGTCAGGTGGGAAGGCGTCTCCATCGGGGACCGCGCCGGCCCCATGCCCAGCCCGGCGGCCGGGGGCGCGGGGCGCGCCGGCCCCACCGCCAGTCAGAGACATTTTGGGGGGCAGCGACTCCTCAGCAAACGAATCTCTCACTACTAATGCTTCGGCTCTTGCTACATGAAGTGATCTTCAGGACTGCGAGGAAAATTACCAGCTCTCTTCTGCATTTGAGAAAATCCGTTACACTTCTAGCTTAAACCAAACATTTTAATGCATATATAATTCAAGATGTTTGTTCACTATACCACAAAGGAAATCACTGCAGGGGCATGGTCCACGTCCCACCGGGGCTGCGTTTTGTTTTAAAAGTAAACACATATATATATATATATATATACACACACACGTGACATCTACCGTAACCTAATGGCTAGGATCCCGGGATACCGGTGGGAGAACACGTGCAGGGTATCACAGCACTCTCCTCGTAAGCCTACACTGAAAATTACAGCATTTCATTCTACGGATGAAAAGTCTCTGTTAGCTCTCTTCTTTTTTTCTTAGTCTCCAAGGTTACATATATATCTGTATAAACACAATGTACATGCACGTCGCATTAGTTCACTTAGAAAAGACCCTGATATTCTACTACAGAGTTCTCCACTATACACTACATTCCCGCCAGAGAAAAGATTAAACTTTACGGCAGTTTGTGTTAAACATTCCTAACGGTCTTAATTTCTTGCTTTTTAATTTTTTTTTAAATTAATTTAAAACAGCAAACAGATATGTAGCTTCTGGACTGTAAATCTCACTTTCATGTAGAGTGTACTACACAGATGACCCCCCAAAAATTAATGCTTTTTATATTTAGAAGCCATTTTAAAAATTCATTTATTCCTTTTCGGGGAAGGGAAGATTCTATAAGTACCATTTTTACTTTATGACGTAAAGACAGCCGCCTTAGTTCCGTGAGCTTTTCAGACAAAAATGGCAAAGAAAAAGCTATACAAACATATACATCAATATGTTTAAATAAAACAGTATTTTATAGATTTTTTTCTTTACTGTGAGCATAAACCAGCATACTTTCACACTATTAAATATTTCACAAAATTAGATATGTCAGAAGAAGGAAACACAGTCACAGCTAACGTTACACAGGAATATTCCTACTGAAGAAAATCTTTCAATATATCCGTTCAAATAACTTACCTTCTACATACTTTTCATCATTTTTCTGGCCAGAATTGCTCCCCACCGATGCCATTTGTGCCGCCTGCCTCCGGGGCCCGGGTCCTTCTCCCCTGGTCGCCCGGTGAAGCCCCCGCGGGAGCCGCGGCCGTGACACAACGCAGGGTGGCACGGCGTGGGCGCACGGTCTCGCTGCCCTGCACGTCCCGGCACAAATGGGAGCGGCTTTGGGAAGAAAAAGCTTTTTGTCTTTTTTTTTTTTAAATAAATACCTGCATTGGTAGCAAAAAAACACCTTTATATATAAATACTCCTTTTTCAAGTTTGCTATTCCATCTTAAAGAGATTTTTTTTTTTATTTACACGTGGACTATTATTCTTTCTTCCAGACTAGAGCAAACAGTGACTGGGCACAGCAGCACTTCCAATTCTCTTGAAAACTGAGACTTTGTCTGAGGAAACATCCCCTTCGGATCAGAACACAGGCCATCCACCCCCCGGAACTCAATCCCTCTCCAACCCGAGGCAATGAGACCCTCATTAAGAAACCCGAGTGCCTAGCTCTAAGACACATCACCCGCCGTCATTCAGTGGTCACTAGGAGAAAGTACATGTAAACATGAGCCTTTTTGGTAAACACTGAGATTCTGTGAGAGTCTCCAAAGGAAAAGCGTGTTTAATGAGGGCTGCTGCGTGAACTCAACATCCAGCGAGGAAGGGGCCGGGCTCAGCCTGGCTGCAAAGCCTGGTTTGATTCCTGCTGCCGCGGATGTGGCCGAGGAGCGCCATCACAGTGTTATTGATCCCCCGCTTCTGCTGCGCCACGCAAGGAGCACGTTCCCCAGCGCCGCCGCCTTCCTCCTCCCGGCTGCAAGGAAAAACCCGCCGGTGTCAGTGCAGGCGCCCTGCAGAGCCGGGCGGGAGCCCACCGGTGGTCTGCACGCACCGCACTGGCGTGGGCATCCCGTGTGAGGAGCACAGAGACAGAGAGAGGGAGAATTACAAGGAACTGTGAAACAGAAACGGGTTCTAGCGCGGGGGATTTACCCTAGACCATAAAGCGATGCTCCTTGCCGTCGTGAGCCATGAGGATGACGTTTCGGTTGGAGGTCCAGATGAGCCGAGCCAGCCTGAGGGCGTTGTGGGAGCCCGGCGAGGCCGGCTGGACGGGGGGCACCTGGTAGGTTTTGATGCAGCGGAGCTGGGGCGCCGAGTTCAGCATGCCGATGCTCCCCAGGAGAGAGGTGTTCATCTGCAGAGACACCCACAGGTGACGCACCCTGCCCGCGGGCTTCTGGGGAGGGTCACCACCCGCAACGCGCACCCGGACCTCCTCTCGAACTTCCACACCCCTGTGATCCCCGGGACCAGCGGCTGTTTCAAACCCGGCTTAATTAAAATTTTCTTAGAGTGGGGCCAAGCAATGGTGTTAATGGAAGGGGCGCTGCGCGCTCAGGCGATGCGCTGGGTGGTCTGGATGGTGGTTACTGACCACAATACACAACTGGGCGCAATGGAAGACCTGATGAACTCAGTGGGCATACCGTACTGCGCTCCTCGGGGGCGATTCATAACGGCACGCTAAGCATAGGCATACACAATCAGGATTTAAGGAAAAAACATCAAATATTCATAAGATTACATTTACGCTAGAATATTATTTATCAAAATCATAAAAACACTAGAGCCAAAGATACGCAGAATGAAGAGCAGTCGTCATGATAGGTACAAACGGAAAAAACCCAACAACAAGAGGTGTTTTTGTTGCCTGGTAGGTGAAGAGGCCATTCAGAGGAGATCTGCTGAGCTACTCTTTGGAAAGCAGGCCAATTACTGCTGATGCACCTTGTCTAGCTCCATGTTTTTAAAAATCAGATTATCTGATCTAGCCCACCGAGACACACCAAACCCTATACTTTCTGAAACGCTGCTTTACTCTCGAAAACCTTTCCATCCGCACGCGTCGCAACCCCAGGATCTCCATCAGCAGGGGGCCGGCTGGCCAGCCGCATCCCTGAGACGTGCCCCACGAAACCTTGGCAAATCCCGGGACATTTAAGGCGCGTTATTGCTGATGCCACGTCCTGAATTCTGATCAGTACAAAGTACAAGCCATTACTTTTTCCTGGCTCTTCTCGGCAGCAGAGCGGTGTCAGAGAGTGTAAATCATGGCATCTCTAGCAGGGAGCATGCAAGCACCACTGACATTTTCACAATTTAAATCATCTTGAGTAATAACCCTTTTAAGATGACTAATGTTACTGATTTTCCTGCATTAATAATAGTGCCAAATAGAACACAGAAGGGAAAAATCACTAGTGCACGAGGTCACATTTTAAAACGAAATGTGTAGGTATATTTAACTCTTTATGTAAAAGCCACTTTAACGTGAACATTTATACACCTGGAAGAGCACGGCAGATCACAATTTAAAACTCGTGCCTGACTTTTTTTCCCTGCCAATTCTAAAAGATCTGGCCTGATTGCTTTCCAGATTTTCCCTGAGCACTTAAATTGAATAAACGTAACTGATGGATGAAGATTCTTGCTGTTCTCATTTACTGTTTCAGAAAGTGCACAGTATAGTGATGGATAATAATTTAGTAATTTTTTATGGCACCTGTAGAACTACTGAATGACACAGAAAACTGGGGAAGTGTGTTAGAGAATAACTGGTATGTACGGGCATACTGAGTTCTGTTTCATAGTCTGATTACCGTAAGACTCAATGATTTTAATAGCGCACGTTGCCGAATCAGATCAGTTCCTTCCAAATAATGTAGTTTTTAAGTCTAAAGCCATTTGAAGGAAGAAAAAACCCTGCTTGGGGAACGTAGGCAGCAGCCTACAACTGACAAAAAATATTCCTACTGATATGAGATTACAAAGAAGAAGGCTGCTTGTATGTTAAAGAAAATAAACCTCTGGATACTTCACAAGATGGTGGCCTGACTCTCCGTTTCTCCTTGTGTTTCAGAGCCTCTTTATATTGTTTACACCTCAGCTTTCCTGTTTTTGGGGTTATTAGGGAACAGGCAGGCAGCTCCACACTGCGCGGCACGGCTCAGCACAGGAGTCCCCGACACTACGACACGCGGGCATGGAGCGGAGCAGTTGTGTCCGCAGAGCAGAGGGACACGGGCACCGCAGTACTGGGAACCAGTGCTTGTCCTGGGAGGTTTGCAGCAAGCTTAAAGAAAATGAAAAGGAGTCGTGTTCCCGAAGCTCACTCTGTTGGAATTGATGGGGTTGCAGGAGTTAGAGAAGAAAACTCCCTGCCAGTAGGAAGGGGACAGGCACCGGGAGAAGCCGCTGCCCTGGCCCGTGCAGAACTAGCTAAAGGTGTCCTACACTGCTCTACATTTTATCCAGTAGACATTTTAGGTACGTGAAATTGAACTATTACAACAGTATTGTACTCAAACTTCAAACATCAAATGCGGAAGTTTATCATTTGAGAACGTTCTTGGGCTGCCCAGAAGTGACACACTGAATTGTACGCAAAGGGCCCCATCCCTCGCCCAGGGACAGCTGCAAGAAACGCTTCAATAGAAAGAGCGATGGGAACAACCCCCTGTGTTAAGGGACACCGCTGCTCAGAGCTGCCCTCACAAGCCCGCAGGGACGGTGAGGGAAGAGCCGCACAGCCGAGCGGCGCTGGCGCCTGGAGGACCAAGCCCAGTCCAACAGCCACCCTGTCCCTGCCCGCGCGGGTGCCCCAAGGCAGAGGAGCACGCTCGCTTTGGGTGAGATGCGGGGGGAAGGTGGGAGGGCAGCGCGGGGCCCGCGGCGGGGCGGGCTGGCGAACGACAGAGCTCTGCGCTGAGGATTCAGCCTCTGCCCTAACCTCTGGGACTTTCCTGTTGTCAGCATGTCCTTGTGTATTGCGCCACTTCTGAACGATGTTGGAAGAAAGCCCCAAACATGAGTTCATTACCCATGTGCCTGCAGCCGGACGGATGGTAACGCATCCTTACCTGCCAGAAGGAGAGGTGGCTGTCGGAATTGGAGTACGTGGCAAGGTACCGGCCGTCGGGGGCGAAAGCCACCGCAGTTATCGGTCCTTTATGGCCGTGGATAGTCTGGCAAGAGGGGGAGAGAACAGGAATGTAGAAGATTCACTACCTGTCACGACGATGATACTGAACAGACTTTTAAGCAAACTCAAACGCACGAGTACATGAACTTCTAGAAACCTATTCTGGAAGACTGAGGGACACCATTACCGTTGGTAAAAATTAAATACTATGCGGAAATACCTCTTCGTTTTCACCTGCATTTTCTCTTATTCTAGCACTCATTTTCTGGCTGTCATTGTGTCAATCGGCAAATAACCCTGAGGAGCAAAGCAAAGCTCTTCTGCAGAGGCTGGTTCACGTGGGTCGGGGAGGACAGGACGGCGGCATATGCTGCTCCCGCGCTCCTGAAGGAACAGTACGAAATCTAAGTCCATGCACAGGGACTTCGGCCCAGCACAGAGAAAGCCCTTTCCTCAGGGCACTTAAAAGCCTCTGGACAACCCGAAACATGAAAGCACACCACTGAAATGTCTTATCAGGTGGGACTTAAGCACGTGCCTCTCTATTAAATACCATGACAATTTTTTTAAGTGTTCTAATAACTGCTTAGCCAATAAAATGGAATTAAATCATCATATGAACACATTCCCTGCCAAGTCCGGTTTTTAAACCAAAGTAATTTGTCAGATATATGAACATAAATGTATCTTTAACGGGAAGTTTTGAAAAATCTAATACTTACACTCCCCAAAGGAGGTTGTAAATTGGATGTCTAGGAGCCTCCAGCGGGCTTGGCGGTGGGCAGGGAACGGTAAGAAGCACCAACCCGCCCACCCCCTGCCTTTATAAACAGTCTTTACAGAAATGCCACCCCACTGAGGGCGCTACCCGTTTTCAGCGGGCTCCCCGGCACCAGCACGAGAGGCCGCTGAAAGGCCGGGGGCAGAGCTGGGCACCCGCTTCCCCACCGCCGGGGCACCGCCGTGGTTTGAGTTACTGCACTCACGCCGCTACAGCCATCCTGGAGAAAGAGCAACGTAGTCTGCACAGAAACAGCAACGAGAAGACCACCAACTCCATTCCAGTGGCACAGGAGCACAGTCACGTTTCTGTAAGCCCCCCGCCCCAAGAGGCAGACGATGAACTGCAGGCTTACGCCCACGCGCAGCCGTACGGGCTCTTTACGGCCGCACCTCTGTGCGCGCAGACGACGTTTCACTGAGGGAGTCCCCTCTGCTCCGACAAATGACAGAAATACTTCCGTTGCGGTGTGAAGGGTCCAGGTGTGCTCACACAGGACACATCCCAAAGGCGGGGAGTGGGAGTGCCCCGACAGAGCAGGCACAGCTGCCCCCTCACAGCGCTGCGCCGGCCCACCGAGCGAGGGCATCATTTATGCCCAGCCGTGATTCAACGAGAAGCGTGCAATTAAAATCCTTTGGACTACTGCTGTAATAAATGTAATTAAAAGATCAAACCTTCTATTGCAGATGAAGCGTAAGGGGATTTTTTCAGAAGTAATACAACAAGTGGAAGGTACCTAGTATTTTCTCAGATCAGAGCTTGAACTATGACTTGAAACACATACTTACCACAGCAGTGCATCACAGATGCACGGACATGCACCACGCATTTGTGATGCACATCTTTTGGCCTTGGCAAAATTTTGACGGCAAGTAACGGACTCCTAGCTCCAGACAACCTTTGACGATACTGAACACTACACACCCCGCTGCCATCGTTGCCCCACAGCACACCCTTCCGCGCGGCGTTACGGCGGCGACGGGGTCCTTGCAGGGAAGGCAGGGGATCGGCACTCCACCCCGGCTCTGCTGCCGGTCGCTTGGGTCAGCTCAGCAAGTTGCACGTCCTTCTGCTCACACGCCACGCTTACAGCTGTGGTCTCACCAGCATTACATACTTGTTTTTTACAATATCCAACAATATAAACATGTACGTCAGAAGCACCACGAAAAATTACTCACTCCATGGTCAGAGTTCACTGCTAAGCTCTTATTTACTTGTTACCTGAGGTTACTGTTTAACTACTGCAAAATATGCGGATGTTCTACACAAAGACTCATGTGTGTTATGTCTTCTCTAACGCTTTGGAGATCTTAAAGCGGGCAAACCCAGGTAGCTCACCTACCTTCCCATCTTATAGCCAGCGGTACAAATCCGAGAGCCTCTCCCGTAGCCAGTACCCCTGCTCCGGTCAGCACCGAGGGCTGGTACCAGAACTATTTCTTCAAAAATAGACAATAGCAGCTCTTTCTGCATTAAGAGGCTCTGTGCCAACTTTAAACTGGCAGGGCTTAACTGTGTGAAAAAAGGCTTTGTAATATTCATTGAATAAAATTAGGCTGCGAAAATAAAAGCAGAGCTCCTGTACCCATCGCTGGGACAGTAAAAGATGAAGACCTACTCAGAATGGTACGCCACATCTAAAGTTAGCCTTATATATTAAGAACCCATTAATATATTTATTTCTTGTTTATCATGTAAAAGGTGAGTGAACTCCAATAGAACCCCAATCCTATCTCTTTAATGTAATCACCGCATCTTAGGATGAAGGTTTGAAAGCGCAATTAATTAGATGATCTGATGTTTAGACCCATCAAACTCTTTAGCACTTAACAAGCAAGTAATACTTGTCAATAAAATATGTTTTGGTAATACAAAGGTAGAAAATCAATAGTACCAGCACACTTGTTGCTCTTTTTACTACTGAAAATGTGTTCCAATAAGTACAACCCTTAAGGGAATTAATCTGCTTTGTTATTTAAAGGAAGCGCTTCTCTAATTGATGCTAATCCTTTCAAGCCAAGATTTATTTTTCAGTGTGCTATCTAACCGTGTGCTTTGCAGTGCTCATCTTGTGTTTCCGAGGCCAATGAGTAAGCGTAACAAAAACAAATTATTGCTGCTCATTCAAAATATTCTGCTTGCACCCATACATTTGGTGCTCGGAGTCCCCTGGCTGGCACCGTTTTGCTGCGGTGCTGAACACTGCATTAAGGGATTACAGCACTAATGCCTCAGCAGAGAAGGCATGCCAAACACTCGCTCTTTGGGATTGCTTTCAAGTTACTATTTGCAGTTTTTCAGCTCCCAAGCAGTTATATTAGCACACAATGAAAAGTATGAAAAAATCTGTGCGATACTGGTTTGGAAATAGTCTTAATTCTGAATGGCAGAGATGGTGGGACAAAGTGCAGCTGTTTGCAGCTTCCCTCTGCCCAAGCAATTGTTTTTTAATGGGAAGATGCTCCTGGGAGACTATTTGACTTCTGCACCTGCCACCGTCATTGTCCTGTAACACATGATATACTGAAGCTATGACAACCTAATTCGAAGTCCAATATTTGGTAAACTCTACATTGAGCTGCAATATTCTGTTAAAGGTGACATAAAAAATAAACACTGTATCACTGCAGCGCTTTTATTTTAGTAAATATACTGAAATGCATACTTCAAATTGATAAAGTAACTTAGGTACTGCTGTAGAGACACACTGATATTTTACCACCTTTACTATTACATATTTATATCCCCAATGTCAGGGGTACCTTAACTAAAATGAAACAAAAAATTCACTTACTGAGAAAGCAGCATGCCTAAGGCATCCCCAGCAGCACTGCCCTTCCAGCACCCATCACGTGAAAGACGTACGAGAGCCGAGGTTTGCCACAGCTATGCAATACCCTTAAAACGCTGTGCCTGCTTTTAGCTGCATGGAGCAGCATGAAAATATCAGCTCCAACTTTTGCATGCGATACAGATCATCTCTGGCCAAGGCATGGTTATTTGAAAATTAAGGAGGTGGCGATTCTATAACTCCTTCATGGATCAGCACGGAGTCACCGGCAATGATTTTGTGGGCAATTTCGGCAGCCGAGCTGGGGGGATCTGCCACAGCAAACACCTAGAAATGTTCTCCAGAAAGCAGGCATAAACGCAACTTTCTACAAGGACATAAATAAATCACAAATCTAAAGCTCATTATGCTAAAGGCAAAGCTCAATAAAAGGCAGTTAACAACTGCAACGTTAAGTTGAAAATCATTGGTGTTGATGGCACTACTGAAAAAAAGTAACTCTTCCTCTACTACTCCCCCAAACTAAATATAAAAATAATAATGCACTTTTAGAATAGATCTTAATAAATACAGCTAGGTCTGATAGAACAGTCATTCCTAGAAATGAGCCACAAAGAAAAACCAGGGTAGTTGTTAGTGCTTTGCTGACACGCATACACCAATCTGAGGTCCCCTGGCAGTGAAATGCACTGAGTGATTCCACATCATGCAAACAGAAGTTTTCTTTTTTTCTTCTTAAATTAAAAATTAGAAGTTGGATTTTAATGCTAACATAGGGTGCAAAACCCTGCAGAACATACGTGGAGCCCAAACTGTGCAGAGGAATAAATATCGGCCTTTGAGATAATGATAAAATGGCAGACCTACGAAGTGAATATATAAAAATAAATACTTATGACGACTGCTGCAAAGGGAAACGCAAGCCCCCACAGTGCCTGCTCGGCTGCTCTCGCTTAGTCACATGAGATTAACAGCACCTTCGCCGGGCTGCGATGTACTATGCCCAGGACCCATTTTTCTTTTTTCTTCAGAGACTGAATCTTATCTTTGTTTGCAGCAGCACTCCTTCCTGGGCTCCTGTCTCCTTTTGCTATACCGTTCTTCACATCATACGTACGTTTTTCATGTGACAATTCTACATATTTCGGAATATATGCACTTAAGACCGGTACCTACGGTGCTGGGGGTACCAGGGGTTTCCAGCAGATGGTAGAAGTCCCTGTTTGCCGTTGTGCTCCTGACCTTTCGTTTCCAGTTGCTAGAGCTGTGCCTCTTAATATTAACCTGCAGTCGAAAGGTTTCTGGGATCTGCAGCCCTTGCTCTCCAGGAGATGACCAGCGCAGGCGTACTACAGCAAGCACGGAAACCAGCACGGACCCTGCCCACAGCGGGGCATACAAAATGAGTATTTAAACAGAGCAGACGCAATCTACTCACGCGCCCCCGACCCAAGTAGGATTTATGTAACTTCTTACTATATTTTAATTTTGTTTTTATACAAATATGATGGATTCTGAATAATATGAAACTTAAAAGTCCTATGCTTAACAGTCTTGAATAATGTAAAGTAAGTATACTGCTGTTTGTTTAAGTTTAAACACCTGTTCACAGCTGCCCTCGCCGGATGAGCCAGGCAAGCCAAGTCTTGCCCTCCGGACGCACACTGCCCTGGACAAGGCCAGGCACCCTCGGCCACGGCCGGCTGCGGGGAGGCGCAGGCAGGGGCAGGGCATCCTCAGCTTTTGGGTTTTGTAAGAGCAAAATCATATAAAACTAAACGGCTTCACCTGAAAAGATATTGAAAATACGATCTCATTTTTCATACCAAAAGTAAATTCTTTCAAGACGGCCCTTCAGAGGTTTTTATGAACACTAAAAAATAAATCCCGACTTTCCAAGCAATTTAGTGGAAATATCTAAAATACTATTAACTTAAAACAGTTTCAGTATCTTTAATAATTTAATTTCTATGTTAGTTCCAGGAATACTACCAATTGCAGTAAAAATTTCAGGACTGTACTGACAGAAAGAGTATATCTGCATCTTTAAATCAATTCTCTTCCTGTCCTTCAAGTGGCTTCTCAATAATATCAAGATAAAGTCAAAGCGCACGTATTACATTTTTTAACTTAATAAAATATATAACTTAATTTTTAACCGTACGGTAATACAATTTTGCATCGGCCATTACAAGTACTCAGTATTCAAATGTGCCACGCATGATCCGACAGGCAGCATTCAGTGGGAGCAGAAAGTGCCCTTGAACGGCCGCGTATAAAAATACATTTGTCACAGGAGTGGCAGGCCGGCTGTCAGTCAATATATGCCTCTCATTTGTTAGGAGGTTCTCCTGCTGCGAGTCCCTCATTACAATTTGCTTTTACTTCCTGGGCAAATGACAACCAGAAAATGAGGCAGCTTCTTTCCTGACCAAACTTAATCCAGAAAAAATTAGATGACAGCTGCAGCCACCCAAGTGTTACGGGATGGTTTAAAGCCGTCCCCAAATCGTACAGCCCCAGCCCCAAACCACTTCATGATGCTGCACAGAAGAGCCAAGAACTGGCCTCTTCCCTGAAACCAACACTGTAATAAAAGTGTGCGCTTGGATCTCCAAAAATGAACCCAGCCTGCCTTCCGAACACCCCCACGTTCTCAAACATATGATGTATGCTCTCACTTTAGGAATTTACTTGTCAGTTCAAGATTTTCACGTGGGCCATCAAAATCCGTATGGCAATTAATTGCCCCTGAACATATAAACCAGCCATTCCATAACGCCAGCAGTGATTTTTTTCCTCTGTGAAACTAATGCCGCTGTACTTCATTTAAAGGTTCGTAATGCTGTAATGTAACCTCACAATGTCTGCGTGTGTTAGACAACTTGGTATTGTTACTGAAATCCGTATCTCCTTGACAGCTACCGGTTTAAAAGAGGTTTCAACAGCTCATAGGCTAAGCTTTATGCTTTAACTTCTAGGAAAATAATTTAAACTATGAATTCTGAGTATGATTAGGATATTCTCACCAATGAAAACAGAAAAAAAGAGTGCTTAATATTTTTTCCAGGTTTTTTAATAGTATTTTGCAACATATAAAAGAATTAATTTAAATCCCTACTGAAAGGAGTGTAATAATAATTACAAACAGTTTGTGTAAAAACACCCCAACAACTATAGTTAGGAATCTAGACAAGAGTTCATATTGGACAAACACCAGGTCTCTGGATTTGCACACGCTCATTGCTGGGAAACCTGTAAAGCTTTAGATCTTGAACCGCAAATCACTCAAGGCTGATATTCAATGGTAGTGAGGATGTTTGGGCTGAAAGCCCAGCACCTGAGAGCACTTTACGTGGAGAACAGACATTGAACGCTCCCCAAAAAATCCCACCATGGACCAGATTTACCATTTATTACATGGACTTCATCCAACCAACTATCAAAATGCAAATCATATCCTTCATGGGAAGAGCTGTATAAATTGTTCGAAAGACAAAATTAAACCACAATAAAGGACAGCAACCCAAGCAGCATGGTGTGAGGCTGATCACAGGTTGCACCGCGAGGAGGGAGGCGAGGGTAGGAGCGCGCTGGTCGGACAGAGCGCGAGAAACTTCTTAAAAAATTGATCTAATGGTTCTCCAATTCCAAAGGCAACAAAGCGAGTTCATTTAGTGACTACCTGAAGGCCTTAGGGAACAATACTCATTCTTTTTAATAGTTTTGGCAGAAGGAAGGAAGCCTGTGGAGGCTACCGGTACCCCTGCCCCGGTACAAAACGTGCAGCAGCACTGCCCCTGTGCCCCCCACAACTCGGGCCGCGGCAGGGCAAGTGTTCCAAGCAAGACCCAGTCAGCTCCGTTATTCAGCCGCGGGAGAACACACAACCCACGGACAGGAACTGTGCAGAATGATGGGTGCTGGCTACATGGTTCAGGTGTGATTCGTGATTTTTAAAAGTGAGAGTAAAAATAAGTATTATTAAATGTGATTTCAGGAGCTGATAGAATAGGCGACATTCTTTTCCTAGCAAACACCCAAGTTTGATACAACTCCTATCACTGTACTGAAACAACTGAGTTCGTAGAACAGTCTTTTTTAAACATAAGAAACTTAGGTGAAGAAATAAATCGTCACCTAGATGGCCCTGTATGGCTCACAGCACCAGCCAGTGAGAAGAGAGAGAATGTGCTCCCTTGCAGATACTGTTTGTCAAAACCTCATAATTTTCATTAAAAATCAGTCCCTATTGAAAGAAAAAGCTATTAAAAATTCTAACTAGACTAAGAATGAAATGCTGCCCTACAGGGAGTTAACAGGAGATGGGAGTACATGGAGCATCCCCTCTTCCTACGTAGTTACTTACTGTTAGGGAAACACTGCTTAATAATAAGAGTTAAACGGATCAAAAATCTGCTCTTCACCTGCCTACATATGCTGACTTCTATTTGATAGCCGATAACGGGAGTACGTCGTGGCTGGAGCACAAAGCGTTTCCAACCTCTAAAACGTCTCCAGTGACGAACTAGATGCGGTTGCAGCAATCCCAGTTTTTTGCCTTTCCTATTCAAGCCACCGTTGCGAGATCTGCAGCCAGGCACAATGTTCCCATAAGTTTCCCACTCTTTCCAGCCAAATTTTGCTGAGGTATCCTTTGGCTAAAATTCACTCTAAGCTGTGTCAGTATAGATGAAACCATGAGAGCTATGGGATTTTTGGCACAGCGAGACGCACTCGTCCTCAAACAGTTCTGTTAAGATTCAGCTCTTCCCTTTCAGCTCCAGCTTTACTTACCCAAGTTTTAAAGAAAACTAGTTAGACGTTAGAACAATGTCACAGTCATATTTGGAGCACCAGAGTATTTTTAACCTTTGACTTCGGAGCCTTCAATGCACTTGCAAAACACACAAACCCATTAATCCCAAGTGAGCCGAGACTTTAAAGAAAAGCGTTCTGCAACTCCAATGGAGGAGGAAAAGCTAACGAGATCAGTGCTTCTCGCCAGGATGGTGGGGTTTGGGGACTTAATTATCCTTCTAGAAGCATCTTCTGCCTTGCAGACTCTGGGAAAGCAACTCTGCTGTCATTTTTGAAGCCAGACTTCTGATTCTTGCCACTCCTCGCTCTAATTTTCTAATCAGCCCCGGCTGTATTTCCAGATCTTTAGCAGTTCCTGGGCAAACTGTCACCTCCTCAGTGCTGCTTGTTCTTTCCGCAGTTACCCCCCGCATCCTCTTCCAAGGGTCGCAAGCATCAGCATCAAGATTAGCAAAACAAGCAGGAACTTGGAAATCGCAGTCCTCAATTTTAAAATTTTTGGGGAACATTTGCTTACAAGTCTAAGTCCTTCTTACACGTAGTTTGCGTATGATGGTACACTTAGTGATGAAATGTCATTGCATTTGAAAAACACAGCAGCTTTTAGACTTTTTTTTTTTTTTTTTTAAAAATAATTTATGCTTCTTTCGAGACCCACCTCACCTAACTGGGAGCACTGGCTAGACCCCCATGCGCAAACATGCCCAGGCAGCGATCTCCACCAGGAGCCTGTGCCACCCTCTCGTCACCGCAAGCGGTGCTAGACAGGAACACCAGAGCTGCAGCACGTGATGATGACTAGTCCCTCCTTGTCATTACACCCCAGCTTACTGTGAAAAAAGTCCTCCACCTAACAAGAGCTTCACTTTTCTACCGTCAAACAGGCATATATTTTTATGTTATCCAGATCATGGACATTAGCACATTCCACAATATTTTGCAATTAAAACATCGTTTGGTTGGGATGGGTGGAGAGGGAGAGGGTCAAGTGCTCTGGGCCTTGTGTTCAAAATGCACGTGGGTGTTCAGAAACCCTGTGAATAGTATTGGGGGCACTTAAGTCATGCAACTGCTCTGAATTTTAGGAAAATGCATTCATGATAATAGTAATAATAGCTGGAGCCTTATATGCCATTGTACAGCTATAAGATCTTAAAACAAATTAATGATCAATAATTACTCAATAACTGACAAAGTATAAGAGACAATATGGTCACATATTTTTCTGGTTATGAGTTATTAAATATGTTAGGAATACAGATTTTCCTTGCTTGGTGTTAATTGTTTCAATTCCTTCCGAAATGTACTTTGATGTCCGGATTAAAAGCTTTAGTTTCGTCGCAGATTTTCGAAGTCCCTCTCTACCCGCAGCTGAAAAGCCACTTTGCAGCCGCTCGCAGCAATGCTGGGGCTGAATCACAAGCAGGTGTCCCGATGCCTCCAGGAGAAATGCAGCCCTGGCAGCAGCGTCCTCCTTTGGATTCAGCAGGTCTCACGGAGCCCCTGCTCCATCGGGATTCCAGCCCTTCCCCATGCTCGGACACCTATAGGTCTTGCACTTACGGATGCGAAAAGCAAAGCCGAAAGCAGTCGGGCACAAAGCCAGAGTTCAGGACCGTGTTTTTCCCTAACAGAGAATAAACCCCTGAAAGCAAAAATGCATTCACAAAGGCCATGTCTAGATCGGAGAAATAGGTCAGTTAAAAAGAAATGTGTTAGCAACATGATTTTGAACAGTTCTGTACACCTACAGCGAGAGAGTCATGTTTAAATATGTGCTTGTTGGCCATGAGCAACCCTGAAGGGAGAAACCCAGATTTGACCATCACCATTTAATGCATATTAGAGCTCTATTTATACTTAAAATATGGAATATAAATTAAATGTGATTTTGCAAGTTATGAATTGTGAGTTAACATTAGACTTAAATTTTGTTTCTAAAAGGTATTTGCATACGCTCTTGTTTCAGCTCTTCTTTAAAGGAAGTGATGATAGTCCTTTAGGAAAAAGGATGACAGTTCTCACACACAGAGGTGGCTGACAACAATTTATCTGGCTAAACACTGCCAAATCTGCATGGGGTAATCTAGGGATTCTCTCTTTAACAAAAATAGCATTGCTGACAAATGATTTCCTACGAAAGTTACAAGAACAATGTAAAAAAAACCTCCTTATTCCCCTTTGCAGCTGGATGGTTCCCTGGACAGCTCCAAAAACTGCTTCAGCAGCGCCTGAAGAAAAAAAGCTTTTTATAGAAGGGGAAAAAGAAGACCGAGGCCACTTTTTGTGTAGGAAATAGTGTCTGAACAGGAAGTAACACCTAAATTAGATACAATTTTAGACAGATAGAAACTTCACTTTCTTTACAGGGCTCAGTACAAAATCTGCATACCTACTTCTCTGTCACTGCTCCCAGGAACGCCACTAACTCAGTGCTGTAATAAATCTGTAACTCAGCAGGGGGCTTGTGGCCTCCGAGGCTGGTCAGTAAGTTTAATACCTTTTTCCAGTCTATTTGACTTTTGTATACTGAATTGTACCACTTCAAAAAGGAAAAAACACCCTTAGTGGAATGGATTACACTGTCGGCTGAGGCGTAAGAGTCAAGTAGAAAGCTGCAGTTGAATCAATTTTTTCTTTAATTTTTACTAACTTTGATTATTCAAGAGCAGTCCTGATTTCTGCTCTTGGGCTCACGGTCCTCACTTGGCATCTATCCCTGCCTTCCCACTTCCAGCAAGACGCTCCTGTATCTGCAAACGCGGGATGCCCGCAAAGGCAGAGTAGGCAAGCTCCTTTAAACCAGTCTCCAAATCAACTAGAAAAAAGTACAGAAAGATAAAAAACTGTCTTTTAGCAAAGTAGCATTGCTAATCAGCATGACCTAAAAAGCAAATTTAGTGATTCCCGAGGCCTCGTTACTTAGCCTACTGAGGCTGGGAAGTTGGAGCGGAGTTACGCTATGCATTTATAGTGCACTCGCTAGGCTGTACGTGAGGACTCTCCGTTTGCATCTGCTACTTGTAGCTCAATGCCTATATTTATATATGCAAAGTAGATTTATCTCCGATGCACAGAGGCAGATTTGGTGCAGATCAACAATACCCAAGTGGAGAGTTAATGCAGAGGAGTTAGCATGCTGTAAATTCACACCTTGGCTAAATCCCCACCAGCCACCTGTGTAGGAGCATACCAGCACAGTGTACTCTCATGAAATGTACTGCTACATTACCACCAGCTAACCAACTGGGCATAATTAAACACTGTTTTTAAAAGACATTTGAGAAACTTGAAAGAAGTGGCTATTTTGTTATTGTATCCCTAATGGAGCTAGGATTTGCTGTTGATAGGATAAGACCATTTTTTTTTACAATGAAATGAATAAAATCCCTCAACTGTATTTTTGAGCATGTTTAGAAAATGGGGGTAAAGCTACTGCAGCCCATAGGGAAAATGGGTCAGTCACACACGGAACATGATGCCTTCCTTCTGCTGCGAGGCTATCTTGCACTGGAAATACAATGTAAGAAGAACTAAAGAGCGAGGCTTGCATCTGTATCAATGAGGACATGAAAACGTACGTACGGTTGAGCCCTAGTGCAGCCAAAGCGTGTCCCCTTAAATTCCTGCCCCACGTGCCAGCGATGCACTTATTACTACCTTGTATTACGTTACTATGGGTTTTCCCTTGTGAACTTTGCTACTGCAGATTCTGAACAAAAGCAAACAGAAAGCACCATCCCCAGCCCCCCTTGCACATCACCATGGCTGTTTGTACCACAGACAGGCACAACAGGGTATTTTTAGAGCAGAAGTGCACTCCACTAAATGTGCTTGCACATGTGCTACGTGCCTGGAGGACAGCACGATGGCATTCCCACTGCAGCCTAATGGCTCCCCTTCCCTTCCTGCCTCCAGTGAGAAAAGGATTTTGGCCTATAAAATGAAAAGGTTATACTCAGTCATGATCTTTTATCTGCAATTTGAGGATGCGTTTTTCTACTAACAAGTTTTCCTACCTCATCTGAACTTGTCAGTGTGACGGTGTCAGTGAATGCACTTACAGGTTCAGATTGCAGGACAGCTATCTTTCTACCTTTAAAACACCGTATTTGAGAACAGTGTCTTTTATTCGGTAATCAAACTGAACTAAAACAAGCCATCTGACATCAGCAACTATTCCTTCCAAACATAATATGAAATAATTTTCTGCCTTATGTAAGAATAAAAATTTGCAAAGGCATCCAGGCACTGAAATAAAATAATACTATGCACAATTCAATTACTGCTTTGACTGCTGAAGCTCTGATCTGAATTCTGCAGTGAGCCATATAAAGTACCCCAGACCAAACAGTATTGATTTTAGCCAATGTTTAAAAGCATCTTTTGCTTTGAAATAAACCGAACCAAAACTCAGGCTTCTCTTCAATCTTCCCGTGAAAATGACGGAGTTTTTACGAGCAGAAGCTGGCACCTGCACCATCTGCAGATCCCTCCTGTGGAAGCGCTCTGAGGCTGCCCAAGCAGCGATGCCCACTGCAGCGATCCCACAGCAGGGACCGGGGGCTCCCCCAGCGACGCATCCTCCATCGGCTGCTCTCCCCACGGAAACCTGCCTGGGCAGGAGCAAGCGCCAGGGTAAGGGAGCGCTTACAGAGGAAAGCCTCTAAAGAATGAGATCCTACCCAGCTAAACGAACCATTTGTCTTCATGACAAGCCCCTTCCGCACCCAGTACAACAGGGGTACAGCAGGTTTACACTAAGCACGGCTCATTTCAATATCAGTTACAAGTATCTCTATCTATTTAGAACTCTATGCAGTTCTAAATATCTATGACAAAAACCACAATTCAATCAACGAAAATAGAGAATTTTGTAGCTTTCTTGGCTATACTGTGTGCTTTGCCCTGCGTGCACTTTACCAAGCCATTCTCTATTTGCAGGGAACGCAGACCTGATTGCAAGTCCCAGCTGGCGTCCAGACCCTGGGAACCCCTCGGTGTACCCGTAACCATATCAGTAACAGCAACGACATTGGCTTCAGCAGGTTTCTTTACAGGATAGAAAGTTTTCATAAATTACACGTCAAAATATACAGCCACATATACATTCCTACATCATCTGTAGCTCAATGCTAGTGAAGAGTTTCTGTTTTCAGAGGGAATTCTCCCCGCTTCCAAGACTGGAGCCGCCAGCCAACAGGGACACACAGGCATGCAAAATACCCAGGCTGAAGTCAACAGTCGAAAATCCCCTAAAAATGAGAACAGTACTGGAGGTAGACTGATATTTTCCCATACGATTCACAGGCCTGTTCAGTTTGAGCCCTCTCGGTGGGAAAACAGAAGATGTATTTCCTGACAAAGGCTTCATCTCCTACACTGGTAAGGGGCCCAGAAGATGTAAAGCAGCAGGCAGCTTTAGTTCTCATGTTTTAACTGAAGTCATTGGTTAGTGACTCTGTAAGGGCCAGTCTCTCATTATATACCCAAACACTTACATTTCTGAAGGAAAAGTTATCGGATAGCTTGTATGTATGGATGATGGACAGCGAGAGAAAGAGATACCCGAAAGCCTCATGCCGGATCTCACGCCTCCCTCTGCGGTAGATGCCTTACAAAGCGAGGTGAAATGCTTGCTGCTTACCAGCACAATGAGGAAAGGCCCCCCCCAAAAGAATGTAGGTGAGTTAATGCTTATGGATTATCATGATTACAATTAATGAATAAAGACACTAAATCTGTTTTCGCTTTAAAATAGTGCTAGAGACTCCGATGAGCAAAATATTACTAAGCAACTTTCAGACATTAATATTTTCCCTTCACTCCAAAGTCAGTGACAATCATGTATCCTAAAATCTAGTTATATCTGAAATACATCTCCACAGTCTGATAACACTGATTTAGTGTTCAATTTGAAAAAAAAGTAGGAGAGTATCATTCTCTTTCTGTAGTAATGCATCTCTGAAGAAAGGAATTTCAATTGCATGTTGATAATTGACAGTCTTATGCAAAATACTAATTATTTGCTTTGAATTTAACATGACCCTTTCGTTGCATTCAACCTGCTGAGACTGCTTCTAGCCTAGCAAAAATGACCACGCATATTCTTAACAAATATATTTCTTTAAAAATAAAAAAAGAAAGAAGCACATGACTTTGCACAGGATATAAGTCACTTCAGAAAACCTCAAAACTGTCAGTTTGTAAAAATCAACGAAGAAAACAATGTTGGGAATAGGAGGCATAATTCAGCCACGCTGGCAGCGGCAGGAGCACACTGCGGCGGCATCACTGAGCTGCAACGTGGCACGTTTATCATTAGATAATCACTCCCCCAGAGGATTAGCAGCACACAGATGAACCTTGTGCCACGCAGCACACTTGGGGTGTCATTAGCTCATGATAACCCCACTCCCTGACATCTCCTATTGCTTAATTAGAGGCTACAAAGGTTATAATAGGACTGAAAGAACTTGGGCGAACAGAACTTGCAATGAGTGAAACCTTAATCAATTCAAAACTGGGGGCTGCACACGTGTAGTCAACAAAGGCGTAGATGGGAGACCACAAGCATGCACTGTGTTTTAAATTAATGAGCTAAAACTTCAGGACAACGAAGGAATCGAGACGTACACTAGGCCTTATTTTCCCTTGACAAATTCCAACTTTTTCAAGTAGCTTTTTGCCTAGTTCAAACGCCATGTGTAAGTACTAAGAAAAAGAAAAAAAAAAAAAGAAAAAAATACCAGCTCACTGGAAAGAAATTATCAAGTGCATCCCGAGCAGAAGAAACAAGATCTCCAAGGTGTCTCAGTAGAAGCATGCTTAGCCACATACACATTCGAGAAACTTCATCGTGACTGCAAAATTACAAACCATGCTTCTCAGTATAAGTGTTTTATTTTTGGTTAAAAATTGCCAGCCCTGGTGAAACGGTGCGTGTAGCGCGGAGCACTGGCTGAGAGGTTTAACGGCATGGCTTCTGCTATGTTTTGTAAACAAAGGCCACATTTGCAGATGGAGCAGCCACGGATCTGCCGCGCTCAGAACTGTTTTCCAATTCACTGTGAAACGTCAATTATCTTTATCAAATAACAGTATCTCATCTCAGTCTGTTATCAAGATGGAGTCTTATTTTAGCTGGACTGCAGCCCTATCTGTATATCAAGGCTGGCCGCAGTGCCAGAGTGAGTGAAAGGCTGTGAAATAATCAATAATCATCATCAAATTGTGGTCGACAGGTTGTGAGGATGGAAGTTTTTGATGAAACCTCAACCTTTTTTTTGTGCAGCTGATAAACTGCAATACCTGATAACTATGACTCAGTTAAAGGCAGCTCTGCATACACTCAAGAGCTTTGACTGCTCAAAAACCTGCTGGGATCGCTCGGCTCAAGTGGATAGCACCTCCATGCCATCAAACATCCCCCTGGTACTGAGCAAGTCAGCAGACGCAGAACCACTGCAAACCTGTTTCAGGGATTTCTGTACACACACCATTGTCTTCCAAGAAGGGACAACCACGCTCGGTCCTAAAGCTGTACCAGTACAAGGTCAGCCTAAAAAGGACAACCCGGGCAAAAACCAAACAGGAACAAGAGGAAAATTGCCAGCAAGTATTTGTCTATTTAAATGGAGGCAGCTTTCTGTTATCCAGAATAAAAGCGGGATGAGATCACACAGATAAAGGAAGAAAAAGCATAAAAATATATATGCATTAGGCTAATCGCATAGGAGCCCTTCTGTTAAAGTTGTTTTTCTTATTCAGTCCTTTTCTTATGATAATTTCTTTTCAAAATAGAATTCAGGCACAGAATAAGGTTGTAAACATTTTGTACCGGGTTTTCATTTTTGAGCATAGCATGAGCAATCTGCAACCTGAATAAAACCTCCCTGTGAAGAATGGAGAGGTGATTCAGCCACACGTTCTCCCTTTTAGCTATCCACCAGTTTCTCAAGAAATAGAAATTTGAGGAAATTTGTCAAAAGTCACATGAACAAGCAGAATGGGAATTTCAAAAGAATGTACATCTCTAATTTTCTGGGCTGGAACAGTGCTTAGGTAGAGCACGGAAACAGAAAGGGCACCAGACAAACCATGTGTAAGCACAAAGTTATGGCTCTGTTTATATTCACTACCTTAAAACCCCCCCCCAAACGCACAACCAAACCAAACGAACCCCACCGCTTTGACCAGCTTTCTCAGCATTCAAGACAACTGTGGAAGTTCACTGCTGGTCAGACTGACCAAGTAACACAAAAATTGTCTGGCATTTTGATTAGACAGCTGGAACGCCGTCATAGAACTTCAACAAACTCTGTGAGATCCGGCAACACCTTTTAGCATTATCACTGAAAAATCGGTCATAGACCTCCAGGCCGCCACAACACGCCCGATGGGACGAGCCAGCCCTCACACTGCCTTACTCAGGAGTGAGTCCCAACCAGAAGAGCTGGCCGTGCAGAGCCGGCTGCATGCGGGACGCTCCTGCCGAAGGTAAGCTGCACCACGAGGTAGGGCCACCGGGTCCTCAAGAGCTCACGCCCCGGTGGAGCCTCCGCAGGTCCCAGCCACGCCAACAGCCCATCTTCTGCTCACGGAGGCTCTTGAGCAACTTGGCGGTGTGAAGTTTTTGTCTGCCTCAGTCGCAAGAGAGGCAGCTGCCCTGCCTGCCTGCACAGAACTGCGGCTCAGCTCGAACCAGTCACTTGGACCCGGCAGAAAAAAACAATTACCCCTAGGGCATTAACCCCTCAGGCTTATCAGGCCATGAAAACTGACGTAAAACCAACAATCAGTTCAGAATATATTCGCATTTCAATTCAGTAAGGTATCACCAAAACATCAAATCTGCGGCCCCTTTCCTACACCAAATTTCTGTTACATTGTTTAGCCCATTTCAAGATCTCAGACTCAACCTCTAAAGGCACATGAAGACACTGGAGGACTGAAATGATAATTAATGTCTATTTCCTGGCAAAACCAGAACTGATATGCAAGATTAAAGACTGACTGAGAGCAGCCCTGCGGAGGACTTGGGGGTGCTGGTGGGTGAAAAGCTGGACGTGAGCCGGCAATGTGCGCTCGCAGCCCAGAAAGCCACCCGTGTCCTGGGCTGCATCCCCAGCAGCGTGGGCAGCAGGGCGAGGGAGGGGGTTCTGCCCCTCGGCTCCGCTCGGGTGAGACCCTCCTGCAGCGCTGCGTCCAGCTCTGGGGTTCTCGGCACGGGACAGACACGGACCTGTTGGAGCGGGGCCAGAGGGGGCCACGGAAATGACCCGAGGGCTGGAGCAGCTCTGCTGTGAGGCCAGGCTGAGAGAGCTGGGGTTGTGCAGCCGGGAGAAGAGAAGGCTGCAGGGAGACCTTATTGTGGCCTTTCAGTACTTAAAGGGGGCTTGTAAGAAATATGGGGAGAGACTTTTTAGGAGGGCCTGTAGCGATAGGACAAGGGGCGATGGTTTTAAACTAAAAGAGGGGAGATTCAGATTAGATAGAAGGAATGTTTTATGCTGAGGGTGGTGAAACCCTGGCCCAGGTTGCCCAGCGAGGTGGTCGATGCCCCATCCCTGGAAACATCCAAAGCCAGGCTGGACGGGGCTCTGAGCAACCTGATCGAGTTGAAGGTGTCCCTGCTCACGGCAGGGGGTTGGACTAGATGGCCTCTAAAGGTCCCTTCCAACCAAACCTTTCTATGGCTCTATTTATGCCCACTACCAGGTATTTTCAGAATCTGGCTTAAACTGCTGGATTTTCTCTTCAGACAAAAGAATAAATTGCAACAGAATCATTTGCTTTTTCAAGCAAAAAAAAATTCTCCAGTAAAATCTGCACTGATAAAGGTAGCCAAATGCAGGAGCTTTGAGTGAAGCAGCCAAAGAGCTCACAGCTCGTTAACATGGACTCCCAGCAATCGTTAGAAAAATGAGGGTGTTCCTGGGGAAGGAAGAGAGCTCATGGTATTAGTTACACCAAAGTTGTACCTTAAAGAGCAAAGAGAAGGACCTGAATAATTAAAAGCCTACCTACCTGATGCAAAACCCACCAAAGACAGACATGTTTCATATGAACTTGATGCTAACGGAACGTTTATATATCTATAATACAAACCCTGTCAACAATGTAGTTTTATAGAAAGGAGGTTGTATCAAGCAAGCTTACTGAAATGTATGGTTTTGATGACAAAAGTCAAAACCCTCATGTGGCAAGACTTCTGAAGGGTGTTTGGTGCAGTCTTACACATTCCTGGGAGAAATGAAAATGATACACAATGAACGGATTGGCTGTTAGATGGATTAAATATTGGTTAATCGATGTGGTTTGGAATGCAGCTGTAAACAGAAAAACTGCTGAATTGGTGCATTTCTCCTGCAGTCCCAAGAGGGCCTGTCTTAACCTGAAAGCCATGCAAAAGCTGCTGCTGAGAGAGCTTGAGGAGAACACCGAGGGGGTTTGGGGTTGGGGAGGAAAAACCCGAAAAGCACAATCCTGGAGAGCACCTGGGATTGGCTGGGCTTGCCAGCATCCCTCCAGCCCGGAGGAGCCTCACCTCTTCTGTTTATCAAGTATGATGGTGCGACTTTGACCATGTCTAGAGCGCTCACATGCAGAAAATAAATTAACAATTTCTTATGCAAATTAACAGTTAAATGTAACATAGGACCTACTGGTCAGAAGTTGAAGCTAAAGCCAAGTCAAACTAGAAACAAAATAGAGCTTTAATAATGAAAACCATTAACTACTGAAACAAATGATGATGACTCTGGCAGATTTTCCGTTACTGGAAAATTTAAGATCAAGATGAGATGATCTTCTGAAGATACCCATTGCCTAGAGATGCTGGATTTAAGCACCCTGCCCCACGCAGGAGGTCAGACCTGACGATCGCAGAGATCCCTTCTCACGTCTCTCCTTCCCTCCCCCCGGGAGCCGCCAGTCATCAGCTCCCTCCATTTACAATTTTGCTTCCCTGAGAGAGACATCACCTGTGATGAATACACACTGAACTGCTAAATGCCGCTCTGGAGACCGCCGACGTGTCTCTGATGGATGTGGCACCAGACGCTATTAAAAAAATAAAGAAGTCTGCTCTTACAGGCAACTTGGGTCCTCCCTAGGTGTGGAGGGGGCTCAGCACCTCCCAGAGGGCTGCTCCGCACACCACCGGACCGGGCAATCCTCCCACAGAGCCTCTTCCTCCCATCGTCTGTCTCAGCATACCGTGTTTTTGAAGGATTCAAAAGTATTCTGGTCACAAAACCACTACTTCTCCAGCAATGGAAATGCTAAATGGATTCAACAGCAAATATTGTATGAAAATATACCAAAGTTCAGCTAGTATTTTAAACAATTCTAATTTAAACTTCACAACAGAGTTCCTAGTGCAGTTTAATACTAGAAAATTGCTTACTGTGGAACAGTTCTATTTGTGGAAGAAACAAAGAAATCCCCCCCGTAGCGGCAGTTCATAACAATAACCTAAAGCACAGTGTAAAATAACGTTACTGTAAGAGACAAAGCTATCGCAAAGGAGTCCTCCAAGGTATGGCTGTTTAATAGTAAATTATAATGCAAAGAATTGGAAAAAAGCTGGTAACTTATTAACTAAAACAAAGCAGCTAAACTGTTTGATATTTCTATTTATCGTAATTATTTTGGAACTTATTATCAAAGCATTTAGAATTTTAAGAACGATCTTGACATTTTATATCACCTCACTTTTCATTACAGGTTTTTTTTTGGGGTTGTTTTTTTTTTTCTCTTTCCTTAAAAACCTTATGAATTCTTTTGATTATTCAACCATTTCAAAAGCCATGCTGATAGAGCCTCACGTAACCTTTCTCTGAGATTTGCAGTAACAAAGCACAACCGAAGGAGCCCCCTTTCCCACAAGTCCTCTGCTGCCGTGCAGGACGCAGCCCGAGCGCGGGGTACGGGTCCCCCTTGAAACGGGGTACAAAGACAACCCTAAACCAGCTCCAACGCCTTGTCCCCCACATAATGAAATGCTCTCCAGAAAGGCGGCCACTGCTCTGCGGGTAGATCGGTTGGCTTCCAGAGCCGCGTAGCAATAAGATAGTATGTTTTATTATGAGTGTCATGGAGACGGTGTGAAAAATCAAGAGCCATAGGCAGTAAGCGGCAATGGGTCAATACTGTTCACCGAGACATTGTGTAGATAATCAACAACAAGGCCCTGGGTTCTCTCTGCGCTGCAAACAGCTGAAGGGCAAATCAATACCGCCATGGGAAGGACACTGCCCGGCCCCGCTCCCCACAACACACCGCTGCTACTGCACGAAAGCACCCGAAAAACCAAATGAATTCCAACTTTGCTTGTGTCTAACGCTGGGCATTGGGAATACCAAGTAACCCTTGGAAAATATTTAATAAATTATTTAATAGAAAAGAGAAAGGGGGGGAGAGAGAGAGAACCTAATCTCTATATTAAATTATGGAAAAAATTAGATAAAAGAGATATGTATTTGGAATACTCACGATATAATACAAAGGGGCTGCAATTTTCATTCTGATTTAATGTTTTAAAAATAAACTAAAACCCGACCCCCCTGAAATATTTCCTTGAAAGTAAGATTAAATGTAAACCACTTAAACATTTTTCAATATTATAATTAATAATCTATCTTTTAAAATATTAGGTAGACTTCACATGTTAATATGCGTATCTGCACAATAGCAATAATGCAGACCAAAAGCAAAATACTGGAATGCAGATAACTTTGGCTTTGAGGCAACATTTTACTGGTAGTATTAATAATTGACACCTTGTTAAATAAGTGATACTAATATAGTAAATTTTACTGGAAAAAACCTATCATATATAAATGTTGATTTATTATTTGTTAAAAAAGGTGATTCTTGACATCCATCATTCCATTAATCACTAGATGTAATTTCTCAGTCAGGACATACAACACCTTTCTTGAAAACAAAATAAACGTGCTGGAAGGAAAAAACCCATACAAAATGGCTTTGTTTCCTACGATTTCAGTTAAAATGCCCCCCTTTTTTTCTTCAAGCCGATCATAAGATTCCTGTCATTAGCACCCTATCTCACCTATAGCATAAAAATAAAGTAACCACATTTAGAGTGCACATTTAGGCCAGCAGTTTGCTCTGCTGCTGATAATTACTACAAATTTTTCTACCAACTATAAACTGCGTTAGATCAGTGACACAATTTCAGCAGCACAAAACCCCACACTGCTCAGATCCTGCCATCAACTGAACTTAAAAGGGATTTTTATGTTTTTTAGCATGGCTGCGTGATATGAAAAACTAACAATTTAAGCTTTATTTTCGTCACCATAACTATGTTAGTATGCACAGTGCTAAGTTTCCAGATTATAGTTTCATGAATTATTCAACACAAACATCACAAAATCAAAAGCAACCGCAAGCAAAGAAATCTCTTTCTCTTACGGGGATTTCTGATATTTTCTCCAGGCACCTCCGCAGCAATGCGGCTTCGGCACCCTGCCGGTGCCAGTGACGCCCCGATACCCGCCCGCTTCGCCTGCCTGCACAGCATCCCCGCCGCGGGGCTTGGGAGCCGAGATCTCGGAGTGAGGAACTCATCTCATCTCTGCACTGAGCCAGCGGACAGGTCTTACAGCAACCGCTGCCTTGCCTTGGGGATGAGGAGCCTGCCTGCCCTCCTGCCTGCCCCGAGGCCGCTGCCCGCAGCCCCGAGCAGTCCACCGCACGGCTGCTCCCCGCCTGCCCGAAGCCGCACAGGGGGGTCCCCAGGAGCTCCAGCAGACCCGGCTCAAACACCCCACTGCAAACAAGCTATCACAGCTCACCTGAGCTTGCTTTCTTGATCTCAGAAGTGAAAAATGTTGCCCATAAAAGCAGGTTTCCCATTTGAGGCACCAGAGCAGAGATGCTGCACAGACTGAGTAGGAAGAAAAAAGATGTTCGGTTCAAGGAAAAAGGAAGCAAAAAGCCCTTCTCTGTCTCCAGAAGGGATTGCCTCCTTTGGCATGTGACCCAAAGGAATGGGAGCACGTTGGTACGGGCACAGGCTCCCTCCTGAACAGTCTCACAACCACGAATCAGATGGCTGTCGGAGCATGGTCCTCTACTGCACATCAAGCGCACAGAACTACACCGCTCGGTTTTCGGGAAAGGTAAGCGTGGGCAACTTGGGGCGAGCTTGGAGAACCCTACTGTTCATGTTTCTCAAAAGGCCGAGTGAAGAACAACAGTTTTTAGTGATAATATACCTAACTCTGGCTTATATACGCATGATGTACTGAATTCATTGCTTCATAAACGCTACCAGCAGGTCCCCTGGTGCTGCTCTCCAAAGGCGTTTGTGAACCTCGGAGGCGATGGGCAGAGGCAGCAGATCCGGACAGACACAAGGGCTGAGCGGGGGACCGGGCACCGCACAGTGCCCCTGCCTGCGAGACGGGTGACATCCCGACGGTACCACCAGCCATAGCACACCGACCCCCAGCTTCAGCGGGGCCAGGACAGCACCTGCACGCCCTTGGCTGTGGAGAAAGGTGCTGGCTGTCTACAACGCCTTGTGGTGTAAGCCAAGGTTTGAGTTTAAGCTGCAGTGCTTTAATTGATGGAGATGTTTATTCCCTAATGCTCTTCATAGCTGCTGCTCTCCGGTACTCCCTGGGACCACAAAGGCGGTTTAGACTGGCTCCGGTGTGAAAGAAAAGAAAAACTCAAAGATGTATTTCCCCACGCGAGTTCCTGAGCCGTGGGGGGTCGACGACCTGAGACCCACACCCTAAACGAAGGGACGGCATTTGCAGTAACTGGTTAACAAACCACCAGAAAACGCATCAGGAGCGAGTAACAAATCTAAAGGGAGAAGAAGAGGAGGTTCTGCATTACAGGAACACATGGGCATGACAGGGACGTGTCAAAAACGTGAGCCTTGACGTGCAGTTTCACCTGGCAAAATAATACTCAGATAAAAAACCTTTCAAAGTTCTGCTTTTGTATGGCTTCATAAAAGGTGAGAAGGGAAAGACACTTTGAGGAAGCTCAGCAGCAAGACTGGAACAAACACTGAAGCCAGTCTGTGTGCAGCCCAGAACACAAATGCATATTTTGCCTAAGGAGGACTAAGAAAAATGGAGAGTACATTACAGGGAAGGAGTATTTACAGTCGTCTGTTCTTTCCACCTTTCAAAAGAAGGGCTGAAAGCGAGTATTAAGGCTACCTGTAAATAAGGCTGAAGGGGAAGAACCAAGGAGAGGAACCGCTTATTTAAGCCAAAGGTCAGTGCTGGTACAAAGACTTAGATAGCCATAACTATATTGGTGCGGGAATAAGGAAAAAAAAAAAAAAGATTTCTAACCCTTGATGTTTTAACCCACCAATATTCTGGAAGAACCTTCCACTGGGTGTCGAGAAACCCTAGGCTTTTTCAGATGGAGCTTGCTCAGCTGTTAGAAGATGTGATGCCTGCTGCAGCAGAACAAGCCAAGGAGTTCCCACCTGCTTATTGTTCTCCCCTTCTGTTTATCGCAGCGTTAATTTCAATTAACTATATCCTTAATGATGAGTATAAATGGGGGGGGAAGCAGTTCCCCCTCTTCATATCCAGTAAGTAATACCGATGCCTGATTAAAAACAGCTTACAAGTGAGTTGTGATGGGGTAACTAATACAACTTTTGTATGTATTTCAAACTTTTACTTTCAAAGCACTAATGTATTTACTAAATGCAAAATTATGTTCAGAGCTTCAGGAAAAGATTCAAGGAATCTTTTTTTTTTTCTAAACAGTGAATGACTAAGCAGTTACTTGATACTGTGTTTCTGGTGACATCGTTCAAGAAACATTATAAACAGAAAGGAACAGAATGAGCTTAAGCGAGATGATGGCCTGTGTGAGACAGACATTTTTCTTGGCAGAAACGAAGGAGCAAGTAGTACAGAAAGTGAAAAGGTCCCCGCAGGAGAGCGGGAGGCAGCGAGGCTGGCCAAGGGCTCCAGCCACCGGCCCAGCGCCGGCGACTGCTCCCCCAGCCCTCGCTCTGCGCAACAGCAGGGCCCTGGTCCTCACCGGTACTCCCCAGCCAGCGTCCTAATTCATGCTCGATTTAAACATACCAAGGCAATTAAAATATTTTGATAAACATTTTGAAAGGCTTTAGCTTTTGTAAAAAAGTAAATTAAAAAAATTTGCGCTTTTTTCCAATTTCAAAACTTTTTTATCTACACAATCCCGAAGTTATTTCACATCTTCTGAGCAGCCTGAAATCCGCAACTGTGAGAAATAACTTAAAAGATGAGGTTTGGAATAAAAAACCTGCATCCAATAGATGGCCTTGCCTGCTAATAATCATATATCTGGCACTCACCAAATTTTTCTGCCTCATGAATAATAATAAAAACTGCTAAGGGCCCTGCCCTAATTATCCTGAAATTCCCTTCACTCATCCCCATCTCTACTTCCCGTGATCTATGTGGAAGCTTATTAAGAAAGTAAGAAAACAAGTGGCGTGAATATTCACCAACACATCAAATTAACTGAGCGAATCATTCAGACAATTTACTGGGAGAAATCTGGAGTTAGTTCCAGGAGCCCGGGAGAGCAGACTGCCAGCTGACACGGAGGAGAGTGCGCTTTGGAGAAAAGGCTGGCAAGTGTCAGCTATGCAGAGTCCCCCCCAGACAGCTGGGGGTATTACACAGAATCCGTTTTAAAAGAACTGAAGGAAAAAGTAAAGAGAAAAATAAGGTATTTTAGCGTACCCGCCAAACCAAGGGCAAATCAAGCCAGCAGGACGATTTTCATGGAAGATTTAGCCCTAGACATATACGCAGCTGTAAGCACACTTTGCTGTCCTGCCTACCAGCACCTCTGGGCTTCAGCAGAACTGCTGCGGGTCACCCAGTTGTGTAGGATGTGTTACAGACCCACCCGGAACCCACACGGTGAAGCCGGACGTGCCAGAATTACCCCGTATGCTGACAAACTCCTCTGCTCACCTGGGAGCCAGCTCAGTAGCTGAAGTAGGAATGAGACAAAGTTAAAAGTACAAGGATGACAGCACTGCTTAAATGCTGTTCCTAAACGGGGGGACGGGCTTTGTCACCACTCTCCTTGTGCTCTGAAAACAGCTGTAAGGAAGCGTACAGCTGTGCTCTTCACCTCTCCCTCTCCAACCGCATCAGGCATTAGCTATTCGTTTGAGAAGCCGAGACGTCCCAGACTTATCTGCACTTTGCACACTCCATTTTCAGTGCGATGATGCACACGGAAAGGGACTGTGGTCAGTCTCTCCTAATGGCCAGCGAGAGATGTTCAGCTGCTTCATCATGCTGCTGAATAGGTGGGGAAAAAAAGTCATGCAACGTGGGCGGGCTCCTTGCACGGACAATCAAGGAAACGTATTTGGAAAGGGATACGCACAGCTCTGCAGCACGGTGGTCATCTTGGCTAGGACTGCGGGACAGCAAAAGCGCCGGTGACATCTGATATATCAATATACAGCAGTTCTTGTGGGCCCATTTTATAGTTAAATTAATAAATTATGATCCAAATGGCTCAAGCTAAAACAAGATAGAGCAGTCCACTATTACTATTTGCCTGCATTATATAGCTATTTATAAAATAAATCTGGCCATCTTAGCTTCCATAGGATGGCTGTCTAAACAAAAAATACCGGAACGTACAACGTTGTCAGCTCATAGATCTGGAAAATAAACCCCAGAATTTCAGAACAGACAACGAATCAGCCATGTATACTGAAGCATGGGTTCTGCCAGCAAAGTACTGAGTGACACGGCAGATCCGGCAAGAAGAAATCTATGCTACCTTCTCTATAATACACATTTTGTAAGGACTGAAGGTAACAGCTTTTAGAAACAACAAAAATATCATATTTACACACACACACAAAGAACAAGGTAGATTCAAAATACAGATATTTTATCCAAGCTTTACATAAAGACTATTGAAATTCAATGAGAAATAATAGCTGATCACGTAGTACAAGGAATAACAAAGAACATTACCAACGAACTCCTCTGAGAAGATAAGGCAAATACTTTGTCATTTAAACATTTTTAATTCCAAGCACTCATTTCAACATTATCCTTAAGTACATCCTCTTCTAGGTCACTGGTAACTGCTAAAAAAATATGTATCTTATTGAACATCAGAAAAGTGTAAATGCCTCAAACATAAGCATCATGGCATTTTGTGGAGAGGAGTTTTAGGAAAAAAAACCCACCCTAACACTCAGTGGATTTTCCCTGTGCCTCCTATAGATAAGCATACTGCTATAAACCCCAATTTTTAAAAACCAGATTTTTCATTTATTTCAGAGGTATCCCCTAACTTTAGGCTTTCATTATTAACCCATCTGTGGCACCCATTCAGTTTCAGAGAATGAAGACAGTAGGGCTCTATATACTTTGAGTCCTTCATTAAACTATTGATCCCCTCAGCATTATCCATAATGTTCCAGCAGCTCAGCATGTCAACTGATGCAGAGTTCGCTGCTCTTTCCTTTCAATAACTTCCACACTTTATGGGGAGGAAGTCACAATGATTTATTTACCTGACATTTCCCAGTCCGGATGTCGTAGAGGGCCACTGAACCATGGCGAGCTCCCACTGCTATTCTGTGACTCCGCTCGTAATAGCTGACCATGTAGAACCTGAATTGGACATTATAACAAGTAACAGGTGAGAACTGACCTGCCTGCGTGATGTTAAAATTAATTTGCAATGCCATTGGGTAATTAACATTAGTGCTAGAACAGAGATTTGATTTAAAAATCCATCAGCTGCCCGTTTTCATACTCAGCATTCAGCAAACAAAGCCAAATGATGTTTGATACATTACCGCAGAATCATATCAGATGTATTTATTTTTATTACACGGTGTTGAACACTTCCATTGAGTTTGGGAATAATCTATGCAATAATCACCAGGTCCCTGAATGTCCATGTGCATATCTTGTTTACAGTGGGACACCACAACAATGTTGGGTATCAAATGGTTAAACAAGACAATCTTAACACCCTGAATGGTTTCAAAGCACTTTTCCTTGAAAATCAAATGAGAAAGAATGAGAGAAAGCATAGGAAAAAATATGCAAACTCAGAAATTGTTGTGTGGTGTTGGGGGGGGCAGGGGAAAGGAAAATTTATCAAACACTCTAATCTAATAACATCCTTCAGGTGAAAAGGAACTGAGAAGCACACAATAGTCCTTACCATTCAAGCATCAATTTGAATCCAAACAATTGCAAAATTCAAGGAATTTCTACACCTTGAAACACAAGAGAGTCCAAATCTTTGTTTCAAATTCAAGTATTTGGAAATATCATTGTGCCTTTCTTCGAAAAGGGAGAGCTGACCTGTGAAAACTGCCGACTGCATTTCCAATTAAATTTTAATTTTACGGTTAGATTTTACTACAACGTCTGCCAGGGATTTCTAGAATCAGTCTGTACAAATACGTTGCTGACCATATTTACGGCTTCAAGCAACAAATCTTACAATGATCTATCTCCTTGTTCTTCAGGATTCCCAGAGTGCCACAGCAACTGCTCTCAAACAGGAATGATACACGTGTTTGTGTCATCGGGACAGCAGTCAGGAAGAAAAACAGATGAAACATGGTGTTACAGAAGAAAAAGGAGAAAAAAACCCCACTAGTAGTTGTGCAGGAGGAAGGACAAGACTAAGCAGCTCAGATGCGCTCTTGCATCCCTGTCCACCCATCCCTGAGGCCGTCTGCCATGCCTATCATCCCTCCCCGGCTCGCTGCTTTCAGTTTTGCTCTCAGACTCTCAGGGTACCTCCCATAAAATATTTTCACTCGCCCTTCAATACTTCCCCTTGCCCTTCCCCACCCACCGCCTCACACGAGCCCCCCATCCCCTTCTGGTGGAAGGAGTGCCACCCCACGGGTGGGCGCGCATCCTCCCGGCGAAGCGGGGCAGGCACGGGGAGGCCCCTCCTGAGGCACGGCTCCCCGGCCGCGCCGCGGCCCCCAGCACCCACAGCCGGCTGCCTCGGACCAGGCTCGCCAGCCGCGCCTGCACAGAAGAAGGTGCTGCAGCAGAGGGATGCAGATGACTTCAAGCAAGGCCAAAGGGGAGGCGCCCAACGTGAAAGACCTGACGGCTCTGCTGGTAATTCCCACTCGAGAGGACAAGACAAAGACAAAACCTAGTCAGGCTACACCAATTATTTCCTTACCTAACTCTTGCTCTACCTGGCACAGCCAACCAGTATCGCAAAGACCTTCACGAAAGCCTACCAAGCCACCAGATGTGCTATCCCTTTCCTTTTCTTGGGATATGGAAGTCTTTCCGGGCCACATACCATCTCTGTTACTTTCTTGTGCAGCCAGCATCTGCCTCAGCAATCTGCTTTTCATATTCCTTTGGTCAGTGGCAGCCACACAACTTATTTATTTATTATTGAATAATAACAATAGTTTCTCATTTATTATTAAGACAACAAAAAGGAGTGCTTAGAAAAAAATCAGAAGCTGCTGGTAAATAGCTAGGGAGCAGGAGAGGCAGGAGCCTGTCATGAGAAAGAAAGAAGAGAAAAGAGACAAGCAGGGGCAAGCAGGTCCCTGCAGGGTCTAAAGCCCGCCACACATGGCGAATTAACACACGGGACCGCAACAAGAGAGCGTTCGCATTTTTCACCGTTTCATGTCAAACTGCAAACACCTGCACAATTAAAGTGGTGCCCCAGCTGAACAGGGAGGGGGCTATTTTTAAGGCTATTTTATATAACCAGCGAACTCAGGATTTTATATATAAACTTATAAAAAACCACACACTGCTTGAGCATTACAAGTAAAATGGACTACAACAGAAAGTTTCTATATAAAATGTTTTATATCCCCATTAATTCTATCACGCTACTGAATGGGCACAGTCCACTTGTCTCCTCCAATAGATTCAGAAAGAGAATATCACATGCTATTATATGTAAGCAAACAGTATTTCTCTCCTTACTGCATTTAAATGCCCATTTAGACAGAGAGCTGAGTCAGTATTTCTCTTTGAAAAGAAGAATCCATCAGACTACATAACAACAGAGGTTTTGGGGAAAAAAAGCTTCAAGGAAATAGGTGTTTTTGAGTTTAATTTTCTAAAAAAAATACTCCTTAAACTGACATTCAGTTGTCAGTTCTTTAGCCTCATTCTTTATCTTTTAGTTAGCTTAGCACTGTTACAACCACACAGAGGCATCAATATTTCAGTCCTTTGCATCCCTTTCTAAACATCTGTATGGTAGAGTTCAACAGAGAATGATATGCCAGCATATATTTAGACTACGCTACAAATTCATTTTTGCAAGCCTAGCTGATGCATCCATACCCAGAGTCAGCATCTTAATGGAGACCCTACTCGGAGTGCTGCCCCATTACTGCTCTGCGGAGAAACTTCTGTTGGCCAGCAGACCACTTCCTTCCAGCTTTTGGAGGAACTCTGCTGGAACCGACAGAATTGGGCTGCTATTGCCAGTACCAGCTAATCCTCCACATTAAAGGATGAGCTGTGACCTGCCTTTCCTCCTACCTTTTCCAAATGAAAACTGGGTACGTAAGGATAAAGACGGTCCAGTCTCCCCCGTGATCTCCTCCCCATCACTGGTCTCCTCCACACGTACCTTCAGGTCCTCCGCAACGCAGTCGGACGACGCGGGGGTAACACACTGCAAAGCCTGCAAGCCGAGCTACAGCTGGCATCATGCTAACCACCTGGATGCCACGCTGCAGGGTGGGAACTCGGCGTAAGCAACCTGGCTTAACGACTGGTTAGGAAAGTGACCTTTCCTCTTCCACCAAGTACTGGCAAGCACACTTGCCAGTTGGAAACAGGGCTGCTCGGGCTGGATCGCGTTCAGGCTGATCCTGGAAAAGCCAGCGGCAGCAAGGCTGAGGTTCAGCGAAGGCCCACCAACTGTTTCAAAACCTGAATATAGCCATATAAAACACCTGTTATTTTAAATTTAATCTATCTTCCCGTGTGAGACTATGCCGTTACACAGACTGCTCTAACTCAGCAGCCTGTACTAAATACACAACCTGACCAAGCAGAGTCCACCAGGGACCACTCAGCTGTAATGCAACTGCTGAATCTGGAAAACACTCAATGGAAAAATGGAAAATGCTCAAACAGAATTTTGCAGCCTTCAATATTATCCCTCACCATTTTAAAGAAATTCAGAAATATTTCATATTCATTGCATTGTACTTCAATACTTATTTTATTTTGATAAGAGATGGGTTTGCAGAGAGCATGCCAAAAGGTATTATGATCCTCTATAAAGAGCAACACTTATGGGAAAAACAAATAGACACCATAATCATATGCTGTAAGATGTGATATCCAAAAATACCCACAGCGATGGATTTACCTCATCACCACCCATCAGGATTGAGTCACGCTCACGGCAATTAACGGCATGACTGCTACATTTGTACAACAGCAAAAAAACCTGGAAACCCGAGAGGAATGATAATCAGGTACTTTAACCCAGCACACTGCTGCTCCCAGCCCCGGGTTTAATGTTCTGCTGAAACAGGAACGTCGCTTCCAGGAGACCACAGGGGCACCGACAAACGCTTGCCATTACAGCCATGAGTAAGGTACTTCTGTAATACCCTCTGAGGAAGAAGAGCTCGCACACCAAGCACCGAGACACCTGAATGATTTTGCCACAACAGGGGCACACGTAATGCAGTACAGCAGAAAGAACAGTGCAATATTAAAAGAATTAACAAAAGGATTATGTCAAAGTGCTTCCACTTGGAATCCCTCCAGAGATTCAACCATTTGATAAAATCTGATAAAAATTTCCAGCGGGCTGAATGACCACATCGGTGGGGTGCTGTATCATTTTTACAATGGCTGTAACTATGCAGAATAGGCAATATTACTAGTAATTTAACCAAGTTTTAAGATAACGTATCACTATAAAAATACAACAGGGGTAGGGAGATTTTTGCACTAAGTCCCACTTACCCTTGCACTTATATTTTAAGGTAAGCCTTTTAAAGTATCAGGAAGAAGGAAGATTACCTCTATCAGTATCCCACCTGTCAACAGGATAATTGTTCTTTTCTTGAAACTATTCAATATTTTAATAGCTTATTAAATTAAAATGTAATGGTCGACAGATGATTATTACAATTTATTGGTTGTACCAGTTTAATAGTATAACTGGGATATTTATCATACTCTAAAGATAGTGTAAATGTTCCCATTTTATAAATCACATTTTACTACATAAAAGTACCATTTTAAGAGTGAAGTAGGACCAGCCCAGGACAAAGACGACTGATGATGCTGAACTCCCGCTGAGGGCAGTGGGAGCCGGCGGCTGAGCTGCCACTCATGCCTTTCAGCACCCTCTGAACGCCGAGTCACCGACAATGGGAGCACAAGATAGCCACCACGCTTCTCCTTCCCTTTGATTCTGTGCAAATTTCTGCTTGCTATTTTCCCGAGCTGCCTGTCACCACAGATGGAGAGCTCTAAATGCTGCTGAAGCTGTTTCCATACGCTGCAGAGCGCGGGGCAGCTCTAAGTGACCAGCAGTGCTCTCTACACTTTGCGAGGCTTAATTTCAATTGAATCTCCCGAGTCCAGTGCGAGTGTCCCAAAACTGTTTCTAAGAAGAGGGCAGCCTCCTACCACGAGGACGAGGGTGCTACTTGTGGAGCACAACCTGCTCCCTTGGCGGATGCCTGGGAGAGTCTCAGGGCAGAGAAAGCAAGGCTCTATTCCAGGAAGGCATTTGGTACTTTCTATTTCTTATCCCCATTTCACTGACCTTTCCTGTAGGATGGCACTGCTATGCAGCCGTGCGAACAGCTCAGGAGGACTTCGAAGAGCCTGGTCAGGGGACGATCTCCTCCAATAACTATGCCCTACTACCAGCTACTAGGTGGATCACAGCAGTTAGCTATTCCCATAAAGGAAATAACATTTATTCTCAAAATTCTACATTGGAGGAAGTTTTGGAGAGCAAAATGGAGCGAGGCTTAAACTTCCTGTGAATGAAAAGTTTATTTGCTATCTGGCTAAACTCCTGGTACGAGAGCATGCTTTGCTGAAGGACTGTGCTGCTGACAGCAGATCTTGAAACGCAAGGAAGGAGCTCCTAACTTGACAAGCCCCGGGTCCTCAGCGCATGGGGACATCTCACTCTGACACATACCTTACCCCGGCTGCTCATGGCTTGGTCTGAACGTATGAATGGGCAGCAGTCAGCTGCAAAGCATTTGTGCAAGTGACCATGATGCAAGCCCCCGCCACGGGTTTGTCTGGGAACACCACCGAGCCTCCCCAAACCACATCCTTATTTTCTGCTGTTGCCATTTTCTTTTTTCCCCAATTGCTTTGATGGTGGCAACTAATTCACTCAGGCAGGTTGTGTGTATTGGAATCTAACTTGTTACTCAAGTACATTATTCTCATTTTTGTAGCAACAAAGATATTGATAAACCCTTTGGAGGAAGCTGCTCAGCTTGTGTGGCTGTTCCAGTGAGTAGCTGGGAGATATATGGAGGGGTAACGGGACAGAGTTTTTAATGAGATTACACAATATTTTCCTCTTTTTGGACTTCTAAAATACCCAAACTTCTTTAAAATACCCGAACTTTAAGGAATTGTTAATGCTTTTCTTTTCTGATCCACATCTCTGTCAGGTGTGGCAGAGAACTAAAAGTCTACAAAGGCTCATGGGTTAGCTAAAAACACTCTTCACATTTGCTGTTTTAAGAGGCAAGCATCATGTAAAAAGATTGTTTCACTCTTAAGTAAGAAATATATCCTGCTGGTGACCCTACGATTCAGTTCACAGTATTCTTGGAGGAAGAGCTCACCTGCAGATGGCTGGAAAGCATTCCTGAAGACCCTTTTTCTTAACTAAAGATCCTTCAAGGCAATACATGATGATGTCCATAACCTTGGAAACAAAAGTTTAAATTATTTTATGTACTGTATTTTATGTTTCATAATAAAAGTTCTAATGGGCAAAAATAGAGAGTTTCTGTGCCTGACTGCATCTTTGATATCTAACTTCAAAATACAATTGTGATAAAACAAACAAGAACGGTCTTGCATATGGTTAGAGTTTACAACAGCAATGGTACTGGCAACTGGAACCAGAGTACCTGTAAACAGTTATAAAACAACAAACTACTGGTAAACGTAAGCTACTGGAGCTCTAGAAGTAGCTCTGGTGTGAAAAAGGCCTCTGGGCATCAGTATCAAAGCTACAAATCTGTTACATCATCTATACCATTCTTCAACAATATTCATCTGCATCAATGAATTCAACAGATAAAAACAACCCCGTGATCCCCCAGCATGTCCAAGTACCAGTGTGATGAGCACGCCGTACCTCCAGCAAGTTCTCTTGCTTGGGTTTTTTCTCCAACAATGCAATTCAATGCAATTTAAATCCAATTTAAGCTTTTGAAGTTCAAATAATGAGCTGGGTGTTACAAAACAAATCCTCTTCACACACAAAAAGGTTTATGGTCCACACAGAAAGAAATTCTATGATTCGACTCCAGGCCAACACCTTATTTACTGTTGCATCAAACCCACAAGGAGATATGGCAGAACAGCCTTACCTCCACAAGAAGGTCCACGACGTCGGTAGGCATCTTCTCAATGAGTATCTCAATGACTCTCAAGATCTCTCCTTTGGCCCGAGCGAGAGTGGTGGTGTGAATATTCTGCTGAGACTGCGTGTTTGCTGCGAGGGCAGTGTGTCTGTGCACCTACCAAAGAGCAGGGTTACACGTGGAGACTTGGACTCTCTAAATATTCTCCATCTGTGCTTACTGTTATATGAATGTGTTATATTAAGAACGTCTGTACCGTGCAGAATGCTTTGCTTTACTTTGAGACCTATGGATTATTTCTCCCTCCCCCATTACTCATCATCAGTAGAGTCACTAATGGTTATCCTTGATGTAGTTTTTAAATACGGGCTTACCTGCTTTAAGCAATTCTTAATCTCGTAAAACTAAAGGTCAAGATAAGGAAATGCCTGGATCTTGATTACATAATTTCCACATACTTGTACATCTTTAGGCATCAGATGGCTGCTTTATAATGGGCTGTTTTGGGCCTGCCACTGCTCATCACCCATCCCATAGCTTTAGCTCAGCCAAAGCTCCAGGCCGTCTCTGGGTTCTCTCAGACGACTCAGACAGACCGTGCCCAGCCTACACTAACCTGACAGCAGCGTCCCTTCCTCCTCACCCTCCAAACCCTACGGCTAAGTCTCCACTCCGTTTTAATTCATACTTAATGGGGTCGTGTCTGCATTGCCTGGAGAAAGCAGGATTTCACACACTGCTATTGGAAGTTTATATAAGCAGGATATCAGGATACAACAAATTAAGAGGCCGGACACAGCCCATTGGATCACTCTTCTCGTAAATTATGGGTGATGTGCAGGCATACAAATATTACACTTGCTGTTTCCCTTTTTGGGGAGGGAGGGACATTTGATTCTCTATTTCTGTTCGCAAGCCTGAAGCCTCAAAGCTCAGAGGAAAAGCTGCTGCAGCTGAGCTGCCTGGCCCCGCTCACCTCCTTGGCGATGGTGGTGATGAAGGCGGGTGGTCTGGCGGTGGCGATGAGGGAGAGAGCGTGCCGTGCCGAGCGGGCAGAGTCGGCAGCCGGGCTCAGGGGCAGCCCCATTGTGATGCTAAACGGGCACCAGACAAAGAGGGGAGAAAGAAAAGGCGCATTAGAAATATAGAGTGAAAAGATTAGAAACAGCTTATAATGTCAGTTCAAGGTCAACGGGAGCACTCAAACAGTTAGAATATAATGGACTTCCAACAATGAGCAGTGATTAGGAGTCAGGGTGTTCTATCATCAAATACAAAATCGAATAATTAACCATGAAGATTGAAAACAGTATGTGCATCTGTCCAAAGTGTTAAAAAGGCCTTGTTAACAAATTATCTGTACGTGCTGAATACATATCACCCAAGTGAGAACAAGGCAAACGAAGAATGCCTTCCCAAGAATTTATGGTTTATTCTTTTACAACATTTTAAATCCTGGCTGAAAAATACCCTGTTGATAGTAATTCTCCTTAATTCAGCTAAGTGCTGGTTATAGGAGAGTAAAACAGGAAGCTTCTTGAAGAACTAAAACCACCAAATCTATTTGGTTTAATTTTCTTTACTGCATGACTCAGTTGCAGCAGCATGATGACAGACAGCCCCATACCTTATGCTTTCTAATTACTGAAATTATTCAAACGCTCTTTAGAATTTCTAACACTGAGGTTTTTACTGCAATTCTTTGAATAACGGCAAGGGATTAACTGGCATCTAAATTTTCCATACACAATGCTTTTATTTGTTATGACAAGATAAATGCAAGAAACAATAAGGTAATAACAAGTACCCAATAACTATATTAAGAAAAATAAAACATAGTATTTGGTAATTGAGAGAATATGTACCTGACAAAGAAGATACATAAGCTTATTTTTGTCTGAAAGCTTCCTTTCTTAAAACTGTACTATTTTAACTACCATTGTTGCATAAGTCACAGCAAAGCCCAGTTTTGTTAGGCTAGCTGTACATTACCCAGCAATTCTACAAATCCTTCCTGCACTCCCATCCACGGGCCACCCAAAGCGTTCCCAGCCCATGAGCGCAGAGCACAGGCACCTCTCCAGGCTAACAACTTTGTGCCTTTAGTAGGTCAACCTAATACATGAAGGTATATCTGATCTGTGTCTAAATACAAGAGTACAGAATTCAGCAGCACTCAAAGGCACTCAGACAACGGGGGTCTAACGAGAGCGGCATTGTGGCAAGGCAGTATTTCAGCGCTGGCTTCGATGCGCCGCAGGCACGCAGGTCTCCCTGGGAGAGGACGTTTCACCAAGGGAAAACTGCAGCAGTGCTGGGAGAAGAGATGTTGGGGAAAGAGCTATGGGGAAAACAGGGAAGAACGTGCTCTGATAGGGAACTGGGCTTTTACAGAAGGGGAGGGAACACCTGGGAACCAGCGTGCATTGGGATTAACCCAAAACATTCAGCCTATCCCACACAGGAAACTTTCCCTGACATGACTATTGCAGCAAGGAAAGAGAGACCACAAACCAGTTTGCCAGCTCTAAAACATTTCAAAATTTTTCTATAACAGATAGTCTGATCAGTCCTGCTGCTATGACTACACTTCTGCCAAGCAGCAAGCAGTAGCCCTTGAAGTCTCTTTAAATAAAAAAAGAGAAAACAAAAGAAAGTTTCTTTTGGTCATTCCTGGTATCAGACCACCATTTGCGTATGCTGGAATTCCTCATGGATTTTGCTAAGTCGTGAAAGATTATGCTTGAGAATACACTGAAACCCCTCCTCAGCTATCCCTTTTCTTCACTATTTTGCTTAGAGATTAAGTAACAAAAAAAGGTATTAACCTGTAAACAACATATATAGGTTTATCTTTTCCTGTGGGAGTACTGTTCTGCACACTACCACGCGCAGCCATCGCTGCTTCTGAGGCTCAGAGAGGGCGCGGATCCTCCCACGCTGCACAGGGCGATTGCTGCTCCCAAACACGTGTAAGTGAACGGCACCAACCGGCCAACACAGCGGCATCGAGTTTTAAAGCAGTTCCTACACCTTAGCCGGTTATATTACGGGTATACGTGAATCCTAAGTGTTAATAAAAGTGAAGCTTTTTGTTAAAGCAACTGTGTCATTCAAGTGCAAGTTAACAATACAAGATAGTTTTGTTATATGAAAAAAGACAAAATCTGCAGCTTTCTCTACTATCAATGTGATTTCAAATGGTTTAATACTTTGACAGATGTACATGAGATAAAAATACGTTCAATAAAATGAGTACTAGTCCAGTGAAATAATCTCATCTAGAACACCACGCATTTCCAAACGCCGAGGACGGCCCAGCTGGGTAAGTTATGGCTCATTACAATGCACAATACGGTGACAACAGAGCACCAGGAAGCACCATTAGCAGCTCTGCACCACCAGCAACCATACCCAGACGTCTCATCCTGCAGCCTTTACGCAGCCGTGCAGTCCCGCTGCTGCCAGAGGGATTACTCGTTTAAGCCAGGGCCGCCGCTTCCAGCTCTCCCACTGCATTCATTTTGCACATTTGATGCTGTTACAATGGCTGAATGGGAACGTGCTGCTCCAAATCCCCAGCCTGCCTGCACTAGCTCAGAGGCTGCTGGACACAGGTTCAGCTGTGTCCACTTTGCTCAGCCTACCCGGGAGGCAAGGGGCCAAAAGATCTCTCTTTTTACTCCTCCAGACACACTGGGCTGGTTGGCTTAGCCCTTACTTACACCTTAGGGGAGCCTGAAGACTTCTTTAAACCAGAAAGCTGCCAGCAACCTCTATGGCAGGCGAGCCGCAGAACATAAAAGCAGAGTCACAGAGAATAGTATAATCATTCCACACTTCTATCCCTTTAGCATCTCTATATGCCTCCAAATTTGTAAAAACTGGTTTATCAGGGTCAACAAAGTTCGTTCTGCTCTGAAAACAAAGAGTCGGACACAACCTGCTCTGAAAAGAAAGGAGGGAAAGGAGAAACTGAAACAACCCAAAAGATGTGGAAATCACAAAGCACGTGTCTCGTATTCCAGGTGCGCCAACCCCCGCCCCAGACAATACAGTGCCAGCATTTCCCCCATGCTACGGCCGAAGCCCGTGGAGTTCAAACCCACAGGACTCAAAATGGCAAGAAAAAGCAGCACTTCACTTGGTCAGACTCCAAAGATATTTGGGTTAATCTGTCTATTCACCTTGTGACAATAACATTTGAGAGCTTCTCTTCTTTCAGGCTAAACCAGAAAAATTATTTATCTTCAACAGAAGTTATTGTGATGTATCTTATGCTAGATTTTACAATGACATTATTTGGAAGCGAGATGGGAGGAAATCTACATTTTCAGAGCCATGGTGGAGAGCACAAAAGTTGGGGTTTTTCCCCAACACTTCAACAAGAGACCGCATGTGAAAATGTGAATAAGAGAAAATAAGCATGATGTGGCGCTTCCTCAGATGCACTGAAAATCTCCTCTTGGGCACTATCTGAGGGGGTTCCTCTTTCCCCAGTGCTCTTAGCCTGAAATTTTTTTGTAAAGAGTAATAGAAGTTTACAAACCCAACGAGCTTATTACAAAGTCTGTTTATGCGCTTGCAGAGGATTTAGGTAGCATGGCGTAACTGGACAGTTACTTATGTCTTTAATATCTGATTTTTTTTGTTGTGGAAACTTACAAATTAAATATTTTGCAACAAAGAACTTGTGGTTAACACATTCTCTGCCAAACGAACTATTTTTCCAGAGCAACAACGAGATAGGGTATGGATCACCATTTTACAGACCTGAATTCACAGAAATACAACCCAAAGTTTACCGTCATTTTCTTTCCCACTCCTCACCATCACTGTATGCATTAAAATTACTGACTTTGAAACCCAGTAAAGTCTCTGCAACAATAAAGATGTCCCCATTGGCCTTTTACTTGTAAAACCATATTTGAATATAACTTAAAAAATCCCGTACAGACGTTTTCAAACCCCCAGCGCCTCAGCACTTTTTTCTCTAAAAAGGCTTCGTGTGTCTGCCAGCGGTACTTTTCCTTACAGGGCGCTTGGTAAAGCGTCCATTTTCCTGAAAAGCAACAGGCTTTTTGTTAATTCATTATAGTGTGGCTCAGCAGTGGTAGTATGTGGGCAGAGATTAACCCCCTCCTGGGGCTGGACCAGCTGTTCTGCACGTCCCCTTTCAGAGGAAAGCCCTGCGAGATGGGACAGGCACACCGCACCAAAACCCGGAACAAAACCAAAGCAGATGCAAAACCAACGTCCAGAGGGAAAAGCTGCCTTTCACACCCAGGCTTCTGTTCTTGAATTGATGAGTTTTAGGACTTCCGTATGTCCAGCAAGAGTTGGCAGCATGTGTTGTCCCTCTTGTCCTCATTCTGCCCCCTGACTTCCCACTGCACTGTAAGCAGACATTTGAGGAATCACTTCTGTACCCGTAACACAGACAAAATGGATGCAGCTTGTCCTGTAACACAAGCCTTTAACACCAGAGACGATATTCTACCTGCAAACCACAGTAAAAACCTTGGATTTATTACTGTATTTATCTGTGCTCTTGATTTGTGCCTTTTAGCTCATTTTCTAGCTGATCTCATGGGCCAGTATCGGGCATCATGAGGGAATGATGCCCTCTCCCTTCCCAAATCCATCACCAACTTCCCCCATGCCAGTCATCTGAACATCTTGAGTTTTTTGGGTACCAATATACTATGTGAATAATGTTTTCAATGAAATATATATTATTTTAATAGATAACTTGTTTATATGTTTAGCACAAGTTATCACAACTTCAGAGTAATATTTATGTACTTCCCTATCTACAAAAAATAAGGAAGATGCATTTAAAAAGCTGATTCTTAAAACAAGTGGAAAAGAACAAGCTCCCTGGGCAGGGCTGTAGGTCATACTTAGGAAAAAGGTAGATGGAAAAGGTTTTGATGGTGGTGAAGAGAAAACGTAGCAATCGGTCCTCTACATTTCCTGACTTCCATAAAGCAATGCCAGATGAAAACTTCATGGAACTAAGAATGTGAAATTTCAGCATAAAAGGTAATGATCTTGATTAATCTCTCTTTACTAACTGGACTGAAGGAAGCCGAGCACTGACCCAGCTGGCCGCACAGAGGTCCGAGAGGGACCTCACAAGGGATGTGTTTCCCAGGGATCTGTTGAAGGGTGTAGAGATGGGGCCATCTGGCCTTTCAGGGGAAACGGCTATTCTGCAAAACGGACATTCAGCCCCTTTTCTCTCCTCTGGTTGGAGACTTTGCTTTGATGCTCTGAGGTCAGAGGAAAGGAAAAAAGGGAAGATGAGTATATCCCATCTTATTTAACAGAAACCTCTACATCAATACACCTCAAAACACTCTTATTGATATAGACAGCCTTGAAGCGATGGCTGAAGGAATGGGAGGACCCAAACTCCCTCCACGGTATAACATCAGTGAGTGTGGTACTCCTTTTCCTCCTCCTTTTCCTCCGCCTCCATGAGAGGCTGCAGGTGCTGACGGACCACTGCCCCTCGCATGCTACAGCTGCAGCTCATCCAGGCTGAGCTCCAGCCTCCTGGAATCCAAGGTCTAAACCAGAAGCGACACAGACACAAATCCCTGCTATTTCCAGGTTTACATCATTTCTGTAGTGGTAGCGTGCGGTAACTTGCCACATCGCCTTGAGGACCAAGTACCCAGCTCACATCTCTCCTTCAAAACCCTCAATTTCAGCAATTGCTTAGATTATGTTCTAAAAATGTTCCACCATACTTGAAAACTAGGGATGTCATAGAATCATAAAGTTTGGAAAAGAGCTCTAGGATCATCAAGTCCAACCGGCAACCCAACACCCCCAGGCCTCCTAAACCGTGTCCCCAAGTGCCATGGCTACATGTTTTTTGAACCCCTCCAGGGAGTCCCTACTATATATGCTACAGCTCCACAGATAGAACCCATAAGAATACAGGAGTATAGTAAAGTTTTCCACTAAACACACTCAAAACTAAATCTCTTTAGCCTAATTATTTTAGTACACACACACATATATATATAAACATATGGATTGATTAGAATGCAATTTGCTAATTTTGGTATATTATATCATAGTCTATATCAAACTCTAGCTTGTAATTCAAAGAGCAAAAATAATGGACAGCAACAATCCCTATCATCATCCATGCCAAGAAATCAAAGCCTAATAAATGCTAGAAGAATACTCTTAATCCTCACAACTGAGCAGTTTCTTTCGGCATGGCGGGCTAGCACAGTATAACCTTTGGGGACTGGGATGAACTGGGAGAGTGGAGGAGTTATAAATACCAGAGTTTTGGATAACAGCTCAGATATTTATTTAATTCAGAAGGGGAAAAAAGAAAAACACAGCTATTATTTTTGGTCAATAAATGTGAAGTGATTTTTTTTCCTTTAAAGCAGAAGCTTGACATAAAAGCTCTTTCATAAAACGTTCTTAACATCAGGGAGAGAAGCCAGGCAGCTGTGCGCTGTTATTGTGTACACGGTAAATCAGGCACAAAAAGGGGCAGCTCAGCAGGGCACCAGGAGGGTAAGATGCACACTTAACCCCCTGCACACATTGTTGCTCTATTTCTTTCCATCTTCGTCTGTCTGCAGTCGGCACTGTATCTGTCATGAATGTAACAGGCCATTTTCAATCTAAATCTTGTTATGGATTAATAAGCAAACACTTTCTCGCTTATTATGCAATTTATCATGATGAAAATTGCATTGGGCTCCTCAAGGCTACATGCTGATACATTCATTTATTCAGTGCTCTCTGGATAGAGAGCCATACTAATCTTTATGACAGCTAAGGATGTAATCGCAAGATGAAAATGACTTTCTGAAGAACTGCGTTAGCTTGGCTTCTGTAAGTCTACATTTACATACAATAGGGCTTAGGAGAGTCTCTGGGAAGGCAAAACGTTTTGGCTTCTTCTGTCACACCACAAGGAATAATTGAAGTTCAGACAAATAACAGTTTGTACATATTTCTCCAGAAACACCCCCCCAAGACACAGCAATCATTCATTCTTTAAGTCGAGGAAATTAAAATTGCTCTATAAAATTGGTCATATCTGCCTTAGCGTAATGTAAAAGAAAGTCAGAAACATTACACCTTCAGAGATTGATGACAGAACACGTACATGGTACTAAGACAACCCCGATCCGTTCCTTATCGCATCTAGCATTTAAAACGTGCGTGTTTATAAACAAACATCTGTAAAGTAAAATTCATTCATAATAGAGCAGTTTTCAGAAGTATAAGAGCTGAAACTGAGTTCTAAGGTGAAATGCTGCAGGCGTGGGAACGTGCTCCCGGCATTAAATGTTATCGCTACAAGCAAAAGAAATTCTTGACTAAAATAGAAAAGTAATTGAAAATATAAATACATAGTTTAAACACTTGACAATAATGCTTATAATTAAGATATTTGTAATCATAAGGACATTCTACAGTTTCAGATGCTGCAACATAAAAGACCAGTGTTTGCTGTGATTTAGCAAACAACAGCCTTAGAATAAAATGGAAAACTGCCTAATTGTTGAAGGATTTTTAAAAAAATATCTGAAGTAATGTTATTACGGCAATGCTGTAAACAAGAACATCTGTAAGCGAAGCAAACCCCGTCCTTCCACTAAGCTCAGCGCTTCACGTGCAGGTGAATATCCGCCGGACCACTACTGCAGTTTTAAAATAGTTTTGAAGTACTGCAGACATTTCCTTCTCCTTTAATGTAAAACCCTCCTCTCCCACACGCTTCAGGTTATACCCAGAAAGCTTGACAGACGTCAGCAATGCCATCAAGCAAAATATTACCTGGTGAAAAATGAACCTCTGCATTTCATGAAAAGAAATACAGTAAAATTAATACCTAAATAATCAATTATGATGATCTTGGCAATTTCAGACACTAGATTTCCCTCCCCCCCCAAGCAAAAACCTTGCAAAGAAAATATCACAGACCAGTCAGCTGTCTTCCTTTAGGAACGAAATTGTTTCCCCATTAATGAATGGTTTATCAATTACTGAATGGTTTACAAATTAACGCTTAAGGAACACCACTAATTAAAATATTATGCAGAAAGCACTGCATAAATTAAAAATTAAGCACGATATATGTTAAAAAACCCTCAGGAATATTCACACAACGCTTGGGATGCCAGACTTGGAAAGCACTACAACTGCAAGTGGTGCAGATGAGGAAAGCACTACTGGAATAAACGGCAGCATCGCCGTTCACGCCGGCGGAAGGAGTGGTTTGTGTGCTGCATGGAAACGCAGCCCATCAGCACAGATTCAAAACGCAGAACTGCGGATGCGGTAACAGCCTATGCATTTAAGAACATAAACTTGCTGAACAACAAAAACGCGCTGAGGTTTTATTAGAAAAAAGCTCAACGATTTCTATATTTTATGTGATGAAAATGATTATTAAATTTAAATATTTTTAGTAACAGTCATTTTCCAAGTGGGTTTCTGCAGAACTTAAACACTACAGTATTAGTTCATACTGACAACCAAATAAATATGAAATTTGTATTTGCTCAAGGCAAACCTCTACCTCGAGCTACGTTTTATACGTCCTAACCAGGGACTAATTTGTTCCTGTGCGAGAGCCGTGTACCTATGAATGAAAATTTTGTCTCAGCGTCACTAATGTATATCCACTTATATTTTTCAAGGTTTTCCATTAAAAGCAGGAAGCTTGAAATAGCTTTCAAAGCCAATTACATAAAGCATAGTATCATTGTTTTATTTCATATAAACAGCCTGCTGTGGTTGCTTTTTATAGTGACTTTTTTACTTTTTCTTTATTTATGCATAGAAATCACAGCCTCCTCTTTTGCACGTTTAAGTGGGTTGCTTTTTTTAATGAAAACTAAATACAGAAAAAATTGTTCAGAGAGATATTTAGAATAAGTTTCACACGAGATGATCAATTTTACAACAAACAATAACAAAAACAAGGACTATATTGCAAAACCCTTTCTTGTGCAAATAGTCCTGTTGTCATTAATCAGATTAATGGTGTGAGTAAAGACTGTTCATGGGAGAATCAGGGCCGCAGATGAAATTTATTACGTTTAGGCCTCAGATCATAAAATTCATGGATACTCAACAAAAATGCTATTCATGTCCTGCAAAGTTGCACACATTAAATAAATTCCAAAGGCTAATATTCGAGAATCCCATTATCTTAATGCAAAATGCATTAAAAAAAGACGCTACCTTTATTACACAAGTCATCTTAATGACTTCTTACGCATTTAGCCATAATTATTTGATTTAGCCATAATTTGAAGGCGTGATTGATTATGCATAGCACTATCAAGTCTAACAACTGGCATACGTACTTGTGCATACGTAACTAGAAGTTGTATAATTACAGTAATTTTTAAGAAACAGAACAAATATGCACTTAAGAGTTTCATGCACAAAAAGCCCCCAGTATTACATTTTTTCGGTGTATTTTATGTCGAAGTGTCAGACTTCCTTATGAAATTTGCCCCCGCCCAATTACAAATACCTAATTGAAAGAAGATTTTATTTCTAAGAGGTTAGAATGGAGGTAGAAGAAGACAGCATACCATATAAATCTTGATTTAGGACACTTTAATAAGTTGTTCTCTGACCCCTGAGACAGGCTGTGGTCTATTGAGTTTATGATTTCTTAGCAATCCTTAAATCTACAAGTTACCTTGATGCTATTAATAGCAATGCTGTTGATAAAGTAACCACCTTTTCCAAAATGTACTTGCCAAAATAATTCACATCCTGACGGAATGGCTTGTAAAACCATGGGAAAAAAAAATCCACATATTCAGATACACCGGAGGAAAAGACCTTCTGAAAAAACTATTTTTACAGTTAAGAAAGGGTAAAAAAATATTATGTTAAAGACAGACAGACATATTTTAGGTATATTAAAAAAAAATGTTTAACTCCCTTCATTTCTCAAAATGACTAGCAATAGGCCCAGAAGATGAATGCTGCGTAGGCCCAGGCAATGCCTACCAAGTGTTTGGTGTCTGCCAGCTTTAGATGGGGTGACTCCCCGTGCCGAGAGAAGCCAGCACCGCGGTGCCACTGCGCACAAGAGACCGGATCTCTCCCGACGTGGTTAAACCCCCTCCTTTCCAAGAACGCCCACTGGAGCCGCTGGAAACTGCAAACCGAGCCAGGCTAAAGCAGGCTTGGAATTGTAATTTAGACGGTACTGGCTCAAATGCAAAACTTGAAACAAGGAGTTACTCCTTGTACCACCTTCTTGCCAAGTACCACAGCCGTCAGGATTTGAACCAACTGCTGCAAAACCTAGACCCACAGGTCGGAAACGATGCAAGTAAGTATTTGTAAGGGAATAAATGAGATACCTACTTAGCAAGCTGTTTCTCCGCGTCAGCGCAGAGCTCCAGAAGGCCCATCAGCACGGCGGAGACGTCCATGTAGGGCTCCCAGACGGTAAAGCCGCGGCCGATGAGGTCGATGGCGGTTCTGCGGATGGTGCTGTGCGCGGGCAGCTTGGGGCTGGGCGGCTGCAGCAGCAGAAACGTCAGCGCCTTGCCTGCCGTGCAGAGCGGGAGAGAACGGGACAGTGAAGAAAGAGCTGCAGAACTGGTTTTGCTTTGTTTCCAAATACTTGCTGTTGAGAAACACGTAGGATGGAGACCTGCTCACAAGTCACCATATTGAGGCTTTATCTCACCAAGAAAGCGTAGGAGCTTCCAACTGCAGCGTCTTCCCAAAGTCAGGGAAAAAGAGAAAGACGTGCCTCTGGGGGTATCAGTTACGTTAATTAACTGCAGGGTATGTGATGCTCAGAGACTCCCTGTGCCATGGATTTCACACAGAATCCAGGATGGGAACCCACAGCCGTTCTCAAATGCGGGTGCCAACGACACTCCGAAAGGCAGAAGACACTAGTACACACTGTCTCAGCTGAACGGTACCCACACTCCCCGTCATCGCTCTTAGCCCAGCGGACAGCAGAAGGCAGGGAGGCCGTTCTGGTACGCACAAGCGTAGGATGGATTAGAAGTGTGCACCCCGCTAGCAATGCTGCAACCCGCCAGTTGCTGCCTACGAGCATTTTAAAGCATTCTCAATGGCGATGATGGCCAGTTTGTTACTGGAACGCATCAGTCTCCATGCCACAGTGATCTGAATCAAACAGGCCCATATCAAAACTGCCAGTGTTGAGTCTTAAACAGAGTATTTTTGCTACAAAAGAAATAGTACTAAATATATTTTTGGAAAAAATATAAGAAGTCTACATGCCTAAATATTTCTGCCTGAAAATTGTGCAAAAGAAGTCAGAATAAATCAAAATGGAAATGATAAAAAAAAACCCCTCCCTTCAATAGACACTTGCTAAGAAAACACTGAAAATCTGTAATAGCAGTAACATAAGTAATAAAGTTTTCAGGAAAAAAAAGGTACATCATTTTGAAAGGATGACTAAGACAAACAAGCTTAAAAGATTAAACTTGGGAAAGTATCAGTTACAACCAACCACATTGAGATTACATGCCTTTTCGTCAGTACCCTGGCTACAGCTAGAAGCGGTTCATGGTACATGTGCTTAACTGAGTGAGAAACAGCAAAAATAAGTCAACAAAACTCTCCACCAGAACAACTGCTCGTTTCCAAACGTGCCATGTGCCCACCCGTGCGGGGGCTCAGATGAGGTGGCACAATCAGATCTGTTGTCTAATTAAAATCCTGTGCTACACCACGATTACATCACCTCAGTGACCGGCAGAGGTGACGTTTAATTTAAGTGAACTATCTGGGGACACAGCTGCCGTGACTAACACTGCAAGAACGATGCTGTCTCAGCGTGTCGTCGTATTCCCCCTTGCCCAGAGCCCACGGCGGACACGGCTCCCCGGCAGCGGGGCCGTTCACCCCGCGGAGAGCTGCCGCCCCGCTGTTCTCTCCCAGCCAACCCTTGGCAAGGCAGCTCCCTCTCGCTGAGCAGAAAAAGAAACACGCAAGCAAAACACGTATTGACAAGCTGATAAGCTGGGACAGGGAGCTCAGGGGATTTACCTGCTCGCCCTGCTCTTGCCCCAGTACGAGTTTAGAAGGGGAAACGGCAGAGAAGAAAGCCTTGGTGATAATCCAACAAAGCTCCCTGGCCTGTCACCGAGGTGCTCGGCAGCATCGGCTCCCCGGCGTGGGTGACTCGGGAACCAGATACCCAATTTTACAGCAAGGATTTTTGTTTCTTGCAAAATATACTTCCTGCTGACACCTCCTCAATGTCAGATGTGTAGGGATTAGTAACACTTTATTTGGGAAAGGGAATGAAATTATCTGTAAAGCCTCCGTATCACTCTGTCTCGGGGATGTTGTTTGTGACCACTTCTCCAGATCTCAGCACCTCCAGAACCGTGCCTGGGTCTTCTGCTAAGGAAACACTCGACAGCACGTGAGCATTTAAATAACAATACCACCCGACCTACCTGAGCAGAAGTCTCCCTGCTGTGGCGCCCACAAATAAGCTAGATGTTGAGAAGAGTTGCCTGAAAGTTCACAAGGAGATGTATAATTTTCACCATTCCAGTGTTGCACCTCAGTAAATGAGCATCAGACATATACAAAAAAAGCAATTAAAACTGAGAATCGGCTCTCAAATAGGAAAAGTACTTAGTCCATTTAGGTCCATTTTTTAAAGACCCACTGCCAGTCTTGTCTCATGCAAACCTTACACATGAAGTTTTTAAGTTACTATTATTATTGGTGCAGCGCTCACAGGTTTTGGGGCAGGGCTGTCACAGCGCTGTGGTTTGTTTTGAGCCGTGCCATTTCCCCCGATGCTGAGCACTGGTGGATAAAACAGGCAGCTCTCGGGAAAGGGCAGAAAGCACCCAGGACCAGGGGAGGCTCTGGACCCCTAGACTGAAGAGCTGCGCTTGCTTTTTCACCCGTAACTCTGCTTTTAGAGAATAACCATGGCAGAGTTTCAGCAGGAACTGCTGGACATGTCTCCACCTTTGAAGGACTCAGTGTTTGGTGGTTAAGGTCAGTTAGAGATATAAGCTAAAGCATTTCTCTCGTAGGTGAAGGAACTGAATTTTGGGTCATTTCTGCTACATTTGAGTGTCCTGGCCATTCAGACGTTTACGTTAAAGAGAGACTCTGCCATCAGCAGTCTCCCTTCAGGTCATCTCTTGAAAAGAAACAAAAGCTGGCAATGATCCCCCTCCTTACTGAAAGCAGCAGCAGAATCTAGAATTACAAGACAAATGAATTTCCCAAATCAGAGAGCAGGATATTCAAATTACTCTTGTGATCGCCGCAGAGGGCCAGAGGCAGCAAAGGGAGCCGGCTGGGGCTGGGGGCTCTGCCCTGGAAGGTACCGCCCGCGCCAGCAACCCACCCGCAGCATCGCCTCCCGTCCCGAGGGCTGCACGCCTAACTCGTGCATTTTACTACGATGACCTCACAGCGCTGGTGTCCGTCCTCATTAACTCACGCTCCCTCCTCCCCACAATGCCTTTTTTTTTTTTTCCTTTTGGAGAGAAATATAGCTTAAGGGCGTGGGAGATAGAGAGAGAAATTATGTCCCAAACTACTTCAACATACCTGAATTCTGATCCAGGTTCTGCATATTGAGGAAACGTGATTAATAATTTCATTTACTAGACCTTTTTCAAAATAAAAATAATTACATATACATAAATGTGTAGGAGGGCTAAAACAAGCAACGCTTCCAGGTAAAGATAATAAATTATTACCTCTACGTAATTATTTGCTACCTCTTAATAATGTCCATTTAGCTTGCTATTGTGACACAGATAACCTATTGATTTTAACAGGTTTTTCTTTAGTTTTCAGAACTGTCCTCTATGAGTTGCTTGTTCATTAAATAAACCACCTGTCATTTTAAGCATTCAGAAAAGCCAACAACAGACACACTTTTCTAGTCCATCCGCACTAATCCCTTACGCGTAACAAAAGAACCGGAAGTTTCTTCTGAAAGCGCATAGCGGGCCATGAAGCTCTAGTTTGCGTACATTTTATGTCTCAAATATCAGACCTTTATGAAAAAGCGTGACTACTCAAACATTACCACAATGAAATATGCCTATCTTTTTCATAGGAATCCTCCCTAGCATTGCTCCTGCTGACACCTACCTTGTGTAAATTGAGCTAAGGGAAAAGATGAACTAAACAAAAGTCATTCTGCTGCCCGTTGCTCAGCCTGGACATCTTTGTTTAAGCTTTGACTTGGCTTAAATGAACGAATTAATATTGACAGAAACATCAACTAAGCTAATGAGTTGTTAGTTAAGGCAATAAACATGTCACATTAGAGTCAGCGCAGTAAAGAGGTAATTAGCCCTGGAAAAGCTCTGCTGATTGGGGCTGCGGAGATCCTTTGCTCTTAACCTTTGAGTCCATTATGCGGGGCAGGACAGGGAGCAGCCGCGCTAATGTGCATCCCCGGGACCCGCAGCCTTGCCCAGGGCAGGTCCCTGCTCACGCCTGGCGCTGATTCGGCATCTTTTAGTGAGCCTACACACTCGCGCTACCATCAAACAGGCAAGGGAATATCTATTTAAAGGTGTTTTAGCAGAAGTTTGGGCCAACATGGTGATGCGACAGAAAACGTCCTCCCAAACCAGAACACAGCTTGTGACTGCACTTCAGCGTGCTCCTGCTTTCGGAAGGGCTCCTCCATTCGATGCATGCTGAATTACTGTAAGCAGGGGGCATTGTCTTTCTTGATGGAAATCTAGATAACACCATACGCTTTAAAGAAAAAAATCTGCCCTGGTAAAAACTAAGTTTTGATGATTTACACATCCCTTCTGTTAGAAAAAGCCATTAAGAAACAAACCGTCAAAAGCTCGTTTCATTAAAAACTAGAGTGTGACTTACTAGACAGAAATATTTCGAGCAGGAACTTAACTGAAAACGTAGCTCAGGAAATGACATTCCTATATAAGTTTGTATTCAAATATAATTTAGATCCAGATGCTTTATTCTGCACTGGTTCACATACGCCATAGATGTATGGAAATAAAAAAAGCCGGACAGGAGGTAATCCAGAGAGCAGAGAGCAGTGATTTTGTCCCTGGACAGAGCTGGCAACCTTGTCAGTACAAAGGAGTTATCAGGAGTACCGAAACCAGACTGGAGTTTCCTCAAGCAGTAGAGAAGGATAAGATTTTGGACACAAGTATTGAAGTGCTTTCAACATTTTGGGTAGAGGCAGCAAATCTGCCAGGTCTCTGAAACTATTTCTATATATCCTCACGGGAAACACCCTGTGCGACAGCACACAGATACCCCCAAAAAGGTATATCCAGCAAACAGCGGCGCAGTTAAAAATCTGCCTACTTTTTCACGTGTTTACTTGAACACTAAAATAAAGGTTTGAGTCTTCGATCCTTATGTCATTGTTATTAATGAAAATGTGACATGAATACTAAAGCTTATCAGTTTTTTTCAATGCATATACCCGCTTGGATTTCTAAAACGTCTTTCCTTGCTGACTCTCAAGAGCTTTAACCATATTACATCAGTCAGCATTGTTATCCCCATTTTGCCGATAGATTTAAAAAAATTAAATAATTTGCTCAGGAAAAATCGATAGCACAGGCATGAACGAGACACTGATAACTCCGGTTCCCATTCTCATAATTTGCCACGAGATCAAGTTCCAACTAAATAAAAATGACGGACTCCAAGAACATGATTTAACTTGCTTTGCATCTTTTTCTGATTTTATGAAAAAAAAAAAAAAAAAAAAGAGAGAGAGAGAGAGAGAGAAAGAGAGAGAGAGAGAGAACCACCATAGCTCTAATTTTTTTCAGTCTGCCCTCTCTCCCCGTGTCTGCAGGCATAGTGTTTTTCTACAAGAAATTAAACTAAACTGTGACCCTTTCTGGGTGATTTGACATATACCTGTGTGAAATGGCCACAGAAAGAAATATAAATTTGGATAGCTGGCTTAAAAATCCATATCCCTTAATCCCTTCCTACTTCTAGTGCAGTGAATTTTTATTACATATCTTCTCTCATCTTTCAGACAGATATAAAACCAGAGGATATTTTTAGGCCTAAATCGAAAATTTAACTAGTCATTATTTGAAGATTTTTTCTAAAGACGTAATGATGAAAAGATTTTCTTTTCAATCGTACTCAATGTCAAAATTCCTAATTTTTACAGAATTCATATTCAGCATTTTTTTTTTTTTTTGGCCTTTAATATAATCCTGACACTTAAATTTTTCCAACTGAACTTATGCTAGGAGAGACTTCCTTTCTGCTGATGACCTCCAAGTCATTTAAGTACCATTCTTGCAACAGGTGCAATGCCCGCAACTTCTACAGTAATTTCAGAATTGACATGCATAAGTAGTTGTTTATTTCTTTTCAAAAGTACGGTCTTAGAGTATATTAAGAAGCTAAGTAGTTATTGCGCATGACAGTAATGAGACTGCATTTTATTCCAAATAATAAACAATTCAGAATTAAATTTGAGTTGCTCCTGCATAAAAGGAGAAAAGCAAAGAGGCTGAAAAGAAAAAATCCCCAATTCCTGGACACTGGAGCGACTGACACCGTTAAAATCCTGCCGAATCCCCCGGCCGGCGAGCTGCAGTGCCGGGGCAGCTGCCGCTGGCTACCAGCTGAGGGGATGCCCGGGTGGGAAAGGCCGAGCCACCACTTCAGAAAGCCTGGATTGCCGTGCAGCCATTTTGTTCTGCAGATCAGACAAGATAGCTGCGAGACTGCTATCTGCGGCTCGCGCTCAGGCGAGGACTGTGGGGCTGCGTTGCCGGTCGGTCGCTTTGCGCCGTTTCATTCGCTGTGCAACAATTCAAAATTAATTCTCAATATTCCCGATGCAGTAAGATGTTCCGGGGCGGCGCAGGCTGCTCCTACCTGCCGGCGGCCGAGAACAATAGGACATTCACTGCGCAGGCAATCGATAGCCCCCAGCCGCTCCTCCCAGCCGCTGCAAAGGGAGGGAAGCAATTCCCACTCGCGGGGCTCGCTGCTCCGCACGTAGCCGCTGTAGCTTTGGCTTTGCTCTTCTGAGGGCTGAGGGACAGCCCCTTCTATCACAAATACTCCAGAAGTAATACAGTTTTGAAAAATATCTAGAGAAAGGCAGTCCCTGCTTGTTTTATCGGTAAATCTAAATTGTTACTTGAGGCTCCCATTAGCTGAAAAAAGGACAGGAGTTGGGATTAGCAAAAATGTACATTTAAAATGACATTTATGACTTGCTGTAAGTCCTTTTTCTCATTTACACTGAAAAGGTAAATGCCTGTAAACGTACAAAGGCTAGAAGATGGGCAGTTGGAGCACAGCAGAGATGACCACGCAGCACCCACGAGCAGGACGCCGTTCGGCCCGCTCTGCCGCCCCGCCGGTGCCGCCGGCTCCCAGCCCGCCGCCAGCCCGCACGAGGAAGCAAAGTTAGTCCTAAAATTTATAACAGCCTCTCAGGGGTTTGAAAACTAAATGCTTCCTAATTGAATGTGTTTCTGCAGCACATATATAACTCAGTGCTTTACTGGACAGCCAAGATTTCATTTTTTAAAAATACAATAAAAAAACCCCAGAGTTTTTTGCCTCATATCTGATCAGAAAGGAAGTCTTCTCATTCACTTTGAAGACTTAAAAACATCTGAAATGTTGTTGAATCTTACAGGGAAGATTTCCTCCATGTTAATTATCCATATAAATTCTGGAAATTTAAGAGAAGTTTAATAGGTCAGAACAACCAATCCTAGGTGCAGTAAATTCCCTGCATTTCTATTAAACAGCGTAATATATATTGCTTTTTACATGAAGTGAACAGACAGCAAAGAATATTCCTAAGTGGGGCCAGATGAACGCTGCCCCTAAGTTGTTTTAAAATTCTGTAAGATTTTGCATAATTCATTAGAAAGGGAGACAAAGGAAAAAGAGGGAAATGTTTATAATAGCTGGCTTCCCAGCCTTTTCAGTCTAACTCTGGCCTAGTTAAACTGACCTAACAATGCCATTTTTCTTCCTCTCAGAATCTGCAGTGGGGGAATCAAATGTGAAAGCAAGATCAATTCTGTTCCAAGACAGTAAATGAGTTTTAGATCAGACTTGTTTCAATTTATGGAGAGAACCCAACTATGCTGGCTTAAATGCATTCTTCCTCTAACTATGAAATTATATTACAGTGCTATAGAAAGAGTAAACTATCATTATTTTAATCCAAAATTTGTTTATAATCTAGCAGGAAGGACAAAGCCAATATAACTTGGGTCATAACTGTGCATTAAACTTTGCATTTTCATTCCTGTTAATTGCATAATTCCATTAAACCACACTATTTATTTTAATCTATATATAATGTTTTCTAAATAAAGCTATTTCCATAAAAATGATCATCATTTCATAGGAAGTAGCCGTCTTTTCCATCACAGTGCCGACCAAACTAAATGTTAATCTTAGAAGTTTTCTCCTATTACACATAATTGTAATGAAATTTCTTAAGCAGTTTGAACAACCCGTGACCTACATAACCGTGGAGGATGCACAATACCAACAAAATAAGTCAACAGAACAACTTGTAGGAGTCAGGGATCACAACTTAACCTTCTCCATAGCACTGGCGTCTGATACATAAACATACCCAGACCAACAACGCTGTGTATTTTATTCACAACTACTGCGAAGCCACGTGAGCAATACGTGGCAGTCCAGCTATTTTAGGTTGCGCCTTTCTCCCCAGGCTCTGTCACCCCAACGGTGCCTGTCCCCTCAGTTTCGGTAGCTCACCTGTAGCTGGGTCTATGTTGCAGCTGATATCATTGCCATCGGGCTCTTCAGAGAGCAACCCGGTAATTGGTTCAACCAGATTTATCTTTGGAGAAAGTAAAACCTGCATGACCGGGCATTACTGGAGCAAGGGGTTATGTTTGCATGTACTTGAGTAGTTTTGAAGATGAAATCAAAGCTCTCCAAAGGCCAGGACGTAGGGTAAAAATGGCTCCTTTTCTGTTTGGCTATTGCTACACATTTTGAATTACAACCCGTTCACGCCATAGCTTGAAACAAAGATGCTGGCAAGAACATCTCTTATGCTAAACTGGTAACTACAGCAACCGAAAGATAAGCACACAAGCAGCGAATAGTTTTCCAACATGTAGATCTCCAAGCCAGCTTACTACAGTATCAGCCCAGTGCTGGTGCTGATGGATTGCTTCCCTGGCAGCAGCTAGCTGTGTTAGTTTGAAACTGTACTCCTAGAGAACGTGCTGTCATCTTTACGCTGTGGTGGTCACAAGGACTAGCTGAAGGACCGACTGAAGGACTTGGGTCTCTTCTCCCTGGAGCGGAGAAGGCTCAGGGGGGCCTCATCACAGCATTCCAGTACTTAAAGGGCAGCTACAAAGAGGACGGAGGCTCTCTCTTCACAAGGAGCCACACGGAGAAGACAAGGGGCAATGGGTACAAGTTGCACCGTGAAAGGTTTCATTCATATTGACATAAGAGTTGGTTTGGTTTTTTGTTGTGGTTTGTTTTTTTTTTTTTTGGTGGGTTTTTTTTTTTGTTTTTGTTTTTGTTTTTGTTTTTTTTTGTTTGTTTGGTTTTTTTTTTTGTTTTTTTTTTTTAACAATGAGAACAATCATTTCCTGGAACAACCTCCCCAGGGACATGGTAGAGTCCCCATCGCCGGAGGTTTTCAAGATGCGATTGGACAGGGTGCTAGATGGTCTCATCTAGGCTCCTCTTCCCACAAAAGGTTGGACCAGATGATCTTTCGAGGTCCCTTCCAACCTGGGCTGTTCTGTGATTCTGTAACTTTTACTGCTGTTCTCCAGAGCAATTTATTCCAACCAGCTGCATACCATCATCTCAGAGACAATCCCCAACACGATACTGAAATCATACACGTTTCAGTTGGTTATGTGCTCCTATGCTATGACATTTCACACAGATGAATGCGAATGCTTATAAAACATAAAATTAAAGAAATTTGAAATTAATAAGGGATGTATATGTTTAAACAAGTTTTTAACACTGTGCTAAGTACAGCCAGTTACACAATTATGCAACTCTGCTGGAGAGAATGAGAATAACACATATGTGATGAAAAGTTGGAAAATAACACTGATACAGTACATGTGAAATAAAACACTTCAGAACTGATGGTCACACATATGCACTCACATACATGTGAAGATAGGATGTGCCATTTTGGATCAGATGAAAGACTGCTCATCCAATCTTATCACCATGAGACACTGACACAGTAGCTATTAAAAAAGTTCCTGCTGTAGCCAAGTAGAGAGGGGAACTGCCCAAAATGCCCAGGCTCCCACTCCCTAACTGTCAGCAGGCTGGGCTGCATTACGGGTTATACCCTTCAACAGAGCCTGTGTTTACTGCAGTTTTCACTCCTCCTTGTTACTCCATAAATGCTTAACCCTGCTTCCATCTTCAAGCAATGAATTCCCCAGGCCAGTCCCAGGTGCTTGGTGCTGCAGTAGCACCATGAGCCCGGGGGAAGAGACAGAGAAGTAAGGGGGAGCCCCGGCAGCACCCTGAAGTGCCTGTGTTCCTAAAGCTTGCGTGCCTCTGGCAGCAGGAACGTGGCTTGAGATCAGAGCTCTCCTGCTCGACTGCTGCTTTGACACGCAGCTGGTACCTCTCTGAAGAACAAGGGCAACAAAAAGACAACTACGATTTTCACATGTTTCTCAGTCAATCCCACCTTCTTCCCAATGAATGCAAGAGCTCCCAGCAAAGACTATTAATTAAAAAAAAGGTCAAGAGAAACTCCAAAACAGTTAAGACAAATAATTTCCAATAATTGTAATACTAAGCATTAATCAACCCATCCACTGTAAATCCAAATCCCTGCTAGTTCCCTCAGAAGCAATATTATGCCGATTATTTCTGTATATTTTCCTCCCACATTTCTCCTTCCTATAATGAGTAAGTAATGTCTCACAGGTGTTTTCCTGGGTTTGCGATTATCCTTATCACATATATCTGTAAGATGGTAAAACTGATTCCTCTCGTATTCTTTGGAAGTAAGGATGCTTGGCTTGGCATCTGCAACCCTAATGAAGGAATAATGTTAATTTGTACGATGAATTAAATTAGTTTCTGAGTTTCTCTTCATCTCACTCATTACAAAGGCAAGCACAGGCTGATTTATTGACTTGTCACAGCTTATGAAGCAGCAGTTCATAAAAAAGTTATTCTGAAGTGTTCTCTTTAAACATGCAAACTATTGATTGACAATGTTTGGGCACTATTTTCTTAGATACAGACATTGAACAGCAAAAAGCTTACGTAGCTTTGGTTTTCCATTTGACATATGAAGAATACATATTTTAAGTTGGTAACTTTGCATGTAAATAATGTAATTGAATCCTCAAACACACTATTGTTTGCTGGTTGTTTAAGCCTTCTGTAACATTTAAATACAACTTATCTGCTGTCTAAATGTAACATTAATTTAAGAGCAGGTATCAGCCATATAAGACATAGCAAAATAAAACTACAATTTTTTTTGATATTTTTTTCGGGGAAAGAATTCCTCTTTCTCCTTTAGCCCAGCTATCCCAGCTAGAACACGTGTGACCAATATGGAATGATAATCTAGACTTTGTGCATGATCTGTCTTACTAAAAGGCTGTTATTGCTTGTTGTGCCATCAATGGCACCGAGTGCATTTCATCAGCCTCCCAACCAGTTGGTTATTTGTGCAAAATGGAAATTGTAATCAGATTCCAATAGAGGGGACCTTTCACCACCCTGCACCGGGAAGGAAAGAATGAATCTCAGATAATACGCCCGATCACAACGCTCTGTGGTCAGAAAACATCTATTGAAATTATGAACCACAGCTGCAAAAGATAAAAATTATCTAGCAGAGCAAACAGGTAAGCATCCCTGCTTTCAGTTCTCTTTGTTACCTGTTCCTGGAGCTGAAGTTATACCTTCCTTCAGATATGCATTGTACTAGTGGCATCAGTTCTGTTTCTCTTACAATAAACTTCTTAATAAAACCCAAGCAAAATAGCTGTATAAAAAAAAAGAATGTATATTTTTCTGAATTTCCCACCTAAATACAAAAATTGATATTACAGAAACTGCTTTTAAATATTCAGATACTCATAGGCAAGGACTGTTGATAAAGACAATCCCTCCAGGAGACGGGGAGGAGAGGCGAGCCCAGCTGATGGAGCGGATAGCATCTGCTACTGCCTTGGGGTGGCACACTGAGCAGCCCCGGCAGATCTCCGCGCTGAGAAACGCTTGCCACTGGACTGCGATCTTCACAGAAATGCTGTTTCTAAGGAGTCCAAACGTGTGTACGCTTGCAAACATGTGGAAATAAGAAACATTCACATTAATCATGGTACATCCCGCTAGCCTGATATTACATTTACTCGGGCAGGTATTCTCCTCTTGAACTACAGCTGCTTCCTGTGTGTACATTTCCCTGAGGACATTAAAACGCACGGCTGTAAGCCTGAAGTCATAAGAGCTTAAATCAGGAATTACACACCTCACAAATGCTGTGAGGTTTTCAGCAATGGGACACTGTCCCGGACCTCACCCCGGCTCAGGGAGGGGCTGTGAAGAGCAATGGGAACGGCACCGTCGTGGGACTGGACCTAACCCCAAAGGGCTGATCCCGCAGTCCCCTGTGCAACACGAAGCACTCGGTCATGCAAGGCACATTTTGGAGAGTAGGAAGCTGAAGTGAGACGTGACTGCAGCGGGGAAGGGGTTCTGGGACATCAGATGGGAGCTCTCGTGTCTGGACAAAAAAGAGAGAATCCCACTTTAACTGCCTCTCACCCTAAAATGCCATAATGTATCCAGGTCGCCAAAAGCCACCGGGACTGTGCTCTCTGTACCTTCCCATCGGACACCAACACGATCCCTACGCCTGTCCAACCACCCATTTTCACAAGAACGCAGAAAATGAAAATCTCCGACTCTGCTGGCATCAGCGGTGTTTTCAGAGGGTACTAGGGGATGGCATGCTCAGACCAGCAGCAAAATCATACGCTTCTTGTTTTTTCAGGAAGTGACTAATATGTGTATCTCCTGTGACACTCTTCCTTCGAATAGATAGCCGAGTTACTCTCTCATACTTCTACAAGAAAAACTTCTGTTCCTTATCTGTAAAACGGGAATAATATTGTCCCTTTAAGTTTTAAAAAACCCCACTCATATCTGACACATTTGTAGAGCAGGTTTTTCAGGATATTTTGTACTACACCGAACCTTTTATCTTAAGCCAGCTTCCACTACGACCAGCTGCTCCTACAAACGCTCAGCAGCTGGCGAAGCGGACCTGAGCCCTGCCAAGGGAAGAGCACGAGGGACAGGGATCAACCCGCGGAGCTCGGCACGGGGCCTGTGGGGCAGCCGGGGCCTTGGCACCACGGCACCGAGGAGGCGCGCGCTTCGTGCTCCAGGTATCACGGGACATGCGTGCACCTCCCCTCCCGGCACGCTCTCCCGCACACAAGGCATGTTTCGCTGCACCGGCTCGCCCCGCGGACGGGCCCCTTCCGCACGCTTAATGGGGTGAGCGTGGGGATTACCATGAAACTGCAGCGTGCGACGACAGGGTGCAACACATGGAGGAGCCGTGCCGAAGGCCGAGCTTTAACTCTTTGAATGTACGACCTCAGTGTTCTTCGAACAACAAGCCCATGCCTCCTCTCCGCTGCACCCCGGTGCTGACCATTGCTCACGTGAGGCAGAGCGGCTCCCACGGCCCCACACAGGCTCAGCTCTCCCTCAGGCACCTTCCCAAGCCTCCTTTGCTGGGTTTAGCCTCTCCCCGCCCCAGCTAATGAAGCTTTGCTCTGTCTGCTCGCATACAGCAGCACACCCCACAAGCAGCCTGGAAAAAACAGGCTGTTTTGGTTACTTTCGCGTGAGACAAAAATGTGTTCTCAGGTGGGAGTGTCTGCATTTTGCCCGGTATTGCATACAAGAGCCTGTGCTCTAACACCTGGAAACAGAAAGCAGATGAAGGTCCCCAGACACAACCGCGGTTACAGCTGGCCATCACCAAGACCCTTCTCGGCAGGTCTGACACCCTCCTGGGGAACGACCCGAGGCTCATCCGAGCAGCCTGCAGGACTCTGGAAAGCCGACGTTGGAGGAAAAAAAATAGAGTATCTTGGATTTTTGTTACCCCAAAATGGGGTATCAGTCACAAAGCTGAGCCTTCACTTACAGAGGGGTATGAATCTGTAGAAAACCTAACTGATGGGGGCTTGTTTGGTGCTGAGCCTTCCTCATAGTCCAGACACAAAGAAGAGAGATTTTAGTTCACTTGAGATACAACCCATTACAATAGCCAGGATGTTAAATATGCAAGATGGAAATCTCTGATTGAAAATATATAATTCAAATCACTCACCTTGTATAGGATTTGGGGGAAAAGGTGAATTTAATTTTTAAGATTTGATTTTGTTGCTAAAGCCAAAAACCAGATTTAAATTAGGGCGTAATATCTGCCACAAAGATTGACTGTTTTCTGCCATACAGATTGACTATTTTTTCTAAATAGTCTCTAAGGCTAAGATATAGATTTTCATAAACCACCATTTTTCCATTTCCCCCCCCCTTCAGGGACAAAATTCTGCCCGAGACACTGATCTAATCACACCAACTCAGAACTCAGGGAAAAAAAACACACTTCAGACTTACTAGTACACTGAATTTCACAGCATGCTGGCTGAGATGTACAGACCCAAATAAGGAGGATAATGTCATGAACCACAGGATCCATTCAAATCTGAGTAGCTTTCTGCATAACTGATATAAAAATACAGCCAACAAGATGGCATGCTCTGCTAGCAGGCTCATTGTGAACAATAAAATCAGTTAGTTGCTTTAATCACACTGTTGTGGTTTTGTTTTTGTTTAAATTAAGTTACTGAGCCAGTTTGCCTAATTTGCTCTGAAAGGCTGCTGTTCAGGTGCTCAACTGATTTATTGCTTCTCTAAGCGACGATCCCGAGCGCTCGCTCGTCTGTATTAATTGCCGCTGCCGCCGCTCAGCCTATCAGCTCTGCAGTAGGTGCATACAATTAGCGGGGAGCGACCTCATCCTCACAGGGGTTGTCTCCTCCTTGCCTGGAGTGGCGATTTAAATATTCTCACAATACAGAACTAATGGATCAAAATACATTAGAAAAGGTTACAAGGTAGTTGATGGAGTAAAAAAATCCTGCGTTCACCAGCAGTCTCAGGTTTACCCCATGTCAAACACTATCTTCAGTTTAAGTACATTTGGGATACTACACAAGAATCTGTAGCGCTGGAAACCCCAGTTTAACAAAACACATGAAATACCCAACTTCACACCCCAAGTAATTTTGCGCTTGCTTACTTTGTGTGTGCCTACATATGTGTAAAAATGGACTGCAAAGCCACAGCGCATCTTGAAAGGTAAATCTCTAACTTACACAGACACAACTCCAGTAGCAATAGAAATATTGTGAAAATAAATACATTGCTTAGAAAAGGCATTCATAGGCTGCAGTGATGAAACTTTTAGAAGACACTACTGAGCAGTGAAGCCGGAGTATCAGGCAGTAAATAACACAAAAAAGCAAAAATCCAAAATTGAGGAAAATAACAAAATGCGCAGTATCTCATCCACTTTGCATGGCAACAGTCCCGTACTAGAACTAGAGACCTGACCTCTGATCCTCATCGCACGCTGCTTACCCTCTCCCACCCTCCTCACCTTGCAGCCCTGCTCCCGCTGCCCAGCTCACCCCCGCCGGGTTTGCCAGCGCTGCCCTCGGCCTCGGCAGAGTTCCCTGGGAGGGGACAGAAAGGGACAGGGTGGACACCCACCTAATGCAAAAGCTACTTCCTTAACGGCAAATCCCCGCTTCAAACACGGGTGTGCTAGATTTCCAATGTTATTGAAATTGTATTTCCTTTGAAAAAATAAATATTTTCTTCATCCTAACCTAACGACTTAATTGTTTTGGCTGAGGGTTTCCAGGGACACGGCTGAGCAGTCTAAAGGTAACTGCTCCAAGGTGTAGCATTTTACAAACATGGCTCTGTAATGGAAAAAGTGTCTTAACACTGGGCGGTACAACCCTACACAATTATGCAGACATGTATATTTCTATATCTGCCCAGAAATTTCACTTGCTTCCCCTCCTGCCCAACAGGCAAGAAGGGCAGCTGCTATGAATTTGGGCATGACAATTAAAAAAAGAAAAATGGTTTCACGAGTCTGCGTTAGGAACCTAACCACTGGCTAGCTTATTTAATCCAGAAACCAGCAAAACTGGAGTGACTGCCATGGATTACGTAACGCGGAAACCCTAAAATTCGCTTTGGAAGGAGGTATGTATGTGTAGCCTGCAAAAACAACGTAAGTAACTCAATGCCGTCAACATGCTGTCGCATATGACACTGACTGCGTTAAGGGGCAAAACGCTTATCATTAATAACTATATTGATGGCAGATGCTTAGAAAAATATACTGCATTAACAACGGAATCAAGTATTTTCATATTCGGGACAGAACAGTCATTCCGATTTATCAGGCCATTAACTTTACAAACACAGCATTAGCTGCAGTTTAAGCGTGCTGTGGTGCATCTGTAATGAGAAATTCTTTGGGTGGCATTTTATAATTAAATATCCCATGAAATATTTGTAAGGTCAACACAGATTAATGCAGGATGTCAGGCAAGGTCACCGCGTGGATTTCTAGAGATCTCTAGATCTAGATTTCCACCCTCTCAAGAAGGCATTATCACAATTATTATTTTCTTGAATATGGTAAATCACGATGTGCACGATTTATACAGCAAAAGCTCTGCATGCATGAAGAGTGTAAATGAAGAAGTAATTAATTTTGATAACATTTTGAAATAGACAATATCGTCGCTTTAGGCCACGTGCAGTATCTCTCATTACTCTGGATAACTCACAGCATACAGTTTCAGTATATGGTATCAAAATATGACGATTAAAAAGGTATCACACCTCAGACTGAAGGGCAGGAGAGGAATCATCAGAGCCACTTTCTGGAAACGCTGTCGCACAGGCGGGCAGCAGAAAGCCGCAGCAGCTCCCAGCTCTCCCCACCGCAGCATCCCCGGTAGCGAGCGGGGCAAGGAAGCCGCGCGCCCGCTGGGAGCAGTCACAGGGCAGCCACTCAGCACCAGGCTTCGGCCAGCGGGTACCGCGTGCTGCAGCGCCCGCAAGTCACAAACAACTCGAAATGGAGGCAAAACAGTGATTCCTTTATCTGAGTGGTGCTGGCCCACACCATCACTTGCGTCCTACAGCCAGCTTTCACAAGATCAGACTACACTTTACCAACTCTTTGTCTGTTTTGAAAGGCCAAAAATACTTTCCGGGTCACTGGAAGACAAAGAAATAACTGTATGCATTTTACTATGGTGTCCGAAAGCCAGGATAGGACACGTATCGAAAAGAAAAAACGTTAAGTCTGAGCACATGCGAAGAATTTTGCTCTTTCTTACTCAGAGAACTGAATTTCTGAATGACTGTCCAGTTTTCCAAGTATTTCCTTCTGCAGTATTACATTTGTGGAGTAAAGATGAGAATGGCCTTTTAACAAGTACAATCATGTACGGGGAAAAAACAACTTGAGAACACCATTTCCTGGCAAGCGGTAATTCCGCTGTCCCCCCTCGGGGCACCTTGCTGGGGTACGATCCCCACACAGCTGTGCTGGGGACCACAAGACCAGAGCAGACCTCCAACAGCAAACGTCGGTCTGGGGCATCACGCCGACACCCTTCTACGCCACGGCTATCCAAAGAACCCGCTCTAGGCGAGATGCGTTGCAGAGGGATATGGTGGAAACGACTCAGACCAAAGCTGTTCCTAACACCATACCATACCTGCTGTTGGATGTACTGGCATGCCAGGACTTGGACGTGGCCAAGATTCCGAGCTAAGTAACCCGAGAGGAAGAGGAGTTCATGTTGCAGAAATTTCCAAAGACTTGCCCAATTTTCCCCGCCTCAAAGGGTATAGCTTAAAAGTACTTCGGGCCTACCAATTACAAATCCAAGAGACGTGTAATACTTCCAAAACCCTTAAGATGAATTTTTGTCTTCTGTGAAAATAGTGTATTAGGGGAAAAAAAAAGTGCTGTTTAAATGACTGTATTTCCTGTCAGGATATATGTAACACTTGTCAGGAAGGACGACTCTCTGACTACAGCAAATCATTATCCCCAAAGCTCATTAGTGTTCTCTGCTCCCTCCCGCAGGTAATTACTCCTGCCACTGAGGAAAGCCTGAACTTCCCCTCTCAGGCTTCCCGAGCAACTCCACACCTGCAAACACGCCCAGATCTGGAGAAATGAATATTGTTGTTATAACCAAATTTTCCAATTCAACTTCTTCTACTTGAGCAAAATATCTGAACAAATAGAAACCTCTCACCTGTGGAAATATGACATCGTACTGTGGGTTCTGGGCAGGTTACACCACCAAGACAGCAATACTGACTTTAAACAATTTCTTATAGTAAGGGCTGTATGTAAAATGAGATGATGAGATCAAATTTACTGCTAATGCCATCATAAACCAAAAGTATAACCCAGTACCTGTGGTATTTTTTTCCTCCAGCTAGTCTTTATTTCTGATCTTCCTCTGGCTCTTCATCCATCTCAGATATTACTTTATGGCCTTGATCTAATTTTTCAGCATTTTAGCGTGTCAAGCTTCATCTACATTAAAGACTGAATTTCGACCTATCAGTCAGTCAGACAGTTGCGCAGTATTTCTGAGATTATGATTAATAGGAGTTCAAAGCTGGAGTTTATAACTCTGCTAACAAAACCAGCTTGCAAACAGATAAACAAAGGTACTGGAGAAAAGAACTTGTGGAAATCAAAAGACGGGTCCAAGCGTCTCGGCCGTGCTTCTGACAAACGGTGGTTTGTCACCACCAACCACCGGCTCACATCAGACCTATACGACTGAGAATGGCAAAGACAAGGCGCTGTTGATGGAACTGATCTGACTACTTTTCCATGGAAGATGAGGCAATGTTAGGCTTGCCAGCCTTCTGGAAGTGAAGCATAAATGAAGGCAACTTTGCTCGTGGAGCGTGCCACTGGAAGACTGGAGAAGACAAAGCTGATCTCTGCACCACCAACAGCTTCCACACAACGCAGAGCACTCTGTGCTGCTCAGAGTCTAATAAAGGTGTCCGCATACTCTTATTCTGGGAAGCTCTGAAAGACGAGCAAAGCTTATTTTGACTCTGCCCAAATATCAGCCTGGAAAGATAAGAAGCCTGACTCAGCCTTGCACTGTAACAGGAAAAACAGAGAAGAACCTGTTTTGTCCAACTTCAGATCCCTTGTGCTGGCTGATCCAGAGACATGGGAAAGGCTTCTCCATCCTTTCATTTCCTGATACTGTCTGAAAAGACAAAGAGCTTAGAAACTTAAACTGGGCAATAATGCAGAACACACAGGAAAACAAAGACAGAAAATACACCCCCATAACTCCAGTTAAAAAAACCCCTAAAAATACAAGTATTTAAAGCAGAGTTCTGTATATGTGCAAGAAACTGTAAAAGAAGAGGAAGCAGAGAACTGCCAGACTTTTTATTTCAGTTTGCAAAGGGCGGACAGAATCGTCCTGTTTACTAAAGCAGTGGATCTACAAACGAGTTGTATGAAGACGTCAGCTGAAAAAAAATGACAGACCTTTCCCAAGGTTTCTCAGAAACAGGACTTGGTTTGTGAAGTGCTGCACAGCCAACCCTGCGCTTCCACACTGTCACAACCAGGACTGCACATTTTTCTGTGTGCATGCTCTCTCAACCAGCCCTTCCTTTGCCTTTCAAAAAAATCAGTGGAAGAAGCGCCACGCTTCATGGAAGACGAATTTCAACCACCTCTTGCGTGGAAGATGGAGGTTGTGCCTACACCAGTGACTTAAAGCAGTGCTCCATGATGTTCTTGAGCTCCTGAACGTGATCCTCTACAATTTAGCTGAAATGGCTGCTAGCTCAGTGCTGTTGTGTGCCAGCTAACACCCTCCCGCACAACTCCTGGGCATGGCTCAGGGCTGCGGGGGCGATGGACCATTCCCCGTGGGCAGGCTGCACACCACCACCCGCTCCAGAGGCTAAGGGAATTTATCAGCATGGGTGCAAACCATCCCACGCCAACAGGCCTCAACAGAAGGGAATGGTCTCCAATATGTTTAGTCTATCTGTACAGTAACAAAGCTATGCTTACCTATTACTGTTATGATATTATATTAGTGTGTAACTAATAAGGCAGCACTTTCCCTGCACTTGATTAAAACAAAAATATAAAATTTATCATCATTATGAAACTCATTATCTGCATATTTTATAGGAAAATGAGTTGGACTAAAAAATGACTAAGAAAAAAACAGATTAAATTTTGCACCTTTTCTGACCAGAAGTCTTTGTAGCCCAATACAGACACTGGAAGTGAGCCTACTCTCTAGTACGAGCAAGCAGAAACATAAGAAATTAAACCAATACAAAGCATGTCCTCAGTCATGCTGTGGCAAACAAGGCCTTCAAGACTTCTTGTGCTAAACAGACAGCACGCTGCCCTGTGAGACAATCAGCACTCCTTCAAATCACTGTTAGGTCTGATGCACTGAGCAGTGCGCTCTGGAAGTAAGCATGCACAGCTCATGTAACCAGGGCTCCAGATGGAAGGACAGTCCCCCTCTTTTATCATTACTACCAGTCCTCCCCCGTAATAGCTTTGAGCTGAGACAATATGCTGGTTTTCAATTATTTGGGTTTTTTCACTTTTCCTCAAAGGCACTTGGGCACCGGGTGAAGACTGAGCCAGTGCAGGAGGAGAACTTCACTGCTGTGGAATTATTTTACAGCTAACCAGCTAGTGGCAAGCAATACTGGCAATGAGTCCGTAGCGCGTCAGAGAGATCTTACAGAGATGACAAAGGGGACTTTTGCCAGACTCCGCATAAAACCAACAAATGCCAGCATGCTCAGGAACCTGGCCAAAATAACTGTGTGAACCCAGGGCGCTGTAGTTGCATTTGCTTCTGTTAGATTTTGGAACATTAACATCGAACAGTCAACGTATAGGTACGTAACTGTCTTAGATAAGATCACGTTTACTATCCATACTGAGGATAATTACAACCACACTGCAGTACTAATTTTGATACAGGAGCAGAATGTAGCACTTTATATAGCACACCTTGAATTCCACCATTTTCTACTAAATTCGTGTCTTTGATTTTTGCGTCAGACATCTTGCACGCTTCCCCCTACGCACGCTCCTCATCACCAAGTATGTTTTTCTATAGCCTACTGATCCACATCCCAGAATGTATGTGTGTGAAGAAAGCAAACTTGCCAATGCTCAGTTACAGGGGGAACGACTCCACTAAGAGCAAGACCTACCAAGTGCTGGAAACAAAGATTAGTCAATGGAAGAGGCAGGACGAGCTGACGGTCTCGTCCCGCTCTCTCTACTAGCCCGAGGAATGTTTTCAGGATTAAAAAAAAAAAACCCCAGCGAATTACATAAATGCAGTCTTAAATGCAAGCATTTGGGTTTAACTGGAGGAGAATAAAGGATGTCAGAGTTTCAGCAGAAGAGCTGGCTGATGCCAGAAAGCGCCGGACTGGTTCTCCCCTGCGGTCGGTGCCTCCCTTCAGCTCACCACTGCAAATCCCACGCCCAGTCACCAGCTCCACCGCTCCGTTCCGCTTGCTCTATCGGCACTGATTTCTTGGCAACCTCTTATTGTGGTGTTGCTTATTGTATGTTCAAAATTTCTACTTTATCTTTTTCAGTGAAAGGATATTTTAAATGAACTCGTTTGTACTGAAATGTAAACAACGCCCCTTGCTGCCCGCCGCCCTGCTGCAAACACCAGAGCAAGGGAAAATAGTATCCTGGGTTACTCACATGTATGCCTTGCCAGGGAATAATTTGATCCACCGCTAGTCAAACCAAATCCCTCGGGAATTTGACTGGAACTACGTGGCCGAGTGAGAAGTTTGGGAGGTTCGATTTCAGCTCCAAATTCTGCCCCGATCACCCCGAGCAGGACGATGGCCGTGGCTTGCTTCCGTCTCTCTTCATAGGACATAGATATTTTCTTCATTTGTGGGAGACCCGACAGACAACCTACAATGAAGAGTAAGAAATATAAGAAAAGTCAAAAGCAGGGTTGTTCTTTAACACTCCAAACAACATCGTGTTTCCCAGAGAAACCAAAAGATATTTCCGTTTAAGGAAATTCCAGCTTCAGGACAGTTACTGCCCTGACCAGGATTGCTGGCTGCTGGAGATGATTCCGTTTTACTTCTCAAGACCTACAATGTACGATAAAAGTCTAAATACCACCTATTGCAAGGGCTGTCTTCAATGAAACCCGCCCTTCAGAAACTGCCAAGACCTCGCAGAAAAAAACCTGTCTGATTTCATACTTTTATTTGTTCAGTTGGTGAAAGATCTGTGGAATTCTGGTGTTTGTCTACTTTTTGTGAAAGGTGATTTTTGGTTCGCTTCTGTCAATTTTAAATTCACGTAACAAGTTGTGATTTTTTTTTTTTAAAGAAGATGGATTTTTAGGAGAACTTATTTGTATTATGTAAAAGCATCTTTTTGTTTTAGGATCCGTCATCACATCCAGATTCTTAGTAAATTTTAGCTAACAGTGTATGCCATTAAACCAAACTAGTACTTTTATATACTAAAACATTACATATGGTATTTTAACAAACATTCTTAAGAACAGTGAAAAAACCTCACTGTATTATCGATTTTAAAACCAAAATTTCCATCATTAGTCTGATACAGCCCAGGGATTTTTAATTTCACTAAGCAGATGAAGTTTGTGTTTTTTTGGTTTTTTTTTTTTTTTTTTTTTGAGTAAAGAAACAAAATCTTAGAAGAAACTGACTGGAACAAAAATACCGTATTCATTTACTCTGACAAGTACAGTTCACTTTTACCTATAACACTAATTCACAGCATACTAGGAAATGCCCTACCACATATTCTACAAAAATAATGAAGTCTTAATCCTTCTTACAGCACGCCACTGTTAAACCTTTGCCGAGAAGCTGGAACGCACCACCTGGCACTGAATGAGACTTATCGGGCTTGTAGATTAATGAAGGGTGAATTAGCGAGTCGCACTGTATGTCTCTCTGCTAATGACGTTCACGTGGCTCGACAGGAAATGCATGGAACATTACCTACAAGAAAGCTAACCAAATTTTAGAACCGGTGTCAGAACGCTGTCCTTGTTCAGGCAACCACGCTGCGGCCGTGACAGCAATGTGCCAGCCAAAAGGGAGAGAAAAACAACGGAAAGCTTAACAATGGTAGGGGAGAAAAAGAAAAGGAAAGAAAAAAATCAATAGTAACTGCCCTCAGAGAAAGAAGGATGAAAATGGGCTGTAACAGCCAAAGCAAAAAAATGTAACAGTTGTAATTGTTTAGCAATCGCTTCTCCCGCTCCCGCCATCCGCAGACACCAGTTTCTCACTAACATTTGCATATAGCCCGCTTGCACGTCACACCTTACTGCAGCCTCTCCTCCCCGGCGCCCGGGGAGTGCGGGAGCCGCAGCGGGTGCACGGCAGCTCCTGCACGGCCCTGCACACCCCGTTTCCTGGGGTGCCCCCCGCCGAAGGGCATCGCTGCCGGCTGGCGAATGACTGATGGGGCTCCCTCCCTGCTCCCTGTGGCCGCCTCTAGCCCAGGTGCTCAGACAGAGCCCGGCGTGACATCTTAGATCAAGATGAATTGGCACAAACTCCTGATCCAAGATTGTTTTATACCATTTAATTTAGTTTCTTCCCCTGCTTGGATGAGCACAGCTCTGGTTATGGATTTCTATTCTAATGTGCTGCAGCAGGCGCGGGGAGCCGGCAGCAGAGCAGATGCTGGAGCAGGGGACCGCGGGATGCTGATCAATAGGCGAGGCGCTGACCCCGGCCGCACCGCCCGCGCCGGCCACGGCTCCCAGGCGAGGAAGAAAGGAAGAGCGAACACATGTGCTGCTTCCAGTAGGAAATTAAACCACGGGGGCACTCAGCGCTGCGCCCTCCCTCCCCCCCCCCCCCCCCCGCCGCCCGCCTTTCATTCGATTACACAATATGAAGTTAACCCTTCATTAGATCCCGAAGGACAGATTTCAGAGCATCCTTCAAATTATAGGTCTGATTCAACAGAACTTTCACATTTCAACTTTAAAGAGCAAAGACCAGAACAGCGGGCACCTGCAAGCTCCGTCTCAACCCGCGCCTCCGTCGCCCCACGGCCAGACACGAGCGCTGCCGTTGCACAGCACGCGACGATCGTCTGCAATTAATACAGGACGCAGCAGGAGAGCTCCCGGGCCCGCAGCGGCACGGCGCTGTGCGCGCCGCGGAGGCTCGCAGCTGAGCTAATGCCTACTGCTGACCCCACGACTCCAGCACCCAGATGTCGAGGAGATAACTCTTTGTTAACCAAACAATAAATTCCAACCAGAACAGGGTGGGAAATACTCTCAGAGTGTTTCATTAGCAGTCTGGCATACGATAGCCTTTCTCCTGCTCACTGTGGCAGCATAAGATTTTCTACCTCAAAACACCAAACCCAAGAAACTAAAAAAAATGAACAAAACCAAAAAACCAAACCCAAACTAGAAAAACCCCAAAGGCAACGAAATCCCAACCCTCCCCGCAGCAACATTCCTCCCCAAAACATCTAGATGGGGGGGGGGGGGGGACGGACCCCTTAAATATTTTTGCCTTTACTTTCTTTTTTTTTAAAATTACTAGCTGAAACACATAATTAATTGTAATGATTTCCTACAAACAAACTGACAGCCATTTTGGAGATTTTAAAATGAAATAATGTCTGCAAAAGTAGTCCTTTCTACAGTTTCATTTGTCTCATGAAAATTTGGTATTTTCTCACAGCGGCGTGCCTCCATTTAATCATGCTAAAGGGTGACACAGAGATCCATTTTCTTGACAGGACGGTTGATCACCCTATCACAGGAAGAAAATTAACAACCTCAAATAGCTCTATGTGGAAAACAGAAGCTACACTGGTGAAAGGACAAAAACGTTCTACATTTTAGTTGTAAAAATAACGCACTTCCAGATCCACACACCAAAAGAGAAACCTATCGTGCTCATGCGTTGACCCAGCTGGGTTTTCTTTAGACAGAATGGCTACATTAAATATTTCAAAATATCTCAGTTTTTGAGAATTAAACGTTCACAACTGCTTAGAGGAGACAGCTTTACAGATAGCACGAAGCATATTTATGAAGTGTTTAAATATAGGTAAAATATTTCAGAAGTTTCAATTGTTTAAAAGGCTGTGAGATATTGATTACTTCATTTAAAAAGCAGTCAGAGAGTGCAGCCATGAGGTCAGGATAAATTTAACAGTTTGAAGCACTTTACTCTAAAGATCACGTTAATTGGCTTTGCACAGTTCTTGGGTAAAATTAATTTTATCCTAGCTTACAATAAAAGGATTAAAAGACAAATTAAGTTCTCCAGGTTTAACTGGAATAAGAATCAATGGATTTGAATTAAGGCTGAAGGCGGTTTTATGAGAGATGGACTGCTACCAGATACTTTATATCTGCTATTAGGCGCATACTGATGGTACTCCCGTATCGTATTAGGTATGAAAGCCTCGCAGAAGCAGGTGCCAGACCCATTCATTACTATCAAACGCACCGTCCGCACGCGTGGTGCTGCTGCGGTGGTTCTGAGCACAGACGGGTGGCCTCCGGCAGCCCCAGTCCACCAAGACGGCGCCCAGCCCCGCTGCGCCACACGGCTACCGACACGGAGAGCCGCCCAGCCACAGCACGGTGACCGACAACCCAACACCGTTAATTATGGGCTTGTAGCTACGCCCAAGAATTTAAGTGTAAAAGGTAATCACGGAGATTTAGTCACAACATTTAACGTGTGTAAAATTCTTTAAAGTGAAAAAACCCAAGGAAAGCCGTTGCAGTAGCCCCATTTCCATCGCCATACGCTCTGATGGCCGAGAGGGGATCCTCATCTGAGCTCAAATACAGAAGAGACGCACAGCGCCAAGCGCACCACAGTGAGGGCCTGCGGGCTTTCAGCAGCCATAAGCCCATTAAAATAGATACTATTTTGAAAATATATAATACATTTGAAATGAATAAAATAATTTGCTCCAGACCACAAATACGCTTTTTAGCAAATGTGGTAGAGAACTCAGACCTTGCATCCCAATCGGGTATTTTAAGGATACAAAGCAAAGCAACAACCAAAGCCCTCTGGCTTTTTGTCACAGCACCTATTTCCCAGCGCTGAATGAACATAGGCAGAAGCCACTATCTACAGGTGAAAGCTTGCAGACTGAGCTCCATGAAAAGCATCGTCACGTGTCCCTCCTGTCCACCAGGTCTCTCTTTCTGCATTTCTTTGGTCAAATTTTTTGTTTATTTACGAAGGGAAGAGATTTGGAACTGGGTGGGTCGGGATAAGGATTTCTCGTCATCCTTCCTTTTCCTCTCTCTCTAAGACCTGAAAAAATATATTAGTTAGTTAAGTTCAGAAAATCCTCACAGTCCTTCCATCAGATGCCAGGGAGGAAGCAAGCGCACACCAAAGCGTGGTGGAGACAGAACTTACTGGCAACAACCACTGAAACTGTTTACATTTGGAACTGTAATAGTTTCTCTGTACTAGATGGGATATTATAAAAGGAGGTTGAAGAGCTACAGGGGGGAAATGCAATTTTGCTTACATTCATCTTGCCTGTCAATAATTTAAAATATTTCTTCATGACAATTGTACTATTTTCTTACAGCAAATAAATTCACATAATGCTCTGCTTCTGACCTGGAGAGGAAATAGCAAAAACCTTTAAGAAAACTGTACACTAAACGTGCCTATGGGAGATACTTATCTTTACCTTTAATTTCTCAGGATTCTTAAACCAGTCAAAGCCATGCTATGGGTTTGCCTACATTTCTAGTTTTTAAGATTGTATACAGAAGAATAATTACTGTAATTTTAGCACCTCCTGAAAGCTTATAAAGCCAGAGAGTTCACAATAAATCAGAACTGAAAAATATTATAAAGAAATAACAACAACTGAAAGCGACCGTGAGAAAAACGCAGAAAGACAGGAAGCAATCTGTTTTATCTAACCTTATGAAAACTGTGGTTACTCATTACTAACCTCACAATATTAAAAGTATTTTGATTGCTTGCAAGCGTAGCCATTCCTACAGACACAGCTCCCTCCACTGGCACAGCAGAGAAGGGTCCTCGTGAGGCCAGCACGGGAACCGGAGAGGGGCGAGGGATGCTCTGGTCAGGACAGGCGGCAGCCCCTGCGCCAAGCTCAACGGGGCCGGACCCACCTCACCCGCCTGAGCTCCTTACGGCTTTCTCTCAGTACGTTACTAAAAAATATTTAAGTGGCTCCATACAGTCTCTTCTCACCTCTACAGTTTGGCTTAGTTTGGAATAACCACCTTGTTTTTTAAGAAAATTATGCACCTTCCCATCACAGCAAGAGCAGCAACAAAACCCAACCAAAAAGCCCCACCACACCCCAAAACCCCCAAAAGACGGCGGGGATTTTGGACGCAGGTCTTTCGCACACAAGCGGTCTTTGCTAAATACGCTTCTGGTAATTCAAGTTACATTTCCTTAAATATTATTTGTTCCTACTATCAGACTATAAAAGCAAACACACATGAGAAAATTTGGTCTGACAGAAGGAAAAACAAACCTGTGCCTAAGGCTCCCTTTTCTTTGACTCCCTCCCGCTGTACACAGTCTCTGCTCAAGTCAGGAGCTGAAGCTCCTGCCTGGAAGTGCCAACGCCAATGGCAAGTTCGGGAACTTCTCCCAGGAAGCCCTGTCAGCCCAGCCCCAACACACTAAGTTCTCACAAGGTGCTTCCTTATTCCCTCAGTCACTACATGCACTCAGAACGCTTGTACTAAAGCTAGTGCTAAATACCACGGAAAGAGCTCTTCCGGTAAAATAACGTAGAAAGAAAAATTGCGACAGGACATACGCCCGGGTGAAATACGCCCCCGTGTGCTGCCAAGAGCATGCCAAAGTTAAAGCTACCTTTGTCAATATTTAACCGACGCACTCGGTCTCCTACCACTTACAAGAAAAAGGCAAATACATAAAGCTTTTTCTTTGGAGCAGCTTATTTCTATTTTCAGACTTTTGTTCACTGATAGTGCAAAAATATCTGCAAATATGGAAAACTGACACATTCCTGAAGTTGTGACCCTTACCTCTTATAAACCAGAGCAATTCCAGTGTCTTCAATATATTTATGAGATTTACGTGAGCGCAGACAGAAAGCTCATGTCTTTTGTGAAACTCTATTTTTCTTCCCGCATAAAAAAAAAAATTATCTTCCAACTTGACTGCCACCATGACAGTCAATATGTGGCAGCCGAGCACAACAGAAATCTGGCAATACAGTGGCAAGTTAAAGAGACCTTATCTGTGATTGCTAACTCTGAAATCTAGTATTTATCTTCTATCCTTATTAAGCATTTTTTATCATTTTCATTTTTCCTCTTTTCGTAGTACTTCACAGTGGGCTGTTCCAGGAAGCACATATGAGATGGAAAATCAAACATAGATTTCAAACTCTAGCTCGCTCATTAAGACATAACACATTTTGTAATCAATTTTTTTTACTATTCCTATAATTGAGACCAGAGCTATAAAAGATTAAAAACAAACTAGACTGCAGCATTATCTATATATAGTTCAAAAGCACAGTTTGAATTAAATTTGCTCAAGAGAATAGTACAGGCATTTTAGTGTCATAACAATTAGTATTTTTAAATTAAATCTTTTGCTGTTCTACAAAGATATCTGCTTTCAAACGATTAGAATGGGAAGAGAGCCACATAAGAAGGAACCAAGACATTTCATGAAAATCTCCTGCACATTTTTATTATTCTTACTGATAAGGTACATGTGTTTTTAGGAGAAATATGTATGTGTTCAGATAATGAAAGAGGACTTGATACCACCAGCTGGAAATATATTTGGGTAAGGATGTGCAGAAGGATTGCTCTGGAATCAAAACAAGAGCTGGGGGGTTTTGTTGTTTTTTTGTTTGTTTGTTTTGTTTTGCCTTTTTTTCCTCCCCCAAAGGTCTCCTCCCTATTGGCATGCTGAGCTGATTTATTTGATAATGCCTGTCTGGTTATTTTCCTTTTATGTCCACAGCAAAGTATTTGAAATAACGGAGTGTTGTTACTACTGTAAAGACTGGAAGCATTTAAACTTTGTTTTTCTAATATTTCATAGGACATCTTACAACGGACAAGTTTAATTATTAAATATCACTAAGTCACATAGCTTTGTATTCTTAAAGGCAGAACATTTTCTGGTTTAGTTTTTGATAATATACTCCCTGGGTGATGCCAGTGATACAGTTTCATGCAGGTAGCCAGCTGCAGCGACTGTGAAAGAGAGGAGAATTATAAAACCTCTCATGGTGAATAATAATATTTATTAAGTGAGTAGAGAGTATTATTTTTAGAAAAGACTCTTGCAGCCACCGAGAGGTTTACAAAAATTGGAGGAAAAAAAGAAAAAATGTTCATCTCTTAAATCTTTCATTTCGGACCCCACCTCAAAGCAAAGAGTTTGACCCTGCCAACGACCTCAGGTCAGACGCCCGGGAAGGTCGGAGCCCACGCGTAAATCCCCGTAGTTTATCCACGCGGTACACCAAAACATGCGCTACTGAAAAACGGCAGTGTGTTTGTTAATTAAAAATGGTAGTTTTCAGGATAATGAAACCCGTCAGAGATCTGTTAGCCTCAATCAAAGCATTACAGAGTAGCTACTGGCAGCCTTAAGGGTTAAGACACTGATTTTCTTCTGCATAGGTGGTGCTATTTTAAGCCAATAGTGTGTTTAAATCCACACCAATGAAATCAATACGGCACTGCTCTACTCAAGGTGAGACCAAATAAACCTGTCGGAAGCTCTGAGAAATAGGCTTTGCAGTACACACCAAGTGCTAAGTGCCTTTCAGTCCAGAGATCTGTCATCAAATAATCATTAGCCATCATTCATTCTTCCTAAAAAGCTCAACGCCTGCACTTGTTCGGTATCCGCTAGACATCAGTGTAGTCCCCTGCGCTCATTAGTGCTTCGGGATGGTTGCGCCGCTCTTGAACAACGTGCTGCCTTGGTCCAGCACACCTGGAAACAACCGCTCCACTGCAAGCACGGTGCTCACGCCCTTTCCAGCCTGCCAAGCCTACTTCATGCACCAAGCACGCCCTGAAAATTTTACAAATGAGCATTTAAGGTACTTGGCTTTATCTTGCAACAAGACAAAAGACAAATGTGTAGTACGGCTCTATTTGTCTTTACCCATGCTCTTAGGGTTTACCAAAAACGTTCTGTACCTTGGAAAAGCTGACGAGCACTGCCTAAATCCCAGGCTGCTTCACGCGTTCAGATTAGAGCTAGTGACAGATGACATGTATTAATTACTTTCATACAATTATAGATTCTTATCTGGCCTTACTGCAACTTTTTTTTGCAGTAGAAAACATTGATGTGGGTGCCAATTATTACTTCATAATGAGACTACGTGAAACTAGCAGCAAACCGATTTCATCTATGTAACTGCAAATACTGAGGTTGCTACTGTCAGTCGCTGTCTGGCTATAACATACTAATAAAAAACCAAAAAACATTTAATAGTTACTGAATGCCTGAAGTAAAGCAATAATAAATTTCATTTTTGGAATATACAGGCATAGCGGTTAGCCTGTTTTCTCTCAGCAACGAGCCTTCCTTTTTTCACTAATGCTTTGTGAACTCTGTGCTAAAAATTGCTTGCTTTTTGAAAGCGAACAGACAACAAATTAGCTGTTCTCTTCAGTATGCATGTGTTTTCACCAACAAGCTCGACTAAGCAATCATCACCTTAAACTAATTTAATTCTCTTGTAAGCCATATAGCCCAAACTGTTGAGAATTAATTTTACCACAGTGACATTTGATTGTTTCATACCGCATCCGAAAACCACAGGCATCAGTTATGTATTAATTGTCCCCTAACCTTGCGGTTTCAATTTTTAGATGTAGTTTTGTGCTGTAATTTCCAGAAATCTGTATTTCTCTTCATTACTGTCTACAGAAATGAGTTGTAACTAAAAGCATTTTAAATGTTCATCATACCTTTTCAAAATTTTGTTTATAATCATCGTAATGTCACTCCTAGGAAGGGAAGTTTTGAGGCATTAACTCTGTGCTTTAAAATAAAAACAGCAAGTTACACTGAATAAAACATGCCTGACATTTGCCCATCTGAACAGGAGAATCCATTTTGTCTTTGACTATTTCCCTGCTCTCAGCCCTGCAAGGAAGCAGCATCCTCACCCATTTTGTGTTCCCAGATGCTGCAGCACAGTGAAATATTCCGTCATAAAAGGAACGGCACAGCAGAAGAGAAAATTCCAGTAAACTGCAACAGATTAGAACGGTGGCTGCAAAAAGTACTTACTCTATGTAGAAAAGCACATTTTCTACAAGAGCCCAGCAGCCTTATGAAAATTAGAGAGCGATGTCAGTCTTACAGCTTTCTAAATGACAACTCTGAGCATTTAAATAACTCTACCACTAAATTATACACAATTTGTAATTCCATCAGGGAAACCAAATACTACAGCATAGCGAAAGACTCCATTATTAACATCTGTATTAGAATTCACTAATTCGCACATAACTAAAGCCAGATAAATGTAAACATAAGGTATATCTTTTTCAACAGCATTTAATAAGCTGTTCATAAGAGGCAATTAAAGAAATTTATTGTTGAGTTTCAGATCTCTCTAGACATAGGCAAGACTCCAATAAAACCGGTACAGATCTGGACTTCACATTCTGAAGTATGACTTTATTTTATTGAAAGGAACATTAAGAGTAAAACTATTTTACATTATAGTCATTTTGAAACTGAATGGCAACGTTTCTGATGTTTTATGAAAAGATGTTGTTCCTACTGGAAATCGATAGGAAGGCAGAAGAAATTAGATAGCTGTGATTTGCCAAGAAATCAATAAGAAATCGAGCAGTATCAGAACCCCCGTTCTTTAACTTTTACATATTAAAATTCAACTTGCACGTGAACAGAACTTACAGGAGAAAACACGTGAGGTGCCATTATATTTTTGCGACCTACCTGTCATATCATGCCTGACAATTTAAGGTATTTCGCTTTTAAGACCTTTCTGATTTTGACAGATTAAAATACATTGCCACTGTTTAAAGACATTATTTAATTTAAAATGATTTAATACATCCTTAAGAACATTCTGCAGCATAAAAAAAAAATCACCGTCAAACATTTATTTGCAGGCACCTCCTGCAATGCTTCGGATCAGCCATCGCTGGGAGGGACAGGGGAACCTACAGCTGCAAAGGCACCAAACCTGCCCTTAGTAAACTGTGGTGCGAGAAGGATGGGCAGTGTTGAGCAGCACCCCGCAACCAAACCAGGTTTTATATACAGAAATATTCGGGGAAAGAGGAAAGCTTTTAGCAGCATAACAAAGAGAATTTAGACTAAGATGGGGGTAACATTTCATCAGGAATTTTCCCCCCAACTTAACCCACAAAAACCTGCGTCAGGAGGTGGTACTTTTCAGCACTGCTCCAGAGCCTTCCCACGCAGCCCTTGCACTCTGGGTATGCCCTGTTACAACAGTATAGGTACACAAACACATTTCAGATCTGCCCCCGTGCCTACAGATGGGAAGGAATTCCATGGATACTGCGAAACACATTTTAATATTCATTTGTTGCTTGTTTAGCAACACAGAGAGTCTTTAGACCAACATTCTTTAATACTTTAATTTTATGTAATTATAGTAGGCTTCACTTTTCAGTGGGATCATTTTAATCAAATAGTGAAACCAACAAGATGTAATTCGCACTTTCTGATTCACGATCACCTAATACAGCCGGAAACTGGAAAAACAAGCATCTCCTCAAAAGGCAGGTGCAGGGTTGCGCGGGAGGAAGAGGCGGCAGCAGGGAGGGAGGAAGCCCCAGGGCAGTGCCAGACCCAGAACCGTGCCGGGCCCGGGGAAGGCGAAGGCCGTCCGCTGTGGCCGGGGAGCCCCATGGCCCGGGAGCCCTGGGGCCGAGCGGGTGCGATGCACAGCCCTGCGGAGCGGTTGCCACCCGCCGCAGGGCCACGTCGCGGGCTGGTGCAGGCGGGGAGGGACCCGCGCTGCCTCTCGGCACACGCGATTTACACACGGCTTTAGCGAGGGCTCCAGCGCTGAATACAGAACACACTCTATTTGGCTTTCAGTCAATTAAGCTTTAAGCTGTCAGCAAACAAGACTTTTAAGTTAATTTTGAATCACCACAAATCAAGTTGAAGGTTGTGAAAGGGCACGCTCACATGCCGGCATGAAAAAAGGCAGTTTAATTGCCTCTGAATAGCTATTATATGCTGCAATTGGCCTATTGAATCTTAGATGATCTATTTATTTATCAAAGTGCAAAGACTAGTACAAGAATGAAATGTATGAACTTCAGTCATCTCTCTTGCGTAAACAAGTAAAATTAAAAGTCTTTGCATACAAAAAGCACTATTGACATTATAATCTTTTAATACAGTTCACTATGCTTGCATTATATTTTATTTTTGAATAGGCGCAGCTCTCCAAACTAGAGCTGAAATGTGAAAACAAGCAATTTCCAATACAATAAAGGTATTGCTTGTTTTTTTTAAGCTTCCATCAGGTTTTTCATATATCACGTAGATAAGTTACGTTTTGAACCTGCTAGCTTGAAAACCTGACTATCCAGAAGAAGGTATAGCATTTTTCTACAAAATCAGCTGCTATTAAAATGTGCTACAAAACCCTGCTATAAATTTCATACCAGACCTCCGTCTTCATGAAAAACACTTTTGTTTAGAACAAAATGACATCTGACAGCACCCAAAGGAATGGGTCTTCAGAACATAAAAATTGTTTTCATCAATCTACCTAGGAAAACCACACACAAACTAAGGAAATACCATTTTTAAAATATATCAATAGAACTAATTAATTTTAAGAATAACATCCTCTAACCTTGCTGTGACTAATCCTGTGCTTAAAATACACAATTAACCAAGGAAAGCTGGTTTCTTAAGACAATGCATATATATACGCACATATCAAACTGTAAAGTCTAGAATTATTGCAGGTGAATGGACACATTTTCTCTTTTTGTAACTAATGTCAAGAAGATACTTTCAAATATGACTAGTCCAACCAGCTGCAATTCTTCACTTGTAAAATGATGCAAGATTTTGACTAGGTGTTCTCCTTCCCTTCAAATCCTACTCATAGAGTGGGACAGCCTGGGGGAATTCACATCATGTGTTTTAGGTACCTGAAGGACAACCCAGGACCCCGATTTCCTTGAGTTACTGGAAAGAGGAAGGGAAGGAAATTCAGAACACCGAAGTCAGGAGCCTAAAAGTGCAAACTGGTACCCGCTGTTTATTGTTCTAAATGTCAGTCTGATAACTTGTACAGCGTTTGTTTTTCATTGCTCCTGTCATCCTGGGGGAAGATTCACAATCTGGAATTGTGGTAACAGCGCCCTTATCCACTTAACGTTGACCTCAGTCAAAACCCTCCATGTTTTATGTTCTTCCTATCCTGCAAAACTTGCGTGAAGAAGTGTGGTTTGCATATAAAAACCTGAAAATTACGCATAGCTAGAAAACGCCTTCAAAAAAAATTACTGAAAAGTAGTGAAAAAGATCAGCCAGCGATGGAAAAAAGTAACCAAACCTATGCGTGTGAAAAGTTTACTCTTCCAGCACTGGAAGAGACGACGTGTAAGGAAACAACATAGTTACGACTACACCTCTCATCTCACGCCTGCATTGAACCAAGCTGTTGCATATCGTGAGGAAAGTCCAGCGGGAGCTCAGGAGAAAGAGGCCACAGCTACAGCGACTGCTGAGGCTCTGGAGAAGGGGAGGAGAGGCTGGCTGCAGGCTGCGGCGCCGCGAGCAGGGGAGGCACAGCCCAGGACAGCCCTGCAGGCACGGGCCAATCTGCCGGTCTCGTGCTGTTATGACTACCTCCTGCTTGCTTTCAGCAGCACGGCTCATTACATGGCATGAGAAGAGATGGGCCAGGCGGATTTTCTGGAGAGAAGCAGAGCTTCCACACAGCACTTTGATTCAAGCAAGGAAGATGAATGTTTAGGGCAGATGAGATGCAACAGCTACTTGCTACGTCCAGGTGATCACACAAGACTTTCCCTGGGCAGGAAGGTGGAGGATGGGGATTTTACGGTGAATATTTATGATCTCCTCCTGGCATACCACACAGACTGGTACAGACTGCAGTCCTGCTATCGCAAACTCCTGGTCAACATCACCTGGTCAACAAATTTCTGCTCAGCAGGTTATTGTGCTACTGGGTGCCCGTAGCTAGTTTGGGGATTTCAACACAAAGAAATATTTTCTTCTTTTTTAAGTCCAACATAGACTTCCTTAGTGCTGAGACAACACCTGATATTTTTGAGAAGAAAAATAGGTCAGAGGAGGTGATAAGGCATTGAAGCCACAAGAGCAGTACACAGAGCAATTGTGTTTTAAACTGATGAAGTGGGGACGTCTGAAAGGATTACCCCAAGAAGTGTAGTCTGCGTATTGCCAGGGTTATAGACAGTGTTCAGATGACACGTGAAAGGCTTATGCACCCAGGGGTGAGGAGACTGCCGGATCCACGCAGACCTTATCTCTTCCTTCACGAATCAAAGCTGACCCTAAGGCACCAGAAGTTTACCTCTGAGTTATAAGAGATGTTCTGTACCTGCACAAGTAAACTCTACCTATGTCTCGTTCTTTTAATAAGCTCTATGTAATTATAAATGAAATTGTGGCTTGACATTTTAAACCTTATTTAACACCTATGTCATTTTTCACCAACAAGTCCAAAAATATAAATTAAAAAAGTGCAGAGGTTTCAGGTCTTTGCTTTATATCACTACTTCATTGCCTCAGGAATTAGTATAACCTCTGGGCAATAGCATTTAGATGTCTAAGTAATAAACACAGCAATTTCAGAACTGTTATTACTGCTGTTGATGCAGTAAATTAATATTCTGCAATGAACTTACGGGATTACAGATGGAAAACAGCTCTCTTGTTGCATAAAATGGTAGACGGTGATCTCAAATTACAGATGTCCAGTAAACTTAAAAAAACCAAACCAACCAAACCTTCCCAAATTTCAGACGTTGCTTCCAAGACTAAAGGAAATCTTAAAGAAGTTCTACATTACATTTAACAATATATTGGTCATCCACTAAATGATTCATGTAATAATAACCAGCACAAGCTTCTGGGAAAGTAAACTCCGCACGGAAATTCCTAGGCTCCAACAGTTCTTACGGTGACGTTCATAAGAACTGTCTTCCACAGAGAAATGGTTCATTTATGCAAGTAAATACTGCTAAAAGCCATGGATACTATGCACCTTAACAGCAGCACAGCTTCTTAAAGCATTTGGTCCATGATTAAAGCTAACATCCCACGACACTTACACCTTGCCAGCACTATTATATTTAGCACGTGCAATCAAGCTTAAACTTACTGAGGTGGATTAAGAGAAATAGGAGAGATGTTTGCAGCTGCTTGTCACCACACACCTCTCTGAAACGCTGGATGTTAGAAGGAGCTGTACCGATGCTGTCACACGTCCCAAGCTGGCACAGGAGTGGTGTTACCTGCATTGCCTGTGTCTTACCAAAGGCCTCAGAGCCGCTGCATTCCCTGCTAGGGCTGCGGCACGCGCCATAAGGGACTTCCCTGCCCGCTGCCTCCTCAAGGTACCATGCGGGGAGTAAAACAACTCTGCCGAATGCTAGAACACAAAGACTTGCCATGCCTCTGAAGACGTTCTTCAAATGTAAGACAAACATGACAACATAGACACTTTTTTAGGCAAAACAAACTGGTGTCAAGAAGTTGGCTGAGAACGGTACCAAAGCTGGTGGCCTTGACATGTCCCAAACACAGCGCCCAGCAACGACAGAAACCAGAAACTGTTTAGATGCTCTTGCGCCTCAACCATCAAAGAAAACGCCGTACAGAGATTTAAGCACATTCCTGCCACACGCTTTAACATCATTACACTATTATTAGAACCAAAAAAGAAAAACTAGAAAGTATGAGATGTACAAAGTTTTTTGTTGCAACGCTAACCAAAAAAGAAATGTAACAGAATAAAAAGAAAACCCAAGGAACGAGGACTCTCAAAACCCCCCCCCATTTTAATACACTGCTTTTATGACCTGTGCCTCTTTAAGAGTCCACTTCTACACCTGAAGAGATTATTCTAAATAATCTTCTTTTGACTGTAACAATCTTTCAAAAGTCATTGACTGAGTTAAGGAAAACATCACGCTGAAGCGTTTCTGCCTAATGTCACTGAGAGAAGATGAGCAGCCAAAAGAATGCAATTGAAGTATACATTTTTTTTAAGACAAAGAGAACTAACTTTTCCCAAGTTAATACGATTTTTCAGAGTAACTGCGGCACAAAGGGCAGCTGCGCAGCGCTGGAAGAAGACATCTGCCACCAAAACAAAAGAATTTCAGACAAGAGTCCCAGATTGATTTTCACAAAGTACCGACATACAACGCACACAGTGATGGCGACTTCCCACTTTCACACACAAAATAAGACAGTGTAAGGACTGATACTACTCGGATGCACTATGCTAACCCTAATACTAAGCTAATACCATCAACTACGTAAATATGTCAGAAAGTAAACAAAACTGAACGAAAAAAGTTATCTTCTCAAATCCAAAAGCAAGCATTTGTAGACGAATGCGTGTCAAAGACTGCTTCTTATGCACACTAGGGATCAATATTCAACACAGCCTTTCTTCAAAACCGCACTGTATGCAAGTGTAGCTTTCATGTAATATACTGATTTCGTCAAAATACGCGATAGATAAGATGAGGTAAATATTTTTAAATTTGAAAAGTTACTTGCTCCTGTGATACAAGTCGTGGCCTCTAAATTAGTACACCACAGTGTAAATACATAGGTATGGAGAGAACACTAAACTTAATTAACACAGCAGCTCTGCCAGGCTTTTACCCTCGGTGGATTTGCTGCCCTCATGGGAGGCAGGAAGAGAGGCAGGGCTGTCCCCCGCGCCCGCCGGGCGGCCACCGGCGAGCAGCTCTCGTCGTTGGTCTTCAGCTACACAAAACCCGCGGCACACGGGTAACCGCGGTCAAAGTCCTGCACGCTCTTTCTGAAGCAGCTCCCCGAGACGACACCTTCCAGCTGGCAGAGAAGCAGCTGCTGAACACCACGAAGCTGGCATGTGTGCCCAGGTGTCCACGTTGTTCTGTTTTCAGCTCCGTGGCTCACAAGCTGAAGAAAAACTGATGTTGCTTCCCACAAAGATACTTAACGATTCTGCAATCCAAGTTAGAGCTGAAAACCTATGTGTCTTGCCTTTTGTTAAGTAAATACTTCTGGAATTTTTATTCAAGCTTGCTAGCTTTTTCAGCCAAGGCAGTTCATATTTATTTATGTTTTTTAAATCTGTGGTCATTTTAGAAGTGTCAGTTATTTCTAAATCAATATAAACGTTCTCACTAAACACGGGCTGGCAGCCCGGTCTGCGTGGGCTCTTTGGCAGCCCGTGCCCAGCTCTGCCGGCAGCTGCCAGGCCCGGCTGAGGATGGACCCTGCGGCCGGGCGCCGCAGCGCTCAGCACAGCCCACGACTCTGCGCTCCGCAACTGCTCTACGTTGCTCCGTTAATTAGAAACCACCCTGCCAGCCCCGCAAACAAACCAGTGTTCTTGAATTAGTACTTCCTTAATGAATACACGCAGCACTCTCCCAACGCTGACAGATGCCATTCAGACAGATGTCAGGCCCGTAACCCCCTCACCGAGAGCAGAGCTCTTAATGGCGTTGACGGGGCGACATCTGCTTGACTGGCAGATGCCCATATCTTTTCAAATACACGCAGCTTTGTTGAAGAACCCTGTGTTCTTACATGAATTATGTTTCCCTAAAGAAATAAAAAAGGAACAGAGTTTTACCCATAATTTCGTGCCTCCTTGTAGACAGCTAATTACAAATTGTAGGAACCTAGATTCTCAATTAACTTGGTATACAATTATCTATTAGACATATTTCTCAAGGTGCTTCAGTAGTCCTGTTAGTACACACGAAAAGTCCATTAAAAATTAACTCCTACATGTTAAATAACCTATGTCCGTGAATTCACATTCCACTTTTAAATGTAACAGAAAAGACCAAGTGACAGAGATGGGTCAGTGTGTATTTTCTCTATTTTCTTGATTAGCATCTGAAAGGCATGAAGCTTGCTTTAGATGATAAAAACCTTACTTTTCTGGTGTTTTACACAATAGTCAGTGCATGATATGGTAAATGGTTTTCCAATGAGTGATTAAATACAAATTAAAAGCTTCTTTGATCTCTCTATGGTGGGCTTTGGAGATACAAAAATGTATGTGACAGGGTTTGCGGAAGGTGCTCAGGTTCAGTCTAACCTACTTAAAAGAAACCCAGCAGGAACTTTGTCCAGAGACTGACTCTTTTGGAACCCTCATTGTGCTGAACAGTGGGCCACTGGCTTGTTTGCTGGGGATGGCAGATGGTTTCATTTGTTGTGTAGCTCCACTCCACCCCAAATTTTCAGTGGAAGTCTGGCCGGTAACGGGAGGGACGCAATGGGCAACGGCACCTGTCGCTCCGCTTCAAAGAAGTCCAGCTCCAGCAGCAAGAAAGAGAATGAAGAGAAACCACCAAAGTAGTCCAGAAGCTCAATATATTAAATAAAAATTCAAGAAAAAGAAAAAAGCGTGGTATCTGACTTAACAGATGACTGTCCACAACTTTCGGTTTGCAGTTTGTTGAAATATTTTCTTCCGTTACAGTGTAAGCCTTTGAGTTAAAAATTGTAATAATCCAGAGAAAAACAATACATCAGTTAGGAACTAAATTAAAACTAATTCAAATAGTTAGATTTTACCAAAATCAGAAAGTCTGAGCAGTGCGGGTGAAATAAATACCCAAAATATGGCAAAATGCTGGAAGTTAAAACTGTCTGCAAATGCATTCCACGTACTGCTGCACTTCAACAGCAGTGACGGTGCGGTAAAGTACGAGACGAATCACAACCCTGCCCTTCCACTGTTGCATCTTTAACAGAGACAAATATTGTCACTGAATAAAGAGTTATTTTTAAGTTCAGAGTATGGGTTAATCTAGCAATATTTCTTGCTTCTGACTTCGCCAGTTAAAGGATAATTATTACTTAACAAATAATACTCGGTACGTATGAAAACAGATTTGTGGATATTGAAAGAAGAGATCTAAAATATTAAATTTTCAAGTTGATGAACATTTATTAGTAGCATTCCCAGATTTTATTTTCCATATAAACTTTTGTATGTGCACTACTACGACTGCTGGAACTCTCTCATGTCAGAAATAAGTGCCTGTACAACGCACAAATCACACCGAAGAGTCTGCTTGACTGAGACTCCTTTTAGTTACACAGCTAACCAAAGAGCATTTCTAAAGCATCCATTTATTTCCTTAACCTGCTACAAGACATTTTCAAGCAGATCTTTCTCCATGTGTCACCAAGGGATGAGGAGAAGGCTGACCGTTATTTCTTCCCGTTCTGTGCACTAACGTGGCACAGCAGCATGCAGGAGAAAATGGACTGGACCAAACGGTAAGCCTTATCTCTGTAGCTAAAGCAGTCCATGTCCCCTGTCTCGCAGCTTTTTGGAACGACAGATCCTTAGGAATAAATTGCCTTTCAATTCAATTCCCCACTATCCTGATGCAGCAATTGACTATGCTATGTCACAGTGCTGCCTAAAATTAAGAATGTTCAGGTTGGCTCAAGTAGAGTTGAATGAAAATTGTATCTGTTTCTGTTTTTATTTATGGAAATAGTGAAACAGAATAATTGCTCCAGTAAGAGTGTATTTAGCTTTGTTACCTGTCAGGCCACCTCCTGGAGCATTACCATTGTACAAGCAAGCCAGCTTAAGCCCGCTGTCAGTGCTATGTTTCTGCTCCTCAGGGCAGCACTACCGCCCAGGAGCAGGCACAAGAGCACTCGCAGCAGTCTGTGCCTGAGTTTCCCACCCACTGACGTTTTATTTTCATATAGCTATTAAAAACAAAGCATAGAAGAAACATAAACTGTTTATTGCTTAGTAGCAGACAAAAGATTTTGTAATCGAACCAATTAGGGGGCATGAAATCTGTTCGCTAAGGTCAGAATGACATTCCAAGGACATCTAACCCTCTCCCTCTGAGAGCTGTGTGTCTTACACAAAACTCCCCCAAATCTCCCAGAATTAGACCAAACCCTCTAGCAGAACTTAGGGCTTGTGACTCCTTCCACCTCGCACACACGTACGTGGCACTACTGCTTCAAACAACGGCAAAAGAAAAGTCCAGATGAGTTCCAAGTGTACCTTCTTTTCCACCACTTCTCCGCTGCAGCAGCCGTTCGGCTGAGCTCGCTGCTGGGTGAAGCGCAGGCCAACGAAGTGGTCCAGGTACAGATTTACAAACACAGAGGTATACTTTTGCAAACCTTGCATCTACAAAACTGAGCCAGTCTGATACTTCTATAGTCTTTGCAGCCAACGTGGCTGTACATGCCATTCAGAGTCCATGGAAGGGGGAAAAAATGTTTAAGAAAAAAATTAGTGTTTAATTAGAACCAGGAATGGGTTTGTGCTTTGCAAGCGTAATTGTCAATACTAACACGAATAAGGTCATTGTTACAAAACCTGACTGCCATGGAAAAATTCCACATTAGACAATGCTGAAGAGGTTGGCGGTATTACCTAAGTTACTGGAACAGAGACTAGAATAAGCTCTTCAAGGCAAGAGTCATCTTTCATTGTACGTGGCACCATCAGCAACAAGGTCTTAACTGAAACCTGGCCCCCCTGTTACAACAAGCAGTACCGAACACCACCGATAGGACATTCGCCTAAGTCTGGAAACGTCTACAGTTACCCTGGGAATTAATTAGAACTAAATTAATTCTAAACTTGCTCGAAGTTTCTGTTGATTAGGTATAAGAGCAATCCATACAATATTCAGAATATATATATAAGCTACTGTGCCCCAATGTTATTTCCGTTGCTACGGTAATGCTGCACAGCTCAAACACTGCTGCAACCTAGAAGTTATTCCTTGAAGTTCTTCATTTCCAAAACAGCTCCACACAGCAAACTGGGTAGATTTTTAAAAACAGTCTATTTATGCTGTTCTATCATTTTCTTTGTAAGTAAATAAATCTGCCAACAGAGGTAGCGAAGCACTACAGTGCTGCCTTTTCACAGCCTCAGGGACATTTGACCATTTATCCCTGTTACATGCTCAACCATGCCCCTGTTTTACTCCCCCTACAGATGCTGCTGCACTTGCGCTACAACATAAAGACAAATATTTGTACTTCCAAATACGTAACAGCACTATGTTGTTGGTGCTTTGGTTGTTTTTTTCTTAAAGTATCTTGCCCTTCCTTTATTTATTGGAAAAACGTATTTGGATTTCTAAAATAAAACTTAGATGCTATCTTGGATCCTAAAATTACATTGGAAATACAGATAGATTACAAATTACGAAAGTATTAAAAAAAAATTGAAAAGGGCAATTTGCCGTCATGATGAATTGCAAAATGTTGACCACTGAAGCCAGCAGATTTAATGCCCGACTAGGAAAAAATTCACGTGAATTATTTAAGCAAAAGATTTGCTCTACTTTTCATTACCCAGAAAAGCCTTTCAGGCACCGAAGATAGCAATAAATACTACTACTACATCGGAAGCCTATTCTTGCTTGTATTTTCAGTGGATTTGGAGACAGACCCAATTTTCTAAATAACTCCTGCATGTGTGTTTTTAAATGCTTAAGAGGCACTGTAGTGTATTACTGAAGTATTTTCCAGAAACAGGCTTCAGTGCTTTTCAGCCAGCTAAGCTAAAATGCTTTAATCTCTAAAAGGACTGATGTGAAAGTGATCCTTTTAAAAAATTATTTGGAAAAACGAAAGCATTTGGTGAATCTCAATTTGAACTGAAAAAAAATCCTGTGAGCACTGCACACCAGCATTACTTTGTGCAGTCAATCAATAAATATTAGCCTTAGTAGGACCACTATAGAAAGAAGCTGCATCTTTTTTTTTTTTTAAGATAAGATTAAGTTTAAATTGTCTCAAACCTTTTTTTTGTATTCTACCAACACAAAACTAATTGCATTCAATTATAGACCGAAATTTCATCTTTACTCAGGATATGTTTTTCAAGCTCAACTGCTTTTAGTAACAGAAACACTTTCTCTGTAAATAAAATTGTTTACCATCAGACTCCAGCAACACAGCAGATAGCTTTCGGAAAACCTCAAAACTCAGTCTAGCACATAACAAAAAACCCACACATAATTTGGAACTTACTCCATTAAAGCACCTTCAACCTCCTTCCCGTGAAAAGAACATACGACATCGAAGGGGCAGAGAGCTGCCCCAGATACAACCCATGCTTGTTTATAATACTGCTATTGCTGAAGCTTCCAGAAGAAGACTCAGAAGGTCTCTAACAGACGTGGAGCCAAGGAAATGGTATATGTTCCTGAAGGAAACACTGATCTGGTGTATATGCTGGGGAAATCTGTGTTTCAGGGTATGCCGAGCCTATTCCTTAAGTTAGTTTTATTTTTTCCAAGGGTTCATCCTCTATTCATTGTTGTTTGTTGACAAGTCCTGCATCGTCCCCTAGCTGCTAAAGGCATTCCCAGCATCCTCGCTCCCTCTTGGCTATTTCCAGTTAGCCTTTTACCCCCAGCCTGTGTTAATGCTCCCTACTCCCTACTCCCGACAGGCTGTTCTTCCACCAGCAGTAATCCTGTCTCAGGCACCTTCAACCACAGCCTTGACCTAAAACTAGATCTGTCACACTAACCATCTTCAGGCCAATAGAAATAACTAGTTTTCTTTTAGACTTTCACAAAAATCTATACAAAGCTCAGTCAAAAAAAAAAGATAGCTTTCACACTCTATAATCTGCAGTATGCTATGCTAAAATATGAACTGTAGTCATTCAAATTCCAAGGATATTGATATTGAGCATACAGATATTTTCCTTATGACACTGCATAAATAAACATGAAAAAAGAATCAAAAGATAACGGCTTCTAATTAAATGCATATCTTTGTATGGTCTGTCATTTCAGAATATGCCTTGATGGACTCTTGAGTTTACTTGCCAGTCTGGAGTAAACTAGAGCAACAATAAAAAGCTATACGTGTATTGCAGAAAGGAAATACGCTTCAATTCTATGTACGACAAACTAGAGGCACGCACTTGTTGAATAAAACTCAATTCAGTCAGGCGGACTGCTGGTAGCACCCTTACATCAGGTCTCTCACCAAGGTAAATTATTTAAGAGATAACTATAACGGATCATATAAAGCCTTTATTCTTCAAGAGCTACAAGCTAAACATGTTGGTTGCAGGCAGACTTAAAAGCTCAAAGCACATAAATTAAAAAAATCAATAACGATTCAGAAGTAACACAATAATATAGTAGACACAGTTAAGCAGGTATTTAGTTTCTGTCTACAGCTCTTTTTTACTTTTGAATAACTTCATTTCTAATAGCACACACTTCTTCATAAGCAGCCTTAGTACTTCGATTCTCATGAAAAATATGCTATTTGGCAGAAAGTGTTCCATCTCCTCTGCACAGTACCTAGTATGTAAAAAAAATAGCATATTCATTATACTAACGCTCACCTGCTGCGATGTCATCATCAACCAGATCATGCTCCTCCTCCTGAACTTTTGCTTCAGTTCCCAGTGAATCTGGGCTCGCACTACCAGTTTGCATGGCTTCCGTGGTTACTCCAGCTGAAAGAAACAACAGGACACTCACAAAAGTCAGGGATTTGGGTAGATAACATCCTTAGATCAGGAAAAACACAAGTAATTATCTTTTGATGTTCTGAACCATGCAATGCAACTTTATCAAACACAGATAAAGTGAACAGCAACTGTTTTCTGGTTTCCCTTCATACTGTATGCAGACTTTTCACAAACCTAGCCTTTAAAAAAATCTTTTCCACACTGTAAATACCTCTTTTGTATTTTCTTCTTTTTCTGCCGTCATTAAAAATATTAGATACACATATTACACACTAACAACTTGTTTAGCCACAAAATACAGAGCTCCAGCAGAACTTCTCTTACGTCCCCTCTCAGTACTTCATCTCCCTCACCAAAAAAACGTGCAGTTTTTCCAGGCTACCTTCAGAGTACGTTAATTCAGCTGACTCATTCCACGTCATCTGGGTTGGGATGCATCTGTTACTCGCTGTTAGAAATTACATAATGAACACCAAATCGCGCCACGTAACACCACGTGATTGAAGTCGTACCTCACCAGTTTATACTCTGCCCAGTTACGATCTTTAATCGTTCCCTATATGAGCCTTACCACAAATCAATCAAGGCATTATCAAAAAAAGTGTTTTGCTAAGCCTTACAAATAGTCTTCCCAAAGAGCTTTAGGAAAGTTAAAAAGCAGACCGAAGGGATGCCCTGATAAGATTTCTTTCCTCCCAGTACATCCTCTACGTCAGCTTATACTATCAAAAATCTTATTATATGAAGAGATTGCTGCTTCACTGATTGTGGCATTAGGTCTGCAATCCACAGGGGCATTAAGTCCCTGTTAATAAAAGGGTCACGGCCCTTTGTCAGCACCAACCAAATTTCAACAAGAAATTTAGTCCCTGTAAAAGCCCCTGCCTTGCGGAGGGCAGACAGCTCTCGCTGACCAACGCCAGCCCCAGCAATGGCTTGGCACCGGGCAGGGGAGAAGTGCCCTCTGTGCCTGCTGCTGCTCCTCTGCTGCTTTTGGATCATCCTTATGAAATCATTAATGTGCATTACCTCACTTCTCAGTAGGTTTCATGTCATAACTTCCTAGTCTTCTCCAAACACGTGAATGAGATTGCTATGTGAAAATCGCTATTGCTATGACGGTATCACAATAAATCACAAGGGGGAAAATCTCTGTTGGCTGTTTACAACAGGGTTGGTGAATCTACACCTGAAAAGCCATTTAACTCTGGGTAGTCTTTAAACCAGTTCAGAATCGTTAACATTCTCATGAGTATTCCAGATTTTACTCTTTTAGTACTGTTTTTAAATACTAAGTAGTTACAGCAAAGTAATTACTTAGACCTTGTGATAACAGTGATTGTCTGACAGCAATTTCTAACCTTATTCTGACATAACCTCTTTATAAACAAACTAGCACCTTTTAATAACTTTCTGAACCTCCTTGTTGCGTCCAACACATATAAAAACGTGCGATAACAAATATACGACCCGACTGGAACACGCTGCCGAATCAATAGGGTATCACTTCATTAAGCATGCTGGCATGACTGCACAGGGATCACATGCAATTCCAAATTGCACATGAACCTTCTTCAGGACACTTTTGGAAATAAGGAGTTCACTGTTACGGTGCAGCTGCTGCAGCCCGTGGGCATCACTGCAGGGGGCCTTCACCAGCCTCCACAGAGACACCAGGATTCCAGCACCGCTTTGCCAAAATACTTTTTGGTCTTCACCTTCAAGCACCAACTATTTTCTAACACTACTATTTCTTTGTGTATACCCACTGGAGTCGGCCAGTGTGTTGAGGGGGAGAGAGGAGGTTATTTTTTAAGCACTGCTTTTCATTTTGCATTGCAGTTAGTACAAGAAGCTGCTAATCTCTGCAGGCATAGCAAGCATCCAGCTGCTCCACTTCCATGGTCTAAAATTCTTTGATTTCTTTCCACACCCAGAGAAGGGTGAAGAGTTTGCACGCCTTTTGAAAACTGCAGTGTGAAGGCTCTGACCGATGAGCTTTCATCTCAGAGGGAGTATTTTCTGTGGTTGAACACCCAAGTCAGTAGAAGCCAAGGGTCAAGCAGTCCCTAAATGGCAGGTTTAGGCTGGGCCAAAATTCAAAGCCTTTGATTTGTTTACCTATTGCCTCACCTTTTTCCCTGCTTTCTAGCCCTGAGTTGCTGAAGAGGCTGATTTTTCCGTATTAGATGTGCTACACCTTTCTAAAGAGCTCAGCGAGACTAGTTATAATGCAATGGAAGGAAATAAGTGCCTTTGCATGAGTCAATTCTAAGTACAGTATATAAAAAAAATTAGACAAGTTTATTATAATTGTATACAATTAAAATAAAAATAAGTAAAAATCTATTTAATCAGAATGATTAAACATTCCCCCCAAAAACACTGAATGGATAAAGCCAAAAGGGGAGAAAAATAGCCATCACAGAAATGTCAGGCAACAAATTATCGTTTCCTCTCTAAGAAAATCCACTAAGAAGGAAATGTGTATTCCTGGACACAAGTGGTTTTTTTACATAATTCACGAAAATATCTTAGAAACACATTTTAGAAGTGAAAAGATCATAAACCCCTGAACATATTAGGAATAAGCTAGTCAACATACTAGAAAATATTGGAAAATTAAGACATACTTGTACTAGAAACTTAAGCCATTATTACAATTTACTATTTACTGCAGCACCCTAAATAGCAAAGTCTTTGGGGTCCAATCAAACTATCCTTACTCAATGAAAACTCCCACTTAAATCGATGGAAGTTTAATTAAGTTTCACTCAATTAATCTGGCTTTAAATAAAACTTTCTAACAAAAATATAAGCCTACCAGAAATACATTCATAACAACTGACAACGGCACGTTCATTACTATAGGCTTTTCATATTTATTTTGCTTTCCAGTGATAACATGGATTATTATTTGAAGCAGTTTAGAGAGAGACACAATTTAAGGATATCTATTTAAATTTCCTTCATTCTGTGCTGCCGATGTTAGAGTCTCACTTAAAAAGAAACAGTAATTTGATACAAACGTTTACCTGAATAAACTGGGTTTTAGCAATACGGGAAGCAAGAGAAGTGTCTACACTTAATTTCTGGGCAGAAGGTATTGAAAACAGGTTTCTGCAGAGACTGACCAGCACTGCCCGCACGCCGGCAGCCCGTGACAGGCAGCCTGCCTGCCTCGCATTAATTCACTTCACACTGCTCCGATCGATCCCGGGCAGCTCCCAGCCGCCCCGCGCGCTGCCTGTCTGCCGGATCCATCCGCATCCCACACGCACACAAAGGCTGGGGCAAGATAACCTTTTGCTTTCCATTAAAGCCATAGTAGCCATTTTTCTATCTGCAGTAACAACACATATTTAAAAATATATTTGTCCCTTCAGGGCTTGGCGGACAGACCCACCACCGAGAGCCTGCAGGTGTCCCACGGCACCAAGCCCCAAATCGATGCCTTCAGCACTTTAAGAAAATGTTGCACTGGACAAGGTAAAATGAATAAAAAGAAACAACATAGATACATAATATTCAGCAAAGGAATCCCTTTAAAAAGAGAATTTAATTGCAGAATCCGTTTGACACTGAAGATAGCTTTTGCTCTCAAAAATAAGCAGGTAGAAAAAGGCAGTAGCATTCCTCCCTTTTTGAACTTCACCTGAAAACACATCCTCTGCCCCACAGACCGTGCGGCCTTTCAGAAACAATCGTATGCTGCGAAAATGAGAGGCAGGCAAGGCCACGGCAAATATTTACAGTCGCACTAGATACCAGATGAAGCTTTGAAAGCTTAACTGTCTTCCTCCCTGTGGGAGCCTGAAAAATACCAACACCTGCAACATCTCTCATAGGTTTAATTCATAGCATCACTTATACATCCATTCCCATTTGATGTGGGGTCAACAAGCCGACATGCCAATTTTGGATTTGAAGGCCCAAATAAAACAAAGATTTATTGTTCCCCCTGCAAGGCATTGTGAAAAGAAGCCTAATGTGTCTGCACATCTGAACTGCGCATGGCGTGAGGCAGAAGCCATGCAGGCAGCTGTAAGCGAGCAGCTCAGCGCAGTGACAGCGTAACCGGGCCCGTCGGAGGCGGCCCCCGCGGCGCAGGCGGGTCGTGTGCTGGCAGACCCGCAGAAGAGAAAGTGAGATCTGCTTGGCTCTCTCCCTGCTCCTCCACCCCCCCACCTACAGAGGAGAATAATCTCTCTTGCATCAGGTAAAAGATTATTAGAAGATAACCCCCTGTGCAAGTCTGCCTGTCTTTCAAGTCTCCTGAACACATTTTATCAAAACCCTGGGAGCCGTGCCAGCCGCTTGATCTGTACGGGTAAGGTCATGTCCCAAAATTGCTACTGGATCTGAGCACCGAATACACAAACGGGGAAAGATTTCATCTCTGTCTGCTAGTACCACACACTTGATTCATTCAAGAGCCAATTAAATGCATATGACAAAGTATCTTATATAGATAGAAGACAGAAGAAGCAGCCAGCTTCTGTTAGCGATTACCACTTGTTTTAATTAAAAAAAAAAATCATGTTAACGTGTAAGAGAAGCACTGTTACTACATTATGCATATAAGAACTACTGCAGAGTAATAACATATGCTGGACACAAAAATATGCTGATAATAATTTATGCCCCTATATGAAGAGGCAAAATTGGGAGAAGCGGAAGATGAAGGAATCAAAGCAGTGTTTCTTTATCTTTCATATGTCTTCTCCTTATCTTTCTAGCATAAAACTACTTTTCTGAAGTCCGTTGCATCCATTTTGGCCATCCTAAATAATTCTTATCCCCCTTCAATTCCTCCCCCAGACCTTTAAAGAACACATCATTTTTCAATCGTGCCTTACAATGTAACTAATATATACACTTTACTCTTTACCCACAACATTTGTAGCTCCTTATTTTGCTTCTCCTTTCTGATACCGTAATTATTCTTCTTCTTCAGAGTGTCAGCATCTTTGTCTATGTTCACACAGTCACACTATTAAATGCCTTCTCAGCCCTGTCATTCAGGAGAACCACAAACACTGTAACCTTAATTCACACGGTTTCCAAGAGTGTTAATATAAAAAAATTAATTCCAATTTGCTAGTCGTGACCTGTTTGAAAGGTTTTCAATATCAGTGCTTTCACAATATTGAACATTTACATTCGAGTCATTCATTCAGCCATGCTCAGCTGATTTCTCTATTTTATACTTTCTTCCTGTGTTTTAAAACTTCCTTGTCCTGATAGATAAGCACGTCCTATCCTAATTTAGTGTTAAACCAAATGCTATGCTTTGATTTGCTAATGACTAACAAAGGCCAAAACACTGCTGTATGCATACTTGAATTGAATGCATACAAAATACTCAAGTTTCTTCTGAAACCAGTCAGTCCCTGACTGTTGCTATAAAAATGCATGTCGTGCTTCTAACCTGAGCACAAACATAAGCACAGGAGGCAGAACAAAATATCATGCTTCCAACCGATGTGCATGCAGAACAGAACTGCATGCTCTTCTCCGAAACTTTCAGATGTAATTGTTTAAGTAATGAGGAGTACCAGAAACAGCAAGTTATTGAAACTAATATTAATTACTGGTTGCTTTCAAGTACATTAAAAGGTTGTTCCTTTTTTTGAAGCAGTCAACCTGGCTAAAGCAGACACTACCGAGTGGTTTATATACACTTCACCAACACAATTATGGCCATAACCTTGCACCCAACAAGGTCATTCAGTATCACTCCAGAGAAAATAAATTAGTAATCATGAACAGTTGCTATAGCAGCTACTCCTGAGAGTAAAGGGCAACTATAGCTGTATTCTACAAACTGAGTATAAGTGACCTCCGAAGATCAATTAAAAAATACATCCTAATATACAAAAAGGCACAAATATCTATCAGTATGAATCCAGGCTCTTTGGCATGTGTATACGATGTACTTTCACTTACTATTCACTGCTTGGCTGCACATCTAACCGTGCAACAACATCCCCATAATAAGGCAAATGCTACATGGCTAAAGGCTGTAATTAACAACAGCTTAGTCTTACCAACAAATTCTCAACATCGCTTTAAAGTACTGTGTTCCATGTAATTTATGCATTCAATTTAGATTTAATAAGATTATTACACATCTCTCAAAAAATCAATTGGTGTTTAATAGACATCTTTCTCTGAACAGAAACTGCATTCTTCAGTGGAAAAAAAATATCATTTTAAGAAAGATGAACACCTACAACTTAAAAGCAAAAAACATTCTCATTCATGAAAATATATATTCTTACTGGTTTATTATATAAGGCAGATGCGTTTGGACATTATTCTATAAAGGCAAGTTTCTAGATGGATAATTGAATGGAGTATTTCATCATGCTGACAGATCTTTCAAGAATATACTCTTGGAGTCTGTACAACCTCTGCCTTAATAAACAATGAATACAATGAAAACAGCTATTTCGGAGAAAAATGCAACAGATTAAATAGTGATCAGTAGCTATGTAACTTATTTGGAGAATAATCTTTACCCAATATCTCCTTGCAGCACTTGGTAACCAATGACTTTGAATACCCGACTGGGCAGGCATTGCATCAAGTGTTTAACAGACACTGATGGACCTATAAGGATTGAGAGCAGCCCTGCGGAGAAGGACTTGGGGGTGCTGGTGGGTGAAAAGCTGGACGTGAGCCGGCAATGTGCGCTCGCAGCCCAGAAAGCCACCCGTGTCCTGGGCTGCATCCCCAGCAGCGTGGGCAGCAGGGCGAGGGAGGGGGTTCTGCCCCTCGGCTCCGCTCGGGTGAGACCCCCCTGCAGCGCTGCGTCCAGCTCTGGGGTTCTCGGCACGGGACAGACACGGACCTGTTGGAGCGGGGCCAGAGGGGGCCACGGAAATGACCCGAGGGCTGGAGCAGCTCTGCTGTGAGGCCAGGCTGAGAGAGCTGGGGTTGTTCAGCCTGGAGAAGAGAAGGCTGCAGGGAGACCTTATTGTGGCCTTTCAGTACTTAAAGGGGGACCATAGGAAGGATGGGGACAGTCTCTTCAGCAAGGCCTGTTGTGACAGGACAAGGGGGAATGGTTTTAAACTAAAGGAGGGTAGATTTAGACTGGATATAAGGAAAAAATGTTTTATGCTGAGGGTGGTGAAACCCTGGCCCAGGTTGCCCAGCGATGTGGTCGATGCCCCATCCCTGGAAACATCCAAGGCCAGGCTGGACGGGGCTCTGAGCAACCTGATCGAGTTGAAGGTGTCCCTGCTCACGGCAGGGGGTTGGACTAGATGGCCTCTAAAGGTCCCTTCCAACCCAAACCATTCTATGATTCTATATACTCCACAACCCTGCATTAGCTCCTTTTGGAATCCTTTTTACACTCTTGGGATGCCAGAGGATCCCTTTATAACAATTTCTATAATCTAGCTACACCTTCTTTGAAAAGGAACGTCAGTGTTTTACCACCAGTACCTTGTAATTCTATCAGCAGGTTTCTTTCCTGAAACCTCTAAACTACAGCCTAGCCCCTCAACAGCAGGGATGGCCTTTGCAAAAGACACTCCAATCCCAGCGAGACGTACTGAAGAGCGCAATTTACCTAATCAACTTTAGTGACCGTAAGTGATTTCATGATCGTGAAATTACTTCGAAAATTTCAAGAAACTTTTCTATATAACCCTAGATTTTTCCCCTAGATTGGTAGTACTGTTCATAATTTTGCATACAAAATGCCTTTTTTTCGTTTATCTAGCAACCAAGTTAGTTATTTTCAGGTTTAACACAGCATTACTTACGTGATATAACGCTGTCAATGTACTGTGGCAAATAAGGAGCCCACGCATCAATGGTTTCTTTCCGACCTGCCTGCTCGATTCTTCTGAGTTCTGCTAGCAACAAGGCCTGGGCAGCTTCTCTTACCTGTAAAGCCAATAGGAACGTCATACAAACTCAAATATCAAATATTTATCAGTATGGTTTCACTATAATTTAGCAAGAACAAAAGAAAAAACTTTTACAGAAAATTAAACTAAGTTTTTAGAAGACCTTCATTTTTTCCCACCCCTCTCCACCTTAAACACAGAAGCAAAATAACCGTGGATAGGACATGCCCCAGCTATGACAGCTCTCAGCAGGACACAGCAAAGATGTACAGCCCTGTGAGAAAACTAGGGGATGAATGTCACAACTCAGTCCCCGGCATGGGCGCAGCACACAAACCAAATAGCTGTCCCACCTCCTCCCGGCCTCCACGGACGCGCCTTTCTCAGCACAGACAGCAAGACCGACCGAGGCCGTCTCCCGTCCCGCAAAGTGAACGGCAAGACAGGTTTCTCACTCAAGGAAATAAGGCTGAACCTTATGTTTGCACTGATGCATTGAAAGGCCACCAAAACTCTAGTTTTCTAGAAGCAACTTGTGATCACCCTTCTCTACAGCATTTTCAAAGCTGGGTCCAAAATTCTGAATGTGCAGTGAATGAAGTTTCCTAAGTGCCGTGAATGTAACAAAATAAAAGCAGAACAAAAAAAACCTCTTAAAAATATTTTTTCACATTATATTTACTGATTTACTACATATTATGGAAGACTGAACAATGAAAGCAGAGGAAAATATACAGGAAAAGGTTTCACAAAGTTTAAAAAAAAATAAATCTGGGTTTTTACAACAACAAATACAAAATACCATCCTGTACTATTTGTCCCCCATCGATATCAATTGTTCCATCTGAAGAGTTCATAAACACACATTCACTCATTAATACACACATTATTTTTGGTCTAAAACATTTAACGCACAAGGAAGTTAAGTGATTTGATCAAGGTAAAATAAAAAATTGTGGACAAACGGAATATAAATCTGCTACCCTGACACCTAAGGATATCCAGTAACTGGACTTCTGTTGCTTACAAATTTTAATGAGTTTCAAAGTAATTACCCTCTCAGGAAACCATCTCACAGTATATCCTATCCAGCAAAAGAACAGACAATCAAGTAGCAGAAAACCATATTCCCAATTAAGCTAAAGGACCACTGAGGACCTGCAGTCTACAACCCAGCTCTGTTGCTCCCTGCCCACTTGGAAAGCTGCAGAGTCAACAAATTTTTTGCCACAACAGCACAGGTGTAGTGTTAAGGCCCACTAGTCATTTATCAAACAGTTGGGTGACAAACCATTTACTGGCTACTGTACACACGCTCCAAAAAATAAAGCAACTCAGCAGTCTCTCGAAAAATATAGGGTAGGCTTTTTAATCCTAGTAAGATTCTTAATGGAATCGTGGAAGTTTTTAATCCAATAATTTCTTTAAAAAATATGTACAGCATCCAGAAGGAAAAAAAAATATATTTTTAGACATGATAACTTTTTCAAAATTTTGACGGGATAACTGGAAAATTAACTTACTAAATCTGAAATAAAAACTGCAGGAACTTGCATCAGGGAAGAATTATATATTTTTTTTAATATTAAGGGAAAATGTCATCAGTAAAAGACAACATAAACCCCAAATACCTAGCAGTACAAAATTACTACTGAAATCACCTCCAAGCATCGATCCTGCCACCTGCGAGCCAGCATCTCCAGAAGAGGGGGTCTGAATTTATCCAGTCCCAACAGGTCAGGGAGCATCACGCAGTGCATAGCAGCAAGCTGGCTCCACCCTGTTAAAACACATCACAACAGGAAGATAAACATAATAAACGCTGAAGCAATTTTAAGTTCAAAATGCCATCAAGTAAATTTACATTGGCCACTGGCCTGGTACACAGTAGGTCTTGAGGAGAAGGTGGGAGAAAGAGGGAGAGAAAAAAACATTCGAACCAATTTTGCAGCAGAACAACAGAATTGTTTCTTCTGCCGTGGGAACCCGGGGCTCACCCCGTCTTTACTGATGCCAGCTGACCTCAGGGCAGGTGGTACAGTGCACGTGCTTCTGTGTTGCACAGGAATGAGCTCTGCCAGGCATAAATCATGCCTCATGAACTAGCTGGTCAGATCTCAAACACATGCAAGGGTCAAATGAGACATCAGCAGAAGACTGCCTCAAATGAGGCCTGATTAAACACAAACATCCCTCTTCCTCCCCAGCCCCTCTCAAAAAGACTTTGGTACCTGGTCGTATGCTTGGATTTTAAACTTGCAGCCTTAAGAATGTATTCAACACACATACCAAATACAAAAAAAGTCCCTGAAAGTATTATGGCCAATTTTTTTCAAAAGCATAAGCCATGGTTCTGAGTTCAAGATTTAGATCAACCGTATGTTGATATGTTCAAACCATAGTTAGCATTACTTCTCCTAATAATTAGTGTCCTACATGCAAGCATGATATAATTCAATTACAGAAAACTTAGCATATGAATTACCACTAGAAAGATTACATAGAATTTTCTGTCCCGTTTTTAAAAGTTATGCAAATACGAACAAGCGTGTGTTTATCTGCTCTCCTTATCTTTCCATCTAAATCTTATTTCAACATGCTTACTTCGGGCGTATTCATACTACAAGCCTGCAATATTGTGTAGTTAAAACCAGTAAAGATAAGCATATCAAGCTCAAACAACATAGCTTGTAAAAATGCTTGTGAAGTACTCTAGGCAAAATAATTCTTTTAGTATTACGCTTTACGTTGACCTGAGAAACTGCAGAAATACTTCAGGTGAGCATATAGATCTGTATTTTAAATTTGTCAGCAATACTGAGCATACAAATCTAAATATTTTAACTAATAAAGCTCTTAGGTGCTACAAGAAAACCATTATGTCAATTTACCTTGAAGAAAAATGGATTATAAAGAGGAGTTTCCAATTTGAGAGAGTGCTGTTTCCACTACTTGAGATGCATGAAAGCAGGAATTCATACCTTAGTAACACGGGCATCAAAGGCCTGATTTAAAGCAACTTTCCTACATGAATACAAGGGGGTTTTGTGCCAGCCTTTTTGGCAAAAAGATAGTCTTCATAATGTGAATAAATATTTCTTACAAAAAAATCATCCCCAACACAAAACCCAAGTGGTTTAAATAAACAGTAAGTTTTCATAAGCACCAAAAATGAAATTTAAATGACATGAAGCTGATTTTGTTTGTTTCGTTTTAAAAGAAGCATTACATTTTTAGTCTTTCCATTTGTAACGTGGACTGGAGAGTGTTGGTGCTCGTTCACCACAGGAGTGGAAGACCTGTTCCATGCTCGTCCCAGAGCTCATCTCAGGGCTCTAGATGGAACACACCACGCGTGTCACGGCTTCCCTCCTCATACACCATTGATGGGTAAAGGCACGGGTATTTTCCCTACTTAACAAGGGCTGAGATTTTTTTGTCAAAAGACAACAGCAAACCCGAACAAGATCTGAAACACCATCTTTGATACACTAGTTGAGAACTGAATTTACAGACAGTCCAAGACACACACTGGACCTGCTCACCCTCTACCAGCATTAATGGCAAAGTATACAAAAATAAACTCATTGCCTCTCTTTTTTGCAAAGAAAAATTCCTACACAGATCAAATTAAAGTCATGTTGTAACAATGATAAGGGACATTAATTGAAAGTAAAAGACAAATAGGTAGAAAAGTGAGGAAAGAATACCTTCATTGACTAAGAAACAGGTATGTAAAGTAGGAGCAGTGTCAGAGCCAGAGTGACCAGCTTCAGTGCTAGAAGAAACAGCAGGAGCAACTTGCAGAGGAAAGAAGAAGAAATAGAGAAAAAAAAATAGGAAAGTGAGGATAGCAGCTTCTGAAAAACAGATTAGTATCACTGAAGAATGAAAAACAAAAAACTGGAGGAAACTGTGATAATATTAAAATTAAAAAAATTCTAGGTTTTACAAGAAGTGCAATGCCAGTGAGAGGAAGACATGCAACTGCAGAGAAACACAGATACACTAACAGAAACTTATATGTTTTGAGAAGACAAAAGTACCTGTAAATAAAGCGATTACAAATGCGTCTTTAGACAGCCAGATTTGGTTTGACAGCACAGGTGACTATGAATTTTAAAAACAGGAGTTTCACTGCTTCTTCTTGTGCTTTTCCTGTATTTACAGATTTGGTATTTGGGCTACTCATTAAAAACCCTAGAAATAACCCCTTTTAAACCTGGGCTGCCCCATCTGTCCTTCTTAAAAGTTACAGAATGTATTACTGATGGTTAGTTTTAGTATAGGTTCATTTTAAACATGTCTCCATTCAAATAATTTTAAGCCTATACCAAAGAAAGGACTAAGAACGTAAAGCAGAAGCATACGAAGCGTACGGTGTAAGACTACAGCCAAGGCACTAGAAGATCACAGTTCAAGCATGTTACTCAAAACAGTAGCCGTGAGATTTATTTTGTGAACTGCATCATCTCTTAGTGCAAATGCAATTTAAAAGCAGTTCTAAACATTATACTTCCACTAATGCTTCATGACTTAATATTATCACATGAAAAGATGCGCAGACCTTATGGCATACACATGCTACAACCCGAGGTCAACGTGGAGATTTAGAGGTCACTGTCTGACACTTCCTTCCTATAGAGAAATTACCATATGTCATGCACAAGCATCTTCAAATTAATCCCCCTCTTTTATTCCGTTGCAGAACAACAATGGGTTCAAGCTCCTGAACCGATTAAGCATTGTCTTCTCAATGGTCCATTTGCTTTTCATGCAGGGAACTTCTTTTGTCACTGTGGGACATCTGCATCAAAACTACGTTTTCCATACTTTCCACACAAATGCATCACGATGGCACGCGTACAGTGACAGTACGGCTAGCGTAAATCACTTCGTAACAGCAAAACCTGGTTTCAGTAGATGTATAAAAGAGCTATTTATTTTATGAAAAAGATTGTTTGTAAAAACATGAACCCGCTCCATACTGAAACCCAAGTCTTACTCTGAAGCTTCTTTTTTGCCTCGTTTTGTTGTAGTTGCCAGCTCTCTTCCAACGTCAGTAATTACAACTGTCACTGTAATGGAAGCAGCTGGCCCAGTGGCTGAGTAGCACAGAGCTGGGCTCTTCTCAGGACAAATACAGGTCAAATTGATGGAGATCAAGCATGTCATAAAATGCATTAATTGTATCTCCAATTGATTTTTAAGAACAGCAGCACTAGAAATTTATGAGGAGCAAGATACTGCAAGTAGCACGCAATGGGACATAAAGGGAAGACACTGAGGAAACTATGACCTAAGAGTACCGCCTAGAAACAAACCCGTCTTCCCCCAAGAGCATGCAAGACATGCCACCAGACATGGAAAAAGATGACAATTTAGGAACAGGAGTATTCTTCTGTATTTTTGACCGCACACAGAATTTCATTTTTATCAACTGTTTCTCAGGAAGTAATAAATATTTCCACCAGGTAACTAAAGTATGTCTATCCCCAAAATGAGCAAAGCTATTGCAAAGAAAACTATTGCAAAGAAAAATTACACAGCTGTCATTTGGGAAAGAAAAACCATAATGGAACTGTATCTTTAAAAACAAAACACAGTCCCTCTCTACGGCAAATGTTTTTTCTTGCCTTGAATTTGCCATACAGACACCATCTCTGAGAAATCCTGACATTTGAAATAATTATCTTTCAAAGAGGACAAGTAAATGGCTGTAAAATACAAAAAAACAAAACAAAAAACCAAAACCAAAAAAGCCCCATTTGTTGAGACACAGGCCTGAATTTTTTTTTTATTTTTGCTTGTTGTAATTGACTGCTACTTCTCTATTTATGTAGTACCCTTGATCATGAAAAAAGCTGGATGAATACCACTCCTGAAACTGATCTTCCCTTTCCAACCAAAGATCATAGTAAATTTATATTTATATTTAGGAAAAGAATAAATACACACAAATGTTACTGATGGGCAAGTTTCCTCCTCAGATACAAACATCCCCCTTTTTCACATGTGAGCGAAGAAAATCACAGTCGATGTGTAAGTTAGCTGTCGTGCTTACTAGCTCCCCAGTACAAGAGCAGTTCCACAGTTTAAAGATATATTTAAAGATGTACATATGTCTTTAATGTACGTCTTTGAAGGCTGTACATTGTGGTATATACCACATAGGCAAAGTATTTCTATTCTGCAAAATGCAATCATTTTACAAATTGCAAGTTTCTCCATATTCCTATAGCTACCAAAGATGAAGTTTTAATAGTTAAAAGTCAAAAATAAAAGATAATTGCAATTTTCAAAGGAAATTTCAAATAACTCCGGAAGGATATTTCCTTTATAGGTTAGTTAAAAAAAAAGACTAACCAAACACATTATGAAAAAAAAGAAAAACCTTTCCTCTACCTACTGCCCTACAGTAAATGCACGCAGCTGGGCTCCCATCCACAAAAATCCCTAAGAACTGTAAAAAGAGCAATGACGTGTACACCCTTGCTCTTTGTTTCCTCATCCAGCAAAATATGCATGACAAAGGTTACAAACATACATTCCCCTCGAGCCATAAACAACCTTCAACTGGTCCCATGCGGATTTTTTTTCCCCTGTCATCCCAGCGGGTAAGTATCCCCAAGAGTCGCCCCGCGCTCTTCCCAGCAGTTCCCTTGCTCCTTGGTTTTGAACTCAAGTCAGAATTAGCCACATCATGGTGGTTTTCATTTACTTTCTTTCTGACATTAGGAGAAGTAGCTCATTTGCCCCATCAAACAGCAGCTCTAATTTAACGAGCAAGCAGGAAGGCGCTACCTCCTCCATCTCTCCAGTCCCAGCAGGACCGTTCCCGTGTGCTCCTGCTGCCCAGAGGAAACTCTAGTCCCCGCTCCACTCTACTCCAGTAGAAAATTCATGTCTAATCTTGTGTATGTCCCTCTTTTACATCACATGTTGTTCTGCTTCTTGTATTTACCCATTATACTTATGAAAGGAAAGCTACAGTGCAGACTATTAAAGGATCCTTCAGTATTATCCACTGCCATCTCTCATAACTGCAAGTGATGAAGATAGCAGCGGTGGTAGAAATAGTGTTATAATAAAATAATTTCATCCTCCTTCATAAAAAGGAGAGGAAATGTACACATACTACTTAGATGTGTTTACCTCTGTGCTTTAGTTTATAACATACATAAGCATTTTTGCAGTAGGCTGTATAGCCCTTAATTACAGACTTTAAACCTCTTACTATGACCTCAACACCAGAATGTTTGGGAGCACTTGAAATATGCAAAAATTCATTGTCAGGAACTGACTTCGTGACAGTATCAGCATCTTATATAGATTCTTTAAAAGGTCTTAATCATTAAAATTTTTATCTAGAATATTACACTACTTTTTCCTCCCATGTAGAAGCTAGCAATATTTTTCTCACTTGATAGTAAGGTGATAACTTCAGTGTCAAGAGCCGAAATGACATATCAAATTGTTCCAAAGCAAGTGATTTTTACCTTGCTTAATTTGTCCTTGGGCGGCATGACTTGAAATTGAAGGGGGTGCCTTCACTTTTAGCATCTCAGGAGTGCCTGGCCTAGGTGGCCTAAACACAAAATATACATGAAGGGGGAGAAGGAGGAGGATGGGGGAAGGGGAGAAGAAAAAGAAAAAAAAAAGATTATTTGCTAAAGATACTATGACTAAACAAACTTTGAAAAGCAACCCTATAAAAACAGTTGGTTTGAGTGAAAAAAACCCAAACAACTAATTTACAATTCCTAGGCAAGCTTATTTTTTGGTGATAAAAAGTTCATCTGTACGTTTTGATTTATTTAGAATTCGACCTACTCATTATAAAAACTCTTTAAAAACAATAAGCACAAAAAGGAGGACAAAAATGGCCTCTCAGAACTACCGGCACATATTTTAATGCAACTCCATGTTCTATTAACGTTGTAAGCTACATAACTCCATTCAAAGCAATATAGTTATCTTGGCATAAAAAAATACTACGTTCAAGAAAGAAGAAGTACACTCAGTTCCATCTAGGTACCAAAGGTTTTCATAGCAATCTAATACATCAAACCCCACGGAAAAATTAAACAAAATAAAATGCTGTACTATAATAGAGTCTCTGAAAGAAGTTTCAGTTATCACAAGTTCAAGTGAATATTTGCCGTACCTGGTCGGACCTTTCTTCATGTGGTCTCCGATAAAAGTTGCGTTGGTCATACTCATCAGTGTGTTGGCCAGTGAGATAACAGACAGGAGATGCTGAGTGGTGACAGCACGTGACACACCGTACGTCCCCTTTCCCAGTCCTTCTGTAATGGACATTTTCCTTCCTAACTCCACGCTGTCGTACGGCGGTTTGCCTACAGGCTGGTTGTAGCCAGGAAGCATCAGAGACATGTGGCCTCCTCTAGACAGGAGGCCAAAGGACACTGAACAGTGTGGCTTAAGCATCCCGAGTCGATCAAGGCAAAGCTCATCTAGAACAGAATTCAGGCCCCAGGCATGAAGACAGGACATAAAAAGCTTTGCTGTATCCATGGTCAGATTGTATTCTAATAAAGTTAATGGTTTAGATTTGCTAGAGCGATATTCTGGGTCACCATCTTCTCTTCTCTGTCTTATCGAGTCTTCATCCTCCTCATCATCATCAAGAAGATGCTCTTTTATATTCTCTTTGATTGTTTCCTTGACCTGCTGGAAGAGGACGGCTGCTCGTTTACCAGTCAAAAAGGAGCCTCCTTTGTCAGACCCGCCGGAGGCTTTCTGTAAATTCTCTGGAGAAATGAGTGCAGTGTTGGGTCTGGAGGCCTCCTCAGTCAGCAGCTGAATAATCAGGGCTTCTACGTCAAAGAAGAGCACATGTATATCTGGATCTGTTACATTAGTCTTTATAGCTTGAACCATCAGGGAGTTATGTGAATATTTAGGCAAATTCCCCTGAAAAAAAGAAACAAAAGAAAAAAATTTTTGTAATTTTAATTGGATTACTTTCTTAACACTTTTCACAAAGTTAATTCACAAATTAAGGAACCTGTGGATGATCAAAGTTTGAAAACTCACATGGGAATAAAACATATTATGCTAAATGTTATGAGAATATCAATGAAGAATTTTACAGCACTCTTCACAATGTCAAGAATGTCAGACTTGTGAGCGAGTGTTACACCCCCAAAATACAGAAATTTCACTTACAGGAGTTTTATCTAGAGAGCTCTAGTTATCTGATAGACAGAAATTCACATTTCTTTCTCATGAATTCTAAAAAAATAATAGTTATACTCCAAGGAACAATACAATTTCAATATTTTGTTATTAAAATTAAAACACATTAAATATTTCATATTTGATACTGAAGTATAGCAACAATTTATACTATTGGAAAATAAGCTACTAATAAATTCGTCCAGATACGCAATTAGCGTGCCACTTGTTGTTCACTCCACTACTTAAGTCCATCTTCTTCCTCCTTCCCTTCCTCCCAAGGGGAAAACAAAAACAAAACAAAAAAAAAGGAAAGACAATTAAAATGCTATGGGATAGAAGCTGAACAAAGTCAGAAAAGGAGACCACAGAAGAGAACATTAACATAAGTTTAAGTATTGTGATAATTTTATTCTCTCCATAACCAACACAAAATTATGCTCAAGAACTCAGCTTCCTGAAACACGTGAAAAAGAGTCTTTTAACAGAAATAAACCCTGTTCAACTGTAAGCAAAATATTTTTTCTCCTCTCTTACAATTTAATTAACAGCCCAAAAGACAAATGGTTGAACATTCACGTTTGATGTACAGAATTACAAAGTCAGAGCAAGAAAAGCCTACAGGAGAAGCAGTTACTAGGTTCAGTGACGACAAAGCGTTCCTCATGCTTGTGTTAGTCAGTGCAGAAGTTAAACCCTGTGCTCAGCTGACAGCTAAGTCTAAGGGAGCACGTAAAAACCATTACCCTACACAAGTCTAAGAAGGGCTGCAGGAGAAATGGTATTTTTCCACAACTGCTATAGGCTGAATGGTTTGTTCAGCAAACATCAGCCTTTACTGAACACAGAATTAACCCAGAAGTTCTTAATATATCACCAATAAAAGCAATACAGTCAAGGCGCCTATGTCTTTTCTCATGTATAACTCAACAGCCTTAACATTAATATCAACTCTTTCAGTTTGGTAGTCTCCAAAACTTCCATTCTCTGGGGTCTTTTTCAAAGCACAAACCCACGTTTTACAGCAGGATAGTTCTTTAGAAATTAACAAGGCTTGCAGTTTTTTATAGGTACACTCTCTATATATTTACAAATAGGTACGCGTACATACACACATACACAGGGTAAATATACACAGGCTATACAAATAACTAACAGACACTTTATATATCAGGCAAAAATTTGTACATTCTGTATACATACACTAATTTGTAATGGGGTTTTACCCTATGCCATATACATCCCGATACACTGCTTCCTTTGTTCACTGACGCGAAGCAACGTGCACATCTTATGAAGCCTTAAATACCCTGGGCCACAGGCGTGGTCACCACCGAAAATCTGCTGAGCTGTAAAACTACATTATTTCTACCAACACCCATTATCTTGCTTTTTTCAGCCCTTTTCATTCTACTTCTGAACACTAACAAATGTATTTATCACTACGAATCACAGAAACAAATGCATATTCCATTTAACTTTTTATAGTTGGAAAATCGGACATGCATATGTACCATTTATTTTCTCTCTCAAGGCCTTTTTTCAAGAGAGTAAGCATTTCTAGTCCTGCAACTACGTGGCTACTTTAAGTTTTGTACAGATTTCATAGCATGTGTTCAAAAACTGAAGTAATTTTTATATTTTTTTTTCCATTATAGCTGCAAAGACCCCCAAAATCCTGTTGGCAGGAAAGAATATAATATCCATCACCTCGTGTTCAATTATTGTTCCAGTTATGAACCTGTTTTTCAAATAAGCGTGTTATTTTAATTCTCAAGGTTCTCATTCACACAGATTTGTCTCTCATAAAGCACTCTGCTTTTTCTGTGGCTAGGGTGTAAGGTTGCTTTTTACAGGAAAAAATCTTCAGAGGAAAAACTGACCTCCCCAAAGTTTTTCATTAGCTTTATATTTGGAAACCGATCTGTCCAGAAGAGGCTCAGCACCCCGACCTGCCACCGAGAGCGGCTGCTGATCCAGCCACAGCTTCTTCGCGATTCATTTTGGAGTGCTGCTTTGGAGCAACTCAAGAATAACCTCTCCCCTTGGCTGCTTCACAGCAAGAGGCACAGGGGAAAAAACTGAGTAAGAAACTGCTCCTTTAATCCTGTCCAAACATAACACGCAGAAGGTCTATTAATCTAAAGCAATCCACTATGTTAGTCTTATTTGATATTGCAATCTTCATTTTTCTGCCACACTACTACTTCATTTAATTTGCAGACTCTTTAATTTAAGGCTGCTAATATTTTGCTTACTAAGAAGGAACACCCGCGTATATTTTAATGTATGGTGTTGGAGTGGAGAAGAGCAAGTACAATTATTGGCTTGCTTGCTGCACTGACTAGTTCTTGCTCACTTTCAGAGGATAATTCAACAAATACACATAAATATTTTACATTATTCCAATGCACTCCTTTTATAACAAACAAACAAACCAGATACCAAAAGCACACACAGAGCAATATTCAAAACACAGCAAAAGACTCTCCGACAATGAAATGCAGACCTGGCAAAATCTCCTATGCCATCTGCTATTCCACTAGAATCAAACAATTTTTAATTTCGGTCTCTCCTCAAATTAAAATTCATTTCACTTACGTAACGAAGTTAAGGCACTACCAGAAGAAAAATTCACATTTGGTCACTGGGATTATGAAGGAAAAATTACACACAGAGACCATCCTCCTCACCCCCTGCTCTTACATCTCTCGGAGGAGCTGCTGCGCTGGCTAGCTCGCTGGGCCAGACAAACAGCCAGGGCCCAACGCTATCAGCGCTAGAGAAAATAGCCAAATTCTGCTCCTTTCCCTGTGGTCAACTCGGAGAAAGAATAAACTATGCTGCTTTGATAAATTTGCCATGAGATATAATAAATAATAATAATATTGGATAATTGAAACCAGAATAGAAATAGTTAAATGTCAATAAATAACAGCTGCAAATTATGGTCTACAATGTACCGATTTATTCGCATATTCCTTATTTATTAAAAAAATCCAGTTGTTTCTCAGAGCGTACTGCAGGTAACATTTCCTGAAATGCTCTCTGGTAATGGTCACAACGGTAAAATTAAGCGGAACAATATAACCAAAATATTTTAGCTATTAATCACCATTGCCCACTGGTATGGAGCACATGTTGCTGTGCTATGCATCACGCCTCTGTAGGTACCTATACGTTCATTAGGTGTGAGGAACCTGCGCGTCACACACACACACATTTGCACAGCACGTACCAGTGCAACGTTCCTACTTACATACGTGAACGGCCACGCTGAGCGCAGCAGGAGCCGCGGCACACGAGTCCGAGCACACGTATGTTTGTGGAAACATGACGGCGGCGTTCTAAGGAATGCTCTCTACAAGTGACATTTCTTTTCCAAACAGAACATTACAGAAGGTGGCAAAATAAATAAATAAATGACAAAAGGTAAGCCGGCGGGCCGCTGGGAGCGGAGCGCTGCTGCGCTCTGCTGGTCACAGCCCGGGCTACCAGAACATTAGCAGTTTGCCTTAACGCAAAGGAAAAAGCGAAAATACAAGCTCTTTTTGTTTGGACTCGGGTAACGTTTTTGAATGGCGCTGACAGACTAAATGAATTTAATACCTGCCCACTCTGACAGGTCTTAATTAGGAAAAAAGTTATGATGAACGATAGAGTACTGGAATCATCAGCAGGACACAGCCACAGAATCGCTACGGTTGGCGATCCTCTAATCCAACCCCCTGCCCAAAGCAGGGCCACTGAAGCAAGCTGCTCAGGGCAAGGAAAGCCTCCTACATACTTCTCTAATATGCAACTCTACGGGTATTTTTCTGAGTTTCCTTCAAGATAATTTTGCCCTTCCTTCTACCAATCTTTAACAGAAAGATAAAAATTTAAAAAGTCAGGGGTTGCGTTCTTTCTGTGACAAGTTCATAAAACCCTCACAAGGTCAGGACTTACCTTTTCTCTTATTTGGCCAAAGGAAAATGCATGATGCAAAGCCCAAGAGAAAGCTCTTCCTTCAAGCTCTCCTCTGACGATCTGCACTGATGTGCTATTGAGCCCACCAGCTAAACTACCATCTAAGCCTAGTTCTAAAATCTGTTTGCTTTTTTCTTCCATCTCTACCATCTCTGCAATCTGATGCTGTTAGCAGCCTATTAGTTTTCAAAATGGTCAGCCCAAATCCATCAGACTGACTAATAAATCAGGCACATTAAAATTAACAGGATATTCAGAACTAACCCTTGTACGGTTCTATCCTCCATACTGAAGTTCCTTAAAACTTTTACACTGTACTAGCTTTTCCTGGGACACGTTTGCTCTTCAGAACAATAGAATTAAGGCTAAAATGTAAAAATTACTCTTTATACAATTTGAAATCCAACTTACTTCTTATTGCGAGATACCAATTCAGAAAAAGAGCTCATTACTAGTTGTTAAAAAAGGAATTCCCCACATCTCAAAACATTTAAGGTGCTTCCAGCTTATGCAGTAATAAGCAGGATGGACAAAAATCATCCTCTGACTGCAGAGGCTGATGTGCAGGCTCACCGTCCAGCTCCTGCTCCTACACCTGAACAACTCTTATCATTATGATATTATCAGAAAGGTTGGCTGAGCATTTACTTATTGCTCAGGTTGGTAAGTTGGTTGTACTCAGTAACATCCACATAAATTGTAAAGTTGTGTCTCTAAATGAACACACATAAACATGCCGTGGCTCACGCGCTCTCTATTCGTAGACATACAGCACTCAGGAACAGTTAATGAATGCTTTTAACAAGTTACTACAGACAGTTCCATTTGAATTCATCACTTAAATCATAAAACATAATTTAAAAAGCCCTTAAACACTAAGCATTGAAATATTTAGGAATCAACTAAGCCCATTAATAACTTCTAGCATTAAACACTTAAAATATTTCTTAAACCATAATTAATTTTCAGCATTTAAGTTACTTTGGCTCCATCTGTATCGATTTGTACATATATTTCAGTAATACTTTTTCTGAACTGTCACCCAGCAACAATTACCAAAATAAAATAAAATCAAGCTCTATGTCCACCTTTAGCAAGATCTGCAGGAATGTATAAAGCATGTCCAATAGCGGGGGAAGAGGGAAAAAACAGATCAATGCTGATTCCATTCCTCAAAGTTAGCACCAAACAAAAAGGGGGAGATTTGCTGCTAACGGATACAGATCACAGGCTGGTTCCTTGTCTACCCATCAAAATTAACAGAATGTATGCAACTGAGCAAATATTCCAGATGCTATGAAATGCTGCTAAATGCAGATTTTAAATAAACTCAACCTGAAAAAAAACCCAACCCAATAGTGGAATGCACACTGAAGTGGGAGGTAGCATCATGAACGGTAACATAAATTGGGGAACAACATCTAGAGAGAGATGGAAGGGATTGTATTGGTTAATATTAAAAATATATTACTACCTATCCAGAAAGTTTATTTGGCACATAACCTCCGTTCTTACTGAGCCTAGGGAAAAAGACAGTGAAAGGAGTACAGAGTTATAGACAATGAAGAGGAAGTTTAAAAGCATTAGACTCCAGCAAGGAAAACCCCTACCACTGAGAGCACAGAACAGAAAAAACATAAATGAAATGTCTTTTTGAAATGTAACTCTAGATGACACCACCTGCATTAGAAACCGCACAATGATGTTGAAGAAGGCTGATACTTTTTGTTCCAGGAAAGTGAACTCCTAGGACTGACGCAAGGCCAGGTAAAGCTAGTTTAGGTCTTCCTATCCAAATTTCAGAAAGCTTTGGATAAGACCCTTTCAGTTACAACTATGAAGACTTCCCATATTTTATTCAGTCATTTATGGAAATAAATGTTTCAGGTACTGCATTAAAACCAAACTGAAATACAACTTACCTTGTCGGACGCTTCAGAAGCGAGCAGGTTAGTGGCAAGAGTCTGTAGTTTCTGATGCGCCACATTTTTCAGAGCAGCCAAGCTCCGCCTAGTCATGGCCTGCTTCAGGTTGACGGCGGGATGGCTCAGGGAGTCCACAGCTGCTGGGACTGCCTCGTCGCAGGCGTTCAGGATTTCCACTGCTGTTATTCCCATCACGCACCTGTCCAGCGCACCTGCAAATATGTTGAAAAGCATGAGTTTAAGCTGAAACAGTTCAGAATGTCGAAAACATCACAAGTACCACAACGGACAAAAATTATTTTACACCACAGGATGCAACGCATAAAACTTTCTGTTGTGTTAACAGCTATTTTTAGAACTAGCATTCCCTAAAGGGATGGATTTTTCCTAAATTTCAGTGAAGCTGAACTGTGTAAAGAAAAACCACAAAACCAAAAATCAAGACAAGTTTAAAAAACCCACAATGCGATTCTGTACTGACCAGAGAGCGATGACTCCAGTTGCTCAACATTTCTAGTAGAAGGTTGTTTTCAATCATTTTGAATTCCCTCTCCCACCCAACTCCCTGTGTGGATTAAGTTTTCCACAATGGATCTCAGGTTCCTCTTTGCTTCCTAGCGCTTCAGTAAAAAACAATTCTCATCTGGTTTTCACAATAAGCTAAAAATAATATTCAGACATTATTGCAGGTTTGTGGTTTTTTTAATTAAGTGAGTTAAGGAGTTAAAGGTAATCACATACCACGTATATTTTGATTCATTTTTCCTCACTGTCTCCCTTTCAAATATCACAAAATTTTCTACAAAGCTGTTTTTATTTTATGCCTTGTTGCCCATGCTGTTAAGGCTCATTTTTAGTTTCTTCTAAACTAAGCATTAGTCCCTTTTTAAAAGAAAGAAAAAAAAAAACCAAACACAAAAACCCAAACCAAACCAAACAAAAAAAACAGACAAACACTCTCTTCACTCTGCAGAGGAAGAACTATTGCAGGTGCAAGGTGCTGCACTCCTACACCAAGCTTCCGAGACTACTGCGGAGGAAGCACGGACACTAATAAACTGAGTGGACACTACAAGTGCAGCCAACATTTTAACCGGTCTCTCTAAAGGTAACTAGGAAAACATGTAAGGGGAAGATGACCACAGCAAGCTATACTTCTCCAAAACTAAGTGAGTTATTCCAAATACTAAGACATGTATTTAACAAAGGCTTACATAATCTACAAATTTTGGGAATATGTGGAGTACTAAATTTCCAAATATAAATGTGCAGAAAAATTTTATCTCTTCTCTCAGATGCAACTTATACAGAACTATAACTAAATACTACTAAAAAGTTATTTAATCACTGTCTTTGAACTTAACCTTACCAGTATCCATTTGCCAGACGTACACAGACCCATCTGAACACCCTACCACCAGGTAGTCATCGGAAGGCCTCCATTTTATTACTTGAATAGGGAAAAGGTGACGGGATGCCAGCATGATGCATTTTTTCTCCCGCAGACTCAGAAGACCTACTGAGTGATCGCTGGCAACAGAGCAAATACAGTGCTGGACTCTTACCTAATAAAAAGAAAAAAAAAGAAAAGAACTCTTAACCATAATGCAGACAGTTTGCATTCAATAACAACATCTTCTGGGCCAACCATGGTGATCAACAACCTATTTTAGAAACAAAACACAGGCACTGAAGTCGATGGCTAAACTCACTGAGGTCACCAGAAACAATTTCACTTGCAGAAATTCTCTTGAATCCAACCTCTTGCATATCATAAATTGCAAAGAGGTATTAGAACTTGTTTTGTTGAGCAGAAGAGAGAAAACATGGGTTTCAAGTAAATCAATGCCATTTTCTTCATTAAATTCTACCTACTCGTCCAAGTTATGACAGACAAAATTGCCTTTAAAACCTACGGGCTAACTGGTGGGGAATGCTTGCCTATCACATTCGCAAACACCTTCAGGGGAAAGGCTGCTTTTGTGTTGTGGAAATCCTCTCCCACTGTTAATGCTACGTATCATAAAATGCCAAACATTTCTGTAGCTAGCTAGGTTTTAATATCTAGTTTTCCCACTATTTTTAATCCTTTATGTAGCTAAAACATGATGTGAACAAAACCAAGATTAACAGAACAGTTAAACCCTTTTTAGGTGCCTGCAAGAGTTATACATTGGGTCAGTGCTAAATCTTCAGTATTTCATATTACATTCACATTCTCAAGAAGGATTTGAGGAGCTGTACCATTTATGGAAAGTGTAAGACAGGTTATCAAACATATTATGTAAAACTTACACTACAGTTTTCTGGTGGAACTAGAAGCTGTGTAATTTCTCCACCATGTACACAGAAGATATGTTTCATCTCTCCAGAAAATATATCCCATATGATGACTGAGAAATCCACACCACCTGAGATCAAATACCTTTGATCATAACGAGAAGAAACCTGATGAGGATACAGTAAACATGTAATTTTGTTTCGATGGCCTCGGAGAGTCCGGTGAGGTGGCCAACCTGAGAAATTGGGTAAGGTGGAAAAGTGGGGAAAAGAAAAGGAAAAAAAAAAAGAAAAAGAAAAAAGAGAGAGAAATAATGTAAGTCAAAAGAACAATTAATCCAAACCACTGTTCTTGATAACAACAAAAAAAAAACACAAACCAGACATACTGCAATTTTTGACAGAAGTTCTTACAGAATTAGCCTTGTCTCTTTTTAAAATGTTCATAGTTTTTTCTACTGGACATGGACTGAATGATTCCTTTTGCCTTGCTGTACAACCTCACTTTATTCAGCTGTCATAAAACAGCCTTCCCACAAAAAAATATACCAGGGAAAAAGAAAAATAAAAAGGCTACAAAGATGTGAAAAAATAAATTCCCTTGCCCATCAAATATGAGTGTATCCAAGATTATAACTAAAAGGATCGGTAGCAGGAAAACCGTGTAATCTTACTCGGCACTGGCCACAACAGCGGCATACAAGCCTGCAGCGTTATGTGTTTGGTGCTTGTGCAGAACAGGTTAACGACATCAAATTTAAGTTTACAAAAGGAAAATAATTTCTGTGAACACAAAGCAATAATGATAAGTCTTCTGCTCACTGAGATGCAACACATTAGTTCAGTCATTCTCATCCTAACCTTCTAACTATTGCAAAAGATGCTTAGACAAACTGTCTTTTTACATGGCAGATTTGACAGAATGTGCCCAATAAATTAAATACCAGAATCAAGGATTCTGTGCAATACCTGCACGATACAGTTGAATTTTTTCCCCTCTATGTGATTATGCTTTCTAGCAAGCACAGCAAGCCTTATGTAGGATGCATACAGGCACTTCTGTACGTTTATGAGGGCAAGAATCACCAATGCTTATTTGTAGTATCAACTTTGAGGCAATCCAACTTCCCATTAAGAAAAAAATCATTTTGGTATAAAGTAAGTCAGTTATATAAAGGAAACAGTACAACCAACAGCCTTATATAACAACTGACAAGCTCATATGTATATTCACAGAAAAATATTTACACGTCTTTTTCATTTATCAGCGTTTGTAAAAAAACCAAAACCCAAATATTTGTCCTGCAACTGTGATCACAGAAGTATTAAAACATCTGGAACCAAAATGGACAACAGCAGGCCAACGTATAACACTCAACTGACTTGTGATACACACAGAGGAATTCTCTTTTGGATTCATTATTTTCCCAAGAAGATCTTCGCAGGCACACTGACGCCCAGTGCCCAGAACAATAATGGAAGAGAGACAGGAGATGTCTCCCACTGCATCTTTGCTACTGCATCTCAAAAACCCAGGAGAAACATCCAAGGCTTTCCAGTGAAGGGGGACACCCCACCCCCCCAAATTGATGCAAGCTGGCCAAAGTTAATTTATTACTTGGGTTTCTCATTACATAACAGAGCATCAGAATTGTTAAGAAAATGGTTATATGACTTCTACCTGTAAAATGACTTAACGTTCAGTTTGTGAAACTGTTTCTTACTTCCGTGTATCTCGTGACAGGCGCACCGTGCAATCCAACCGTGCTTTTCAAAAGCCTATTTGCATACCTCTCCTAAGCATATGCTCCCCTTGCAGCAGCTGAACTATAGCAGTTTGTGTTGCTGGCACAATAACAATGCTTCCATCTTCACGACCGCAGACCAAACGCCCATGTGCTGGGATATACACGCTGGCTGTAACTTTAAGTGGTTCTTGGATGTTTGGTATTAAGCTTAGTTGGTCTATAATCCCAGCAGGGCGAGGAGTAAGCTTATCAAAAGCTTCCTGGAGGGATACTGAAGTTGTTGTTTGCAGTCCTGTTTAAAAAGAAAAAAAGAAAAGGAAGAGGTGAGGTGGGAGAAAGATTTAAAAAAAGGACACAAATTTGGAATGCTTTTCTGAAAACATCTGAAAGTTTAACTACACCAAGTTACAACACCTTGAACAAAGTAAAACGTACATACTGGAGATTAACTTCCTGACTACATGAGTGAAGCTACAGCAACACATGGAAACGATATATGTGAGAACTGGAAAAGTATATGATTTAAGCTAGAAGAGGAAGTTACACAGGCAGACAGCAGTGACCATAGCTAGTATTTGAAATAAAGCAGTTAAAAGTTAATACCTGAAAAATATGCAGAGTAAATTAAGATTTTGATCATATATGAAAAAATTGTTACTATAATTTTTACAATTAAACCCCCCCCAACTTCATGGATCTGCAGGAAAAGCAGCAGTGCTCTATCTAGCCACAAAACATCAAACAAAACACAACAGAGATGCCCATTATAGGACTTGGCCACAAGACTGTTAATTAGGTATACCTTTTGCACCATCTTGTTGTTCAAGAGTATCAGGCACACTCCAAATACACAGCCTCCCTGAAGAGTCTCCTTGGATTAACAGCTTATAGGAAAACTCCCTATGTCCACAGAAGAATCGAGTAACTGGAGGACATATTAGTAGCTGTTAAAAAAAAAATAATTAACAACTTCAGAACACATGCAAACCAGGTACTAACCTCAGAATTTACTTTCCCCACATAATCCACTGTACCTTTTAAAAGTGGGTCAAAAACTAGCTACTTTATGCTTTATCTTTCTTACAGGAGAAAGAATAAATACAGCAATACAAATCAGAAGAAACTCTGGTTAGTTACAAAACAAGTCACAGGTTTTTATATACATAGTTTTGTTCTAAATATACTCATATTTAGAATATTTTATATATATATCTGTGTGTGTATTCTATAATTGTTAACATTCTAACTGCAACGGTGAGCTGAAGTTACACTACTCAGTAAGGAACATGGTCCACAACAGAAGCAAAAAAGTTTTAATATTGATTGACAAGATAAAGAAAAAAAGTCAAATATATAAAATGTTTCAATGTCCAAATTTGGCAAGATTAAATGGTTAAGATAAAAAAAAGATTCCTACAACAGTCTTGTAATAACAGCATTTGTAAATCAGACAGTAACTTATACCAAGTAGTATAGGTGTAAGTACTAGCCATATCATACAGCAGTCGTAGATATATTAGTTTACAGCAGAACAGTTCACAGTACAATATAAAAAGGAAGTACAGCTCAAAGAGGACTCTGGCCTACAAAATTTGATTTTTCTTTACTTTGTAAGGATTTAGAGCTTTCAAATTCAAGGCTGTGATTCTGAAAGCTCTTGCTCAGTTACTGCCTAGTCATCATGCACATCACAACTTCTCATTCTCCAGGCATTGATGAATGATGAACTGTTAGTATATAGGAACTGAAGATTCACTTGACCAGAGACTAACCTCTGCATTTATTTGAAAACCAACAAGAACCAGACCAAACCAAACAGCAGGGAAATTGCATCTGTCTACTTTCTCTAGGAAAAGAAGAAATCCTACAGGTCTACTTTGAAAGAGAAAGACTGGTCATGACGTATGCACGTTTCGACTCTCTAAAAGAGAGATGCAGCCCGTAAAAGAAACTCCGAAGAAATATATTTTACCTGTTTATCTGCTCTGTCCAACACACTGTACAATAAAGGCGGAATTAAGTTTTCTACTGCTTTCCCCACATCTCTGCGAAATGAATCACTAGCTGGCAGGCAGCTGGGTTTAAGAACAAAGAGAAAGGAATAAAATTCCTTGTATTATTAGAGTGAGTACTACATCACTAGCTAAGTAAATAATACTAGAAAAAACAACCCCCAAGCCCATAAACATTACATTTTTTCAATTGTTAATACAGTGTATAGCAGATTATTACTCTAATTTTAATGTACAGCTTTGTCAATTAATAATTGCTCCAAATGTGTCCAGCTCAGTTCCCCCACACATTCAGAACTGAAGGGAAATAAATAAACAAACAAATAAATGAAGAAAGCCTGGCTTTAGGTCTGCTTTGGACTTCAACACATCTGACCTCTGTACAGTAAAATCTTATTTCTTCCATATCTGGACCTGGTTAAGGAAATAGTTAAATTATATTTTATTTTAATTTATGACACTTGTTCAACAGCAAAATGCACCTCTTCCCATCACACAGGTCCATCAGCAAGTGAAAAAGAGTTAGTGTAACATCAGAAAATAGTGAAGCAATCTTGGCTGAGTGTCCTGGTTTCAGCTGGGATAGAGTTAATTTTTTTTTTCATAGTAGCTAGTGTGGGGCTACGTTTTGGATTTACGCTGAAAACAGTGCTGATAACGTGGAGATGTTTTCATTGTTGCTAAGTAGTGCTTACAGTAGTCAAGGACTTTTTCAGCTTCCCATGCTCTGCTGGGTGCACAGGAAGCTGGGAGGGGACACAGCCGCGACAGCTGACCCAAACTGACCAAAGAGATATTCCATACCATATGACATCATGCTCAGTATATAAAGCTGGGGGAAGAAGAAGGAAGTGGGGGGACATTTGGAGTGATGGCGTTTGTCTTCCCAAGTAACCGTTATACGTGATGGAGCCCTGCTTTCCTGGGGATGGCTGAACACCTGCCTGCCCACGGGAAGCAGTGAATTAATTCCTTCTTTTGCTTTGCTTGCGTGCGTGGCTTTTGCTTTGCCTATTAAACTGTCTTTATCTCAACCCAGGAGTTTCCTCACTTTTACTCTTCTGATTCTCCCCCTCCCCACTGGGCTGGGGGGAGTGAGCGAGCGGCTGTGTGGTGCTTAGTTGCTGACCGGGGCTAAACCACAACACTGAGGCAATCTAAATTACTGAGCATTGCTTCCACATGATACATTTAGGGGACACGCACTTTAAAATATACTCATGGAATACTAGTTTCTGCAACATCCATGTGATTTTGTAACAAACTAAAAGCCAAAGACACCCGATATTTCTTCAAAGTTATTCATGGTTTTGTCTCAAAAAATTAAATAAATGGAGTATTTCATTGTTGACTACCTGGCTGGTAATTTATATATGAAACTTTGTCCATCCTCTGTCCATACAATCACTTTATCAGCTGACACAAAGTCACCACCAGTCCAGGTCTGATCATTTTCACTAGGGACCGAACATAAGAGGGAATAATCTCCAGCATCAAAAACCTGAAAAGAGACAGAAAAGTCTGTTGTCATTAACCAATTACAGATTAAAATGCCCAGACAGCAGCTAATTTCTGTTTCAACATAGACACATTAAAAGGACTGAGAGCAGCTTGATCTAAAGGCCTTACTGGCAATGTAATTAAATTAGCTTCTACAGGGAAAAGCAGCCAGGTGTTGTTCAGCTAGCTTGCCTTACCCGCCAGTATTTGGAACACACTACCAACAACGACCGCTGGGTAAACGCGCAGAAAGAAATGCTTTGACAGTTTTGACAATAAATAGGTTTTGACTCCTCTTCAAATACTGGCATTGTATCCTGAAAGCAAACAAACAAAACCAACATTAAATTAACTACATTTTATTTAAAATTATAAATCTGAAATTAAATAGAGCCATATTACCTTCTGTAATAACATAATCTTCAAAAAAGGCATTTCTTGATGGTTTTAAATTTGCTCAAGTCATGAGTTTGTCAATGTTTCTGTAAATTTTAACTGAAGTAAACACTTATCTTTTATTTTGATACTCCTACTGCTATATCACATCTTGAACACCAACTTCCCTGTGACAGAGAGTCAAGTCTGCAGACTGTCACAAGTACAAGAGCAGCAAATGTGCAGAAAAGCAGACTGAAGAAGTGATAGGTAAGAAATTGGCTCGTAGAGACAGACAAAAGCGACACCAACAGGAGCTTATTGCTTTTATTTAGAGAGCATATGTATATAGCCATAATGAGGTGCAGGTACTGACCAGCACGCCAGCAGAGCCAGAGCACTGAACTGCTGAATACATGAGCCTGTTCCCTTCCTCACGTCCACTAGCATGATCACATCTCAAAGCTTTCAGCTGCAGACTGACCCTTGGCCAGAGATTCAGATTCAGTCACCGCTGACCACGTTCTTCTGAGATTCAATCTAGCACTATCAAATAGCACAGGATCTTAACCATTTGGCCAAACATCCTCTGCTGAGTCTGAGGGTCGGACTGATCTATCACATCGGTGCCGTACCTCGATTAATCTGGGCCCACCTCAAAGCAAAACCTTCTCTTCCGGTTGTACTGAGGACGATCACTGCTAACCTGCCCAGGTCCAGAACACACACGAACTAGCAACGAAGCTAATCCTCATTTTGACTGACTGTCCATCTTCACTCTTGACTTGGGGTACCTTGAAGGAAGGAGGGACAGCCATGCCATTCATCATCTGAGAAGTTTGGCTTACAGTTGTAAAAACCTGGCTGAAACAGCAGAAGGCTGCAGATACCCTGCTGTGGGTGAAAACAGGAGACTTGCAGAAAGACCTGTCTGCAATGCCAGTCACTTTAACCCATTTCACAGGGCTCTTCACTTTCATAAAAAACAACCTTATCGAGACAGGGCAGAGAAAATCAGGATAGCCAGGCAATTAAGGCAGAAGTGGGGACTCAGGTGTCCTAGATCACAACTCCTTACCCTGTTACAGATCTCTGTGGCAAGATAGTATTCTCCCAAAATATTATTTCTTCATCTTCAAGATGAGGAATAAGCACTCTGTCCTACACAGAAACCAATTAAGTGCTCAGACAGTGTGACAGCGACCAGCGTCTGAAACTGAGAGTCTCTACACAGAGCAACATAGAGATGGAAATCAGATAACAAGAAAATACCCAGCTGATTTTTTTTTTTCTTGCTTGAAAAGAGAAATTGAGCTTAGGAACATGACTGAGACCATGTGATGGAAAAGGGAATATGCCGTTTCATAAGATGCCAGATGGCCAACTTCTAAGGAAAAACCAAACACTTGTAGCCGTTCTTATTCTATTATTCCTCATAAGAAGATCTGCGAGAGCATGTGGTATCCTCTTTCATCACTTAAGTCTAACAAATTCCCCAGCTGGACAGATTAGTGGTGCCTATTTAGTATCATTGTTGTCAATGAATTACCTTGTATCCAGATAGTCAGCTGAAACTAAGCAGATTCAGCTCACATTTTGCTCTTTCAAGGTTCCCCACAGCCCAGACAGACTAGACTGTGATAAGCTCCTGGTTAGCTATGTCTTTGTGTTTCCTACTTTCATAACAGCCAACACTCTTCACTGCTCACAGCTGCCTTTTTTTTTTTGAAGTGTAACTGTTAAATGTGATGTTAGCTAAAACATTACTAGCTGCATGACAAGGGTTTCCACAAAACGCTTTGAGAGCAAACATAATTTCATCAAGTTTGAAACTATGAAACAAAAGCACATGAATACCACCTCTGTCCCCTGATGGGGTCAAAAGCAAGGAATTCCGTTACATTGGTCTTCCAGGCTAATGCAAACTGTGTTGCTTTTGCATTATAAATATTCTGGAAATAAACAAGTTAATCAAAAAATAGTTTGTTTATATACCACAAGGTTATTTTTCCATAGTTGCTAAACATCTATAATAAGGTATATATCTTACAAGAGGTTTCTGCGAATAGCAAATTTGCCAGAAGTCTATGAGACGTGTAGCAAATCTCCTTTAAGACTTTTATTCACTAGTACACAGGAAGGCAGGAACTGCCAAATAACAGAACGCTGTAGATAATCCCTAAAAATGAATATTCCTAGAAACTGTATTCTCTGCTCAGCAAACCCTTCAGGCATCTCCACATCTCACTTCTTATCTTTCTCGAAGAAAATACTACCAATAATAATAGATCTTAATACTAAATAGAATTTAATACTAAATTTAATAGTAATAGTAATATAGTATGATGTAATAAAACTATAATTAAAAGTTTTTTTAAAATTAAGTACAGATATTTTAAGAGCATAAGAAATGCAGCTAGAGAACTTAATTTTAAAAAAAAATTGAAGTATTGTGATAAAGTCACTTCTATAATGCCACCACCGTATTAAAAGACACACACTTCCTATGCACTACAGGGCAAGCTTTAACTCTGTGACTTACTTCTTCTATCTGTGCTATAAAGAGTAAACATGTATTTATGAGCATCATCCCTCTCAACTAATGAGTACTTATACTGCAAGCTCTTGCATATAAAAGTTTTGCCTGTACTGAGTGAGCTTATGCACGCAGTACAGCATCTGTATCAGTTTGGAAAGGTAAACATTACTGCTTGGAACTCAAAACTCCTGTGGAACGTAGTACAAGATGACTTAACGAAACAGAAGGACTTTTAAAGAGGGAAAAATTAAAAGAAAAATATTTGTAGATTAACAAGAATATTGGTATATTAACACAAATCTTGACATGGTACAAATGAAAAAATAGATTTGTACAAATTGGAGATTATCCTACTCCTAATTTTGAAATAAGTTCTCTGAGTCAAACACGAGAAAGATTAGGAGTTCTGCTGGTAACTTGATGAATCAGTAAAGCAAAATTAAGGAAGCTGATTTTTCAAATGGCAAAGAGGAAAAATAATATCATTAGGTAGCTGGAAGAACAGGAAACAGCATTAATAGAAGTTCTCCCTTCATCACAACAGGAAATATCATTAATTCAGAAGCCTTTGTTTACCTGCATCCGACTAACTTCAGAGGTTATTATCCATACTTTCAGGATGCCAGTCACCGAAACTGCTACGACAGTATCCTCTGGGGAAAAACAAACATTAGGCTGATAAGTACGACGACGTCTTCATTTTGTTGCACACTTGTGCATATCTGAGTACAAAAATATACTGAGAGTACCTCAACATTAAAAGTTTATCAAAACATTCCTGAAGTGTTTGCTTCAAAATCAAACGTTCATTTGCAAAGTGGTATTCCAGAAGCACATATGCACACGCACACACCGAGATTCCATGGGTTTGTGTTTACATCTCTTAATTAATACTCAGGGCTCAAATTAAATGGGAGGAAGGGAAGTTTCTAGCATTGCTATCACACAGCATGCCTTGTCCCACCGCTCTCCCCAAAGGCAAGGGGTTACTCTCTCAAGAGGAGAGATTTGTTGCTTATGCCGAGCTGCCTGCCCACACCAGCCTGTGAGGGCTTACTGGAAAGCATACCCTAGTTGTACTGCTGCCCAATCACCTCTTGGCTGTGGGTTCCCAAAGGGCATCTCTGCAAAATTGCTCCATTAGAGTTACTACCTTCACAAAAAACAAAGTATATCAAGCACTAGTCAAACTTCTGGACATTCCTGTTTCTACCAGACAAGTCTGGTGTAAGACCAAAATCCAAGGGTAACTTCTTGATTACAATATAAAACCAATTACAAAACAGGAAATAGAATTAAAGGCAGTATCAGGGAACACTTAATACCAGAGTTCACTTCCAGTTGTTCCAACAACTTAGACGTTGTGGGGATAGCAATTGAGGTTTCCCACCCCAGGGCTTTGGGAACACTCAGTTTACAACTGCTGTCAGCCTTAGCTCAAGATAAATTATCTCCTTCTGTCAGGGTCTTCTTCCTTAGTGTTCCCCAAACCTCTAAAGGATTACAGTCTCCACAACAGGAAAACCTGAATGAGACACCTCTCCGCCTCAGCTGCCAGAATTTAAAGGCTAGCAACTTCACACAAGCTAGCAGAGCAAAACAGATGTGTGGGCAAGTATCGCTTCGAACCATGTCAACTAATCCACCACCGAACATGAGCCTACTCACATACCTCTCCACTGCACTGGCTGTCATCACTTTTAGAAGTTCCTCCCTCTACAGTCTTCAGGTTTTTTAATCCTATTGTGTACTTTAATCAGTGCATTCCTTAAACACATTTCCTACAATAATAGCTTTGAAAACGTTATGACAGGGCTTTTTATAAAGCTACTAATCACAAGAAATACTCGGTACACATATATATATCTCGTCTAAAATTACAATGTATAGGCTGCCAAATGATCTTGACATATACTACACATCACGTGAGTAATGCAGACGACAGCCTGCGCATTTAGAGTGCTTGCACCCCTTCCTTCAGTCGTGTGCCAGTTTCCAGGCTCTTGCTGTCAGAGTGCTCTCCAGAACTCCTTCTTAATTCTCAAAGAAAAAAGAAGTTATCACCCTAGTGGAATACGCTTTTATTCCAAATAAAAAAATCATTCTTCCTGGAGGAAGGTTCCTTGTCCTTCAGGTTTCAGCACATGCACACACTGAAGATGACAGAACTGAATCTATTTACTAGGTGAGCCTGGATGCTGCCAAGTGCATGCACACAGTGATTCGGCTAGATTTTAGGTTCTGCTCATGAGAAAGCAGTTACATTTGAGGAAACAGCAACAGAGACAATACTGCACAGGTATTAAATAGCCTCTTTTTCAGGCACTAGAAACAACTACATATACTTTGCTTTTCGGAGAGGTTAGTGCTTGCTGGGTGTTGCCCAAGATCACAAGAAGTCACATTCTAGTTCTTCCCCAGGTTCTTGAAAAAGTTGAAAACAGTGTTCCTCTTACAGGGAGTCAAAGCTGTAATAAAAGCCACAAAAATAATTACCTTGTGTCCTATTGGATCGAATGATAGTCATGGAGCTGATCCAGTCAGGAGAGATCTTTGATAATAAAGAATAAAGAACTTCAAGGCTGGTAGCATCCACAACAAGAATTTCTGGATAATGTCCATGGCATAACAGCCTCCCTTCACGCTGAGTCCCAACTGTAAACTGATAGAACTAAATGGATATTAACAAAACACAGAAATTATACTCCATGGGAGACATCAACCACTTCACTTTTAATCAAAACCATAATTTCACAAATATATCCTGATGCCACTATGTTTAAAAATTGCTACTCTGCACTGATGAGGGGAGCTTTTTGCAGAGGCTCCCTTTCTCCTGCTACCTTCCCAAGGCAATCCTTACCCTGTACACCCAGCTCCTGTAGCTGACAGAAGCCTGCCTCAGCCTTCCCTGCTAAGATCATCCTCATGCTCCTACCCCCCCGGCAGTACTCCTTCACAAATTTTCTCCTTTTCCTCCTTTCTTTCCAGCCTCTCTCATTAATTATGATACATTTTTTTCAAATGCTGAAGCACAGCACATATTTCCAGCTCTAGGGCACTTGATGATACAGCATGAACTATTTATGAGATACCAAAGTATGCCTATGTCATTATTAAGCTTAAAAAGAAATAAAGCAGCCTTGCTTTGATAACTGATCTATAGTTATCCATGCACATACACAAAGTACTAACCTGAAACATACACAAAGTACTAACCTGTATGCCAGTATGTGTACAGGCTAGTTTAGTAAACTCTATGCATCTCCCATCATTCACATCCCACAGACACATCTCCCTAAAATATAAAAGGCAGATTAAAACTACATGGAAAATATTTCAATCTTCCAAGAGTTTAAATATCATTTACACTGGGAGAAACTTAACAATTTGAACCATTTGTTAGTGACTATATGAACTGTATTTAGACAGAGGAAACTCAAAATCAACTTGAATTTCCAGTCCTTCTACCTGAATCTACACAACCTCTTCTTCCCTACAAAGATAAGGAAACAAGTGAAATGCCAAGTTTCATCATAAACAATCAATACTAAGTAAACACAAGTACATAACCGAGAATTTCTCACTTCTCTAACATTTCAGGTCATTATACACTTCTACTGCATGCCCTCAGTCGTCCAAAGACTAGCTTGCCTTCTCCACATTTGTGGGGAAGAAAACAGCATCACAGAAAACAGAACTGTGTCAGACGGCAGTGGATACCGCGGGTTTTCTGAGGGCCCAGGCTGTTAAGAGGTGGAAGCATCACCTGGAATTCTTCAGCACTTCTAAGACCAAACTGAGAGCAGCGAACAACAAATTATAAATAGTACCAGTAGATATTTTTCTGACTTGCCTTATGAGCAAAGATTACAGTTACCTGTATGAATTCATTCCAGTTAGAAGCCATTCTCCCTATTTACAGTATTTTTCTTGGAAAACAAACTTTAAAAATTTTATATTAAAATTTAATCAGAACAGAATCTGTCAGCTGCTTTCTCACCTTTTTTTCCCTTTACATCAGATATATAATTTCACAACGAAAATGTAGTTTGGTTCTAAATCCAAAAGAAAAGATTACTTAGTACTGCAAGCACCACAAGATGGAAATACTAAGTTTTAACATGTTCTACTCTCAACTTCCAGGTTAAAAGGTTGTTCACAGTCATATTGATCCCTGACTTTTCCAGATAAAAAATTTCTTTATTTTATATGGATACATAACAGGCCTATTCCTGGGCAGCTACATTTATATAGGCAGAGGTTAAGAAATTTCTTCCTCAGCCAGAATTGATCAGATCAGCTTCAGCCTGGAGGTCCACCTTTCGGCAAACAGCCTTTTAAAAAACAAAGCAAATAAACAAACAAAACCTTCTTTTTCCTTTTATAAGCCTGTTTTGCATACCAGAGAAGTCTGACATTCAAACAGTAAGTTCTGCACATGAATGAAAAAGCCCTCAAGAACAAACTGATGCTCTTGGAAGGAATACTTTTGCAAGTACTTTCAGGTCAAGTATTTTGCCTAGTGAAAGACAACTGAGTTGGAATGCTAACTTTTCAAAGCAAACATTGAAAAGATAAAGTGGAAAGGCATACTTTAAAAACAAATGGCACACACATAGCGCATTAAATCTAAGAGTGTTCAAAGCCTCCACTAGTTTAAGAAGGAATATTATGGTGTGTAATTACAGCTTCTTTCCAAAATGCAGTTACTTTTATTCCAGAATAGCAGTCTCCACAAAGAGAGCTAATCCATTTTAAACCCGCACCGCACCTCAATACGAAGCGTTCCCTGTGCTGTTAGGACTCAAGAAAGAGATGCTAAAAATCAGCAATATTATGAGATGGCCTGCCACCAGACAGAAGTGAAGGGCAAGTCCATGGAGCAAGATGATTCATTAATAACTGAAATGCTTGTCCCTCTACTTAGAAACTCAGAAGCTATTCTGGACTCATTACTAACAATAGTAGTTACTCCAACTCCCTGAACCAAAACCAGGCTCATATTTTGGAGAGAAAAAAGTTCCTGCCTTCCAGAATGACTCTATCAGAAGAACAAGAACAAGACCACGGCCCGTTTCCTAGAAACGGCTTGCTGATAACGAGGACTCACTTTCATATAGCCAGCCAGGGTACGAGTGTAGATGCGGGGAATGCATCCTCCCCACTCGTGGGGGCTGGCCTGGGCTCGTGGCCATCCCCAATAAGTTGCCGTCTGGCCTTGAAGTGCTCTTGAGAACATGCTGGAAGCTGTCTCTGCAGGGGCTCCCTGTCTCTGCAAGGCTGTTTGAGCTGGGCCCTCTTCCTGTCCTGCCTGCGCTGCGCTGCCAGCCGGGCCACGCTGACCGGACCCCGGCTCCTGATGGCTGCCGACGCCCAGGGGCACAGGGAAAAGCTCTCCATAGCACGAGGGGAGCTGAATTCAGCCGGCAAAAGCTACAGCAGGAAACCGCAGCACAAGTGCTTCAGCCAGCTGCAAGTGCTCTCCCAGTAGAGGATAGTCGGTTACTAAAGATCCTGTACTCAGCCTGAGGCAGAGGATGGGAAGGAGAAGAGGCAGGGGGGAGAACAAAACTAGTTTCTTAAGGCCCAAAGCTTTGACCTGTAATTTATCAAATTGTGTATCTTTCCAATAATTTAGCCCAAAATCTAGGCTAAAATGTGAGTGTACAAAGTATGTTTCATTGAAAAGTTACAGAGTATGCCTGTTTTTTTTCTTTAAATTACATGACTGCAATCCCCATTAATATCAGTTTCATGAGAAATCCTTCCCCCTTCTACCCTCTAAACAGTTGCTCTGATTAGTAAATAAAACCTCTTAAAAAATAAAATGTATTTGCTGATGTATTTTTTCTTAAGGATAAAAATCAAACACTGCAACAGAAATATAGATAAATTGTGTGACAGATTTCCAAGTTTCAAAACATGTATTAGGCATCATTTCCTGCCAACGAGCTATGCTACAGCTCAAGCTTGCTTTCACTCAAGAAACAGATCCTGGGTAAGCAGAGAAAAAGGAGCAAAATATGCATCTACTGTCAACTCTACTGACAAACTTGCACTAGCGAGAGATGACAGAAAGCACAGAAGTGCCTTGACTGAAGGAAACGACGTCACACATCTCATCGTCCACCCAAACATAAGTCACATCCAGTGCTCCCATATTGCTTTACGTCAGCGTCCCACCGCTGACTCCCACAGGACACCGAGTAACAGAGGAAGCCCTCCAGGACCTCGGGTACTTCCCTATGCTCCTTTCAGGCCAGGTATCCAAAATTCACACCACACTCAGTATCTACCGTGGAGAAGTCCCATCATTTGGGATATCTATAGACGTTAGATTAAGTAAAAAAAAATACTGTGTACGTAAACTCCTCTACCCTCAATTTCCATTATTTAACAGATCTGCATATTAATAAATCCTCAGGAAACTCACCCGCTTTCTGATGCGCTTACTATATACTGCTTTTCGCTGGAAGCGGAGGCCTTTGATAAACAAGTAATTGAGGCTGTATGACCAAACAGCAGAGCTCTGGGATTAATCTAGAATCAGGGAAATAAAATGTCAAGTAAAAATAACATAGACACTATTACTTAACCAGAATATATGTATTCCAGATTTCCGTTTTATGTATTACATAAATATGCACGCGTTAATACCTATACACACACGTACGTATTTAATTAGCATAGCAGCAGATATATAATCTTGAAAGTTTGCACAGAATGCTGCTATAGTACATGGAAAAAGAGTTTCTACCTAAGACTGTAATGCGAATTTGTGAAAAAATGCGTTTTGCGTCATACTCATCCTATCTATATTTTTAAATCATAACCTGAATTTGGCCCAACTTGAATGAAAAATTGTGTGGTACTGCAACAATAGTCTCCCCCCAAGCAAGTACAGTTCACAACCCTATATATACATAAATAAGTTTATATAAAGCCCACACATAGATTAAAGATAAAAAAAGAAAACTGCCCTTTATTTGTCCTTCCTAGAAAGAACTAGTCGCTTACTCCCGTTCCTTCTTTTTTAAATATACCAGACGTAAACATAATTTAGGGGGTGACTCACGGACACTGAGATTTTTAGGTACTCAGGATAAACTTTTTCTGAAGCATGCTGCTTTTTTTGCAAGAAAGGATTGTTTTGCTCTTCCTTTCCAAGAGTTTAAAACCCTTTGTACCAAGGCAAACCATGAGATCATATGCAAAATAGACATTTGCAGATTTCAACTCTAGGGCAGCCACTGGCATAAAACAATCAACCACCAAAATTTCTCTTTCCTACCAGCCTTTTTTCTCTTTCAGTTTTTATGGAAAAAAAAAGCCCAACCAAACCCAAACAGCTGAATAACATAATAACCTGAACCCGTTCTCTAAGTACAGTCCTCTGATCACTGGAATCTGTTTTCACAAAACAATATTAAGCAGCTAAACTTGAAAGTAACAACCAGTTTAGAGCAGCTCCAGAAACGAGGAAGTCATTACTTTAAAAAAAACTACTGCAGGAGCAGCAGCAAAATTCAAGAGGAAAACCATCTCTTTCTAATCAGAAATATTCACTACGGGAGGTGTGTGGTGTCACATCCAGGCCTCAGGAGAGGGAGGAAGAAAGGACAAGTGAACAGGGTGCAGAAAGAACTGAAGACCAGAATGGATACTATCGTATCGAAGAATAAAATCACACTGGCAACAACGATACACACCTTAAACACAAAGAAAATTAAGATTATACAGACTTTAGTCTTACCTCTAAATCCAAAGAAAGGTCCCAGAGACATATTTGTCCATCGTGGCATCCCGTGACGATCATTGACGCGTCCTCCATGAGCAGCAGGGTTGATATGCAGTGCGTGGGGGCTTTACGGCCCCACAGGACGATGGGCAGAACGAGGCTGTTTCCTGCCATTTTGCTTTCACGCCTGTCAATTTAATCAAGACAATAAATATTACATCTCAGCAGGTGTGCCACTCCTGCACTTAGCATGTTCTTATCCTCACAAAAACTTAAAATATTAGTCTGAAGATAGTTCATAAACATTTGATACAGAAGAAACAGTCACTATACATGCCATTCTTCAGACAAAATACAGTGTACAATCATCTCATCAGGGCATGCGTTATTTTCGTATATGGATTAAATAACATTCTTTAAATGATCACTTGAAAAACACAGTGAACTGTGGTAGCATTATAACTTCACAATTTTGATTTCTTCCACATTTTGCAAAAGATACTTTTCAAAGTGGCATTTCCCTACAAACATAGGTACCAAATAGCATTTCCCTAGGCACACAGGTACTTTTGCCAAAATAACTTTTTATACAATAATTTTGAAGTAACAAATGCTTTAAGTCCCAGGGCTGCGGCAGCTATTATATGCCCGATAGTAAGAGTTCATCCCCATTTGCAAATGCAACAACCTTTAATCAGAAATAGGCTCTGGAGCCTTCTACAGATGACTATGCACCTTTCAGAAATACTGTTCTGACAGAACAGTGTCACATTGACACAGCTTTTTCAAATTTGTGTTTATGTTGGAGTATCCAGTATCCTGCATTAGGTGAAACTAGAGGTGGAAAACATTTTCAAGGTTAATGCCATTCCCTAATTCATACTCTTAACTCCCAGTAGTTCATTCCCCCTCACACACACAGCTAGAGAGGCTAAGTAAACAAATAAAAGCTAATTAAAAATAGAAACAGCCTAATTAAGAGATATATGTCAGTTCTGAACCTTTCAGTTCCTGGTTCCTGAGCCCTAGGTGGTAAATGTTTTCAAATTGTTACCTCGCTAATATCGGCACAGAAGTAAAGATGTACTTCTACAGCCTGCCCTCCACAGCAGGCAGAGCTACATGCAAGCAAAAGCCGCTTAGACGGGGCGATAAGGGAAGAGGAATTAGAACATGCAATACCAAAAGGTGTGGTGTGATGGGAAAAAAATCCTTACTAGGTACTATCAACACTATTTAGAACTACAGAAAGCTAGGAAGGGAATAAATACAGTGAGCACAGACCACTTCTCATCCTCCCTCATCTCTCCACCCCTGTCAAACACCGTGAGCTGGATCCCAAACCAGAACTGAAGGGATTTAGAGACTGACACATCACAAGTAGGCACTGACGTATTCCTGTGACCCCCTGCTTTACGGCACTGCAGGACTCATGGTGTCACCTTTTATTCAATAAAGTTTGCATTTTTATGTATTCTGCATGAATGCTGACGGTCTCATGTAACCCTGTCATTGCGATGCTGCTGATTGTGACAACTGACCCCCCTTCTCCCCTCCCCAGTTTCCACAAGACCCTCTGCCCCAGCCCCACCGACCCCAGCCAGCTTTAAGCTACAGCGGACTTTTCTCCCACCGAGGGGGAAGCGTGGCACAGTGCAAGGACGGCAGCGAGCGTGCTGCTGTGGAGCTTCGCTACGCTGCTGAAACCCAAGACAAGAAAGAAAAGCCCTGCAAGTGGCCCTGCAATATGACTTCAGCCAGACTTGCCGACTCAGCAGATTTGACAAGTTTTGTGAGGTTCATCTGCAGACCTAAAATGCCATTTTTTTTAAAAAAAAAAAAAAAAAAAAAAGAGTCAATTTCTATTGTACTATCAAGCAACAATTGATCAGCCAGCCACTCAAACAGAAGTATTTTGAGGAACTACAGTAGCACTGGATGTGCTTATTTATTTAGTATCTGAAGGTAGTTTTGATCTCCACGATCTGCCTCACAGACTGGGTTCTGGCCACCGTCCAACAAGAAATAGATGCAACACTACCTTCATGCCAACATTTAATATATTAAAATATATTCACACAAATAACATGGAGAAATTTTTATCGTTCACAAAGCCAAATTTTCTTGGTGACTGGGAAATAGAGAACAACAAAGGTGTTTGAATCATAACCTGAGGGAGAAAGAAAACATCATAGGAACTCAAGCTGCAGTAATAAAAAACAGTTAGGAGGATTAACGCGAGATTTAAACACCAAAACAAGCCACTGTTTTTGTTAGCAACATTCTGAGCTCGCCAACCACTTGGATGTTTTTTATAAGGTATGATCCCCAAATCCAAGTATGCTTATACTGAGCTTGTCAACCCGTGGTCAGTTCTCTGGCTGGGGACTGCCGCCCGCCCGCCCGCTCCCCCCACGGCAGGGCCGCGAGAAAGTCCACGCGCGGGAAAAGGGAACTGTAAATACAAGACTTGCGTTTGCTTTCCAGGCAACTGACTGAGCTCGTGATTGGTTTGGGTACGCTTTTTACGTGTATTCTGCATTTACCAACGGTAAGTTTTTCTAAGACATATGTAAGATCCATTCCAGTCACTACTACTCTCTCAGAAACCACTGAAAAATGGTAGGCGTGACCATCAAGCAGGTAAAATGTCAATAATGACTGACATTTTCTCGTCAGTCTCTTATTCTGGATTTGAACAGAGTTGTTGGAGTTACCCTACTCTGCCGTGGTAAAAGTTTGAGTTATTGCTTGGAGCATTTTGTGATAAATGAATGGGTGAAACAGTTGTGTTAAGTAAATAAATAGACAAACACTCCTTATGTACTGGCTTGGGGAGGTTTATGTTCTGAACTTACCACAGCTCAAACCAGAGCAGAATTTCTGATTCGGAGGAGTATAAACACATCAAACACTGGCAGAATTCTCTGAAGAAATATTTTAAAATGCATATTTTCCTGTGTTTCTATAGATACTTACATATTCTTCTTGCTTGACCGACCCAGCAATATTTGCATTTGTGCACAGATATGTAAACCTGTTTTACAGCACTTCAGAATATTTTTTCCCCTCTTCTGAATTATGACGAAGGAAAAATAAAGGTCATCCTGAATCTAAGTCAGGTTCACTGCAACTCCACTTCCCCACTGCGGTAACCACAGCTCCCCTCGGGTCCCCGCGATACTCCGGTCAGACACCAGCGGTGGGTAGAAGGAACTAACTAGGAAATGAGTCAAGTCATGCAGACCCACTGCCAGCTACTGCCAAACACCCCAGCACAAAACAATCCTGCCTGCCCTTCTTCAAGGGAAGCGCAAGCACGAGCTTTGGATTTCCATGGAAGATGTGGGAATTTAATTCAATACTTTTCAGTTCCACTGAAAACTGCCATGCAAGGTTTAGTGTCTCCCCTTGGAGACCAACTCAGATTTGATATAAAGAGAGGCAACTACCACGATCTCGCTTGGACCAGCTACAGCCTTGACCTTTTGATCTTACATCGCCCTGGCCCTTCCCAGTGGGGACTCCCACACTTAAACAAGTGCTTTCTGCGTCAAAACCACCTTCTATTTCAGAACATTGTTTTTTACTATACTACATGGAGTTCAACATAAATTAATGCCATGCCTCATCTAGATAAAAATTACAATGCAATTTCTACAGGAAAGTAGTTGGTTTTTATTTTGACAAACACTGCCTATATTCCTAGTGCAAACAACCTCTGCAGCCAGAGAAATCGAACATGATAATGTACATGGAAAAATGGGGGAAGGGAAGACAGCAAGAGCAGAGTAATGAATAGCTAAGTATTACAAACTGTAAAACAGCTTACAGGGCCAGCTGGGCATACCAAGCCTCAAACTTCTGAAGAGTGAGATGCATTATGGTTTTTCATAAAATCTATATCATAAAAACAGTAGTATCACTTACTTACGAAGTGCCATTTTATGCCAACTCATTTCTTGCATCCCATTGACTATCTTTATTAAGGACTGTTTATTTTATTAAGAGCTATTATTTAATGAACAAGTATAAATAAAGACCAACAATTAAGTATTTAATCTATTGCAACACACTACAAGCTACACTGAAACTAGTAGTTGTAAAACATGCCTGTAAACGTGGTGTTAATTGTTATGCAATGCTGGATCAATTGTTCTGTCTGGATGATCACAATACAGAACCATAAAATAATTTAAAAATTGTAAAGAATATGGTGACCACACTAAAGAGCTATGACTCTAAAAATATTCAATTTGCAGTGAAATAACCATAAAAATATAGTGAAAAAACAGAAATAAAGTGTCCAGCTGCAATACAGAAAAATGCAATTATAAAAAACAAGAACAAAAAGTCACGAAAACCAAACAAAAAAACCCATTTAACTCTTTTACCACCCAGTTTTTGTAATGAGATAAAACAAAGGACACACTGGGAAAGCTGGGGAGAGATGGAAATGTCTTTGTTTTACATATATCGAAGCACTTGAACACCGATCAAGGTACAACGTTCTGTACAAAGTGTTTTTCCCCTGCTATCTGCAAAAGGCTCCTTCAGCAGCTCCGCTACCGTGGACTAGAAACGCAGACCTGCGCCAAAATGAACCTTGAAAGATGCCACAACTGCAGCCCCCGCAGGTAACACACAGAGCGCTCCTCTCGCCCCGACCAGGCGACTTGTTGCCTGAGCAAGCAGCGATCTCAAAAGTACTTGTTTGACCACCCTTCCCCCAAGTTGGTTTTTTTTTTTCATGACAGTAAATGGTATTTTATCATCAGTGTAATCTATGAACTGAATATTAATGGTTAATAAAGCAATCCATCAATAATTTTAGGGCTCAAAAATCTAGGAGTAAAAATGCTGATAAGCAACATAAAACCTCTTCTCATTCCTTTCCTTTCCTACTGCTCACAGCTCAGGGACCAAGTCACAGTATTTACATGTCACTTGACTGTTTCAGCGATGCAGACGGCTGCACTTCTGAATAAACATAAAAGCTCCCCAACCAGGGCACAAAATTGTTCCTTGAAATTTTGCAGTCAGTTTAATGTTCTTCCAAACTACTTATAGAAACTTTAAAATCAACAACACTCTAAATACATACTTAAACTGAATTTTCAAAAAGAATCTATAGGATATTACAGCATGCAAAAGTATTAGCACATATAAGTAACCTAAAGTATTTTATATTTTCCATGCAGAAAAACATGAGAGAAAGCACTGAAAACATTAACAGCAAAATACTTTCTAAAGACATACAGATATTCACATTTCAAAACTTCTATCTAAGAGAAGGAGAATTCTTAGACTATTTAATATCAACCCTTGGGAGAGAGAGCAAAAAGAAAAACTACCTCTTTCCTTCTAGTTTTTTATTATGGTACCGCAACGCCTTCATTAAAAACTTCATTTTCAGAAAATACCACAAGCTCATTTTAAAAGCTGAAGAATTCAGTCTACAAAGAACCACCCTCCTTCTGTCATGGGCGAACACCGAATACATCCCCTGCAAAAACCAAAACTCACTTACTGTCTGTGAACAATCAATAATTTTTTTTTACATCAATGATGACAAACTACAGTAGCAAATAAACACTGTAGCATTGACAAATGGTCAAAAAGCATGCAGTGAATCATTACAAACAAAACCCCACGTTTTAGTTATTTATACCTCTCTAGAATATACTATTTTTGCAGAAAAGGGAACTGGAACTTCGAACTGGAAAAAGGAGACATCAAACCGAATAGCGTTCTCCCTGCTTAATATCCCTCTGCCTTCACAGGGATTGTTAGGTTTTTCTCTATCGCTTCCACAGATGCCATAACCCCAGTTTTCTTCCTCCGAACACCCAATAAAAGAATCAGTTTGTGTTATTGCATGTATGTAGGGGTGCATGTGCGTGTGTATATATATGTGTATAAAAGCATACTTGAATTTATTTTGCTTCACTTTCAAATTACTTCTCTCAAAGAGACAATAAATACACAGATGCGGGGATGTGGGAGAAGACCTTCCTGAAAAGACTTGACAAAAGCGGAGGCTCTCCTTTTCGTTCTCTGCCCCACAAAGAAGGATCTTTTCTCTCCCTCGTGTTTACTGTTTCATAAGGTGAGAGTTGCAACATATACCACAGCATCACTATCTTTTGCAGTGCCTTAGGAAGGTATTTCCACTCACTTTTTCGGAGTCACAAAGCCCCTCTTCTTCAGTCCCTTTCCAGAACCCTGAGAGGCGCCACTTAGTATTCCAAACCCACAGTCTCTCTCATATTCCCTCTAAATAATGCTGGCTCCTCCGCTCATCGCCTACAGGGGATAACCGCTACTTATACCCATAAGCTGCCACCTCTCTGAGGATGTACCAGAACAGTCCAGAGCAGCGGGGCATGTTTCGCCAGACACGACGACTAGAAGGATATAAAATAAAGATGTGTTTCTTTTTTTCATTCAAACTAAAGTATCTTAGAGCTCCACTTTTCTGCTGCTGCATCTTTACCTAACTGCAGACACAAAGGCTGAACCACCCCAACAGCCCTCCCCTGAATCATGCCAACACGTCAACACCTTCCGCGTACCGGGAAGCCCCGGCCGGCGCACAGTACGGCCGTGCGGCCTCGTAACCCTTCCCCTCTATCTGGCGCTTCCTTTTCTTGACCTGCTGGCTACAGTCTTGCTAACACAGTCCGGCACACAACTCTGGGCCACATGGAGACACAGCTGCTGATCGACCAGGATGCCCGGCTCCTCTTCTGCAAAGCTGCCGTCCAGCCCGTCGTCCCCCAGCCTGCGTGCCATTTCGGGTCAGGACTTTCCGCGGTCATCAGGAACTTCCCCCGATCGCCGCGACCTTCCACCGATAGAGAGCGGGCTCCCAACCACATTAGCCACTGCCTGGCCCTATGGATCTTTATTTTCCCCGTAAAAACCAATGCAAAAATGGCACTGAGTACCTCAGCCTTTTTCACGCTTTCGTTACTAGGTCCACTGTATCGTCAAAATATAATCCAGTTAGAGTTATATACATATACATCTCAGTTATGTTCTTTGTATTTAAAGAGAGAGTGATTCTTTAGATTAGCAGATGATCCAAAAAAAATTAAAAATAATATGCTAATCTGGTAGAATAGTCAGGTGGCTTTTTCAACAGCACTGCTCAGAGGCTAGCATTTAGGCAAATTTCATAATCTGGGATAAATTCCTATTTGAGTAAAGCTATTAAACTGGCTTCTTAAGTACAACCTATTAAACACTGAATCAGAGACTCACATAAACATCTTTATCAAACCATAGTCCTCTAAACACTAAAGCACTTTCAGGAATAGTAAGCTACGGTGAACTGTTCACAGCCAACTTATCGAACCAAAATGCAATCAGAAAACATAAGAGTCATTTCAAATCAAAGCCCGACAATGAAGGTGCAAGGCAGATGCATAGAAAATTTTGAAGTTAACAGTAGCTTATTGTTCAGTATAATTAGGGGAATGACCAGGTAGGACAGCCACGGGTATAAAGACAAAGGTCAGATGCACGGTCAGAGAGCTTTATAACAACTGTTTCTGTAACAGATTAACAGTGGAGTAATGTAATTTTTCTGGTCTTCTGCCTCATCTGTCACATAAAATCAACCTAATATGCAGCAAATCAGAATAACACCTGAACAAAAGTGTTCTGCATACAAACTACAGCAGGATTTTATCATATGGCTTATTACCTTCTGCCACAACTCACGCTTGGAAACTAATTCCAGTATTTTAAAAAATGATTAGCATTTCTGTGGGTCCGGTTTTTGCATATACTTTTATCTTTCCAAGTGACAGCAACAGACAGGCAAAAGAATTCCACAAGCCTTCCTCCACCTGTATACAAACTGTTCTTGAAACAGGAACATTTTACTTGCAATTTCCTCAAGTTTTCCCACAACTTTCAGTCTTGATGGGAAGCCATGAGACCTCATTAAACCTCGTAAGCCTCAAGTTATTAACCCTGAAACAGCAACCATAATAGGATTTTTACAGACAGAAAAAGCACCCATACAAAATTAATTTATGGTAGGAAGCCCAGCAGCTAGCGAGAGCGACTTCTCCCCTCTGCATTGCTTTGGGACAATAAAACCAGTTTCCTTTCATGCCTGTCACTAGCAAGTGGACATAATCCTCTGGCTAGCAGGATTTCCATGCCCTATGTGCAGAGGAAGACAAACAGTTGTGGCCAGTACAGCATCCGATGCGTATGCAGATTTCCTTGCCCTCATATATTCCAGTGGGCAGATATATGAGGAAAGGTTTAAGAAGAAGCAGGGATAACGATGTTGCAGACCACACAAGTAGAAAACAAAGCTATAGGAGAGGAAGGAAGGCCAGAACACGGGACTGGAGATGTCTCTAGGTGAGATAACCAGTAGGTATGATTATGATCATCCTTCAGTACAACTAAACACACTGCCCAACTCATTGGATCTGCTGGCAACTTTCAAAGCACAGACAAGGCAGACAGAAGCACACAAATTCTTCACCCTCTTACAGCACTTAATCCTAACGGTTTGCACACATAACTTTAAAACACCGGTAATATTCTGCAACTGCAAAACCAGGAGAGTAACTTCAGTTCTGCCACCGAAAAGAAGCCTGTTTTAGGTTTAGTCTATGGGTACGAGCACTAAGCAACCGTTGCGCTGCTGATCTGCCACGTGTGGCCCTGCTGGAATCCACAGCTACCTGGGCGCTTTCGGAAGCGCCGCACGCCTAAGTGCTACGGATTGCTCCGGTCTGGAGCAAATCACAGTGCTATCTCCCAAACAGGGACAAAGAGTATCAGCTCTACATTAACCCAGGCAGATTCGTGCGATATTTCAGTACTTCCGTGTCCCGTTACAGCATGGTGGCATGACGCTGCCCAGACTGAGCTCAGCGAGCCCATTTCCTATGGGAGGTGGATCCAGGTACACCAGACGCATGGGAAGGACACGGGGCAGGCCAGGAGAAAGGAAGGCTTCTTTGGGGAAAGAAGTAAAAAGATAAATAAATCCACCTTTGTCTTCACAGAGCACAGCAAAAGCCAAGAAGAGCTCCTTCCAAACACATTTATTTCAATTAAAGCACATGCACATAAAGAATTAATCTTAGGATATGTGTGGACACTAAAAGAATCTGCCAGAAAAACACATCTATGAATTGACTGTTTCTTTATCATATATGCTCTCAGGATGTAACGGCTCCAAACCAAACCATTAAAGGCTGCCAAATGAACATCTGCTTTTAAATAAATGTTAACTGTGCTTACATTCAAACAAAGCGACTCGGAAAGGTTAAGAATAAATCATTCCTTTCCCTATCAATGTTTGCCACATGTTAATGCCATTTTTCTGTATTTTCAGCAGAATTTAAATTACGTTATTATTCAGATTTGCCACCAGTAAGTACAGAGATGGCTGCCATCCATGACATCAGGACAAACCTTCTAAGTGGATGGCATATTTTCAAACGAACAGCAATTTTTATGCCTAATATTTTTCACGCATACGGAATGTTTCATTCAAAAAGACATTAGTTAAGCATTGTAACACTCCTCCTAAAACCATTTACATAAAGACAATATACATTTACGGTAAAGGCTCATTTCTGTTACATCATGGCTTCCATTTGAATAATGCAATGCATTTTATAAAAATCTGATGATTTTAAATTTAATTACAAATGACCTTTTCCATTTAATACTTGAGGGTGGAGAAAAAGGATTAATGAGGTAGAGCAAAAAATTAAGTACTTTACCCAGAGTTGCAGAAATCTTTTGCTATCAGAACCCATGTATTTAGACAATCACACCTTTCTTCGAAGAGATGGTGAATAAATAAATAATTCTGTTATTAAATACAAATGGTCAGTGAAGTTTGCTACGTCAACTAAATTCCGCTTCTTTCTGAAGGTCTGTCAGTAATTTTCAGAGTCTTTCGGAATTAGTTTTGACTCACTACAAAGGGATCAAATGCAAAATATTTTTGCTTTCTTAAGCTATCATTAACCTGACAAAATGAGTTTTAACCACAGAACAGCCAAGGCTGGTGGGCACCTCGGGAGATCCCACCCTCCAACCCCTTGCAAAAGCCAGTCAACCTCAGCAGGTTGCCCCAGACCGTGTCCAGTTGAGTTCTGGATATCTCCAAGGATGGAGACTCTACAACCTCACCCTGTGCAACCTGTTCCAGAGCTCAAGTACCCTCCAGCTGGACCTCAAGCTGCCAGCGGCAACCCTTTGAGCCCGACTGTTCTGAGGGTTTTCAGTCCACTTCACTGTCCGCTTATCCAGACCTATAGGTCATCAGCTTGTTTGCAAGGATCTTACAGGAAACGGTGTCGAAGCCTTACGACAGTCAAGATAAGCAACACTCACCGCTCTCCCTCATCCACCGAGCCAGTCATCTCATCGTGGGAGGCGATCAGGTTGGTTACGCACAGCTTGCCCTTTGTAAATCCATGCCAGCCAAGAAGTCTGAGGAAGCTTTTAAAAAGGTAATACTTTTTCAGCAAATAAATCCCTGATTTCTTTTTTTTTTTGTTAGCTAAAAGAAATTTTGGACCGTATCCACAGGATACAAAATACTATGAAACAACCTATTAGGTCAGGTCTTACACTCTGACACATGTAGCAAATCATTATCGTTGCAGCTTGCATCTGATAAGCACCGAATACAAAGCTTAGAGGACAATAACTGTACCTTCATACTTTATCCAATTAACAGCATACCTTTCTGATTTGCAACGAGAAAAAGATTATTGCAACACTATGCTAAAAACTACTTAGATAAAGAAGTATTTAAAAAAATGTAATTTTTCACTTAGCAAGTATTATGAGTAAACAGGTGAAGAATGCAATCAATTAATTCTGTCAGCTGTGCAACCAAGAAACAATTTGTTCACGATGACAGCAAAGTCAGGAAACTGACTTAGCAAAAAGCCAGATAAACCGGGAGTTTTCATGCCACCCCCATGCACGTGGACACGCACACACACACACGAACACACACACAAAATGGGAGAGCAGCTGGGGAGTTAAACTGGCAGCTACATTCATTTTGATACTCAACTTGCTTCAATACATGCAAAAAAGTCCCCAGCAGCTGTCAAGGAGAACTGATGTATCCCTACATAACCAAGAGGTGCGAGGACTTTTCAGAGGCCCCAATTTCACAAACACAACACACTTAATTTTAGTACTATGAATATTCACGCTGACCTCGCTAACCCTACTCATTAAAACAGAACTAGCCTACTATTTTGAACTTGGTCAAAACTGTTAGTCTACATTGAAGTTTATGTGAAGTGAAAAGGTGATTTCAATCCAGGTAATAACGACTAACAAGCCAGATCATCATTCTCATTATGCTGATCAAGGATTAAAAAAATGGCACCTGGCCTTCTTTTATCCACACATACTTCATTGATTCAAAATTCATCACCTCAAGTCATCTTTGCTTTTTCCCAACATCAGGAGCTTCCCCATAACAGTGTGCAGCCAGTACCTCTACGTCCCCCTGAGTCAATTTACCTGTCACAGCTACCTCCAGCCCACAGTGCTACATCATAACATACCTGTATTTCAAGCACCCTGAGACAACACTTGTCACAGGGCTCCATGTCTTGAATTGGCCATTACATATTACAGTACAGTAAATAAAAAGATTGTGTTACTATCAAACCTTCCCAATACACTCAAGATGAAAAATAAATTCAACAAATACAAACTTGTGTTCCAAAACAGAAATTGAAAAGTCCCTAGTTAAGATACCAGCTCTTCCCTAATCTTTAGGTGGCAATAACAGCAGCGACAACCCAATTAAAGATTGCGGCTTGCCCCTTGCCCCAGCTGCGTGAATGGCTACAAACGTCTGATTTAAAAGTATTTAATAATATGAAGGTAGGATTGGTTACGCACACACCCCACCCCCCCAAAAAAAAACAAACCCACTATTCCCTGTATATGTAGAAGGTTATGGAACAAGAAGGAGGAAGAAATAATAATTTGGGACTCAATCCTTCATTATAGTCAACAGACACCTTTGAAAGCCATTTGCAGGTTTTTCTAGCACTTGATTTGCTGACACATTAAATCTGTCTATGTTTTTCCCATTTAAAACTGTCACGATCACATGAAGGACAGTTATCCAAAGCAGCTGCAAAGCAAACTCTAAATCATATCCCTGGTTGCCAAGAATACCACGGCTGTCACAGAAAAGAAACAGATTAGAGAGGCCGCGATGTAACAGAATTTCGGTATTGAAAGAAATTCGAGTTCCGACAAGGGATTATTTCCCAGACGTTTCCGTACGAAGAGTCGCCCTTAAATGACTTCCCACGAAGTCCATTAACGACCGGTCGCTTATCACCGCCTCCCGTGACACAGCCGAGCCACCAGGCCAAGGCGCGAGCCCGCGGCGGGCACGGGCGGCCGTGCATTTTGGGCTGAAACTTGTTGAAAGGACAAGCCCGGGGCCGGCACCGCCGGGGCAGGTGGAGCCGGCCCAGCCTCCCGGGGCGGAGGCGGCGGCAAGGGCCGGGGCCGGGGGGCCGCGGCCGCCCCTCCCGCACGACATGGCAGCCGGCGCAGCCCGGGGGGCCCAGGGCCGCCGCCGGGGGCCGGGGCAGCGCGGGGGTCGCCGCCGGGGGCCGCCCGCCCGCGGAGGAGGAGGAGGAGGAGGAGGAGGAGGAGTAGGACGATGCCCTCTGCCCGGAGGGTGCCGGCGCCGGCGGGCACTCACCTGTCCCCGCCGGGGCGGAGGGTCGGGCAGGGTCCCCGGGCGCCGCGGCCCCGCCGCGCTGCCTCGCCCGCGCCCGGTGCGGCGACCAGCTGACACCGCCGGCTGCCGTGACTCCTGCCGCCGCTGTCGCAAAGCCCCCGGCCGTCGTGACTGACGGCAGGCTGAGGCAGCCGGCGTCACCATGGAGACCGGGCCCGCCGGAAAGCCGCGAGGCGCCGGGAGGGGCGGGGAGGGGCCGCGGGCGGCGGGAGGGGCGGCGGGGCCGGAGGGCTCGCCCGGCGGAGGAGCGGCGGGGGAAATACCGGGGGTTTGAGCGTGAAAAGTGCCGTTCTCGGGCACCTGCCCGGGATGAAGTTCACGCAACAGCACGTGTACGCGGGGCGTATGCAGCGTGTCGGTAAGTTGTCGGTCGTGACATTGCAAAACGGGGTAGAGAAAGTTCTGGGTCTAATGTCTGGTTTTACTTTGTTTATCCTGGAACGTGGTTAATAAAAACATCTCACTAATCTCTATTTTTTTCTCCCTTAACTGCTTCTGAGCATTTATGCCTGCTGATTTTTTCAGTTGTTATCACAGACTTTGCTTTATAAAAACCCATAGTATCAAGAAACTGAAAAAAAAAAAAAGCCATTTCTGCCTGCAAAAGAGAATTGTCATCCCCATAATGCCACAAAAACTCATCAATAACAAAACTAGGACAACTTTTAAGCGAGCGCATTTTGAGGGAATTCCTACCCTACACGTTTTCCAGCTTTTTGGTGAAATAAAGCGGAGATCTTGAGGACTGCAACCTACATAAGGCGAATTTGTTCTCTGGGCCTTGTCAGTGGACCATGCTAAGAAGGTGTGGGAGGTTACTGGCTTCGTTTATTTTCTTTGCAACCAAAACAACCCTTTTACTGTTAGCTTTTTGTATGTGTGAGCAGTTGGTTTTAGTTACGTGCAGATCAGCAAAGATGCTGATGCTAACGGCATTTCGGTGGTGGTTTCCTATTTTCCTGTCAGCTGTTTAACAGTGTACATCAGTACATCACAGCTGTTTAGGACAGAAAGGGAAAACTATTTCTGCAGTTGAAACTAGAGAGAATATTTTCTCTTGGCCAGAAATAGTGAAATTAGTTCACAACTCGCTTTACTGTGCGTTGGGACATAACACATTACCTGTATGGGGCCTTGGTATCGGATACGTTCCATACCACCAGTTCCCTAAAGACAAAGCAATTCCAAATTTTTATTGCTGTGGAATTAGTAAGCAATTTCAGTTCAATTGTGGAATATAAAAGTATGGATAAACATTGTTACTATGTTGGTATATTTTTGATGATAAGAGTAATGCTGAGAGATGTCAATATATCTGTATAGAGAGAGGCAAATAGCATACAGCCACGTGACCCCTGGCAATCAAGTATGCATGCCCTGGCATCCAAGACAAACAGATGCCTGTGCATAGAAGCAGCCTATGTAGCATGTAAATTACTTTTAACCGGGAGAATGGAGATTCTCCAGTTGTCCTATAATAATAAATTCCTGAAGCCATTGTTGGTCAAAGTTATGCGGCATTATATCACAACAGGAGTAGGTATATTTTTCTTGCTCTCATGTTTAGAGAGATTGTTTTAAACTAGCTGCTATAAAAGTTCTGAGTTACAGAAAGCATTATGTTTTCTTAAAGTGCTAATAAAAACGTTAAACATTTTCATTTAGTTAAACGCTAGTTACACTGTTTTATCTGTGTCACCAACGTACAGGTTGGTCAGAAGGCTCAGCGAGACCCTCTTTCCTGAAGGGGAACCTCTTTACCTTGAGGGCGGTCGGAGGCTGGACAGGTTTCCCAGCGAGGGCTCCATCCGCGGGGATGCTCGGAACCGCCCGGGCAGGCCCGCAGCTGGCGGGGCACGAGCAGCACCTTGGTGCAGCAGCTCCCAGCGCCTTCCAGCTGCAGCAGTTCCTCGGCTCTGCGTCGTTATAGCACGAACACGCGCCAGTCAGCTGCAGAGGCTGCCTGCTGGGGTGGCGGGATGGGCTGTTTTGACAACTGAGTGAGTTTCTTTGCTATTTTGTACATCTGATACTAGCAGTCCCGGCAGCTAGTGTTGGTCAGAGCACTGCTCTGCTCATCCTCAATAATCACAGCAGAGCAGTAAGACCTACTTTCCTCTGCATCAACCCTCGCTAACAGAAGACTGGCAGGATAAAACACGGCTTATTTTAACTCCACGTTTCTAGAACCAGTCTTGGCCAAAGCATTGGAGCAGGAGGGCCGTGCGCAGACTCTCCTCCCCATTCCAGAGGAGGGGATGGCATCTAGCCCCTTGCAAGCCCGGCCAGGCTCTGTGGCCGCTTCCAGCCGCCGTAGCCAGCCTTCCTCACACCGGCAGGACCCGCGGCTGGGCTACGGCCTCCTTTCTTCTCCTCCTCCTCCTCAGCCGCCTCCCGCCCTGCCTGCCCCAGACCAAGATGGCGCGCCTCCCCTCCCGCAATTCGCCGCGCCTGCCCCTAACTAAAATGGCTGACGGCAGCGTCTCCCCCCTCGCTCTCTGCCCTCTCCCAAGATGGCGGCGGCTTCACACACCACCACCACCCCCCCCCCCTCCTCCCCCACTCTCTGCCCTCTCCCAAGATGGCGGCGGGCGGGCGCCCCGCCGCTCCGCCCTCAAGATGTCCGCCCGGCGGGCCGGGGCTGTGGGAGCGGCGCGGCGGCCGCGCCTGCGCCCTCGGCCGAGCGGTGCATGCCGGGCGCCCCCTTCCCGCCGTGACGCTGCAGATAACAGGCCGGCACCGCCGCCGCCGCCCCTTCCTCAGCGCCGCCTGCCCGGCGAGGATGGTGGGCGTGAAGGTGATCGCGAACGACACCGAGTTCCAGCCCGAGCTCAGCGCCGCCGGTTCCCGCCTGGCCGTGGTGAAGTTCACCATGCGGGGGTGAGTGAGTGAGTGAGGGCGGGATGCGGGCTCCCCGCGTCGCCCCTGCCCCCAGGCCCCCCGCCCCGGCCTCCTCCCCGCTGAGGCGGCGGAGAGCGGGAGCTGGGCCTGACCCGCCGGGCGGCGGCTCCTCACCGCCCCCTCAGCCGCCCCTGCCGCTCCCGCCCAGCTCCGGGCCTGCGGAGGCTCCCCGGGACCGGGAGAACCGCCGGGGGCCTTCGAGGGGTTCCGGTGTTTTTATTTATCTGGAAGCGCGCTAAGGTTTCAAAGTTGCGAATGGGCGGTTAGCTGGCAAAACGCTGCATCATTTTGGTCGCTCACCGGCTGCTGCGGGGAAGGGCTGTGAACTAATCGCTTCTTTAGCGTAGTGACACTCCCTGTGCGTAGTATGGAAGCCCAGCCATACAATTAGAACGGTATTTCCTATTTCTGGTGTCAAATTCACCTTTTTGCAGCTCAGCCAACTTCCCCTGCCCTCTGAACCTGTCACTCTTCAGGTGCGCTGAAGAGATCGGACGCTATCGTGGTTTAAAACCCAGCTGCAGGTCAGGAAGCCGCTGTGAGGAGAGGGCAGAGAGAGCTGCATCACTCTTGGTTTCTGTTAAAAGCATCTTCAGCCTTAATAAAACTTCGCTGGATCCTCACCCTCATGCCCAGGACAAGGAGATGTCCTTTTTCCCCTGTTCAGCGGGGGTTTGAAATATGAGCGTGGTGTAATCTGGCTCAACTGGCGGCCAAAGGAAGTCTCCACAACTCGATTATCTACAGTAATCTGCAGAGTTAGGGAGAACAGCAATAGCGTTGGGGGCCTGGGCTTCAAAGTGCACCTCTTTATTGTCAAAGTCCTAGCTTTTAGTGCCTATACTCTTTTTCTTCATCTTCCCACCCCTTATTTAAATGTGAAGTTGAACCATTCCACTTCCAATGGCTGCTTGGAGCTCAAAAGGCTTCAGGTCTAACGTTGTGAAAGAGCGGGTGAAAGATGTTGTGCTCAAAGAGGCCAGAAGAATCACTAGCTGTGTATCCGAGCAGGCACTGAAAAAAGCATTGCTCTACATGCATCTGATGTCTTATTGCTGCTGCTTAGTTATGGGGTTGGGTTTTCTTTTTTTGGATAAGTCAGCTTCACCCACAAGTGTAGAAGTGTTGGTGAGCTCAGTCATGCTGTGTCCACATGTGCCCAGGACAATGTTTTGCTTACAGACGACCCAGTAGATGAGGTTCCAGGTAGATGAATGGATTGATGTCTTAGCATGTGAATACCTGAGTTTGCCTTGCTGTGCTGCTATGGATGCATACCCTCTTGGTCAAGAGAGAATAGGAAAGGTGAAGCGGATCTTGTCTGTGCTGTTTTACAGCTGGCGGATTCACTTTGACAGAGCGCTCTGGTTTAGATACAGCCTATGTTGATATGCCGTTGGAGGGACTTTCTACTGGGGTTTTTTGCTGTTTTGCTTTTTAATTGCTTCTTTCACAGCAAGCTGAGGTGAGAGAATATTCCTTTGCAGGAATAGTTTTATCTGTACAGTTCATATATGCCAGCAAAGGTGTAATAAGTAACAAATACATATTTTCAGCCAAGATGATACAGTTAAGTTAGCAGAAGTCAGGTCTGTTCTACCAGGGTCAAATAAGTAGGTAGTAACTGGGTACAGCTGTAGTAAGTGAGATTTATTGTAGTAAGAATTTAAGGTTTGATGCATTACTACTGTTAAATATTTCAAGTCGTGTAGATTTTGCTGCAGGTACTGTTTTTTCACAGGAGGTAATGTGGAGAGTTAATACTAGTTTTCTGTTAAGAGTGTGTTTTGCTGTTTCAGGAAAAGCAGGCAACTCTGCCCTCCCTGATGTCACTTTAGTTAGCAGGACTTTGGCTTGTGGTAAGAGATGCTGGAGCTAAACGCATTAGATGGAAAAGAGGAAGTTTGTATTAATTAATAGGTGAAGCTAATCATGTGACATTGAAGCTGTCTGAGGAGGAGGGAATTAACACTTCATGTGTTTCTAAATGTCATTCTTAATTGTATCACCAGGATTGCTCACCATCTGTCAGCCAGGTAGGAAGGTTATTTTTACATGCACCAAGGATATCAGTAAGAACATGAATGTGCTACTTCTACTTGGGGCAGACATTTTTCAAAAAAAGATTGAGTTAAGTGAAACTGTGTGTTGTTTTCACAGATGTGGCCCTTGTTTAAGGATAGCCCCAGCTTTCAATGCTCTGAGTAACAAATATCCCCAGGCAACTTTTTTGGAAGTAGATGTGCATCAATGCCAGGTAGGTATTCAAAAACATATTTTCAGTTGTAAAAGAAAGAGCAGATAATGTAGTGAATGGGAAGCTTGAAGAAAAACTGTTCAGACTGTATACCAAGAGTAGTATCCTGTGGCTGTTGACACATTTGGTGATCCACAAATAGCCATATTGTGAAATTCTCCAGAACTAGGGTACGCACAAAGATGTGAACAAATGACACTTTTGTTTAGGAAAGTATTCTTGCGGTTACTGCTGTGATGTCCTTCAGTTAAGCAGCGTACAGACAGTTTAACAGTTCCTGCTGCTTGTACTATTTGGATAATGCCGTTAAATATAGAAGACAGCACCAAGTATGAATTAGAAAGAGTAAGTCTTTCTAAATATTGGTGCAATTATTGAGCAAAATTAAAAATGCAATAAACTGATATTAGTGGGAATAGATTCCTCTCAAGTACTACTCAACTGTTTTTAACAGACAACAGTGGTGCAGGTGAGCTATTGATTGACTTAAGGGTTGTTAACAAAAATTAACAATGGTATGTTGAAAGGAAGTGTCTTGAATTACTACAAATTATAATGGGGAGAGATGAACATCAAAGTGGTAACAATGTTTGCAAATGACACTAAATTATGGAAAGTTTTGGAAAAACTACTGGGGGTGCATAACAGGTAGGAATACAGGTAGAAATTGAATGGAATTCACCTTCTACAGCAGCAGGCTGCAATTCCTGGTTGTGCATGAATGTGGCTTGGGAGAGGAAGGAATGCAGGTGTGAATAAAGCTTGTCAAATAAGTGTTAAATCAAGCTGTCCTCTGCTTTTAAGAGCAAATGAGTAACATGATTTTTATGATGTACCAGGAAATCTACTGACAATGTGAAGTCCATTCAAAGAATGCCCAAATGTATAAAGGATTAGGAGGATCTGAAGAATTTAAATTAACTTAAAATTGTTGTCCGAGTTAAAGCTGTTTGTAAAATAACAAATATTGTTCGTGATGTTTGAGGTGATGTAGCTTGATTAATATCTAGTGTGTGCATTCTTATCTAGGTGAAGCAAGCTAATGTTTCTGTCTAATATTGGTAATACTCTGTTAGGTAACACTTGTAACTAATTTATGCATTCTAGGGAACAGCTGCTACCAATAATATATCAGCAACACCGACATTTCTGTTTTTCCGAAACAAAGTGCGAATCGACCAATATCAAGGAGCAGATGCTGTAGGTTTAGAAGAAAAAATTAAACAGCACCTGGAGAACGATCCTGGAAACAGTGAGGATACAGATATCCCAAAAGGATATGTATGCATCTCTTAAGACAACTTTTTTTAATGTTTGTGTAACTTGAATGTTTGAAAGAAAAAAATCTGTTGCTTTCTAAACATACGCTAAGTCAATACTCTAGGCAAAACTGCAAGCTGCCCGTGGCTTCTTTGAGAAGATCACTTGTCTGGGTTTCCTTTTTCAGACAATATTAAAAAATTAACATGTACATATTTAGTAAGTATGGTTATAGAATTGTAAAATGTTTTAAGATCTCCATGCATAGCCCTTAGTGTTAAAATAATGAATATAATGTTTTATGATGAACTTCTTGCTGCAGCTGCTTATTCTGCTTCTTTCTTCTCAGACATCCCAACCTGTCTTCCCAAAATGTTTTTCAGTTTAAAAATGTCCATGGAAAAAGACACTGTAAGACGTGGTTGTCAAAAATGTTGAAAAGTTGTTCTAGTTGTTCCTTAAGAAATCCCCTCTATTGTTTATGTGGTGGTAGGTTCATTTGGGGTTTCCCTTTTTCCTTCTTGTTCCCTACCCTTTCTTTAATCCTCTTTATTTCATCTCCAAACAAAAAAAACCCACCCACAAAAAAAAAAAAAAAAAAAAAAAAAAAACCAAAACCAAACAACCCCACAAAAAAAAAAAACCACCCAAAAAAACCCAACCCAACAAAAAAAAACCCCCAAAGCAGGAGAGTTTCTGTTGCCAAAGGAATTAACCTTTGTAACAGTTTAGTTCCGTCTTCGTCTATAGCAGTTTGCCCTGAAAATAGGGTGCCTTTGGGAGGGTGTTGTTAGGTAAATGATATCTCATGATATATTTTCTTTTGCCTGATAGCTAATGTGTGCAAAAGTGGATGTTACTACAGAGTGTTCTCTTTAGACAACTTCTTGCCTGTAAAAGAATAACAAGGATATAAAAATATATGAAGTAAAAAATGTCACAGGAATACTTGGAGAAGATGACGTGGCTGGTCTGAGTGGCCTACAAGAATTACTTCCTCCTGACTGTGAATTTGCTTTCAATTTAATACTTAATGCGTATGGCTTCGCTTCTCTAGGGGTACTGCATATTGCTCTGGTAATTGCTGATCAGGCAATCACAGATAATGTAAACTCAATAAATAAGCTGTAACTCTTTAGTAATCTGTAAAAAAGTGAACAGATCTATATATGTGTTCTCAGACTGAATGGTTTTTAAACGTTGCATCAAAATCTCTCACAACTAAAACTTGGTTTTAACATTTTTTGAAGAATTTAAAAATTGGTATTCATGAACAGGTTTGGATTTTTTATCGTTGCATGATTTGTCCACATCTTCTAGGCAAATGAAAACTTTGTAGGGATACTTGAATTTTTGGCCCAAATTCCAATAAGGGAGCAATCTGCTTAGAAATATTGGAGCTCTCAGGAAATTATTTTCACCATGTTCTGCGTGTTTTCATGTTACCTCAAGGCAATTGTGTGTTGCAAATCATAAGCCTGTCTGACAGCTGTACGAACAAACACATGTAAATGAGAACTCTAATGTGACAAAACACTTTACTGGAGCTGTTGTCTTAGATGGTATTCTCCAAGCAATCCTTGGTGTAATATTACTCCTTAAATGAGATTGTCTATTGTTCTACCAGAAGTATAAACACACTTACGTGGGGTATTACATTTCGCCTAAATCGTATGTCACAGTACAGTGCTTCGCTAGCAGCTCTAGTGTGCGCATTACTTTGCATTAGCAAATGTACTACGTTAAACTTAGCAGAGATGAGTATCTATAGAACCCAAAATTATGTTGTTAAATGCAAAACCAGGTTTTTTGGAGGTTAAGTATTTTAAATTCATAGCTAGCTGTATCCTATCAGGCAAATGTAAGCTGGATGCAAATCCAGCTGAATATTTCTCATTTAAATAAACTGCAAGGGCACAGGCCGCTTGAATTTCTAGCATCAAGTTCTGAGTATGTTCAGGGCTGTATCAGCCAAGCAGGAATTCCATTTGACCCTGAAGTGGTAGGCTGAAATGCTATTTTAGGATATGCTTGACCCAAACCGGACTGCCATTGGCTCCAGGAAAGCATCCTCATCCTCTTGCGCAGCTATGCGTTCCTTTTCCTTTCTTACCTTATATCTACTGAGCACACAAGTTACAAGCTAAGCCTTCATTTGGGTGTTGGGAGAGGGATAAGTATTTTTTGCTCAGAATAACATAGCTGCAAGAGCTAAGGGAAGTGGCATACAGGAAGGGAGTTGTATTCTCTCAGCAGCCTGTGTTCGGATTCTGTTTGTACTGTGAAGCTATAGCCTGAGTTGTTTTCAAGCTAGTGTGTGCTTTTTTTTTCTCTCCAAGAGTGGTAGATTATTCTTTGGGACCTAATATATGCCTTTAAGAAGGGAATTTCGTGTTGTTATCCTAAAAGTTCCTTTAGTTTCTTAGGTCTGAACTTTTCTATGACTGTACACTGATAGTGAATTTGTACTGTTATCTTGTGAGAGACTGATGCTCTGTCTTCAGGCCTTAAGTTATAAAATTCTTGATTTTTAGCCTGGCTTATTATGCTTCAGTTATACTTGGTTTACTTTAGTTGCAGGCAAAAAATTCTGGTTATCTGGAAATTGATGCAGGTTATTCTGCCTCTGCAATAATACCACTTTTTAAATGGCTTGGAGCATGGATAGCAGTCTGCTTTAATCTGAGAATGTATATATGTTAAAGCTTTTCATTGGACCCTTTACAAAAGAGCTGAGCAAACCGAACCAAACTAGTTCATCATGAATGGTATAGCATCTGTCTTTTGTTGTTCTGTGTTTTTACTGAAGTATGTGGAGAAGGGAGCAGGAAAAGGTTTCATAAAGTAAATTTGTATCCAGTGCTGAAAAAGAAGTAAAATAAGGCTAGCTTTGCATGTAAAACCTGGTAAGAACTATAGTGGTGGTCTTTCAATTTGTTCTGCAATATAGAGTATATTTTTTGGGAGGCCCATTTCTGGTTTGGTGGGGCTTTTTTCTGTTAAGTTGATCATAGCTCCAGTCTAACGTCAGTTTGTCTGTGTTGTGGCATGACTATGCTTTTGATAAGCAAGACTACAGCATCGTATCTGAAAATTCTCCCTGAGCCCAATTTCTTATTCTCAAAATGGCAAGCACATGTTCCAGGGGTGCAGGATTTTGAACAGAGGGGAAAAATGTCATTCACTTACAAACAGGATACATCCGAGTACTATAGTATTTGTAGTTTTTGTTGTAATGTCTTTTGATACAAACCCTTGAGGTTTTCTGTGTGTCTTGTTATTTTAATCTGTTGAATGAAGAATTTCATTCGTTCCAATGCTTACTAATCCCAGACGAGTTCATGACGTGCTTATCGTGCACTCCGCAATGCTCTTGCTTTTACTTTCAGATGGATTTAATGCCATTTATCAATAAAGCCGGCTGTGAATGTCTTAATGAGAGCGATGAGCACGGATTTGATAATTGTTTACGTAAAGACTCTACCTACTTGGAATCAGACTGTGACGAGCAGGTACAGTAGATATTTTTAAGTGAGAGATTTCCAATGATGGTCTGGTCTGCAAGCATTTTTTTTTTAAGAACTTGTCTGCTTTATATTGTTATGGTAGTGGAAGTGTTATGGTAGGGGTGGCAGATGGTAGTAGGATGTAAGTAAAATTAGTATACAAAGGTCGTTGTAGCGTTTCAAGTTTCACATCCCTTTATGTATGGAAAAAAATTCCAAGCGGAGTAGCATTTGCTGATATTTTGAAGTGACAGACTAGGGCACGTGTGGAATGTAGTAACGGTAAGTACTTTATTTCAGAGCTCAGACTTATTTCTAGTTAATTATTGTGTGATGTTTGTTTTTAAGAATGAAGAAAACAGTATTTAACAGCAACTTTTTTTCCACAGCTGCTTATTACTGTAGCTTTTAGTCAACCTGTCAAGCTTTATTCTATGAAACTTCAGGGGCCAGATAACGGTGAGTGAAGTGTCTGTTTAATCATATCTTTGAAACTAAAGCTTTGCCCATGTTTAGCTGAATTTTCTAAAAATGACACAGAGGTCCCTGGAACCTTTTACCTTCTGAAAATCCCACAGTAGCTTCATTAAATTTGTGAATGCATTACATAACAAATGATCTCATTCATCTTTCACTGACCGCATGCGTGAGTATTTAGTGCGACACAAATGGAAGCATTTACTGTAGTTTGATATACTGCAAAGAGAAACTTTCACATTAATTCTTGAATTGAATGTGAGCTACTGAAAGGCATAGCTTAGTTTTTATGGTAACTCAGTTTATGTTATAAAACTATGTAAAGTGTTCAGGTGTTATATGACACAGCAAAACTATTATTTTTACACCAAACCTATTATTTTTAGACTTTTTATTGTATTTTTTCCTGTGGAATTCTGTCTCTGACATGTAGGTGAGTAGTGCAACTTTGGATATCCTTCAATATCCAGGGTGGTGATCTCGCACCGGCAGATAAGACACTAGAACTCTAGAAGCTTGTGCTTTCTGTGAGTGGTATCTAGAGACTGTGATAAGCAAGGGCTTCTCAAGCAGCATTTTGAAAATATATTTAAACAACAGAATACCACTCCTATATTTTAACACAGGGCAAGGTCCAAAGTACATAAAAATCTTTATCAACCTTCCTCGATCTATGGATTTTGAAGAAGCAGAAAGAAGTGAACCAACTCAAGCCCTGGAGCTGACACCAGATGATATTAAAGAAGATGGGATTGTCCAGCTTCGCTATGTAAAATTTCAGAATGTTAACAGTGTAACTGTAAGTAAAGTTTCTGTTCTGAGGTCTGTGCAGGCTGAAAACTTCATAGGCTTTTAAACCTGTGCCTATTTGTTGATTTCATTGCAAATGTTCTTAGTTTCTCTCTGCCAATTGCATACTGTATGTTTATGCTAAAAGTATTTCATGAACTGAAGGTGAGACAAGGCCATGTGCATGCAGTGTCTCTTTTGCCCTAGTATGAGACAAAAGGTTTGCTTTCACCTGTTCATGAGCTAGCCTGCTTTTTAATACAACTTGAGTTTTTACTAACACCTTCTTGAAAGGCATCTGGTCTTCATTTGGAGAGTTGAGGAGACAAGGAATCCAGTTTCTCAGTTATCTGATTGCAGAAAGGACAGATTTCTCTGAGTATCAAGTGAAGTACTTACAACGTCTTTAAACTCAGTACAAGCTCTCTGTGAGGGTTCTTAAATGCTACAATCAAAGCACCTTTGTCTTTTAATGAGCTCTCTAATTCTCTTGCTCTAAGAGACTTTCCAGGGATTTCACATAGGGTTTTTGGCTCTTAAGTGCAGGTGCCGTTTCTCCTCTTCCATTTTAAAAATGCAGGCTCTAGTGCAATATGTGCAATGACTAAATTGATGCTGGAATTGCTTTATGCTTGGCATCATCCTGGTACTGCGCTAGCCTTGTTTCCTGCAGTATTGTGTTGAACTGTTTTTCCAGTATGACCCCTGAATTCTTTTCTGTGGAAATACTTTTCATGTATGGACTTATAGTTGGTTGAATTAAACTATATTTTAGTGGGCTAGCCACAGAAATCACCAGCTTAATATCAGTTACAGGTAACTCCTTGGTCCACACATGGTTCCACCCTCAGTTTTTTATCACACCTTTTCCTTCTGTAAAAAGGTTTCTGGTAAATTTCTGAATTACTACTGTTGGACCGCATTTTAGATCAGTCAGCTACTTTCATGTTTAGCGATGTTTTACTAGCAATTAATTTAAATGTAATGGGAGGCAAACCGAAATAACTCCTTTTCATGTCAATTATTTCTGTCGAGTTACCTTTATGACCAACTTTATCCTCCCCCAAATGAAATGGAGATCGGTCATGTAGGCTTATTCTACAAAGCTGTGCTGACAAGTACAAGTTATGTATTCGTTCTTTAATGAAATCCTGTGTCAGCTTTAGACAGGATGATGTGCAAACACCAGACAAGTGATAAGGTGATTAAATAGGTGTTCTGCTTGTTTGCACTCTTTGCATGTGGATGCTGCAGTAGCACTCCCCTAGCTTGCTAGCTAAACCTGGATTCTGTATTTAAGACTTCCTAAAAATGAGATGGCCAGTCATCTTGTCCACCACCTGGCTTTTGGGTGCAGGTGATGGTGTTCTGCTTGCTTTTACATAGTCCTGGGGATAAAAATCTTCTATTTGGTTCCTAATGAACTGGAGGAGGCACAGTTGTCATATACACAAATTGTCCTGCTTTCTACCATGTATAATCAGAAATACTTATTGAACGTTTCCATGTCAGTATTTGCAAGTTCATACTTCATTTTTAGATATATATATATCTATCTCACTGCTAGGTTTGTTAGTTAACTTACCTGTTTTTTTATTATTCATTCTATACCCTGTAGTTTCTAACCTATATGATTCACCATGTCTAATGCTGGTTTTCCCCATTTGTTGTGTGCTTCTCTCCATTACTGCTACTTCAGTGGCATTTGTTTTCTCTGTACTTGTTGAACTTTTCCTATCATTACTGAGACAAAATCTCTGAACACATTGCAGTTCACCTCCATTTGACAAAAGTCGGTCCTTGACATGGTCTTCTGTTTCCTTCTGTCTGAAGAGTACTTTCTTCAGTATTTCAATCCTCCCCTTCCATACCTCTTGTTTGTAGAGGAAACTAACATGGCCTTCCAACTACAGTGAAGCTGCTTGGAGGGGTGCATGTCTCTACAGGTCTAGATCAGCAGTCCATCTTGCTTATCACAAGCATCTGGTGGTGTCATAAAAAATTTCTTAAGTATAGGGCAAGCGTGTCGTGATGCGTACCCTCCAGCGTTTGATGCGTACCCTCCAGCATTTGGTGGTCTGTGGCACGGGCAATTTCATCTGGCCACTTTGAAAAGTTTGGTGGTTCCAGCAATAATTCCTTAGTTCATATTTCAAAAGAAGCTTGATATTTGTTTGAAACCCTAAAATAACTTCATACATCTAGTATTCATGCTGTAAAACACACAAATACGCAAGCTGTAGTAGTAAACTATATACGAATAGCCTTAGGGGCTTCAGCAAGCATAGTTAAATTGATATTTAACTTCATTTCAAGTCAGATTCCCGTGAATAGTGAATTGTGACTTCTTAGATACTGGTTTTGCTTGCTGAGTGTGGTCTTAGGTCGAAAGTGGAAGCTGGGAAAATCCAAGCTGCGTGGGTTTTTTAAACTAACAGGAAAATAATAGCATTCTATATAATCAGTATTTAAAATAATAGGACAGTCAAAGGTTACAGAGGTCTGTATAATTGGAAAAAGTGTTAATTTGGTTAGTTCAAAAATCTTGGGCACCTGACGTTTTTACGTATCAATTCAGGGATGGACAGTTTACCTTAACTCTTGTGTTTGGGGTTTTTTCTGTAGTTGTTTGTCCAATCCAATCATGGTGATGAAGAGACAACAAGAATTACGTACTTCACGTTTATTGGAACTCCAGTCCAAGCAACAAATATGAATGACTTCAAGCGAGTGAGTCTTCTTTCTTAAAAGCACTTTTGAATGTTTTAAACCTACTCAAAAATGGGTTGACGGGATAAATGCACTTGGTTGTTACTACAATTCCACGATTTAAGGTAGTTTTGGCATCCAAAAGAAAATGCATAGCTGTATCTTACAGATCTTGGGCCTTGCTTAGAAGTTTTTGTTCACCAACTTTGTAAAGATAACTGATAAGAGTGTATATATGAAAACTTGAGGGACTGTCAAGTTATATATACTATAGACAGCACTGCTTTTTAACGGCTAGAGATTTATGTCTTGATTTTGCAACTTGCTTTCTGATGGTGTTCAGGAAGTAGAGAAGCAATTGCATATACAAGTTAGAGACTCCTTGTGATTGACTTGACTTCTACTTTGAGGATTTTAGTCAGTGGGTGACATTAAGCTTGATCTGAAAAATAGTTGGTCACAAGGTGTCTGTTATATTAAACATATCTCCTTTTTAAAAAAGGAAACGAAGAAGCAAACAACATTACAGTATGACTTTAAACACGCTAGAGCTGAACAATAAGGCACTCTCAGTTCTTGATTTTCATTTTTGAGAATGTGAAATGGGTTTGAAAGGACTGAAACTCTAAAGCTACTTACAACTTTTTCAAAATGTAATGTCTTTTTAAAGCAGTTTATTTTAAAACTTAGCAGTATTTGCCCTTTTACAAAGGCTACTGTAACACCTGCCTACAAACTACTGTGTAGGTGACCAATAACTTTGAAAGCACCACAGAATTTATTACACAAATAACCTATAACTTCGGAAGGTTAAAAACACTAACGCTCACCAACGTGTCATGTACTTGGAATTTTTAATGTCAAAACTTGATCTTAACTTCTATGTGTAAAACTTAACTTAATTATTACTTGCAAAGATATTAATAAATAGAAGTTTAACAGGTTCTCCTGCCTGTCAGCGAAACTTGAAGTCATTGAAAAAGTTGTTCTAATGTACTAAAGATAACTGGGTATCAATTTTAAACCTTCCTAATATAGCACTTCCAATTCTCCCAAAACTAGAAATATGTTAATTGATTTACAATCTGTTTGCATTTTTTTGTGTTACACAGATTTATACAGTTTTGTCAGTACTTATGGTATTAGGGCATCCCCTGCAATGAGTTATGTGATTACCATTTTACCATCGTTAATCTGCAGTACTTTCTGGTGTTGTTGCGGGGGGATGGGACTCTGGCTCAGTATTTGATCTCTGTCTCACTTTCAGTTCTCTGTAAAGTCTTTAAACTTAGTTTTGCTCTCAAAAGTACTGAAAGTTTGTTTTCAACAAGTGTGCTCTTAAAACCTGACCTTCTGACTGTTAAAGTAGTGATTTTTTTTTTAATTGATAATCCTGTTTGGGATGCACTTGAGGGGTTTTTTTTGTAGAACATTACATGGGTTTGAGACTAGTGTTGAGCCTGCACAACATGTTTCCTACTGCATGTTAAGTTGCATGGACAAAATGTTAGTTTGGTAGACGCAGAACTGAAGTACTGCCTTAGCCTGAAATGGACTATTGTAACAATCGCAGCTCTGGTCAGTGTTTGTGTGGGAGTGGGATTTTTAATTCACACATGCCCTCACACAACCCTAAAAGGCATTAAAAATAGCGTGGATCTCCTGGCATCTCAGCCCTCTGCTGTAGTTAGAGGGGATTTACAGATCTCTCTGTTTGAGATGCAGTGTGGACGCTTGGAAGCTGCTGTGTGGCCTGGTAAATGCTATGCAAGTTAACAATTTTGGTTTCCTTGAAGTTTGCAGGTGGATGTCTTGGCACCGTCACGGAGCGTGCCTTTGTGTCTTGTGACATCCATTTACATGAAAGGGGAGGGGACCTACAACCTACAAGACTGTGCATACACCAAACAGTCCCAGACGTTAGCGTTGTGCTGGTGATGTCAGGACGTTAAGGAACTGGTCAGAACGGCCTTAGAGGAGCAAGCGTTACTGTGTAATGAAGTGGCTAATCCTGTCTCAATTCAGATATTCATCGACTCTATATGTAATATTCCTATTTTGCTTCCTGAACATGTAGTTTTAATAGTAGGCTGTTAAAATATTTCATCATAACAAATGGGATGTGTAGTCTGGCAGAGTTGCAGTGCTCTTAGGAATTTTAACTTTTGTTTCCTCTCTTCCAGTGATCCTGTCAGTTATGAAACCTTAATATAGCATTGGGCATTATTTATATTTAGGTTTGTAGATTAACTGGGAAACCTTATTTTTCTTTTCAACTCCTTGAGTAGTTACCCACACTATTCCTCACTGCTTTCATCTGTCTCACTCCCTCATCTCAGTCTGTCTCTACTGTTCATATTTCTCTTCTAATTATGGAAGAAATAGTATTGCAATATGATTAAGAAGATGGGGCAATGCTTTTTTCCCTGGGTTTGAGAAGTGTAAGAATCTGTTAAATATCTTGTTTAAGGGCTTGAATTAAGAAGTGGACAGGAATGTGATTCCAGTTGTGTTCTTAACGATTGATCGCATCACTGCTCAGTTGATTGTCCGCATATTCGGTTTCAAAGTAAACAATAAAATGACCACATTGGTGTCAATGACTTCTGCTAAGGATCAGGCTAATGTATTTTGCTTCCCAATTGGGGTGGGATCTGAATGCGTGCTTTTAGTGTAGCAGCTTACCGCTCACAGTTCATCACTAAGGTGTGTAACTGCAGCTCCTCTGTCCTTCAGACAGCTGAGGAAAACTCATGTGTGCTCGTGTGGTGCTCTGCTAACACCAACAGGGCTGTAAGAAGAATCACCTCTTCTTGCTCAGGGAGTCAGTTCATGTGTTTAATATAAATGAGCTATTGTTTCCAGTACTTATACTATCAAATAGAAAGCTGAAATTCATCTACTCTGAAAAATAACAGAAGTACTAAGCAGGTGTAGTTAAGTCAGTCCTTCATTCATGGTTTTAGCCTCAAGTTAGTTTGGACATACACAGAATCACGGAGCAGCCCAGGTTGGAAGGGACCACAAAAGATGATCTGATGCAGCCTTGCATGGGAAAGGGAGCTTAGGTGAGATTACCTAGCACCCTGTCCCATCGCAGCTTAAAAACCTCCAGCAACGGGGCCTCCGCCACATTCCTGCGGAGGTTGTTCAGTGATTGATTGGTCTCACTGTAAAAAATGTCTTTCACTTTCTTGTGTGTAGTTGATGTTGCTGGATTGAGTGAGTAAAGCTATAAAAGCTGCTTTCAAACTTGTTTCAATATGTTGTGTGTATCCTGCTCCCTGCACAGCTTGATTTTTTTTATCCTCTGGGTGGGGGGGAAGCCTTTGGAGTGGTGGAAAAGGGGGACACCAAGGAAAAAAATTCCTGCTTAGAACTGACTGCAGTGTAGTGAGTTAAGCACAGAGAGTAGCGGGGAGGGACCTATTCTTTGCCCTGTTTAAATGAAGAGGCCCTCAACAGCAGAGGATTAGGATAAATATTCCCTTCCTATACATATTTAATATATTCTGAAATGCTTTAGGAAAAGATTGATTTAAAGGCATGCTTGTTTGTTTTAAAAAATACCCTTAACAGCAGAAGTGTTCATGTTGCTGTTTCCTGGCCATACAGGGTCTGGCTTGAGGCATAACTGATCAAGCAAACTACCATAGTAGACTGCATCTGAGTTGCAATAGGGAGCGTTTGAGATTTGCTTCTGATGCTCAAAGATGCTCAGTTGGACTACTTTGTTGGGCAGACAGCTGAAAGGGTAGAGTGAAGGTGCAAGTCTGTGGGTTTTTACTGTTGGCTGATAGCTTCGTGTTAGGTAGGTTTCTGTGAGTCTTGTGGTGAGCTTGTAAACACGCTTTTGTTTTTGGAGGAGCATGCAACCATTGGTGTCCAATATAGTTCTTGCTTATTTCTGGTATTAATGAATAAAACATACTGCTGCTCAGTTTTGAGGTTGGGGCATAGATGAGTATCGACAGGTTGTGGGATGGGTTGTTTTGTCCCCTCTCAGAGGAAGGCTTTCTTTCTACTCAGAACTGCTTATTTGCACTACATGCTGCTGCTTTTTTTTTCTTGTAACCCTTTGTTTGTTTGTTTTTCAGCTTAACTTCCTATTTCTAAAGAACTAAAAAGGCAGAAGATATTAAAAAGTAATAATAAGATTGAAGTGGTCTTGCGCTACTCCCTTCCTTGCTCCCTCTGCTCATCTAGCATCTCTTTCACCCTTTCCACAATCTCAGCACTGATGCCAGAGCTGCCTTCTCTACACCTTCTACCATCAGGAAAAGCCTTCTCTACCTTCTGACTCATCAACTCATCTTTCCCCTCCACTCCCCACTCCAAATCTTACCTCAAACACTTCTCTTTACCTTTCAGTCTCACCAAATTTCTGTCCCACTGCTACCCTGAACTTTGTTTTAAAGGCATACTGTACAGTACTTTTACAAACTATTTTCTGTAACTAATTTTTCAGCCTGTATTGAATTTTGTAAAGTTGTTTGAGATGCAGCTTGTGAAGTGCTCTACCAAGACTTCACGTTTTTTCATATCTTACTGGAGCTTAGTGTTCTTCTTTGTTGTGACCCTTCAGTAAGTAGTAGGCAAGCCAGAATGGGCTGCAAAGCACTACTCTGTATTGTCCCTCTAGTGGCACCGAGCACCTGCTCAGGGAAGGCACAGTGAGGAGCTGGTGAGTGTTTGCACGTATGTGGCCTCATTAGGGATCTCCGACAGCATCCTACTAATTCTACTTGCTCGACCTCTTTATATTTAAAACAAACAAACAAACCCAACTGTGCTCTAGAGGGTTCAGAAATAAAGTATTTCCAGTCCTATTCCTGGGAATGAACCATAGAGTTGGTTGTGTTCCATCACTGTCAGGCTCTGGATTGATGCTCGGGGAAAAAGCCGAATGATGGAAGAAAAGCCTGCTCCAAACCTGTCGTCTTTTGTGTGGGAACTGCAGGCTGTGACCACCACCTTCGAATGCACTAGATGGCAGCTGTTTCTGTAACAGGAAGGAAAATGGATCTACTTCTGAGAAAAGACTAATGGCCATTGTTTGGTTTAAGTTTAAATGGCTCGTTTCCCTTTGTGGAAGGTGGAGTGGGATGGTCAGGAAATGGGTTTCTTTGACCTGTGTTGGCAAAATATCTGTATCGGTGTGATTGATTTTTCGCAGATAATACACATGGGCGAGTTGTCAATTTCTGCCTCAGACTGGTATAGCGATATTTCTTCATTGATATTCCACACTTGCTAACACCTAATCTTTAATCTTTTAACTGTGTTTTTCTTTTTTCTTTTTTCTTTTTTTCTTAATCTGTGTGTGAACCCAGTTTGGTGCTCTGGAAACACACAAAGAATAAATATTGCTTCTTGACAAGTTTAACTATTTTTTTAACTTGATTAATTGAATCTTAATGCCAAGTGATTGGGCTTCTGATTTTTTTTCTTCTTTCCTCATGTTGTCAGATTGGAATTTTATGGAATTAATGCTTAAGCATTAGGTTGAATTTACAGCTTGGTGAAATGCTCCTGGTCCAGGGTTCTTTGGAAGTGAAAATTGTCTTTAAAAGTACTCTTAATCAGTAGATCTCAATTCCTTTGTGACGGTGATAACTCAGCTGACCAAAAGCAGCTGGACGGTGAAAAATTCTCCTTCTTGAAGTTTGACAAGAAATGACAAGAGGAGGAGGATCAGGAAGAATACTTCCAGTGGGTCCATGAGACTTCCCTAGTTCAGGGCTGTGGGTGTTTTGGGGTTTGGTTTTGGTTTTTTCCCCCTTTTTCCCCCTGGTTCTGTATTTCACTATTGACTGTATGAATCTTGTGTGGTACATTGTCACTTAACTGCACAGGTGATTAATACTTAGCACATTTGCTATAGCAGTCAGTTGGTTAGAATACAAGAAAGGTTTTACTCCTTTGTTTTCAGCATTATTGTGAGTAGTAATGGGAAGCTCTTTGCTCCATTAGTGTAATTGTCAAATCTCAGGTCATGTGAATTCTGACTCCACCTTGTCAGAGACGTAAGAGCTCCTCAGTAGTTAGGTGAAAATGAACTGGGAGTCAGCGCCTTGCCCTTGTCCCTCCTGCAGTTTGAGGTTTTAAAGTTTAAGACTTATTTTCTTTTTTATTTTGGTTTGGCTTATAAATGGGTATTTTTTCAAGGGTCTGTAAGAGCACTAGAATTACGTCTGAATCTTTTCAGAAAAGTGACTAGAATGGCATTGTTTTGTGCTCTCAGGATTTTGTGTTCACTTACCTTAAGGAAGGGGACTGGATACCCTTCTGCAGTGAACTACGCTAACTTTAAACCTGCACAGCAGTATGTAGAGGGCTGGAGTTGCACTTGCTGTTGTCTGGCACATCGACTCCCCAGAGTCTGGTGGCAGTGGTGATCTTTTCAGAAAAGGGAAGTGCTAAGCTGATTCCAGGTGGAGTTTGCAGAATTGGAGATTGGAAGGAGACTTGGTAAGGAATAATGTTTTGACAAGGAATAATGGAAAATCAGGTGACTTCCAGATTTCTTTCTAGGTCTGAGCTGCTTTAAAAGGTAAATGTTCTCAGTGAGGGACATGGCAAGGATGCCAAGAGAAATGAACCAACTTATATTTGAGCACCCAGTGGTTCTTTTCCCACTATAATATTTTTATGTAGTGTATTAAGGTTGAATACTTGGTGTATAACACATATTTAAGTGTGGTCTGTTCTGTTGCCGTTACTGCCTTCTAACTCTTCTCAAAATGAGGCTGATACTTTGCTGTCCGAGTATTAAAGATGAGGTTTCTCGTGTGTCTTGCACCCTTAACCCTTTAGAGGGATTCACAGCTTCTGCAAGTGCTACAATAATGCATGCTTAAATGCATCACTTTGTTGAAAATTCAGTTGGACTTGTTTATTTTGAGACTGACTTTAAAAAATACTTGGCAGGACTCTTTTGGTTAAACATTATTTTTTTTTTCTCTTATCAGGTAGTTGGCAAAAAAGGGGAGAGCCACTAGGACGCAAAAGACACTGGAAGGCCTTATCGCAATCAGAGAGATCTTCACTTTTATTTACAACTCCTGGATAATTGCTTGACCATAACCAGAGACTGTCAATCTGTTTCATTTAATGCCATTACCAATAAATCATTGCTTTTGTTGAGATGGAGTTTCCCTAGTGTGTTTCTGTTGTAATCCTCATAACATGTATTTGTAAATAAAATTCATTACTTTTGCCAAGTTTAATTTTGTTATTCTAGTAACTGTGGCTCTTCCTTTGTTCCGTTTAAACTTCAGAACTCGACTGGCTTATCTTTGGACACAGAAGACACAATGTAGCTTGCATTTGTTCGGAGTTGAAAATGTCAGACATAAGTAAAACACAGATGGCCTTCAGAGGCTATCTAAACATAAAATCCGAGCTACTTTGTTATAAGGCCGAGGGAGCTTGGGATCACCGTACCCACAAAATACAGATACTTCTCAGATAGGAGTAACTCCACCTGTTTTGGAAATTGCCCTTTCCCCCCACCTCACAAAGCAGAGGAGGAGGAAGCATATTTTAAGTTACCATTCCATAAACTTGAAGATCTGTCACAAAGGGCGTGCTGATGCAAGCTGTTTGGCGTGGAGAATTTTTGAATCTTTTGAAAGTCTTTGGTGTTTTGGCTTTTTTTTATATTATTGGAAAATACTGACCTCATTTCCCAGGCAGACTCTAGCAAGCTGTGCATTTAGATGTTTATGCACCCCACCTGAACATGAATTCCTTATTTCTTTTATTGGGTGTTTTTCCTCTCTCTGGTTCTTGATGAGGAAATATTTATTGCAAATATTAATTTTGCATCTTAATTGGAATTCCTGTGCTACTTTGGTAAATTTTCTTGAAAGTGTGCCCTAAGTAATTTTAATAAATCGGGCATTGATCAGCACCGTGTACATATAATACTGTATAAATTCCCAGTAAAACTTGCGAAGTGTTTTAATTGGCATAGTTAATTTCTTTGTAAAGTTAAATTTGTTACATTTCTAATTACCCTAAATCCCACTAAAGCTTAAATCCCATCCTAATTGGCATTCCTTCCTTGAACGCAGTAGGGTGGTTCTCTTCTGGCTTGGCAGATTTGTGCGTTAATAGCAAGGTAACTTTCTGTTAGCATAGCTATTTTCTCTGTAAACAAAACTGGGGCTTGCCTAGGAAAACGTTCTTTCTGAGAGGCACTTTTTTCCCCGCCGTATGACTGCGTACTCCAGGATGCTCCTCTACCTGCCTTACGGTCAAGGGCGGGCAGTGGTGGCTTGGCTTCTTTCATGCTCCCTTAATGTTTTGCTTCAGCGGGGGGTGTAAGGCATGTAACACACTGTACATAGAATATAAATAATTTTTAAATATAATCGAGGGCAATATGGATAACTATTCCTGTTTATAATTTTGTACACTAATTACCTTTTGGGTTATTGCTTAAGTGCCTCATCTTAAGTCTTGCTTACCTCATAATATTTATACCTGAGACATTTGATAACCTAGTGATTCTCATCTTTGTAAAAGATTAGTCAAATTTATATTGTTTGAGACTCTTCTGTGATTTCCCCGGTTGCATGATGCATACCTTCCGTAATGATGCTATGTACATAGATCTAAATAAATGTTCAGAGGTAACTGTCACATGTTGCACTTAATGGAAAATGGGGTAGAACTACGCACAGGGAGCTAAAAATCGCAGAAGTGAAGTTGTGATGCAATCCTCTCCTTGAAGCGGCGTTCCCTGTGCGCGGTGCTCCCGGGTGCGCGTGGATCTCGCAGGATGAGCGCTTGCAATGCGGCTGCTTGGCCTGGGCCTTTTGGGGTTTGTTCTTAACGGGAAAAGTCGCGCTGAGACGTTGATCTCTCTCATAACCGAGGAGGAGTCCTAAGAGGGAACCGTGATGCTGCTTGTGCCGTGATAGCTGAAATTGGCTGTTAGTCCAAGCTACAGGTGACTGATGTTCACTGTCGGTCGGTTAAATCAGCTCCCTGCTCAGTTAGTTACTTTTTAGGTATCCAAAGGCTGATGTTCGTTCGGGATAGGCGGGTGAAAGAAGCTGTTGTATTGCCCAGAAATCTTACTGAGGTAAGTGGCACGCGCGTGCAAAATTATGCACGTGCTTTGATGCATAAGCAAGGCCTGACCCAGCTGTGACAGCCGTCCTGTCCCCCTGACCGCCGTCAGCCAGCCTGCCCCTTGCTGCTTGGCTTCTAGCGAAGGCTGATCTGTTAAACTTCCAGCGAAACGGTGAAAGGTTGCTGAAAGTCTGTGGGTGCCCGTGTGTTCTATAGCAAGTGTCCTCGTTCAACTGGCAGCTTAAAAAACAGTCTTAGCTGGAACCTTCTCTCATTCCCTTCAGGGCTGGTGAGCTGGTCATGAGGTTTGTTCAGTGACTTTAAATGCGCTTTAGTCGCGGGGTTCCCCAGGACTGAGCTTATCGGCCAGGGTATCAGGTTGGGGACTGCGTAACAGAACTAATCCGCAGGGCGATACCTCGATTAGAGTATCACCGTGTAAAATGTTCCTGCCTGGGCGTGTTGAACAGACTGAGAAGGGGAACTTGAATTGCGCGTGGATGCTGTACGCTGGGAGCCTTTGATGTAGGCTCGTCTCCTCTTCATCCTTTACGTTACTTGTGTACCGAGATTCATAAGCCTATGTTACCAGAGAGCTGCTGGACTTGATCTAAGGACTGCTAGAGAGAGCAAATACAGCACTAGGGAAGTTGTTTATTTTCATGTTTATAGCCCGCAATGTTTTTATTTCTGATAAGAGTTTGAGGTATTAGAAGACTAACCCCTAAATATCATTTGGCTTCTAAATTAAAGGAGGAAGTGTAAGAAGTACTAATGGTTAGAAGCTGAAGCCTGAAAAAGTGCTTGTGGTCAAGGAGGTACATCTTTAATCTGCCTGATTCCTTCAAAATACCCCATTTCCTACTGCTGTCATCTTCTCAGCTGAAGACGCCTGCAACGTCTTGCAGGCAATAGGAGACCCAACACGACGCATCCTCTTCAAACGTGGTGAGAAGGAAATCGAGAGCATGGTCAGAGGTGACAAAGAAGCAGAAACGCACAGGCTCCTCCTGTTTTCCTTAGGTCGGCTTTGCAGCACTGGGAGCAAGGAAATGGTTCAGCAGTGGATTGGTAGGTGAAGAACCCACGGCTGCTCTCCCCTAACGCGTGAATGTCTTAGGCTTGACTTGGGAGCAAACGTCCTGGGCTCCTTAAATCCTGCCTGGGGGAAATGCCCGGATGGAACTTGCGTAACTGCTTTTGTGGACGTGGTGCTTTTTTAGGTATAGCGTTCAAAATGCTTTGTAGGTGCAAGGAATGTTAGAAGTAATAAAATGAGAGAAGACTTCCAATGCCCAAAGAGTTAACAACTTAACCTGCACCAAACTCAACTTCTGAAGAAGTTATAGTCTCTTTTTCTTTAACAGCTGGTTTGTAACTACAGTTAGAGGAGTATTTTTGAGAGATGCCAGTAAAATACCCAGGTACTGACTCAAATATCAGCACTTTGCGTAGTATAAAATTCACTTGTGTTAGGGAATGTGAGTATTTATCCCTGAATTTAATTCCTAGCCTGGTTTGGCTTGAACTCAAGTGCATTCTGTGCATCTTAATTATTCACCTCAGGTTTCTTAAAGATTTGACTCTGTGATACCAAATATATTTTTTTTTCCTGTGGCTGAAACTTTGAAGGGTCTTTTCTGCTCGGGTTTTTCTTAATAAAGCGTCTTCCTTCTTGCCATGCATTTTTGCATGCACTGGAAAGAAAGTGACTTGTTCTGTGCGTATTTCTCAGAACAGGTACTTCTGTTGAAGTTCAGGAGAGCATTCCCCTGCTTGATGCCGGCATGTTGCAAAGCTGGTTTAGAACATACATGTGTAATTTTTTTCCTGTGGCCTTTAATGACGGAATGGTTGTCCTGATATTGAATCTCCCGTAAAGTTCCCTTGAAGAATTGCACAACATGAAAACGTTGAATGATGCAATAAGGTTTCTTCCTCAGTGGTGGAACGGGTAAAGAGCTTTATGTTGTGCAAAGAACACCGTGGATGCACTGTTGCTCCCCTGCTCTTCCTCGCTGCCACATCTAAGGCTCAGCGTGCTTTGTACCTGAGAGAAAACAAAGTGTGCAAGGTTTTCATTAAAAACCAAAAATGCACGTACAGAACCGTGCCTGGAGAAAGTTGGCTGAAAGCTGGCTGTGTAAAGAGGCATTTTGCGGCAGTGGTCTGGCACTGAGCAGTCCAGACCATTCTGAGCTTTCTCCTTCGGCACGTTTCTTGTGCTGCTCCCGCTACCTGGGTGTTGGTACCGGGGCTGAGCCCTGCATCGCCTCTCGGAGCAAGGCGCAGGGCCGGCTCTACCACCCTCCTTCTGGGGAGCTTCTCTGGGGCCGCGCGCAGGAGGCCCCGACTCTACTCCAGCTACCTCTGGGCTGCTTTTTAAAAGTACTTACCATGTTTTACTGATGCCAGAACGCCAGTTTTTGTCAGACAGCTGAGCGGGACAGAAGAAATAAATACCGAAATTGCCTTTCTGAGTATGGAATCTTGCAAAAAAAAAAGTGTATATAAATTAGTTTGCGTGATAAGGTCTTTTTTTTTATAGAGCTGTGTTGACTGGCATTAACCGTACTTCCTGCCTCTTGATTAGCTTTTGATAATCTTCAAACTTCCGTTGTTTTGGGCGTTCGGGTTGGGGGTTTTTTTTTGCATCAGGACCGATGTCAAAGCAAGTCCGACTTAATTGCCCTATTGGCAGAATTTTGAAAGTTTTTCACTTCTTGATATTCCTTCATTGAAACGCAGCGTCTTCCGGCAACAAAGCGAGCGAGGGCGCGCAGGTAACGCACCCCAGCGCTGGTGATTTATGTGTTGATGTCCGTGGCTGGCGTAATTGAGGTCTTGTTCACGCGTGCGTCGGCGTGGGTGCTGTTTTTCAACGTTTAGGTGGCTGCAGCTTGCTTGTAACGGCCGACCTCATTTCCACGTTAAAAGGCAATATTTTTGGCTTCGTGGGAATGCTCGCGAGGCAGACTGCTCCCCGCAGGGCGCAAACCGCACGGCGCCCGGCTGCGGGGCTGCGCCCCCGGGGTGTCCCCTCGGCCCCCGGAGGGCCCGATCCGGCCCCGCCCCGCCCCGCCCCGCGCGGCGCCGCCGCCCGCTCAGCCCCGCCCCGCCGCCAGCAGGTGGCGCCGCCGGCCCGGCGGAGCCGGCGAGGGGCGGGGCGAGGGGCGGGGCGAGGGGCGAGGGGCGGGGCTTCCCGCTCCGTTCCCGGGCTGGCGGGCGGGGGCAGCGTGAGGAATGCGGGCACGGCCTCGGCGCCCGGTCTTGCCCCTGCCCCTGCCCCTGCCCCTGCCCCTGCCCCTGCCCCCTACCCCTGCCCCTGCCCCTGCTCCTGCCCCTGCCCCCTGCCCCTGCCCCCTGCCCCCTGCCCCTGCCCCTGCCCCCTGCTCCTGCTCCTACCCCTGCCCCTGCTCCTGCCCCTGCCCCCTGCCCCTGCCCCTGCCCCTGCCCCCTGCTCCTGCCCCTGCCCCCTACCCCTGCTCCTGCTCCTGCCCCTGCCCCCTGCTCCTGCCCCTGCCCCTGCCCCTGCTCCTGCCCCTGCCCCTGCTCCTGCCCCCTGCCCCTGCCCCCTGCTCCTGCCCCTGCCCCTGCTCCTGCCCCCTGCCCCTGCCCCTGCTCCTGCCCCTGCTCCTGCCCCTGCCCCTGCTCCTGCCCCTGCCCCTGCCCCCTGCCCCCTACCCCCTGCCCCCTGCCCCCTGCCCCTGCTCCTGCCCCCTACCCCCTGCCCCCTACCCCTGCCCCCTGCCCCCTGCCCCTGCCCCTGCCCCCTGCTCCTGCTCCTGCCCCCTGCCCCAGCTCCTGCTCCTGCCCCTGCCCCCTGCTCCTGCCCCCTGCCCCCTGCCCCTGCCCCCTGCCCCCTGCCCCTGCCCCTGCCCCCTGCTCCTGCTCCTGCTCCTGCCCCTGCCCCCTGCTCCTGCTCCTGCCCCTGCCCCCTGCCCCTGCCCCTGCTCCTGCCCCTGCCCCCTGCCCCTGCCCCCTGCCCCTGCCCCCTGCCCCCTGCCCCTGCCCCTGCCCCCTGCTCCTGCCCCTGCCCCCTGCCCCTGCCCCCTGCCCCCTGCCCCTGCCCCCTGCTCCTGCCCCCTGCCCCTGCCCCCTGCCCCTGCCCCTGCCCCCTGCTCCTGCCCCTGCCCCTGCCCCCTGCTCCTGCCCCCTGCCCCTGCCCCCTGCCCCCTGCTCCTGCTCCTGCCCCCTGCCCCTGCCCCTGCCCCTGCTCCCGCCCCTGCCCCTGCTCCCAGCTGGGTGCGATAGGGAACAGCAGGAGGCAAGGTAACAGCAACTCTGCATCAATTAAAAATCATGTCAGGGCAAAAGCCAGAAGTTACTGTGGTCAGAGGGGTAACTTCAAGAGCAATTTAACTGGCCGCCCCAAGCTTCGGCAGAGGAAGCGGGGGAAGCCCAAAGCCATTACCTCTTCTTTCCAGGTTCCCCTGCTTTTGTGCTTGAGGCAGAAGCTGTTCAGGTTCCAACTGGAGAGGGGCAGTTACAGAAGCCGTGGGATGGGTCGTACCAGAGGACAGCACGTGGCTTGTCTGCCTCCACGCGAAGATTCTGCCTGCCTATATAATTAAAAAAAACCTTCATGCTAGTGATGGTAAACAGTAATAAGTAGTTTATGCAAGCTGATAAATAAAAATAAAAATAAAAAAATACACTTCAAATATAGTTTTCAAATAAAAAAGTTCAAAATACTCAAAATTAGCACTTGGTTCTCAGATTGAAAAATACGCCCTGTGTAGTTAGTGCTTCTGTGTCGAGCAGGTGTTGGGACAAGTCAGAAGGTCGCTGGGCATCCTTTTGTTAGGCTTGGGCATAAATCATGTTCCTGCTTGCATTCGGCTGGAACAGCAGAGCGTTGCAAAGGTTTTGGTGATTAACTTCGGTCCAATCAATTGTGTTACCTTAAAATATATCATCTGAATCTTGTACGTTCCGAAACTTTGCAAGTGTGAAATTTGCTGTATGATTCATCCCTTCACGTGCTGAGCTTTGCGCTAGCTTGTTGTTTCCTTCCCCACCACCTGCAGTGGTTGGATGTGAACGCTTAAAAAAAAGAAGCAAAAGCCCCAAACCCACCCCGTGAAGTGTCTGCGCGTGGGCGATGCCGCCGGAGCTGTTAGAGCCGACCAGAAACAAACCTCTGAAACAAGTGCATGGCTTCACTCCTTTCACCGTGCTGCTGACTGCAGCCCAGTGCCGATAACCGGTGTGCCAATGTTTACAGAGAGAGTCTTCTTGCTGGTCGCCTTACTGGAAATACCAATCTTGTATTCTTATGCCAGAATCTGAAATTGGTGGTCTGCCAGGTACTGGCCAAAACGATTTTTCCTGGATAAAATGTGTTCTATCTTTTGTCATTAGTTTTCAGAGTGCTGCAGAGCGTAGAGGGCCAGAGAAAAATAACCTGAATTCAGCAGCAGAGGGTTTTGGCCATATTTAATTTAGTAGAAACCTGAGTTTTAATCCGACAGAGGCTACCACAATTAATCCTTCCCGTGGCGTCCACTTGTACACCTTAAGAAACTTGCCCTGAAGTTCGGCAGGTGCTTCCCGCTGCCTGCGTGCAGCTCTCGGCTCGAATGGGAACGCAGGTGGAAGTCGGGAGCCATCGCTTCTGTTACCCAGCAGGTACTCCTCTTCTCAGTGACAATGCGGGTTTTTAGTAAGACTTGATCATTGTTTAATTAGGACATGATTAACTTAAGGATATTATTCGTGATGGACGTGAGCACTGTGGGGGGGTGTGTGTGTGTGTGCATAAAATTATGCAAAGGTGAGCATGTGCACAACTAACTCCACAAAAATTCTCTCAGTCAAGAAATTACGCTATTTAAGATTGAATTTGTAAAACTCAGTCTAGACAATACACACTTACAGAAGATGCACATTACAGGAGTTTTAAAATGTCGAACATAGTCCTGCATTGGATACTAATGGTGCTGAGGAATCTGCAGCTGTCTGTATTGGATGTGAGTGGAACCAGTCCTCGGAGAGCGGGAAATGGCAGGAACTGCCTCTAACTATTGTAATCTACAAGATTATCCCATTAATCATATTTGTCTCCGGGAGTACCTTAGTTCTAACTCTAAGTGTTGTTTCTCCCTTGGTGCGAACATGCGAAAAAGCCTCTAACTGAAAGCAATGCAGAGGCAAAATCAAAACGCTCGTGAACGCGTGCCGAGTTCTCGCCGCCGACGGGAGCGGCATGGACGGCGCCCACGGAGCGAGCCCACGGCATCGCCAGCGTCCTTCCGCACCCGTAAAATGTTGGTTTTCGTTTTGAATGTTGCTGGTGTTGTCAGTGTACCGAAGGAGCTGACACTGCTGTTCCGACAGAAAAAGGACCCCGTTTAGGAGGGGGAGGCGGCAGGGATGCTTTCTTCAGGGCCTGCGTTCTGTGCAGGGGTGAAAACAGTGGGAGACGCGGGGACGTCTATGGAAGTCCTCAAAACGACAGCGCCGTGAGAGCCAGAATTGCTACCAGTGAATGCACGGTGAATAGCCCTGGTTCTGTCACCACAGCGTTTCCTTTCAGCCATGCTGTAGCAGCTACATTTTATCCCGGAAATTTCCTCTCCATTCAGAGATGTGAAAAGGAGAGGAAATGATACGTGTCTGGTTAAAAGGTTAACTTGTATGACTTCGCGTGTCTGTGTTGTTTTAAATTAGTTCACCTAAATTTCAGAGGTATCTGAACTATGTGTCTCTGTTAGGCACTCTGACGGATCGCCTAATTGTTTTTTCTAATTCAGATCTGTAATTGTCTAAATCCACATTTAGACAGATTATCCAAAGCCTGGCTGCTGCGGCAGGACCTCTGGTTGGGGGGAATAACTTTCTTTTTCTTCCCGTATCTGCACACGTAGCCATGAAGAGCAGCTCTCTGCTCCCATCCCCTCCAGCCTGCCTGTCGTCTTTTGTTTCGCAGGCTGTGTCTCTGGTTTGAACAGACCCCCGCAAGACTGACGGCTTAATCCTGGCATGCTCCCCCGAAGGGCGGCTGCCGCGCAGCCAGCATCCCCTGCTCGCCACCCCCGCGCTCCGCAGGCTCCGTGGCAGCAGGAGCGCTCTGATGGGAGGTACGTAACTTGCCCTGTGCCTCGGTACCGATGGCGGGGTGGGGAAGGTCTTCCCAGGTTCGCAGCAACGCCCGCCCGGCTCCAGCGCTGGACGCTGGCGTGTCCGAGGCTGTCGGAGGGATGCTGCTGGGGCTGGCGTTGTAATTGCGTCGGAGAAGGGAAAGTTGTTCCTTGCCTTGGCCAAGCAGGAAAACTCTGTGTTGCAGTATTGCCGCTCCCAGCATTCGAAAATTGAGTTAGAGGTACTCCCTAGAAAGCAATACGTTGATAAATAATAGGTAACATTTAAATACCACGTGGTCCGTTGTATTTGGCCTGTCTCTTAAGGTAGAACAAGCTTCTATTTCTAAGTATTTTCTCTTTGGGCCGTGAGCAGATGTTAAAAGTGACTTGATGTGGGGAGTTGGGGCTGTAAAGGGCCACCAAATACTAGACTCTCTGCAGCTGCGAGTGGCTAACGCTGCACTCGTGTGCCTCCTGCAGTGTAGCTCATGGCCTCTGCTGCTGCGACCTGCAAAGGGAAGGTTAAAAAACCAGACAGACAGAGGCTGTTTCCATGCACTCAGGCTGCTGCTCCTGCAAAACCTTCATCCTCCTGTCTCTGGTCAGGGCGCTCCGAACTCCGTTGCTGCAGCTCCTGTCCTAATCCACTCATAACCACAGTCATAGCAGTCATAGGTGCTTCATCAAAGTCATTAGAAAACTTACAAGTGTCGCAAAAGCTGAAGGTTAATTCCATAGGCTGCAGCTTTCCCTCCTCCCTGCACCCCAAGAGCTGTCCGCATCCTCCACCTATCCCCCCAGTTAGCGCATGCAGTTTTGTTACGGGATTTCTCTCCCCTGCAGCTCCTCTCGTGCCCAAGCTAGCAGAAGAAAAGCAAGCTTGCCTTCCCATCAGTCCCAGCGCTGCTGGCCGTGGAGCAAACGGGGGTTGGCAGATAGCGTGTCGGTGCTCTATGCTGCACACCTCTTCTCTCGTGAAATGATCTGCTTGTTTGGATGTCTAGCCCTCGATGGGTCCTGTCCCAGCGGCTCGCTGCCGCACGCTCTTACTGCTGACAGCGAATTGTTCATCCAGCTCAGCCCAGTGACCCGTCGGGCCGCCTCTGAGTGGGATTCCATGCCAACGGTGTTCAGTGGGGCTGGGCGGGTACCTGTGTCACTGTGTTACGTCATCAGTGCGGTCTTAGCTAAATCCAGCCCAAAACCCCCAAAACTCCACAAATCCTTATCTCCACTGTCACTTTCCATTCCCAAGCCCGAGTTCTCCTAACAGAAGTCAGCTTCTTTTCCTCAAAATTAGCAAAATGAAAATTAATACCTGTGCGTGAGTTTGCAAAGAGCAGAGTACTCGAGTAGTGCTAATACCACAGATAAAACAAAACACTTATCGACAAATGCTTCTGTATGCAGAGAGTTCTGCTGAAATGACGACCCTGCAGCTGTTGAGGGCCATGCAGGGACGTTTATGGGTGAGGTCAGGACCTCAGATCACAACCAGGAACTGAAGCAAGAGCTGACAGCAATCGTGGTGCAACCTCAATAATGTGATCATACAAGGGTGAAAGTCATGTGTGTGTGTATACATATATATATATATATACACGCACATATCTGTATAATTGCCTGTGTGTATGTAATACATGTAAAAAATAAAAATCCCTATGGCCAAGTTACAGAAATTCTTTAAAATTATAAATAAACCCAAACGCATTCATTACATAACATGAGTTGATCATTGTTACCAGACACCGATAATTGCATTTAGGCATTATTTTTTGAACGCTGTGGCTCAGGGCTGCATCAGTTCTGAGTTCTGCCTGAGCAAGGAGTCTGCTTCATCTTGAGATTCATGACCAAATATACTGAACGGGCAGAAAAAACCAAGTGTTTTGAAACTGAAGTGTGTCCTGTTGGGTCGTCTTGGAGGTGCGAATTTGAGTGCAGATGAAGTGATCCTGGTACCTTGCATGTTTTCTTTCTCAGAACAAAGTGTCCAGCTGGAAAGCCTCCAGTGATTCAGGAGGTGACCTTGGCCATAACACCTTCAACGCCAAAAGGGTGGGACGTGGACCCCTTGCCAGGTGTAGGTACGTCTGCAGTACGCAGTTAAGGCAGTTGTGTGTCTTTTACCTTGGCGTGTCAATGTGCCTTTTCTTATTTTTCACTCTTTCCCTTTCCTCTAAATTTTCTATGTCCTTGGTTCTAGAAGTGTTATGTGAAAATGGTGGTAAAGAAGCTTGCTGTAGGACATAACGTAATACCTACCAGCAGAGCCAGCAGCAGTTCAGACTGTGCAGGTGAGCTCCCAGTAACTCCAGTTTTAACCCGAGTGCCGATATACCCAGGTACAGGGGCACTTCAAAGAATAATGGGGTCAATTTTGCATTCTTCATAGAAACCCCTTTTTTATCTCTTGCTCAAGGCTCTCTCTTTCCCCATGGGCCTAATGGGAAGCCCTGACTGTGGCTGCTCTGCAGCCCCTCCTTGTCCGAGTCCCGGGCTCCCGCTGCATTAAAACGCCTCCTTGCTCGGAGGGATCTAAAAGGATCTGGTAGGGTCCAGAAGCAGGACAACAAAAGAGGCCTTGGTCACCTCTGTGATAGTTGCAAAACTTGCTCTGCCTCCCTTGTGCTTGCCGTTCCTCAGAGGTCTGGTGGGTTTGATCTTCAGGTAGAAGGGCCGGCTGGAGTTCATCCCGTAGCTCATGTTGCATGAGCTGCCGGGGTTGGTAGGTCTGGGAGGGATGGGGCCAATACATGGATCATCTCTTTGTTTCTTGACAGTCCAACCCAACCAGCAGAGTAGGCTGCTTGCACTAACCAGGTTTTGGCAGCGGGAGCGTGGATTCCCTCAGCAGAGGAGAGAGTCATGGTCTTGGCTTGCTCTGCTAAGTGTTACCATATTTTTTCCAACTTCCATTTCCTCTGGGCTGAGTTTCAGCTCAGCTTTCTTCCTCCAGATGCTCATATCTCACAGACATCTCGTTACTTGCGATGAAGCTCGTTGAACCAGATGAGAAGACGGTGTGTATTCAAACACCCGTGTCAACTTGGTGGCATTGGAGATTTAGTCCCAGATCTTGAGAAGGAGGAGGAGCAGGGGATTGCAGCGCTTCACACGTCTCTGGACAGTAAAAATCACCTTCTGTTCCCTGCAGTCTGTCAAAAGGAAAGTGAACCGATAGTGAACCGTCCCCTTCAGCTGTGCCTTACGTGAGAATAAGTAATACGCGTGGTGTTGAAAAGCCCAGGTCAGGTCCCGTTCAGCTCTGAGAACTGCCTGTCCTCAGCCGTGAGTCGCTCACAGGATTCAGCAAGCTTGATTAAAGGGTCCTTCACCTTCTGGCATGAGCAGCATGGCGCGCAGCTGAAGTATGCTAATACGTAGGAATAGTATAAAAAAATATTAGTGCCATGCCCTGAAGTTTGGGTGTCCCGGTTAGATGCTCAGTTCAGCTCTGCCAGGCACTGAACTGCCCAAGTTACCGGTTTACCCACCTGACGTGAGAGCACCTGGTCAGAAGGCCAGCTTTGGGCTCCCTCTGTGTGTCGCCCCCTACATCTGTGTGTTCCCTGGCTTCAAAATGCTTGAAAGCACATGCAAAACTGCGAGAGCTCAAACGGATTCAAAGCATTGGTCACGCAAACGGCTACTGTTTGCTATTCTGGACGTTAATTTCATAAAATTAATCTAACACATCTTGAGGGAAATTAGTGCATGCAGATGCTGTCATTTATCACAATTATTTTAAAAGCCCTAATCTAGCACTTCACCGGATTCTTCACATCCACGTGCATGTCAAGCGCTGCAGGAGCGTCTTTGCCCGTGGAAACATTGCGTCCTTTCGCCTGATGGGCGCTGAGGAGGGGCAGCCGGGTAGAGATGGAAGGTAGAGGCTGAGCGCAGCGAAGGCTGATGCCGGAGCAGCCGTGGGGGTCCATGGACCGGGTTGCGATGGTTTGCCGATCGCGAGATACAGCTGCACAGTCGCACTTCGTATTAATCCCAGCGCTTGCTTCTGTCTTAGAAGTCTCGGGGCCTGTGGATCGAGCCGATAGACAATTACCTGGCACGTAACCGACTCCTCCGTTCAAGGCTATAAATGTGTCAAGGTACAATAGTCCTTTATTACTGTGGAATGAAATAAAGATGTGATTTCAAATGTCACACTTTAGATATTCAATCAGCACTTCCAATATCATGCATAAACAATAAATTATCGTATGATGTAATTTAATATAACCCTGCTTCCAGTACAGGAGGCAGAGGGGAAAAAAAGCTATATTCAGAAATTCAGTCAAACAGCTTGATTTTTCAAAGGCACAAAGCACCTGAGAGTTCCCAGTGATTCCTCATGTTAGCAGAGATTTTCCTCTAGATGAAGAACTCATGATAATGAGCTGTGAGGCTGAATGGTTAAAACAATTATACCCAAGAAATTCCCAGAGCTTTTTTCAACAGGTCAGAGCGGTTAAAGCTGGCAGAAAAGAAACCATTTGGACAATTTTTCATTGGAAAATATACTTTTGATTAAGCTGAAATGGTTTATGGGAACATTGCACTTTTCATAAAATATTCAGTGACAGAATTTTGAAAGGATTCACAAACAAAATGGAAAACTATCTTTCCAATTGATTGTAGGATAGTTTCTTGCACTAAGATAAAGTATAATGGTCAAAATGCTTCATTTCCATAAAGTGTTGTTGATATTTTCAAACTGAAATATTTGGGAGTTTCCGTGACACAAATATTTTTAGTATTTGGATTTTCCTGATTCAATACAAAGCCAAATTTTGCCATGGAGGAGTTCCTCTAAAGGCAAAAATGTCACTTTTCTGGATGCACTTACTTATTATGGTGTCGTGTTGCCTGCCTTTCGTCCACGTGTTGTGGGAGTCTTGGCTTGATGCTTTGAAGGCAGGCACAAGGTGGACTACCGTTACGTGACTGCTGAGCCGCACTCTGCAAGCACTCTTGGGAAAAATAAAAAAATCTGCCTTGCTAGCATGTTCTTTATTAAAAAAAAAAAAAAATCAGGAAAGACTTTAAAAACAACTGATGTTGATTCTTTAAGTTTCTCTCCAAGGGAGTGTGTAAGCGTGGAGGTGACGTCAGGCTGGCCAGTAGTCCTGTTCCCCTCGGTGGGGCTCGGTACTCGGGTAAGCGCTGTCCCGTACTGGGGAGCTCGCAGATCTATTTCAGTTACGCTGCTGGCTCTCTGCATCACTTCTCAGTGCTCGTACTGGATTTCCAGTTTTCCGTCCCTCTTGGTCTGGCTTGTGCCAACATGTTATTTGCATTACTGACATGTTACATGTGGAAATGAATGGTTTCTTTTGAAATCGGCGCAAACGTATAGAGTCTAGAAGCAATAGTACAGAAATGAACCCAAGCTGTATGCTTCCAAGCTGTGTAATTGCAGAACAAGATGCTAACGTTCCTCAAAAACGCAGGCTTTTGCCTAAATGACATGCTTTGTGGGAGTAATTAATTTGTATTTAATTATTATCTAACTTGTGAGGAAATGTTCTGAAGAAGTCGTATCTTCAGCACAAGTCTTTCAACTTTTTTCTTTAAGATTAATTTCTTATTTAGACTCACAGCATTTTATATTTTGTATGATAACACCAACAGGAGACTCCTTAGCAAAAGTCACTGCGTACAATTTTTGCCTTTAAGGCTATCTCATAATTATGTATTTAACTAATCAACACTCCAGAACTTCCAGATGCAACAGATAGAGGGTTTGTGAATGATTTCCCTATATACATCTTAATTTTCTAGCAGCAGCTGTAATTTATGGGATTCCATGCGGAATAGCAGGGCTAATGATGGGCAAATGTGTTTTTAAAGTTGTACCGGATGCAAAAGCTGGTATATGGTGAAAGGGATGAAAACAGATGACTTCTGAGCGTCAGAGCTCCCGCCTCTTGTCTGTAAATGCTCCCAAATCCCGGGTTGGCAAAGCGGAGCTCCGCAGTTGTTCACAGTAAAACTCCTGACCCTGTTTTGATGTAGGCGAGGTGGGGATCATCTGTGTTGAGCTGGCGCAGGGCTGCCTCTCTGTACTGCGGCGGGACGATTCATGTGTGATTGAGCTTGTATTCCTCCAAAGAGCAGCTGGTTTTGGCAATGACGCTCCTGAAAGAGCAGAGGACACCCTGTTTAAAATTTTTGTCCATGGATGTACTGCGTTTGGCTGGGATGGAGTTAGTTTTCTTCATAGTAGCTTGTATGGTGCTGTGTTTTGGATTTGTGACCGGAGCAGTGTTGGTAACACCAGGATGTTTCAGCTATTGCTGAGCAGGCCTTGCTCAGTATCAGGGTCTTCCCTGCTCCTCACCCTGCCCCAGCAGCGAGCAGGCTGGGGGGCACGAGGGGCTGGGAGGGCACACAGCCGGGACAGCTGACCCCACGCACCAAAGGCTATCCCAGACCATACCAGCAATAAAAGAAGGAGGGAGGGGACGTTTGGAGTGACGGCGTTTGTCTTCCCCAGTCACCGTTAGGCGTGATGGAGCCCTGCTGTCCTGGGGGTGGCTGAATGCCTGCCCGCGATGGGAAGGAGAAGGAATTCCTCCTTTTGCTTTGCTTGCACGCACAGCTTGTGCTTTACCTGTTAAACTGCCTTTATCTCAACCCACCAGCTTTGCACTTTTTCCCGTCCGATTCTCCCCCATCCCTCTGGGGGGGCTGCGCTGCCCACCGGGGTTAACCCACAACAGCTGTCCCAGGTGAGACTTGTGGCATGGCATGGAGATGGAGAAAGAAAGGAGAGAAAAGCTCCCCATGGTGTGTTCGCAGGCGGTGTAAAGCCAGGGGAGGTGCCTGGCTCCACGCTGGGCTGCACCCTTTGCCCAGCCGAGTGCTCAGCCCAGGGACCTCTCCACCTGGCTGAGCTCACCATGCGAACGCTGGTTTTACAACATGGAAGCCTGGGAAAGATTAATTTCCAGGATCTCTTCTATCTTCAGTGAATATTAGCCACAGAGTTTGTTGGTGCTTATAAAAATAATATTGTTCTATCTACTAAAGGGCATGTAAATGCTTAAGTTGAAACTAATTTCTGCTAGAAATATTCTCAATTTCGTTTGTTAAGTCTACTGGCCTTTCTATTCAGATACACTGGTATAAAACCAACATAGCCAAATACAGAAGATGGAAAATATTTAGCATCTAGTGCAGAGGGAAATTGAGTTTCCTCAGCTCCCATGATGGTGATGATAACATGTGATGTGAACTTCCCTGACAGCCCTGGATTTACAGAGGCGGGTATCATCCTGGAGGAACTGCCAAGGAGACCCACCTGCCTGATCCTGCAAAGTGCGGAAATCTGCTGGGAAGGTGTCGAGGGTCACCAGCTCTGCCAACCTCACCTTGGGAAATCCCTTTTCTTCCTAGAGTCCATTTCTCTTGGAAAGTCTCAGCAGTAGATTTTCACTCATGAACCCCCAAATCACCAAAATAAATGATCTGGACCCATCTGAGCTGTGTTGGTTCATAAATGAGCATCTGTGTATCAGTCTACCACTCGGATGTGGTTTGTTTTCGAGCAAAAATTCTTTAGGTGTTTTATCTTTGAAATATGCAGTCCCACGGTTTCCCAGATTTTCCCCTCAGAGCAGATATTCCTGTGGTATGTTTTGCAAATGCTCAGAGTTCAAAACAGCACTTGGTCTGCATTAAGGCTCCTGTCATGCTAAGTACTGACCGATATTGCAAATTATGAAGGCTTTTGTTTCCTTAAATAGCTGGCCGCTGGAGAAATTCAGGTCTGAGTGAGCAGGCGTCGTGTTGGTTTAACTCCAGTAAAGCAGTCATGTGTAACTAATACTGTATTATTAACACTGGGGGAAATTTCAACTTTCAGCATCTTGACAAAAAAACAGACAATAAAAATTGCTCGGTGACTTTTCCTAACCTTTGCAACATGTATTTTACTCACCAAGACCACTACCTCTCCGCTCTGCAGTCTCAGGCAGTGAAACAGAGAGATTATAAGTATACCATTCACTGGGAAAATGCCTTTCTTTTTCCTGAAATGAATTTTCAAGAAAGATTAGTTTAATTTATTCTTTCTCACATTTTTAATCTTTTGCTCTTTCTTTTTTCATGGTTTATATCTTCGTAAGTCCAAAGTCCTGAGTGGTGATGTAGGTATCAGGGTAGGCGCATGGGATGGTCATTGATCAGATCACCAAAACGCAGACGTGCCTTGTATTCTACAAAAAGTGAAGTTTAAACACATGCAGAATCAACCCAACTGTGACTGGTTGTCCAACCCGACTTTCCACCCTGGCCCACCTTGCACACTGGGCTCTTATGTCTTGAAGGCATGTCACGCTTAGGTGCAAAATTGATGATTACAGAAGTCTGATGTCTCTGGGCTGCTTCTTGAGCCAGAAAAGGTCAATGAATGGAAGTGACACAGTCCCACTGATGGACAGAGTCTCTGTCCTAGGGGTGGGAAGGGGCGTATGTCTTCAGTGATAAGGAAACCTGGAGACTAAAAAGTTGTCCGTGAGAGAAAACAAAAAAAAATTGGAAAAAAACACTGTGGAAACAAAAAACAAAACAAAACAAAACAAAACACCCTATCCTTGGAAAAGGATGGTTTACAACTGAGAAAAGGAAAGTTTTCATGGGAAGTTCTCATCCTGCTCTATTCAGAACAGAAATACTCTTCTGCAGAGGATATTACAATTATGACTATTATTGTACTGCTTCACTTATATGAGGCATGTGGAAATGGTTATATTCAGTCTTTACACCATCAAGAAGTGATAAGTGTTGTGTTGTCTCCTTGCAAAACTGTGAGTAGTGGCAACTAGAGAAGGAACAAGAAGAAACTTCTTACAACTGGCAGATAGCAAGAGGAGGAGATGATGCAGCAGGAGAAGAACAATTTAGGATCTTCAGTTGAGTAGCTAACTTTTAACATGAAAGCAGCAAGTAACTTTTGAAAACAAAGACCTGCGAATTTTAATTTTCTTAATAGAAAACTAATGTTTTTGCTCTATTTGCCGTTCCTCAACCATCTGTCCTAGTTTCTGAGTACCCCTTGGTTACCCTGCAGCCTGCCAAGACGTGCTGATGGGAGGGGTCCTGAAGGGGTTGAGTAGACTGTGGCCACTGATGTCCCAATATGGGACTCTGGACCGTCTCTCCTGTGCCTGCTTGCAGCGGGGTTTGCTCTGCACAGCTGCCAGGTGTCTCTGCAGACCTTTGTTGACTGGGGTGGAGGACCATCTTACGTGCTGTGGCTTGCTCACCGGTGCTCCCCCTCCAATCCTTCCTTTATTACTTGGTTAAAAGGTGTTGGTGTTTCAGATGAAATGGATTTCAAAGGGATATTTGACAGAGGAAAGTACTTAACCTGGAGAGGTGAGGAGAACTGAGCAGATGAAGGAGGGACTGGAGAGAGGAAAAAATTATTATGTGTGATCACATATGTGGAATATTTTCCAAAGCGCTTTAACCTGGGGAAGTTTTCTGCTGAAGGGGATGGTGCTAAATCAAAGAGAACGGGGGGATTCATAATTATGGGATTAATTTGTGGCCTATTTTGAGATCTGGCAGGATCTATTTGGAGATCTAAAATATGTACTTTATCAGTCCATTTTTCTGAAGGCTAGACCTTGCTTGCAAGGTAATCTGTATTACAGCTCCCAGTGAAACATGTTTCATACATTGTTTTGGTTCACCGTGTGACTCTAGCTAGTGCCTTGTGCTCAACTACGTTCTTCACAATCAGGTGATATGTTATTTATAGTCTAACATAATGAGCAATAGCTTGGGAAATCACATTCTCTGAAAGCTCCCAGGGCAGGTTCAGCACGTATTTCCACGGTGAGTTGTCCCTTACATCACCCTGGTTCTTCCCCCATTTCTTGCCAGACAGTGTTAAGGAGCTACTGAGTCCTCTGATGCTGTTCCTGAAGGGCTTGAAAACATGAATGTGGCGATGCCCCGTGTCCTCCCAACCCTACCTCAGGGAAGCCACTACCACGTGTCTCCAGCAGCAGCCCGGAGGATGGCGAGGAGAAAATGCGCATCAGGATTGCGTTGAGGGGGATTGTCCGTGTCAGGGCCTAGGAGAGGTGCGAGGGGGTGGAGGATGTGTGTGGATGTGGCGTGGGACAGTGCCACAACCCCAGCAGAAGGATGACTTCACCGAGCGGCTCAAGTGTGGGCTCAGCAGGACAAATCCAGGCTGTGGCACGTGGGAGTTTCATCCGGTGGCTGGGAATCCCTCGCGGCCTGGAGAGGAGGAGTCAACCATGTCACGAGCAAAGGTAAACGGCATACAGTTCCCACCACAAACAGAGGCACTGGCCGTTTAATGCAGAACAGCCCTTGTGCTTCTTCCCACAGCAGCTACAGCGCCCACGCTGCAACAGGCTGGGACCTTGGTCATGGTACTTCTGAACTCAGTGCTGTTTCAGTGTCTAACACTTCATCTGTGTTAATACTCTTTTTTTTTTTTTTTTTTTTGATATGGAACTACTCTTTTTGAAGTTCATCTTTCTTATGCGCGTTACGTGCACATGCACGCATTTTGGATCAGCTGTATGCACTGCACACAGATATGCAGGTTGCTTAAAAATTTATTTCATCTAGGAATTTTTTTTCTTCCCTCTGACAATTCCTCCTGGCTCCGGTTTTCAGTGGTGGAAAAAGCCAGCTCTAGCCCTGGAGAGCTGGGAGAGTGAGACATCTCCGGTATACTCCAGAATGGGAAGGAATCGAGACGTCATTTTAAGGCCATGTATCATTCCCTGAAAATAATCTCGCATGTTTTACATAAGAATTGCATAATTACTTTCTACCTCTGCACAAGGCTAGTTCTTTTGGATCTCATAATACCAGGAGTTTTTAATAGACATCTTAAAGACTCTGTTATCTTTGGCAGCATCCTGGCAGCTTGGCACACAGCACAAGCTGTAACAATGACACCAGCTCCATTTTTAACCCCCTTAAACACCATGTTACCGAGAATACATGAAAATCTGGCAGAATTTGGTGCTTTCCTCCCTGGTGTGCCTTTCACACCCGCTGCCCTGTGTGCGGGAGGCTGTTGGCTGGCTGGGGCGAGCTGTTGCACCCCGGGGGGAGGAATGACGTTGTCCCGGGTGCCCAGGGACCCTGGGGTGCCTCTGTCCCCTGTTACGAGCAGGCAGAGGTGCATTTACCTCCGAGACCTGAGAAATGTGCACACTGGGTGTGTACGTGACCGATGAGCCCAATCGCTGGGTCTCATTAGGATTTTGTGTGTGTTATTTTGGCCTGCAGTTTGCTTGAGCTCTCTCTTCCTAGTATTTTTTACACCATGAAATACTGGAAGCCACTCCTTGTCTCAGATACATCCATGTAGCTTGTTTCTAAAATGCTTGCAATAGTCCCTTAAGGCAGCAGGGGAAAAGGTGGAGTTTCAAAATGGAGTTTACGGGGAAACTCCTTCTCTTGGCAATTGATTTCACTGACTTTGTCCCCCCCGATCTCCAGTGGTGAAGGCTCTGGCCGTACCTTGGCAATTGTTTTGTCAGCTGTTGAATTTCCATAGCTGGTGATGTTCACAGGGGTGCTTTTGCTTTGTCTTTTTGCAGGGGCTGGTTTTGGTTATCATGGTCTGGTGATGTCCTGGGAACTGCCGATGTTTGTGCAAGCTGTCCCAGGCGCCGTGACCATAGGGTGCACAGCTAGGTGATCTGAACATTACTTTAAATAGCATTAGTCTAAAAGCTGAGCCCTGCAGGCCCTAGGAAGCGTAGGGGCTGCCCACACGGGCTGTTCTGCTGCGTTTGTGTGGGCATGAGCAAACCCAACGTTTCTGCAGAGCCGAGCGCGGTTGGGTTAGAAGTGCTCATGCCATCCGTGGCACCAGTTACAGCCCCAGCGGCAGCTCGCCTTGCCCCCGAATCCCCCAAGCGCCTCGGTACCGCGGTGTCCCCAGTACAGGGTACTCTGTAGCCGTGGGCACCCTGAGCACGGCGGGGCAAGCCCCGTCTGCCCAAAGCACTGTTGGGTATGCGAAGCTCCAGCAGCTCAGGCAGTTGCAGTTACTTTCTCTTCAACTGCAAGTGGACCAGAAGCCAGCAATATTGCCATAGTTTCCGCATCCAACTTTAAAATCCCAGATTAATTTCCCCAAATTTCCCAAAGCTCTGCGGGCTCTTTCTGATCTCTGGTGGTACCTCTGCAGCCCGAGGCAGTGGGTGGTGACCAGCAGCTTCTTCCTCATTCGAACAGCTGGGAAGGTTGTTGCCCTCAGAAGCATCTGATGAGGCTTGCAAGGGGCACAGCGTGCTCTGCAGGGACTTCATGGCAACAGTCATCTCACGGAGCGAAGTATTGCAATGACACGATGCATGTGTACAGGACAGAAGGATGCACTTGCTTAAATTTAGCCAGCTAAAAACCCCGAGCACTAAACTGCGTGATCTGGTTAAGAAAGGTGGCAGTCCTTGTGGGAGCCTCTCGTCCTGGGTTGTTGATTGCCTGACTGTATTGCAGCAGGATGCGTGCTTGTGGGAAGGAAACCTGTGGGGAGGAGCAGGAGGTCTCTGGGCTACAGGCGCCCTTGACACCAGCAAGTCCCAGGGCTCTGCTCCGGCCGAGGTGGATCTGCCAGCGCAGCGTTGGATACAACATGCCCTTGACTTCTTCATGGCTAAACACATAGCAAAGCAGAACCCATGCGTAGACACGGGTTCAGAACCTTGGGTGCGGCTGCAGAGCAGGCAAAATTTGTTGGTTTTTTTTCCACACAAGTGATTCTTAGAAATCTTCAGCAGTTTTCAATAATTATTTTTTATTAATAGGCGAGAATAGCTCTCTCAATAACTTCACACAAAAGAAACAAAGTTTGGGTGGTTTCTGAGTATCTGTTTATCACGTTTTAATGTTGATGGAAAAAGGGAGAAAAATGTTGATGGCATTCTTGTGAAATTCCACCCGTTTATGACCATATGAAATTAAAGCTTTTAGACACTTACAAAGAAGCTCCAAAGGGAACAAATATGTTTTTCCTACTGAAGTCTGCTTAAAGCATATAACAAATACGATTGCACAGCTCAATATTTCATATAAAACAATATGCTCTACCATTTTAATTTTCCTGTACAAAATTGTTTTTCATACGAATTCATGTTGCATTATTTTCTGATTCCAACTAAATTAAAACTATATAGATATAAATGATATACATTACATTTATTATACATAATCTAGGTAAATATAAACTAATTCATCAACCATACCTCAGCTTTGATATAAATTATCTTTGTGGCATTTTTGCTTTTATATGAAGTCTTACAGTTGAAGGGATTATTTGACTATATTTGTAACTATTGCAGCATTAATTTAATTGCATTTCTACAAAAGAATTTGCGAAGTGCTTGATGGCGCAAGAGCAGCAGGACCCATCCCGGCGTGAGCTCCGCGCGCCAAAGGGGAGCGGTGGCGGGGCGCAGCCGGTGGGCAGGGGCTGGCGGGGGCTCTCGGGTGCTGAGCCCCGCTCCGCCGCGGCGCGAGGGCAGCGGGCTGTGACAGCATCTCGCGGGCGAGCTGCCCAAACCGGCCGGGGGGCCGGGTGCCGGGCTGTCATCTCCATCACCAGGAAATTGGTCTTTTGGTGTAATTTTCCTCCAGTAATTAGTCTCTCTGTGATTTTTAGACTTTGTGTCATGTTGTGAATGCAACATGTTTGACAGCATACCTGCCGGGGAAAATATCTTCTGTGATGGGTAAGGAGATACCATTTTTCATGAAAGACATCAGAAAAATGGAATGTGAAACTTCTGAACAGTTGGGGGCACGATGACTTTCAATGACAGGGAGGACTCTGAGCCAGTCGGCAAGTGTCGAACGGTGTTATCCTGCCTTTTCCTCGGCCGTTTGGGCTTTAACACCTGGTCCTGGGTGCAAACAGGACAGCTACAGGCAGGAGGGGTTTCGCTGCGTAAACCACCTGTAGCTGTACCAGGCACAGGGAAAAAAGGGGCAGCTGAAAACCAGAGACAGCAGAAAAGTACTGCACAAATGAAGGCCTCGTTTCTTTGAAGGGATGGGAATAGATTAGTTGACTTCTGTGCAAATAATTGCAGTTAATTAAATTTAAGCTTGAGTATTGCATTGGGTCTTAATATTGTAAGTGAGGGAAATACATGTGGGTTTTTTTTAGTACTGAGCCAGCCTTATCGGAAAATGGTCGTTTCCAATGGGCAGTGGAGCTGGGAAGGGGATAGGGCAGACCCAGCTGGAGCTGCTGCTGGCTGGGCTCGGCACGGGGACACGGCTTGAAGCACACCACGCTCTTCGCACCGAGGAGCAGCCGTGGGCTCTGGAGCTGCTCCCAGGACCAAGCAGGGACTGCTCCAGGGTCTCTCTGGAGCAGTGCCCGGGGGACTTTGGCTGGAAGAGCTGCACGGGGGAGCCCGTGGCGGGCGGTGCCTGGGTGGGTACGGAGCCCCTTCCCGTGGCTGCCCGCCGTGCAGCTGGAAGTCAGCTCGGAGCGCCGCATCCATCACACCCAAATTGTTCAGCAACCTCCAGGACAGCGTGAGCAGCAAGTAGCATCTGTTCCTCCCTGCCAGAGCTGCGATGATGGACTGCCAAGGACAGAGCTCCCTCCTAACTTCTCACTGTCTGGAAGCCAAGGTGAGATTGAGTTGATGTAAAAAATGGTCACGCTGCCCGCAGCTGGCGGGGCTGCCTGCCTGGGGAAGGGAGCGGGGCAGCGGGTGCAGACCCCGCTTCACCCCAAAAAGAGCTGCTGCGAGACCCATCTCGGTGCAACGCCCGCCGAAACTCGTGAGGTCTCTCCTGACTGGTTTGGTAGGGACGGGGTGAAGGGCAGGGTTTCGTCAGGCGCAATTCCAGATTGAAGCGGGAAAAATGCGTGTTCCCATCCAAAGCTGCGCAGGACAGGACACGTCCTCGCCCTCGGCACCCCTGCCCTTGGCAAACAGAGGACAAAGGCCCTTGCTCCCCTGTGGGAGCCCCCTGCGCTGGAGAGCAGAGCAGAGGAGCAGGAGGCAGCTGGCTCCTCTCTCCTGGCCCCCGCGGAGGGGCCGTGCAGAAGCAGGGGTTTGCCTGCGTGCCTGGTTGCTCCAGGTCTCTGCACCAGCTCCCCGTGGGTGGAGGATGATCTCCTCCAGCAGGAGTGTTCCTGCCTTCCACCCAAGCTGCCGGTCTCGGGGAAGGCAGGTGTCCTCTGCTTGCCAGCAGCAGGGCTCTGGAGGGGTTAAAAATGGAGGGGGAAGTATGTGAGGTGCTCTATGCCTCCTTTTTCGTTCTGCTCCACAGTACTAGGCAGGCTGTGCGAAGTTAATCAGAGCGGTAAGAAACCATTAATTCCCCTGCACAGCAGCTCTCCGCAGGGGTGCGAGGCGGGAGAGGAGGGCGCTGCAGGGCTTGGGGCGCAGCGACGTGCGCTGTGGCTGAGCCCTGGCCTCGTGCTCCTCACCCGGAGCTAATGCATCCTGAAATAAGGTGTAATACTGCTTTTGTAAAGGGATGCGAAATTAGATAATCTGGGATACTCTTACTTGATTTAGTGGAAGTTAAAATACCATATGTGTTAGGGCTTGCAGGATACTATGTTATTTTTAACATCCACACATTTGTAGGAATTGTAACTAAATATGTTTTCCAACAGGAATAAAAGTACAGGCTTAGGTATTTTATGAATGGCAGCTGTGTTAAGAGTGATTCAATAAAAATATGTGCACGGTGCTATTAATCCAGGCAGGAATTTTGCTGGCACTGTGCAGGGTGTCTGGAGCAGAGTTAAAGTCCTCGGCACCCGCACTGCCCGAGCCTGTGCCTCACCGGCCTTTGGAGTGGGCCGGAGCTCGGCCAGGCTCTGCCGACAGCACATGCGAGGGTATTTAGGGGGATGTTTTCACAGTGCATTAGCTGGACGGTATCCTTGCAGAAACCTGTGGGATCATCTGGCCTCCGGCTGCTGAGGTGAGGTTTGCGAAAGCGTTTTGACTCCTCCTGGCCAAAAGTATTAGCAGAGATGTTGGTCTCTGCCAGCGAGGCAGAAAAAAGATGCTCAGCCTGTTCTGCCTTTAAATTGCACCTTTTTTTAGCAATAATTGGAAGAACTGATTTTTACAGTTAGCTTATCTTGGAAATGACTTATGTCTGCACCACGTGAAAGGGATGGTAACACAAACGGCAATAAGTAAATCACGCGGGGCAAGTAGCAGGCAATGACATTAAGGCTAATAGCAGTGTGGCTGTTGCACCTGCATGTGCTGCACTCGTTAGTCTACTTAGGTACAAGCATAAAAGAAAATATTGTTGTTATTGTTGTCGCTGTAATTATTGTAATTATTATTCCCATTTCCCAGTGGGGAGCAGGGGTGCGAAGCCCCAGGTGGCAGCTTCACAGTGCGGTTGGAAACCCGCGGAGGGGGGGAGTTTCTGTGCCCCTGCGTGGTGGGCAGAGGGTGGCCCCCAGCCCTGCAGACCCCATCCCCAGGGCCCTGCCCGACACCCCAGCTGGGCCGCTGGCACTGCTGGGGGACGCGACAGGACCCCCGCGATGTGCCCCGAGAGCTGCAGGAGGGGACGGGGTGAGGGTCCTCAGGTGCCTGTGCCGTGCCCCTCGCCCCGCGCGGCCGTGCCGGCAGCCTTTCCCCCACCAGGCTGGCCGTGCCGGGGTGAGCACCCGCAACATGAGCACGGACGGGGCTGGCGGTGGGCGAGGCGCTGCCTTGGCAATGCTGCTCGGCAATGCTGCTCCCAGGAGCATGGGGGGCCAGCGAGCCCCCTTCCCCCAGACCCACAGCAGGAGAGGGTCTATGTTTGCAACTTGTGCACCCGTTGCTTGTTGTGGGCTCCTGCTGCAGCCCCACAGCCACGCTCACCGCCTGGCTGGAGGTGTGCTCTGCAGGCTCTGCCTGGGGCACGGCGCAGACCAGGGGAGGTGGCACGTGTGGCCGAGCCGGCTGCAGGGCAGGCTGTGAAGGCGTTGGCATCGTACCTGCAAGGGAATCAGATAAAATGCTGTGGGGAGGGCAGCTGCCAGCACAGCCCGAATTCCAGCAGGGATGGGCTGACTTCTGGGGTCTGCCCGGGTCCTGCACCGGCACTCAGGAACAGCACGAGGGGGCTGGGTGAGACCCCGCCATCTGCATGGTTTCGTTGCACTGCACAGGGAGGTGGTGGCGGTGGCAGTGGCGGCGGTGGTGATAGTGGTGGCGGCGGTGGCGATGCGGGGCCAGGGCTGCCCTCTGCAAGCTGCCGCTCTCCTGAGCACGGCTGGGTGCATGCCGGCAGAGCTGCTCTTCCATCTCTTCCCACATTGGATGCAGCTTGACTGTCCTGGTCTTTCAGACCTGCCCTGGAGCTCCTTGAAGCCCCGAGGGTGCCAGGCACCCGTGGAGAGCGGTGGGACCCGTGTGCCACCCTTGTGCAGCTGCACACCACCGCTCCCACCTGCGTACGGGCAGGGTTGGCCCCAGTGCAGGCAGTGCCTCAGTTTACCGCGGAGGGCCATGCGGCTCCACCACACGCCCCCTCCGCGGGTGCTTGCTGGGGTCCAGGGGACCCCACGCCTGCCCTCTCCCCTCCGGCCACCGTGGCCACATTTCCCCCATGCCTGGGGCTGGCCCAGCCCAAGTGGGAGCACAGGGGGCTGGTGCCCCCGCTGCGGGAAATGCCAGCCTGCCCGTGCTTCCCATTGCTAAGCAACGGCGGGTGAAATATATCCCAATTTCTGCTGCTCCAATTTGGCACCTCCCACCATGTTCTTTCATGTGCAGTTGCACAGTGTAGCAGATAAAGAGCCCATTTTCTATCTTTGGGTGCCAGTGCACATTGTAGCCATCGTCGGGAGGGCAGGCAAATCAATTGGCAAAGAGGAAATGACTGACATTAGGACCCAGAGTGACTGCCTGTACCGAGATGCTGCTACTCATCTCTGGGCCGGGTGCTGCCAAGCAAAGTCCAAAAAGTTGGCTTTTTGTTTTTTTTTTTTTTTTTTCACATCAGAACTTCAAGCTGATCAAAGAAACAAACACTTTTAATGAAACATATGCAAGATACTTAGAAGGAGAAGATTCACAATGCATCTGCTGCGGGACCAGAAGGCTTATCAAAAGTGTGAAGTAGGAGGAGAAAAATTACTAGTGTATGATGCCAGAGAAGATTACAGAAATATTAAGCAGAAGGAATGTAAACACGTATAGCTGGTGATAGCTGGCGCGTGGCTTGCCGCGCACAAAGAGCCGCCGTGCAGTGTCGGTCTGAGGATGCTCTTGCCATTGCGTGCGAGAGCTGGCACGCAGGGGGTGGGTGCAGGCGCGGGGTGGCCCCCGCCGCAGCTTGGCCAGGCGCCCCTGCAGAATCCCGCGCTCCCGTGCACCCAACCCTCCCCTCCCAGCCCCAGCCCCCTGGGCTGTGCGGGGACAGGCAGGGCCAGCCACGGCCACCTTTCTGAGGACAGTCCCCCTCCCAGGAGTCCCTCTCTCCCGCCGTCTGGCTCCAACTTGAGGCCAGAACGTCGGCAAAGAGCTTGCCACGCCATCTAGTTCAACAGTCCTTCAAGCCGAGGAGCGTTGCAATGGCAATTTATTTGCATTTTCCTTATGAAACAAAAACTCCAATGTAATAGCAATTTTCTTGCAACGTGTTTTATTGAAAACATAATTATTGTGAAAAACTGTAATTTCTGGTGATAATATAGTGGGTTTATTATCAGCAGGAATATCACGTAATTATTTCTGTTCCACATTCAGGAGTGTGCAGACATATGGCTTATCTATTTCAGCCACTGGCCAAATTCTGCTCTCCCTTAACCCTTGCAACCTCGGTGAATTCAGCGAGGCTGTGCAATTATAGCTGGCAGCAGAATCTGGAGATCTTATTTCTTGTTAAATGAATATTTTTCATGTCAAAGCTGCCTTCCTGTCCCCCCACATACAGACTGCTATTCTTGCTGTGTATTATAATTTTGCTTCTCCCTTCACAGTGCTGGCAGTTGTGTGCAATGGGCTTTCTCTGCCAGGAAGGGCCACCACCGGCTCCGCAACAAGGCAGAATCAGGGTGCCCCAGGAGGGGTGCCTCTGCCCCCTCCTCAGGCTGCTGGTGCTTTTTGGGGGAGCCCAGAGTGTTCAGGGGCAGGGCACGATGCACTCCTGAGCGCAGCGGCCACCAGGTGCAGGAGGACGCGTGCTCGGCGCTCCGTAGGCAGCATCATATCTGGGTGCTATCAAACAATCAGCCACCACCATCAGTCAGGACTGACTGTCCTGTCTCTGTCACTGTTCCTTCCCATCTCTTTTCCTAACACACACTCAGGAGAATGCCTGTTTTTCCCTTTGCCTGAGAAAGCTGACACTCCCGTTTCCCTCTCGGCATCGCTCCGCAGGTGGGCAGGGGACGAGTCGAGGGGACGCAGCAGGTCCCGGCTGCCAGGTCAGTTTTGCCTGAGGTTACCAGCCACAGAAGACCCACCAGCATATGCCGAGGCGGCCAGGAGGCAGGTTTAATGTATGCTCCTGACCTTTCCGATGGCTCTTCTAAGCTCTGCATCTGCGAGGCTGCCTGGTCACCCAAGAGGGACGGTGCCCTTGCTTTGCCCTGTTCAGGAGATGAAGCCCCCGCTGCTGCTGCCTCCCCCATCTCCCTGACTGGAGAAGGAAAGCAAGAAGCAGCAGCCTCTGAAACAAGCGGCCGTGTGGGCATCACGGCCACTGTCACCTCTGCCTGAAACTTTGGGCAGATGCTTCCTTGTCTTTTCTGGACATGGTCGCCAACAGGAATAGAATAAAGTAGCATAGAATAGAATAATTTCAGCTGAAAGGGACCTACAATGATCATCTAGTCCAACTGCCTGACCCCTTCAGGGCTGACCAAAAGTCAATGCATGTTAGTAAGGGCATCGTCCAAATGCCTCTTAAACACTGCCAGGCTTGGGGCATCGACCACCTCTCCAGGAAGCCTGCCCCAGGGTTTGACCACCCTCTCGGTAAAGAAATGCTTCCTAACGTCCAGTCTGGAAGGTTCAAGTTTTCAAGGAAGGTTGCCATGCTGCTGTCCATGGACCGTCGGCGGTCCGAGGAGGAGAAACTGGGGACCTATGGGAAGCGGGCAGGCAGGTGCCCCCCGGTTCCCAGTTCTAGGTGTGACTGAAAGGAGCCAGGCCACCATCCAGCATGGCTTGGCTAGCGAGGTCCCATCGCTGTGGGGGTGGTTCCAGGGCGGCGAGACCGTGCTTTCCTGCTGCTGTGAGGGTGGGCTGGCCGGTAAGGCAACCAGGCGTCTCGCCCCGCTCGACCGCGAGTATTTCGCAGCGGGGCTTTCCTGTTATTTCCGAGCGGCTCTTCTGGGTGTGCAACGTGGTTTTGAAGAAGCACTTCCAAACTCTGCGTTCAGGTAAAGCAGCGTCTACTTTGGAAAAGCTCAAGCATTCCCTATAAATGCACTGTTTATTGTGATTTATAAATAGCTCTCATGGTGACATGTAAAGCCTGAAGTATTACGTACCGCTCAGCACAGTGTCGCTTGTTGGAGAAGGAGCCCTAGCAAAGTCAGATTTCTCTGCGGTTTTCAACATTTGTAAAAGCAAGCTGAAAACGAAAATAAATGAAGGCATGCAAATAAAATTCTTTCCAAAACATCCATGCTCAAGCGGTTTTTTTCTACCACTGTTTTTAAAAAAGCATCTGGCAAGCCTTTCTTCAAATTTATTTTAGCTAAATGCAAACAAACAACGACTCTAATAAGCGTAGTAGCATATTCATTAACAGTTCTGGCTACAGCTTTTGAAGATGAAGTGAGGAAAAGGTTCTTTAATTTTACTCACAGAAATGTATATGATCACCATGAAAGGGATTTTAATCTTAAATAACAAGGTGTATAAATGTATATAAAGCCCTGCTAGCACAGACATCACCTTTTCTGCTTCCCCTCATGAAGGTGGAGCTGCGGGAAGAGCCCAGCCCTGTAGAGCGGGTGCTGCATGCGCACAGCCCTTCTGGTCTGCTCGGCTATTGGGGTGGACGCCGAGGTTCATCCTGGTGTAAAGACAAATAATGAAAGAAAACCAACCAACCAACCTTTTCCAGCATCATACACTCTCCTGCCAGCAAAATGCCTGTGGTTTTTGCTTCTTGAGGGATCTATGATCTACATGAAGTAGATCATAATGTTTAATGGCTCCAAACTGTTCCGTTTACTTCGCTTTCTGAAAGAAAAGCCCTGGAGGGAAGAGTGTGAGTGGGCGGTGTTGGGGTGCCATGGCCGGGCAGGGGTTTCCCGGGATTTGCCAAGGGCAGGGCTGCAGCGCCTGGAGCACACACACACAACACCTAGCTGAGGTTTGCCTCATTTCAGACCATTTTGGTCTACGGATTCAGAATAGCAGGAGCTTGTGTTTATTGTTTCAATATTCGTCAATAAATTCCCACTTAAGTGGCCAGCAGAAATATTCAAGATTCCTTTTACAGTGTTTTCTGTATGCAACGAATGTCTCAATTACAGTGGGACTCTGTGCTCATATCCTCAGTCCTAAACTGTTTCATTTGCATGCACTGGGTGACTATATTCTGTTGTTGAAAAGTTAGCCTTCAGAAATGAAATTCAAAAATTCGTCAACTTGAAAAGAGCTTTTGGGCATAGAAATCGTTTGATCATTTCTCAGCACGGCCTCTGACGCGGGCAATCTCAACTACTCAAACAGCCCGGCAGCCCCACAAAAACCCACGCAGACAGGGAACCCCTTCTCCAGGATCACCCCAAGCCGGCAGCAGGCGGAGGAGATGCCAGTGCAGGCGAAGCACGGGTGCGTGAACCGCACGGAAAGAGATGCTGCAAGTTTTGGTAAAGCCGTGGATCCCATCGCCTTTGAATGAAAGGTGGCTGGCAACAATAGGATACAGCTGTAAAGATGTAATTTGTTGAATGTTACAGTTATGCTTTTCAAAGGTCAGCGTTGCACTGGCTAAATTGGCTTCACGGGGTTTTGTACAAGGAAAGATAAGAGCAAATAACCTGTAGGCACGATCCCTAATGAAATCTATTCTCACATGTAAATTGATGTTTCATCCTGCCTCTTGCATTCGCCAGACCCAGCGCGGCTACCCTTTAGCATGCAGCTGAAGCTCCCGGCTGCCCTCCCGGCTGCAGCCGAGCGATCAGACGGCCGTCGGCACGCCAGGCTGCTCCCACTGGCGCCAGTCCCAGGGTGTCCCGCCTGCGGCACGAGCCCGGCCAGTGGGCAGCACAACCCCTCCTCGCGTGTGAGTGGGAGTTTCTCAGCCCCACTGAAGCTGGTGCACGTACTTCAGAATTACAGAGAAATAATGAGAAAAATATATTTGCAACAGTATAACTGAGACTCGTTAGAAAGCAAGTGGAAAAGATGGGGCTGATCGGAGACATCAGGACTAAGAGTTTCCCAGATTCGTTTAATATTCAGCGTGCGTAGTTTCTAAGAAGTCATTGCATCTTTGCAAAAATTTCACCGCACACCTGCATATCACGCCGGTTGTTTCAGGCCTCGATCACACGATGCCTTCCCCAAGCCATTGACAATCACGTCAGGTTACTCAGGAGAAGCCAATATTTTTGTGCAAAGCTCAGATAGTAGCAGGTAATGAGTATTCCCATCTCAGCAGATTTCTAATGCAAACTCGTACAGAGAAATATTACACATTAGCCTCCTTTAGAGGAAGCTCATTAAAAGAGGAGTGTTTGCACTCCCACTGCTGTATGAAGATGTTGCATTTTTCAAATTTGATTCCTAAACCAATTAGTTTTCCATACTATAAATGCCTTTCTTTATACACCACACATTATAAGGCAGGGTTGTCATTTCTTTAATGGGAATCATTATTTGGGCTGAAATGTTTGGTCTGGTGAGTCAAGTTGGTTTCCATTGTGTAAAGTAAAAATGTTGCTGTCATTTGCCTGCTGCTTCTTGCTGCCATGGTTTCTGGATGCTTCCGCACCCAGAGGGTGCCCAGCCCTGGATCCACCGGGACCCTCTCCATGCCGCTGGCCGGAGGGGATCCTGCCCATGTGCTTTCACTTTGTCTGAGATGTTTAATGCTGCTGAAAAGTGTCCCTCAGCTGCAAGACGCGTGCCACGAGGCACTGCCTGCACCGTCTGAATGACTGCGGTTTCTTTTCTTTCTCAGCAGCTATCATCCAGTGCTAAAAGCTGATGGAAGCTGGTACCCGTGCTGCCTTTTCTCACCGCCCCAAATGTCTGTCCCTTGCTGGAGGACCTGCGCGGGCCCTGCCACTGCTCCCGTCCCCGGAGCTGCATCGCTTTCCCTGGGCAGGGATGCCCGTGCAGCTGTGGTGGGAGAGGCTGCAAGGATCCAACTGCTACTAATATCTGATCCGTGAGGAGTATGTGCGTGTGTGTGTGGGGGGAAATAGCGCTTTTACTGCACATTTCAGCCCTGTCTTTAAAGTATTGAGCTAGCATAAAATCCTGTTCCTGTTAGATGGATGCATTGCAAGAAGCTTGGGATATTTTGAAGACATACACAAGGAATCTGTTAAATTACATTTGTATTAAATTAACTTGGGTGGTCCATGCGTTATCAAACATCTAAAGGACTGGAGAAAATGTATAGCTTAAGAAATGTATTATCGCTTCTAGTATAGCAGTGACCTGTTTAGTGGATGTCAATATGTTTTCTTTTAGGAGGACTCATTCATTTTTGCTCATAGTGAAACTATCCAGCCTCCCCGAAACATCTCGATGGGTGGTTCTGGGTGTTTTGCAACATGTGTGGGGTGATGGCTGCTCTCTGCGGTGGTTACCGGAGGTCGTGACTAAGAGCCATCAGACATATCTAACACCAGCGCTGTCTTTGGGAAAGAACAATGGAAAATTCTCTTCATTTCTCAGCAAAACAGAGCTATTGCCACATGATTGCTCATTAGCAGCGAACAATAACTCTCTTTATATTTGTCCACGTTTAGTGCAGCTTTATAAAAAGTCAGTGCCTGATAGACTAAATCACTGAAATGAAGACAGTGAGCCAAATTTAGCTTTCATTTGCTGCCCTCAGGAGAGATGACCAGAATGTCATTAATAAAGTAAACAGCAGTAGGTGGCTTACGAGTAAAAGACATTAATTCCTGAAAGCAGGACACACATGGCAACGTGTACGTTGGCCAATAGTTTAAAAATAATTACGTCTGAGTTGTTTACACAAACATGGCTAGATTTTGTTTTTATCTGAACTGATCAGATCTGTCTTGAAAACCAATCTCAATTCTGATTTCTATCCGGTCTAATGGTTCCCTGACCTATATCTACCACTTACAGTGTGCACGGACAATAATGGTAGAAAAAAATGCTATTGCCTGTCTGCACATGCTTAGGGCAGAATACAGCTTAGATGTGCTTTTGTTAGCAGTGATGAAATACGGCGTCCGGTGGACGTGACAGTGACAGAGGTGCCGTACGCTCACCGGAGAGGTGGCAGGGGTGCCCGTACCCGCCCTGGGCATGGCCCTGCTTCGGGGCTCAGTCGCTTCACGAGGCTTTGGCACATGGCACGGCTGGGTCACGGCCAGCTCACTGCAGCGGAGGAATACGTTTCTATCATAGGAACACAAAATGGTTATAATATACATGCTTTTTTTTCAAGCTGGTGATCAGCTCTTGCATTTTGAACAAGTCCAGGCATTGAAGAACCCCTACAGAAAACCCTCCTAGCCACAGGGTTGCGTTTTCTGTGGCATGTGTATCCTGGAAGAGTATGTGCCATACCTGATACGTCCCTATTTCAAAGAGCCACTAACTTAATTTCTGTGGTTCATATCTCAAAACCCCTTTTAATAATGCTAGAAATGACCGAAAGGCTACGCCCTCACCAGCTGAGGACTTCAGCCTGGCAGCAAGGCTTCCATTTTGCCAGCTGTGGATACGAAGCCAGTCCAAGGCACGGATCCAGCAGCATCAGAAAGCTATAGCCGGGTGCCAGGGCACAGCCTCGCATTGCATCGCTCACGGTGCGGGAGAGGAACCGCTGTGCCTCTGCCGGGCCCCTCCTGCACTGTGCTGTGTGCTCAGAAATGGTCTCTTGGGAGTTGTTTTATACATAGGCATGAAACAGCCTCTCAATACCTTTGGCAGAACTGTGTGTGGTGGTCTGACCAGAGTGCCGCTCCACTCAGTCCTCAGGGGCCCTGAGATCTTTGTGATGTACAAATATTTGACATGTACAAATGTTTTGCTCTTCTTCCATTTCCCTCAAGGGAGGAGACAGCAGATACCCTGAGGGTCAGGTCCTGGGACACGGGACAATACCTCGACCCATGTGTTCAGTGTGCACTGATACGTTGTTTGGATAAACCCCCTCGTTTGTCCCAGCCCCTAATGACGGAGAGGTTTCCCTCAGTGCTCTGAGAAGCCACTGCAGGAGCATTTCCAGCAGTCCCGTCAACCCTTCCTGCACCTCTTGGCAGGCAGAGGAAACGGCTGCTCCTCACCCCGTTAGCTTTCGGCAAGCCCCGAAAATTCACAAAAGTCATTCCGATTTTTCACTTAAGTGAATGCTTGATAGTAAGTGTAATACACTTGGAAACTAGGTGTAAATAAAATACAGGTTATTAAAGTACTGTAATATGATGTTAAAGAGCTCATAGGTTCTTGTAATTAAACGGGCTACATGTAAACAACGGTGCTGGCAGCTTAACTGTCCTCAGCAGCCACCAGGTAGGAGATTTCTTGAGTAAGCCAAGAGGAGAGATACTGTTTGCATTATTATCTCTTATTTATTAACTCCCAAATACACAATAAACTCACACAACGCATTAGTTTGCAATCAATAGCACTCTTTGGTCATAAGGCTTTATGTCTTCTTCCGTGCCATCTGAAATAGGAAGCCAAACCAAGTATGACGGCAAGCTCCACGCACTGAGTTAGGAAAGTCATTTTTCATTTCAGGAGAAGTCCTCTCCAATAATGGAAATGCTGAAGGTTATTACAATAATAAATGAGTTGGCAGTGTGATTTATATAAAGCAACTAATGTACTTTCTTACAGAGCACTGTTTAATTCCTTGTAAATCTTGCACTTACTGGACAAGCTCTGACTCCCGAGCGTCTCTGCTGAAAGCCTGCAGAACCAGGAGTTTGTGTGGTTCATTTCTTGTTGTCCAAACAGCTGTTCGTGATCGTCCTCCCTGCAGGTATCTGTTTGGGGATTAGTAATGCTTCACATGCTCGTACATCACAAGAAGTGGATGTGTAATTACATTAAACATGCTTCATCTCCTTGGACTTACTTATCCCCAATCACTGATATTGGCTCAACTCAATGAATTTTCTTCATAGGCTGTTTTATTTTTTAGCACAACGTACTGTTTGCAGATAGGAAGCCCCACACCAGGCAGTACCTTTCAGGTCTCCCACCGGGTGCCCCAATTTTCATCCTAATTGTTCCTCTTACACAGGCAAAACCACTTGTTTTCTGGGCATGGCTGGCTTGGTCTGGCTGATGTTTTCTTGCGTGGAGATGCTGGCTGCTTCCCACACCGGGGCCGTTCCGGCTGTCTCTGGGGAGGCTGCAGGAACAGCAGACTGGGGTTGGTACTGGGAGATGCTGGCTGCTGAGATAGTCGCTGCTGCTGCGTAATCCTGCTGGTACCGTCCCCCACCGCGGTGCCGGAGGGCAGCGTGGGTCAGCCGTGTCCAAACGGGAAGCTCTTGGCAAAGGAGTGCAGGGGTGCCCGTTCCACCGTCAGCAAATCTCGAAGCATCTCAATGCAAGGATGTCTCATGTGTCAACCCGCTGGACAAATGAAAAGAGGGTAAAAGCAAGTGGCAACGGTGCCGCAGGCTCTGGGGGCGCAGGGTGGGTGGCTTTGGCATCCCAGGGTGGATGTTTCCAGATAGCAAGACCCTGGGAGGCTCCCTGCCAGCACGGGCAGTGAGCGGGGACCTGAGCCCACCCCGTCCCGCCTTGATGTTTCCCCGCGGCCTCTGTGGTTTGAGGGCTGTCGGTGGGACCGCAGCGATGCAGGGGGCTTTCTGCAGGCTCCCGGCAAGGGGACCGCATTTCTTCCTCCAGCAAGCTTTAAACCACACATTATGGGCAGGCCGGGCCAGAATGGCTCTGCTAGAGTTGCTGTAGCCCAGCCCAGGCTCTGAGTATATCCAGCAACAGGGTACAACACACATTATTTGCCTGGTAGAGCACTGTGCCTCCTGTCCCTTCAGCTGAATGGCACATAAAATCCTTTGAAACCCAAGGAAGAGGAAGGTACTGTCCTGCATGATGCAGGAATGAATGAAATTTTACGGATTCTCCCCTATCAACAAACTAACGTGCAAAAGAGTATTACTTGTCTTCTTAATAGCATTTCCATTTTTAATTCAAAGCGCTGAGTGCTGCTGACAAGTAAGATATCAGAAACTGGTAAACTTTTGCAAAATGGGACAGTCAGTATCCCTTGCTGCTTGAGTTGGAGGTGTGTACCTGGGTCTGTGCCACCAATACTGCATTGCAGCACATCTGTGACAAATTCCAGGAGACACTCCTGCACTGCCATTAAAGGCATACTTTTTTTTTTAGATAATATTTTATGTTATTCTATATTCAGTATTCTACTGTCACATGGATTCCGAGCCTGGAAATGTTTCCTGCAGGACAGTGTCATGAGCAGTCTCTCTGTCTTCCGAGATGCTACCCTGTGTTGGCAGGTTGGCAACTGGTTGGTGTACGGGCACCACGTGCTTGAGGTTTCTGAAGTGACTGGTGTTGTCCTGGATGAGAAACAGATACCTCCCTGATATCTACAAATAAGAAATATGCAAAGAATGTTATGAAGAAAAGAGTAATAAGGGTTAAAATAGAGCTTAAAATCTCATTTAGGCGATATCGCCCCACGCCATCCCCTGCAGCTGGTCATTGAAATAGGGATGTTTCTTTGAGTGACGCTCACTGTGTCTCAGGGCTTTCTGGTGCAGGGAAAGCTGCCAATGGAAGAAAAGGAGCCCTGGCTACACCTCGGTGCTCGGGACCGGCTGGTGCAGCCCCTGTGCCTGCCAGCCCCGCCGAGGCTCCTCGGCCAGCCCACGGAGGCCCAGGCTTGGTGCCAAACTGCTTACTTCCTAAATATAGTGTCTGCAGCAGCTACTGCACAGCTCATCAAACACACTTTCCTACTCAAACTTACCAGGAATGTCAGGTTAAAAAGAAACTTGAGTCTGAACCTTCAAACTTCCCAGGAAAGTCCTGTGAAGGATGGACACCCTCCTAGCTAGGCAGCAGAAGCATTTTTCCAAACTACCCTGATTTCTTACAGAATATCTGCTGAACGCACACATCTGCATCGCTCTGGTTAAGGAAACAAGAGTCACACTTAGACGCCTAACGCATTTTTAATTTTCCTTGGGGGTCTAATCAGAAAAATCTATGATTTAAATAGATGAAGACAGTCATTCATGTCTTTATTGCAGAAAAAAAAAAAAAAAATTAAAAGGGAAGGACAACAGGCATAAAAACTTTAAATGAGAACCTCATGCCCCCGAAGTGATTCACATCCCTGTGTGTTTTGGTCCCCCTGTAGCTGCACAGCAAAATCCATAAATATTTAGTGTACTCCCAGACGCGACCCCCCCTTTGCACTCATCTTTCATGACTGAGTCGCCTTGATTAAATCATATTTATTTTAGTTTATCTCAGTCCTAGGAAACCACAGATTTGCCTACATCAGAGTCCTAACAAAATAAAAAAAGAAGTCTCAGACCTGGGAAGTTGCCCCAGGACTGTAGTAAGTATTTCCCAGGGAAGATGCTGGATCCCAGGCACTGAAATGGATCACTCGGGGCTGGGACAGATGCGGCGTGTGGGCATGCACAGAAGGTGTCATGCTCTGCGGCCAGGGCTGCCCCGCGTCTGCTCAGTTCTGGGCTGCGGAGACCCGGTGGCGATATATAGCGAGTCCTTTAACCAAAGCAAGTGCATTGACTTCTGCGCCCTACAGCTCCTCGCCACCCTTGCACTGACTTTCAGCTAACTGAAATCAGGGGAAAAAAAAAAGGATTTTCTTTTTATAGCAGCACCCTTCCTGTGATGTGCCTGTTTGTCACGGTACTGAGCCCTGCCCCTTGCAAAGCCCCAGGCAATGTCCGCCTGGGAAAATTAGCGCCTTTCTTATGGAGCACGAGAATTAAAAACATCCCACAGCCCCAGCTCCCGATGGCTGCGTTTCACTTATTGCTAAATCATCCCTCTGACTCCAGCGCGGCGTTTCCTCAGTTTTCCCCTGAAAGCACTTGCTTCATTTCTCTCACATGTTTCCCCAGCACCGTGGGGCTGCGCCTGCCGCCAGCCAGGGAATCGGCTTCCTGCGGGCTCCCCCGCATCCTGACCCGCCACACGGCCCCTTCCACCCGCCCGGGGGTACGCCCCGGGGATACGGCAGGATTTCAGGAAAACTGTTTTTCTCATGCTGGGGGATGGATTCCTATCGCATGTGCTGTAGCCAGGAGCGAGGCGCTCTCGGTGTGATTTCCTCCGGAGGGTCAGCAAGAGCAGCACGACGACAGATTCCTTGGGGCTCGTGCCCCGAAGGTGTCCGCAGCCACTGGCAGTACCTCTGCACCTCCCAAAGCAAACCCTGGCAGACACTGTGCACTTTCTCACCAAGCCTTTCTGATTCCCATGCAGTATTTCTCAAGAAAAAAAAGCTGCAAGTTTGTGATCTGCTTGGATTCTGCTTTCATTTCTGCAGTGCTTAGGTCCACCCGTTGACATTTGGGATTTTTTCTACTCAGCTCTATGCTGCAAAAATAATAATAATAAAAAAAAAATCCTTCAACCCAGATATAACTACACTGAAAATTCAGAATGCATATCCTTTGTCTCTCATTAGTTGTATTTAGTTGTAACGTTAGTTATCCTTCTTTTTCCCATAAAAAGAGAAGCCTTTGCAGCTAACCACATCTGAGCCCTCGGGTCCCCAGGGACGGGACTGTAGTCCAATGCATTTTTCCTTACCTTTGCTTACCCCCCTTTTTTAGGTGGCGATTTCCTGGACACCGCGTGTGATTGCTGTGGCTTCCAGGCAGGAAAGGTCCAAAGACACGCGGCCAGGAGCGGTGAGAAGCCCTGCGCGCCGCAGGCACCTTGTGCAGCGCAGGGGTGCAGCAGCTCTCTTCTGAAGGCTGTACTGCAGGATACCCCAGCCCTGGCAGTGGTCTCCCGGTGCGGAGCCTCCCAGTCCCCCCAGTTTGACAGCGCTCCTCCCTCCTCGCTCCCCTCGCCCCCTTGGCGGGAAGGAGCTGGAGGGAAGTTCGCGGCTGAGCCCTAACTAACGCGGCTTAAGAGACTTAAAGGCCCTGAATCTCCCCTTCGGTAGAAGATTAGAGTGCATTTCTCCTCCAAATTCGCACCAGAAGAAGCGAACTTCTTTAATCTTGTTCAGAGCCTTGTTATCCTCTTTTCCGAGACTCATCCCCCTGAACGTGAAGCATCTCCAGACGTTTCCCAGAGCTCCCCAATGTGGAGGTTAACCGCCCAGGAGAACCGGGGTCCTGCTGCCCGCGTGGGCAGCTCCCGTCAGAGGGATCTGTCTTCGGAGCACGAGGACCCGCTGCCAACACCACCTCTGAATTCACCCGACGGGCAGCACCCACGGTGTGTGGGCTCAGGTGGGTGCCGTGGGGAAGGTGGCCACCATCAACAGGCAGAAAATCCACAGCAGCTGGGAGCTTGTCTTGAATTCTTGTGCTGTTGCTTACATAGAGACTGAATCTGAATTTAGGGAAAAGTGCTTACTATTGCTGCGTGTTTTTTACTAATGACTATTTTATTGTGAATATTACTTGTGCTCTGCGTCCAGAAGTCGTAATAGATAAGTTGACCCTTGCCTGTGTCTGGGTTATGTGGGTAGGTTGGAAGACCTCTTCGTGACTCAGGATCTGCTTTGATGGAAACTATGTGAGGCCATACTCCAATTCACGCTTTATGATCCAAATTCCTTGTGCAGGCTGGAATATATCAGAGCAGTTGTCAAACATCAGGAAACTTTAGCAATTAGTCCTGAGTTTCAGAAAATGCTGAAAATCAGTGTTGGGCGAGTGCAGCATACAGGAACTCTCCTCATTTCTTTTTACCTTCGTCTTTAAAAACTAGCAAGCATTTCATATAAAATTGTCACTCTTCTTAAGAAGCATCTTCTGAACACAAAAACGCTTATTGCACTGATCTCCAGCCATTGACCATCCTGAGGGGCAGTTGCCAGCAGCTCTGGTGAATTTAATGTGAATTCACATTCAGCTGAGGAAGTATCGGGGTGGTAAGGCGGCAGTACTGCGTGGCTCTGACTCCAGCGGGAGCCCACGAAGGAACAGGCTGAAAATTTGAAGCTGAAAATTAGCATGTTCAAGCTAGAAAGAAATTGCAAATTTTTAACTGCAATCTGTCCTTAACATTTAGATAATGAAGTGGCAGTTTTTCTTCTCTAGCCTTTAAACAAAGATCACATCGTGGAGCTCGAAGAGAAGTTGTATTGCGTTACCGGGCAGCAGTCTGCAGCCTGTGATATAAGGGTGCTTTCTCACCTTCAGGTACATGATCTTATTAATTTTTCCAGTGATCTGGCACTTCCTATGGATAATGGACAAGGTAGACGGCTAATTCCTTTTTCTTTCTTTCTTTCTTTTTTTTTTCTCCTTTTTTTTTTTTTTTTTTTTTTTTGTGGAGGAAGAACAGAAGAACAGAGAAAGGTGGGGAAGAAAGGCAAGATGTAATAAGACATACTTTCATGTAGTTGCATTTAAAGAACACAGAATACGTTTCTTCCATCTTCTGCGAAGCCGTGGAGCATTTCAAAAGCACCCGCACATTCAAACGGACGGGAATATTGTGGTTCGTACCTCTCTCCCATTGATCTCTAATTCTACCATTATCCAATGAAAAATACCAATAGCAATAAAACAGAGAACTAGATGTGCCACAGACAATCTTCAAACGGATGGCTTGGCGAGTGAGAGGAGGAAATGAAGCACTTAAATCTCTCATCAGCTGTTCTGAAAATTATTTCAGCTGCTAAAAATGCTAAACAAATTTTTATTTCAAAGGATATGTTCCAAAATCTTCCCCTTTGATAATTGCTTTTTTTTAAACCATCTGTCATATATTTCAATCCAGTCTCAGAGGGCCAATGCTCCCCTCCCCTGAGCGCCTGGGAGGGTGAGCAGCAGCCCCCCCAGGTACGGCTCTGGGACGCGGCCCTCACCCCAGCCTCCCCATGCCAGTTGTTTGCAAATCGCCCGTGGCACGAGCTCGGGGTACGGGCTCAGCATGGGGCGGGCGCAGTTCCTGCTGCTTGGGGTAGCTTGCTCTGCATTTCTGCAACTGTAAAGTTTTTTCTTTTTTTATTTTTTTTTTTAACAATTTTTCTTATTTATTGTGAATCACCTAGATTTATACCCTGTCCCCCAACCTTTCAAAATCCTTTGAGGCTACATCCTCGGCCCTTAAATTATTTTCACTTACTGGTAATCTCAGTCAAATTGTTAGGGTTTTTTTTTTTTGTTGTTTTTTTTTTTTTTCTCTCCTTTCTTTTCTTGGAAGTTCCTTCAGTCACAAAACAGCTAAAAAAAGAACCAGTCTGCCTGGCTGCTTTGGCAAGGAGGCAGAACTCACTGCTTTCTGCATTTCTTTTTGCTTCTCCTTCCCTTTGTCTGCTGAAAGACAACCTCTCACAATGCCCATGGCAGGGACGAGGCCTCGTGGTCTATATTCACCCTAAGTAAATAGCACAGAGGCGGAGATATTTTTCCAGGAGGACTGGAGAGCACCCGGTGCCTTGGCCCCCCCGCCCGGCCAGAAGGGATCCCCCAGTTTGGTAGGTGCGGTGGTGCCCCGAGGGATGCCAGTCAGCAGGTGGGATGTTCGGCGGGCACCACCGACGCAGGCGTTGTATCTGTGCCGTGGCATCGCATGGTTGCAATAGGATTGTGCCTTGGACTTTTGTATTTCTCTAGTCTGTATTCTGCCATGGCTTTGTCTCTGGCATTTATGTTTAGATTTTTAACACTCTATGCCCATTCGGGAAAATATCCTAAGAAATGGTAAAATGGTGAAAAGCGAGTATCAGCCACAGCTGCAGTGCCAGGGCATCGCTCTGTCAGGAGGGGAAGGAAGAAGCGTTTTGCTGCGCCTTTCCCCGGCAGCAGCTGGGGAAAAGTCGGCTTCGCAGCCTTTCGCCAAGGGACAAGAGGATGGAAGGGTGCCACCTTGTGGGAGATGCGTTTTTCCAGATTTCACCCCAAAAAAGCAGGGCGAGAGGCCTGCGCAGGGTCCCCACGCGGAACGGGATGGGACAGGATGGATGGGACGGGACGGGATGGGATGGGACGGGATGGGACGGGATGGGACGGGATGGGATGGGACGGGATGGGACAGGATGGGATGGGATGGGATGGCTGTCGGCTCCTCCGCAGCCAGCCCAGGGTGTCCGCATGGCCCTGGCCGGGGCCGGGGGGCTCGGCGCCCCGCTGCAGCCTGCCGGGCTGCGTGGGATGGCAGCGCTGTTTGACACGGTGGGGTAGCACTTTCCAGCTAAATTGTCAGCGATGGCTTCTGTCAGTGACAGATCGACGCTCGCTCAGTCAGGTTTTTTTTTCCAAAACAATATTGTGAGAAGGTTTCAGATTTGCAAAATGCTTTCAATTTGGTGATGTTGTTGGAAAAATATTTGCTTCCAAATCAGTGTGCAGTGTAAAACAGAAGGGCTTAATGCTTGGTGCTTTGCATTACATGCTTTGCTAAGGAATGAGGAGCGCAGCTACAGCAGCCTTTTCCCACTGCTGGGGAAGCTGAACGCTCTCTGCGGAAAACAGGATGTTATTGCCTGACTTAATTTTCTTATGGGGTTAGGATTTCAAATATCACTCGAAAATACCAAAGCTTGTGCTATTCATTGACAGATTGATAGCCCACACTGTGATTTGTAATACTTTGGTGAACATCTTGAAATACTTATGTCATGACTGAGGTAAGGTTTGAAAAAAACATTTGCTTATTTTGTTACACTTTTTTAAATGTTATGATTTATACTAATATTAGTGTATTGCTAAGCCAAACAGTGCTGCACTCAGCTGTGCTTTTCCCCTTGCTGCTCAGTGAACCGGCACCTCTCCTTCCCGCAGGAGACCCGGGGCCGTGTGGCTCCTGCACCCCGCGCTGGGCAGCAGGATGGGCCCCAGGCGCCCAGGCTCAAAGCCCCATCGCACAGCGACACCCGCCGTCCATGGGCTCGTGCTTTACGGGGCTTCCTCTTCCTCTCATCTTTCCAAAAAAACCAAGTGCAATATCAACCCAACGCAAGGCACAAATGCATGGCGAAGGAGTGCAAACGCCGTGGCTGATGGAGAGCAGGGCAGGGCTCGGCAGGCAGCGGGCTCAGAGCTTTGTTGCAGGGCACCGTTGCGTGACTGCTGCTCCCACACAGCATGGCTGGGTCTTGCCCCGGGGTTTCGTCCGTGCTGTGCTCTAGCAGTGATGCTCCCTTGGGTTGGCCGCGGCGGTGCTCGGCCCTGCCGTCCTCCCCAGCCTGGCAGAGGGCACCAGGGTGCTCTTAGCTGGATGCTTACACCCCAAAGCTGCTGGCAGAAATGGTGGTGGTGCGGCACTAGAGATGTGATTTATCATTTTTCTGGGCTCTAACACATTTTGCTGAGGTCATTGGGCTTTTTTTTTAAGTTAGACCTCTGAAATCGGATGATCCTAAGGGTCTTTTTTGACATTATAGCAACAATTTAAATGAATTTGTAGGGGGATACACAAGAGAGAGAGAAAGTCAGGTTACCGTAGCCTGTGCTGAAGCCACCTGACTGCATGTAGTGAGGCTTTTGTGGTGGCAGGTGCCGGAGCACTCCAGGCTGAGCCAGTTGTGAGCTGTGAGCTCTTACCTGTTATTAACTCACCCCAAGCGCCAGGGGAGCACACCCTGCACCCCTCCAGCGAGAAAGTGCGCAGTGGCAAGGCTGGATGTGGCCATCCTGCCAGGAGAAAGCTGCCATGTTGCGAATTTCTTCCCCAAACTGACATGAGGTGCACAGCGTGCGTGACGCATGCAGGAAAGGCATCAGGGCGTCCCCGTGCCTCCTCCTCTGTCACTAGCACAGAAGCTCTCGAGAGCTGTCCCTGTCACCCCAAGGGCCCTTGCTCATGGGCTGTAGGCTAAGCCTGGTCCTCAGCAGACGTTTGCCCCTTCACGGTGGTTCTCTGAGGTCCAAAAGGGCTCTGCTGGAGGTCCTGAGGATCCTTGGTGCCCTCCCGCCCTGGAGGGCTTCCACACATCCTCCTGCACGTGCGTCACAGCGAAGCAACTGCCGGCATTTGTCTCCCACTTTGTGCTACTCATGAATGGATTTAATGGGCAGTTTTTATCCCTTGGGAGCGCACGCCTTGGGGAGGTCACCTTGCAAAGTAATGCTCCCCGGCATGGGCACGAGGTGCGTGTGTTGTCTCAGGCCACGCTGGACTGACCTGAGCAGCAGGTGGGGAGACACTTCTGCTTCTGCAAAGCTCCAGACGCAGGCACAAGCCATGACAGATAAGATAACTTTCACACTCCCGAGCACAGGTTGAGGTCTGGGGTGGGGATCCATTGCCGCTGGGAGTTTCTAAAGGAAAAGCGTTCCTTACTTCTACAAATGGCTAGTGATAGAAGTCTCGGAAATATTTCTGTTTGTGTAAGAAATTAAATAATGGCAGTTTCCAATCTAAAGCAGCCCGGGGCTGCATACCTGCTTCAGCAGTGGCGGGGGCCGTTCCTGGTCTCTGCCCATCGATGGCAGCGGCAGCAGCCAGCCCCGCTCTGTCCCAGGCTCAGCTGGGGCGTAGGGCTGCTGCCTTGGGCTCTTAGCTCAGCCGTACAGACTCGCTGCTGCTTCTTCCCCAAAACAAAACCCCAAACCCTACGCCATTCTCAAAATAGAACAAACCCCCTTCCCTTCAGCTGGGGCTAAATCTCATGTTTAAAGTGGAAACAAATGTGCCCTGCGCAAGAGGGTATGTTTAATTTGGGCGTGCGGCGATGCAGGGCCAGGACCGGCAAAGCCCGGTGCGGCACCACGGCGGCACCCCCGAGTGCCGGCGTGGGAGGGGGGCTGCCTGTGGAGACGCCGTGCATGTTAATGTCTCGCTGGCTCCCTGGTGCCAGCAGTTGCAGCTCATCTGTTGGCAGTCGGCAATGTGCTGAGAAAATGTATCTATTGGATTAAAAAAAAGGCTATAGGGTGACCAGATGTTCCGGGCACCAAACCAAAACACTTTGAGGGAGGGGGAGTAAGATGTCTCTTCTAAAATCACATTAAGTTCTGGGGTTGCCTTTTCTCTGTGCAAAGAGCTCAGTCCTTCAGGGTACGCTGAGTAGCCTGGAGGCTGCAGAAGGCATCTTTCTCAAAGATGGGATGTTTATGCATCTCTCTCTCCATCTGACCAGTGGCAATAAGCTGTACCTACATTAAGCCTGCTTTTGCGCTGGGCATCGACCTCTCCTTGAGGGACAGGGACACTCATGACAGCCCTAAAAGCCTTGAGAGCCATGCATGGCAGGATGACAGCAATGCTAGCTGATGTTTTTATGGATACACTCGCTAAGAATTTTAAAAGGGTGTTTGATACTGCTGGGGGCCACTGAACTCACCGTTTTGGAGTCCAAGGTGATCGTACTCAGAGCTGTTTTGCCCAGTTTCCCCCCTGTCCTGGTTGCAGATGCCCTTGTGGGCAGGAGCATCTCCTTTCAGTCACCAATTCCTCTTGCTCCTCTAGTTCCTGGGTGCTTCGCTGTATGTGACAAGAGCCAGGGCTGAGCCGGGCTTTATCCTCGTTAGCTGATCACTCAGATTTAACCTCAGTACGTTATGTGGCTTTTGGGGAGTGCAGCCCGGTAGCTCCCGGAGACCGAAACCAGGAGGATAGCAACTGTGCTCTTGGACTGGCCGTGTTTTCAAAGTGAGATCCTGGGATATTACAGAGGGAGGGGAAAGAACTGGTCCTCTGGAAACATAGCTGCAGATATAGGGAAAAAAAGGAAATTTTCTTACGCCTTCTCACTTCAGATGCTGCACGAAGGGCGGGATGAACATCAGCGGGACAAGCCCTCACCAGTTTCTCCAATTTGTTCCCAGTACAGCTCTTACACTTTGCCTCTCTCTTCTTCCTTCTCTCCCCTTCCCAAATCATCTGGAGTTTTGCTGCTTGGCCCCTTCTGTTCACATTTCCACCCATTCTTCTCAAACCATATGTATGGGTTGGTTTGCAAGAACAGAGCCTTGCGTGACTCCTGGAATAGCAGCAAGCCCAATAGCAGAGGAAAATTCAGCTTGAAAATGGATAGTTCCCCCTTAAGATGAATGCAAATCAGGGAGCCTGAAGAATAGTGTGAAATCAAGTAAAGTTAAGTCCTGGAAACTATTACCTCCTGCTGGTAGTTTAGGACTGTACAAGAGCCAAGTCCACAGACATCAAAGTATTTACAAATTAAAATAAAGTCAGCTCTTATGGTGCTGTAGGAAATGGGAAGGGCTGATGGAGACCCAATGTGGGTTTCTTCATAAAAGGGGAAAATTAATATGGGAAGGAATTTTATCATGTGAAATTGCTGCACGCAGCTGACACTAAATTTCAATGGTGGTTATAAAAATGACCCTTTAAACCAATATGAGCATTAGAGTATCTTCACTTTGCTTGCTTTCACGTGCATGTGAGCAGCTGAAGAGCTACTGCAGCAACACCAGCCCTGCGGGGCAGTTCGCGCCTCTGCACCGCGGCCAGCGCGCGGCGGACAGAGCGTTGCCGTGTTTCCCACCATGGCCGGCGGCACCGCTGGTCCACACAACCGGGGTGCATGTCCAGGGCAGGTGGGATGAAACATCCTGTGGAGAAACCCGGGTCTTTCTGATGACTGCAAACTCCATCCCAGCCAAAACCAGCACACCAGGCTAAACCGGAGACCAGCTTTGGGATGGCTAAAATTAGGTCAGATGAAATCCATCTTTGTTCTTTTCTTTATTGGTATCAAACAAGCAACTTAAAAGTGAAAAGCTTTTAGACTATAAATAACTCAGCTGTTCAACTGGCAGTTTTTTCTTGTGAAAACACAACCTATTTCTATCATCTCTTTTTAACAGCCTTTTGAAATTACACTTTTTAAACCAACATTTTTTGGGAAAACATATTCTTAAAATGTTGCCCCCTTCCCCGTGTTTGGTTACTTGCAACCTGAGCAAAGCAGTGACTCAAGAGGATGATGGGAGTGTGGAAAACAAGTCTGGATAGGCTGGACGTAGTTGTATAAAAGTGATGATTGGGAAGTGGGATTAAGTCCTTCATCCCCTAATTCACACACTGAAATGGAGCTTTTCCGAGCAATTCACAACACGCACCTCCTCCTTGCTGGCGAGGTACTGCAAGCTGGAGTAGGAGGACGTGCCCATATTTCTCATTTCTGGACATTGTGGTTTGAAAGGCCAAAGGGAAGTTCATGCTTAAAGGTTTTCAAAACCCAGTTTACAAATATCTTGAAATATTGATACTCAAAATTCCTGAATCCTGCACCGCACAAAGGCATAAGTGATAGGGATAACAGAGAGAGAAGCCTTGGTTATCTAAATGGACAACACTCACTAGAAATGAGTAATTGTTCTCTGATTGTTCTGTCTAAAACTTACACACATGAGAGACGTGCCCCCTACCACATAAAGAAATGAATATGTATACACAAATATATCTACGCAAATGTTAAGATACCCACCAGTTCTTCCAGCCCAAGTCCAAGATAAAATCCCTATCCCCTTCCCTTACACCAAACTGAGAGGGGAAAATCTGCTCACACCGATGAGCATCCCCATCAGCTGTACAGAAAGACCACAGAAAAGATTACAAACCTCGACAGTGCTAGTTGCAGGGACGTTATCCATAAAGCATGTAATCCTATCCAAACCTTCCGACAACAGTTTCACAGTATGCCGGAATTTTTTTAGGATATTTTCTATTTTCATCCCGTGATCCCATGTAATACATAGTCTTGGCATTTCTTATCACTTCCAACCATGCATTTCTCAATTTTTTTAATGTTTGTTCCAAATTTCAGTGCTGTGCATCCTTTTTGCCTTAGACCAAAAGCATATCACACATTCTCATCATTTTAATTAAACTAGGGCCAATCCAGGGCAAATGTTTGATTCTGACTCAAAAGGTGCATGCAAATCACAAATTCCATTTGATTCAAAATGGAAAAGGCTCCCTGCTACATCCTTACTGTATACAGAATTAAGCAGTCTGCCAAATCCATGCTGCACATCACTTTAAAAAGTGTCTGTGTTTTTGAAATTAAAAAATGAATTCATACATTAAATATAAGTTGTGCATGCATTGTTTTTAAGATCCACAGCGAATGCTACAGTATAAAACTCAGATCTTTTCACTTGAGGCAAGTGCTATTTAAATTTATCAACTCTCAACAAGCAAAGGCTTCAGTGTGGATACCGACTGAAATTTGCATTAAATGTCTCCTGAAACAAAATTTCCTAGCATGCGAACGATCTCAGAATGACTTCCCCTTCTAACGGCTTTCCATTAAAAGCATTTCCAGTGCAGCTGCGGAAATGGCACCCATGGAAGGTATGAATGTGCACCTTGAGCTGGAAAAGCACGGTCCTGTGGCGGTGAAATGTCTTCTGTCCCATGAAAATTTCCTATTTATATCTGGACAAAGCTGGAACCATTGACAACGTACTTGTGAAATACCAAGGCTGTGTCTCAGAAGCAGTCTGGTGGAGGAGGTTTGGAGTTTGCAGTCCTGACTTCTTCCTTCTCTGCCTGATTTGCTCACAGTGAATGCTGCAGAGCAAGGGTCACGTACCAGTGCTGAACCAGGCCAAGTACAGCCTTGAACTTTGGCCGCCACTGTCTCTGGTGAGGATATGCACTCCAAGGTTAGTCTTTGATGTCATCTACATTGTAAAACCCACCTTAGAGCTGCAAAATACTTCAGCTCAGTCTATTTGCAATATGCCATGCATAGAGAAACTTCTGATCAGCTGTTGCCTGATGCTTAAGTCCTTCCGCCATCAGGTATCACTGGTTGGGTTGCTGCCTCTGCCAGGTCTATGACCATGGAATAGGGCTCATACTCTCTCTTTTCCATTCTCAAGGAAGCTCCAGAGCTTTGCTGGTGGCTGCCCACTTCTGCTGTCCTTCCTGCAATGTGCGTGTAAGTTAGCAAAGGGACGAGTGGGTTATTCGCTCCAGTCCAGCTGCCTGAAAGGGTGAAGGACTCGCTAGCTTTGCTGGAGAGGTGGAGGTGGGTGCAGAGAAAGAGCATTCCCTTCAGAGCTGGAAGCCATCCACTCTACGTGGACATACTCCCAAAGTGATCGATACCTATTCAGACGTGAGATGCTACAGAGGGAGGAGATGCTCTTTGGCATGAGGGAAAGTCTCCCAACAACCCCCCGAGACAAGACAGAGGAATGGCGCAGGCTTTGCCCTGTTCGGGGACAACATGGTGCCGTGTTAGATTGACTGTGCAGTGGTATCTGGAAACACCCAGAAGGCACTGGCTTTGCTGTCTGCTGGAATGTCCCCTCCACCCTGGGAATGCAGAGCTTCTTGCTCTGAGAGAGGTCATCTTTATCATGAAGTTGTCCCTTCTTCCTGTTTCCCATTACTGACAGGACGTCAGTTTTGAACAACATTTTTTTTTCCTAGAAAGTTCCTCGATGTGACTTTTCTCTTGATGCCTGCCGGTTCAGCCAGGCAATCGCCTCATCGTGGGAGCAGTCTGTGTCCTCTCCCGGTTTGGAGCTTGTCCAGAAGACAAGAGCACATTGGCTGAGTTGGCTTGAGATTTCTGTGGCCGTATCACGTCGCCATGCGATTTCTCATGCTCACAAAGCAGCCTGTTGACTTATGAGTTTGAAAAGTAGCTGCTGAGCTGCAGGGCCCATAATGGTGTGAGCTCTGATTACGCTTAGGACTTCATGCTTCCTGAGCTCACATTTGAACTACGCAGGTGATTATATTTGTATTGTATTGGCTGTGTGGGCATCTCGGTTCATGTTCTGCAAAGGCATAAAGCTTGCTTGAGTACCTGTTCCTCGGCTCTGATCATCCTTGCTTTCCTAATTATTTCCCTGTCTCACCTGCTTTCCTCTGGGACCCTCGATAAGTTTTGCAATTTTGTACTTTCAAATACATTTGGGCAAGTCTTAGTTATAACTTTGTGAAAGAAGGGGCAATTCTTGAAGCTACTGCTCTTATGACAAGTGTGGCAATTATCCCTGTTTCATGACAGTGATCCACTTGGATGCCCAGTCTCTCATCCAGGCAGAATGCCTCCTGACAGTTAACTAAGAGTACAGCCTTTCTCATGTCAATCCTGGTGGCTTATGTGGCTCTCAAAAGCAGCCTGAGCTCTTGTAGGCATTGCTTATGTGAGCAAATACTTTGCTGCTCACCGCTTATCATCTCCCACTATGAAAACGTGAATGGAAGCTGTGGAGCAGTCTGGGTTCTGGTGCATTAATTCTCCGATCCCAACATCTGGCTAAAAGCAGTAGTACCTACCTTCAGTCTTTCTGTACCATACCTCCTGTTGCTATCATCTGCGAAGCTGCTGCTGAAGGTGAGCCCAGGGTCCATGTTCTGGTCCAGGACCTCTATGCTATTCAGCCCTGGATCCTGGGATACCATCTTATGTTCTCTGTCATTGAGCCTCCTGACGAAAAACAATTTTTTGATTGCTTCTCCTATTGGAAGGCAAATTTCCTTTGGAATATCCAATTTCCAGGCAGTTCAATTTTAAAGGCTATCTGAAACCCATTTCTTTTTGTATGAAACATTCTTTTTGTTTAGGTTGTTCTTCTTCCTCCCCAGTATTCACCTCTGATACATTGCTAGGGACAAATCCCATACTTTTGTCTTAGTTTCGTTAGAATAAATGAGTCAAGCCCTGACAGTCTCCACGCATGGAAGACTTCCCAGCACCTTGCTCATCCTCATGGCCTCTCCCCACCTGTCCCATCTGTGTTCCTCCCAGTTGGCCGGAGTCCCTCCAGCTGGAGGTGCATCCTTTACATCCTGAAGAGGAATTTTTGATGGCCTCTCTCATACGCCGGGGGGGATTTTTTCCCCGTAAATTGCCACACCATAGGCTGTCCATCCTAAGCTGCGGCAGGAGAGAGGGAAGCATGCAACACGGAGGTGTTAACACACCGTTCTGCAGGATGCTATCAGCACCCCAGGGATTTCTCTGTGGCGAAAAGCAAAGAACAAACATTTGGTGTTTTTAGCAGTTCTCATTTCATTTCCTCCCTCGCTGGGTGCTGTTATTATGTGACATCTTATCGCTAGATGCTGAGGAGCCTCGCTTCCCCATGCAGGCAGTGCCACTGCTGTCACATTTATTGACTGCTGGCATAGATAATGCTTGTGAAGCATCTTAGCGTGTAGGTCAGGCAGCTTCATACCAAAAAGCTCTGCACGAGCTGCCTGGAGTGTGCTTCGTGTCTGGTTGTCGCATAAGGCCACACAGTGCAACCGAAGAGATATTCCCCTTCCCCTGGTCACAGAGGCCATGGAAAGCCCGGGGGTAGCACTCCCTGCAGATTGGGGTTGTGGTCACCCTTGTGAAGGACACAGATAGCATGTTCAGCACAAAGCCTGGGCTCAAACGTTCAAGAGAACCACTAAGAAACCCAATACTTGCTTGTTTCTTCACTGTGAAACCCGTGGGATTAAGTGCTGCATCTCTTGCATGTAGTCAGGTCCTTTGGGGTTTTGTGGCACCAACGTGAATCTGACTGGAACAAAGCTGCCCATCTAATTTCTTCAGTCTGAATGAGTCTTTTTGGACTGGCGGTTCATCGGGGTGGAGACAGTTTAATGTGTTTGGAAGCATCCAGTCCAACTCCAGTGGGAGAGGAATCGACTGCAGCCGAGGAGAAGGTTCAGCAGGCAAAGCCGGGCGGGCAAAGGGCGCTGGGTACAGGTCCCCACTGCACCCCTGCCTGGGTCTGCTGAGCACCGGTGCTTCAGCTTTCACGGGTATATTCCCAAGAAGCAAAGAAATCCCCTGGAAAAGTGATCGGGAAGGCACTCGTGGTGGCACCTACCGCTGGCGCAGTCCTCTCTGCAGTGGGTTTTCAGGTCCTCAGCGCCGTCGTTTTCCTTCCCTGCATGTTTTCCTCAGGTAAATGTTTTTTCAGAGAAAATGTATTTGAGTTATTTATTGATGGTGTATTTTCACATGAAAAAATCCACAGGGTTGTAATTTGGATGTAATTTTCCCCAAAAGCCATTCAGGAAAAATTTCTTTTTAGCTGTGGCTAATTACATATACTCGGTTGCTCAATACCAAAAATAAGAGCATCCAATGTAATGTTTATTATTACTCTCACAAAGGGGAAAAATCATAAATTCTTTCTAATGGGATCTTTAATAATAAAAAAGAACATAATCATTACTATCAAAAGATGTATGGCTTCCGTGGGGTTTACTTACCAGCATTTGGTCTGATTACATCTCAGTTACACTCACAGTATTAATTATTGGAGAGTAATTAGGCAAAATTGCAATGTAAACCCTAATGAAAACTGGTCTTGCAAAACCCTAACTCTCCTTGCTGCATCCTTTCAGCTAGGTAAACTTTTCACTTGCAGAAAAGAGCAGATCTTGCTTGTCCATTTATTTGTCACTCCCAGTCTTCTCCCAGTGCCTGGGAGTGTAATGCTTCCCACTGACCAGCAGTTTTACGGTACCAACCGCACAGTTGGCTTTGTTAAAATGAAGCAGGACTATTGACGGTGAGAGTTATTTTCCAGCTTTGCAAGTAGCTGTGCATGGCTCTCCTCTCTCTTTTGTGAATTCTCGTAAATGCTTTGATCCACTTTGCCTCGTCCTGGCCTCTCCTGCTCTCCCAGGCGGCTGCACGGCGTCCACGGTGAGCCCCCCGCGTGGCAGGTAGCCCGCCTGCAACGTGACCTCCTTTCCAGCTGGGCTGGAAATGCTTACAGCATCTTTACTCCAGCAGCTGATGTGCTTGCTCAGCTAAACAAGGTCACAAATTTCTTCCTCCCCAAGGGGCAACTGTCCTGGGGTACAACCTTTCACAGGATATCTGAAATAGAGTGGATTTCTGCTCACTTGCACAGTTTTGTAGAAGTACAGAAGCATGAAGGAGAGATTAGCCACCTCCATGCTGAACTTCAGCTCAATATGCTCTGCTAACTCTCTTGCTCTGTGATGGCGTTGAAAAAAAAGGGAAAGAAAATAAGTAACTGCGTTGCTTCTTTTTTGGATAATAGATCTGTTTAATTAATTTGCAACATCTCTAATTTTAGCTTGGCAGTGACATGAACCTACATCTCAAAGGGTCTCAAGGCTTCTTATAAACAGTACGCAGGGCTCAGTGCAGACAACAAAAGAGCATGGACGAACGCTGAACAGAAAAGTTCTTTAGTTCTTTTATCTGCAGCAGTTTCTCTTCTTCGCTTGAGATGAATGAAAGGGACAATGTCCACCCGAACACCACCTTTTCCTTTCACAGTGCTCTACAGGCTATTGCTGTAGCAAAACCCTAGAAAATGCCGTGGCGACACGTGCCAAGGCTGCAGCTTTCCAGGAGCGCTGCTTCGCACGGGTGTTTGTCCCAGCAGTATTGGAATTGGAGAATTGGAGAAGGGAGCAGAGCCGGGCGGTGAGATCAGCGGTACGTTGCAGGGCATGGGGGCTGCCCAGTAAAGCTCTTCATGCTGTAGGGCCGAGGATTGGAGGTGTTCCCTGGCGATGGTAGGCTGGCCAGTATAGACATGACCTGATTACGGTCTTGCATTTGGTGGGCATTGAGAGGAGCCCATCACCTTCCTCTTTGCAGCAGCCTCAATCATATTCGAAGAGTTTTTGCACGTCTTCCTTCACACACCTCTTCCCTAGACTAAACAAGCCCAACTCTTCCAATCTTTCCTCTTAGGTCACTTTTTTTTGGCCTCTGGTTGTTCTTGATGCTCTCCCTGGGCTGTCTGCAGTTGGTCCCCAGCTTCCTCCAAACGCTGTGCCCAGACCAGAGACAGTTCTCCAGCTGAGGCCTTCCCACCGCTGCCTGGAGCGGAGGATTACTTCATGTGTCTTACACATGACACTCCTGTTTATACATCCCGGTACGATGTTTGCTTTTTTTGCAACAGGATGACATTGTGTACTCAGCCCAGACACAACCCAGATTGCTTTCCTTGGAAAGAGTCCCTTGTATAATGTTTTCCTAAATAAAAATAATCATTACTTGAAGCTGTGTCCTTTCTAGTTTCCCAGTGAGGCACATCTGAAGTTTTCTTCTTCTTTTTTTTTTCAGTGCTTAACATTTTTCCCCATCATCCATGATCATTAATATTGCGCAGAGACCATCTTCGGCACAGTGCACTTTGGATTCCTCACCATCAGAGTGATGGCTTCTTTTTCATATTTATTTCACTGGGCTTTTCGTATCAATTCAATCTCATCTGGCTAAAAATAAATGTGGAAACTGGGATTTCTGTGCCTATCTCAGGCTGACACAGCTGCCAAGCAGATGTAGCTGCTTTTCAGTTTTCCTGTTTGTAAAATGGGCGCAGCTAAATCTGTCTGTAGCATAATTATTAGCATAAATGACAGCCTATGTTGTAAAGGAAGCGGCACCTATGGCTCCTTAGGCATTTTCACATGCTGCTCCTTCAGGCACAGGCTCATATTTTCGCAGGTTGAAGGCCCAAAACATTGAAGTTACTTTTTACAGCAGATAAGTTACAGGACTGTAAAGAACAACCCTTTTTTACATTTGCTAGAGATCCAACCTTGTACGTTGCTTATTTTTTCCCATTTTTTCAGGAAGTCACATTCATTAGCATCTCAATTTACTTATTTGAATAATGCTAATGCATTTTGAAAGTCTTTTTAAATTTCCAGGTTTTAGACAGAGAGAAATTATTCTGTATCCACATGAGTCCTTGTTCCAGGCAAGAATGCAATTTCAGTGCTAATAAATCTTTCCAATACTGTTTTTCACGTTCAAGTCCATTTTAATCAGCGTAGTATTGGCTGCTTGGAAATGGACTTTTCAGCAGCGGCAGGTAATGCCAACAGCCCGCTGGCTGCAGTGGTGTTTAACTACACAAATGGAGATCCTGAGCTCCCCTCTCTCTCCCCTGTGTGCAGTCTGCAGTATTTCATATAGCAGAGGAGACGGACGGTGTTTTCTTTATGCACGCAATAAAAAATGCTCGATGGAAATACAGGGGTTTGTGCCCATACCCACAAGAAAGGTGTGCCTGTCCCAGCTTTGGTCATAGACGCTGTTGAAGCACATTAGAGCTCAGTCACCAAGGTACCTGCTTAATCCCTTAGGTGGCCAGGATGGGAAGCATTTCACCTTGTTTTTGATATCTACAAATGTGGTGGCCATCGAAGCTTGATTTCTAATCAGTGGAGAAGGAATAAGTACTTCTAAGGCACATTTTATCTGCCATGGTTTGATGCCTACTTCAGGATGAGATGAGCTGGGATGCTGTAGGCTACTAAATCCCATCCCTGAAGGCTGCTGGCAGCTCAGGTTTTAGCAGAAAAGTTCTCAAAGTTCATAAAAGTGGGGATTCTTCTGTGCATGTGCAAAGACATAATGCCTTTTTGGTTTTCGCTATGTTTTTGCCATACAGGTACTGAGGAAGGCTGTAACATCCCAAGCTCAGTAAAGCCTTGCTTAACACAAGGTCCCAGCTAGCATCTGTGTTCTCCTTGAAATCCTCGGCAGAAGATGGAATAAGGACAGCACCAACAGTAATAATAACAACAGCTATACATCAGGGATGGTAGGGACTGAGGGCAACCGATAATTACTGCACAGCTTTATTGGTAGTTAATTAAAAATAGATCCAAAGATGTCATGTAACCATTACTTTTGTTTGTAACCACGATTTAACTCTATTGGACTCTCTGTACCTCTGGTCACACAGCCGAACAATTTATTCTTCCGCAGTACCGCTCTGTCCCTGTAGGCCAATTAGGCAGAGATACCACCTTATGAAAGAAACACATGATGAAGCCACATGTCTTTGCTGCAATCAAGGCAAGTCATCACTTCTGCTGTTTATTTCTGATCTTCCCTATGGATTTCCTGGGAGGGTTTTGCCCTGTGAATTATATTTTGAACCTTTTAATTTATGCAGAGAAGATGATTCTGTGAAAGATAATATTGTGCAATTATCTACAGTTATTACTATAATAGTGAAATGGTGATCTTAATAATTATAGTACTAAAGCTAGCATTTCATTAGAGGAGGGCAACTCTGGCTCTAACGACACCCTTTGATACACTCTTTCTGTGATTTGTTAATTGCACTCTCAGAACCAAGTACTGATTCAGTGACCATAAACTCTGCTTCCTATAACATCATTAGATCATAAACTCCCTAATAGCAGAAAGTTTTAATTACGGAGCACATTCTCTTTACAATAAATATTTCTCAGTGTGACTTGCAGTGTGCAAGCACCAGGAGTCCAAGGGAATTGCAAGTGGGGGTTTGTGGGGCTGGCAAGGGTGAGCTTGTGCGCTCAGACAGGAGCAGCCCCGTCTCCCCATCAGGTGTAGCAACACTAATGCACCAAAGCCTCCAGCCTCGGCTGCTGCCTCCGGGCTCCGTTACAATGTGAGGATGAAATTGCACTGTAATGCATCCAGACTCTGTTACAGCAAATAAATAAAATAGTCATAGAGAGACTTGGAGGGGATGGTACCGGCAGCTTATTTAAAAATAAAAATTCTGCATGCTTATTCTTAAATCATTCTGCTTAGAAAGTAGGGAAGAGATGGCAATTGGTGACAAAGCTTTTGGGTGTCTGTGAAATGAGTGTCCTTCTCATGAGAAGCGCTGTGTGCTCCTCCTCTCGCTGCGTGGGAAAGGGGTTCCTGCCCTCTGTGCAGGGGGCTCTGCTCCCCTCCACCTCCCGAGGGACTGGCCAGAGCACCCAGGTCCTCCTCCAGCCACGTCCTTGGGTTTCCCTCTGGCAGAAATGTGGTTTTGGAGATGAGCTCCTCCCCTGCCCGAGTTCAGTCCCGCAGGGAGGTGGGATGCGGAGGGGGACAGCGAAGCCAGGAGGCTGGCACTGCCCCGTGGCCCCCAGCCCAGCCATGCCAGGCAGGGAGCAGGCGTGCACCTGGGGACTTTGCCGGCGGCATTTTAGTGTGGCATGCGTGTAGAGCAGTATGGAAAGTGGGCTCTCTGGAGGACCTCACACACCCTTTCTATGTGTGGGACTCAGAAAAAAAAAATTAAAAATAATTTAAAAACTGTTGTTTTCTCCTCAGGGAGCCTGAGGTTTCTCTGGAGGTTCTGTGGGCAAACTGATGGAAAGGAACACTAACAGCACCGACGTGACTGGTGCCGGCAAGGGGTGGCGAAGGGGCTGGGGCCGGCTGGTGCCGCTCGCCTGCCGGGTGCCCACCCGTGCCGCTCGGCTCTGCGCCGCCGCCGCCGCCGCGTGCCCGCTGGGTGCTGGTCTGCGCTGGAGACCTGCCAGCCCCACGGGGAACGCCGGTCGCTCCTTAACCCGGAGCAACGCTGGGATCTCCTAATAGCACTCCACACAATCCACCTGCTGCCCTGTATTGATAGTCCCAAGGTTTCCTTCTCTTCTCCTCTCCTTGTGGAATTAATTAAATGAAAAACAGGAAAGGAAAAGGCATTCTCTGCTGGCTGGTGCGTGTTGCTTTTCTCTTTTCTGCACTGAAAAGGCTGTTTACAGGGGTGTGTTTTAAAAAATACTTGGGAATGGTAATTAAGTGGAGAATGGGATAAAGAGAAGAACAGCAGAACTTTTACTCAAGCCATCCATTGACTAGAGCTCCTTGTTCCCCCTTGGTGAGTTACATCATCATCTCCACCGCATTTTTTATCATTACCTAAGAAGATTAACGGCTTTTGGATGCCAGCATGATTTTAAAAGTCCAGTCTCTCCTTAGTGTGTATTCATATTGCGTAATTCCCTATTAAGTTTCACTCCAGCTTCCAGAGGAGAAGAGATCTCTTACAGGAGCGCAAGCATGAGTGAGATTTACTGCCAGATAGCCTTGTCAGATGTGTGGCAGAACTCCTGTTGAACCTAACGGGATTTGCATACCAGCAATTGCTGAAATAATCTGGCCCCCAAAGCTGTTAAGATCATACATATTAAGCGTACATAAAATAATAAGGAATAAAGACAAGTTACTGGGGGAATGGGATAAAATTGTTGCCTTTGGAAGAGTGACCCTGACCGGCCGCAGCTGGGGATGTGCTCCAGCCCGCGTCCCGCCGTGCTCGGTGCCGGGGATCTGCCAGACCTTCCTGGACCTGTAGCCACCGGGCTACAGCCGGGATGCACCCGCCGGAGCAGGCGCTGCTCTGGCTTGTCTCCGGCAAGCGCCAGGTAGGTTGTCAGCAGCAGGCGACTTTGTGGATGTCTTAACAGATTAATGTGGAAGCATTGTTCCAAAAGATGCTTTAAGTGTGAACAAGTTTTTCCTGCGTAGGAGGACAGAAGCGCGGTGGTCCTTGATGGTTTGTGCAACAGCTCTGCATTCATTCCAGGGCAGGTCCGGTCACTGCATCGGTGTCTCTGGGATCACTGGCATCCAGGAGACCTTCTAGTGTGTGTCCTGGAACACACCCTGATATTACTAAAAAAACCCTTTTGTTTTGAGAATTTTATATTACCATGGCAGAAAATTTTGGTAAATCCACATAAGATTAAAATCTAATTGTCCTTAAGGCTGGTGCCCCCGCAGGCAGCGCACGCCTGCGAGCATCACCCCTGCGCCGCTGGCCTGCCACGGACACAAGGCCCTGACCGCCCCGGCGGCAGCAGGCGTCCTCCTCCCCAGGGGAGCCAAGGAGCGGACAAACCCCTCCAGCCCTCGGACAATGACTATTCTTAGAACTAGTATTTGTGCCCTCGAGTCGTAGAGCTGAGTTCCCTACTGCTGCAGAGGAAACCCCGCCTGCAAGTCTATTCCCTAATTCCTTAAACTCTGGCTAAGAAAGACAGTCCCAGTATTGCATATTCCCAAGACAAGAAATTGCACATAGCATGGTTTTGAAAACTCCTAGAGCACGCAAGAGACATAAATAGACCCACAGAATGTTTTTACAGAATCATCACGTATTTTCGACTCATACCCAGGCAATAAAATATAAACAAAACCTATTGTGTTGTTGATGAATTTGAGTCTCTCGGAGATAAAGAACAAATTCTGGGATATAAAAGGGCAGAGACTTTCAGAAGACAGCGCTGTTTAAAAGCAACTCAGCAAAGACACTAAATCTTAACCTGCTAGCTTTGTTATTCCTTGGTGGTTTCTGACTAACTGGTATATGTGTGGTGTGGATATTACACATATATTATATACAGACGCGTATATTATGTGGTTGTGTGTGTGCATACACAGAGGGAGGAGACCTGCTATGGTAAGGTGATTATTTTAACATTGTCATCCTGCACGCCCAGCTGATATGTATATTTTGAAATGAATGTTGATATTATTGGTTTCCTCTCATGATCTTTGAGCCTTTTACTTTTGATAACAAAATGTAGACCAATCCACAAGGAATTATTTGAGCGATTTTCCTAAGACCATCCTGTTCTTTCTGTGGTAAGATATAAATGAGGATTTATATATACCGTCAGCAATGTATAATCCGCCTTCTCTAACCTGTCTGGCAACTTCTATCAGAGCGTGCTGTGAAAAGGGAGAAGTGTGTGGAGTCAGCAGTAACTGTGAATGTGCAATATGTAAAAATAAATCAATAAAAAGGAAAGGAAAGAGGTTTAAAACTTGATGATGTGGCTCCAGGAGAAGAGTCCTCAACTAGGGGAAACCCCCCCTCTGTCTTTCCCGTGCACGGTGAGGATGGAGGAATGAGCTATGCAATCTGAAGGCCATAGCAGCCCCGTGCCCTGGACGGTTTGCTGGCGGGGAAGCCAATTGCTGTGGAAGGACTTGCTATCGTGCAGGTGTACTCCCTTCACCTCCAAAGCCGGCTGCGGGCTGCCCGTCGGCAGCGGTCTCTGGCCAGAGCCGAGCCCCACGCATGCCGGGGGGCTGCTGGGGGGGACGCTCGGTGCCCTGTGCCGGACCTGCTCCGGGGGGATCAGAGCACAGCCGGGCTCTGCTGGGCTCTGCGCACAGGACCGTCCCTCGGCCCGGCACGGAGCCCGGCGGGCAGCGGCCCCCCGGCACCGACCCCCTGCACCGATGCAGCCGTCTCCCTGCAGCCAGCCGCAGGAGCAGCCCTGGGTGCTGCGGGGCCACCGCCTGCCCGTGCGCGGCTGCTGATGGGTGTTGCGGGCCCGTCGGCGCTGCGTTAGGTATATTGCTGCTGCACACGCAGGCAGATTGTCCACCAGATGGTACAGCCTACTCTTTGAGAAATATTTGAAAGGGCAACAAAATACAGCAGAAGCCATTTGACAGTCCACATGGTTAGTGCAAAATTAGCCAAAATGACTCCACTGGATGCACAGCCAGTGCTGAGCGAAGCTGGAGATGCAGCTGAGGGAAGGCACCCAAACCTTCAGAGATTCAGTACAGGCGGTGTGCTCTTCTCTCATCCGTGGTCCTCCTTCCTACCTAGCATTGCTCTTCTGCAACGCCTTGGGCGTTTGGCATGCCTTTAAGCGAAAAAACTGGTGAGACTCGCTCCCGAGTTGCACTGAGCACATCTGGACCACACAAAGCTACTGGGTACCGAAAACCCCCTGGACTTTTGCCCCAGTCTCTACCAAGGTCAGCAGAGCTGGAAGAGGGAAAGGAAACTGCAGCCGCAAAGGGAATCCTCCCCCGGGCTCTGCTCCCTCCCGTCCTCCAAAAGCAACTTACTCATCACGCGATTTATGTAAGAGGAGCCCTTTCATTTCTCAACCCGCCTGCGTTTCTTCACCCCCCCAGGCCCCCCATGCTGAGTCTGGAGCTCTCTAACCCAGTGCTCAGCATATGGCACAACCCTGGGAAATTTGTTGGGGTGGGAGACTGGGATTTCTGTGAGCGGAAAGCTGGCAGTCCTTGCTGGGACCTGAATAGCTGATGTTTTCAAATACTGCCTGTTCCCACGTTTGCCCGCTGAGCTGCAGTAAAAGGGGGTGCATGGGGCTGAACAAGAGCTGGTCTGGAAGGGCTGTGGAGCTGTGAGGCCACCCTGACACGGTGAGGATGGGGAGCCCAGGGCAGGGCAGGAGCCTGCAGGGACCCCGAGCGAAGGGCTGAGCCTGGGGCAGGGGATGTGGGGAGCAGGGGGATGCTGGGAACCAGTCAGAAACACAGGGGTACCGGCAATCCCAAGCTCTGCTAATGTATTCCCCACATACTAGAAGAGGTTTTATTGTGGACAACACGTGACAGTAACAAAATACGAAATTTTCCAGCTTCACCTGAAATTATTCCATTTTCAGTTCCCATTAGGATTTTGTTTCGGGGTGGGGAGAGCCAGGGAAAGAGTGGGGGGCTGGAATAACATGTCTGACCCCAAAGAAGCATGTCCCCAACACTGGTTTTCACCAAGGAAACCCAGGGCGTACCACAAAGCACCCCAAGCAGTTTCCCTTCCTGCTTTACAAGCGCGTGCAATGGAAAAGGAGAGAACAACCCATGCCGCAGCGAGGGAAGAGGAGCTCGCCGCTTGGCCAAAGCCTCTCCCAGCCTCCTGTGGTTCCCCCGGACCAAGGAGGAGCAAACAGGGCTGTGACCCACCGCTGCAGTGGCACCGCTGTCCCTCCTCACCGCCAGCGCCTCGGTGGCAGCGCCTGGGGGCAGCGGGGACAGCGGCAAATCCCGTGTGCGTAGGAGCGAGGAGATGGCAGGGGAGGATGCGTGCCCATCTACCCGGAGTGGACACAGTGAGGTATCCCAGCTTTGGTACAGAGATGTCCTCACACGAAATAAAGAGCCAAGGAGAGAGCTACTGAGTGTCCCAAGTGGATCCTGGCAAGTTACTGCATTGCCACTGATTTAGGCAATTAAAGGCATAGTCTCTGCTGCTCAAAAGCTGACATCTTCAGGTGGCTCATAACAAAAATTAATACTGCTGCTAACTGTGCCACCTAGTCATGCTGTAAAGTAAATTAATTACTGCAAAAGAACTAATAATAACAGTTCGGGCAGAATAGGAGCAATATTATGGTTTACCATCAGAGACTGTGCTGAGACTTTTGCCTCTCTGCTGCCCATGAGTGCAACCTGGCAACTGCTGACTGTAACATTTCTATTGTATAGTTTATGCTAAATATGCATATCTTAATTGCATTAGTCAAAATAATTAGCTAATATATTTTTGCATAATGACGAGGTAAGCAAATATCACCATAGCTCAGTGCTTCTTGCATGAGTAAATTTGGAAAATTAATAGACTCCCAATTTCCTAATTATCTGTCTTTTATTCCAAACTCAAACAATGAAATGCTATTGCACACTCCTGGGCACCTTGTAATTTAGTTTGCACCCTGAAAATTTTAAAGCACCTGTTTTTCTCTTTCTTTTTTTCCCTCCTTTGAAAAGGAAATGTGAACAATCCTTCCTCCCCTTCACTGTGTTAGGGAATGAGGCTGCTGCACTCAAAGTGGAGGATCACAAAGTTCATGGGCTTCCTAATTTCCAGAGAGAGCGGGGGGTAGGAATTAGAATAAAAGCATCTTAGACTTAAAAATATATATATGGAACTGGAAAAGTATTAAAAGTTAATTCTCTGCATGGGGAAAATGGACAGTATTAGGCATTTAATACCTCTGGAGGTGGATTGTTTCTGTATGTGTGTTTTCAGATGTGCTAGTCTGGAGTGTTCCTAAATCACTAAAAAAACCCACCAAATCCTTGTGCTAAAAAAAGGGCACTTTGTAAATAAGTATGTTTGTGCATCTCTAATTTGCCAATTTTCATTTGCCCTCGGACGGTGCAGGATTCAGCTGTTCTACTTCTCCTGGGTAAAAAGAAAGCGGACGAGGTGATGGCTGCACAGCCGCAGCGCCCCGGGAGCGGGCGGCACCGTGCGCCCCAGGAGCACTCCCCGGGCTGCGGGACGTGGCCGCCCTCCCTACAGCACCCACCGCCCGCCTGCAGCCCATTTCAAGACCCCATTGCTGCCGCTGGCAGCCGAAACGAGCGGCAGCCCTGACCGCCGGCGTGCCGGCGAGTGCTCCCAGCTCCCAGCCCGAGCTTCAGCGCCTGGGAGACAGACCCGGGCTCACTCCCATCATACGGGAGGGTGCCTGGGCACCGCGTCTGGCAAAGGCGGGTGGAAGGTCCTGTCCCGGCACTGACAGGCGTTTGCACAAAAGCAATTAGCACATAGCACTAACCAGCTGCGTTTCCGAGGCGTAGTCAGGCTTGCTGGGGCTTACGGGAAAGCAATTCGAAACGTGATGAAGAGAGCTCTCTGCTGATGACACTTGTCTTCACCAGGCCCTCCCCAACCGGTCCCCGTGCCGATGGAACTGTGCTGTGCTTCCCAGCGCCGACAAAAGCCAGAGCTGCTCTTTCATAGACCCCACAGAGCTGCGGAGTGCCATTTCGGTACTCAGACCCACCACTCCAGCTGCAGCGGCTCACAAACTATACCAACTTCTATATTAACATGCAAATTGCAGTATTATGGAATGGGTCTGTATGTAAAGCTTGTAAATTAATAAACACGGATCGTTAAAACAAAAAGCGTGCTGGAACAGCTAAGCATTCCCTCTCTTTAACCTGTAGACGGCATGTAAGTGGAGAACTGGGAGCACCTCTGAGTACAAATGAAGAGCACACATCTGCAAACCTGATTTTCCTGGAACTTTTTCATCACTTGGCCTGGAAGCTGTGGGCTGCAGACACAAAGAAGGCATGCTCTGCTCTCAGCAGGGACTCCTCCACAGCCACAGAGCTGCACAGAGTCAAAAGGCAGGTTATTCCTTCCCTCTCCAGAAAGAAAGAGAAATTCTTTTCTACATTTTTTTTAGCAACAGAATTTTTTTCCACTAAACCATTCCATCATTGCCAAGGTCCCTTGCACAGTGGCTTTGTGCACCTTGCCACCCTGCCTCTGCAGCTCTGCCACCTGCGCCCGGCAGTCATTTAGTTATCGAATACAAGATTGCATTTTCCTTAAACTGCCCCTGTTTGCAGTCACCTGTGGGTTGTGTTTGCCTGGATGTTAGAGGCTGGAAATCCAGGTGGAAATGGAAATGGCAAAGGAAGGACAGAGGGGCCGAGAACCCCATCGTGCCATCAAGGTGCCACCCACCACATTGCTCACAGGTGGCTGCAGGTCCCGGCCAGACTCATGCGATGGCAAAGACATCTGCAGACATTATTGCTGTGGAATGGGAGTTCTGGGATAAAGTGCCAAAACGCCCGTCGCAGAATTGGGCACATCTGGCTCAACTTGATACAACTGGCGTCCAGTTAAGGCTTTGAGGAGTAGAAGAGCCCATTCTGGGGTCCCGCGGCTGCCGCGGTCAGTGCTGGGCACGCCGGCTGCCAGGAATTGCTGCCCGTGCACCACGTTTGGCTCCTGGTGTCTGCTACCATCGCTGTTCATCCTGGTAGTCTGTGAGTGCTTGTCTCCATTTATAGGCTCTGGCACTTGCCATCCTCATTCTTTGTCACTGCAGAAAGGTTTTATTATAAAATATCAGACCTGGGAAGTTTGAAAGGAGTCACAGCCACCCATTTAGCAGGATTATACTTGTATGCTGTTAGTATTGCATGCTAGATTATTACAGATTGCTTTAACCAAATCATTAGTGGCCTTCTTGCCCACCTCTTCATACATCATAGTATTTAGAATGCTCTGAGAAGAATAGTAATATTGTGAGATATGAAAAAATGTTCATCTAAAGGGAAGGAGGTTCTTGAGCCATTTTTATTTGTCTTCCCATTCAAAAGAAGCCATGGCCTTTTCCAAAAAGCTGAATCATGAATTTGAGAGGGAGAACAGTTGACCTCCTCTCCGTGTCCTTTCATGCAGCGCTCTGTAGTGGCGTGGTTTGGAAAGTAAAGTCTGGGGAAAGTCTGCAAGCAGCATCACTTATGCAGAGAGAAAAGACACCCTCATATTTATAATCCCCACGGCTGAAGGAGGCGTGACCGAGTCGGTGGGCACTGGCTCTGCGAGGGGATGCTCGCAGGGTGGGTCCTGTCGGGTGAGGTGGTGCCAGGGGGTCTGGGCTGTCACCTACAGAGCCTGGGGGCTGCTCTGTGCATCTGGAAATGCACCTACATTTTCAGAAGCATGGTCACATCCTGGTAATTTGAGCAAAATTGCTGGAAAGATGCGGCTCGGCCCCGGAGCAGGAATCCCTTACGCTTCTGCAGGGGGTTTGCTGGCCCCTGGCCGGGGCGCTTCGTAAATGGGTTTTCCACGGTTGCATTAGGAAGCCGGCGCCATTCTTATTTTATGCAAATGTTAGAATTTCTGAGCTGCACGCACAGAGGCAGCGATCATGGTGGGTTTAACCTGTGTTTGGTATATCACTGTCAGTAACTGTCTCGTGAAACTTCTGCAATATAAATGAACCAGCTGGTATTAGAAAAAGTGTGAAGATCTTTTTTTTCTCCTTCGGGTGGGGGAAGGGAAGGGGATTGGGTGTGTTGCAAGGTTTGTCACATAGAGCTGAGAGATTTGGTAGTTGTGAATATGGTTTTAGTAGAGTTCAGGCTATTTTTTTTTTTTTTTTTTTTCTCTACCATGTTTCAGGAAATCTGCTGATCTTGTCGCACCTATTTGGTCGGCAGCTGTTATTAAGCCTTGTGGCACATTTGCATTTCGTAAACCCTCACTGCCGGGAATCCCAGTGGGGAGTAGGAGCCACACCACCGAGCCGGGCTCCTGCTACCCCTCCCCGAGCACCAGAGCCCCCTCCCTGTGCTCAGGGTGCGCAGCTGGGGAGCAGCGGCTCGGCAGACGCTGAAGGGAAGCAGCGAAGGCTTTTGGGGCAGCACAGACCCAGGTGGGAGCGCTTCCCTCTCCCCCTTTTCATCATACACGTCCAGTGTGAAAGACAACCCTCCGCAGCGGCTGCCAGAGGCACCCCAGAGCAGCAGACCAGAGCTCTGCACCTGGGCCCTGAGGCACCCAACGTGTCCTTCCCAGGAGACGCAGGGCAGAGGAAACAAGTTAAGAGACCCTCAGTATAAACTTGTCCATGCATCTTTGTAATGTCTCTTTGGGTTCACTTCCTAATCTGGGAAAATGCTAAATATCCACATGGGTTTGCTTATGGGATCAAAACAATTCGAGCAGAATTCTTCTAACGTTCACGTGGCTCTCGCCTCCCGTGATGGATGCGACCCCCATGTGCTCTGGCTGCCTCATCCGAAGTAGCCGGGAAGATGCAGAGCAGTGGAGAGAGCCGGGGCCGCGGGAGCCGGCGGGAGCGTGGAGCCAGCCCTGCGGAGACGTGCAGACCACCAGCTCTGTCCGCTGCCCCTGCCTCTGACATTCACCCCCAGGCTGTGTTTGCAGCTAAACTGAGGTGTGCCTCTTGCTTTGGAACTGCTGATTAAAAAAGGAATGTGGCCTCTCCATGGTTCAGATTTCCTCTTCCTTCTTGGTAGGGTGAAGGTGTATTGAATCCCCTTAAAAACATCAGTCATTCACTCATTTTTCAGTTGGCATGGTCAACAGAAAAAGTAAAAGCTTGAGGAATAGCTCTGCAAGTGCAGTGGTGCATTTACGTGAGGGCTGACTACAGCAGGTCATTGTCGCCCCTTGATGTTAGGCGGCTCCTCCGAGATACGCCTGCCATCTTCTCCTTCCCATGCTTGGGCTTCTCGGAAGTTTGTCCAGGGGGAGCGTCCATTGGGGGAGATCGGATGTGACATTTGCCGCCTTTTGTTTGCAATCTCAGCCAGATTGGAAGCAATCAAAAGTCATTTCCATCTGACGCTCGTCCTCCAGCCGGCTGGGAGCAAGCTGGTGGTCGCGCGGGAGCTCCTGCTTGCAAATGGGTCAAGCAGCACGCTCTGCCCGTTGGCCCAGGAGGGCAGAGGAGAAGCAAATGCCATCTCACATCTCGAAGCGGCCCTTCGGAGGGGAGGGATGACTTAGGGCATCCCTGGGCAGTGGGGATGGAGGGGTTAGAGCCAGCCCAGCTTTGTCCTGGAAGCAGTGGTGTAATCTAGGTCACAAGGGACAGACAGATGGTCCGGCTCCTGCTCCAACATCAACACCATAGCAGGTCACTCAGGTTGGACAGGGTGGCTTTGCTGGGTGTTCAGTGGAATACTGCCTTGCAGATCTCCCGGCGTCCCACCGCCCCTCGGCATGAGTCTGCAGCAGCGCAGGGTGCTGAGCATCGACTCCAGGCTCTGCAGGACCTGATGGGCTTGGGTGCCACTGCATTTGCCAGGGTGATGCCTGCAAAACTGTTTCGTACTGCGACCCCGCGGCGCTCAGCCGCCCCCTCGGCTCTGCCGAGAGGAGCACGTTTCTCCCACCGCGGCGGTGGGTCCCAGCAGCACCGTCCCTGATTTAGAGCCAGCAGCTATGTTTTCTCAGAGATGAAAATTGTACTGTCAGCAATATCACAAAAGTGATTTCTTTATCAAAGGTCATTACCAATTATTTTGTAAAGAACTGACGCTTCAGTAATTACCTGATTTTATCTTTTTTTTATGTAGGTCATTTATATTTCATTATTGTCATGTTATGGCCTATCTGCTTGCAAAGAGGCATATATTAAAACCAGCAACTTCGCCTTAGTGTCAGAATTATTGCCCTATATTTCATTTGCCATTTTATCTACTGTTCTGGAGAAGATCATAGCTTGTTAGTTAAAGTGTTATATAAACTAACACACAGACACACACATATGCATGCTCCTCTCCCAGCAGTTTCACTCTGTATTTCCACCCTCTTCCCCACAGAGCCAGCAGCGAAGAATTTCCTGCCTATTTATTTTTAAATGCAGAGGACGATCGCCAGTACCTGGCTGTTTTTACATCACGTCCCCATGAGAGGAACCCGAGCACCGCCTGCAAGGGAATGCCGAGGCTGGCACTTTTGCCTTTCCCAGTGGGACCGTGATCCCAGAGGGTCGCTGAGGCAGGGTGACACGCAGGGGCCGGAGGAGCCAAACCGCTGGGCAGGAGCCAGTGCCATCCCTGGCTGCCCAGCCTCCTCGTCCTGCCGGCTGCTCAGTGCAAACCTCCTCGGCTTCGCTTTTCTGCCCACGGTGCAGGGGAGCACCCGCGGGTGCCACAGGGAGGCACAGCTCCTCGGAGGGGCGAGCATGCTACATCGCAAATGAAAGGTTGTGCAGGCATTAACATCCCCCCCCAGCCTTCCTCCCTCACAATAAAAATGGTCTGGCAAGGAATTGCCCATGATAGTGGTTTAATAAATGTTTCAGGCTGAGGCTGAGCAGGGAGCGTGCGGGAAAGGAAAGGAGAGGAGATATATTGCTGCTGCCTGGCAGCTCCCACACAGGGTGCCAGTGCTCTGTCACCAGGTGTTGGTGGCACGTCCCCATCGCCCACGCTGCTCCTGGCCGGCTGCAGTGGGGCAGACCCGGAGACCCTGCCTGCACCGCCCTGATGGAAGCGATTCAAGCAGATGGGATATTTATTATCACTGCTGAGTGAATCATTTGGAGTGAATAATGGATAGGATGAATTAAGTCTTATTTAACCCACAGGATAATCACAGGTAGATCCTGGCTGCCCTGAATTTGCCTCCTCTGTTTTTGGGGTTGCTCAAATGCATGTCGCCAGCCCCATACATGGACTGCCAGGAGCTCTGCAGGAGCCCCATCACCCATGCTGCCGTTGGAATTAAGGAGTTTTTGTTGCTGAAATATATCACAAGGTGTTACCTCCATGCCCTGGTTATGTACTTTGGTTGGGAGACATCCACCGACATCTCTGGAAAATGACCCACCTCAGACACACGGAAGGGCGTCCCTCCAGAGGTACCTCCACCAGCTCCACCGGGAGCTAAGCAGATCCAGCCGTTAAGTTTTGGATAGCCACGGATCAGAGATGAGTCCTGTTTCATGTGCAGAAGTGGACCTGCTGCACGTACACTACAATTTAACAGGGAATTTAAGTCCTGTCTTCCCCTGCCCTGGTGTGGCCATGGGGTGGCCAGCGGCGTAGAGGCTGGTAGGAAAATATGGTGCAAAGAGAGCTGTCGTGAGGTTCTCATGTAGCTGCTTTAACCTGATTATGAAAAGCTTGTCCTAGTGTAACTTTTCTAATGGAGAAATTCTCCTTAACATATATGCAGGGTATCGACAAAGCTTCTTCCGAGGACTTGACGTGTGCCTGTGCCTGTGCATGCACTTCACAGTGTAAGCATTTCTGTTTTCTGATAAAGCATCCCAATGGGTGCACAGGCAAGTAGGAAAATAGCTCCACGCACGGATGAATTTATAGTCCCAGCTGGGAACTATCAGCTAAAAACAACACTGACAAACCCAAAAAAGCCCCCACCAAAACCCCAAATCTTGGGGAAGACAGTAATATTGACTGCAATCTGTTCTTTCCACACTGTTTGGTTTATTATTAACCACCACTACTTTTTGTTTCTTGTCGCATCTTGCTGATTAGCAATTCCTTGAAGAAATTTCTGGGGTTGTAAGTTGCTTGTAAAATATGTATTTGTTAGGGAGAAAGAAAACTAGGCCAGGTCCAAGACCTGGGAGTTGTGCAAGCATCAACTGAAGACATCCAAGCCCTGTTCAGGAGCCTGATCTCCCCGTGCAAACCCTTCTGGCTCTTTTACTCATCCCGAATGCAGCAGTGCCCGTTTGTTATACAGCAGCCTCCAAGCGGGAACATGCCAGCCAGGAGGAGAAGGACCTGCCATCGGTGACTTGGTCAGCTAGAACAGATGACAACTGGTTCAGTCGTGGGTGACCCACGGTACCGTGGAGCTCTTCCCCTCCCTCCCGTGGAAACTCAGCTGCTGGGCAGAAATGGAGTGAGAAACGGGACAGGGAGCAGGGATTTGGTCACACACACAGGTGATCGGGGGCCCTGCGAGAGGCCAGGGCTCCCGTCTTTGACCCAGCAACCAAGGATGTATTATTATAGCAGACAGTTATTGCAGAACCCTATTAAATGTATTAAATTCATCCTTATTAAATCCTAGCAGGCTTACAGACTATTCTGCTCTTCATCATATGGTTTTACAGTTTGTCATGACCGTCTTCTCCACATATGTAGGAATGAATAAGGAAGGGAAAATAATTTTGCAAACTCGTAGCTTATTTGGTCCATATACATAATTTCTGTGTTTCTTTAGATAAGAACACGTAACAAAATATAGCTTCTTCTCAGGCTAAGAAGAAAGCAACAGAACCCCCACGCTGCCACCTTCCTTTCCTTTTTGCAGCATCCTCCCGGTTAGTGATGGCAGATTGATGCAGATCAGTGGGGCTCCGGGTGGGGGTTGCTCCCCGTCACTGCACATAAGGCTCACCCAACGGGGTTCGAATGGATTTTTGGCACCTAGGAGAAATGCTAAGTTCCATGTTTGCTGGTGGAAGTTGCGTAGCGCGGTGATGTTTGTGGCTGCTGCGTGCCAGAGCTGATGGCGGCGAGTGCTTGGCCGGAGCGTGGCCGGGCAGAGGGAAAGGAGGCGAGTGCTGGAGAGAGGGTAGTTATTCCAGTTAATAACAAATCAAAACAAAACTCTGCTAGTAAGCTAATTCTGTAATGGGGCTGTCTTGTGTTTTCATTTATGTTTCCCCATTGCCATAAGAGTATTTTAATAATCTACATAGTATTTAATTATAATTCAGTTACCTGACATAAGTAATTTCAGTGCCCTTTAATATAACAAATCTCTGGTGTGAAATATCTGAGTAATAAGACCTGACAGGTGGTTGTTATTATTCTGCAAACCTGGCTGTCCTCAGCCGCCCCCAGTGCTTGGAACGGGAGAGGCAGGGCTGCCAGCCGGGGTGGGGACGGGGTCCTGCTCCAGGGCTCCCGGTGACCCTCCGAACCGCTAGCGTGCCTCAGAGCAGCCAGGCTGGGGGGCTCGGCGTGCCCTGGCATCGCTGGTGAGGACCAGCCCCATCGCGGGGGGCAGTGAGTGGTCCAGGCTCTACCATCCAGAGGTGGAGGTGGTGTGGTGCTCGCGGCACCACCGTGCTCTGGTTGCTGTGCCTGGCTGCAGGGTGCACGCATGGGCTGTAGGGCAAAGATGCCAGAGAGTTAATTAGTAGCAATTATGATTTATTTTCTTAAGTATAGGAGCACCCTGAAGAGGAGCATGCCTGAGCTCAGCACCTCCGTGCATAGAGCCATCAAGGAGCTGTCAGAGAGCGATGTTCCTGCGTGACCTCACCCTTCCTCTGTCTGGATGCAAGGCAGGAACATTTAGGAGAGCTGGAAAATATATGTAATGGCTGTCTTTTGCCAGATGTGTGAATAAAACCAGATGTGACAGATAAGCTAAGAACAACTGCATCCCAGCTCACCCAAGGGCTGGGGAAAGCAGCCCCCGTTCGGCTGCGGAGAGGCAGGGTTAGCTCCGACGTTGCTTCCTGACCTGCTTAGAAAAATAGCTACAGAGAGGTTGCAGGGGGTTTATAAATCAGCAGTACTGATCGCAGCATGTGGGATGTTCTGTGGAAAAAATAAAATGTAGAAATAAATGGTGACCTGACATATGCCAAAAGAAGTTATGGCAGCAAGGCTGCAGATGATAGATGCTGCGAGTGTGAACAGAAGATGTGAGACACGAGACCGTCGCCGGGAAAGGTGGCAACAGCTCCTGTGTCAGATGAGACAGGAGAGAGACCCGTGGAAAGCAGGAGAAGGGAAAATGTGAAAGCCAAAGTTTGCCTGTTGATGCGTGAAGCCCACGGTCTGGGAGCAGGGACCGGAGCGGTTTGACCCCGCGGCCGCGGTGGGGCTGGTGGAGGCAGGGTCCTGTGGGAGCATGCCGGGTCGCTGCGGGGAGGGAGTGGACACTGCTCCTGGGGCACTGCGGGGAAGCTCATTTTATGCATAGGTAACTCTGCCAGACACATCTCTTGCTCTACTTAGCATTTAGCCTCCCCTGCCACCATTGCATGTGCGGTCACAGATGTTAGCATTTATCTTTCATTTCCTTTTGAACTGGCAGGTAAGGCTGTGCCTGACCGGGGGGTGCAGAAGACGCTCCCCACACCCCAGCTGCAGCTGCACCCCATGCCCATGCCCGTGTCCGTGCCCCCTCTTGGCCCCACGTGGGTGTCCCAAAGGCTCCCTGCCGGTGCCCCGCGGGGCTTAGCTCTGGCCAAGGAGCAGTGCTGCAGAGCCGCAGAATGGGTGGTGCTGCTGCCTGCTCCTAGGTTTATTTTTTCCTCTTGTTCCAAAAAAACCCCTTATTTTGGAAAAGTTCGTTTAAACAAGCGTATCCTTCTAACGGTGTATGTTAACTGTTGAGAGGTGCTGCTCAGAAGCTTTTGGCATGATTTGTGTACTTAGGGGGTGACCGTCATCTCTTTCAACCAACTTTGTGTTTACTTCAGGAGACTGGCTCCTCATTTACACCATGGTAAGTCAGAGGCAAATCAGGTCCTTCATTCAGCCCCTCAAGGTCCGTGGGCGGGAGAGCCGGCAGCCCCTCGCGGCAGCCCGGCAGCAGGCGAGGCAGCCGGCGCGGGCAGGGACGAGTGCGGCCGTGAGGGCAGCCCCAGCCCTGCCAGCCGCACCAGAGGGGGTCAACAATGCAAAAGGAAAGTTGCCTCCAAAACTGCTGTCCCGAGAAATAATAACAGAAAAACCGCATTCTCCCATTTTGGAACGAGAGCCTCTTACCTCCTGTTTTTTGATTAATAAGTCAATAATTCCCATTTTTCCATTTCCTGGGTGCAGCCGTAGTTTTGGAGGGGGAGGAAGGAGGGACGTACAGCTCATGGATACAAGAGCACTCATCACACTGGCCAGCTAATGAGGGACTAACAATATTTATAATGAGGCTTTTAGACTCCCTGTCCCTCACCTGATAGCATGCCTGTGTGTGACTACTGAGACAGTCCATAAATGAGGCTAAATATTGTAGCCCATCTATGAAAAGCATGAATTTGCTGTTGCACAGAGAGCAAAGCTGGGGCTTACATGGTTGACAAGTTGAGAGCTTAACATCCCAGCTGAGAGCTTAAGTAGGACAGAATTGGCCTTGTGGAGATGTTTCTCATTCTTGGGTACAAGGATGAATCCCAGCTCCAGTGAACACTACTCTTTTAGCCGACTGTTACGTCTTGCTCTTGTGCAATGCCTACCTGGTGACAAGGTTTGAAAGGGTAGAAAGGATAGTTTATTTAAAGACATTTAATTAAATGAACTGATGACAACTAGTGTGTTCATGTTCCTTATCAGTGTCTACTGTAAAAACTTCTTAGACTACCTCTCTTTCTCATACCTTCTTGATGTCTGATGGGAGATGCTCTTGAACTAATATAGAGTTTCTTTGTGATCTAGCTGGAGTTTGCTCAGTTTTGCAGTGGCATTAATCATGAGAAGTCCATGACTTTTATTCTTTGCTTAAAAACACACTGCAAGAATTGTATGCAAGTGCCAAAGGCTGGGCCCTTCCCACCAGCAAAGGTGGGTTAACAAAGGGTAACACAGGCAGGGATGGAGAGGCAGGAATCCGGGGAGAGCATCCAGCCCTGAAGCAGCGTGTGGCACAGGCACAGGGAGAAGGGTGCTGGTACTGGGGGCAGCACCTGGAGCCCAGCCCCTGGCTCCAGCCTGGGGCAGATGCCGTCGGCGTGGATGCAGAAGCAGTGGTGGTGGTGGAGGTGGGACTGGTAACACAGGATAATAGCACATTCTGCTATTTTCATTGTAAAACCCACAACTACTACAAAAAAGCCTTCAGAAACTCCATACAACATCTATGCACAAAGAAGAGTGCGCCAGCCACAAAGCCAGGCATTTCAGAGCTGGAAAATATCAGATTTAGGACTGTGCATGTAACTCCCATTCCTCCCTCTCCTGTGTTTCTGCTATGACAGACTGCAGTCTCCTATTTTTGGACACAATTCAAAACGTCTTCCCTTAAAAAGGCCATTTTATGCTGTGGATGAATGCAAAGTAGAAGACTCGCTATCCAAGGGTGGAAGGTGTGAGCACCGGCTGTTTTCTTCATGGGCCCTGCCTCGTGCGCTGCACCGGAGAGGTGCACATGGGCCAGGACCAAGGTGGAACTGAGCCGATGTGTCTGACATTCCTTATGATTTATTACACACTAGTATATATGTTTGTAGGTATACATGTATATATATGCATATAAAGATGTATCCATGGATTTAATATGTGTACATATATATATACACACATATGCATTAGATGTAATAGGATTTATGTAAGACACATAAAATGAAAAGACACTTGTAGATAACCACACGTGCACACACCCCCACTTAAATTCAAGCAGGACTGCAATTATATTATCCTGCAAAGTTTGTAAATAAAAAAATAATTTCCTAGCAAATGGAATCCTTGTTAGATAATTTCATGAAGGAATTTGCACGTTTAATTGAGGAAGCAGCTTGTCCTCCATGTACTATGAAATAAGGCAAATAGTTTTAAAATATTACACTCAATTATACTTATAAATCTTGCACAGGTAATGAACATATTCTTTAGATTGCAGAAAGAGCTGGACACTTATCTTACTCTTTAAGATAAAATACCACATCCATATAATGCATTGCTAAGCTTTCCTTTTACCATACCCGTTGCCCAGAATCCCATTTTCTATTAAATAATAATCATTGTAATTAATAGACTAGTTATTTTATCTCCCTAATCTGGTTACAGTAATTTATCAAAGGTATGTAAATGAGTGGGGAAAAAAAAAAGCACTTCATTATTATTTTCTAAAGGGTACATGTCTCTTGCTGAAGCATGTAAAATGTAATTCTCTTGAACTTAATACGATACTTGACTTCGTGTAATTCTCGGAAAGAAAATCCATTCAATACTTTACTTTTTAATGTCACACTCAATTTGTTTTACTTACAATTCTCTGGCAGTTAAGGCTTGCTAATGGGCTGTTTTCCACACGCGTTTCTCATGACCATCAAAGATGCCACTGATAGAGTGGTGGGATATAATTCTTCCCCTGCTTTGCGCAGCACAAGCCTCACTCCCGCCCTGGGGATGGAGGGGCTGGGCGCTGGGCGATGCCCTGCAGTACTGCTGCTCCTCGCCTGCCGGCCCGTGCAGGCAGAACGCACCTCCGCCTGCTCCAGTGCGGCGCTGCCGATGAATCACGGCGGGACCGGGGAAGCGATGCAGCCCCGGCTTCCCCTGCCACCCCACGGCCGGCAGCGCCGGAGCGGGCACGTGCCACGGGACGCAGCTGGTGGGTCAGAAGGCAGGACAGGAGGGGCAGCTTGTGGCCTTGGTCTGCTGAACACGACGCCAGCGCACAGCCCTTTGCACCTCCGGGTCACAAGTTACTCCCGAGGCGTTACCGGTCTAATCCCACAAGTCTTATTCGAGAGAACTGATGGTCAGTGGGGTTTTTGCCTGAGTAAGGACCGCAGCCCTCGGTGAACGTTGTGTGTGTCTGATTCTGAGCCATTAATTCAAAACCAGGTAAAAAAAAAAAAGAAGGAAAACAGTCAAAGGGTATAACATAGCTACTAATAGAGGCAGTGTGGGCACCCGGATGAAAGGGATCTGATTAATGATAGCACCTGAGATAAGTGGCACTTTAACCAACTTTAACTGTTGATGTATGATGACATAATGTCCCCTCCAATTAATGACAAGGATATAAAACACCTGTATTTAGCAGAGCAGATGTTGCTTTTATGGTTAAATGCACACAGAAATTGACTTTTAAAGGACCAACGTTAACTTCTCCATTATTTGTTTCTCTATTTGTTGCACTGTATTATGAGCAAGAGTGAAAAGTAACCCCACGCGCTTCCTAAGGAAGAATACGTGCTCTTCACTAGTAGTAATTTATAGGTCATCTCAGAGCAGTTTATGGAACATAGGGTTATCTTTGCTGTTACATATCTCTAGAGGCAGCTTTCCCAAAGGATCTCAAAGCAACTTCCAAACAGAAGAAGAGTTTTTGAGATATGTACAGGAATGTTGTCACCCACATCCTAACCAGAACAAAAGCATTATGCAGCCTTTATATCATATTTTCTTCTCATTCTTTGTCCACAAAGGGATAACTGCATTTGAAACCAGCTAATATCTCTACTGCAGCTCCAGTGACAGTTATTTATGCTTTGACCCTAAGGGAGCCAACTTATACTGTTAGTCATTCATATGCTCACATCTATGTTGTGCAATTCAGTTGCCATTTTCTGAGGAAAAAATGTTTGTTGAGAAAATTCCCATTAAGGGCAAATAAGGATAAGGGGCAGTTTATGTCTGGGGTGATGAAAGGATCCTGCCTTTCTCCCTTGGCTTTACAAAGCATTTTGGAATGTTTTCTTCTTCACATTAAATGCACAAAACAGGGAGAAAGTGTTGCATTTCTCCATTGCTTTTCATCTTGGAAGATGTCACAACTATCTGCTGTCACACACGTCACCCCAGGCACGGGGAGAGGAGCACCCGGGTGGGAGCAGAGACAGGCTGGGTCGGGGCGTTGGCCGTGGTGGCACAGCAGGGAAAGAGCACAGAAATTATCACTCCCCTCAGCTCCTGTGCTAATGAGCAGCTCACACTTCCCAGGACTGCCTTCTCTGTGTCTCCTGAGGTTTAAAATACAGTAGCTGCATATGGGCTCTATGGAGGATTTATTTATAGAGCATAAGTGTTTCCAAGTCTTCCAAGTTGATTGCAAGTCTTACAATATTAGGCACTGTTCTTAAAGTCCCAGCTTCTATACTCCTGGTATTTCATGAGAATCTGAGATTTCAGTGGGTAAATGAGAAGTGTCTGAGCCTCACAGGAATACAGAAATACTACAAAACGTTTCCTAGAAGTAAAAAGCCTGTGAACAACCCTTCCCTCCTTCCCCTCCTCACAGGCGCGAGACAGAGAACCACTGACCTGCAAAGTCCCCCCTGGTTTTTATGTCAGCCCTGAGCTGTGGATGTGTTTTTAAACACCTGTGATTGGCAATGCCAGGTCCTACATCTCCTTCAGCCATTGCCAGGCAGGGTCATCAGAAATACCCACTCAACGAGGCTGAGACCCCCAGGCACAGGCTGCTTCTCCCACTGGAAACTGCTTCTCAACATGCCATCTCAAGATGTTAACACGAGAGCTCATACCAGAGACGTTAGCGTGTTACGTATCAGGGGCTATAGCTGAGATTTTAAACGAGCATTTCATCATCTTCTGGCTGGTTGTTTTTTTTAGAATCAAACACTTAGCATTACAAAGATTGCAATAATGACCTGTCTCTTCCAGTATACTAATAGTACAGTTTTATATACTGGGCCTTTTGCAGCTGCTAAAACCTTGTGCCTGTCTGCGTCAGGTGTCCCTGACACAGTAAAAAATTGCCTAAGAAATATTGTCCCGAGACAGCAGAAGAGCATCCGTGCAGTTCAGCACGCATCTCATCATCAGGCCACTTAACCACTCATTTCACTCCTCAAGGAGCTCCTCTTCCCCAGCTGTGAAATGGGGCAAAAATTCAGCAGAGAAACAGGAGAAGAAGCTGAAGTAAAGCAGACAAAGGCTATATCGTCTGTGTCTCACAGGAATTACTTCGTGTGAGGAATCAGAGTTAAAGTCAACAGACTGACTTGTATTCTTCTGCTTACCGTACATATTTATTTCACATCCATCATCCTAAACCTGCTTTGATTCTGACACCAAGTTCTTCAGATAGTATCTTCAGATGTTAAAATATGGCTCAATAAGTGATTGTAGCTCAAATATGGTGAATGACCTTTCTTCCTAGAGAAAAAACACAAACCCTAAAGCTTGATATCCGTATTGTTGCAAAGCTCACTACAGCACTTACAATGTCTTGACGTGTATTGGACTTCTGTCGCTGATCTCCAATCCAGCAACTGCCTTTTGGTGCCTACAGATAACACCTCTGAGGGCAGGCTCTTTTTATACACAGTCAGTCATGGAAGTAGGGTCTGGGATTGCAAGTTTTGGAGTAGGGACCATCTCTTTCTTCACTTTTGCGTGGCAGTCGATATGAAGATAATGATAATAAATTAATGCTTTGTTGGCTTGTTGTATGTAGGAAGAACTAGCTTTGTTTCCTCTAAAATATCAGGATTATTTGGAAATTTTTTTTGCATGTGGCCTCTTTACTTTTGTTTGGCTCCTTTTTCATATGTCTCATGGCAGGATCTGGGGACAGACTTGAAGTTAGGGACAAAAAGGAGGTAAAGTGACATTTCAGGGGTGACTTGCCATATGTGAGGCACAGCCTGGGACCATGCCCACCAACAAAACAGGGAAAAGGATTTTCTTTTTGTTATTAAGGACATCAAGTCTGAACACAGTGCTTGTTCACCGCTTTTCACACCCAAAATATTTCTGTAAATATTTATTGCCCAAATGAAGTCTTTGGAATTGCTTGCATTTCCTTGGAAAACTCCAAGGACTTCTCCTGTGTGCCCTCTTCCCTGAATTTTTCCCCATTAGTGAATCACTCCACATAAGACCTAATATTCTGGTACTACCTGGCATTGGGCTTGCCCCTTTAGCCTTGTCCTCTATCTAAAAACTAAATAGCAAATGTGAAGTTTCTTTTCCTTCACTTCTTCCCTGTGCATGCAATAGGTAATTTTTCATTTTGCTTTTCCCACCTTTCTGCTGCACTAAACCACTTGCAGAGCCCGGTGCTCTTCTGCAGGGGCTGGGTGGCTGCGTTTGGCCCTTTGAGGGCAGACACCTACTATCTGCTGTCACAAGGCATCTTGTAGAGGCTATGAGAAGGCATGAAAGCAAAGAAACATTCAAGCTCACATACAAGGAACGCAAAATCTTGTCCAATTATCACAGCTTTCCTAAAGATCTTAAAATATTGCTTCCTTAAGTCGGTCTGAGACAGAGAATTACATTCATTTCATCCTCCTGAGATTAGAGAAGTTCAAGTTTCTGTTCTAGATAAATAAGATTTCCTTAAAGCAGTTTAACAGCTGCAACAAAAAAAAAAAAAAAGAAAAAAAAGAAAAAGTGAAGACATCCATTTTCTGCAATCAGTCACACAGTGGCAGGTGCAAGTCAAGGGGCATGGCCTTTAGCAGGACCCAAGGGTTGGCCAGAGCATTGCCAATTAATCATCCAGTAAAATGCACTTGACAGCTTGGAGAAGTCTCCAGTTCTTTTTCTCATGATTGCATTACTAATTTGCTCTTTAAACTTACTAAGAACAGGCAAGACTTAAAGAAAAGCTGTCAAGTTTTGTAACATAATTTTTTTTAAGGGGAAGCTTTTCTACGTTGGTTCAGTCAGTCATAGCTCGTGAGCAGCTAATATAGCTCAGTAAGAAAGCATTTGAAAAAGTATTTCACCAGTGATGGGTATTCTCCATGGTGTTAATCTGCATGGGCTAATGCACATTTTCTTTTGGCCATGACGTAAACCCCTCTTTTGTTTCATCCACCTGTTTTATTTTAGGCAAGACTGGTGAGAGATGATGCCTGAAGGCACAATTTAGGTGCCAAAGCCCATGTGGAAAGGGCACACAGGCATGCCTTGATGTTTTGGAGAGGTGCTCAGATGTTCAGAGTTACTTCACTGGATCCAAAACACAATTAGGGGCCTCAAAATACCTCTGGCTTTCGCAGGAGTATCTGTATTTATAAGCCATGGCTCTGGTGTTCCTCATTTGTCCGGGACCACATAAGCCCATTGGCAATGACCGTGGTGGGCAGACCCATACTGGTGTGCCCAGAGAGGCCCAGTTCAGTGAGCATGGTCTCCAGCCCCACCACAGCCCACCCCACTGCCGGCTGATGTCCCCGTCCCCGTGGCCCTGCCCAACCATCCCGGGCTGTGTCTGCCCCTGGGTGCCCTCACCCAGCCCTGCTCCCAGGGACCCCCTGCCCCTGTGATGACCCAACAAGAAGAGGGGGTCAACATGGAAACTGCTCTGTCCCAAAAGGCTCCTGGTTTGTTTACCATAGGTTGAAAATTGAAGCATCCCCCCAGGCTCCGTGGCCTGTGCTGCTCACTGACCGCTGTGCAGGACGTTACACCCTGGTACTGGTCTTCCAGCACACAGTATTGGGGCATTGCTCTTCAGACTCAAGTCAACCCTCCATGGTCTCTGATCCTTGTAGATCCCATCCCACCTTCTCTTGGACAAAGAGGTGTTAACATTCACTGCAAGTAAAGGGGGGACCTATCCAGAGCATCCAGAGCATTTACACATCAAACACTGTGATTCAGCTCCTGAAGAAATCAGTGGCAGGAGTCTCCTCACCGTGAGATGAACTCCAAGACATCAGAGTTAGCTGCAGACTAAATGGAGGTGCCAGGGTATCTTGTGTCCCTTTAAAACTCATGAAAAAAAGAGATTATTAAGAGGAATTAGTGTACTAGAGTTGTCATCATTATACTAGAGGTGAAGAGGGTGACTGAGAAAGTACAGTTTAAGGGTAAAACCGAGCTGAAATTACAATACCAGAATAAAAGAGGGGACTAGAGTTATGGTGGTCGGCTCCATGGGGACGTACCCTCCTCTCCTGACTGACAGAGGTTCAGTTTGTGCTCAGGCAACTGGTGGCCTGGGCTGCATCTCAATTTGTGCAAATAAGGAACGCATAAAGGAGGCATAAAGTTGTCCTCAGCTCCATTGCACCATCCGCACAGTAGCTGGATGCGTTTGGGTCTTGCACATGGCTGCTTAGAAATGCTGGTCATGACCAACAAGATGACACTGAAACACAGTGTGTGTGTGTGTGTGTGTGTGCACGCATGCGTGCACATACCTGTGTATGTATTTGTGCATGTGTGTGAGTGCACGTGTGTGTGTATCGGTGCTCATGTGCATGCAATACTCCCACACCCACATGTACCCAAAGTACTACATTATCATGTGGGAAAAAGGAAAGTCATGACCTTGTGCTCACAGCATTTACAGAAAAGCACCAGAGTAGCTTTATACTGTGTTTTCCTATTTTCCCAAAATAGTCAACTTGTTTGTTTGATGCCAACATCTCATAGACCGAAACAGCTCACTGGGGGATTTGGGCATGAGTTGGCACGTGTTACTTCTGGTTTATGTAAGGTCTTACTGCAGTTTCTATTTTTAACCACATTAATAAAAAGGATTGTTCATCATTATACCAGCTTAGCAGACACAAATCACATGCCTAGGCAAATCTTAAGGGGAAGTAAGGTGATTCATTCCATTAATCCTCTGCTGCACAAAGTCACAGTAAATCCTGGTTCTAATAAGTGGGTTGAAGGCTAAGACCTTAGGGTTCCTCTGTCTAGCGTTTGGCTCTACTTGCTTTTGGGATATCAGATTTCCATTTCCAATATATACTATTTTTTCTCTGGTAAAAAAAAAAAACCCAAACCCAGAAAGTGAGCCCTTTATCAACACATAAGACTGATCTTAAATGAGTAATAGTAATAGACAAATATTAATAACTTGAAGTCTAAATAAGCATTGAAAAGTCTGAAAGCTTTTTTTTTTTTTTAAATATAAAAATAAACATGAAAAATGTTTTGTCCTAGAAACAGAGCCAGCAGTGTATTATCTCGGCAGACTGCAGCTGGACAGAAAATGACATGAGATTGTGTTTTGGTTCCTTTACTTCAAGTGAATCATAATGGAGCCAAGTACATGCAGAAGCTGTATTGGCAGAGGGAGGAGAGGAAATGCAAGTGTACGTGAAGTTAACGGGGTTACTCTGGTGCAGAGTGAGGAATCAGACACTTCCCTGTAAACAGCCAGGCAATGGAGTTTGCACGGACTCAACTACTGTCAAAGACTGAGAAATTTTTAATCTGAATTAATTAAGAAAGGTATATTCTGTTTTCCATAGGCACCCGCTCTCACTCTTGATAAGTTTGTGGGGCTCTCTTTCCCACAAAAAGATGAGCTCTTCAGTGAAAAAGGCAGATGTAGTGGGTTACAAGGAGAATAAAAGTTCTCGGAATATTCAGAGTATGTCAAACCCATGGGGCCTGATAATATCTACTTTGGTGTCAATGCAGATCAGTGATTAGATAACTTGAGTGCTGTCCCAAAGACTGTACTTGTCAATAATATCCAAGCTGTACACTCACCTTTCAGCTTCACAGCAAAGCTCTTGTCTCCTTGACATCTCTCATCAGGACCTACCTCCACGTGGAAGGCCAAGTGCTGCTGGGTGATACGCAAAGACCATGTCATTACAACTGTAACTTCCCTCCAATCGTGGATGCTGTTATAGCAACATACAGATATAGGGAAAGAGGAATAAAGCATTCTGGTCACAGGCACCTTTATGCTAGTGAGAAAGAAACCTCAACTGCATTTGGGCTTGGACCGGGTTCTTGTGTACACAACACATGAGAATTCAAAATCTACATGCAGATGATGTGAAAAGATTTTGGAAATATCTGCAGGACATCAAATGGTCTAAAAGCCCGTTGTCATAAGTGATTGAGAGCCATTTAAGAGCCAAAGGGCAAGTGGGAGATGCCCATGCCAGGACCATGTGGCCACATCCTGCGAAGAGCTGGTACTTACAGCTGGAGCAGGGAGCTCTGCTAACCACGCCGGGCTGGTTTCAAGACCTGAACTTGTGTCTCAGCACAGTCCTTCGCTGCTCATGTGGATGTCCAGTGGCCAGACTGGGTGTCCCGGCACCGGTTCCCGAACCGGCTGTGGACGTGCCCAAAGCGTGGCTGGAATAAAAATGCCTTGTAGTCATGATGGTGATGAACGTGTTACAAGTGGACTGGTGAGCAAATGCGGGGTGTAGTTTATGGGCTGCACTGTGCATGAGAGGCAAGGACCTTCCCTTAGCTGTTCTGTCACTCCTCTGTAAAACCCAGTTGGGGAGAGGAAGAAGAGAGTTACAGTCTTTCTTAAAGAACTCTTACTAATTCCCCCTCTCATTCCCTCATTCAAAATTTACAAAAAAACCCCAGCAAGACATAGGCCCCTCAAACTGCTGTCTGTTACAGTAGTGTTAAGTATCTTACATTCACAATTGATCCAATAAAGCACGGAAATTCAGAGTTAAGTCTGACACCCTGTCCTGCAGCCACACTGTTGTGATAATAAAAAGGTACAATTATGTAAGCTGAGACCTGAATGCCAGTTTGGATTTTCTCTGATGTTTTTTTCTTGCTCTTTATTTTGGAGGCGTGATCACAGCTGTTTAGCTACAGTGTGACCTTGCCCCTCTTCCCCTCTGCAGCCCACTGGTTTTGGGGGACTAAATCCAGCAATGACAGTCCCTCAAATCTCTACCCCCCTGGTACACACCCACCCGGCAGGGTTGTCAGGTAACTGTCTTTAGCTAACAAAAGAAGAGTTTCTGGGAAAAACCTTTTAAAATAAACACAACAACCATGCAGCATTAGTGCTGGCATGGGGTAGAGGGATTCCCATTTCTGTCCTGCCCCTCAGGACCCTGCCCCTCCATGATTCTCAGTGGTTTCCAGAGTCAGGATTAAATTAGGATTATACTTCTCAACCTCTAAAAAAACCCAGGAAAGGATGAAATGTGGGATTAACAGCTCTGAGCAACAATCTAGGAAAATCTGTTGGTTGCTCAAAGATCTTGAACTCGTAATACAGAGATTTTGTGACATTAGGAGTTTGAAGTGCTGCTTGTAGCAGTCTGCGCTAGGCATATGGCTAAACCAATCCTAATCTCTCAGATACCCAAGTCCATGTGAAGAGCTGGAAGATGCTGCAAGACTCTCCCTTTTTTCCCATAGAAATATATTTTTTGAATGTGAAGGAATTCTATAAATATCCCACAGTAAAATGCCTAAGGGTAATAATAAATGGTAATACATGTGCAGAAATGGCAAAAAGCAGGACTGTGGTTCAGGAGGGTCATGCCCTTACTATCCATCCCTCGTAGATACCACATCCAAAGCTGCAGAAGCACACGTTACACCTTTGCTGCTTCACAAGCCTCAGGTTCGTTTCCTCCTAACTTTGGATATCCTATTTCCCCATATGTGCATACACTTGTGAGCAGTCAGGGTCTCATGGTGAGGCACAGGAGGGTCTGATTTGGTCAAAAATTAAGATTTTCCAGGTCAAATTAGTTCTCAGCTGTTGAGATCCTGCCACTGCATGAGCAAGGGTCTGCAGTGCCTCAGTGGTGGTTCAATAAGCAGAAAATCAGAAGGCAGAGATGAAGTTTGATGGGAGGGTTGGATGCGTTTCTGTGAAGGATCTGGCTGAGTGCTGGATATCTTGAATTACCTTCCCTTGTTTCTGCCTGAATGAATTTTTCCCCACGGAACCATTTTCTAAGAACCCCTTGACATTTTCCTGAAGCAAGACGCAAGCAATCCTTTTCTCACCATACACTTGGAAATGGACCCAAAGATGAAAACTTTGGCCAGGTCAGACAGCAGCACCTGAGCTCCGTGGCTCAGGTCCTTCACTCGGGGAGAAGGGAGATGACTATGGTGAACTGCGTCATGCTGCTCGGGTTTGTTCCGGACCCACTGAATCCTGTTTGATGGGATAAGAATTGCACAATGACGGCTAAAGCACAGCGATCTCCAGGACCAAAAGCTTTTCTATAAATTAACATTGTCCTCTCCGGGATGTGGTTGCGTAAGGGAGTTATTAGTAAATGCCATGGACTCTTGTGTTTTGGTGTGGAATGATTACTGGAGGTAAGATAATTGAGGTTGAAATTATTGAGACTAAAGTTATATCCACATTTCATAAAAGTTAACTTCCAGGGTGGAATATGGTTGACATGCTGAATATTGGTTCAGTGATCGTTCCCTAAGCAACACCACCTGCAATCTTAGATATTGGCAACACTGGGGGAGCTCGGTGTACTCGCTCTAAGAGAGACAATTGGAGGAGGGAGTGGAGCGAAGGCTCCACGGCCCAACTCCTCCATAAATCACTCCAGGTCCAGGAACGAGATGGAACCATGGAACCATGCCCTGGCCAGCACCATTCAATTGCAAAATCATGCCCTGTGGATGAACTTTGCTCATTAAAACCTCATTATAATACCAAAACACACCTCCACCCCAAAAGTTACCCGCCTCCAAGGTGCGCCCACCCCTCACTGAGATTGCGCGTTGAATTTTTCTAGTATATACCTTTAAAAGCAAAGAGAGAAAGTTTTACACCCATCATAACAAAGGTATGTATGACTAGAACCACTCAAGCTCCACCTGAAAGGTAAAAAATAATATAAATATAGCTTAAGGGAGAGAGGATGTTAGGGAAGATACCATCGTCATCATTCTGACTTCTGGGATCAGTCGACGGGCTGAGCCTCTCTTCCCCCTCATTGGGACGCCTGTGGGTGAGATTCGGACACTTGGTTATACCGAGTGTCTCTCCGGGAAATGTTTAGAAATCTCTATAGAGTCACTTTAGATTATTCATAATCAGCGCTGCTATTAATATTTGCTATATTTGTATATACTTTTACAGACAATCACTATCACCGGCAATCCAAAGAACCTGTGTATCTGTTGCTCAAATAAATTGTGGTGTGCATTGGTCCAGTCGTGATAGTTCTTTTGAGCGCGACCAGTATTTTGGCCGTAATAGCTCGTCAAACGCGGCTAGACTCACACTCTTAACGAACGAAAATGCAGTGAGATATTACTTCCAGTTTCTAATAATGTCTCACGGACATGTTTTACATGTCTGTGCACAGACATTTTAAAATTGAGGGAAAGTGTCACTACCAAAATGTCATTCCAGCATGCATGCTGGCTGCTTTTATGCCTTTATGCTGCCTTTGCTACCAGGAAAAAAACATTTTATGCATAAGCATAGTCTTTCTGACCTCTTTCCACCCACTGTTTCAAACTAGTGCAGCCTAGGGCATGTCCTTGGTCTCTAAACCTGGATATGGGCCCACTGACACCAGCGAATGCCAGCCAGTCTGCAGCAGCGGGTTGCACAGATCTCTGACCTGAGTTCCTCCCCAGTCCACGAACGAAGGGGCTGCAGCTGGTTAAAAGTTCACACGCGTCACCACAGAGGCAACGTGCTGATGGACAGGCTCCCTTTTACAGGCAAAAAAACCAGGTGCTTTTACAGCATCCACCATTTGGCTGATCAACTCTCATCTAAGCATGTAAACCCCCATCTGCCTCATTACCTCTGATAGGGAAGGTAACATATTGCATAATTCAATGCAATGATAATGCAATAATAATAAATAATAAAATTACACTCCTGTTGTCTTACTACCAAGGTTCGATGAAAAGGGAAATTTTGCCAATATTACTTGGCCAAGAAATGAAGCAGAAAGTGTTAATAGCAGAATAGTTTCTGTATTAATTCGGAAGCGACCGGCCCTACATGATAACATCGCAAGACCGTACACAAGGCAAATAAGGCTGCAGACAAAGGTATGGTTGTCTTTTGAGCGTCTAAACTCCTACAGCAGTGAGGAGGCTTGGTGGCGAGCGTGGATCCGTACCCGCTCTGGGAACCCAGATGGATGACATAAAAGCCATGCATCTTTATTAGCAGCCGTTGTGCAGCATCTGGAAACGGAGCGGGAAGGACTGAGCAATTATTTTGCGGTACCTGTCCCAGGGACAGGTGTATTGTGCCAGGATGTTTCTATGGCTTGTTCAAGGCTCCCGGAGATGGATGAAAACCATTATACTTTTGTGTAGTCAGCAGTCTGACACTGATGCCACATGATCTGGCTAATATTTTCTCCTGGGGGAATACGGACCAGAAACTTAGTGGAAAAACAAGGGCACTGCTTTAGAAATCTATTACTTAAAGATTTGGGGGAGGGGGCGGTGGCAGACTTTTATATTTGATGGCAATTTTCAAGACTTTCTATACCAGGTCGTGTGGGAAAGTTAATAGGAATTAGTAAAAGGTGTGAATTTATAATGAGTTAGTTAAATTAAGCCATTGTAGAAACATGCGTATTTGGAATTAAAGTGACCTTAATCTGAAATAGCTTGATTTTCTGCAGCGTGAGGTGAGTTAAACTGAATTAAGGCCATTCTAATTCCAAGTAGGGATGTGGTCAGACATTCTCTCTAGGAAACACTGTGGTTTGAGATGTTATCACTTAATAAAAACACATTCCCACACGGTTTTGCATGGTCCGGCAGCCTGGAGGATTTCTTTTGCTGGGCTAGTAAATATGTCTCTGTTCTGAAATGAAGCCAGTGAGAAAAAGGCAAATCACCTCATTTTAAAAGTTCAATTTACACTCTCGGAGGTGTCTGCCAGAGCAGCTAAAGCTGTGGGGTGGATATGGGAATCAGAAGGAAACAGAGGGGAGTGTGAAGGGGGATACATGTGAACAGTGAAGCCAAGAAAGCAACCAGAAAGCTTTAAATGACAAAATGTGTCCATCCGTGACGGGTCTCCCGGGATCCCCGCAGACTACCCAGGCAAGGGGGAATAATGCAGACTTTGCAGTGCAAAACATGAAATCTGGTGCAGTTTGATTTGTAGCTTTTACTTTGATGTCATGGAATAATTGCTCGGTGCACTGAGATTTTGCACTGATGTTCCTGCTTCCAGGAGGGTGTTAGTGATTTTATTAGCCTGGTTTTCTGAATAAATTATGTATATACACACATACATCTGTATGTATTATCCTCCTCTGACTATGTATATATGGATGTGTCTGCCTGTTTTTCTTTCCTGTTCTTAAACATTAAATACAGAATGATCAAATATGCATTCATACTCACAAATATTAACTACTAATAGCAATTACTATTATTTGTTAATTTTCAAATATTGAGTTATTCCTAAATAAGTGCTGATGTTATTAATCAATTTCAAACAAACTTTCGAACCAAACTAGAATAATTTTTCAGCACTTACTGGATGCTTACAAGTGCCAAGAGGACAGATGCTTGAGCCGGGCAGGAAGGTCCTATAACTGGCCAGGCAACTGTGTCAGTGTCACCCGCGTGACACTAGCATTTCCTGGGGAGCAAAGCTGGGAGAAGACATCGACACCTCTTGGCTTTGTATATTTTTTTTAGTTGCGCGATTATTGCTTTAGCTGCTAAAAGAACTCATTAAAAACACAAATTCTTTGGCTGTGAGAGACAGCCGATGAGAAGAGGTTTGTGTGCCCGTAGGTGGTTTCCTCTCTTCCCCGGTGTGGTGCCGTCCCGTCTCGCCGTCCGGCAGTGCTGCATCCCTGGCTGGTGGCTGGCACGCTTTGGGAATAGCAGGGTGTCTGCCTCCACGTTTCGCTTTCGGTTCTTAATGAAAACATATTGCTGTAGTCATCCAGTTACTGCAGTGTGAGCAGACGGAAGGCTAATAAGGACATTATTGGGGAAAACATATATGAGCCAGGAAGACACATTCCTTTCCCAACATATAAACACACTGGGATGATAAAGATGTCTGCCATTCCCCGATAACTACAGGCTGTGCATCAAACTCGGTGGCGTGGACAGTAATACCATTCCCATGACTAATGCCACAGGAATATCTAATAGAATCAGGTCCAAAAATATCTCTTTTTTACCTGCATTTTTTTTTGGCCTCATATTTCTATTCTGTCATTCCAATATTCATTTTTCCTAATATAATTTAAAAACTTCCTGATATGATTATATTATTCATTGTATCCTATTAGTGAAAACAAAATTACTCAAATGAACCTATTAGGACATGACAGAAAACTGCTGACATGATGGAAAGTTTCTGGGGTTCTCCTATTTGGATTCATGTAGCCATTCTTCTTTATTACTGCTGACGCTGCCTATCACAGCGTACTGGAGTGTGGATGCACCGGGGGCTCCGGGGTGCGGGGGCTCAGCTGCGGGTCAGTGCTGGGCTCTGCCAAGGATAGTGGGTGCTGTCAGGCGTGTAGTAGCTCTTTGGCCCCTGGTGTGATGGATTCGTGGGGCAGGAGGCCAGCCCAGACAGCTCGGGGGCCGCTCGCAGCGACACTCCTTAGGGGGAGCGGTGCCTCTATTTGCCTCTATTTCAGGCAAATGAACAAAAAAGCAAGGCTAGCCGGAGAGGGCTCCCGGCTGTCCTGCAGGTCAAGAGCAAACCAGCCCTACAGCTACTCCTGGTCTGGAGAAAACCCTCCCCTCAGGAGGACGAAGCCCCACATTTCCTTTGTCAAATGTCCTCCAGAACAGCTATTTGAAACTTATTCTTCCTCAGGGCGCCACCCGGCTCCTGGGGCTCCCCGGTCCCCCTACTACCTCCCTGTACCCTCGGGGCCAGGAGCCAGGCAGGGGAGGCAGGAGGGCTCCCGCCTGCAGGCTTGCCTCCAGCATCCTGACCCTGCAATACATATTTGCCGTTACTGACCTGCGCGCATAGATGCTGTTTGCATCTACAAAAGCACCTTAGCACAGCTACGGCATTTATTCTTCACTGAATTATTACCGCCTAAGGGAATTAGAGGAATTTAGCTAAGCACTACAAGTTTAAGGTCCTGTTTTTCCCCCGGGTTCAAGGATTTAAAGCAAAAGTTGATTCGAATGAGCATAAGTTGAAATGTTATCTTGCAGGAGGAAGGTAAATATTGTGATACCCATTGCCGAGACAGACTGAAGGTGACAAAGAAGGTGAGCCCAGTGACACAACAAACTTCAGGAAAGAGCTGATCAGCCTGAAAATCACCTGTGCTGGCTGAAAAACCTGAGAGAAAAAGGCATAGGCTGTAAATGCTTGTGACCCCTTCATTTCCAGTGATAATGGAGCAAACCTTTCTCCTTCTTCTTCTTCTTGCCCTCTCTTTTCTTAGTATTTCAAAGACTGAAATCTGTATTTTATTCCGCAGCTAAAAGGAAATGCACTCTGATTACAATATTACAGAAAGGAGTATTATAGTCATAGAAAATAGCAGCCATTGTGCTTTCCTTGAAAGTTGCCTTAAAAGATTTAATTTATATTTTTGATGATGAGTGAAATTTTTTACTTTAAAAAAATTAATCAGCTGTCAGTGCTGGAAATTTTAATTCTCTATTCACTAATGTTTAATAATACCATTATATAATAATACATTAAGAAGGAAAATAAGACAACCCACTTCATTTTGCTTTGGTCTGCCTTGAGGACTGGCACTTGAATCCTACAGATGAAAGGCTAATACTTTTATCCCTTAAACTACTCAGTCAGCCCCTGAAACTAAAGGACTTAAAGGAGAATAATTGGCTCTTTACAGAAGAAGAACAGAACAATGTGCTCTCTGCCTCTCAAGTTCTGTTTTGCATCTGTCTCCATATTAGTTTCTTTGTATAAACAAATTAAATAATGTTACCTAAAGAATTAGATCACAAAAATATTCTCTCTTTACACTTTGTTCAAAATTAATTTCCAGATGGCCGTTCTCTTATGTTCTGGCCAAGGAGAAGGAGAAGATCTTGGCCCACGTGAACGACAACCGAGGGTGGAGGGGGGAACTGTCACTTCATCTTTGTATGTATTAATTGTAAAGACATCGCAAGCTGATGTCCATAAAAAACAATGTGAGGACAGGGTAGCATTTGCTTTCAGATATTCTGAATTTGCAGTGCTCACAGAGAGAGGGGAAGCATGAGAAAACAGAGGCATATTTGTATGGCCAATTTTTATTCATGTCCTGAAATCTATAAAGGATGCTTTTGCCTGGGAGAGAGCACTTGTGCTCTCCATTTTGTTTCAGCAAGGGCAGTCTCAGGCTCCTGAACGTTGGCTGTAACTAGTGTACACTCGCCAAACCTTGATCAAGGCTCAATGCCAAGAGGATTTCATCTAGCTGAAGCAAGAATTGAATGTTCACTTGAGCTGAAAACATCCCTGTGCTGTGGCCAGCGCAAGGTTATGAACACTTATGTCCTATTTAAGCCCTATTTTGAGACCGTAAATGTGACTTAAATGTTCTGCAGGCTGAATAACAATCCTCATGACAAAGGTGAGTTGCTACCCAGATCTTTAGGCATGTTATATCTATTTTTTTTAGACTCCTTTTTTAAGTCGCTGCATGTACTCGTTCTGCATTTGCTCTATTTACAAAGCTAGCTTTTGTCCCCTTGGAGTTGTTCCCATCACTTCTGTGTCCACAGGCGTTGCAGCTCCCTCCTTACTCACCTGATGCACCTAACAAGCACCATTGGCTTTGCCAATGAAGCTTGCAAGTTCCTTTTTTCCACAGCTATTTGCAAATCCATCATGTAGATCTTGCATGCTTGGATTGTAACTTGGCCATCAGAGCTTGTAAAGTCTTTCAGCCAACAAACACGCACACATGTGCAGTAACCTTGATTTAGGATTTTAATCTTAGGGATGTTTATGTAAGCAAAGACACATTGCACATTGGTTGCCAGTGAACTTTAAACATATGTGGAAGTATAAGGGCATGTGTAACTCCAAGTGTGTGAGTAGGCTGCTGAAACTAATCTCATTATGGAGTTCCCACCCAAGCTCCATGATAGCAGCACCGAGTGGATTATATCCATCTTCACAAGTCATAACTGATTAAGGGGCAGACGGGGAGATAAGCTGATGTTCTTGCAGTCCACCTCTGCCTGTAGCAAAGGAGTCAAGAATGGGAAGTCGTTACTGCTGAGATGCAGACAGCCAGGGAGGAAAATGTGAATCTCTCTGCTCAGAACTCACAGCCCAGAGTTTGCCTTCGTGTTAATTAAATGGGAGGATTGCTTCTTTTAATGCACAGCTGAAAATATGCTGCATTTCTTTCTTAACAGGGCACTCACCTGAGAAACTGGAGTCTCGGGTTCAAACCCCATCCCCACTTTAAGAGACAGGAATACAACTCCAATTCCTTAGGAGAAAATTGTAATAATATAGGTGCAACGTCTGCACAGCCCAGCTTTGCACAGATACTTGAAAAAGCCTAAGGACCTCAATGAGGTAACAGAAGCTACCTAGCTGCATGGTCCAGCCAGGGCACACTTCTTACACAAGCTGGGTCAGCTATAGCTGCATGGCAAAGCCTCACATGTACCCACAGCTTTACGGAGCGATGTAGGGAGAGCCTTAGCCTCCTCTACGAAAGCTGTCCCGCTTTGCATACATCAATTAATTGACGGGGTTGAACTGGGTTGAACACAGAGTGACCCCACCACTTCAGACTTTCAGGGTGGGAAAACTGCATCTCATTGGGGGTCCCACAAATATTTCTGAATTCCATGCGAGTTGGGGCAGGAGAGCCTGAAGGACAGCAAACATCGCAGACTCTCCTGTGGGCTAGCGGACAGGCACTGCCCGGGGGGACTTCCACTCCCACAGGGCGGAAGAGGGATCTGAAGCTGCCACATTACAGGCTTCCAGGGTATGTTTGTGGCTTTTCAGGATCATGCATGTTCAGTACACATCTGCTCAACTGGGCTGCCTAAGGGGCAGAACATCTACTTCGGCGATCCCACTGAGGTGGAGGCACAATCCGAGACCCACCAAGGCTTTGGTAGCTCTCCAATAGATGAAATTTAGTTGCCAGAGCATTACCAGGGAAAACTCAGTATGGGGAAGGCTCCAGTGCTCCCAAGTCCAGGCAGCAGCTGAACAGGAGTGTGTCACGCTGAATGGCTGGAGCCGGGCAAGTCCAGCTCCAAGTCATGCCTAAGTCACTCTTGTGAACCAGCTTGTAACAGAAATTATTCTGCAAGCCCAGAGCTGGTGCATTGGAGACAATCACTGTCATGCACCTTCAGACACGTGAGGCAGCAAGCTGACTGATGGGGCTGCCAGATTTCCTTTAGAGGTGACTGCTCAAAATCTCCATGAACTTTATGCTCTGCACCTTATTTTCTACCCAGAGGCAATCAGACATGTAAACTGACGTGCCTCTGGCTGAAGTCAATGTATGAAAATGGTTTACACCACCAGAAGGGCTGTTTCTGCCACCCAAAAAAGATAATCAAATAGGGCAGAATTTCAAACCAGTCTTCACTGCTTTTTTCTGCTTTTCCTCCCGCTCACATCAGTTTAGTACTCAACTAATTATGGGCAAATTTTTCCCATGACTCTTCTTAAGCTTAGAAATGACCAAGGCCCTAAAGACAAGGAGCACAGTTCTTTTTTGACACCAAGAGGTCTTGGGGTTTTTGTGTGTCTGGTTTTCTTTCTTAGCTGGATGTGAAATGTAGCTGCTCTTTCTGGCAAAAACTTTCCAAACAGGATGCTCGGATAATCCGTAAAGGATGCTTCCCCCCACTTCCCCTCATGAACAAGGAGAAACAGAAAACAGGCTGCGTACGAGTGAGGAATCTTAATGGCTCCCAAATATCTTGACACCAAAAGCCCTTCACACCTGGGGAGCGGACATCAAGCGTCTCCACCGGGCTGGTGGGCACCTTGTCCAAGGGGCTGCACCTGATGCGCTTCCTCCAGGAGAGCCGCAGCGCTCGCAGAGCCGGGATGCACTCCGACACAGTTTCATAACATCTGTTGCAGATTTAACTAAGTAAAACCTGTTTGTACAATAAAATATTGAGCCTACATTCACTTATTATTCACAGGGAATCCATAAATATTCATAGTAATTTTCTGCCACTTCTTTTGGGATTTCTTTATGTTTAGTTTCTCCCATTTTCTTCAAGCATCCAGGACTGTTGTGTTCCCTCTCCCTCCCTTTGGGCTTTTTACACTGCTCAGGTGCTTTTAACAGCCACTGTGGGTACCGTGAGGAGCGGGCTCCACGCTCAGCCAAGGAGACGGGGTGCTGAGGCTGGAGCCAGCACTGTGCGAGGCGCTGAGCTGCTGTGCTGTCCATGAAGAGGTGTGTAATCCCCTCCAGCAGCCCCGCAAAGGGGGTACCAGGGGCCACCTGCAGAGACCTTGGCCATGGAAGCCTCCTTCCCAGGCAGAACCGAGCGTTGAATGGGCACACATTGCTGAAATGCCATGGTGGAGCTGTCTGGGGAGGGTAAATCAGGCACTAACTACAGAGACCAAGTCTTCATAAAGTGTTTGGTGCCCAGTGCTGGCCCTGGGATCCACACCATCCACCCATGAGCTCGTCACACGTTCAGCCTGTCCAAACCATAGCTGAGGCCATCTCATTAGATACCTGCACCCTTCCTGCTTCTATGCCACTGGTAAGTGACTGCTGGGTCTCCCTGATGGCATGCTAAAATAGGAGTAAGCATACACAAACATAAGCAGGGTAGCAATGAAGTAATTGGGTAAAGCAAAGTGACACACCCTTAGGGAAAAAATTAGGGACTGTGACAGCCTCACTGAGTACAGACAGAGTCAGGGTGCACTAACGTCACCTCCAGGGACCTCCCAAAACCCCCAGGAGGCCGGGGCGGCTGCTGTGGGACAGCGGTGCCGTCAGTACCCCCCACCTGCCACACACGGTGGTGACGATGGTGGAGATGGTGATGGTTTCCCAGGGCAGCGGTGGTCCAGGCTGGGACCTGGGATGTGGCGTGGCATGCTTAGCCACAGCAGGACCAGGACCTTTCTGCTCTTTCACAAATATCATTATCTACATGACAGGCTGTGCCCTTCGGTGCAGCCAGGCAGATCCCGTCTGATGCACACCTGAGCTCCTCGCACTCCTAACAGGGACATGCAGGCAGTTCCTGCTGAAGAAATGGAAGTTACCTGGGTGCAAAAGCAGACAGGAGCATGGCGCTTTTCTGAAAGGCATGTATGTATCTTTAAATTCAGCCTGTAATGAATGCAAGGAATTTTTTGATATTAAAAACAAGTAGAAATTCAGCTCTGAAACCCAGATTTCTAGAGGTCTAAATCTGAATTCCCTCTGCTCAAATGCTTCTATAATATTACTTGATTTCTCCAAAGCAATCTGACGGCATGTGAAAGTCATTCTTATTTTTACCCTTCTTACCCATATGAAAAAGGAAACACAGTCCATTTGCTGTAAGCCCCTAAGCATCTGCTGATTTGTCAGTTTTATTTAGTTAAAATGCATTCACTTTTGCTGCATAGGGGACCATTTAGACAAGCTAGCTGGAGAAAATTAGTTCTACTTTACCAACATTAACTACCTTGATTGTACATTAATTAAGATATGCTTTGTGACATATGATATGTCCTCGTATAAATATTTTGGGAGTTAGGCAGTTCTGACAATTTAAAATTAGTATGGAAGGGGTAAAAATCCTGTTTGTTGGGAAAAATGTTACTACACCTTAAGAATGTAGATGCTGTGGGTATTTTGTGTATGAGTGGATGTTTAATGTTGTTTCATTGTTTTGAGTTTTGGCTCCATAATGAAAAATTCAGCCCAGTTATACTTACTGTGTGAAGCAACCCTACAGTCTCTGAGAGCAGCAGAACATGACGTTATAACCCGCCTTGCTTTTCCAAATCTTTCCCAAACAGCCAGAGCTGCTACTAATTTGCCAGTTCTCTAATCTGGAAATATTTCCTGCGAAAGTGTCTTAGTGAAAGGCTTAAATCAGGGCACAGCTGCTGTTCAGGAGCATGGACCAGCCGGACGATGGGGTCCAGTGTCTCCCAACCACCCAGTGAGAGAGGGCAGATGAGAAGGTGTATGCTCAGAAAAACCTGGTCTGTATCACATTGGGGCACAGGGATAGTAAATTTATTTATAAAAATTGTACCATCTTTCCAAACTCTCCTTTTCCTTAGCTGCACAGCCCTGCCTCACTCTAGCTGCAAGCTGAGAACCATATTTTTGGGATGCTCAACAATTGCTTGTTCATCAAAATAACCATAATCTTGGACATGGTTTTCCCCCTCCTTATGGCATCTGGAAAATATAGCCTCCCAGACAGAGGCTTGCCTAAGCAGGGCTTAGATAATCTTCCTTTTAAACACACTAAAAATGTGGCAAGAGGAGTGTGGGCTGCTCGTGTACAGTGACACTGGCAGCGTGTTGCCTGAGGTCCCTCCAGCCTCTTCACGTTGGCAGAAGTACCTACATCAGCATCTTGTACCGCTTGAAGGAGCTGTTGGTGAGAGAGAGGGAGACTCAGCAGCCAACAGTGGGGTGAGTTAAATCCCTGCGTGTGACAACGCGGCCGGGGTGAACAGCACTCTGCCAGCTTGTTGCTTTAACAGGGGTGGAATCTGCCCCTACAGCTGTCCTCACTGGGGGCCATGGCCAAAAGATGCTTGCTGTAACGAAATGTGGACAAGCATGGCACATTGGAAAGGGAGCTATTCTATGCAACTACAGTGCTATGCGAAGAACTTTTATAGTGATTAAAGGTGTATTAAAATTTCTATAGTCCTTCTCACCGTCTGAAATGAAACAAATGCATCTATCTATTCGTACATCAAAACACAGAGGTGTAACCACACTGGCTTCTGCCAAAATATCCCTATGTGAGAAACTAGATGGTATTAACTGTTTGGAGCCTCACACAACATTTGAGCCACTGTTTTTGTAATATTAAGGAATTAAAGGATGATTTTCCCATAGCAAATATTTACCCTGACCATCCTTTTCAAAGCTTCTCTTTGCAATGGGGGAGAACACTGTGCAAATGGCTTAGAAAATGTCAGCATCCATGGGCAATTTAGGGGACCTGGCAGCTCTGGTCTCAAGTTCAGCTCCGACAGATCCTTCTCCCATCATTTGAGCCCTTTTCTTCAAAATCGCCTGACTGTGAACAAAGGGCTTCAAGGGTCTAGTGAGCCATGAGTTATTTGCAAGCATTATAAAAGTAGTGATAAACCTTTAAAAACAGCTGTAGAGCATTAACCACATAAAACAAATAGATATAAAACATGTAGGGATTTTTTTCCCTTTGCATGCATGCTTTTTAAAGCAAAAAAAGTCTGCCTAGGTAGCTGGCCTTTAAGCCTTCAATTAATTGAACAAAGATTTTAAAATTGTTCAATTGGTTTCATTAGGAAGTGTATAATAGAATAATAAAGTAAAACAAATGATATAAAGCAGACCCACTAATTAGCTCTACATGATTGATACAGCTTTGGACTAGGCATTTGATCTCAAACAAAATGCAGTTCCTTGTTAAGAGGATTTTTAATTGATGTGCAGAGAGGTATTAGATGATGTTGGAAAATAATTACTCAAAAGCTATTCGTGCATTTGGCTGAACATAACAAATGAAGTTTGGGCTCTGGATCTGGCGGAGTGGACACATGCTAATTAATAATGAGAGGAACAAGAATCTTCCAGTAGTTTTTAACCCAGTGTTTACTAGGAGATTGCTTCGCAATTATGCACCATAATGAGGTTGTCATCTAAACAAAATCAACATTACTCAGATGTCATTTGCGATTGCTAAATGTTGCAGCCCATATATATGTTCAATTCTTTTTACAGATGGTAATATGTTATTAATCAACAAGAGCTGTTGCTAGCTATCCAGCTGCCATGGGCGTTCTGGTACGAGGGGACATCAACACTCCTCTCCTCATTTCAGACTGTAAAACATAATGTTGCAGGAGCGGCGGAAATTCCAAAATTTATTCTAAAAATCCTAAACCTGGATGTCTGTTCTCCAGGGAAGCAAGAGGGATTTACTTATTACTCCTCTTCAAAAAGCTGACAAGTGGAAGTCTGAGCCGCCCATCACGTGGAAGCATCGGCCAGGTGCTGCTTGTCCAGCCACCTCCGCTCCGCTCGTTGGCGTGCCCTCATCAACAGCCCTCCGCTGCCTCAGGGGCCCTTTTCAACAGCCTCCGCAGGCGCCAGAGAAGAGGGCCAGCCAGCGCTGAGTTTATCCTAGCTGTCTGTACGCAGTCCCTGCAGGTTAGATTTGAAGTCTCTTGGCAAGGGTAGTGGGAGCTAGAAACGCTGCGCGCCATGCGGTACCTATCCCCTGAGAAGGCTGCAGTCTCCAGGGCTACCAATCTGGCACTGCCACCAGCGCTGAAATCCTAGCAGTTTAAAAAGAAAATAATAAACCTCATAAGAGCCAGTTGCTTAGGATTCAAGCAGTCTATTTTTTTTCCTGTGCCACTCTTTGCTCTGATATCACACTGCCTGTGCAGGCTAAGGATACAGCGATGCATCCTGAAGATAGATTTCTCCTCCCACAGAGCATCAAGGACTAGCGGTTGACTGTTCCTGCGTTTAGTGGTTCTTGCCATGTGTTGGTGGGAAGGTTGGTGTGAGCAGGTGGGTCTTTCATCTCATGCCGATGCTGATGAGCGTCTGACTCAGATTCCTGCAGGTGATTAGGCTGTTTCGACTGTCACCCCATTCTCCTAATGCAAGGGCTGTGGGACTCGATAGTTCAGGGGTGACATAAGGTTCAGGGCCTGGCGTTTAACCGTTGTCTTGCCATGTGAGTTTCTTTCATCTTCTGGCTACTTAAAAAAAGGGATTAGGTTGAAATTATGATGTCTTCCCTTACCTTTCTGCTGTGCCTGGCACAATGAGATGTTGATCTTGACTGGGGCTTTTGCAGGATACCAAACTGGCTATGACATCTTATTCTATGGAATATTTGACAGTAAAGATAATATAACCAAGTGGGCAGGATCTCCTTGTATTTTCAGGTCTTTCCTTCATTGGTTATATAAACTCTTTGCCTTCTTTCCCTTTGGAAAGACAACAGTATTGGTGTCTGCACTTGTGGAGCACCCCAAGGTCTCTGGAAGAACAGCTCGAGGTGAGACATTCTTGCTCAGGAGATGGCATGCCTGCTCCAATGCCTGGGCTGGGCTGGGCTGGGCTGCTGTTGAAATGATGGAAACAGTTTGAAAAAAATTCACATTTTCAAAAGTTCAATGTACCCCTGAATGTTGGGATGCCTATTCTTTATCTCTTCCCAGGGAAAAAACCAAGATTTTAGGAGTTGGGTTTGTTGTTTTTTTTTTTTTTTATAGAAAACTCTCTAAAATACATTACATATTTTCAGATAGAGTGATTTTTGTTAAAGTCAGTAGCCTCTTCCCAAATAGCTTTTTCTGTTGATTTTTTTTCCCAGCAGCTTTATCAAGTACATTTTCAAGTTGTGCTTTTATCTTATGGCACTTCCAAAAAGAACCAATTACTTATTTTTTAAAATAATTTTTATGTCTTTATTCTTTGGAGACCGATTCACTTCAGATACAGGCGTTCTACTTACACAAAAGGTAGTACACAGTAAATGGCACAACGGGCTAGTGATATTTATTATCAGGTAGACCTTGGCCCTGTACAGTTGGGAAATGACATAATAGGTCTTCACTATTTCTCATTTCCACATACATTTCAGGGACATCGTCTTGCCAACAAAAACGTATTAATTCTCAAATGTTCTCGATCCCTTCGGAGGACTCCCCCAAGATGCTGGGGTGATGCCTACCCAAAATAAGGCACAATGAATAGATATTTGGGGGCTTGGTTGTGTAGATACTGTCTTCAGTTTTTAAAATCCACCTGTTTTGGGCCTTCTTTGTCTAAATAATGCTGCCTAACATTCGTCCTGTGTCTCAAAAACATGCTCCATCCTCCCAAAGATGAAATGGGACACTTGGAGAAACTGAAAAATACATCAGGAGTATCTGCTTTGAACTTCCATCAGTAGGAGTGTGTGGAAATATTTTCTTTCTCAGTTCTTCATTAGGAATGTCAACAACATTAAAAAAAGAAAAAAGATGACTATTTCGACTAAGACTCCTTCATTTTTTTACTACTGTTTATGTAACTTGGTAGCCTGTTGCCATATCCAAGGAGAAGAACTCCTCAAAGGTCTCCTAAGATAATGCCAGCCCTATGTTAAGTGCACTGGACATGATCTGGTGAGGATAAGAAGCACCATGAGAAGGTGAAGATCAGCATACATGGGCCTTATGAATAGTAGATGTTGTGCCAAACGCTTGTGTAGTTTGCAGCGGTGTTAAATGAGTTGTAGCTTTGCTAAATGCCATGACATAGCTGTGGATTTACACCAAGACTGAGACCTGGTTTTTGGTGCAAAGTGCAGGCACTAAGCACTAGCTCGTTTCTGCAAGAAGTTGCTGTTTCTTTTTTCATTATGCAGTGCAGTGTCACTTGGTGGTCATGAGGACAATCCCCTGAGAATGACTTCTCTTCCGCGGTTGCATCAGCAGTTGCAGCAGCAGCGGTTGCAGCAGCAGTAGCAGAAATATGTACTTTTATCCCTGGAAACTCTGAGAGCTGAATCTTCTGGCTCCTGCTGGCCCGTATAAAACAAAGCAAGTCTTAATACTTTGCTACTACTCTTTACCTTTACAGATAACAGTCAATTTATCTTTTAATAACTTAGCTTTTGATTTAGAAGTATTGAATGAGGAATGAACAAAACCAGACTTATTTCCAAAAATCACGTCAGGTTTGGACGCTCCAGTTTTCCCGTATAAAACACCTTGAGCAGGCTGGACTTCCAGTCTTGGTAAATGGTCTTTAAAAATCTTTTATTCTGGCACCTGAGTCTGGCCCCCCAGGTGTCGGGTCACCCCAGCTCCTGGGCCAGTTTTTAGAAAAAGTGCATGTTGGGCACCATTTAGGCATAAACTCAAAGAGGATTTTTCCTGGGACCAAGTTTTATTTTCAGAGTACGTTCAATTAGCGATTGCCAGGCAGCACACTAAACGAAATTTCTTCCTTGCTATTTTTTAATTGCTTTCCAGTTTCTATATTTGCCCCCACACAAACACATGCGTGTGTGCATTTATGTGTGTGTGCCTAAAAAACCCGGCCCTGTCAGAAAAATCAAAACCCCCTAATCCAATGGTGCAACAGTCTGGCTGGCTGTGCTGGGAAACATAAGCTGCGTTATAACCAGGAGCCTGTTGTTCACAGGACTGATTATTTAAGACAACTGTTGTTCCTGCGTGCAATCCTGTATGCGCTGTGCAAATTACATTACTAATTTACTAGCTGGCCAAATGTCACTCTTTTGTAATGCGCCGCATTCCCTGTAGCTCCAGACAAGCCGCTCCGCAGCATCCCTCTTTGGGAGAGAACTTCTCGGTTGATTTCGAGAGTGATGCCAAAAGTCGCACTTTTCTGCTTCAAACAAATTACTCTGACACTTCACAGCCATGGCTTTATATTTTTACTTAAATGTGTGTTTTGTGGGTGAGAGTGCGGCGTGGTTTGAACAGTTGTCAGAAGTTTTATTTTTGGAAAAAGACAGATAGTATTTTGTGAGATAATTAAGAGTTTGTGAAGTTTCCTCGAGAAATGAAAAAGGCCCAAACCATCGTCTTCTGCCAATACATGCATTTTACACTCAGTTCCTCATTTGCCACCTCCTCCTCCACTAGTTTATAAATCTGTTAATTAATGGTGTTTATTCTCCTCTCAGCCTTGCCTGAGAAATGGTTTTATGATTATATTATTAGGAAGTCATGATAACGTGTGTGGGAAAAGGTATTTTTTTGTATGTGGGCTTACCGGTCACTATGGAAACAAGCAAATATTTGCAGACCTCAACTACTGATTAATACCTACTGGGTTTTTTTGGCTTTATAAAGTTACTGTCTGGATGTGAAGAATTTCTTGCTAGCGGTTCTCTATGACAATTTATTTACATGTGTAATAGAATCATCAGAAATGACTCCGGTAATTTAAAGCTCCATCACAATGTAGCAGTTTCTGAAACAGTCATTTTATCAGCGTGTGATTGAAACACAAGCACTAGGAATTATTTTTAAACCCTTTGGTTCACATTTCAGTGAAAAGAGTTTTATTACAAAAATATTTCTCCCTGAAGGGAGGGACGCAGATACATGCACTGACTAATAGTGTGCTATTAAAGTAGTATTGACAAGGCTGCGACTGCCAGGAGAACTGGTTGAACAGAGAAACTCAAGCAGAGCACTACAGGAGGACTTTGCCAGCAATGTGAGCCGTGGTCCACATCCCTGTCTCTACAACGCGTAGCACAACGGGCGCCCTGAACCAGACCTAGGTTTGGACACAGCGATAATTAACATCGAGGATACACCTAAGCATACAGAACACTTTGACGGCAAGTGACGAAGGAGGATGATAGGAGAGGGGAGGGACAGGTTTGTCTTGATGTATGAAACTCTTTACACAAATGTTACAGAACTTCCTAGAAGAAGAAACATTCTTCTGCGTGAGCTGTTGGACTTCTCTATTGGAAGAAAATCTTTATGAGCTGGGTTTGCAGGTCATAAACCCATCACAGAATTCTCTCAGCTAGAAGGTACAAAAAAATAAACCTTTGGTTAGAAAATTCTTTACTCTCCGCACATTTTGGTCTTTCTAGCGAATCCTAAATTTTCATCTCTGCAGTTTTCCAAAAGAAAAAGAAAATAAATAAATAGATTTGTTTTTGGATTAGAATGATTTTGATTCCCAGGGTGCTTTTGAAAATGGGATTTGAGCTCTTTAATCATATAGGTATTAAAAATACTGTGGTAGGTGGGCAAAATGTAGTACCAAGTGTTCCTCTTACTGAACTATTGTCTCGGCCAATACAGAAATCCTGATCTACTTTATATTCTTGCTTGTCATACCTCCACACTGACTCACGTCTGCATGAAATCTTTTTCTTTGGTTCTGTATAAATTTATGGTTGGTCAAAAGAGCCAAGTGGGCAGCACCAAAAACTCAGCCCTGCCGCATTTATGTGAAGAAAATATGTAGCACTGCAGAGACCACTATCACAGGCAATGCAGCCACCTCATCTGCAATCCAGCCCAACTCCCTGGAGAGGCCCATTAGCTCAAGGGTACCAACCTCTCTCCCTTTGATCCCCATACCAAAACATCCACATGTGCTGAGCCACCGAACACATACCACAGTCCTCCCAGGCCCAAAGAGATGAGGCTCTCCTGGCATGGATGAAGGTTGTCAGCAGCTGGGTGGGAGGGCAGAAGCTCCATGCATTGTCTGATAGCAACAGGCTGGCGTGCAACCACTCCCACCAATTCCCACCGATGCCCACCGATGTCCTCTGTGGGTTCTTGCTGGTTCACTTCCCCCACAGCTGGAAATTGGGATTAATCAGCAGCTTCTGCGCATGAACACCCTCATTATAACTTTGATATGAAAGCTGCCTTCAGGTTTCTTGCAGCCTGGCCATGGCTCAAGAGCCAGAGGTTGACCACCCATGACCTGTTTCTTCAAGGCAGTTGGGACTGGGAGATACATGGGCTGCGGTGGAGGGCAGCGAGGCAGAAGGAAATGCGAAAGGTAGTAAGTGAAGCCATGGTGATCTGCAGGGCCTTGGGGCATCTCTCTGAACATCTGCAGTCACCTCGGGCAAAATCCTGTCCTTACTGAAGTAAATGGAAAATTTGCCGCTGACCTCGAAACGGCCAGAATTTCGTCCGGGTGCTGCCGGGCTGTGTAGCACGGTGTTGTGGGGTATGCGTGCTGCTGCAAGACGGGGCTTTGTCCCACCACGGGTGCCTTGCTGGGGCCTCTCCACCTGGGGTAGCTCGCAGAGGTTAGCAGGGCTTGGGGATGTGAGCACAAATGAAAAGGGGCAGAAACACTGGAGAGAAGAAGGGCCAGAGGTCTGCAGCTTTCCCTGCTCTGTTGTTTGACGGTGAAATTTTTCTCCGGGGAAAACTTTATTTTTAATCCAGTTGGGTTTCACAAGTGAATGCTTTAATGGTTGTGCCCAAGGTCCTTAGTCAGTCTTAATCTATGTTACAAAATCAGCAAATGTGGCAGTTTACCAGAGGTCTGTCTGAGGGAGACTCACAGCTGAAATTACAGAGAGACAGTGCATCGGCGCTGAACTAGGACAAGCCACGTGTGCTGGTAGCCCCAAAAAGCCTACCACTGGGGGAGCAATCCAGCAACTCAAGTATTGTTCAGCAAGGTCGAATATATGGAGCACGTACGTGCCAGGGCATGGCTTTGATTCCTTTTTAGTCCTGGCTCCTCTCTCTTTGCAGGGTTTATGAACAGCTTTTGTAGTCACTGGGGCGGTCACCAGAGAGCAAGTCCTTGAGAAAGTCTAGGGCTTATCTCACTTGATTAATATTCTCATTTTGCTGTGAACGTAGTGATGCTTTGCCTCTTCATCTCTTTTTGTGGGTCTTTAACTGTCTTCTAACTAATGAATTTGGTCTTCAAATAGCCCTGTGAAGAAGTAGACACCCTCCCCTCTGTACAGAGGAAAAAAACGCAACAAAGGAAGGATAAACCCTAAACCGTGTTGTTGGTAGGTAGGAAGTTGGATATTTCTGCAGCTGAACTGCAGGTTCAGAAACCAAAGTACGTGCTTAAATGTATAAATCTAAATCATGTTTGCAACTATGGAATAAGTAACTTTAATCACACAGATATTTATTATGTAAATAATACTGTAACAATATATCTGATGATTTATCCCTTCATGCTGACAAATTACCCCTAACTGACTTGCCTGCAGACACTCATGAAGTCCATCTGCCAGGGAAGAGCACAGCCTGGGTCTCCTGAGTCCCAGTCCCATGGACTGACTGTAAGAGTATCTTTTTCCAGTCAATAGCTTCATCAATCATCATTTAAGTCAGCTTGATGGTTGGCTTTCTAAGGCCATCCCTGATGATTTATTCCTATCCTTCTCTCTTCAAAAGCTTGCAGCCTATGACTTGTCAGACGTTTGTAGAGACATGCTCTTTGCCCATCGGTACTTGCCCTAACGCTCATGCTATGAGCAGCCTGACGCTTGCACTGCTGCTCTCAGGCAGGCGGATGGCAAGAGCCCTCCCGGAGTGACCTGTGCTCAGATGTGTCCGGACCCATTTATCCCTGGATGACGGCAGTGAGTAGAGCTCCTGCCATGGAGCAGGTGATGGGGCAGGACCGGCAAAGGGAGAAGAGAGGGTGCAGGAGCGTGTGGAGGGCACTGGCCGGGCGAGCACGGGGCAGCAGCTCCACAGGTCTCCGGAGGGACACGTCTGAGCAGAGGATGCTGCTGAAAGCAGGGGACAGCCCGAAGGATAGGGCAGAGAGGCCACAACTCTGGCCAGCAGTGATGGCAACCTGTCCTCTACCTGACCCTGCCGAGGGGTGGGCTGACGCTCCCCCAGCCGCAGCCCAGCTGCTCTGATTCCTGGCGATAAGGGAGGAATGCAGAGGCTGATGTTGCCCCGGGTTTGGGCTCCGTCATGCCCTCAGGGCTCCCCCTGCTGAAGGGGTCTCAGCTCCCAGCTCCAGCGGCGTGCAAACCCCCACAGCATGCATGTGCACGTGGATGCTGCGGTAAAGAAGGGCGTGCCACAAGCTCCTCAAATGGATTTTGGGAACATCGATGCCAGTTCTCTATTTCATCCTCAGTCCCACCGCTTTACCCCTTTTCCCTCTGCGTTATCTGCTGTCAGTCTGGCATTCTGCTTGTCAAATACGTGCTTCTCATGTATCATCTTCTGCTACACCAACTCTCATAATTCATCTTTATTCTCCAGTTTTCTGTCTCCTTTCCTGTCCTTTTGACTCAGGATTGCTTTTTATGTGGTAATTTTATTTATTTCCACACTTGGGTTTTCTCTTATTTATTAGTCCTCTGTTAAAAATCACTCGTGTTAATTTTTCCCACACTAGTGCTTTTAAAATATGACATCTCTGTGCATGCCCTTGTAAAAAAGTAATACAAAGCTGAAGTCAAAGCACCAATGGTACGATTTTCTCAGCATTGATCTCATTCTGCTCCTTCTGAAATCAATGAGACTGCGTTAGGCTAATGCTGAGCAATTTTTGGGAAAAAAGTGCCTCTGACTCTTGCAGTAATACGACATGATGTGCCTAGTGCGTTACTAACAGTCCCAGCTCCTGAAGAAAACTGATGATAAAAGCATAAGAGATTTTAATAGTACCGGGGTAGAGCTTCAACATTTGACCTCAGGAGACCTTGAAGAAAGAAGGAAAATTCAAATAACACAATATAGTCCTGCCTGGAATCCTGCAAGTGTATGGATAATATACTCAAATTTTTGACAAGACCAAAATCCCAGCGAAAACACTTAGCTGTTCTGGGTGTGCAAGTTCCTACCTGTTCTTTGGAGTGCAGGATCAATTGGAAAGAGCCAGCCAGGGATTTTTTCCCAATGGAAACTGGTCCTCTTCCCTTTTACCTCCTCCAGCAGACCTACAGCATCCCAAAGAAGAGACAATTTCTTTACGTAGGAGGTACGTAACTCATAGCTTTCTTGTTTTCAGACTTCTCATGGAAAATACGTTCATAGCAAGGAGGAACCTAGATGTTTATCCTGGGGATGTTCAGTAGCTGTGGCAGCCGGCATCCTGGAAAACCCACCTATTCCTGAATGCCACGCCGGGCTCTCAGCAAGGGCAGAACAAGCCTTGAAGAACAAGGAAGCCTTGCCCTGGATTAATCCACTGCTAAGTCTTCACGATTTTTATTTTGAGTGCCAAACGCAGCCCTGAAGGAGGATCAGTTATACCTTCTGCTTCCCCGCTTGCCTCTGCCGCGTGTATCTGTGTACATGCATCGCAACATCGATAATAGCATCAGCTTGGTATTTTACTTAGCAATGGTCTGGTTGCCTTAATGAAACAGTCTCCAGCTTCTTCATTTCCTCTTCTTAGTAACCAGATTATTGACTTGTAATTTGTCACAATGATATAGCTTGGTTACTAAATGGGAAATGTTTAAATCAAGCAGCAATTAATGCATTGTAAAGCACTTCAGGTAATTGTGTAATAAGCAGCACATTACCTAGAGTAGTAACACATTTTACAGCTAAACCAGCAGGAAAAATAATGGTTTTTGCCAGGTTATTTTAGGGTGTGAAACATGCTGTTGTGGAAAGGCAGTGTGAATCCATATTATGCAGAAATCAATGGATACCCATCTTTTCAGACTACAGTAGGAGCTGTGTGACAAGGGCACAGCATTTTTCCTAATCAAGCAGGTTATGTGAAAGCTAAGAGTCAAGCTGAGCTTGCTATATCCAGCTGTACTTTGTTTGCTACTTAATGGAGCAGGTCATAGTTATAACACCCCAAAGAAATCAGCTCGTCTCAGCCTGAGGAGCACAGAGAAAGTGTTGGAACTCCAGCGGCTCTGCATTAAATCACTCCTATAGGTCATCTGCAGAGAGAGGACTCAGGGAAATAATAAACCACTGCGTTCTGCTGCTGGTGCTTAAGGCTCATCCCCAGGGGAGGCAGTCTCTGGGTTTAGGTTGGGAAAAGCAATATGGCTAAGGAAACAGTTATTTATGTATTATACAGTCCTTGGCAAACCATCAGACACTGGGCTTGCAGCTCCCCCTCCTCTGGACAGAAGGAAGAGGAGTTTGGTGTGGATAAAGGATGATGTATGGCTTCTGCTGTTAGAGGACCCGGGGGCCCTTAGCACTGGTGGGGCTCTGCAGTGCTGTGCGCGCCGGCAATGGAGATGAGTTTACCATTTCAGGGCAGTGTCAGGCTGTACTAATCCCAGTCTTTAGGAGCTGATTGTGACAGGGAGTGAAGCATCAGCAATGAGGTCCCCAAAGCTTCGCCCCCATGTGGGCTGCTCCACACCACACCTGTGCTCTTGCTGGCTTCCGAGTGTTCCTTAAGATTGAAGATGGACCCAATTTCACATGACAGCAAAGCTGGTGGGGGAAAAGGTAATCCTTAACTCCTTCCCAGCATTAAAGATGTTGTGGGGAGGTGAGGCACAAGCTGATCCTTTGGCTTTCAAGGAAAATCTTTCCTTTTTAAAAAATTGGGTTTCAAAGAAATACTCCTGCACTGTATCATATTTGGCCTTCCTGAAGAATCATTCCAGTTCTGGGACTTTAAGAGGAAAGAATAACACGTACATCATGTTCGCTCCTTTTCATGGTGCTCCCGGGGAGCTGCTGACCAAAGAAAGTGCTAACCATCATGTTTTCACCTTTAACTTTGAAACATGCTGATCACATTTTCTCCTTCAGCCTTTTTCTCTCAGCTGCTCGTGTATATAGTTTATTCAATTCATGGCAGTGTACAATAAAAATCAATAAAAAGCATTTATTATAAAGTACCAGAGATTAAAATAACTGACTTGGCTATGCTATTAAAACATGGGTTGCTCAAAGCAAGGATGCACACTTCACACAAAATATGATTTATGCTCTGCAGAGGGGAAAAAATCCAGTAAGCAGAAAAGGAAGTTTTATTGTCTTGCCAGTGAATCACTGTCCTGCTTATAAAAAAAGGTAGCAGACCTGAAAATATTATTTAATAAAACTAATTTGGTGTTTTATTAAAAATATGACTATTGTAAATAACGATCATTTTTCCCTGCTAGCAGTAGTACCTTCAAAACTTTAATCAGGTCAGCAAAATAGCTGCCTCAGTTTCCAAGATTTACATAAAATTAATTTCATTTTTACATATTCACACATTTCCAAGTGCATCAAAAGCTTTTATTTACAAGCTGGAGCGACACTGGGGCTACGAGTGCAGCACAGGGGGACCCACACCACAAATACCATCTGGTATCAGAAGCAATTAATCTGTGCCTTTTTTGCCCAGGCAGGACCCCAGCTCCATGGGAGCCCTCCTGCCCACAAACTCCACCGTGTGAGCTCCGCTCCTCCTTCCCACGAGTGCGCTCGGGCGCACCGTCCACTTCATGTGCACGGGATCTGAGTCCCGCTAACATATTACTGCATACATAATGCGCCTTACACAAATAAATAACGTCTGGTTGAAGAAGACTAATTGGAAACGTCAATTGATGTTGAATCCCAACGATTTCTTGGGATGTTGCAAACAACAGGCAGGTTGTGCACCACTGGTTTTACATATGAAACTCATCCACTCCCACTCTACGAAGCGCAGCTCTATTTCCCAGCACAGGCAGGCAGAGTTTCACGCCCTCATCCATATTTAGTCACGTGTGGCCATGGTAAAAAGGTCTGGTCTTCAAAGCCATTCCCACCACCCGCAGAAGCTGGTAGGAGCCGTGGGGTCCCAGGAGGATCTCCAGGCGCTGCCTCCCATAGGTACAGCCCCACAGCCACCCTTGAAGCAGCAGCGACTTACGCCAGGCTAACGAGCCAGTGAGGATGGAGTTCTGACGTCCTGCGTCTCCCGTCGGTAGCAGATTAGCAGATACCCAAATTACAAGGCTGTGCAGCCCATAGCACAGATGTCTTCTGTGCATGCTGCGGTATGACAATGCGGAGTTGTGAAACGCTGAAGTCCTGGCAGAAGCAGCAAGACGTCTCAGTTGCATTATTAGCTGCTTGATGGAGAATTTCACAGGCATGTTTGAAGTTTACTCAGCTTAGTAAAAAGAAGAGGAGAAAAAGCTACTGTAGTTTGTTGCAACAGGCAAACTGAAATTCATTTAATTTGTTACTTGCTGTTTTGTCCTATAAACTCAAATACTTATTAACACTGTAAATATGCCTTTTTACTGGCTCGCTGACAGCTCACATGCTTTCTGTGCTGTCTCCTTAAACATTTATGAGCATTCATGAATATGCAAATTCACAATCTAATGTCTGCAAAATGGTTGCAAGTACAAATGCTGTGTTAATATTTCATACAATGATGGGAGCACATCAACAATCATAAATTTTGAACAAATATGTTGCTTCATTAATAACTAATGAGGCAGTGCATGGAGCTCTAGATTTGGCATTTAATAGTAAAAGTGGTGTTTAAAAAGAGCTTATCAGGCAGTACTCTCATTTGAAAGAGGGTTAGCAGCCTCTGTGGCTTACAGGAAGGTTCCAGGATGAGAAATGTTGGAGACGCACTCAGAAACAGAAACAGATTTATGGACGCACCTCCAAGAGCGACTTCTCTTTCCCAAGTATTTGCTGGTTTTGGAAGACCAAGAGAATTGTCAAACTGTACAGCACTTACCTCAAAGCCTTGGTGGTCTGCCTGTCGTCGTGACACACGGCTCATATCTGGCCTTTGTTTAAAGACTCCCATGTGAGATTTCAGCAAACCTTTGGTGGAGGACCTCATTTTCCTAGCCTAAGGTGAGGCTGGTGCCCTGCACCAGCAGCCTTTCCCTGAGGAACTCATGCACGCTGCCTTGGCCAGCCTGGCCCACGTGTCCACAGTGGATCACGCAGGACAGGACTACCAGGAGAGCTGCTCTTCGCCTGAGGCTGTGGCAGCTCCCATGTGCAAATCATGAGTTGCTGGCCTTGACGACTCTTGGAAAGTCGCCCAGTGTGGCTTCTGTGGCTCACATCCATGTGCGAAGGGCACAACAGGCTACACAAGTTTGCTCTGCCACATGCCGAGGGAGACTGCTGGAGGCACCTTCCTCAGTCTTCACCTCTGACAGCCCAGAAGAGAAACTGGTGATCTATGGGGGGAAGAATAACCAGCGTGTAAAATGCCATGTATGAATGGTGATATTAAGAATATTGTTAGCGTCTGAAGCTATCTGTCCCATCCTGGGCAACATTTCTTTGCTCATGCTCATTGGAGCCCATCCCTGAGCTGTGCATGCTCCCAGCAAGGTCACCGAGCTGCAGCTCCTCTTCCTGCCACCTGGGAATGCTGCAAGGGTCTGCGAGCTGTGGGGTGGAAATAGATGTGGTATTTTCCCTGGAGATCATGGGATACTAAATGTCATATTAGGTTGCCAAAACACCAAACTGACCACAGAAATCCTGTGGTTTTCTTGGGAGAGACCTGGCCATAGGGAGCTGGGTCCTGAGAGAAGGTCTCTGCACCAAGCTGGTGTGCCATCACCTGTGTCCTTCCTCTGAAATGCCCAGCTCTGCCATCGTCATGTCAATAAGCATCAAAGTGCCCAGTAGCACTACAGCACAGGTAACACTAATTTAACTGGATGACAGTCCGTGGTGGAAGGGGAGGAAATCATTAAGAATGCCACCCAAGTCACCCTGCGCTTGAGTATCTTCTTCCAGCATAATTTGCTTTATACAGAGTTACTTTGACTGTGGTTTAGTTAAAGCCTGTCTTTCGTGTTTCCCTACATAGAACCTATTCTATTCCTCCAACGAGGTTAGCAAAATGACATTTCTGAGTTTCCCTGATAGCATCGTTTTCTCTCTGCTTTGATGGAAGTTGGACCCCGTGCTTCTTCCAAGGTGCACTGCATCTACCAAAAGGTCTCCTTAATGTGACTCGATTCGCGTGGGCAAGCAACACCAGCTTCTGCAGAGCTGCTGTGTGAGCAGGAGAACATACCCGTGATTCATCTGTTTATTTTTTCTCTCATCTTTCCTCCCAGTTTTGCTTCTGAAGTTTGGATAGCTGGGGCCGCTGGGCGAGCGCTAGAGATCAGATGCATTCCTGCAGGGCTGGGACCGCGGCTGGGGAGCGGCGTGGGCGCTGCATGCAGATGCAAACTCACCTCCTGAAACAGCCACCTTGTTTCTTTTCATGTCCATGTCCTTTCTCCAAAAGATTGTGTAAACTATTTGACAGCAAAGGGAGACGGGGCTGTAAATGTCAAGGGAAATGGATGGGGGTCAGGAAGATCACTTTTTTGGAACCTGTTGATTTGTTTTAGGTTGACCAAAGCACAAACAGCTCTGCCGTTTATCTTGGGGAGGGGAGGGCCATGGAGCCGAGCAGCAAGAACTTGTTAAAAGTCTCCAGATCCTGTCAAAATGCCTCCGTTTTATGGCTTTCAGTCGAAGGTTGAAGTTTTTGATGAGGTGCATGAACAGTGACCTCATAAATTGCGCTATAAAGTGTAAACATGATTTCTAAAAATTCTTTTTGAAACCCAACTTTAATAATAAGCCAAACTTGTTGGAACTGCCTTAAATATTTATGTGCGTGGCGTGCTCTCTGCACAGCTTGTAATTATAGAATATTATTTCTCTTTTTGTACATTTTTAGGCTGTGCTGCCACTAGCTTTTGACACTTTAATTTAAGCATAGTTAAAAAAAAAAAAGGATAATTTCTTTTTTCCACCTTAGTATAAACCAGTGAAATCATTCCTGCATTTGCTGGTACAATTTCAGTTTTTAGCTATGTTGATAATTTACTTTTGATGCTAATTAATTACAAGTAATCATAAAAACAAATTAAAAGCACTATACTTGCAGCAGGTTTTTTATGCTTATGAAATAATGCATCTTTATGCATCTGTTTACTTGCTATGTAAAAAAATGTAATCTATATTCATAGGAAAACAACTTTAGCACTCAGCACTGGTGCCGTAAACTGTTACCACTCACATTTTTAGCTAGCTTTCCTTTTTCTAGAAAGAGGGCAGTCCAGTGTAAAACCCCAAAGTCCATCCGTTTTGAAACATATGTTGAAGGTAAAAGCCAGGGATTTAGTGATCAACTGTATTTATAGACAGACTTGGGAATAAGTTTTTTTAAAAAATGTTGTTTATTTATAGATAAATATCCAACAAAAATGACTTTAAAATCAATTAGTAGCTTAAAAGTAGCTCGTCCTTAAAATAAATTATTGCATGTTAACTCTCAAGGCTGGACTTGGCGGGGCAGGGCTACCCAGGTCCAGGGCTGTGCTTTAAGCCCAAGATGGGGCCAGACCCCAGGGGTCCCTTCCCAGCTGGGCTTTTCTGTGCCATGAGCTGTTTTTCAGCTGTGGAGAGGTAAGGCTTGAATTCATGTGCAGGATTTTCTACTTGGTTTTGCCTCTTGCCTGTGTTGCACATATACAAATAATCCAGCTCGCACCCTGGCAATCCCTTGTCCGGCTGGTCCCTATTGCAGGTGCGTTGGGCTCCTTGGACAGGGGCAAAATGGTCTCAGAGGTGGGTGAGAGCACAGAGCCGGTTCCCTTCAGCACCTTCAGCCTGCAGGAAGCATCTCCCAGAGAAATGTAGTTGGGCTTCGGGATCAATCACGCATCAAGTTGGTGCTGCTCCGTAAGGGGAAATGTGACTCAGTATCATGTCATGGTGCTGCTTCATTCATCAAAACATTCTGTTTGCCATGAAATCATCCCAATCTTTAAGGTTTTATGAGGGAATGTCCCCATTTTTCATCTGGGCTTCTGTCTCAAATAGCCACAGAGATGGTTTTGAGGTGGTGCTGTTTGTATGTGTCAGGAAGATGGAGACGTGGATATCATCTGTGTCCTGACGGCACTCATCTCCGCGATGGCTCCTGATCTTCTCATGCGGTTTTCTGTATGTGTTAAATAGTTTCTGGGAGAAGATAGAGACTCACAGATAACCCGCAGGTTTTGGGTCGATGCAGCTGGTCATTATGACCCTCTGGGATCTCACAGGGAGGAAGGATTAGAGCCAGTTCAGAAAACTTCCTCCCACCCTCGCCAAGTCTCAGAGCTGAGTCACCAACAACTCATTATCAAGACTTTGTGTATTGACCTAATTTCTGGAAGAAGGCCTTGAATTCCTTGGCAACTTCCAATATTAAGAAACAGAAGCTTTTAGGGGATTAGATGTGAAAATGAATAAACCAATGCCATACAGTCATCTTTGCAGTACGGAACTCAGTGTTAAATTCAATATTTTTGTTATGCTTCCCTCTATTTTTTTTTTTTAGTTTTCAACTTGGTGCAAAATTTTCGTGTTCAAAGTTTTGTAAAGAAAAGCATGGAAAGGTCTGGAGGGGGTGTCCTGCACTACTGCATTTGGGAAATCTGTTGTCTTCACCAAACCCAGCCAGGCTAGAGCACTTTCCCAGCAAAAGGAAAGCTCTCGTTCCATGCCAGAACTGGTGACAGGCATCACACCGGGGGTCTGGTCTCATGGTAGCTACAGAACTGGGAGGTACCATCTCAGGCTACCCCGCGTCATTGTCAGAGCTCAAATGCTTGAATGGTGACAAAGGTTCCAAGCTGTTGGAGCTGGTGGACTTCATCCTCGGGCATTAAGACCTGACCACGGCAGCTACAGGGCTGTTGGCCGCCACCTTCTGGGACTGGGAGGAGCAGCAAAGCCAGGCTGTGGCAGAGGCAGTTCTGGTCCAGGTCAGCAGAGCTCAGGCCGTGGGCACAGCTTGCGTGGTGAACACACACCTTCGGCAGGACGGGGCAGGGTAGGGCTGCAGCACCGAATCAGTTTGGCAAATGAGAAACGGTACAAAAACGGTACAAAAAAGTGTGTGAAATCAGATGGGAACAAGGTCAGCAGGGACACTTAGGCAAGAACAATCAACTGTGCAAAGTCAGGATGAAGAACATCTGGTTTGGGAGCAGTTGCTTGGGAGTATAAGGAAAGAAAAGGCGGGTGCGATGCAGCCGTCGAGGACTACAAGGTGCCTCAGTGAAAGAGAAAATCTGTTTTCCAGGCTCATGGCAGGTGCTTGGAAAGGATGGGATTAAAATGCAACAAGAGAACTTTGCTGGCCATCAGGGCTGGTGATGGCCATGGTGAGCATGAGGCAAGAAACCTTGGCTCCCCCGGCACCAGCAGCCTTCAGGAAGAGCCAGCGTCTATCAAGGGTCACAGGAGCGCTGGTCTTGGGTCTTGGAGGGTCCTCTTAGAAATATCTGGAGGTTTATTCCCTTTGCCAATAAACAGTTTTGTTTTGGGTGTTTTTTCTGGCATTGATTTCACAAAGGGGCTGAACAGTTGGACCTCTCTCATTTTGGTGGTGTCTGGTGTTTTTCAGCAAGGTGGGTAATCAGGCTACTAGCAGTGATGAGGACATAAAACCACGGTCTCCTGTGGAAGCTTACCATATCTGCTGATGGAGACCAACTGACACATTTAGAAAAAAATTATGGTAGCACTTCAAATTAGATGTTCTGAATAAAATACCTGAACTTCATGTATGTCTGAGGTGTTTAGGATTTTTATTACATATTAAACAAATATAGAGGGTGGTATATGTAGCACAGCAGTACCCATATTTGCTACGTGGTTGTTGGACCTCTATGTACAGTCTTTGCATTTAATAATTAGCTGCCATATAATAAATATCCAATGGCTGTCTTAAAAAATCTAGAAAAGTGGATTTACATGCATGCTTATTGTATGTTAATTATTAGCACTGAGTATGCCAGCAAGGTTTAACTATGCAATAGATATATATCTAACAAAATACCATAGGTGTTAAAGCTCAAGCAACACGTTTTTGTTAATCAAATGATACTGAATTAACATACTGTACAATAATTGCCTTGTTAAATTTAAATTAAAACCTTATTTGAGACACATAATCTGGAGTGTGACTCACTGTTCTAACCACATTTAGATTGTTGTCAGTACAATTAGGATTTTGAATTTACAAGTTGGGGCTTTTTTTTTTTAATTTAATCAATCACTATAGCAACTGCAAAATTAAACAGGAGATGTTCCCCCTTCCAAGTCCAGTTCGTTGTACATTCTCCTCTTGCTGTTGGAAAAGCAAACTTAAAAACTTTCTGAAACCCAGCCAGGAGCTTATCCAAGCCTCTGAGCCTGGCCTCCTGAAAGCCAGGTCTGGGAGATGCAAGGACCTGTGAAATCCATCACTCACCCTCCAGGAAAAACCCATTTGTGCCAGGTGGTGAAGCACAGCGACATACAGAAATCAGATGCAGCGTACACCGAGCAGGCATTTGTCTGCTGCACAAATTGGAGCCCCCACCAATGCTGCTGCTGGTGCTGGTAGTTCTTAAAAACGTGGATGCTGCCTGACCAAACCCCCTTCTCCTTGCTCTGTTGTTCAATGGAACAAACAATAAAGGCGTCCTTGACTTCCCCAGCACATGGCAATCTCAGATCTTCCATCTCAGGAGAGTTTCCCTGATAATTAGGGGAAGTTTCTTTGTTTGAGTTCAGATTTATTCCATGTGGCCAGGGAGAGGGTTAAGTTTCTGATGAAGGTAACGGGCTGAAGCGCCCGAGTCCCCTGGCTCTTGGCAGGATGGCAGTACATGCTCTGCCAGGATTTGAGCTGTTTTCAAATTTAAGGTGCAGTTAAGTTGCTATGTTCAAAAGTGCACAGGCACAAGGGGTGCTGCTGACAACAGCTCTGGAGGGGAGAAAATGTCGTATGAACCATTTAGTAATTCTGCCTGCGAGTGTAGGAAAAAGGGTGAAATTAACCAAGAAATTGATTTTCCAGAAGCAGTTTTCTTAAACAAACAAACAAAAACATTCAGCAAAATAACAAACGTTCTTCTCTGTGCTGTAATTCCCAGCTAGGGAAAACAGCTCTTTCCCCTTCAGAGGGAGCTGTAGAGTCCAGAAGAGCTATGACTACTTGTGCAGATATCCCCATACCCCTGAAAATCTAACCTTTAGATAACACTTTCACAAAGTGTTTCTCCTCTTTTCAGCAATTCTGCTTCCCTCCTTGGGTTTGTCCTTATAATGTAGCTATGCCCTCTGTTTGGGCTGCCTATAAAATCCACTGTGTGTTGGTGCATGTGACCTTTTTCCTTGACTTTTCGCCTGGCTGTCTGTCCTGCTCTGGCTTACAGCTCGTATTGGAAAAGCTGTGAGAAAGTCACTCAAAGAGAGGAAAATTCCCCTCCTTGCTGGTGCTCAAGGGCTGGGAAGACTCCCACACCAGCACTTGCTCTTTGCTCGATTGCGTTATGTATTTACTCAGTTTGTCCAAGAGTGGAACATGCCAAGGGGAAAAAAAGCAAGTGAATTTTTCATCCAGAATAAAAAGTATTTGGGCTGGCTTTGAACCTTAACCAAACATTCAAGCTGGTTTATACAATGTGCAGCTCAGTTTGCTTGTGTGAACAAAGTTAAATATTATAGAATTACATGAAGTTCATTATTTTACCCAAGTGCAATTGGATAAAGCATTTTTAAGGCTGCAGAGAAAACCCATTTTGTACATAACTGCTTTAGTAGCGATTAACGCCGGTCCTGCTTCCTGACACACTACACCAGCGCTGCTGAAGCCAAGGCAATTACCCGGAGCCTTGCCCACGCCTGAGCAGACCCCAGCACCCACACCGCCAGCACCTGGCACCATTAATAATCCCATTCATTGAACTCTTTATTTGTACCCTTACAGGTTTAGACATTGACCTCAGATTTACAGGTGTAACTTAACGAGGCACATGTTGCAGCCAGATGTCCTGCAAACAGATACTACATATATATCTTGGTACACGAATAATCCTGAAATATTCATTATGAGGCACGCTCATGAGATCTGCCTTGTTATTAGAGTACCAGTCTTGCACGTCAGTCAGAACAGATGGAAAAAACTGGAAAATGTATTGAACATTCCTGCTAGTTTCTTAAAAATAATTATCTGATTAAAAGTGCCAAATGCAATTTTCATTTTTCCTTATTCATCGTACTGGTAAAAGCGTAGTTAAATTGGCAGTGATGCAACACCACGGAGTTATGACAGCATTCATAAAAGGAGTAGGCCAGCGAGTGAATTTTAACTCCAGAATACAGGTTTTAAGGACTGACTGTCCAACCTCATTAATTTACAACTGGGGCTTTGTGCAATAATCATAACATATAAATTATACATTAGGCACCTTTCAATCATAATAAATGTGTTGAAGGTATTCTGCAAGGAACAGCTACAGAAACAAACCGTGGTGCGCAGCATGGAAATGGCCCCTGAGGACTTCTCCTGCAGCGTGTGGGCTGGGGGCTCGCTGGCAGCTTGCTGGGCGCTCACCAGGGGCTTGCTGGGAGCTGGCCAGGGCTTCGCTGGGGCTCACCGGGAGCTCACCAGCCTGGGGAGGGTTGGTGCCTTCCTCAGGAAGCAGCCACCGCGGAGGATGGTCTGGGATGGGGAGACTAGGATCCTCTCCTGGGCAGGGAGGTTGTGTGGTGTCCCCTGCCCTGGGACACCAGCTGACTTGTCTGTAAATGCCATGACTATTTGATTGGCCATGAACTTATTGGAAACTTTATTCTTTTCCTACTAGCAAATTGTTGGTGGTGTCCATTAGTATGTCAGAAACCAGGGAAGACAAGAAAGTATATACCTTAATTGCAATAAAAAGACCTGAGAAGCCTGATTTTAAGTGCATGCAGCTGAACTGGGCTTCAGTGTCTCACCGAACGTTGAGTGACCTCTTCATCTGTATCTGCTCTAATTACCCCATGCCCTTGGCAGCCGGTGGAGTGAAACCAATCCTTTGGGGTGAAGTTTGGGTGGACTCCATTCAGCACTTACCGCGGGATGAAGGGAGGGATCGCCAAGGACACTCCCAAGGACAGCAGGGGGGATGCAGGTGACTCTGCAGGACAGAAACCAGACAATTGGGCAAATCCCACCCTCGCTGCTAAAGGTCTTTGAAAGAAGAAAAAGAAGCCCCAGGTGAACATTTCAGCTCTCACATGTGGGTGAGAGATGTGGCTGAATGAGATTTGATCTTATTTTTGGCAAAGGAACAGCCAAATTGTGATTCAAGAGCGTGTGTTACACAGACTGCCTTTTGCCTTTGACTTCAACTTACGTTTAACCCAACGAAGATCATTGTCTTTCTCAATAAACACCTGTTTAGGGTTTTTTAAATGTCTGGTTCCCAAGAGTTGTGTTATAATAAGGCACGGGTTTAATTGCATTGAAAGGAGAAGAAAAGGTATGATTTCTAAAAGGACAGAATACTTATGATATTTATGGACCCATTTAACACACTGCTTTGGTTTAAAGAGGTGGGGATTTACATGTGTTAAGTGCTCCTACAAATCTCCTTTACCCTTTCTTGGAAAAGGGCAACACAATAATAATTGTTAAATTTATGTGTTAAGACGTCTGTACTGTAGAGCTCTGCACATCAGTAAGCTAAGCACAATAGACTATCTGCCTCTACTTTTTATCCTTTAACTATCTTCATTGAAATGCCTGATTACCCCGTTACCTGTCTAGCGGAGTGACTGCTGGCAGGCGCTCCGTCATACGGCTCCACCTCCGCCGGTTGTACCTGGCAAGGGGTTTTGATGAAGTTCAGGAAGCTTGTATGCCTGTTGCTTAAAGTTAACAAAATTTAATTACATTGCCAGCGTATACGTTTTGGTCTGGCAGAGCACCAGAGCAGGAGTGGCCACCAGGACAGGCGGTGGAGCCTCCGGGGTGGGTGAGCAGCACAGTGCTGGGGCAGCCTCACTGGTGCCAGGCTGGCTCCTTCCAGCTGCAGCACCAAAAATGGAGGTTTTTGCATTTAATGGACCATCGGGGACACTCTGGTTCAAGCTGCTCCAAACCCAAGCGTGGTGCTGGGCCTCTGCTGTCCCATCAATGCCTACGGGTAACGTAGCCTTGTCGCTGCAGGGAGGTGCCGTCTCCTGCATGGCGAGTTTCTCAAGGCAGATGCATAATGTTGCTCTGAAATACAGCAAGTCACTAGAGCAGATCTTCCTCCACCAGTGATAGAAATAGGCTGCACAAAATGTCAGAGATGTTAAATATGGTGCTAATTGCTGTTTGTTTATTCTTCTCCTTAAAAACCTTCAAACCAACTGAAATGAACCCTCAATGAACTTTTATCACTGATAACACAATCTCTTAATTTAGATGCCTGTAGATGAGCAGGCTGGGAAAAGGCACTCTTGTTTATCTTACCCTGCACTCAGTACAGAGCCCTGGAGAAAGTGTGTTTCTAAAGGCACTGATAGTCAGACAGTCTCCTCTGGGAGAACGGTGTGTTCCCAAATGAGGCTTGTTATGCTGATATTTATCACAGTTTGATTTTTAGAACTCCTGAATATGTTTGCTTTTTGTATTTTTCCATACTCTGATGACTTCACTGCTATTTAGAGCGATGTTTCTCTGCTGAATGCATGCTCGGGTGAGAATATGATACGCACATACCTGCGAATTTCACGATGCTGGAAGCAGTGCAGTGTCTGCGTGGGGACGCTGCGCCCTGAGGCATGCCGGTACAAGGCGTGATTCAGCTGGGCGCCTGGTTTGCAGCCGGGGAGAGACGGGGCGGCTGCAGCGGTGCTGCCTGGGCTCGGAGAGGGTGCACCACCGCGAGAGGGTCTGCCCAGCCTGGCCAGTGCAGTGATCGCCCTTTCCTAAAGCCAACTTTGCTGTAGGATGAATTAATTGTGATCTGGACTCCTTAAGTCATGATGAGTGATCTCATCATGATATTTCATTGTGTTTATATATATATATCTCCATTGTGTGTCCATACACACACACACACACATACGTGTATGTTACGTAAACATATATTGACTATTTATGCACATTTGATCAAATTATTTCCAAGCTTGGCAATATTGTTTAAGCTGTTATAATGCAGAAGCTAGGCTGCGCAGGGAACAAGGCTGGTAAGGCAGTGTTGTTAAGGGCCCCACCTAATGCCTATGGTATTGTTCAGTACGCCATTCATTTTGAAACACAGTACCACCAGGGCCGTAATATCAGTATATGGCCTGTTACAACATGAGGATGCCCTTCTGCACCTGCTGTGCTGCTCTCTGTTTCTCTCTGATTTAGTTTGGATCATGTGGATATTACCATGGTTTTCATGGTGTTGTGGGCAGCAGAGAGAACATGAAACAGAGAGACGTATATTGCCACTTTTAATGTAAATCATCAGTATTAGGAATCAGAGTGCAACCCGGCTCCCCAGCTGCGGGCACAGCTTTTGGCGGAGGATACATACATTTACTTAAGAGCAATGAGCGGTCGCGTTTCAGATTTGAACTCAAATGACTGTAAACCAGCTGGAAGTCAGAAAAAATGGGGCAAGTTATTATTAATTCCTCCACTTAGGCAGCCTCCAGGTCTCACATCAACTGCGGTAGACCTGTGTGTGTAACCTCAAGTTTGAGGTTCCTCCGGTTCCCTCTTGAGCTTGGCAGCCGTTGATGGGAAGCTGGGAGTACCCGATTTCTGCTCCCTCCTTTGGCTTGGACTGCTCCCATATGAGAGAGGCAGCCCAGTTAAGGCCATTTATTGGCACAAATATTTAAGGCAAAGCAATGATGAATTTTTAATCCTCTGTCAGATACTGGGTTAAGTTAATATAACAAAACAATTATTATGCCTTCTCTATAACCCCTTCCAACTCTTAATAGACATGATGTGCTCAGTAAACAGAACATTGTCTGATATTCAACTTCTTCCAGTGTATTTGTACGTAGGACTAATGTGCTTATCCAGGAACGCCGAGAGCCTGATTCCCTGTGCATGCATGCTGCAACCCGGACAGCCGAGCAAGTGTGAGGACCCCTGCACCTTCTGCAGTTATTTTGGCACTTGTTTGCTCTGGATTTTTTCCCAAACTCAGAGCAGTATTTTTCAGCGCTGAGCTCATGCAGTGGTTGTTTACCTGTTGTTGAGGACAGCGAGGCACGCTTTCCAGCCTCTCCCTGCAAGCCAAGGGCTGGAAACTTCCTTTATCCAGAGATAAGAGCGGAAATTCTCATCTAATCCCAGGGCTCCAGAGGCCACGTCTCTGAGAAAATGCTCTGCCTTGCAAAGACCTGTGAGAAAACTTAAGAAAACAGGCGATGCTGCCCTTGCTGCAGAGGAGAGAGGCACCGCAGCGTCCCTGCACGCCAGCCTGCCTCCGCAAGAGCTCTGGTGCTCAAAAAAGGTAAAGTGCAAGAGGAGCAGGCGGCAAAGTCTGTTTTCTCCTGAGGGAAAACTAGGTGAGGGAATATGCCTGTAAATGCGGCAGGGGTAAATGCTATGGAAGGAAAGGTGTGGTTCAATTAAAAGAAAATGTTGGTTCAACACTAAATGACACTGAATAAGCTTAGCCTGAAAACTAGGAGAAATTTCCTAACCACTACAGCAGTTGGGTCTTTGTAAATGCCTTTTGAGAACAACAACAGGGAAAAAAGTCTATCAACTTTAAGATGACTCTTGGTAAGCATTATACAGGGACATATGTTGACATAATTACTGCAGCCAGGACTTAAAGGCTCAGGGAGCATCTCCCAGGTTTCATTCATTTCATTTCTCAAATATTTTTGCAGTATTTTCTGCTGCCGATTCTCCTGCTGAAGGCTGCTCCTATCTTCTCTCCAGCAAAATTCTGCCATGCAGGGACGGGGCAAAGCAGTGGCACAACCGGTATTGCTCTCTGCTGCCTGCATTCATTTCACCGCTGCTCGCAGGATCCTGGTACAGCCACGAGCCCCAAACCTGCTTTAGTGGAGGACTGTGAGAACAACCACACAGGACCAAGCACAGGCCGTCTTGCCCAGCTTTCTCTCTCTTAGCAAGGGGTGTAAGAACAGCCCTATGCATGACTCCTGGGCCCGTCCTGTGCACCCTGGTGACAAAGAACTAAGAATTCTGCAAAAATGGGGACAGCAGGAACTATTTCCCCCCCTGCAGAACCTGTTTCTGACAGAGGGGCTGTTCCTGCAACTGGTGGTGTGCAGTGCTTGCCCGCACTGCTGGCAGCCCCAAGCAAGGGAGATGGGAGAAGGGACTTTCTCTGTCTCTCTCTCAGCCTGGAAGTGACCCGCACAGAGCACAGAGCTGTATAGGACAGGCACCTCACCAGACAGAGGTGGTAGGCACTAGGAATATTTATCAATGCTTCATCCTTATCAGCAAAAGTCAGGAATAAAGTTATGGAGTATTTTCTTCCGAGACATGTCCTCTTCCCATGTGCATTGAGTCTGAGCAGAACAGGAGGACATTTGTGCGTGGCTGCTGGACCTCTGGGAGCTCTCAGGAGGTGACAAACCTCTGGAGACCCCGTCCATGTCATCTATGCTGTGCAGGTCCTGTCTCCAGGGCATGCGCAGCAGGTCTGGCAGTGCCTGGCCAGCCACGAGGATGCTACAGGGCACGGCTGCCTGACGGGCAGATGTGTGGCCTCATCCCCAGGCAGAGCCCTGCCAAAGATCCCTTCAAAGCCACCCGCAGCCCCGTGCGGCAGACACGACCTTCCCAGCACTGCTGTCCACCTCTGGCCATTGCCCACACTTTGTGCCCTTCAGTCTGCATTATGCACCGGGTAACTCGGGCTTCAGCAACGGCAATCAGTTACAGCTGTTACCATCGGGTCTGCCTGCAAAGCTCCAAAGAAAATCCCAATGTACAAATCCAACTGCAAATCCGTATGATTCACTGGCTACTGGCGCCAAATAATTTTGTTTTACCATTTATGCACAAAGCATTAGTGTATCATACACTAGTGATGTTTATCATCTCATATTGTACACACAATATTTGGCAGGTGTTTGCCCCAAGAAATGCACTAATCAAAGCCACAGCTCAGCAAAGCACTTACACATGTGCTGAACTCCAAGCCTGCGCCCAATTCCCTTCCTTGCCGGAGCGGGGAGTGGCACACGCTCCCAAGTCAGCTTATTCCTCGTGTGTTTTTGCTGAAAAATTGCTCCTCTTGGGTCAAGGATGGAGGCAGCGATAGAGTTTGCTTATCAAGTGAAAGCTCAAGCAGCCAGACCTGGGGTGGCTTTGTCAGAGGTGATGGTGGCAGCCCCTCACTCCCTCTATCCCCCTCAAGCTGCTCTGCCTCGTCAGGGACCCTTATTCCAGTGGCAAAGGCACAGGGTAGGGAGATTTAGTCCTTCCCTTGCTCACCCCTGTCCTTGATGTGACTCTGCGCTTCCTCCCCACCTGTGCTCACCTCTTGCCATGCTTACTGCATGTATATATTAGCACATATATGTTTATAAATGCACTACATCTATGCAAATACTTATACACACACACACACACACTATACATCTGTGTATATAAAATGCTTCTTTCTGCCCAGGCTGGCTGCCTCTGTGCTTGCTACGAGCATTCGGGTCCAGACGTGGTTCTCAACAGGAGTATGAGCACCGGAGCCCTGCAAGCTGGCCGTGCTGGGGAGCTGTGTGGCAGCATCCCGCGGGGCTGGAGCATGCTGCAAGGTGCTGGAAGCAGTTACACAGCACCACCACGCAAAACCCCAAGGAGATAAATTCTTTTCTCTTTTTTTTAATGACTGATCTTTGAGTGATGGTTCTCTGCCCTGAAGCTTCAGAAATATCTATCTTTTCTATGGATTTATTTTCTATGGCCCCTATAAATGGTTGTCAGAGCACCCAGTCTGTTACTCTCTGGCCAGGCATTGCCTGTGACAGCCTCAGGTGTGGCACCTTGTCGAAACTTCAAAAGCTTCACTACATTATATCCACCACTCCTTTCTCTCTTATTGACGTGTATGAAAATTCAGAGAGATTTGTAGATGCAAACCCAAGTAATAATGAAGTTAATATTTAAAGGCAAAATCATTGCAAGGATGTTGAAATTACCCTCACTATAACCGTATCCATGCTGGGGAGCTGTGGGTGAGACCTACCTGCAAGAGCTAATCCAGGCTGGCTGGGCATGGAGATGTGCAGGCAAGGCACTGCACAGCCTTAATTTCTGTCTGTTGGCAACATTTCCCCGATGAGGAAGACCCCGCATCGATGGCAGCTTTAAAAGCCAGCCCAGCCCAGGCGGCTGGGGCCGTGGTTGTGCTGTGCTGTGCCGTGCCAGCTGTCCTGGGCGGATGCCCATGCACAGGGACACAGAGACCCGGGTGGCTGCGGAGCTGGGGACATCCTCGTGGTTTTGGACCCTGACTGCAGCCTGCTCCGTGTGGCAAAAACGTGGTGTAAAAGCACAGCTAAAGAAAGTGTTTGGAAACTAAGAATGCTTTAAATTCTATTATTGCACCACAGCAACAGCAAACGCTATAAATTTACACGGGGTGGTCAGGACGAGTCCTGAGGACTTCGAGCTGTGGTCCGGCAGCGGGGTCCCGGCTTGGTCAGAGAGCCCGCCAAGAGGCACGGTGATGCTGCCTGGGTGCAGGCGGCTCCCATGGGAGCAGAGGGGCGAGGGGCCAGCCGGGGCTGGCGTGCGTCCGTGGGACCCCATCCTCATGCAGCTGGGGCACGGCGGGCGCCGGGGGGCTGCGCGGTACCTGCTCCTCTGGTCCTCCCGCCAGCTGCTCCAGGTGGGTGCATCCCTGCGGACGCTGAGATCCAGAGTGCTCGATGGGATTCCTGGGCGCCTTTGTGGTTTATCAATTCCCATTCCCACTCTCTCCTCTTTTCGGCTTGCCTGTTTATCTACAATCTGTCTATTTAAATTCCTTCTAAACAAGATGGGAATATCTTTATGCCTGTTTGTAAGAATATTCTGCACCCATCTGTTATTTACATCATTCATTTTCCTGAGGTGTCTCCAACAAATCCTGGCTGGATGCTCTGTATGTGTTATTAATAAAACAGCTGTAAAAATATTAACTGTACGGCCTAATTGTCAGCCCTGATTAAGAGCCAAATTTATCCCGGAACGGATGCTGAGACACAAAATGTGGCTGTTATCCAGATCTGACCCTTGCAGCTCGCTCTTTGCTTTACTCTTTGAACACTTCAGTTGCAGAGCTGCAAAGAAAGACCTCGCCCTCACCCCACCGCATTCCTCTTTGTTTCTGTGTGCGGAGTCACCAGCGCTCATTTTATTCTTTTAATTTGTCACTTCTACCTTGCTGTAACACAGTATTACTGGCGACATTTAACCTCCACATCGTTTCATCTGGGGTGAAATAGCAGCACTCCAGCAGCCTCTTACTTTTTTAAAATTTGTCGGTGTGAAGTGGAAGCGCTGTGTGTTTCCTCCCAGTGTGGATGGATGAAACTGCATTTTGATAGCCTGACTCTGAAAGTTCAAATCCCTTTTGAAGGGCCTCAGCTTCTCCACAGGGAAAACTGGGAGGTGCTGCGCGAAAAGTAAATTTTGCTGCTCTTTTTGGGGAGCACCTTGAGTGCACCTGGCCCATCGGGACCAACACCTTGGACTTTTTTGCTCTAGGCTTTTTTCTAAATTTTGCAGTGTAAAAGGATGTTTCTCCCTGCCTCTCCCTGCCCTCCCCCTGCCTCTGCGCCAGCTGAGCCTGAAGTTTGCTGGAGAAACCTAAAAATACGTCCTGCTGCCAGAAATACCAGGGTTTTATCCTTAAAGGGCTGTGCTGTGCACCTGAGAGACAAACCAGAGCTTGGTAAGCCTAACTCTGAAGATGGTTATGGAGAAGGAGGGAGCCCTGAAAGGCAACACTAACCTGGCCGTGGGTTCAGCCACTCGCTTCGGGGCCGCTCGCTCCAGGATTTCCCACATCGCCCCCAAAAGCAGCTGCCGGGCTGGGTCTCAGTGCTGGAAAATTCAGGGTGACTAGTAATCTGCAGAATTTCAGTTAAAAGTGCCTGGTGGAGCCTTAACTGCTTTGCTGCTTCAGAAATAGTCATCCACTGCCAGTTTAAAGGAGCATGAAGTTTGCCGAGCTCTGTAAAAATGTGTTTGCTCTTGCTAGTGCCTAATTCGGTGCATGCCTCTTTCAGAGCAGCACCAGAAAGCCACGGCAGGATGACCGGAGGCGTGAAACCATTGCTCCACCTCACTCAGGCTGATGGTATCTAATTCACTGGGCAGTCCTCCTAACGCAAGAACATTATTTTTAGGGGGAAATATCAGGATTTAACCCGCAACAACACTTTTCATTAATTTTTAGTCTGAGAACTCTTTCAACAGGTGCCTTTTTATTTCATCTTGTGGCCAAACCTTGGGCCCTGCTTTTGCTGATTCCTCTGCCTTTTGAAGGGTGACCTATGGTAAGAGTTGAATAGCTCCAGTATCTTCTCATTTTGCAGAGACATGAGGAGACCGAGGAAAAATGTGAGCGCAGAGCCAATGCGAGTGCAATACCTTGTGCCGATGTTTGCTAAGCTGTTTCACAACAGAGGGGTTGTGCAAACCCCGAGGAGAGTCACCACAGGCGCCCAGAGGACCCAAGGACAACACTGCTTCCACACCAGGAAAAAACGCATCCCCATTGCAGACCTGGTTTCGGATCAGAAACGCTTTCTAAAGCAATGTGCTCACTAAGATTTTGTAAGAAAACAGTCTTTTTTTTTTTTCGGAGACATCTCTGGAGATTCCAGATATTCCACTTTATTTGAGAGCATTAACTTTTCCTGCGTGTAATTTGAAAGGCAACTGAAATTTTGCTAAATTTAGTATCACTGAGATGAAGAGCCATCCCTGCGTTTTACTCCGAGTTGTGCTCTCCCAGGAGCTGTAGTCGGAAGATGAGTGTTTGTGGCATTTTTTATGTTACCATGGGGATTGCTATAGTAACAATTCTCCTAACCCTTCATTTATTAATTTACTTTGTTATAAAAGTAAAGGTAAACCAAATATCCAAAGAAACAATAGCTTTAAAGAGATTTCACCATCCCCACGATCCATGTTTAATGTTCCAGCGAAAGGGCCTTGAGTTTGTGTTTAAAGGACAACATTTGCAGATAATTTAATACAGTCAAAGGAATGAGATTCCACAAGGTTTCCTTTGAGACTGGAAAACAACAGCTGATCTATGTCATAACACATTACAGCGCGCGGCAGTTTAGCAATCCTTCTGCAGAGCATCCCTCGGCAGAAGGGAGCTCCAGCCTTCCCCTGCCCGCTGCGGAAGGCAGCCGCCGAGGGAGGCAGGGGATGGAAATCTCCAAATAGCCTTTTCTGCCGCCGCAGAGCCGGGGGATGATGGGGATCGGCGTTATGGCAAGGCAGTAGCATCTCTAACGAGCAGCCCGGTCCTGCACGGCACGGCTGGAGCGGAGTGGGATGCCAGCCCCCGGCATTACCAGCTCTCCCCATCACTCAGCCTTGTCCCGGTCCTGGGGGTTTTGGGGGAAAGGAAACATGCGGCAGCGCTGCATTGTGGGGAAAATGCAGGCAGAGACACAAAGGAAAGCCAGAAAGTATTAAATATTTTTAAATGCCTGTTTTATTTTACAAGGTGCAAATATTACACTTTGCAGTTACATAGTAAATACCAGATTACTAGGTAATTATGCTTAAACATTACCAAGTACTGTACCTGCAAAAATAATTGCTATATTAAGGGCATTTATTCAGTCCCTTGATAACCCTATAGTTTAACGGTTAGAAACAAGTATATCATTTATTCTCTTCACATAAAAGCTACCGACCATTCAGGTATTGCATATGATCAATAGAGGGTTTTAATGGAAGTGCCGCTGATCTAACCTAATAACCACAGTATCATAAAAGGCAATAAGCAGCTTAAACCAACATGTGAAGCACAGTCTATATAGCAAGAGTGGGAGCTGTTCCAGGGCCCCAAAGGGTCTTCAAATCACTTTATTTTTATGGGGTAAACGTAACCACGTCAAAAACCAAACTTGACATTTTAAAGTGGTTTAAAACTCCCTGTAAAACCCTACTCCGGGCACAAGCTTTCTTTACAAGGTTTCAGCCCTGCAGCTATTGTTGTGTCTCTGCAGTTCAGCTTTCCTGGGTTTATTTTCTATGAGTGGGTTGTTTTGTTCTCTCTCTCTCTTTTTTTTTTTTTTTTTTTTTAAAGTAAGAGTTTTATGGATGTGCCTTTTTTTAAGGAAAAAACCATTTTCCTCTTTTTACTCCATGTTGTGTATTAGGTAGATATAGCTCAGCCATACTGTGGCAGCTGCTTCCTTAACAGAGAGCGCTGCGTTTTCATCCAGTTAGGCCAAATTAAAGGCTGAAGCTGTGAATATAAAACCTGGGATTTCTTACGCAGAGTCAGGTAGATTGGGAGCCAACTGCCACTGCCTTTCAGCAACATCTCCATCCCGTAGGTACCTTTGCAAATCACTCCCTGCAGAGGCTGTAGGAGGGGCTCTGCCAGCACCGGATGGGTGAGGATGGGTGCACAGGCGAGGTCCGGGTGCACTGAGAGGTGATCCAGCAGCGGGACTCCCCCTTGACCTGCTCTTCCCTTCCCTGCATGTGTGTGGTGTCACTAAGCACACGTAGCTGCACCCAAAGGTGGTCTAAAAAAAGAAGAAAAAGAAGAACCAGTCTACTAAAAGGTGAACTTTGCATTTCTGCCAGCACAGCAAAGGAGTCTGTCCAGCTTGATTTGTGTAATAAAGCTTTTTATGCAGCTCCAGTGAAAGCACGCTGTGTGCATGCACTAAAATGTGTATCTGTGCCAGCAAGGGAAAGCCCCAAATAAATGTGTTTCCCTGTAGGATAAAACCAGGGTGCTTAAAAAAATCTGGGATGAAAACTAAGCGAGAATAGAACTCTCAGCAGAGTATTGATATCCCATATGGATTTTAATTATGCCAGTTAGGCTGACCAGGTTCTGTAATCAGAAGTGGGAAGGAAGCAGAAGTGACAAGACATGGTTCCACGTGCCGCGTGCGAAGCAGACGCGAGGCCGTGTGTATGGGCTTAGCAATACATTATAAGCACTGTATAAATAAAGCATGGAAAACAGACATTTCACAGATGTTGAGGCACCTTCCTCTGTGGTGCCAGCGAGGCACGTCCTTTGCCCTTCCTCCTGGTGAGGAGCTGCTGCAGTGCCCCTGTGCTGTGGTCCCTTGGACGTGGTGGCTCCTCCACCTCCTGCGCCCTCCCGGCACCACGGACGAACCCATCTCCTCCTCCTGAATGGGGAAGCACTGAGTCCTTACCAGATTTAGGGAATTTCTCTTGGAAAATGCCTTACCAAACTGGGGCTGAAGTTAGACCTCACGTCTGCTCAGTGACATGCGACTTCATCTTCATCCTGGAGGCCAGAAGTGCCTTCTGCTCAGGCACTGGGGAAGGACCGTGGTGGTGAGCCAGGGTGCACGTCCAGCCAGCATCCTGCCTAGGCATCTGTGACCCTGTTTTCAATGCCCTCGTTGAAGCCTTGCCCTTGTTTAAAGGCCGGTGCCCGGAGGAGGGGGGTGCCTGGGGGGTGAAGGGGAGCTCAGCACGTCTCTGATTTCTGGCAACCAAGCGCAGTGCTTGCATGGGCCCAGCTGCGAATGAGGCTCCTGGTGATGCCAGAAGTTCCTCAGTCATCCTCAGCAAGGTGTGACTTTATGCTGAGACAGAGGTCCCCGTGGCAGCAGCTGTCTGCAGCAGATCACCCTGTGTGCTCCCCGTGGGTACCGGCATCGCCTTCCTCTGCCTGCACGACCTGCTCTGCTGCACCGCTGGGGCCACGAAGCTACAAGGAGCTGCCCTGGCTGCTTGCTCATGGACTGCTGGATTTTGGCAGCAAACTGCAATTATTCCAGTTATGGATAATGCCCTCCCCTGCCACACTGCAGCGTGGCAGCGAGGAGCTCAGCGGGTCCCACGGAGAAAGCCCAGCACATTGGATCTACAAACACCGCTGGGATGATGCTCACAGTAGAGATGCATCTTTATGGCTTCATGGAAGGACATGCCCAGTGCCTGAAGTGTGTCCACGTGCTGCTGGGTCCACACCAGCGTCCTCCTGCAGGAGGACCATCTCAGGGGCTGGGAGAAACAAGGGTCCCTGCATGCCTGCCGGTGACAGCATCCTTTTTGGCTGCACCGAACCTGCCCCACAGCTCGGTGCAAGTGACATGATGTGGAGATAGTTATGCATAAAGCGAGCACAAGGAAATCTGTCTCTTTGTGAGGGAGAAAATGTCATTCTGTACTTAGTGCTGCTTTGCATATTCTTTTGTAAACACAAAACTGTTGTTGGCAGCAAAAATTGCTTTTCTGTGAAAGTTACAGGGTCACAGCGCAGGTGGAACAGCACAGAGGGGACAAACAAGGTCAGCTGGGCTCATCTGCAATGTCAGGCAGGATTCTGCTTCGTCCTTACAGCACCCAGGTGTCAAACACGTATCTGAGCCGTTCAGCCATCAGGGCTGGATTCAAACCGGGTGCTTTGCGTGGGCACAGACCCTGCATCTCCAAATGGCAGCTTGTTCAGTAACTGAGGGGACGCCGAGGGGTGCCCTGGGGAGGCAGAGGCACGGCGGGCTCAGACCTGCGCTCAGCTCTGCTCCTCTCCCGTGGCACGAGCTCTGCATCCCATGGTGCTGCTCTGCCTCCCCAGCACCCCGCTGTAAGTGGGACCACGTCCCGCCCTTGGCTTAGCCGTGCTCTGGGGTGAGCGGGTGCAGAGGGGCACGGGGGTGAGTGCCCTCAGCAGCAGCGGTGTCCGAAAAAGTGGCTGGTGCTGTGCCAAAGCAAACATAAAGTTAATGATAAGAACTAATAAAAAAATGATAAAAATTGTCCTGGACTGCTGGAGGCAGCAGAGAGTGTGCGTGGGGTTGCAGCAAGTGATGGGGAAGGGTGAGACCCGGGGCTGGCCCCTGCGGTGGGGTGGCTGTAGACGATGGCCGAGGAGCCAGCTCCACGGGGAGGGGCTGCCCATCCGCTGCCTCCCACCCCGCCAAAACACTGTGTCACTGGGCAGAAGTGGCTAACAAATCTCCATATGGCAGCCGGCTTATGTTGGCGGCCCCAAATTGAGTTAGGATGAGTAAGTGGAATTATATTTCATTGTTATTTTTAATATTTGAAATTTAGCCTATACTGGAGGTACGATATTGCTTGGTTTGTGAAGTACGCATAAAATAGCAGCTAGTGACATGATCGCCATTTCAGAGGAACCCAGGGAAATGTCACAAGGAGAAGCACAGTCCAGAAAGGATTTTTTTCTTTTCAGTTTTCAGTGACTCTAATACTGATTGAAATGTTGCAAATCCAAGGTAGCAAATTCTGTTAGTGTCTCATTTGCAGGAGTCTTAACGGTGAAGAATGAATTGGATTATTTTGAAGGGAAGTGAAAGGTTTACGTGCTGTAACGCCAAATCGGAGGGAAATCTAAACATCCTGACGGAGGGACCCCACCACAGCCCCACCGCTGAGTACCTCATTCTGCAGTGAGAAGAATTTATCATAGAATCACAGAATGGTTTGGGTTGGAAGGGACCTTTAGAGGCCATCTAGTCCAACCCCCTGCCGTGAGCAGGGACACCTTCAACTCGATCAGGTCGCTCAGAGCCCCGTCCAGCCTGGCCTTGGATGTTTCCAGGGATGGGACATCGACCACCTCGCTGGGCAACCTGGGCCAGGGTTTCACCACCCTCACTGTAAAATATATCTTCATTATAACTAGTCTGAATCTCCCCTCTTTTAGTTTAAAACCATTGCCTCTTGTCCTATCGCTACAGGCCCTCCTAAAAAGTGTGTCCTCATCTTTCTCATAAGCCCCCTTTAATTATGGAGAGGAGATTAAGGTGCTGCATCGCCTTTGGACTGGTCTCTGGTGGTGGAGTTGTTTCCAGACCAAATGCCCCTGATGTTTGCAGGGCAGTTTGGGGGCACTGGCCCTGGCACTGGCGCCCCATGCCCAGGGTTTGGCCGTGGGAGCCGTGGCCGGTGCCGGAGCAGAGCCCGGCGGTGCGGCGGTGGTCAGTGGTGAGCACGGACAACCCCAAGGGGAGAGCCCGCATGCAAAGCTGGGATCCAAGCCGCAGCCTCGTTTAAATAGGACTGAGGAATATGAATCATATGGTGCCTTTGGAAACTTTACTCCTTGTCTAGAGAAATGATTTACAGCTCTTTCAGTTTATAAGACATTTTCTGCCCTACTTAGAATTGGGGCAGATTTCCAAAAATGTTTGGGTATTAAAAGATATGGCGAAGCTCTCACCGGGTCCTTCAGAAAGAGCTAAGTACTGACACCTGTGACAGTGAGCAGCCTAGTTTCCGACGACACATCAGGTGCCTGTCTAGAAAACTTACTTTTAAAGGAGTGTCGCAGTGCCAAGCAGATCAGCACCCAAGCCCCAGATCCTCCAAAGGTATTTTGGCACCTCTGAAGCCATAGCTTTGGCCACGGGCATTTGCACAGCCTGAATGTGTGTGTCTGGAGTCAGTGGAGGGGAACGAGTCCCGCAGGAGGTGGACTCGGAGCACACACACTGCGTGGCGGTCCAGCGGCTGAGCTCAGTTGCTCTGCAGGGCTTGCAGGTGCTGGAGCTGAGCAAGGCAACGGCAGCTGGTAGCGCTGCTGTCCCACGGGCATTGCTGAGCCTCCTGGGGAGGACTTCGGAGAAATCCTCTTGAAAAATGGGCCCTCCCTTGGTGAGATGCTGGGCAGCCTTCCACCGGGAACCGGCTGGGGAGCTCGTACCCTGCCCTTGGGGTGCTGCTGTGTCAGCGCCGGGGAAGAGGGAGGTCCATCGGATGCACTTAATGTGCAATGTGCAGCAAAGCTTCCCTTGTTCCCTGGAATAAGGCTGAGCACATTTAGGTCATCTCGGCTTAGTCCATGCAAACAGGAGCAAGGGAATAAAATGGTAAAGGAGAACCTGCACCAGAGGCTGCCGCGCCGAGACCGTCCGGGGGGAGGTCCCCTCAGCATAATGTTTTCTCAGAACTTCTGAAAAACTCCATTAGCTCTCTGCGCTTGAAGGTGACATTTATTTTCAATTCTCCCCACAATATGACGATGAAATTACATGAACTTTAAATCAAACTTTAGTGCGACAGGATAAATAAGCCTCACAGCTGACTGCACCGAACTGGCGTCAGAACAATCGTGCCGGTGCTGCAATTTTATCATCTTAACAAATGTTTGTTTTCCATTTGCATTTGACAATGGAATTAATAAACTATTTTACCAATTTAAGTTTTATGAAAAGTGTATCCCACGGCTCGGCTCCTGACCCCACTTATCTCATTTATAGAATTTGTAGTCTTTACAGAATGGTAAAATGAGGCACTTGCATTGCATCGTTTCAAACAGCTCCGCTTCCAATTTTCGTGGTAATAGGAAGGGCGCTTAACAACAATGGTCCATTGATCTGGTTTGTCTCTTACCTGCCCTGCAGCCACCGGGCAATTGTTAAATGCAAAAGCCACAAAAGCAGATAACAAAATAGACCATTAGTGTATAGGCTTTGGCCACAATGGTTTCAATAATAATTAATATGCAGGATAGCTAGTCGTGTCACACACCATTTCAGACTCGAATTGCATCTGTCAGTCCAAATTCCGACTACATGCGAGGCATCCAGCACCGAATCTAGTTAGACAGCTAACTGAATTAAAACAAAAATCTACAGATGCATGATAAATGCACAGGATGCTATGTCACACATGAATGACTTCTGTGCAGGCCAAATGACAGATGTATTTCCTCGACTCCAGGCCAGACTCCAGCACAAACCACTCTTCATTTATCAATAATTGGGCCTTAATTTCATTTGGCAGTGCTAGAGCAGCATGCTCAGCTTCCTCTCCAATAGACTAACACTAATTAGACTTTTTTTTGGGCATCAATCTTTTTATTTTATCCTCTAATAATCAACCATAAGTATAGCTATATCTTGCCTTTTTCGAGGGACATGGTAGGCTTTACCCATAACTCATTATTAGCGATAATGGACTGGGAATGGGAACCGTTCTATTATTTATGTCTGAGAGAGAGAGCGGCACAGAGGCAGGAGCAGAGGATCATATTCTGCCTATTCACATTGAATCAATGTGAATTCTTGAGTCTTGATTCGTTTGCCACCTCTTTTGAATAATAAATGTCATGCTCTATTAGTCCTTATATACCAAAAAGGGGATTTTAGTTAAATAGAGTTTATTTATCCGGGAGATTTTGGGATAGAGTTAAATACAGGCACAGCAATTCGGACGTGAGTGCGGCACATATTATCCAGGCACTGGGACCATTACGGTTCAATCCTGGAGACTGCTGAGTACTTCTGGGTGGTGCTGGGTGTCTCGACACCACTGAAAAGAAAATCATCTCCACGGGAATTATGGGCGCCAGGGAAGACTGGGTTTCTTAACTTCTCAGGTTAGTGATGGCAAACTGTAAGATCCAAAAGAAATCGATCTTATATAAAATTTTTCTCTATATGCCAACACATATATGCACATGTATGTGGGTATGTGTATATACATGCATACATGCACACACGTATCTTTACAGGGAAATGAAAGAATGTACATGAGAGCATGCATATGCATAAAGGCAGAGATCGGATAATCATGTAGCTTATTTACACTGCACATTATGCCATCAGAGGATTTTACCCCTGCAGAGTTCAGCTTTGCAGCTAAATTCCCTGCAGTTTCAAATGCAGTGATTGAACTGACCTTGGTTTACATAAGTTTTGATCTTATCACTTGTCTTCTCTATAAGCTCAGAGGCGAGCGTGATCTCTGCAAAGCCTTTTTCTGCCTTCAAGTGACAGACTGAAAAGACTGTTCCCATTTGCAGAGAAGACCTCAGCTTTAGGTAAGTGTTAAGCCCTATTGATTTGCTCCAGGGATCAGTGCTGTTCAGCGCCGCTCGCGCTCCCCTCAGTGTTTTCGCACAGAGTGCTGTGTTTATTGGCACAGACTAAATCAGTGATGTGGTCCTCGGGGCTGATTGCTATGCCCAGATGATCTGTTGGAGTTTGCTGCATGATCCAATCTATGGCATAATTGAAGAGGATGAGGAACAAAATTCATCCTTGTTTCACCCCAGTAACTACGCCAAATTCAACAGAGAGCTCTCCATATGGTCCAACACAAGTTAGGTAATGTGTATATTATGCCATAATAAATGAAGTCTCCTAGGTCTTAGTGGCTAGTTATTATCAAAGATCTTCCCTAGCAATTCATTGTGATTGGAACAGAATGCAGCAACTGGAAAAATGATAAATAGTGCTGCCGTGCAGTTATGATAGTGATGGAAAAATCTGGGCTTGCAGTCTTTTGCTAAATAACAATGTGCCCACATGTGTTCGCTCTCCACTTTTGGAAAAGCCTAACCATTCCGAATTCAAATCCATTTGTTTCCAGGATGAATGCAGATGTATTTCAAGGGCCTCTTCCCAAATAAGCTGTGTAAGTCCTGGGAGACATCTTATCCCAGAGGGTAAGAAATCTGGGAGCGCTCATTAGCTCTAGTGTTGTTCCAGCAAGTGAGCAAAGGCAGAGCATGCCTGGGAGTCAGGCTTTCCTTTCCTTTTACTCAGTGCCACCCAAATAAGTGCAGTATTTAGACAATTCTTTAAGGTTTCAAGCAGTTCCTAAAACTTTCTCCGGTTGGGAATGCGCTCAGATTCACATCCTTCTTCTCCTTCTTTGTCCTTGCTATTTTATCATTATTACAATAATTAAACTTTTCATGTAATAAATAAATTTGCTGTAAATAAAAGCTCAGATGGGAATATCAGATAATGGAACAATCTTCCAGGGGAGTAGCAGAAGTTCTACCGAGGATGTATTTAACTACATGACTGGACAAAGTACCTGCAAAAAGTTGGTTTTCTCTCCAGCTCCATTTCAATGACCCTTAGTGCATTAAGTAGCCATATATTATATTACAGTTCTGATAAATTATAGAATTATTTGTCACTGCTACCCTCTACAGCAGAGAACTTTATTGGCAGTGTGACACCTGCCTTGCTTATTTATTTATTTCACTTGATGAGAACAATAAGAAGGCTCCTTCCTCCTGGTCCAGGCACTCCTGGCTGTTACACACACATCTCTGCAAATAGAGAAGATCCAATAACCAGGCGGATACGCGGCTTGAATAGTTCATGTAACCATCTAATTGGAGTCTCTTACCCCAAAAGCACCTTACTTCCCAACCATACTTTTGCTGTCTAAAGTAACCCCAGAGAATAAAACATATTTTTTTTTTTTCATTCTGGGCACGGAAGCCCAGAAAGACCAAGTCTTCATAGAATTCTACCCCAACTCGATAGACTGATTACCGAATTCAATTCCTGATTATTTGAAGATGTGCAACCCCTTCTTCTGTCCATTTACTCAAGATGCAAGTCTGCCACTTAAAAAAGATTTGTTAATAGGGTTTCAGTGCCACTGGGCCCTTAACATTTCTTTTTGCCTATAAACTAATTTTATTGTTTTACTATAGTGAGGAAAATTGCTGCATTCATCTTGGAATGAAAAGTATTACCCTATTAAAGATAAACAGCTGATTAACAAAATAATTTTTTTAAAAAATACTATTTTGGAGTAAATAAGAAGTTGCTAAGCTTAGTATTATTTCGGAGCTTTTTACTTCCCTTCTTGCTTCTTCATGTCCATCTTCTTACCCTAAAATTCTGGGAAACGGCTCAAGCGGGGCTGCAGGACCCAGCAGCACGGCAGGGGTTTGCTCTCCACGTTGTCCCTGGGTGGGAAGACATGCCAGAGAGCTCAAGTCCGGCTCAAACCAGGCAAGAGGAGCCCGGTGGCTCACAGCAAAGGACCCTGCTGCAAAAACGCAATTCTCCCATGGGCGGTCAAAGAGCAGAAGCCATCCAACACACTCTGCAGGCTACTCCCAAGCTTCACCTGCACGCTGAAACCCCAGGGATGTCATTCCTGCATCCTTAGCCTAAAAAAGCTCAATGCTTGGATCAATAGCGTCACTCTGGAGAGCAGGGTAAGGCGAGCGGGTTGGGTGGCATGCCAGGGCAGAGCCTGTGGCCCCTCGCACCCAGCGTCCCGCGGCCGGCTCTGCTCCCTGCTGGCGTGCCGGGGAGGGGCCTGCGCCACGGGAGCATCCCCAGAGCACCCACTGCACCTTCTCTCCTGCTGCCCCCACTTATCGATACCTTCCTTGTTCCCAGACTTTTCTGGTCTGTTACCATGGCAATCCCTTGCCTCAATAGGGTCCTTGTGAACTTGTTTACCATCCCAATTATAACATTTTCAAATCCAGGCTGATTATGACAGCTCTGTGTCGCCCATCTGTGCCTGATCCGATCAGCACTTCCACAACAATGCATTGGCAGGTCACCACCGCCCTGCAGCACACGCTCCCCCACGCTCGCGCAGCCAGAAAACAGCAAATTTAGATGCTTGCAGGAAGTGGAGGATTCGCCGCTCAACGCCCAGCCTGCGAGGCAGACTGGGAGGGCAGAGGCACATTGAGGGGGCATTCACCACGTTGGCACATTCCAAATTTCCTTTAAAGAAAGTGAAATGTGAAAATGAACTCTTCTGTTGACTTGGGCATCATGTCTCCACTTGTGTCCTTGTGGGATTAGACAGCATGGAGGGGAGCTGCCACACCTCGCCAGTGATGCTTGCAAAAGAGGGGCGGGAGGTGCCCCAGCGCCAGGCAGCCGGGAAGCCATGAGAGGCAGGACGAGAGGCAGGACAAGAGGCAGGACTCCTCAACCACGCAGGAGACGTGGGATGCAGGACCCCACAACCACCCAGGAGACGTGGGATGCAGGACCCCACAACCACCCAGGAGCTGTGGGATGCAGGACCCCACAACCACCCAGGGGCCGTGGGATGCAGGACCCCACAACCACCCAGGCATGCCTGAGGGTGCTTTGGGTAGAGTCTTTTTGTCTTCTGTCTGGTCCAGATGGACACATCTGTAGTTGGGCAGGACCTAACTGAGGACGGGATTTAATTCTTCTGAGACTGGACCCATTGGCCCCTGCGGGCACCGGTGACGTGGGGGTTGCGCCCACCTCAGGAACACAGCTTGTGCCACTGGACCATTAGGCTGTTAGAGGAATTTTGACCTCCTGAAAATGGTCAAATAGAGAACTCACTGATATCATCTCAGTAAGTCCTACAGGTGCAATCAAACTCCCACTATGATAATTGGAGTGCACCTACTCCTTTTCTCCATGTACAGCTCATATGAGGCAGCCTCATTATTAACAGATAGTAATTGCTGACAGTGTTCAGGTGGGTACAAGAAAATTGATTTTTTGCAGAACTTGGGTTTCAGTAATAAAAGTATTCCCAGGCACTGCTTGGGAAATCCCGGACTGCCTCGGCCACGGTGTCAGCACGAGGGGTCTGTCACGGAGAAGACGGGTCTGATCCTGTGGTGCCCTGCGGAGGACAAGATGTTGGTGAAGTTATATCAAGGATTTATTTGGCCACAGGGTTGAATATTAAAAATGGGTAAGATACAGACATTGTGAAAAAAGCAAAACCATATTCCTTTTCCTTTGCTTCTTTTTACAACTACTGTTCAAAAAATGGTGTGGTTTCACATCCTTTGGAAATAAACCACTTTTTCTAGTAGAAATACAATTTGTCCAAGGCATGGACATCGTCTAGCCAAGGAAAGGTTCAAGGGATAGGTGGTGTCTCTTACAGTCAACAAAAAACAGACCAGCTTTGAAGCACACAAGCCTTTCTTCAGACCCGGCATATTCACAGCTAAATTTCATAAGGAAAACCTGTTAATTTAACAAAGGGAGCAGGAAAAGGTACAAGAAACCAGAGGCTTTAACATACATGCCAAAGAGTAGATCGGAATGGATCTCTTACTCCTACAGGCAGGAAGGTACTGAGATCCATGATGGGAATTACAGCCAAATCATTTCAGGCTAGAGAGAAGCAGGTTTTGGTAAAAATTTTCAACAGGGATGAAAATTTAGCCATTAGAAGCTTCTAGCAAGAACTATAATAGAAAGCCTGTCCCTTCAAGTCTTAAAATCAAGACAGATATCCTTCTGAAAGAGTTTCTCTCGCTCAGCAGCAGGGCTGTGCTGGATGCAGCTATTCTGGGGCTTAGATTAAATTAAAGGATGATAATGGTCCCTTGTCTCCGAATCTGTAAAGGAAAAGTACACTTAAAAAAAAAATATGTGCTGGTGTCACTTGTGCCAACTTGTGACTCAACTGCAACATGCGCATATTTCTCACAGTTCGGGATTTTTCCAAATAACTCGGTGTTCTCAATGGGTTCATTATGAGCCTCTGAAAGAGCATTGTTAACATCAGCCCGGGACAGAGCCTCCGCTCCCTCCGCTTCCGTCCCCTCCCCGAACCCCGGCCATCCCAGGGAGCGCTGCTTCCACTGGGTTTTCCCGATGAAGATAAAGCAAATCGGTCTGTCAGCATGTGTCTGATTAAGTATTTTCTTACTGTGCTTAAAAAAATAAAAAGGGCTTTGGCGGGTAACTGGAAAAGTGCAATGCTGCAGATGTCCAAAAGAAGTTCCTGAGACACTGTATAAAAACAATATTTCTCTGGAAAAGAACAAAACAAAAGAAAACACAACAGGAATTTGTGGTCCCTCAGTGAAAACATGATAATCTTCCACAAGTAGCATGTTAACTGTCTGAACACTTTCCTTGCGTCTATGGATGCCTGCCTCTAAAGGCATCACTGTCCCATGTACAGAGAAAGCACTTTGTGTGTAGTGTGATTTTTACATGGAAGAGCGTTATCCTCTGCCTTTTCCCAAGCGTGGATCATGACAGAGCCATGAAAACAACCTCTGGTCACTTGGGGACCAGGCGGCGGAAGGGCAGAGCCCTGCTGCCTCCTTCAGCATGGGCGTGCGGTCCAGCTCCATGTCTCCTCTGCTGGGTGCCTCAGAGGCAGGGGCTTTGCAGTTGCGTGGCTTGAACAGTGAAGAATTTCAGTTTTCCAGTAGTGCATAATATCAGTACAATTTTTATCAACCAAATGAACTTTGGTTACCGAATGAATACTGAATTATGGTCTTTTTTTTTTGCCTTTGTCCAACAATTACTGAAAGCCAGTTTCAGGAATCTAATCTACCCTTCTGGGGAAGTACACACTGGTTGTGAGAGTTAGCTCCACACGAAGCATTTGCTGCTGGCCTGGATTTTGCTCTCTGGGAAGGAAGGCATCTCTGCCGCGGCACCTCTGGCTTTCCCCGGGGATCTCACCTCCGTGTTCAGCCTTGCCTGGCGTGGCACTGCCAAGATCCCGGCACAGGGCTCTCAGCTGCGGGCAGCGTGTGCCACCAGACCCGTGGGGCAGGATATTTCCCTCCCTGCTACCCCAAGCCTGGAATGGAGCATGGATTTATTCTCTCAGTACAAACATCACAGGAGATTATAGGCTTGAACAGGCTTCCAAAGCACCATTTCTCTCCCTTTTTTTCTCATCTCATTTTCATCCCATTTCTGTTTCTCTGATTCCAATTTCAAATTCTGGAACAGCAATTGAGAGACTTCTGCTTATGAGCTCCGGCAACTTAATGAGCGGACAGCACTGGCATGCAAACAGCCAAGTAGCAGCTTTTGAGTAGCATATCTCCATCCTCCTCCTGCCCATGGTCAGGCTGCCTCTCCTCGGGTTGGAAGGGACAGTTCCCATCCTCGTCGGCATCTGCCTGCCCCGCATGGCTGCACTGCGCACTACCATGTGGCCGTGGGGACCTGGTTCTCATTCAATCCATTTGCAACACTAGAAAAATGATGGGTTTTGGGGTGGTTGGGTGGGGGTTTTTTTTCAGATCCATTTTCTGTTTTTGTTTGCCATTAAATCCTAACTTAATTTCAGATGTGCCTGTGGCAGACAATTTTAGTTAAATGCCGCCTTGACTGCCAGAATACTTCTACCGTACTTTGTTTTTTAATCCCACTAAGCTGAGAACATCTTTCACTTAGTTTGGAGAGACACAGCTGAAAAAAAAAGAGCACAGAAGGCCCGTTTTTAAAAATGGATGTGTCTGTGCATCAGGGACGGGGCTCGGTTTCTCTTACTTGTGCCAGTAGCGCCCAACACTGCTGCAAGCCCTCGGCTGCTGCTGCCAGCGAGACACTGCCACGGCCGAGGGCTCGCTTCTGCAAGGGCAGGGGAGAAGGGCACAGAGGAGACTTTCATCCTAACATCCCCTTCCCCTGGGGTGCTTTAATGACCTTGATCCTGCCTAGATGTTACTGCTGCAGAAATCCTCAAGAAGCAAGAATTATATTCATGGTTTCCTGAACTGCAGACCCGGCTTTGTGGGTGGAACGGGTTCCCATGCCATGGTCTGTGTTGTGGGAACACAACGTACAGCAGTGCATCATCTTTCATGGTGAGCTTTGGCTTTTCCCTTCCTTGAAGAATACTTACAAATGACTTGACTTCTGCCCAACTAATCCTTTTCCTGTAGGTCCTTTGACGTGACCAAGTTCACCCCCAGTCAATGGCATTCCTAATCAGCTGACAGACGTCACTCCTTCGCACAGAGAGGTCCCCCTGGCAGGGCAGGTCATCTACCCCTTAAAATGATGCCCTCCAACAGCACACTCCTCAGTACCAGGTGTTTCTGCTGTAGGCCTCCTTGCCCCTGCTCCCCTGGGCTTTTCCCAATGGAGCTTTGTTCCCTGCTTCCCATCCCTCTGGGAGCACCCACAGGTCCTGATGCTCCCACCCTGGAGGAGTTCCCTGGGGGCTTTTCTCCTGTCAGCCATGGCTTGTTGCATGTCCCACGTGCTGGGTTCTACGCTGGGCGAAGCTTGGATGGAGGAAGGGTCAAGCCCTAAGGCTGTGCCTCAGCCAGGGAGCTTGTCACTCTGAATTTCTGGCCAAACCCTGCATGTTGCTGCAGAAGCCTGTGCTCTTCCCCTTCCCAGGCAGAGCTGGGTCCTCTCCAGTTGCTCACATGCTGCCTGGCCAGCTGCTGGTCTGGCACCTTCCAGGTGTGGCCATTGTTTTTTCTTAAAGCAGTGTCCTTTATTAGTTCTGTATTTTAATAAATATGCATGCTGCTATTATTAGGTAGTGAGCTGCTGTGTTAGAAGTTCCTGGCAAAAAAAAAAAAAAAAAAAAAAAAAAAATCATTTAAATTCCTCCTGCTCCTAAGCTCAGAGAAATGGAAGAAGACCTGGTTTTGGTGTCCCTCCCAAGGGTTTATTGTACCGTAGTCCAGCCCTGCTAACATCCTGTTTCTGCCTCAGTGGGAAGAGAAACAGGACCGAAAAGCAGCTCTTGGTCTGCAGCACTACCGGGGTTTGCAGATACTGGGGTGGGCTCCATGTGGCCAGGGGTTTGCGGTGAACACGAGCCTCAGGCACGCACGCTGAAGGTGGGCTAAAGATTTATTTGTTCATCAGATGATTCATCTTCCTTGTTGGATCTTTGGTTTAGATCAAATTTCCAGGGCATTTGAGAAAAAAAACAGGATCAGTTCGGTTACCTAAGTTGATTACTGTGTTTGTTATTTAAAAAGGAAAACTTCTATTAATACATGACAGGACAAACAACTCTATTCCTTCCAAGGGACACAGCTGTGCCCTCCAGCTCAACCCAAGCCCTTGTTCCCGCTCCAATCGACTGCTTTTCTCCTCTGACTTGGTGGCATGAGCACGGCATCACCTTCCAGCGGAGCATCTCCCCCCAGCCCACCACGTCACCCCTGAGCATCTCCATCTAACTCCACAGCTCCTTCTGACATCTGGCAAGTGTGATAAATCCCTCCCAGCTCCGCTTGTGGAGGTGGACCCCTTGGCTGCTTAAATACAGCCTGGGCTATTTGATTACCAAATCTTGCCAACGCCACTACCTTTCTAGTAATCTCTTAATTCTCTTGACTCTCCGAGAAGATGCTGCTGCTGGATTTCGCGCACATTCTTCAGCGCAGGCTTTGCACGCAAGTGTCTTGCTGCAGGTTTGGCTTTAGGCCCAGGGCTGGATTTAGTCATACAGTGTTAATTTTAAATTCTTAAAAAAAACTGTGGGTGAAGTGGGGAGGGTGGCTGGAGATTTCTGCTTTATTAGTGTCAGGGAGACAGATTCAGCTTTGTGGCACAGTGGAGAAAAAGTCAAAGAAAACTGGTTTTGGTGGAATTTCCTTCTGCTTTTGACAGGAAACGGGTCAGGAGATGAGTTCACCCCATGCCCACAGAGCATCCCCAGGGCCACCCGCTCCACCAGGCCTTCCTCAGCTGGAGAGGAAGGAGACTTTCTGGCTTTTTCTGTGGCAAAGCCTAGTTCTACAAAAAGGCCCCACTTCTGACAAATCTGGGGTTTCCAGCGAGATGGGGAAGTGCTGAGAAAGGGAGCTCTGTGCAGTGAGGGGGACTCAGGGCTGGGGGTCCGGACGGCCCCGCAGCAGCACGACCCAGAGTCCCTTCTTGCAGCAGGCAACAATGCGGAGCAGGGCATCCATGCAGAGATATCTGTTAAATTGGTCCCAAATTATAAAAAAAAAAAAGAAAGGTGAAATTCTTGCACGTGCTTGCCATGCAAACTTCTCTGAGAGTTTCTACCAATTGTTTTGGGGCAGGGTCTTGCAAATGACAGCAGGGGGGTGCGGGCAGTCTGGGGCTGCGAAGGGAAGGCCCCTGCTTCGCCGAGCCCCCACGCACCCCAGCCCACGGGCAGGGCAGAGAGCAAGTGTGGAAAGCAAGTACGCGGCTCCAAACCCGTGCTGAGCCGGAGGATTACATAAAGCATCCCATCAGGAAATAGAAACGCCACCGAATGATTCATGCAGCCAGCATCTTGCTGGAACTGTGAATTTCTTCTTTTATGAAAATATTTTAGGGTTTTTTCTGGAAATTCATAGTTTAGAGTTTGCGTTCAGGAATGGTGTGAGCAAATATTCACGGACGTTTTCCCCGGTGAAGCCTGAATAGCAGCTAACTGTTGTCAGGATGTATCAATAAAGACCACAGGACAGAACATGAAAGCAATGCTGTATTTCATTTGATTTTTCCCATGGAGGATGATTCAGATTGCTTGCTCTGGGCCCGTCCTGAGCTGCAGACCTGCCTCTGTCACCTGGACCCCCCGTGCATAGGCAGAGCTGTGCAGGCATAGCAGAAGAGTATTGCCCTCAGTTTTCTGCAGATGCAGGGATTATGCTTTCGAAGGCATTTTTTATTCTGATAGAGGAATTGGGATCAACCACCTCTGCTGGGTGTTGGAGCCTGAAGCCATGCCATGGTTGCAGCTACCAGCAGGTTGTCTCCAGCCCACGTCGCCCAGACCTGTGGGTCTCACCCCTGCCCTGCTGCTGGTCCCAGGCAAAGAGCCAACCTCTTATTCTCATGATGAATAATTAACTTTTTAATGCAGAAACTTTCTAGCGTGTGAGGAAACACTACGTCGCACAGGAAGACCCTTTTTTTTTTTTAATTGGGGGTGATTGAAAGACAAATGATCAATAACAGCAAGAACAGGCTCTCTATGAACCTTGAAATGATTTGTAATAAACCTGGAAATACAGATCGTGTGTTCACTGGAGATAATGTATGATTAAGATTAGTACTTTTTTTATACCTCATTTTCAAAGCATACATACCAGCGTGAGCAAGACTCAGGTCTTCGTAAAATGTACTTCAGGGAAAAATATCAAGGGTCGTATCTCAGCTTTGGTAAATTGATCTAAATGGTATGCTACAAACTCCTCCATGAGAGATTCCAAAACATTTTAATTTGCCTATTTATTTGTTTTTAACCTGGTAGCATCTCTGGCAAAGCTGGTGGCGGCAGGGCTGCCACAGGCAGGGGCAGTGCCTGCCTCTGGGCCGGTTTGGCGGTGGGACGCTTATGTCCTGTCCACAGGCCTCCCTCTTTCTCCCTCCCACTTAATTTATGCTAATTTCAAATACTATACGTTTGGCTCCAAAATGTCGCTGCTTCCAGTTCCTAGGTTTCTCGGGAGAGGGTGAATAAAGGTAATTTGCTAAAACGGGGACTTAATATTCAACTTTCTGTATCATTCACCTATTTTTGATGGTTTATTATGATCGAAGGTACAACTCCATTGAGAGATCAGTGCCTGCTGAAATTTTAAAAAGAATGGGGAAAATTGTATACGGTTATTGAGTTTTTGATATGCATGTTAGTTTTAATCTGAGCAACATTATCATAATTTAACAGAGGAGATGTGAAACATTCAGATACAATAGCTGATGTAATTAAATGTAGAAGGGAGTTGCAGGGAAATGACAGGTTTCCATTTTCAGTACAAACACTCTTCCAAAAATTACGGGTGCTCAGCAACAAATATGACACCTATCTAAATTCAGGAAGTACAAAATGTTCATATTCATATTAAAAGAGAGTGTGGAATCAGAAATCAGACTGAACGGTGGAGACGGCGCAGTGGCGAAAGCCGCATGAGAACAGAGGGAGGCACGGCTGACCTTGCCGGCTCTGAGCGGTACCTCTTATAAATCTTGGAATATAAATCCTGATACCAGTTTTGCTGTGGAAGGCTAAAAGTGGTGCAGTTCTGCCTTACATCCAATTCACACGTTGCAACTCCTTTTTGTTTTCTTGAGCGGTGGTGACCCTGCGTTTTTTCCCAGGGCTCCTGCCCGAGCTCTGAGCTCTTCCTCCTCCTCCTGTACAAGGGTCTGGCAGGACAGGGCTGTGGAAGGATGCTGTGCTTTTGGGAACTATACAGGGATGGAGGGTGTCAGCGCTGAGTCGTACCGCGTGGAAAGGAGAGGACCGGGAGGTGCTGCGTGGGAGATGGGGAGGAGGCAGATTAGTGGGTGTTCGCTGATTTTATTTGCTTTATGGAAATGCAACAATTGCCTCCATTCAGCAGATGAAGAAATGAGTCACAGAGAAGTTGATGGTTTGCACGTAGCTGAGTAGGACATCTGTGCCACGTCAGGCGGCGGAGGCCTCCCCACTGGCTGGCCTCTACCCCAGCCTCCATCCTTCCTCCTCCTCCCTTCATGTCCTTCGCCAGCTCATTGTCACCCTGCTCAGTGAGGGTGCACCAGGGCCAGGGGGTTTCTCTGACGCGGGAGGCTCTGCAATAGCAGGAGGAACTTGCTTTAATGTCAACTATTCCATTACTGAAAACTAGGGGGAAGAATTACACTGGGCTGGGAGCTGCTGATAAACAGGCAGCTGGCACAGGGAGGGAAATTTCTTTCTTCTATTACCTTGTGCTTCTGCAAGTCACAACTTTGTCAGTCAGTGCCTAGCTGCAGATTTAGAAACCCAACTGCAGACTCCCCGTCTTTTCCATGTCTATTTGCGTCTCAGCCAGCAGCACACCACCAAGCCAGATGCTCGGTGGGGAGAGACTGGTGCGTGGCCAGGGAAGCGGCGGGGGAGAGCATCCTTCACCCTGGCTGCGCAGCTCCTGCGGTGCCTGCAGACGGATAGGGAAACCAGAAGTGGGAACAGCAGAGGTATTCACCTTTCCCTGGTAATTCTTAAAGCAGCAGGGGAGCGAGGTGGGGCACTGACCGCACACTTGAAACGGCTCAGATTAAAACCAAAGTGAAACAGCAGAAACTCCTTGCTCCAGCCGAGGATCTTGTGGAAGTAAAGCTAGAGAAAGGTCAGATCCACTGCTGGCGTAAATCAATGCCGCAGCCCTGGCAGGAAAGAGCCGGGCCGGTTCATATGCACGCAGGACCTGGACCATGAAGCTGAGCCATGGAGGGGATATTAATTAGTGTTTGCTGGTGTGATTAAAGCAAGCCAGGAGCGAGCGAAGGTGGGCTGGTTTGGGGAGCGCTCCCCGGGGGAAAGGCAGGCTTGCAGTTTCACAGCTCAGGTTTCCAAGGCTGCAGAGACCGTTGCCCTTCTCATCTCCAATGGCCGATCACAGCAGTGCTTTCGCTCCTGGATAAAATCCACCGGCTGGGAACGACTGCCAAAAACGCGGGGCTGAGTGTTACGCAGCCTTCACGTGCTAAACCTGGGAGCACGACGGGAATCCCTGAGCGGGGCCAGCACGTGGACGCGGTGGGGACGAGGCAGGGATGGCACCTGACCCTGCTGGAGCACAGGGGATGGAGAGCCCTACAGAGAGCCAGCACGTGAAGGACGGATGCCCGTTTCCAATTTGCACAAACCCTATAGAAAACAGGCAAATTAAACTTCTTTGCATTGAACAGTATGCAAATCCAGGCTTCTTTGAATATCTTCACACAGAGTTTGCCAGAAAAGTACACAGCTGCATGGTAGTGAAATCCTCTCTGATGACTGGCTAGAAAAACAGAAGATTTGGTGCTGCTTATAAGACTTCCTCCTCCTCTGATGCAGAGCTCGTTTGCTTGGTAGACAGTTCTCATGATCATTTCAAGCAGAAGGTAGCGATGGCGACTTGGCAAGACCCACACTGAAAATCCGTATTTGGATCATGAATCAGTACCATAATTTCTGTGTAAAGGAACATTTCAGGAGGATTTATAGCATAGCATGCTAACATCGGATCTGCTTGTCACAGATCGTGTTAAAGGCTACAGATAAAAGGTTTGCAGTTTACAGCCCTGGAAAATTAGAATGAATTCCCTGCTGTGAGCACAGAGCAATGACTAGCAGAAATCCTTCCTGAGACACTAAGTTGGACCAAGAGCCACAGCTGACTGGTGACAAAAACAACTCCAAGAAAATGATTATGTACCTGGACATTGGAAAACCAAAGTCCCGGGGGGACGCGCAGGCCAGCGGCGAGGCAGCGCACGGGGAGCGGCGGTGGCCGGGTAGTACGGACAGTCCCAGAACAATCTGCGTGTGGGGACGCGGCATGGCTTCACTGCCGTGACAGCGAGTTGGTTAACCCTGACAAAAGTTAGGGAGTGTAATGAGATGGCTAAAAAATAAGTGAATATATTTGGAGAGGGCAGTTTTTCTGTACACCCCTTGCTTTGCCGAAAAGACTTTCTGCTTTTTAGTTCAGGACCTCTGACCAGAAATAAAAATATTTTCCTAGTTAGTTTTTTTTTTTTTTCTTATTTAAAGTTAAGGTCTTAAATGTACACAGACTTCTGCTGTTCCAGAAGTCTTGTATAAAATGATGCTGACGTGAACCGATCCTCCCCCATCTCCACAGCCAGGTACCGGCCGAATTCAGGGAAGTTCAGATCGAACCCAGCATCCACGAGTAACCTGCCTATGTCTAAATGGCTGAAACCCCACTTCTAAGAATGCAAAAACATTACAGCTTCATCCAACCACCCTTCACAATTATTCTAAATGATAGAGTTTCACTTAAACCTATGATCAGATCTATGCACCCCTGAACAAAACCAGTCACACGCCAGGCAAGCGCGCAGAAAACGGGAACTCTGCTTTCAACACACAATTGGGAAAGGCTCAGTGGACCCATTCAGATTTCTTCTGTGAGATTTTAGGATGTTCAAGCTCAAAACGCAAAGTAAAATTTCTGAAACATCGAAACTAATACGTAGGAGAAAATTAAGAAGTTGGCCCAAAGAGGTTCTAAAATGAGAGCACAGAATTTTTCACATAGAAGAGATGTACAAAAGCTCCACGAACATGTTTTCTCTTTTCAAAAGCTGTTTTCTAAATGTCAGTTTTATCGCCTTTTTTTTAAACCATTTATGACCATATGTGTTTTTATGATATTCACAACATGCTTGTGCCACACAAGATGCAAATGTAATTTCCTGTTATAATGGCACAATATGCATAGTAACAAATGAGAAATGAGTGACACAAAATAATGAAAAGTGGCTCTGTGTGTGCGTGTGTGTGCGCCTGGAAGGGCTTTTTTTCCCCCTAGAAGGGAATTACCCGGGGCATTGACAGGGGCTTCAGGCTCCTATTCCTGCACAGCCGGTGCCCACATGTGGGGTTTGACCAAAACTCATTCCAAGGTGTCTTTTAACTCTTCAATTAGCAATTAGAGAAACCTCTTCGTCACGGATGCCGTCTCTTTGTACGAGCAGGAGTTGGATTGTCCACTAATTGCCCTATTACAGCTTCATCCACTCCACTGAGTCCTTTCACCAGGTGATCCCTGCTTCCAGCCCGTCTGGGTGAGTGCGAAGGACTCTTGTGCAAGAAGGTGGAGGAGCTGGCATCTTCCCAGAGCGCCAACCTGGGGCTGGTGGGAGCAGCCGACCTTGGAGAAAGATTAATCGTGCTGGGTTTGTACATCCCTGCAAGGCAGCACGAGCTTCTGCAGCATACGCAGAACTTGGACACGTGCTCAGAAGCGAAAAAAGGTGAAAGAAGTTAGCAAAAATGTCTGGAGGAAGACATGAAATAGCAAGATGACTTGGCATAATTAGTCAAATGCATTTAATCAGGTCTTAAGAGCCAGCTGCTGCCAGTCCAGGTCTCCACTTCCTCTCCACAAACGCTGCGGTAAGAGGTGGTGCCACCTCTGATGGGACAGTGTGGGGACAGGAAGGGACGAGAAGAAAAGGAAGAAAAAGGAGACGAAGGGCAGGGCAAGGAGAGGAATAGCGATTCCCCTGCTGAGTCTCCCAGCTCCTGGCACCACTTGCTTCTTGCACTGGGAGTCCTCCGGAGACGGGAACTCCTCCACCTCTACGGCGCGGAAATCCTGATCTCCTCCAGGGATAAAAACGATAAGATTTTACATTAGCAGTGCTGCTGCTGTTGCTTTCTGAGCCGTCGTTACCGGCTGTTTGGGCCAGGCCACAGCCACCTCGGGAAGTACCCCTCCTCCCAGGCTTGCAACCTGACGGCACCGCAGACTTTCACGGAGCAAGCAAGCTGTACTGTTGCTCCTGGTAACAGCCGCATACGATAGCACATCTCGCAGCTGACCTAATAAGAAATGCAGAGTGAGATGCTCCCTGGGGCTAGCTTTGCCCCAGGACATGTGCCGCACGCCACCCCGCCTCGGGGAAACACCTCCGTGCCATCGCGCCGGGCGAAGGCGCAGCATCGCCTGCACCCAGCTCCCGCGCCCGGCACGCCAGGGTGACCTGCCGGCTGCCAGGACAAAATTCAGGGCCTGCAACCTGCCCAGAGCATGGCAGCAAAAGAAGAGAAGCGCCGGTGAAACGAAGGCAGAGGTGGTGCGAAACGCGAGCCGATCGGTTCTGCGGTCGGGGGGAACCCTGGCTTTGGCAGAGCACACGGCAGCTCCTTCTGCGGGGGGCTGCCCGCGTTGTGCCGTGGTCACCGCCGCGGTGCTGCGCTGGCACAGCTGCCATGGCTGTCTTGCTGCTTTTGAAAGAAAAACGAAAAGAGTGGAAAAATACATAATCAGGAAATGCTTGATTAAGTACCGCTTGCCCATGACATCCAAAGCACCAAAACAAATACAGTAAAGAAGTAAAATAAACAAAACGAGGGGAAGAATTTCCTGGGAGGCGAAAGGCGTTTGGGGCGGTTTCGGCGGGGAGGGCGCGGGCCGGGGCGGCCGAGGGCACCGGCGGCGTCCCGAGGGGGGCTTGACCCCTCCCTGGCCACTCGTTACCCAATAACTGAACAAAAAGGGGCTTTCAGGCAGTGCAGCTGACAGCGACTAATATTACATGGCAAAAATGTATTTTTAAACCAGCTGCGAACTTCAAAAGCCTCAAGTGAAATATTTTATTTCCTACTTCAAGCAAGCTCTGGGTGCACAACACATTGTGACTGGGGCTGGTCGGGGAAATGTTTACTGAGACGGTTCCTTGCAGGAAAAAGCTCTTTGAATAAACTCAATTTTGTCAAGAGACCATATCACACTCGGCACAAAAGAAATCCTATGGGAAAATATTTTGAAACAAAAAAGTGCATTCAAAGTTTTCATTAGCTATTTTAAACAGTTTGATTTTTTAAATGTTTTTATTTTATGTTCCTATTACCTTAACAGAATGACATATTGCCACGTACTACGTCAGAACAGGATAAAGTATAATGCTGAAATATCTTGTTATTTTCATCCTGCTTCTTAATCAATAAGGAAATTTGCAATTAAGGATCAATTGAAACATGTTATCTTCTCAAGAAGAAAGTACTTTGCGTTACTGTAGAGTGATTTGAAAGCCAGATTTATGACTTTATTTGAGAAGCCACAATTGATTACACCAGCTTTCAGAGTCTTATTTGCTCTTCACAAAATGCCAAACCCTCCTGAATACGCATCGTTGGTTTTGCAAATTCATAGACAGAGAGGAACTGTTAACACAGCCAGTGCTGACACACGCTCTGCTACCAAGATCAATAATCTGGGATGAACGATACATATATCAGCTCAGAGAATTTAAAACATCTGAGATGAAATTTCGAAAAACTGATCAGAGAGTCCAAAAATAGGAATAGACAGGGAAATCCCATTTCCTGAGAAATTTTAAACACTTCCGTATATTTTTTTCCAGCTGGGAGCAAGTGTCAAAGTGTTATCCTTTCTCACAGAGAGTAAATCAAGGGTTTGGGCTAGTTCTGGCTATGACCTTCCGTGACAGATCCAGTCTGTTAAAAGAGGAAAAAAAAGTCGTTGTGCTTAAAATATTCATACCTCGGCTTGCAGACTGACATGTGTAGCGGTTCGGAGGAAAACGTTCCTCAGGGCTTCAGCCGCGTGATTTCAGCTTTTGTAGGAATTACTCATTGAATAATAAATTTCTATGAATTATTTACAGGTCTTCCCTGTAATACACTGGAAGACAATTCCCACCTTGACGTGCATTTTTAAGCACGCAACTCTGCCACGACTTCCGAAGGCGATCCTGCCCTTCGCCCCTCGCGCGGCAGCCGCAGAAGAGTGCTGACATCTTCTCTTCACACCTCGCCGAGGTCACAGGTTGAAATCCCGGCGGAGACCAGGTGTGGGCTTCCTTCACCATCTGCGAATCCAGGATGAAATATTCCTGCCGCGCCGGTAAATCGCAGATGCCTGGTGTGCAGGCTGCGTGCCTGCGCCCTGCCTAACCTGGGGATGCTCTGGGAGGCAGCGAGGGTGGCGGGGGAGCACGGGCAGCCGCACCCTCGCCCTTCTCCTGGTCCTGCTTGTAGGCACGTGCCTACAAACGGCACCTCTCCACAATAAAGCGCAGCAATAAAGCACGATAATTTCCCGCAAGTGCTGCAAAAGCGTGAGGATGCCGCGGATCGCCACCTTACCCAACAGCATACCCGGTCACCAGTCTGGACCGGTGACCGGCGTGCCGCCGACGCCTCAGGGTGCAAATCGGGGGGGTTGTCCTCATCGCCCGCTTCCACGCATGGACCTTTCCCCACCCTGCACTCTCAGGCCCACCTGAGCCCCTTGCCCGTACCGTTAGGTTGGTTGAGGACGTGCCCCACCGCTGGCCGCAGCTCGGGCGGGCGGCGCGAGGCACGGCGGCGGGATGCCCCGCGCAGGTCCAGCCCGGCCGGCAATGGGGTGGCAGCGCTGGGACCCAGCGTGGCACCGGGCAAAGCCACATTGGGCTGCAAGCACCGAACGCTGATGGAAGGGAAATGAATTGGATTTTACTGCTTGACAAATACTCCAGAATCACACTGGGGGATGGAGTCAAACAATTAATTATGAGTTTTGGTGGGGTTGTGAGCGGATGCAACTCCCTTTGCGAGGAGCTAGGGCTGCGCTTCCCCACCCCGGGCTGGAGCTGGACGGGCATCTCCCCTACGTCCCTATAAATAACACGCAGAGGGATTTTTTTTTTTTCCAAATATGTGCAATATCATGTTGTCCTAATTTAGGAGCTTTTGTATCTCCTCATAAAGAGCCCTAGAACAAGAGGATTAAGGGAAGACTCTTTGAAAATCAGAGCCCATGTTATTGCTTCTTGATGGACTAACAATTCAGATCTAATTGATCACGGCATTAATTATACATAATCTCTATGTACTCGGGTAGCCTTGTGGGATATTTCTAATCAAATTAAAACTAATTCAAAGCAATCTGACATTACAGAATGTTTTGTCTCTATTTTAGGACAGGGAGTCAGGGGATATGAAATGCATATTACATCTTGATCTGAGTGCATGCACTGTAAAAAGGCCTCTAATATAATCACTTCCACGCAGCAGTGATTATGAGTATGGTAGTCGTGTGGCTCACAGAAATGATTTTTTTAAAAAATAAATTAAACTGGCAACATGAAAAAGCCGCTAAGTCCAAATGTCAGCGTGAGTAGGTGAGTTGACGCTTAAAGCGGGAGCTAGGGAGGAGAGCGGGCGGCTCTCCTGCCCCGGACAGCACGCGGCACACCTCCAGTTAGCAAAACGGCAAGGGAAAAAGGGTTTTCCGAGCAGGGGTAGACTATTTAATCAAAGCCCTAATAATATATATGCATTTGCGGATTAGAGGGCTTTTCATCATTTTTAACTGAAAGCATGGGTAGATATGTTTTGATTTCTTTTTATGAAAACACTCTGAGGAGTTGGGAGGATGTATTTAAGTTAAAAATAGTGGTTTTAATTGAAAGTAAAAAGGCAGCGTGCTTACCTCACAGCTTGAATGGAGCCCATCCAAAAACACACAGCAAGAAAAAAGGAGCGGGGATGCGATGCTCATCTGGTGTAAATCAGCGCGGCTTTATGGGCTTCATCCCGCCGAGGGTCTGGCCCCACTTACCGCCTTCCCCCGCTCCCGGGGGGACCAGCCCGGGGCCGCTGGCAGGAGGAGGGCGGCGGAGCCCGGCGGGGTGCTGGGTGCCGGGGGGCTGCCGGGGTGCCGGGGGCTGCCGGGGGCTCCTCGCCCAGGTGCTGCCACTCGCGGCTCCCCTTTGACCCAAACCTGTTAAAATCTTTGAAGGTTTCACGTTAGCAGCTCTCTGTGTGTTTAGAATAACAGAACACGTTGGAAACTTCAATAAAATGTGGTTTATTGATTCTAATTAAATCTTTTTTTTTAAAAGGTATAGCAGACACCGATCCTAGTTAACTTTAATTTAGGACTGACATTTACATGCTGCCTAAGAAGCGGGAATTCAGAGTGGACAATTCACTTTAATTTTGGTGAAAAATATCATTTAAATGCCAGAAAACTGCATATTTAACATTTGCAGTAATTAAGTGGCTTTAATATAATAATAAATCTCTCTTGTCTCTATCTATTTGCACTCATTCCTCTGTCTTGGCCTGGCACATTCTGTAGTGATTGAACTACTACTAATTACTTCTTTTCAAGTGTAAATATGTTTTAATACTTTTTTCTAGCCAGGTAGCACGTTTACTATTTAGCTGATAATAACTTTTTATAATGAAACCCTTAATTTGGGGGCTCTTTTCGTACAACAAGTTTTTGCGTCTATCCCACAGCAGAAACAAGTCTAGACTAACCAGCCTGCATCTGGTCTGGGCGTAAATTCCTCCAAACCACCATCTGGAACGGTTTTCATATAAACACAAAGAAAATTCTACAATACCCACCCCCCTCCACCCTTAGAAATCCTCTAACTGTTGCTAAAAACCTCACTTTTTCAATTTTCCTCCTTGGTAACACTTTGTTTTACAGGGCACAACGTGCAAATGCAGAGCCTCCATTTTAAATTTTCTGAGCAAAGATGGGGATCCAAGTATTTTCTCAGCACTCTGCATCAAGTCTTGGTGAATTGTACCACGTTTCCCCTCTGACCCTTTCCTGGTTTCTCCTCTATTTTTTACCCAAAGTGCAGACGGAGAGAAACGTGGCTTCCCTCAGCAATTTCTCCCTCGGTGCAAACACCCTTTAGGGGCTTATATTGCATGAGGAGCTAAACCTTTAAAATTTGAACTGGATTTCATGCAGAAACATTAAAAAATCCCCATCCTTCCCATCTTCTGGTGCAAAATGAGCGGACATGTCAAAAATTTTAAAAGATTTCTGAGCTATGGTGGGACTCCAAATAGAATTGAGCAAATCTGGGGAGAAACTGCAGGGGAAGGGGAAATTCAGCAAACAATGCTGTTTTGTGCTCCCTGGCAGCCCCCACCCTGCTTTTGGTGTCCATCGCTGTTCTGTGCCAGACCTGTCTGCGTGGACCAAGCCTCCTCCTTGGTGCAGACCAGTGCGAGCCCGTCGCAGCCGATCCTTGCGAGAGCCCAAGTGCTCAACCCTCCGGCCCACCCAAACTGGCCGTTGCCCTTCAGCCAGCCCTTCTCTTGTCCTTACAAAATGCACAAGTAGCAAGCTCCTGAGGTTCTGTACTCTGCAAGATACACTTCACCTTGGGTCGCTTTGCTCTCTTGCATCCATACATCTTAAAGTGCTTTGATGTCCAACTCTAAGCTGCTGCTGTGCCTCTTTGCTGACTGCTGAGGATTTTGCTCCATATGTTATCGCTAGAAGTGTACATGTGTCAAACCCCTTTTTGAGCAGAGTTAGCTTAATGATACCTATTATTTAGGAACTGTAAATCAGTTTAATATTCTAATTAAGCCATTCAGTACCTTTAGACATACGGTGTACCGGAGTCCTCATGACCATATGGATACGCGGTGGGAATCGCGCGGCTCGGCACATTGGGATTTAGCCATATGACTCCCATTAATAAATAGGAGGTATGGAAATGCACCCATGCTCCCCAGTCTGACACCCTGCAGACACAGCAGCACTAGGCAGAGAACTGAGGGGTTCGGGCACCTGACATGGCTGAGCATCAGAGACAAATGCTGAGGTCTGGTCCTGGGAAACCATCCTGCACCCCATCCCCTGGGCGGGAGGCAGGGGGAGAGCAGCTGGAGCAATGTGAAGGAGACAGAGCGCAGGACCGGGGGCTTTGCTACCAGCCCCAGCTTTGCTCCTTCCAGCACGGGTTTTCAGCAGAGCTCCTTGGTTTAGGGGGTAAATCCCGAGGGGGGTCCCAATGCTGCACCAGACCAGCGCCCCACCGGAGGAAGCGGGGACCCCCCGCCCCGCCTTGGGCAGCTGCCGCGGGGACCTCGCCCTATTCCCTGTCCTCTCTGGTCAGCCGACGGCGCTTCGTGGCGGCAGAAAGGCTGAGCGTTGGGTTCACCCGCGTACGTACCTCAGCCCAGCGGATTCACTGCAGACAAGACACTCTGTTAAATGACTCCAATTATTTACAATTTAGTAATTAGCCCTAATTAATATTTCAAACGAGGTTGTGCCCAGAATCCAGCAGGAAGGTTGTGATCGCAAGACACATCCCAGGCAGCTGAGCGTTGGCTTGCCCGCAGCCTAGGCTTGCCAGGAACAGAAACACCAACCATGTTTTGCTGCAGCTGACCGAGAGACTTCAAAGTAAAGAATTTCAGTGATTTTTCTTTTTTTTTTTTTTTTTTTTTTAAGAAGGGGAGTGGAATGTGGTGTTTTTGCTGCCCAGCATCCAAGTCCCTTCTCCCAGGGGGCTGCAACATCCCCCAGGCAGGAGAGTCCTCCCACCTTGCCCTGCACCCTGCCGAGCCACAGCTCCATGGTGCTCGGGCAAGTCCTTTTCAAATACAACCCCAGATTAAGAGATGGGTGGGGAAGAGGGCAGCTGCCTCCTCTGCAGCACCGGAGGCAGCCCACAACCAGCACTACCATGCGTAGAGAAAACTCCTCAGATAGCTCCTCTTTTTTGTAGGATGCAACCCCTCACAGGTCGCTGCGGCTGGACTCAGTCAAAGAGATCTTGTGCTTCACAACAGATGTTTCGAAATGTTTGGATTTATTTTTTATGAAGGTTTTACAAGAATCAATTCCAGTTTATAAGGCCTTTTTTTTTCTTTTTTTCCCGAGGACAGAAGAGGATTTGGAGAGTGCTTTCTTCTGTTCTGGTTGAAGTTTTACTTATTGCTTTTAAAACGCCAGGATTTTATGTGAGCTGCAGCCTTTGCAGACAGAGCCACTATCACATTTCACAAATCACTATTTCTCATACCACGTAACACGTGAAATACTGGAGCTGCGAGGCTGTGAGCTGATAGATTTACTGGACACAAGATGCAGAAGGAAAAATTAGCTCCATGCGCGGCAGTAAACATTTTTTTATTTATTTTTAGGGAAAAAGGGGCTGCTGGCGGAGCCGATCTGCCTGCGGGAAGGGAGCGACCTGGGGGTTCCAGCCCTGCCACCTTGCATCCTGGGGAGAGACAGGGCTAGCAAGGTCACCGAAATCCCCAGTCCCAGCATGCACCTGCTGACAAAAACGTCTCAGAGAGAGCCTTCGGGCTTGGAAGTTTGGTCAGGTTTATCACTCAGTAATATAGCTATTCAAAGCTGGAACTGGGAAAAAGGTCTACGGCTGAAGTAATCCCTTTAAACAGCCGGAATGGCAAAGGCGGGGCTGGGGAGAGCACTCCCTGTCCTTGCAGCTGCCTGGCACTGCCAACCAAAAAAATCCTGTTTTCAGCTGCTTCTAAGTTTGCCAATTTTCCTACTGTGTGGCAGTCTCCAGGTGACATTTGGGTCTTGGGGCTTTTTTCCCTGTGAAAGTAAGTTCAGCCGTTTCTGAGAATGTGGCTATGGAAAAATACGTTCTTCCCATTTTAAAATACTATGTCAGGCTTTTCTTTTAGAATAATGTAGTATCACAGGGCTTGTATTCACGTATAGCATTTTGCACAGCATCTCTGCTGTACTAGCACATGTATATATTTATAGAGAGAGAAAGTAAATACCATTTACAAGCAAAGGTCTCAGCCGAGATATTTGTTGAGCAATCTTCCTGAGGTGACTAGAAATTGATTTTTCTAGTCATGTCAAAGCCTGTTGACAGAACAAGATAAAAGGACAAAATATTTATTATGAAAACATGCCGGAATTGAAGCAAAACCCTGCCTCCCGCTGCCAGCCAGCAGCCCCTGCCTCCCTAATAGTTTTTAACAGGACAAAGACGGAGGGAGCGGACCGGGCGTGGGAGCACCAAGACGCGGCGCTCAGGCTGGGCAGCCCGGGTGGAAGCCAAGGCCAGAAGCCCCAGCCACGGGCCGCGGCCCCGCGCGGGGAGCTCTCACCCACAGCGCGTCCCCCGGGCTCCCCCCGCCTCACGCGCCCCCCCGGCCCGCGGCCGCGCGGCCCTCGCCTGCCGCGAGATGGGATCGTCTCTATTAGTGTTCAACCCTTGATCAAGTTTCCAGGCATTTTGTATTACACTTGATTTAGCTTTGCTAGACTAAGCACATTATTAATTGGTTCTCTTTTTATTTACAATACTATTGCTTGAAATATATACTACACTCGGTAATTGAATTTTTGGAATACAGTAATTAAAAAAGTCAAAAGAGCAATAAACAGAAGCGTTAGTAAATAATTGCATCTGAGAATGAGCATAAATCATCCAGATTAAATGATTTTATATCATATTTGAACTCTTTAATTTTAATTTATGGTTTCCAGACAATTTACAACCACTGCTGACTTTGTTTTCTTCTGCCTGCCTTGTAGCCTTGGTACTGATAGAAAGCTTTTCAAGAATTCTTAGATTCTTTTAATATCATTCTCCCGGGTTATTTTTTTCACACTCTGCAGGGGTGAGCTGTATTCCAACGCCGGGGTCAGCACAAGAGAAATCATCGGAGATTGCTGCTGGCATAGGGCTCGCCAGTGCAGCAGCAGGGAGAGTTTGGGGCTGGGGAGCAGGCAGAGGTGCCACAGCGTGGGCAGGGTGAGCTCGGCGGCTGCTAAGACCCAGGACTTCTTGCCTTGCGTGGGCAAAGCCCCCGCTCACCTCCAAGGGTGGCCCCGAGGCCTCTCAGCATGGCTGAGCTGCGGTGCTTCTCCTGCAGCCCTTTGCCTCCGGGCGCTCGGCTCCCCGGCGCGGTGGGGTGGCCAGGAGCACGAGGGGGCTCGGCGTGGCTCTGAGCGCGCGTGGGCGCGTGCACACGTGTGCACACGTGTATGCGTGCACGTGCGGGTGTGTGCAGGCACGTGCACGTGCTCCCGCAGCTGGCACGTGGAGGCTTCCCTGCACAGAGCACCGAGGTGCCAGCCCGTGCCCTGGGACGTCCTGGCCAGGAGGGTGACTCCCACCCCAGCGATGCAAGATGCCGCGTTCCTGCCGGCTGAGGGATGTATTTCCAGGTCAGACATTGGGAATGTGACTTTCTCAGTAGCATCAAGGATTAAGGATGCAAACACTGATGCTCACGAGCAGTTTATCTGCGCTGATTGTGCCAGAAGCCTTTGCCAGCCCGTCAGGGTGGTGGTGGTGCCCTGTGCCCGCGCTGTCCCCCAGCCCGGTGCTGCGGTGTGGGGCACCCAGCAGGCTGATTTTCCAGCAGCCAGGGCAGGTGCCGCAGCTCAGACGCTGTCTGAAGCAGGAGCAGGGATTATTCCTTCCTGCCGGTGTGATTACTTCCCTGCCTGCCCGCGCGGGGCATCGACCGACTCTAAGACTTTTGGCTTAACTTCAAGACCTGTAACGAGCTGGGTCCCAGATAATTCTCAGTGTCTGGATCCCCAAGGCCAAGGGGATGAAGCTGTCAGAGGCAGGAGCTGGCGGGGCAGGATTAACTCTGCACTCCCGCGCCTCGAGAGCCACAGAAATCTCCCTGTGCCCGGGTGCTGGGTGCTGCTCACCCCGCACGGCCGGCCGAAGGGCTTGTTGCCTCTCCGAGGACGCGTGGCGTGGCGTGGCGTGCCGGGGGGAGCTTGGCTCTCCCTGGGTTGCAAAGTCAGGGATTTGGCGTGGGGATCTTCCCTCGTAGGGAGGGGAAGGAGCAGATTTAACCGTGGCGGGTGGGTTTAAAAATAAGGATTTCCAACCCAGCCATCGAGTAGGAAATTCTGCCTTAGCAGAGAGAGGCAGGGCAGCAGGCGGGCAGGGGCCACCATCTCTCAGGGCAGCTGCTGGAGCACAATGGGATGGAGTTTATAAAATATTTATCAAATATTTAACTTGGCATTTTCTTGTTGAAATGATATGTTATTCAGCTTTTATGGCCTTAATTTCATTTAAAACTCCTGCAAGTCAGACTAACAGAAAAGGGCCGTTGCTTAGCATAGTATTAGAAGGAAATTATTGGGCTGGTAACGCTACTTCTGTTTGAAATTTGTTTACTTTTTCCAGTGAGCTGAACTTTATTCATTGTCACTTTTGAAATGTGCCATCTTTCTGGATTACACTTGATAAGCACTTGCTGAGGATATAAGCTATCAGTTTTGGAGTTTTGATCTCCCAGAATTCAATTTTTTCTGGCTTAAGATCAAAAGATGACAAATATCTTGAAAGATGACAGAAGCTTTATTGTTGCTATTTGAGGATATCAGCATGTCAAAAGTAAAGACGGGTTGTAAACTATCCCGTTATTTGGGACAAGTATTTCCAACCTACATATTAACTTCAGCTTGATAATTTTACACATCTTTATTGGGAATAAAAGATATTCTGCTGTACTGCTGATGCCGTCCACTCACTGAAATCTGACAGTCGGCGCGGTTACTCTTCCTGAGGCATTTGAAAATGTCACTGGGGAAGTGCTGCTGCCAGAGGCACATTTTAACTGGCACTGGGAGGAATCGGCGTATCTCAAAGCATCTCTTGGGGAAAAAAAAAAAAAAAAAGAAGAAGAAGAAATAAGAGCCTTGTAATGCCGGCATCCACAAAAGCCTTCTACAGGCAGTGAGGGAAGCAGACAAATTATTTGAAAATCCTGAATGCGATGGGAGGGTAACAACGAACATACCCTTTGTGCTTATGTGGGCAGCGAGCCTTCCCCAGGGGCATGGTCTCAGAGCATCTTCCCCCTCCGAGCAGCATGACGAGACCTTGCTGGACCCTCACCACCTTGGGTCCAGGTTACGCGGGGGCTGCGCGGGATGGTGTGCGTGCGGGGGGCTCCAGGGGTGCTGGGCAGGGAGGCTGTTTGGGGCGCTGGGTGGGAAGGTGCCCAGGAGGCTGCCTGGGGAGGCTGTCTGGGGATGGGGGCGTTGTACGGGGTGCTGAGCAGGGATGGCGTATGGGACGCTGATCAGGTTGCTGGGCGTGCAGGGGCATGATCGGGGTTGCAGGGGTGGCATTGGCGTGGCGGCAAGCTCCCTGGCAGTCTCCTCTTTTTTACCTTTCTCGGCGGCCTTTATGGCAGGCAGCAGCGGGGAGGGTGCCACGTGCCGGGACACCTCCTCCGTTGAGGCCCACGTGCCCCACGACGCTCCCACGGCCGTGCACAGCGTGAGCCGTCGCCCCGCCGCACGGCTGCACCCCAGCGAGTGCCAGGCACGGGCAGGGGGGATGCGGCAGCCAGCACCATGCCCCCGGGGGGGCCGTGGCTTCGCCTCCCCGGGGCGGCTGCCCTGCAGTCAGGCACTGCAGGCTGGAACCGCCACAGAGCTGCGTCCCCCCCAGATAGCTGCAGCGCTGCACGCAACAGAAGTGCTTTTAACCACCACAGCATTAATTATTCTGCAGCATTAATTATTAATTTTCTTCATAGCAAGCTGGTGCCTGGGGAATCACCTGCTTTTCTGGCTACCGTACAGCGGGAAACAAACTTCCCTCCGAGTGCTCGCGGTCCCACCCCACCCGTCCTCCTTCCTCTGCTGCAGACAATGCCAAAACAATATTCCCAAAGACAATTCTGGGTGAGGTAGGACCTATAGTCTATGTCCCACAGAAAACAGAGCAAAATAAAACGCTTTGCATAAAGAACTGAATATCTCTAAGTGCCTTGATGCATTTCAGAGGCTCTGCCTGACACATCACTGACTTCCACAGAATCCAGCCTCAGTCGGTTGTATTCATATCTCTGGAGCAGCACAGAAGAAGGGAGTAACTTGGTGTAGCAGCAGTGACACGTCAGATGGGTAAGAGGAGGAGAAAGGAAGGCTCTGTCACCTGCTCGTCTTTGGTAGAGGAGCTGGAGCATCGCTTCAGCACAGCCCCTCCAGGCGGTATCCTTATCTGTGGGCACCTGCTTTTTGCAGGATTGGGTCTTTAAGCCCTCGCCAATATTAGTTGTGTTGGATTTTTTATCTGTGGCCATCAGAAAGGTCTTTAGGACTCCTAAGCTTATGTCAAATTACTTTCATGACATATTCTGTGGCTTTCATAATATGCTTTAGCACCTGGTAGAGCAGTGGCCATTTGCAGTAGTTCTGTGTTTTCAGGCAAGGTTTGCATCACACTTATGTATTTATAAAGAAAAGAAATGGTGTGATTCATCAAGAAAGAAAAAATGAGAAAGATATGGACTAAAAACTTCTTTAGATCTCCTCTTGCCAGAGAAGAGGCGTTGTCATATTAGTGGGCTGTTGTATTAAACAGCGATGGTAATTGGAGATGTATCGAATTACTCAAAGGTAATTCAATTTTTTAGCCCACAAGACAGTGGCAAAATACATGCTTAAGCACCACATCAACTGGCACACATTATTTAGAAATGTCTTAGCAATATAATCTGAATGTAAAAAGACAACGCTTCCCCAGTCCTGCCAACATTTCTCTCCCTACAAAAAGAAATCCCAAGCCGTAGAAGTCATTTTGACTAATGACAAAAAAAACCCATACGTGTTATTCCAGGGCAGAAACATTTGGTTTTTTTGTTGAAAGTCCTTAATAGCAATTCAATGCCTTTGGGAATACTCGTCGCTCTGCTTCTGATGAGAGCAGGGCAGCCGGCGGGTGCTGCCGGGGTCAGGGCTGCAGACTGACGCGTGTCCCACATCCAGACTCATTCTCCCAAGCTCACAACAGCCTGTGCTGCATCGTGCCAGACAGAAACATTCGCAAAGCTCTTCCCAAAAAATTGCATTTAAGGAACACCTTGTTCATTCAGAGAAATTGGGCACGTTTCAAAATAGCTGTGAAGAAAAAAAAAAAAATTGGCCAAGGAATTCTGGTGGGGAAATAGTTGCTGACTTGTGAAAGCAGGACGGGCTGGAGGATACCAGGTCAATCATAAGAGTAAACAAAGGAAAAATCAATTTTTTCAATATCTACTCTAAGCATCTACACACCCAGAAAAAAAAAAAAGCATGAAATAGCCTGGGAATCTGGTATTGCTAAGAGAAAAACAAGCTGAGATGGGTTTACTGTGGAGTTTTGGTTTCCATTTTCTAAATCCAGGTAAATTACTCGCAAACCCAAGCGATGAATATCATTTCAGCTCTGTGAAAGACATGATATGGACATTAGCTCTTCCTTTTGCTCATTAACTCTTATACTCTTGCAGTCATGAAGGTTGTAAACCTGAGCTCGAAGGCTGCGCCTCCCCAGGCACGGTGCATGGCGCTGCTGAGCACCCCACGGGGCGCGGGCGGCGCAGCGGGCGAGGGGAGCCCCCTGCATTTGGGGGGCGAGGGCAGCGCCCTGCCTTTGGTCTGAGCAACGAGCTTCTGCTCTGGATGCTGGCGTGGGGAGCAGGCAGTGCCGATCGCCTTTGGGTGCCGGGTGGTCTGGGTGGCCGAGGGTCGGTTTGGCAGCCGACGCAGGGAGCCACGCACCCTCCCAGCTCCTGGCTGCAGGCAGGGATCCTGCCAGAGCTTACACAAAGGGGGCTTTTGTGCTGGGTGCATGCGACACAGGGCGCTATTAAAAGCAAAAAAAGAAAATTGAGCCTATTGTTTGGAGTGCTATTACAATTTCATTGTTAGGCGAATTTACTGGAGAAGGACGGCGTTGGGCTTCTGCAAAAGCTGGCAGCTACCAGCGAGGGGCAAGAGATGGGTCTGCAACCAGGCACTGCTAGCTGTGGGAAACGTTGGCTCTGCAAATGAGCAATATCCTGGTAGCACCATAATACTGATACTTGAAACGAGCCCTATGCCAGCCAGTACCAAAATCCCTCGGAGCTGACGCTGCCGTAACCATATTGTTAATGCTGTGCCCTCCTTTGCCCTGTTCTCCCTGTCGGGCATATCCCTGCTGCAGCCAGGATGACAGTGCTTTGGGTACCATGTGCTTTTTCTCCACGGAGGAGCTATACAATGGAGCGTGGTGAAGCACTGGTCCAGAAATAGACTCTAAAGTCCATATTAAGATTTTTTAAAACACACGGAGGAAACGAAGGCTGGGAACAGCGTCCTTTCCCCAGAAGAGTGAGGAACCATTTCCCAGCGCTGCAGTAAAACATTTGCACTAGTGTTTTGTGACGCTGCGTTTCGACAGAAATTGAAATTATTTGGACACTCCTACAAGGGCTGGAGAAGTGGCCAAGGGACAGTCAGTGGCGTCCCTTGCTGGGCTGGAGGATGCAGTTCAGTGCCTGATCGCGGACCCGGCTCGTTTGCTGCCCTCATCAGCACGAACCACACGTGGGAGGCTCAACGGTGGGGAGGGTGTGGGAGTGTGAAGCAACTAAATATCAGACATGGCTTTGCAGCCTGGGATGGGTGCAACAAAACCAGTTATCAAGATTTTGAGCTGCTTACACAGAGCCATCACCCTTTACAAAGGGGCATCGCACTTCCCTTAAACAAATGAAGTTTTGCCTGACTTCTTTCCTCTGCTTTTGTCTTCCTGCTACCTGACAGGTCTCATTCTCCATGTCACAATTTTTATTCTGGGAATGCAGAGAGGTCATTGATTTTACAAGGCACCAAAGCAAGGGCCACAAGTAAAACAAAGCAGAGATTGAGGCAAATTAAAATCCCCTGGGTTGTGTGCTGTAGGGAGAGGAGGTTGGAAAATGCAGCAGCATGTCGGATGTCCTAAAGGTGGAGGCAGGGATGGATTGAAGCTCTTCCAGCCTCCTCATTTTTCCACTTCCTAGAGCAAATACTCATGACAGCTCTGTGCACCCGGACCAGGAACTGCTCCTCCGGCTCGCGGTGGCATAGACTTTTCCCATTTTCCAAAGGCTCAGAACTGTTGGAACCGGCTGAGCCGTGAGCCTGCCAGCTCCGGGTACAGCCTGCGATCCTTCTGCGTGAGACCCATTGGGTTTAATGGCTCAGATGCAAGAACAAGCTGATGCACTCTGCTTTTGAGCTTGGCATTGTGATATGCTTGACAGTTACATATGAATATTAGCCATCTGCAGGATATGAAGATACAGCTCTGATTTCTCTCTTTCTCTATTTCCTCTTTTCTTTTTCTCTTTTTTTTTTTTTAATTTTTGGTGGAGCAAATTATCGCTGAGCCGTGTTTACCAGTGGTCTCTTCGGTCCTGCATTGAAATGGACACTTCTCAGTGCTATTTGGCAGAGTCTACTGAGAGTAAGATAATAATTAAAGAAAAAAAAAAAAAGAAAGCTGTTTAAAAGCTATGTTGAGAGAAATGGGCTGTAGATAACTGCAGTTCTGATATGAAGAGTTTATCTGAACTTTGGATTATCCAGCATTTGAACGGGAGTTTGGCACTAGTGTTGAAACAGAGGTCATTTATCTGGATGCTCTGAATGACTAAATATATTTGTGGAATAAGCCTAACTTGCAGGGCATTAGTCGTGGTTTTTTAGGTTACTAAAATGAATTATTTTTGCATAGATAAAACTCACTGGACCTGCTATTGCTCTGTAGCCCTTCTCTGTGGCACAGTTGACCATCTGCATGAAAGAGCCGGGGCTGAAGGACTCTCCTGGTGCGATTGCCTAAGGGGGAGCAAAGGCGGGGGCGTTCCCGCAGTGCCCATCCCGTTCCCAGGGGAGCAGGAAGCGAAAGGGGGCTGCATCACACTGTTACCCCTCAGAACTGAGCCAGCAACCGCGTCCCTTAACACACAGCTAAAACCAATATTTTAAAAGAGCATTTCAGCCAATGCTTGACTTTCCAGGCTGCGCGGTCTGCCCATGGCCCATCGCCGTGGAGGGAGCATCACACAGCTGAAAGCTGCCTCCACACCCTGTAAGCAACCAGCAGCACAACATCAGCCCCTTGAAATGATAACTAGCAGTTGAAAAGGTCCTACAAAGAGGGAAAAATTGCTTTTACTTTGATCCCAGCAAAGCAGGGGGCATCCCATGGCTTAACCCTTCCCCGGCCACCGTCGGCAGGAGCTGCCGGGTCCGGCGTCCCTGGCCCAAAGGTAGGGCGTCCCTGGCAGGCTTGCCAGTGACAGAAGAGAACGAGTGTAATTGCTTTCAAGAGTGCAATTAAAAAATCACTTACTTGGGCTTTGTGTGATTTTGCCACAAATCATTTTAGCATGATGGGATGCGTATTCTGTGCCTTGAAAACATATGCTGGGGCATACTGGCATGTGGGGAAATTTAATCCAGTGCATTGACGTGCGTCTAAATACGGGAATAGGAAACATCTTGATTGCCCATGGAAGGAATAACCTTCTCTGGGCAAAAATCATGCTCAAAGGAAACGTTTCTCCCTGTAGTTCTGTTGACTTCATGGGGATATAGAGGGAGAGGAGAAAAACTGGTTGCTGGCTTATGCCTCCCCTATTTATAAGATCACAGATCTTATCACAAGGAATTTGGGAGAATTCCTGAGGAGGTTGGGACTGGTGAACCGGCGACATGGAGACTGCAGCGAGGGGAAACGATGGCTCATCCTGTCCTGGCAGCAGGACAGAGCTGGCGAGACCCCTGGCAGGCTCGTCCCAGCAGCAGGGGCACGGGACAGCGCCGGGAGTTCTCAGGCAGGACAAAGTACAAAGAAAAACACCACAAAAATAGTAACAAACCCCCGTGATCAAACCAATATAGCCTACTACAAGGCTTTTGTCCTCCTCCAGCTCTTGCTCATAGGGACCTAGAAGGCAGATTAGAAAGACCAGTGGCTCACTACCAACAGCCGGCGATCCCCTAACGAGCTGGACTGCCTCTTGCAACGCCCATGCTAAACTCACCTCACCTAATTAAACACCCAGGGGAGCTCCGTGGGGAAGAGCTTTGCATAAAAGAAACAAAAAAACCCCCAAACCGACCCCGGAAGCCCCGGCGATACCCAGGCACAGCCCCGCATCCGTGAGCGGCGTCAGGAGGAGCTGCCTGGGGCGATCTTCCTGCCGGCTCCCAGGCCCGTGTTTGCTCGGGGCTCGGGGTGATGCCTTGCTCAGGTACGTCACTCACGCCCTGGGAAGCGGCCATAAAAATGGGTGGAATTAGGTGGGAGAAACGTCATCACGGATTTGCCAGCGGTGCCGCCGTACTGCACCAGGCTGGGTCTCGCCCATGGCAAAACACAACGCCCTGGGTTGAACCACCCAAGTTTTGGCTTGCGGCAGAGGCCAGGACGCGGCCCCTGGCTCCGGGGACGCGACAAGGGCTTTGCTCTTGCGAAGAGCCAGCGGTGCACGGGCGCGCGGTGCATTCACTTTCTGCGGCGGGAACGGGCTCCCCGGTAACTTTGCAACTTCGTCATTAACAAAGGTTGTATTTAAGATTCCTGTGTCTACTGCTTAATAACACCCAAATTAGTCTCGATGGAATTAGCTGTAATTAAGGACATTGTGAAATATGGTGGGGGCAAACAGAATTACACTGTATTACTTTATTAATAATATTCTTTAACTACACTGTAAATTGCTATTAGGCCTGCATATTACTGCCTGGATATGGAAATAGTCTTTTGCTATGCTAATCTAACACAATTTTCTTTTAAATGTAAACAAATTATACTCTATTAATATGCTGTTCTACTTGCATAGTTAATTATTGTAACAGTAAGGAATAAAATTGTTCTGCTTTCTCTGTTTCTGGTGGAAAAAGGGCTACATAAATAGTTTAATAGGGAACTAATTATGCAAAAAATTTAGATGCCTAAAATGTGTTTGTAATTGCATTAAAATGGTCTTCTGTTCAAATATTGGAAAGCCTGCTAATTGGAGGCTAGCTGGAAATTTAAATATTGTGAATCAATGATTTTAATACAGTACATGTTTGGTTGTGTTTCTGTTCATATTTGTCTTTGGAAATGAAGGGAATATTTAACGGTGTTTAATGAGAGGAGTTCTGGATTTCATACCGATGAGGTTAGTAAGTGGAGGACAGGAATTTTAAACGTGCATGCTGCAGCGTTAACCTTACCTCGGGCGGGGGCAAGGCGGGCTCTCCCACCGCAGCACCGCCGGCGGCAAACACCATCCCCGGGCGAGGGATGCTCACCAGGGCAGCTTGCGGCCGTGAGCTCCCTAATTGCCTTGGGCACGGAGGGGCGTGCGAAGACGTGCCCGCGGCCATCCCGCGGGGAGCTCAGCTGCGAGGAGGCGCGTTTGGAGACGTCCCGCCTGCGCTGTGCAGACAGGCACGGCACGGCGTGGTGGGCAGCCGGCGAACGCTCCAGCACGGGGACAGGACGGAGGCAGCGAAGCCGACGGTGGCTGCCGCGGTGTGACCCAGCGGGCAGGAGCAAGGGCAGCGGTGGGAGCCCTCCTGCCTGCCTGCAGCGGGAACACCGGCGTTAAGCGTGCTCTTCACCGCAGTGCACCTAGGCAAAGCCCCGGGCTCGGCGCGAGGCGTCTGCACCGGCGCGCTAGCACCCAAGTATAGCGATTTGGAGTGGAAACACGCAAACAGCTTGTGGTACAAAGAAAAGGATAGATTTCCAAATGGCTAATCTCCAGCCACCCACACAAGTTTTGTCTCTCTTTAGCACCTTTCTCTGTTGCTAAGTCTCGCATCCAAAAAATGAAGAGGAGACACTCCAAATTATGCAGCAATATTGTGTTAAGCAGCTGAAAACAGGCTCAGAGAAGATCTCAGGGAACTCAACGAAATCATTATTATCTTTAGCAAAATGACACGGGGCAGCGCAGGACCAACAGCACGACGTCCTTAGGGGGCCGGGGCGAGCAGGCGAGGGCCGTGCGTGCACCTGCCGCGCTGGGCTGCAGCAGGCTGGCGCAGGCGGCTGCGCACCACGTCGGCGGGTCTGCCGTCCCTCGCTGCCATCCCAGAAGCTGGGGAGGGCAGGCAGCAGATGCAGGCGGGTCTGTGTCACAGGGAAAGGGTGACCATCCTGTCCCATGGCCCCGTCTGGGAGCAACGTTGCTTGCCCTGCCCGGACCGAGCTTCCCGTGGTGGGGAGGATGCTGCATGCATGCGAGATTTGCTCCTGCATGCCGCTAGCCACTTCCCCGCCTGCCATTTAATTGCAGATCGTATGAAGCGCGATCTGCTCCGTAGCCATCAGAGTGGCCTGAGCAGGACCGCTCGGCAGAGCGGGTCTGAGCAGGAGCTCGGTGTGAGGCACATAGCAACAGTGGCAAAATAGGAGTTATTTACTCGGGCTGTCCTAGTGAAATGAAACACAGCGGGGAGAAGTGATGTGATCCAACGCAGGGCTCACGGTCCTCCCAGGGGACAGGGGATGCTTTTGTGTGCCACGCAGAAGGTAAATGCAGCGGGAACAAAAGTCCCCCGGCAGCGGCTGAGGTCGATCCCTCCCGGCTCCCCCCGCTCCCGCACAGCTCCTCGGGCGGGCGCAGCCGCAGCAGCCCCAGATCAGTCTCTGCTGAAGGGATGCCTGCAAATGAAACTGCAGCTAATAATGCGGCTTTGTGGAGTGAAGGAGAAGGCCAGCAGCAGCCACCTCCGGCCGAGTTTGGCGGCCACGCAGGGACGAAGCCCCTGGGGAAGCGCTGGGGAGGGACCTGCGTCCCTGCCCGCGGGCTGGGGGCCAGACATCACCGCATCGCCTGGCAGCAGCGGCGGGGGCTCTGTTTTAAAACCTGTCTTAAAAGAAAGGAAGAAAAAGGCCAGTGCTGAATGAGGAAGGTGCACCAGGGCTATGCTTGGAGCAGGGCAAAGGGCTGCGTTTATCCTCGGTCCCCGCTAAGCGTAACGTAGCGTGGTGCTGGCGAGCCTGGTTAGGTCTCCACCACCTCGAAAGCAGGGGAGCCGTGTCCCTGCACAGCACCCAGCTCAAGCCCAAGGCCGCCCGAACATCACCAAGCACACAGGGGTTGCTGCGTTTGCGGGAACAGCTACTGCTCTGTCATTATCTGACTCGCTGCTTTGTAAAGCGTCAGGGAGAGCTGGGGTATGAAAGAGGCCGTGGAAAGGCAATTTTAGCCTACACTTGATAATCCGTCCATTTGCCCTTCAGGATGCGTTAGATTAAATAGAAACACTTACGTTTGTTTTATGTTATTTGACATGACTGACCCGTGCCGTGCTATTTTCATATTTAAATGAGAGGGGAAAGAAAAATCCTTAAAATATACCTGAAGTAGGCATGGGCAGAGGAGAGCCCTCAAAGTGAAAATGCCTGACAAATTAGATCGGCCCGTGAGTTATCACTTCAATTTTCATAGTAAATACCCTACGAAACAGAATTTCTTAAGCTTGCTTGTAAGGAGCCGGAGAAATCATTTGCTACAGGGGGAAAAAAGAAAAAAAATTAAAAAAAAAAAAAAGAAGAAGAAAAAAAGACATGTCATATCCCAGCTATCCTGCCAAAATCCCCAAACAGCTTCCTAGCTGTTTAAGAGAAGAGCATTTTAAATATCTTTGCAGAGTCTTGTCTGTTTGTCTGACAGATGTCTGCAATGTACTGGGAACTGTATTCATGCTTAGAATGTAAATAAGATTATAGGTCTTTAAATATTCCCATTACATTGTATTTACCTAGATGCTGATGAAAATAAATAGGAAGCATTTCTGTTGGGTTTTTTCCTAGCAGGTTTTTTTCTCCGCATCCCACAAGCAGGCTTAACATTTTTTGCCTTGTCAGTTAAATGCACAGGTTTCCACTCTAATCTAGTGGTTAGTCCAAAGCATACTTCTGTTAAACTAAAAGGGCAATTTCTGGCTAAAAATACAAATTGCTCATTTGGAAGTATCATTCATACCCTTTTTTTTTTTTTTATTCCTTTTTTTTTTCCCCAGAACAAATAACAAAAGTCTTAACAATCGAGTTTATTCAGGCCCCTGCTCCATTCACCTGGGGACCGCGGTATTCCCCAGGGAGGAGAGCCGGCTCCCCCGTTACACCAGATATCCCACCACACCAGAATTTAGCAAATCAGTGGAGTAAGCTGATACTGGAGATTAAACGGGCTCTTTCCATTTACCAGCTCCGACATAATTAAACAGCAGGACCCACGCAGGAGTGCTCGGAGCTCAGCAGCCGAAAGCAGGGCGCAGAGCGGCCGGGGCGCCCTGGCGTGGGTGTCCCGGGGTGTCCCCAGCCCCGGAGCACCGCCTCTGGAGGAGGGCAGGGTCTCCCGCTGCGGTGGGGAGGAGGGGAGCTGGGCTTCGGAGGGGTGTAAATGGCCATTTTGGGGTGCACGGGGAGCACGGACCCATTGCCCGCAGTCTTGCCGGGGCAGGGGCGAGCGGGAAGGAGCAGCTCCGGGGCACCGGGGGTGGTGGAGGAGGGGCGGCCATGGCAGGAATTAGTCATTCTGCTTTTTCCATCTACTGCAAACACTTAATTCCAGAAATTAATTCAACAAAATCTACATTCATAAAACAAAGCCTTTCTTCAAAGCTCAAAACCAGATGAAACAGCCCCACTGATTCACCCTTCCCCTGCCCCCTCCCAGGCCTTGAAATAGGTTGAGCGGTTTTGCTAAATACCCGGCGATCCCTGGCTTAGATCTTGGATGCCAAGAGTCAACCCAATGTTATGGCTGAGTAATAAATCCCTTAAAAGCAGTGTTTGAATTTGTAATGGAAATGTTGACAGACCCTCAACTAGAGCAGCGCAAGCCCCGCAAAGTCAATCTTGTAATTGATCCTGACTTCTACATCGAGCCACATGTGCGCGGCTTTGTGCACTGGGCAGCGGTTGTTAATATAGCTGCTTTCACCTGAAACAAATGAGGTCTAATTAGATTAATCTGTAAATCAGTGCTCACCAGTTGTATGATTAATGAGTGCTTTGCATTTCTCAAAGATCAGATGAATGGATTATTTGAAGGGATTTAATAGGAAATAATAGATTTCCTCATCTGTGACAGGGCTAGCAGGGATCCCGCGTCTTCTGCACGAGCCTTCGAAGGGAGAAGGAGGAAGCGTAGACGCAGGAACTGGAGGCTCAATCTGTCCTTTTTTTCGAGGAGCTGAACTTCTGATTGTGCGGGTGTCAGATGGACACTCTACAGCTGTTCTGGAACCATGTGTCAACATTATTTACCAAACTAATGTGATGATAATTATGGCATAAAGTATGGGGGGAAAGCATGCAGGCAGAATGGACATACATACTTAATGATTTTATTCTCCTGCATTCAAAATCAGTAGGAGCCGAGCTTGTCGCTGGAGACATGTTGAAGCAGCAGTGCAAGCTGTCTGTGCAGGATCCAGTGATGACTGTATGCGGCAGCATGCATTCAAAGTAAAAAATTAATTTACAAATGGTTTTCAGGGTTCCCACCAGATGGAAGAGCAATGAAGTCACGAGCGGTCCTTTTCTGCCGCTTAACCCTTGCGCTGACGTGCTGCGGTGGGAACGCGGCCAGCTATAAAAAATAATAATCTGAGGCCCCATTCAGAGTTTATTTTTAAAATGGTTACTTTAAAACCGAAACACCTGTACTTTTACTGCTGGCTAAGATGGACTGCAACATCACATGCAGAAGGCAGATGTGTAACTGGAGCCTTCATAATTGGTTAGAATTATAAAAACATTGCTTTAAAAAAAAAAGGGAGGGGGCTTGGGAATGCATTTTTGAGAAAGGCTTTTATTTTGAGATCAAACTTGAATCTTTAAAGAGTTCCTTCGCATCACCTTTTGCTCCTGCTGAGCACTGGTTCTCCCTGCAGCGAGTCCCACTGACACAGGTAAACCTACCAATTAATTTCCAAAAGCTGGTGAAAGCCGAGGGTAATCGGGCCCCGAAGGTTATGCAGCCGTCGGTGCCTCCCCATCAGGACACACTTATTTCTCCTAAACCACCCACTGATGGGGCATTGCTACGCCCAAACCCGGCCGCGGTTCTGACCGATGGGCAGCACTGGCCATGCCGGGCAGGGATCCCAACAACGTTTCCGGTCCAGACGGGTGGAAAGCACACTTTGTCATGAGTGGTTTGGGTAAAACCACCTGATGCGCAAGGAATTCCTCTGTGCGAGCTGCAGTAACGCCCCCGTGTCCTGCGTGGCCGTGGTGAGGGCAGGCAGGGCTGTGCTCGGCCTCGCAGCGGTGCCGAGCCGCCCTCGGGATGCGCAGCTTCCCAGAAAAGCTTTATCTCTTCATGAATTGAATTTTCCAGGCGGCCTGCGAGAAGCGGGAGGGCTGAACTTGGACGGGCTCCGTGCCCTTGCGCAATGCTGTTATAAAACATTCATTGTGGAAGAAGACGAAGTTCGGATGTGTTCCTAGAGCGAGCCATAGCATCCCTCCCACTATTTTTTCACAGGGGGGACATAAAATCCAGGGATGTGCACCAATTTTTATCAGAGGAAGAGCGATTTCTCCTTGGAGAGATGAGCAGCCCTTTCTCTCCAGCCTCCTGGAAGCCCTCAGCTGCTGACTTGGAGCTGCAGGACGGGGAGAGAGGCAGGGGGCCAGGCTATGGTCTGGGGACAGAGCCTGGAAATGGCTTTCTTTGTGGCTTTTTCCCAACCCCAAGCTGCAACAAAAGGCCCTCTGGAATTAGGGTTTCGGAGCTTCATGTCAGAGTTGAAGGGCCATCCCAGTACACGCGCAGGGATGCTGCGGGAGCGGGGCCGCTCTCAGGGCGCCGGCGGGGGGTGGCACCTCGCTCCCGCTGATCCGGCCCCGGCGAGCGGGGTCACGCTGGACCCCCGCACCCCAAGCCCCAGCCAGAGCCCGGCTCTTCTCACACCCGCTCCAGGAGGTCCCCACGCGTGGGAAAGCTCTCACACGTAGGACCAACTCCAGCCAGGTGCTCGCTGGCCGTCCCGGGCTCGCTTATACACACTGCCCAAGGCCAGCTCCATTAAATGTCCGTATGCGCCGCTTTGAGAAGATTCAGGCTTTTTTCCCCCCCCACATTTTGTCTAGCAATCTTGCAAAGACCATAATAGGAAGAAGAATTTGTTTTTCATCCCAGCCCTTTCAATACCTTTTGGGATTATCCTGTGGCTCTGCAAAGTGACCTGACCTCCAGTGCATGGTGCCCCTTTTTTTTTTCTGCTTCTTTCTTTTTTTTCCTCTTCTTTTTTTTTTTTTTAACTCTGAGCTCATTTGAAAATTCCAATTTCTATAATAATTTGATGCAGCTGCTAAGATGTTCTTTTTCTTTTGATCACTGTTATTAATGATGTGCTGTAACATATGCAACGCTAGCAATCCCAGCTACTATTTCTTACAAAGATCATTTTGTACTTCCCCCTCGTTCTCTCCCACCTCCCTCCCCCCGCTCTGATGAAGCTCATATGTTTTAGGAAGTTCATCTCAGAGTTATTAGTCTAAGAATTAGGAAATGTGTGGGCAGCTCCTCTGTGGTATAAAAGAAATTGGAAAAAGAATTCATTCCCCTTTATTCCCAAAAGAAGGATATTGGCTTTATTTTTGGTCCTGAGTTTACTGTTAAATATTTTATTGTTCATTCTTAATGTCATCTTTTGTAACTCTTATTTGTGTTGATGTTTTGATAAAGCTGAGGTTTCTAGCTTACTATTTTTTTAATTTCTTAAATGCTACCAGACCAAATTACGATCTTGGTTATGTAAATGCAAATGCCAGGTAACTCCACAGGAGTCTGCGGTTTTGCCCCAGATTTATAACAGAACAAGTGCAACCAGAAATTGAAAACCAGGATTCTGATTTTGCTCCTGCTCCAAGGTATTCAAAACCAGTTCAATTAAAATCAGCATATTTACACCCGTACAAAGCAAGGGACAGACACAATTTGCCCCTAAAAGACGTGTTTAAAAGTTGTACTGGTCCATGCTGAATTCTTCCCACCGCTCGGGAGCAAGCCTGTGAAGTGGATGTTGCTGTGGTGCTCCCTCAGGGCTGCAGGGAGCGAGCGAAACCCGTCTGTCCCAACAGACACGCTGTGTTCGCACTCTGCCATTTGCAAATCAGTTTGCGTGGGGTACGTTTGGGATGGCTTTTGTCATTGCCTGCACGTGGGCGCGCGCGCGCGCGTCTGCGCCGACCGACTGCGCGCTTGGAAACAAGACATTTTGAAGGACAATTTGTACATCTTCAAACTGGCTTTCGTGGCCATCAAGAATAGCTAAACATATAGAAGGATCTATGTGATTCACAAGTTGGACAATTATTTTTTTTATTTACCTCCTCTCATTCCTAATAATTTATATATAAAGATACACGAAGTAGAAATTTTTCATCCCAGAAAGCCATGCTGGAGGTGGGTCCACCCCAAGGAGGCATGGGGCGACCCCAGTGCGGGGCTGGGCGCTGCCACCCTGCTGCACCCACTTGCTCGGGGACACCTGAGGTGCTCAGGGGGACGAGGGCACAGGAGGGACAGCCCAGGGGCAGGTTCTGCGTGGACTTTAGGTGTCCGTCTGCTGACCCGGCACTAATGCCCTGGTCTGTCTTCAGGGACGGGTCCCTTTACCCCACATCCTCCTGCCCTTGGTTTCAGCGGCAGCAGCAGAGAGAAACGCTGCTCCTGTTACCCCGCATCCCCATCCTCATGCTGCAGTGCCAGGCACCGAGGGGACCCCAGGCACCGGGGGGTCCCCAAGGTGAACCCCAGCCCTCGGTGGCTCCCTCTACGGTGCGGCACGCTCAGTGCCCTGTGCCAGCTGCTCGGGGAGCCTCTCCTGCCTGCACGCACACGCACGTGCCTGCACATGCATGCACACACGCACACCTACTCGTGCACACGCGGACACGTAGCCATGCACACACACACGCGACCCCCCCCTCCACCCCCCGGGGCTGCTCAGGGGCGCAGGGGGGGCACGGGGCGGCAGGCGCAGGCAGGAGAAGTGCAGATCCATGGGGCTGTTAGCAGGAGACGACCTGCTTGTTTCACAAATAGCAATGACTGCAGAAGACAACACTTAAGGTTAATGAGAGACTGGGGGGAAAGGGAGGCTGATGTGCCTTGAGCTATTAATGCAAAAGAAATGCCCTGCTTTGAGGCTGATGCTGATGGAAATGGAGAAGGGGAGAAACGAATGAACAAAGCCCCATATTCAGGCACGGTAAGGTGGCATCATTTGGCACGCACAGGACACCCCCAGCCAGGACCGAAGGTGACCAGGTTGCCAGACCGTTTTCCCTCTTTCCATTTGGCTCACCATTATTTGAATGCAGCAGACTCAATTATTTTTAGTCTTCTAACAACAGAATAAAGGGAAACAGGGACATGTTGGAGGGTGCATGTATTGACAAGCACTGCTAAATGGCTCTTTATTCATGAGCCTGGCTGCAGAAGTTTTTGTGCCCTACATTTCTACTCCCCCCCCCACCCAAAGCCAGAATGAAGCGACCATGAAAAAATAAACCAGGCTGCGATTTTTCCCCCTTCTTCTTTTCTTTTTTCTTTTTTTAATTGCTTCGCTATACAGGCAAAACAGGTGCTGAAATGTGAAACCCTACTGAGGGATTTCCTCTGCAGAACAGCTTGGTGCTAGCACGGACCTAAAGTTAGATGTGCTCCCAATGCTGCATGCTAAAGCGGCTGCCTCTGCTATGGAAAGGGGCTCCATACCGCTGACTGTCAACAAAATAGCACACTGTCACTTTAAGAAAAAATAAACTAAAATATGAACTACCAAAAACCCTGCCATTTCCAGCCTGGGCTTGATTAATGATTTTTCTATCTAATAAAAGGTTCACAAACCATCTGTTTTTCTCCCTAATGCCTTGCCCAAAGGTTTTTCGTTCCTATTTCAGGCTTGGGGCCAACTGACATTCCCCTCTTTTTTTTTCCCAGCCTTGTAAACAAACCCTTCTCTCTTTTTAATCTTCCAGTGCTGTTTCCTACCCATCGTTATGCATATTCATTGCGAGTAAACATTTTTAGTGTCTACACTTAATCTCTTCCACTGGCAATTACTGTTCTATGCTGTTTTGTAATGCAGAAGGGCCAACGCTTTCCCTTCTAATAACAGCTGGGTCGCAGATGGGGCCTGCAGTCATTGTAGAAAATAAAAATTTACAAGATGCCAGTGGAATTTATTTCAGTTTTATGGAGTCACAGGAGGAACCTTTCTGTTATCCGCCTTCAGTGAAATCTGCAGGCACAAGGCAAGCTTTTGACATTTAATCAAAGGGGGGTTCAGGTAGGGTCTGGAACAACACGAGGAAGAAAGCAGGTGGATCGTATTAGGCAATGCCATGGTTAATTTATTTAGAAGTGATTGGCTTAGATGTGTGCAGCCAATATTTGACATCGTGTATATATCTTGTTTAGCATCCCGCTTCTAAATTGTTACCGCTGTCGAGGCGCTGAGCTGTCACTGCGGACCGAACCAGGTGTTAGGGCTGGTTGCGGCACGGAGGTACCGGTGGCGATGGCGGCGATGGCAGCGAAAGCGCGGCAGCCGCCGCACGCCGGGCAGCCTCCCCGTCCCCCCCGCGCTCCTGCCGCGCTCCCCGCTACGGCAACGGCTCCTCCGGCACAGCCCGGCGCCTGCAACCGGGCTGCTGCGTGCAGGCATCAGCCCTGAATTTAGCAAAGGAGCTTCACGAGAAATTTCCTGTAATTTGATGATATGAAAATGACTTTCCTTGGAATGGTTTTAAAATCTCGTGTTTAGGTGATAGGGGAGATCTTGCACAGGATTAGTCTCTCTGTTACATGCCGGTAAGTCATTCTGCAGTGTTCAAGAGCTAAATGCAAATATATAAATGAAAAATGAGTATCTTTAAACTTGCCAGGCCACGCTCTGCTTTCACCAACCCCATAAAGTCAGGGAAAATTGTGACCTGAGTGCACTCGCTTGGGATTTACGCTGGGGTAAACGACAGTCAGATCAGCTCGGCGCCACTGTAGGAGATGTTTAAGATGGAGGGGCTGGCAGCTGCCCGCACTATTCAGGTCTGCCCTCCTGGGCAGAAGAGCGGCTCGGTGAGTATCGCCGTTTCCCAGCAGGATAAACCATCTCAGGAAGAAATGTGGGACAGCAAGGGACCATGGCACGGGGGTACTTGGGGTGCTGGCAGCGACACCCCAGCTGTGCACGGTGCTCCCACGTGGGCACGGCCATGGAATGTCGTGGCCACAGCATGGCCATGGCACAGCCCAGCCATGGCACAGCCATGGCATGGCCGTGGCACCTCATGGAAAGAGCATGGCCACAGCACGGCCACAGCATAGGCACTGCATGGCCATGGACGTGGCTCGGCCCCGCCACAGCACAGGCATGGCGTGGCCCCGGCGTGACATCGGCGAGATGTGGCCCATGGCATGGCCATGGCACGGCACAGCCATGGCACAGCGTGGTCACAGCTTGGCATGGCCACGGCATGCCATGGCCACAGCGTGGCCAAGGAAAGGTGACAGCACAGCCATGGCACAGCATGGTCACAGCTTGGCATGGCCACGGCATGCCATGGCCACAGTTTGCCACAGCCGTGGCTCAGCCATGGCACAATATGGCACGGCACAGCTCGCCTTCTCCCGCCCACGTCCCCCACTGTGCTGCCACCTATGCCGGCATTTTGCTGTGTTCCCAAGCCCAAGGCAGGAGTTTTCCCCCTGGGAAGGCGGAGCTGAGGCTGCTGGGGGCCGTCGGCTGCCTTCCACAACCAAAGCGATTCCTGAAATTTCCTGACGGGCAAATATGTGGATGCACATAATGAGATTAGGGGTTGAAGTAGTTTAGAGGAAACTCACAATAAATAAAGGACATGTTTCTATTTAGTGTGCATTGTATAGACAATTTTTCCAGATTTTTTTAAGTAGTTGAATGAGAAGGAGATAAGTGGAAAGTCTCACATCCCTCTTTTTTTTTCCCCCTCCTCCTCCGTTACCAGCATCCAGAAACAGAAACTTATCGACTCACTCAAATTAATTAGATTTTAGGTGGTGTGTTTTTTATTATTCATGCATTTTCTTCATTTGTAAACCCAGGGTTTTCAAGGCTCTCTCTCGACTAAGGGCAACAGATCTTTTCCTTTTCCTAAAGATTCATAATTTTTACTTCTCAGGGCATCCTGCATTGTGTAGAAAGATAATACGACTTTCATGGGGAGAAAAATGGGAGAAAAACCTTCAGTTATTGCAAAGAGTTTATTCTTGCCTGACAAATATTTCCCAGAGCTTGGATTTATGAAAAAAAAAAGCCCCTATTAAAGTGTGTGACTTAGTTAAAACCTTCCCTCTCCCCTTCCATTTTTTAAAATATGATATTGCTATTTTTATATGCAAACTATGTTCAGAATATTGAATTTGGTACATTAAATACAGAGATGAAGATCTTAGCAGCTTTTAATGAAGAGGATAAATTCTCACAACCAGATTTCCCTGCATATCATCCCCAGACCCCTTTCCTCAACCCCTTCCTTCATTTACAAATTCAAAAGCTGCAAATAAGCCACGGTGAAGTTTGCTAATCTCAGCGAAATGCTGTCTCTATTGCAAATATTAGTAAAGATTACTAGTACTAAGTCACGGGCTGGTAGATGGCTTGGCAGGAACCTCGGGGGTTATCCAGTTTGCAGATCCCAGCAGGTCAGACTGGATCTGGGTAACCCCAGTGCGAGCGAGGCTTTCCACCGGGTCCAGGGTACTCGGGAACCATCCTCCTTCTCCAGCGAAGAATGGGAACAGGGGAAGGAAGCGCTAAGTGCTTTGAAAAGCTCACCAAGCCTGGAAAAACTTAGAAGGAAGAAGGGAAAATAAAGTGGGAAATTTCAGGTGCTGGAGAGGAGCCTGGGGACCCCCGAGACACTGTGGGTGCCGGGCTGGCGGGACAGCCCTGGGGTCTCCACTGACACTGGGGGGGGGTCCCGGGCAGCTCTGAGCGCCCCAAAACCTTGCACTGCCATCTCCACCCCCATCACATCCTCAGCATCCCGACCCCAGGGCCACCCTCGGCTCTCGGAGAGCAGAGGTGCCGTCCTGGGATGGCTCCGCAGACGACCCGCAGCTGGAGCAGCGCCGCTTTACACCACGCCGGAGTCCGGCCCCTACCCTGAAAGCAAAACCTTTTTTTTTTTCAATTGTGCCACGCAGAGAGAAAGCCAATAAAAAACAAACAACAGGCAGTCTTGATACATAACCTAAAATTATTTTTGCTCTGTTACTGCAGAAACAGCCAGAAGAGGGACCATAGATTAATTAGCATACTCTGAGCTGACATCACCAACGATGTTGCCGAGGATGCTTATAAACCCAAGCACTGGTCTGGGCATTTCAGCTCTGTTATTAACAAAAAGGAAGGGTAATCATTCCTGACAAATGAAAAGTAGCATTGGTGGGAGAGGGGAGCAGGCTTCGGAAAGGAGCTGCGGCAAATGGAGTATTGCAGATCGCTCTACTCCAAACGGCTTGTGCAACCCATGAAATATTCAAGAGCCGATATGGGCTGCTTGGGGCTCCGTCTCTCTCCACATCCTTGTGGTTTATGGTACGGTCTCGGGTTTGCTCGCTGCCGCGCTGAACATTACTTGCCTTTGCAGCGAGAGCAGCGTGCGGCGTTCAGCGTTCTTTGTGATGATGAGAGGCTCCTCAGCTCCCCAACTTTCCCCTTGCTCTTCATGGCAGGACTAACAGGTGGCTGCCCGCAGGAACCCGCTCCCTGCCTGCGCCTGCCTGCGCTGGACCCCGCGCCAGCCGGCGGGGACGGCTCAGCAGTGCGCTGGATGGAAGAGGTTTTGCAGCAGAGCACACCAGCCTTCCCCCATCAAAAGCACCCCATGGGCTTGCAGCCATCACTCCAGGCCATGAATTTCAGTTTAACTTTGCACAGCATAGTCTTTAGGGTGGTGGAGTATGGCCAAAATCATTGCTGTAGAAGGGGTGTAGGTAGGAAGAAGAGGCGGTGATGGCCCTTTGGTGACTAAAGGAAAGGTCTGGGTCTCGGGCTGCAGCAAGGCACAGGCAGCAGCGGCTGCAGGAGGACGACCCTGCGTGAGATCCTCTCGGCTGTCTCTCTCTCAGCTTGTCCCACTGGTGCGTGCCCTTGGCAAAGACGGGAAATTGACATTTTCTCATGATATTGGACTTTCGATGATGAGAAGATGCCCAACATACTGCAGAAATGTGGGAGCAGCCCTGCTGGGCCAGAGTGAAGGTCTGCCTGCATTAACCTGCCTCCACTGCCCAAAAGCCAGAGAAAGCAACCCCAGACCAGGCTGCAAAATACATCAGTAAATACAGATCAGATGGGAGACACCCCTCTACTGCATTCAAGGAAACAGAACTTACTCACCATTAATTATAAATAAATGGGATTGGACCAAAGAGGTACTTGGCATGAACAATGAGCTTATTTTACTAATAAAAAAGAATCTACAAATTAAGAGGTCTTTGTTCAGCCAGAGCTTCAGACCACTGCTTTCCTAAGGCCACTTTCTCCCATGTGATACCATGGACTTAAGGCCATGCCTGACAGTCCTTCAGCAGCATGCAGCTGGCTCCTCTTCCCCCCACCCAGAGGGAAAGGGGGCACGGACTCCCTGCCAGCCTACTCCTTCCTCCGGGCCTCAAGGCAAAAGAGTGAAAAAAGGCAGGAGGGGAGGGTGGTGCATGCAGAAGGACCCACGGGTCGCAGGAGCTAGCTCAGCAGGACTTCTGGGGCTGCTTACCTGGTATTGAGGCTCTAGGGCTCTTGAGTTGCTGAGTGTTGAAAGGGAGGCTGAGGAAGGAGGGGGACTAACCATTTTTAGCAGGAAAAAAATCAGTGAATTCCTAGTTGGGTACCAAAATGAATGAGTTTCCTGAGAAACATTTTTTTTTTTTTTTTTTTTGCTTTTTCCTGAGAAACTCAGGAAAGTTTCCTGAGAAAGTTTCCTGAGATTTGCAGTTGCATTCTTATGCTAACAATACTGTACATCTCAACCTTTCCTGAAACTACACATTTCTTTCCACAAGATACACTAGACTTCTCTTGACAAAACATGTAGCATTAAAAGTTGTGGGATGAGTTTTCCAGGTACCAAACACTGTAGCAAAAAGAATAAGAAGTCCCAGGATGGCAGGACAACCCGTGGGTGCACAGTGAGGTTAATACTCTGCTCTGCGCTGAAGGATTTTACCCAGGACACAACAAAGCAGTTCACTAGTCTGCAAAAAAAATAAATGAACAGCAAACTATTTGCTCAAAATGAGTTTCTTAGGGGAAAGTGATGGTTTCTTACCTACAATATATAATTCTGAGAATGGGGAAATTTACTGTGCTTCATACTGGGCACGTAGGACACGGACAAAGTCGCTCCAAGAAGAATCCTTTCAGTTTCTTTCGATGCTAGTTTCTTCCAGACAGTGCTGCCGCTGCACTGGGGGCTTTATACAGCATAAGAGCAGGTGATTGTGAAGATGGATGCTGCTCCTACCCCACGAAACAGGCATTTGCAGGGAGTACAGCCGTCTGCACCGCGGCTCCGAAAATGGCCAGGCTGTCATAAACTCCCTGGAAGAGCGACAGAAACACTTTGACAGGTGGGTTAGCTCTCTTTTAGCTCGGGCTTTGTGCTCCCGTCTCAGGCAATGGTGCACATATAGTTTATGCTATAAAAGATAAGGGTCATATGCATATAGAGTATCTGCATTACGGCTGGCACACCGTTTGCAGTTGTTTGTCATGGGCCGCTTGCCTGTTAAAAGTGACATTGAAAATATTAAAGGGGTAGCACATAAAATCCACAGCTAGTTTGGGCAGTTTGTCAAAGCTGGAAAAATCTTAACAGAGCAGAAATGAGGCAACAACTTCCAAAGCATCAGGGGAAGCAGCTGGAGTTACTTATTCAGAAGAAATGTTCTGATAACGGTATGTATACATTAACATTTTCTGAAACCAAAATGGTAAGTATCAAATGAAAACCCAAAGTCAAACCCAAAACGTGTATGCAAAATATGCAGCTCTGTTATCTTTGTTCTTATTATTTACAATACTGAGGGCAGTTTCAGTGACGTACAAATGAGATAAGTACAAGTAACAGAGTTCAGTTTTGGTCCAAATCATTTAGCATTGCTAAAAATCATTTTCTTAGAGGACTTTATTTTTCCGTTTTATTGTGGTAAGGATAATTTCTGAGTTTGTTCATCAGATGGTACTTATCAGTTTCTAAGATATCGGAGACTGGCTTTCTTTAGACACTCATTTTTCATAGTAACCCTGCTCGTCTATATTTTCTTGTGAAGCACCATAATCATTGACAGTGGTAGACAGCTAAGGGCTACGCTGCCTAAAATCAGCCAAAATTATACTCACCCACTACTGAAATACAGGCAAGAAGCACCTAGACAATATCAAAAAGGAGGTGTAGAGAGCTAATAATGTGGTACTGATGGTTATCCGGAACTGAAGGGCTGCCAGGGAGTTTACTGATCTATGAATTGCATCATTCCTTCCAACAGTGATGACTATAGAAATTTTTACCTGTTGTCGACCAGTAGAAAACTGTCCGAGATTAGTGAAGATGGAAACTGTTATCACACAAAGATTTTCTGTAGCCCATGTCAGAGAAGACATTCACAACAGGTACCTTTTGGAGAAGTCCCAGAAAAGAGTGTAGGGCCTGGGCTGGGCTTTAAAAGGAGCTACGTGTCCTCCGGAGGTCATCGGTTTAACCTCATGATGGGTCAGTGGTCCCGTGGCAGACGCTGACGGGGAGGAAAGTGAATGATTTAATGACTCCTGGCAGGAACACCAGCACAGCCCTCGCCAGGCGAATCCTTTCTAGTGATTAGCAAAGCTAGACTGGTTCAGACTGGTAATGACTGAAACTGTACTGGAAAGTGCCATGCGTGAATTCAGAGCCAGGAGCAAATGTAGTAAATGACACCTACATTTTGCAAAATTTCACAGCCTTCTGAAGTATGCAACAGTAGATTCAGGGGAAAACCAAGTCCAAAAAACTGCAAGAGCATTGGGAGAAACATGATAGATTTAGTACTGAAAAACAAATGATGGCTATGTGCAATATCTCTTTGAAGGAGTTTCCCAAAGAAAATATTTTTTAATTCCACAAATTTGTCACCTTCAGTGTCAAACAGCTTTGGGAGAAGAATTAGCTGTGAAGTCCAGTCCAACAGAGCAACAAGGCTGTGGACAAGCGGGAGGTAAAAAGCACGAAAGGAATGCAGCTCAAGGATGCGTAGGGCCCTGCTTGGAGCTAAAGAGTGGCCAAAGACAATTGAGATTTGAGGTGAGTTAATCAAGATATACGAGAAAAGAAGAGATGTAAGAATCCTAGATATTAGCAAATAGACAGTGAGAAGCACAACGCAAATGGCAAGGAGAGGTTTTTAAGTAACCATGTCCAGACATAGCAAAAACTGCAGAAAAGGCAAGAGGTGACGGCAAAGAACAAACTCTTGTCTCAAGGAGCTGAAGGGCCCAGGAGCGTGAGCTGGGGCAGACTCTCACAGCACTCAGGCTGGATAACCACCAACAGAGATTCCATCAGGAACAAGGAAGGCTCCACGCTCCATGTGGTATCAAAACAAATACTTGCGCAAGAGGAAGAGAGGACTGAGACATGTCAGCTAAGGGGAAAACAGCTTTTACTCCTTGATAGCCTTAGCTCATAGGACATATTTGCTTACAAATGCATACAGATTCTGCTGTTGTGCGCAGACAAGTGACTTGTAGCACACATGCAAAGAAAAAAGAGACTTAAGCCACAAAAATGAGGCTGCTCAAGACACATGAGTTCCTAATCTTCTGTGCAGCAGAGACAGAGGCTGCTGGATGGCTGGGCTTCAAAACGCAGTGTTACAGGGCTTTGCCTGCAGTCAACTACGGAGAGGAGCGCAGTAACAAGTCCTCCAGAGAAAACACTAATGTAGTGTGGCAATACAGAAGCAGCTTTAGTAGTTTGGAGATGTTTTACAGAGGAAGGCACGCGCCAGACCAGGACTCTCCTCTTTGCCTTAGAATAGAGAGGGTCAGACTTTGGAACAGCCATTTCTGTGAAGTTCAACAACTCTTCAGGAGGGCTTCTTCAAAAGGCAGCCTCTGAAACGGGAGCAATCGTATGAGTCTTGGCCAGTACAGATGACGTGTACATCCCAGGAAAGAAAACTAGAATTTTACTGATCTATTTTAAATGGTTAGGAACACACCCATCATCTCAGGTATATGTTTGGGAAGTGGAGGCAAGAGAAGAGAATGTGATACAGAAATTTATAATGAAGAGCAGTAATTTGTATAATTTCATGTGTACTGCACCGAGAAATTACTGCTCACTATCTAAAATGTGTTCCGAATTAAAAAAAAAAAAAAGAGGAAGAAGAAGAAGAACAAGGAGAAGAAGAAAGATGAAAAAGACTCAAGAGTGCAAATTCAGAAAATAAGGTTCACTCCTGGAGTTTCTTTTAAATGAATATTAGAAATACTCAAAGAATGTTAAAACAGAAAATTATCAAATCTGCTGTATCTGTCCTGTACTTGGAGAGTTTTAGCAGTGAGTTCAGAAAAGCAAGCTAGTTTTGCTTTTTTAATTTTACTTCTAGAAGTAATGTTAGAGAACAAGGTAACTCTTTGCAAAAATAATACCTTTTTCACTAGAAAAATACTGGATTTTGTGCCTAAATGTAGCAAAATTTTGTCTTTATGTGATATGTTCGTGTAGTATGATCAGTGGCCATGTATTAACATGCAGCACAACATCAGCTGAAATCTGGACTGTTTGCAGTCTTTCTTAAAACTAAAGCTCATTTCTACCATTGGCTCCAACACGGTTTCTGCTCTGCACCACGTAAATCAGCGGCAAAGCTGCCATGGCCTTTTCTGGAGCACCTACAAGCCCATAATGAAGCTCTCCATGAAATGGTGGTTATTCTCCTCATTTCATACAGCTAGGGAGAATAGTATTTGTATTTGATTTGTACAAAAAGGCCTCCTTTTGTACAATCAGCTGGACAACTTTGCATTTGGCACTGTCAAAGCACATAAATAATAAATTCATGGCTCCGGAGCTGTAATACATGGTTTGGTGTATTCTGTGCGGTAGTGTAAGAGCAATATCAAAGCAATCTGTAGGACAAGCCAAATTTTCATCCACCCTTATTGCTAATCTCTAAGAAGACTGCAGTGGTCCTTCAAATGAACTGCTCCCTTAGGACCAACAGCTACAAGGCTGGTGCCCTAGCTTGTACATACACATGTGCAAGTAGGGCAAAACACCTCTTTCCCTGAATACCAGCTCAGAGACCTACCCAGGTCAGCGCTGCCACTCAGGGAGAAAGCAGGAGTGTCCCAGGTCTGTGCTGACTGCAGCAGGCAATGTTAGTAGGCTGCAGAAACAAGCAGCAAACAAAGAAGAAAATCTGGCTTTTGTAGCCTAGCTCCCTGCTGTGCTGTGTTTCTACTGGGTACAGCCACAAAAATCAAACATACGCCACTAACACCTCTGTGATATGTAAAAACATAACTGGCACTGCTTTCAAGGCTTCCCATATATTCATCAGTACAATCAAAAGTTGATGAAGCAATTTAATCTTTAATAAATATCTTTCATTAAATACCAATCCGTGTACCAACATTATTACATTCATAGGTCGTGCTGTTTGTACAGCACAGCCTGACACGGATGTAACTGCCATTAGGACTCTAAGACTTTACATGCTCTTTCCTTATATACAACAAATCTACAAGTCAACCGCTCTTATTCCAGGATGAGTGCCCAAATGTACCTTTGCACCAGCCTTTCACTGCATCTTGTGGTGCAGCCCTTCTGAGGCTATCGTCTGAGAACATACCTCTTCAAAATTGTTATTATTTATTAGTTTTACAACGGTCACAAGTGCTCCAGGTCCTTCTCAACAATACACGAAACACCTGCGCTGCCCCCAGTTACTTTACAGCACAACTTAGACATGAATCAATGCTGTGCTGGGCTTGAGGGTGTACTTGATGACCTCCCCGGGTCCTTTCAGACTACTTTTTATTATTTGGCCAGAGCAGACACGAAGTTTGGCAAGGTGAGGGTCTGTGGAGGTAACTGCAGACCATCACGGTAGGTGGCTGTTCTCTGCAATGTGGTCATTAGAGAGTATGCATCTTTTTCTTCTATCCATTTCACTTTTGCACTTCCCCATCAAAAAATTCATTTTCAAAAGAGCTACAGAGAATGGTCAACACAGTAAAACAATTCATATGGTGGATGATGGGAATTTTTTCCCCATTTTGACATATTCAAATGTTTGTTTTGCATTGGCCTGCCCATTAAAAGCAGCCAGCGCCTCTTGACATCTGTACTATATAGCCAGCCTTATGCTATTAACCGTCTCTGCTGCCACAACCGCTGCTGCAATATCCACACTCTCAGCCATGCAGTCATGTAGATGTCGACTTTATTCCTGGCACAACCTGTACTTTTAAAAGTAGCAGCAGTTCTCTGAGCGGCACCGAAGCCTAAAAAGAGCTGGCACGGGGCGTAAAGGGGCCCCGGAGCCCCCTTGCCGCAGCAGCGCAGCCTCGCAGACATGGCCCGCTTCCTCACCCTTCGCTCTCGCTGCGATGGGCCACGCAAGCTTCCGGCCTTTTGTTGATGTTTTCTTTAAATATTATTTTGTGCTTTTGGCACAGGGATGGAAGCGTAGTAACCAGCTGGCACGGCCTCTTCCCTTTGATTGCAGCATTGATTGTGCACCACATGCCCTTCGCCTCCTCCTCCTCCTCAGTTTGCTCCATCACTGGAGCTGATTGCTGCGGCCACTCGTAGAGAAGGTTTGGCAGCTGTGAGACCCAGATGCCAATTTCTTTCGGCAGTGGCCTGTGGGTGTCAGCTTATCTCCCTGTTTGGCATTTCCTCTGGCAATGAAACCTGCTCTGTGTCAGTGTGTCGTCTGCAGAATGAAAAAGTTATCACTGAAATATCTCTGAAAGAGCCTTGGAGAGGATGGAAGGAAAACTCTTTTGAAATTTGCATGGGAGAAGGAAGAAACAAGTCTTCCTTTGCCCCAGGCCTTGTCCAAGTTGGCTCTACCATGGTAGCAGCAGGCAGCCGTATATGTGGCTCAAAGATCATGTCCGGTGTTCTGGCCAGCGGGCTCAGCCTGCGCTCGCTCCCTGGTTGGAATCGTTCATATGTGGATCTTGCTTGGGTCTATAGAGTCGGGCTGGGTGCTGACACTGCCCTGCCAACGGGAGGGGAATCACAGCCCCCATACACGTGCCACAGCCCGCGGTGTAGCACCGGGCACTCTTTGGGACAACGTTCCTGAAGGATATTTCTTCAGGATAATAAGGACACTATTCCTTGTTATAAAGAAAAAGGTACCTAACATTTTCGTGGGAAAAGACACATTCAGAATAAGGTTGCTTCCAAAACAGACTTGCCTACCAAAATAAATTAAAAAAATATTGCAGGACTGGTTTGGTATTTTCACAATAATTTGCCTCTATATGTTTGAAATTTACTTTTTTAATGACACATTTTCACGTCACATTAATCTAAAATATCAATTACCAAAAAGGGAATATAACTGGATTTTATTTTGCATATAAATCCTTAAAAAAACCTAATACCCTACAAAACAATAAAAAAGATAAATGAAATGAACGTTAAACACTGTTTCTGAGAAGAATATCTTGAAGTACACTTCTCAGTTAGTTAAGGGCTAAGCAAGGATCTTTGCTTTCTTTGAGTTGGTAATACTGATTGTCAGAGAAAGGAAGTCATAAATGGAAACCTGATTATTTCCCCAATGAAACCGAGGGGTTTTGCTGCCAACTTCAGTAAAAGAAACTGAGGGCCTTAACCGTTTGCTCAGATAATTTGTGAATGATTACTTGTGCCTTTTATACAGCTAAAATAATGAGCGGATTGCAATCTGCAGCAATTAAAAACTCTGCTTTTCTCCAGTTCAACCTTAAGATTGTATCTCATTTATTTATGAATGCCCAATTCATGTTGCTCTTCCACGTTTCAACCCCTGCATGAACTCTTACGCCACACCCCGAAGTGGACGCGCCGGGTGATGGCACGGCATCCCGAGGCCGGCAGATCCACCCCTCCCGTCCCCGAAATGCTCACCTCTATACCAAGGAGTTGGATTTAAGCCATAATATTTAAATGCCATTATAACCTTGTGTTCACGTGTGCAAAATGGGCATAAATCAGCTTTGGTCTTGCCTTTCGTACGTGTGAGTCATCACAAGCACTGCGCTGCAAGGAGTGGAGAGTCAGGCTCGTGGCGACAAAGCCGTAGGGTAACGGTCTTGCACAAATCACACGGCAATTCAGTTGTGGCTGGGAGCGAAAAAACCCGGGGAGTTTTTTTTCTGGTGCTCTTTTCTAACCACTACCAACCACTTTCTCCAACTATATAACCTGGGCTGGAGTAAATCAGCTCCTTTGGAGCCCACAGAGATATGTCACACCAGCATCTAATCCGTTCGTCCTGCTTATTATAAAACAACTCTCTAAATTTTATTTTGTTGTCTTGTCTTTACCTCTTACCATTTAAAGAGGCGTGGAATATAGCTCATAACTTCCACTTGCTAAACAAAAGTCCTCCCAGCAATGTCATAGCTGTTCTTTTTGTGTTCCTGGCATAAGCCCTGGACCAGGGACCATCTTTGCATTCTGTGTACAAGCGCTGCTGAGCACAACACAGGGCTGAAAAACTTACGGCACTCAAATAGGTAAGTAATAATAACGCATCACGGCACTCCAGCAGAGGAACACAAGCTAATGCCCATCTTACTGGCACCGCAGTCCTGCCTGCAGTGAGGACAGCAGGACATCAGGAGGCAGGAGAGAGAAGGAATTCCCCATTGCTCGGTGGTCCAAAATGAACGTGGATGAGACAGAGAATTCATGACTGCCAAACACAAACAGGAAAGAAAAAACCCACAAACAAACAACATAATTAAACTGCTTTAGGTAAAAAGAGGAGAGCAATAAATGCTCCAGGAGCTACGACAGTAGAGAGCACATGCACACCAGGAAGAAAGAAGACATCACTTAAAGACTATAAAGACATTCTTCAGCAATACCAGATAAATAGATACTGCTACAACAAATGAACTGCCTCCCTGGAAAGCTGCCTTCCCACAAAGCTAATGACTGGGAACCTTCCCACATCCTTGACGCAGGCGCAAATCCTCTGCTTCATCAAAGGGAGGTTTACGGGCAGCAGCCTCAGAAAACCCCAGGGAGACCCTTCCTCCTCCACAACCAGGCTGCCCTGGCCCTGCCCGTCCTCCAGGCTTGGGGACGCTGTGGCGAATCCCCCCGTGCTGGGGTCCAGGGGCTGGGGCTGGGCAGTGGAAATCTCACTGGCTGCTACGGCGGGAGGAGGAAAATCGAGTCCCATCACTTGGTGAGGGGTCTCAGAAGGGCTGGAGAAGGACTTCAACAGCGTCTCCCACATTCATACACTTCCTCCGTTCCGCTCTCCTCAAGCACACAAACATGCATAAACGCCCATATTTAATACTTTGAATTCTACGTATATACACACATATGCTGTTATTTTTGTAACGTTTGGTATAGATTGTTGAGTGTAACAGCTCCCAACTAGAAATATTTTACCTATGGTGAAATAGTAGAAACCTAGTTTAAAATGCCATTTTCCTAAATAGGGTCGTGAAATAACCGCATGGCTTTAAAATACAGTTTCTAACTCTTAACGAACCTTGGAATACTCCAGGAAAGGACAGAGTTTCTTCATTTCTCCTCCCCTCTGTGACTGCGACCATGCCTGGGAACACAAGCCTCGCCACCAGTTTTAGCACAGGTGTAGGAAGGTCCTTGCCGAGGAGATGCCACGGTGACCACAGCAAAGGCAGGGAGAAGTTTTCAGCAACTCTGAAAAAGGCAGGAGAGAGATTACACACGCTGCCTGTGTCTTTGTCTTGTCACTCCAGCCCACTGCTCTGGAAGGGAGCGCGGCGTCAAGCACAATGACAGACGCTGGGGAGCCATCCAGCACCCAACGCCTCCCCGGAGCCGCATGCTGCCGCTGCTGAATGCCAGCCCGGAGATGCCGGGGTAGCGTGGAACGGGCCCAGCATCCCCAAGTTTCGCATCCTCTCCTCTGCTCCGCAGGCTGCACCGCTAAGGGACTCACTGCTCAGGAGAGGGAATGTAGGAAATCAGGAGCATGGGGTGGGGGGAACACCACTGCCTGGGCCGATGAAGCTAGGATTGTCCTTTTTCCCAGCTAACAGATTACAGCGTGCTTTATCATCCAAGCATTAATGCAGGATTTACTTGAATACCATGGGAGGAAGCGCAGTACAGGTCAGTAAGGTGCTGGTATGGGAAGCATGAGATTCGGGTCTGAGCCTCTTGCAGCCTGCCACTGACCCCCCCGCGTCATTTCTGCCATTGCTCCTTCACTGTGTCTTGATTAATAATGGTTATTATTAATGGTTTGCACAGCTGTATGATTCATAGAGGAAGACACTGCCTGCTTGGGCAGAAAGCAGAGCCATAAAGTCAGCCACAAAGAAAACTACAGTAAGACTTAGCTAGGGCTGGGGCAGGAGCATTTTGCGGGTCAGAGAATTGTGATATCCCTGAGAATTAAGGCATTCGGCTGTGTTTCAGGCTTAAATTCCCAGTGGTCACTTGGAAGTGAATCTCAGTGCCTCAACAGGCTTTCAGGAATTTCCAAGGATTAGGTTTAATCAGTGATCTGAAGTAATTTAATATATTTCCAGTGCTCTCTTCCTTAATACTTAATGACTGATGATTAGGTTTGTGTATCAGATATGAAATCTGCAAGTTATGTGGCAATTAATGTTTGAAGTATTCTGTAACTTCAAATATAATGATCATATTTGCAAAGTAATTACAGAATATATGTGCCTAATAAATAATAACACTTAGCACTTACACAGCACTATTCACCTGAGGAGCTCTAAATGAAAGAATTCCAAAAATAATAGACGCAATTCAAATGCGAACCAGGTTTCCAGCAACACCTCATGAGAAATGATGTAACAGTTTCTGCACAGCCGAAGCACCACGCGTGTCGTGGTACTAATGCAGTACCGCAGGATGCCCATAAAGCGGGTGACCAAACGCTCTCGCTCTCTTTTAGCAGGGAATCAGAGGGTGCAGCTCCAAGAGCAGCTTTTAGGTGCAAGGGCAGTGCTGGGAGCTGCTGCGGGTGCCCTGTGCGCCCACCCCTCTGCTACAGCCCATCGCCCTTCCAGCTGTGCTCGCACAGGGGTGCACGCGGGCAATCCATCAGTGAGGCACCTGCAGAGCCAGATTTACAAAAAAAAAAAGAACCCTGCAAACAAATAAAATATACTTTTTAAACACTCAGACCACTCAACAGGTGGACTACAACGCACTGCAGTGCGCAGGGAAAAATGGGTGGCAGATGGAAGGAGGAGCTGCGGGACGTGGCTGATGCCAAGGATACATGGTGGACCTGGCCATTCCCTGGGCACTGGATTTCTCCTCTCCCGGGAGCTCTGCTTTGGGAGCGCGCCTCCCGCTTGCAAGCAACCCAGCCATACTCAACAACAACAGACAGGTGAAATCCCAACTCATAGAGGCAACAGGACTTTGCTTTTGAAAATGAATATTTAAGTGCCCAGTCCCTAATTCGAACCAGCCAAAGCATAAACAAGCTTCACATACCGAGGCAGATGTACATGTAACCCAATGTACATTATTCAGAAGAGCGAGTCTATAAAAAAGAGTCAACAATCAGCCAAGAGACCCTCTGTAAGCAATCGTTTTGGTGCAGCAGCTTCCGGCAGACCAAGCTCCAGCTGCGCCATCCCTGTCGCCTCTCCTGGCTGGCCGCGTGCCGGAGGAGCGGTGCTGCTCCAGAGCCGGCACGCCAACGCCTGTCTGCCCTCATCTTCTGGCTCTGCAGGAGGTTTCGGCTTCGTCCTTCCCCCTCCTGTCCTTATCAGCAGACGAGTTAGTTAGGAGAAAGGGGTGATGTAATGCGGCAGGGTCCAGCCTCACTCATTTCCATTACACGAACTTCCTCCCTGCTTAATTCCTGGTTGACCTTGAAGTTTAATTACAGGCTAAAAAGAACAGTTACGCAACGGAGGCAGCAAACCTAAATAAAACAAAAACAGAAGGGCCATATGCCACATAGCCCAGAAAAATCTAGAATCAAATTACAGTCTTTGAATTATTTACAATATTTCTTCTTGCCAAATCTAAGCAAATATTCCACTTGCTTTAACTTCACTTTGAGCTTTAACTGTTTACTGTAAACCCAAGCATACAATAGCTCTTTCATCAAACACTTAACTGCACATTTCACATTAATAAATATTACAAGGATATTTTATTATAAAAAAGGCTAGATGTAGTTTTCATGAGTCTTCTAGCTGCTATATTGAAAATGAGTCTGAACAAGGCATTTCCTCTCAGGCCATGTAGTCTAGCAGCATTTGAGCTACTGAGTAAATATAGCAAAGCTAATATTATTATTATTATATTATTATTATTATTTTAATAGCGGTTTCCCACCACATATTGAAATGGAAAAATGAACAAGGAAACATTTCACAATAATGAATTGTGCTTGCTCAGATTTATTCATTGTAACACGATTATAAAATGCTGTATACTCCTCAGTGTCACTGTTCAGTCTCTCAGATCAGGCAATTGTCTGAACACGCCTATCCTTATTTTCAGCAGGGAGCAGTACATGCTTTGTGCAATACGAGAGCTTCCACCACAATGGGTCGTCCCATCGTTAGGCATTTAAATTAAAGATTTAGATGACAGGACATGGATTTAGTAAGTACATTTGGAAAATGGTGACCACTGTCTTAGTTCCCTCATCTGGAAAAACAGGATACTACGTGTTTGCCTGTACTGTAGGAACCTCCTGAGGGTTGTTGACATTTGAATGGCACCGCGAAGAAGTAAGAAGTGATGTGATTAATCACTGTGTAAGCTCCGTGCTTTACAGCTAGGTGAGGTGAGAATATCCCTGCCTTGACAAGTTGTGTTCTTGAAAGACAGTGTAAAAATAAAGAATAAGGTGGGTTGCAAGGATAAAAAGGAAAGGGGAAAGAGAAGATGTAACAGCTTCAACTAGTGGCTTCCAGCTCCATATTCCTCCCGCCCACACACGCCACCACCACCTATTGCCTCCTCAGTTGGTTTTGCATCCCTTTTGATTGTAGTACACTGGAAGTGGCGTGCATGGAACCAGATTAAAAAAACAACCAACCAAAAAAAAAAAACCAAACCATCCAACCCAGATTAACATTTTTAAAACTCAACTTGTTTCTCTGGTCCTCTTTACAGAAAGAATTCAAGTGCCCAAAAGATTTTGTGCAGTCTTTCACCTGCAAAAAGATTTTGTTCCTTCAAAAAGATTTTGTTCCAGAAGTGCAAGAAAAGGATGCTGAAAAGGGGCTGGGCTGGAGCGCCAAAGCTCCAAACTGGGAGCCTGCCCTGTGGTAAACATCCCTTCCAGCACGCCTGCTGGAGACAGCTCTCCGTACCATCCAGCAAGGCTGCCCCGCTGCCTGGGGGGCTCCGGCCCCACCTTGCACCCGGGGCGGCTGCCCTGCTGCGGGCTGGTGAGCTCTTCTGGGGGAGATGTGGGAGGGGTGTCTTCACACTCTCATTGAAGCTCTTTTGCTCTACTGGGAACACACAAACTTCCCTGGTCAAGAGGAATAGAGCAAGAGCGAGCCTGTGCTGTGGGCTTCTGCTCAGCCACATCGCAGAGCGTGTCCCAGCTCCTGGCCCAAAGACCGCGCATGTATTTTCCATAAATACCTGGTATTTCACTTATTATGTGTTTCACACAAGTATAGTTGCAGAATAAAAATATGAGACGCCATTGCTGCAGGACCTGAAAGACATTGTCTTCTCCTAGGTCAGTCTCTGATCGCTAGCTTAGACCATGCTCTTGCTTCTTCTCTCTCCCCAGAGCTGTTTCCCCCGTATCTTCCTGTGAATACCTGAGTATCTGTCCCATGCAGAGAGGAACAGGATTGCAGTCGGGGACTGCAATCATCACTGAGGGTATTTGCGATATGCATTTTCAAGGGAAGAATTATGACTATCCACCAAGGAAATCTGAGGATCAGTTAACTTCGGAGGGAAAGAGCTCTTACAGTATTTATTTGGTTAATTTTGCAACCTCCACCAACCCCTGCACGTAAAGCACATGGGTATATACACAGACTATTCAGCGCGGAGCAGAAAGTCCATCTGTTTTATGCCTGACCACCTCTTTGGCTCTCTAGTGACGTGAAACCCAAACTTTTACTGTCTTTGCAGTTGGCAGAAGACTGTTTTCTCCTGCACCTCCATACTCCTGGTAGGTATGCATCCACTGCTCCCAAAATAAACTTAGCTTGAATCTAACTTGAGACAGGAATTGACAGCATGAATCATGCTGGTGCAAACGTCATCTCAGTAATTGGAACATGGATATATGCCTGTGGAAATTATAAAAGTAGCAAATAACTGTATTACAGAACTAAGGAGAGGAAACCTGGCTCTGCCAAATCAAAGAAAGCTTTACTTGGCCTTCAGTAATGTCAAGAGCTAGTCTCGTTGCCACTCATTACAGCTGACAGTGTATTCTGCTTACTTCACCCATCTGCAGATGGGATTCATTGCACCTAACTTTAGTCATATAGGAGTTAGGCATCTGGTCTGAGCTACTCTTCTCAGCTCCTCTTGCTGGAAATGGAAGAGGTGAGTACCTCAAGAAGAGGGGGATTCAGCACATCTATTTTCAGGAGCAGTCTTAGGTCAGGACAAATTGCCTCTCAGGAGTCCAGTCTCTCTCCATTAATTATAGAAGGAACCTTGATTTTCTGAGACTAAACCAACTAACTTTCACATAGCCAATGACAGCTGTAATAAATCTGACCACATGGGATTGTACAAAGATTTTAACTTTTACTCCCATTTCAGTTATCTCCAAATATCTGTCATTCTTTTCAAACTGTGATCAATACTTTGTGTCAAGAAATATTACTGAACTGGTGATTCTTTCTTTTACGGGCACGTTATGAGAGATAGGCCTTTGCTACAATGCTTTGGAGCACCTCACATTCCCATAAATATAGAATGAGTTGAATTATCCATACTGTCTCCACATTTCTCTTCACTATGACACACCAAATTCATCTCCTTTCTTAGATCACAATTCAGGTAAGTACAAGCAAGCCAGGAAGATGTTTATTTCATTTTTAATGACTCGAAGATGTCTTGAGGTCTTTCTGGTTATTTGAGAGACAGCATTTCTCAACTGCTTTATTTTATTCATTAAGCTAAGCTACTTGACTTCCTTCTGTGCTCCTTGAAGTGCTCAAGAGAGTCTGAAGAATTAAAAAATGAGGTTCCCTCCAGACAGCATGTCTTCATATATATTTTTACGATCGGGAAAAAAAAAAAACAACCCACTGGGTTTGCAGAACCATGTTAGGAAGTAAAGCAACCTTAATTCAGATTCCTCGTGCTTATGGGACGCAGGTGCTTCTCATTCTATATTTTCTGTCATCCAAGAGCAATTCCTCAGCCATTTTGACCATGCAGATGCTTTCTCCACTGTCATAATCTTGTGCCTGACCACCATAGGTTGGGTTTGTCTCATTGCCAGCTGGGGCTGTTCTGCACTTGAGCCCATCAGTGGCCAGGACTTTCCCACTTCCACTGGCTCAAGATCAGAGATGAAAGCTGTCGCTTTGGCTGATCCCATGTATTTTGATCTCAGTTGACTTTTCTTGTCCACGAAAAGAGAGCACACAACTCCTTTTCTATCCTATTTCAGAACAGGAAGATCAGCAAGGAAATCCTTCGGCCACTTTTGTGCCTTCATTTCCTCCAGCTGAGGTTCTTCATGCCAAGGAGAATCACCTTGAATCTCAGCTCTCTCTTTCGAGGCAAGCCAGTGCTGCCCATACCAGTACATCCCATATAATGAGGTAGTCAGCAGGATTTATACATATTTGCAATAGCATTTGAGTAATGGCTTATCTTTGACAGCACATCCTGAAGTAGAAGTCTTTATAAAGATGAAGCTGAGGTTTAGGTTTGTGCTCGGTGAGAAGGAACTAGGGGAAAGGGTTCTTTTTTATTTAGATATGAAAACTGGACATTGGAAAACATCAGACAAATCAAGACAATGTATCCTTTTTTTCCCCTCAGTAAGCTGAGTCTAAGTGTGCATATGAAACACGCGGAAGAGAAAGCCACATATGAAGCCTTTATTTGATGAAGAACTGTTTCACTCAGGAAAGTTGATACAACCTCTACAGACACCCTTTGGTACAAATAGAGATAAACCAGGAAGACACTTGACAGAGGAGCAGCTTGTGGCTTACGAAATCAGCCAAGCTGGCTATGATGAGCCAGATCCAGAACGCAGATGAAATTTGCTTAAGTGGATCTTTATGAAAATGATAACTTTACAGTCTTGGGAAAATTCCCAGAGAACGGGGAACACTGCTAGCATGGACACAATGTCAGCTCGTTCAGGTATCAGCAAGGTGGGAATAGACATCTTCTCCTGACCAAACCCCTTTGCACATCTCAGGAAAGTGTCAAAAAAATGATGATGGCTACTGAGGCAGGTTTAGCTCCAGCCTGCAACATCTGAAAGCAGTGCTAGCTCTCCCCTTCCCCCTTCTTGAGTCTTTCACCTACTTGGCTGTGTACCAGAAAGAGCCCGAACAAAAGTGAGAGACCCTGAAGCTTGAAGCCACTCTATAGTTAGAAGTGGTGCTAAGATTAGAGAGCGAGAAGTGTGAGATAGCTGAAAGCCTGTGAATCGTGCTAAGGATAGAAAGTTAGAAGTAGGAGGCAGCCAAACTCGATACTGAGAAATCAGAAGTTGAGCACTAAAGTCGGATGAGATTTATGGGTAGAGAACATAGCCTCTTCCTGCTCTGGAGGCAAGGTAGTGCCTAGCAGCCAAGGATGTTCTGCGAAGCCACGCTGTTCGGATCTGATAGCCTGCTTCCTAAAATAGGGATTATATCACATCTTTTGATAGAATGCGCTATGCACGTAAAGTACCAGAAGACCAGAAAATATGCTTTTCTTGCCCGTAGCTCCCAGGGAAAGTCCTGTCTCCCTTCGGCGCTCTAGACAGAGCCGGCAGCCAGCCAGGTTACCATGCATTCAGAGATGCTCTGACTTACGGCACTGCTTCCACAGCCAAGAGATTTGCATTGCATAGATCTGCCTCTAGACGCAGGCTAAGTAGTGAACTAATGAAAAGGAAGGGGTGAGTGATAGCGCCTCTATTGCTGTTACCTCTTTCAAGAGGTAAGGAATGAACACCATGAGTTGGCCTTATCCTCTAAACCCATTTAAAATACATCATTAGCCAGTGCAAGCCCTCCAACCTGTTTCAAGCTACATCTCCAGAGCATCTGAAGGACATTGCGTCATGCCATTGGAAAATGAATCCAAACGCCTTCCTAATCATATTAAACGCAAGCACCACAGCCTGGGAAATGACAGATCATCTGTGATGAAAAGCCAGGGGTCTCTTGGATCTCACTAAAACTGGGGAAATTGTTGCTCAGGATATTGAACGGTCTGTAACCATTTAAAATCCACCACAAATTTTATCAACAGAAAGTGGGGTAGAACCAAGAGCTCAGAGATTAATTCTTACCAAAAAACGCTTGAGAGGTGGGAGATTTTTTGCTGCCTGCTAAAAATCAAAGACTGTCAGTCAAGTACAGCAGGTCAGAGATAACCTGGCAGAGCAGATCAGCGAGGAGAGAAAAGGCACGTTGGAGCTGGCATCACAGGCAAACTTAGTAGCCTCCAGTGGTGACCATAATTAAGAAAGACAGGTGGGAGCGAAGCTCTGTGTGGATGAGAGAAGGTTCCGCGCCACAACCCTGCTCAGCCTCTACGTACTGGGTGTCTTAAGCAGGCAAAATATCTCCATGCACTGGCTGTATCCGAGGGGCGCTGGCAAACCTCTGCTGGAAGCGCCTTCTCAGCAGAAATCTGCATTCAGCGCAAACGCAGGGCTCTCGTGTTTAGGCCACACTTTTTAAACTGAACAATGCAGCAGCTTTTCAGATCATGGTCAATTAAGTGTTGGCAAGATTGCATAACTTCATCCAAGCTGTGGATGGCCATGATCAGCAGCAGCTGAAAAGTAGCCAAGAAACATGTGGATTTGTGTTGTAAAGGCTAGAAGAGGCAATTTTAACCATTAAAGTGCAAAAATGTAAAACTAGAGCAATCAGGAATACGGAGACTATGAGACTGGAAGAGTGAGTGGTAGTAAGTAAAGGAAAAGGAGAATGCTCTGCAGATCTTTAAAGGTGAAGACCCTTCCTTGCCCAGTGGTCTTTCCACAGGCCATAAGACAGGCTTGGCTATGAAAAGATTTGCAAATTATTATGTGAGTTATACAGAAAATTCCAGTGCCTTGCTCCTCCTTTTATTGGGCTCCATTGAAGGTATAAACCCACCAAGTAATTTTGTTAAAAGCTTGTGAATCAGTCTGGAGCTGGTAAGAGAAGCCTTGTTGGCAAGGTCTGTCCTTGCTAGCCGAAATTTTAACAAGATGTTTAAATTGTTGACTGAGGCTCCAGACACTGGATTAGGAAGCGTGCTTTGGCAGGTGGGAGAAAGCAAAGGAAAACTGCCTTTGCTTTTCTAAAAAATGAAAAATCTGAACTTCATGTGAACAAATGCATTCAAATGAGTCATACCATTGTGTGAACAGTCAAGTGAAATATTAGTCCTGAAAGCTCTTTCCTCTCTCAGCTGGTTTCATAGGGTGACCGGGATATGCCACAAGGACCCAGTGCTCTAACACACTCTATACTCATTACAGGCAAGGAGCACGGAGCAGAAGATTCATTGCATATTGTGACAGTCCTGTGCTTTTTCCTCCAAAAGAGGACATCAGCCAGTCTTTGATGCTACCTTTCTTAGGCAGAATATACCGCATGGTCTCCCAAGAGTTGTCTGGGAGTCTATCGTCCCAAGCCATTATCGCTGCAAAGTGATTGCCATCATAGCTGGCTTCAGTCAGAGCCACTAATGATCTTCTTGCATACTTTATAGAAATATAAGGTTCTGTGTATGAGGAAGCTTTACCCAAAACTTGAGCATAGATCTCCCAAACTTTATGATAGATTAACAGTCTGGAAACAGCAAGTACCAAGTGGTCAATGGCGCAATGGGGAGAGCTTTCAGTCTCCCTTCTAATGACATTCAGAAAGACGATAACCTCAGGTAAAGGACACGTGAAGAAAATTGGTACCTGAGTGGAGCTGGAGGAAACCCAAGGAAAGAACCTGGGTGTAAAAGCACACAGGTGACCTCAGACCAGTTGTTTTTGGTTTTTTTTTTTTTTTCTGAGTGTAAATGGAGGGTGTAAGAGGTGGGATCCCAACCACATGATTAGGTAAATGTCTAAACAGGCCGTGAGCTGGAGCACCGCATAAGGAGACAGAACTGTGGTCTATTCTATTACTCCTCAGATACTTTTATAACAAGTGTAACCGTGTTGTTGGGGTTTTGAAAATACATAATTTTAGTTCACCTTTTCTAGCTTGTGATAAGGGTGATGTTGAAATAACTAGAAAACACCAAAGTGGAGTAGTCCCTTAAAGCAGAAAACTGGCTCATTCCTGTAACAGCTCATGCCCCAAATGGTGTTTGGGTGTTTTCCAGAATAACCAAATAGGATACCTCTACTTAGTTGCTGAGCTAATTCATGAGTTAATGAGGCAGAAACTCTGTGGAAGGAGCACTTTCTGATGAAGAGCATTACCCTTGGCAAACCTTAGTACGGTGGAGAGCGTCTGAACCCTGTCTTGGGGTACATGTTACACCTGCCGTCTTCCGCAACAAATGGCTGGGGCTACGCAGAGACCTTCAGCACGCAATCTGGACGCCTCTGCCCTGCTCCAAAGTCATCACAAGTGTCACCCACATGTGCAGATGCCCCAGCGGAGGGCCAAGGCCATGCTTTGTTTCCTGAAGCATTTTGCACGTGCCCAGCCAAGACCCCATTAGCTCGAGTCACACGTGAACTCTCAGTACTTCAGACGTGGCTTCTCGCATGAATTAGTATCACACATGCTTTTTCAAAAAACAGAGAGAAAGAAAGAGATTGAAGACCAGCTTTGAAAGAAATTAATGACCCGCTTTGGAAATGTCGGTTTAAGTGAATTACCAGCTTCCTACTCTCTGCCCTTGTCATTATTTTCCAACTTCTGTAACAAAGAGGACAATGTCCCAAGGCAGCAGTTTCCTTCACTACACAGCTCTGAGCTCTGAACAATATACCTGCACGAGGCAGACTCCTTGGCAAAACAAAACAGCTTTTTCTGTGTCACCTGGGGTACCCCTAACATGCATTGTTTTAGCTAATGATGTGTGTGATATATATACGTGTGTGTGTGTGTATATGTATGTATGAATGTACACTCTGGAAAAGTCAGCTATCCAAAATCCTACATGCCTCAGCAGATTTAAAGCAGCATTGTAACAACTCAAAGGTATTGGAATGGGTGGGAACAGAGACGGTCGTAAGACCTTGATTTAATTTTGGAAAAATCAAATTTCCAGTTGCACTAAGAGCAAACTAACTTGGATCTTGCAAAACCCCATGAATCAGATTTTGATTTTGCAAAGCCATACCTAAAACCAGAAGTATTTTGAATATAAATTCCAAAGTTTGGGGTAGGATTAGATAAAATATTCTAATGTAAGCCCACGTCTACTTAATGGATAGAGTTCTTCAGTATTTATCTTTCTGCTGCTCTTTCTTTACCACTACTTGATCCCCAGCTAATCTCTACTTCATAACTGAATGTTTTCTGTGCATATCTTAATCAGCTCTGCCTTCCAGGTCAAAGATCAGGGCATATATTTTAAAAGGGTATTTCAGACTAGAGCAGACACTCAATTGTTATGGTTGCAGTATAAATCATTTATGGAGAGAGAAGCTTTCTGGCTAATTCTCAGAGATATGCAAATGATAACTTCTGCTTGCTGCATGTTTACAATGCAATAACCATAAATGGAGATAAAATACGAAAAGTCCGTGTCCCACAGAGGGAGGGGTGGGCTGATCTCAAATTATGGACGGGTTGAAAAAGAACAGATAGTATGCAATAAATATCTAAACTTTTAGGGCAGGTTTTTTTCTTTCATTCTTTCTACAGTAAAACAATACAAGGAAACCACACAGGAACAGCTGGATCCCAAACATCCCTGTTTTCAGAATATATGCACCAAGATACGCACATACTGCTGCTCTGGGGGCTGCTGGTGGCTTTTCAAGCACGGAGCACAGCGAGCACTGTGGGAGGGCTTGCGGGCTGTTAAAAGGGAATCTCTGCTGTTCCTGCAGGGGCATTTAGCAATGGTGCAACTCTGCTCCCATTGAAGTCAATGGGAGTTTTACTTCAATGGAGCAGAGTTAGGTTAATGCTGAATGTTTTGGAAAACACCATTCCCACTTGCCAGCCTGAATCCTCTGAGATCTTCCCATCATTAGTTTAATTCAACCATAAATGTTTGGAACAGCAGCCAAGGGATTAAAATGATCAACAAAGTCAATTGCTTTGTTTGTAAATGTTCTTTTGCTTAGTTTTCTGCAATGTAAAAGTTGTTCTATGAACCTTGTTTTGACTCATTTAAACCCCATTTAGTAATCCTGCAGGAAAGACAGTATTTGTGATGTTAGTGTGATATCTTCTGCCTAAAAAACATCCCCTACCCTTGTGAACTTCTAGTAGCTTGTCCCAGATTGGGCTGGTAAAGGCGCTTCTGTTTTACAGAAGTGTGAAGTGCTCATATTTCAATAAAGAGTTTAAGGAAAAAAATGCCAGAATTTTGTTCTTTTTCCAGAGTTTTTGAAGATGAAGACATCGAAGCTTTTAGAAATGCCTGGCATAGCATTTTTGGAAAGGTACATTAGCCTGCTTTTGAATTTCAGCATTGACTTAGTCTAGAAACCTCACGTATATTTTCATACTCTGAGGCTCATAGAGAAATAATGAGCAGGTGGAAATGCCAAAATTATCTGAAACGAAAAAGGACTAATTTTAACTGCTATTCAGAAATCTGCGACGACCTGCAGAGATCTGTCCAGGTGAGATTATTCTTGGTTTGGCTGTGCAATTTAGGTGATCAGCTCTGCCGTGTTAGAAACTGCTACATCTTCATTCAGTGGGTAACTTTTATGAAAGATGCTCGCCACCCTCCTCCCTGCAGACCATTCCCGTTAGCGTAGCACTGCCGTCGCAGTCTCCAGCAGCCCCACATTCCTGCCACACCAGCTGATGGTGTTTCTGGTCGTGCAAAGCAGCTCTGGGCAGCAAGCTATGGAGCAGAGGGTTTTTACTGTCCCCTCCTTGTTCTTTCTGAAGGAGGGATGAGCAGGACGATCTACTTGTTAGCTTTACAGCAGTCTTAGGATGGACAGCTGCACCCTGAAACCTTGGGTTGTGTTTCCCCCTCCATTCCCTGGCAATAAGTACAACCCCTTGTTCTGGAGACGGATGTCAGATCTCTCTTTCTTCATCATCACCTTTCATTGTGATAATTAAATTGCGAACTTGGCTCTCAGCTGGGCCAAAAAAAAGCTTCAAAAGCAGAGGTCTGAGAATCTGCCTCTACCCATTTTCCTTTTCACTTGACGTGAACGCTTCCCAGCCATTTGATATTCCCCACTCTCTTTGTGATTGATAAATGTGCATTTGTGCACAGGTGATTTTTCCACCTCTCTAGTCACACCAGCTACTATACCTCCCATTGAGGTAATGGAAAGCATCCACTGCTTATCTCTGAGCAGCACATTAAACAAAGCAACATAATGAGCTGCATTTTGTTGAGGGCTCTCCAGGTCCCCCAAATCCTTCTCAAATGTTATTGTTTATAAAAAGTTTGGTAAAAAATAAATGATGCTTTCAATTTAAACAAAACCTCACACTGTTACCGGTTTTAATAACAGTTTTGACAGATGAGATTTTCATCATCTGTTTTTTCTTTGTAAAGGCTTCTTCAATAAACTAAAAATGCTTTAAACTAACAGATGTGACTATAAAGTAAGGCTGAGAGTGAGACATCAGGAGCTGAGGTTTGTCAAATGCTGCAATATATAAATTAATTCCTAGTTTAAGTTCCACTGAGCATTGAAACATCTAGTTTGCCCTGTTGTTGGTTACTGAGTGGTTAGCTGACCTTGCACAGGTTTCACACACGGAGAAAAACTGAGCTTGAGAAATCTACACTTGTACAATTAAAATTATATATGCGTTTTGGGCACTAAATAATGCAACAATCTATTGACGGTAAGAAAGAAGTTTGAAGCCAGAGCTAGACACCTGATGATGGTCTGGTATCCATCAAAGGGGAGCATTTTTCCATTCCCTTGAATTCTCAGCAATGTTAAAAGTCGGGTTAATTATCTGAATGCCAAAGTAGGAGCCCAGAAGCCTGCTTTTAGGCAAGAATTTCCAAACCTGCAGCCTGCTTTCCTCTCTAACATTCCTCCACCTTTTCTTCAGGTCTAATCTATTTAGCTTCTCTTATGTTACAAACCTGTCTAACAGGCACCCCAGAATCAATTTAGGGTAATGTTGATGCTTGAATAACTGATAAACTGTGTATTTTTTATCCATGTAAAGTTCAGAAATTAGAATTTCCAATGATATTCTGTTTGCTGTAAACAACTTACATTTACTGATTTAGAGAGGAGTTTTGCTTTGTTTAATGGGCTTTAAGCAACGCAGTTTTCAAAGCCTGATTGTTTGTAAACCCTAATGCTGTTTGGTTTTAAATTTCTGATATTATTATTCTTATGCTTTGCATGTTTTTCATCTGCCCCGCTTCTCTGGCAAGTTGAGCTTCTGCAGCGTAATGAGGGCTCTGCACAGGAGCACGTGGCCACATCGCTCTGCACTGCTGACGCTGGCAGCAACGGCGGGGTGCGGTGAGGCGCGGGGGATCCGGCCCTCTCCTTGGACGGCAAGGACCGCTTCTAAAGAGAACTTGACACGACCTGTACATTGCACCACTCGTCAGCTCTGGTTTGGGTCCCAGGGGTACTTCCGTAACAAACTCCTGCTGGGTAGCTTGGAGGCAGCGGAGGAGCAGAGGACGGAGAGCATCCTGGGGCACGGGTCTCCTCTGGATGGGGAACCTTGTCCAACGCCTCTCAAGTCCCCAGAACTGACAGTGCAGACACATCGAGTTCTTTATTTTTCTCTTGCGATTCGTATCAATGTGTTAAGGGTGTTAGCTTTCCGTATGTGTAGATAAACTATTTATACAATATGGCCACCATGTCTCCAGATTTTACTGTAATACAAAAAATAATAAGTAAGACATAATGGGGTCTTGCCTCATGACTACGATTCTTAGGTGGTGCTGCAATACAAAGGCATGCATAAATGAATTAATTATAGCCACAAGGGTGATGGTATGTAAATATATTAGCTTAGGATAGGAGAAAAAGGGTGGATGAAACAAAAGTACTGATGTCATAAAAATTAAAAAATAAAATTATTTGAGCGTATTGATTTGATAACTGAAAACTTAAATAAGACTTTGGAAGAGAAATTTTCCAAAAGACACAACTCCTCTGAGACCTTCGCTGTCAGAGGCAGACAAGGTGCAACAAGGACAAATTCTCCATCCGAGGAGTCTTGGATATTTATGTAGATGCTTGAAAAGGTACATTATACTTACTTTCATTTGATGTTTCATTACGGAGTCCCAGAGACTCCCCTGAAATAACTCCTCAATTGTTATAGTTTTTATACCTTGATATCGCTCTATCTCAGATTCTCTTTTCAAACTCGGAGTGCCGTTCATTAAATTCTTTCTTCTATGGAGCCATAAATGCAGTAATCTAGATCCTGATAAAGGCTTTAAAGCTATCCCATAGGATACTTGCGGTTGGAACTGATGGAACATTAGTGTCAAGGAAGCATATTATTTGAGTCTCAATATAATTAATAAACCCTTTCTCTCCCCCACAGGAATGTGCTAAATCTCCGAGTCTTGTTTGTGTTAGGCAAAAGATTTAGTTACCTCTAACAGAAAAAAGGGAAAAAAAAAAAAAGATGAAAAAGGCTTTAAATATTTAACAGTTTAAACCCTACATAAATTGGAGATTTGAATAAAAAATCAGCCCAAGTATATTTGTATGAAACTGGTGAACAGAAGGAATATACATGCTCAGAGGAATAGATTTTATGCCAAACATCAATCAATCCCAGCTCCGAAGCCTATTTATAATACTGTGGGGGTTCTGGACGGTTGCACTTCACACTGTGAGGACCAATCCATGACATTATCTGTTGAACAACTGAAGTCTTTACAAATAATTAAAACTCTGTTTGAAAATGGAGATATTTTCCACAGCTTTTGTGTCCATGCACCGGATCATAGATATTTGAGTGTGTAAATAATGACTAGTTAATGTTGAGAGCCTGTAGTGTATTTGCCTCGCAATACTGCTTTCTGCTGTGTCTTTCTCTCTATCTATTCATCCGTTGGCACAAATATGTACTTATTTCCACCTTTCACTTCCCTTTCCCCTCACCTCCATCCAGGGCAACAGAGTGCTGTTCCAGACCCCGAAGCAAAAGAAAAAAAAAAAAAAAAATCATTTTTCTTTGCCTTTGCAACCTCCTGTCCTCCTCCCAGACCCCTCTCTCTTTCTCCTTGTTGTAGCTCAATGTTTTCCAATCATTTCTGTGTCCTCTGGGGCTGTTAGTAGTGCCAGGCCAGGCCCCACTCGGTTGCCCTACTTACACCTACAAAAACTAGGGCTAACGCTACCGAAGTGCATGTACGGCGCTGTCGGAGGTGTGAGACTCATCAGGCTCTCTCCTCAGCCAAGAAATAGGTTGAGAATTGCACAGATTGAGAAACACCTCGGCTGTTGTTTCCAAATGATGGAGGAGTTGGTTGTTGTGGCATGGATGTTTCATGGTACCTCATAGCCTAAGGAACTGCCCTATTTGCCGAATTTAATCAAGAAGGATACCTGATCACATTCCTGATGATGGGAAGCATAGAGGTGGGGCCAGGGCTGGGCCAGAGCTTTGCCCATTGGCACCAACCAAGAAAAAAACCCGAAAGAAATAGCAGAACTTGCCGTCTTGCTGTTGCTATTGATGGAGATCACTCTGCACGCCTCCGGGGTGCTACACCTCTCCGACACACTGAGTGGGTACCTGTGAGGGACCTGCGGATGGGTTGCAAAGATTCATGGCAGGTTAAGGTTGCCATGACTCTGCTTTAGTGTGTAGAGACTACAGCTACGTAGTGTGCAATAATAGGAATATAATGTGTAACAATAGGACTGTAATGCAGCGTAAGATCCATAGATCAAAACAAATGGTGCTGGGAATCCAATATCTATACATCATACATGCATCTATATATGTATATGTATGTATATATGTCTCTACTATACCTATTCCTATTGTCTCTAATATAGGCATAGAGACCAAACACCCATGAGTGACTGGAGGGTGTTAGCACCGCTCCTGGTTCACATCTTTATTTAAATCCTAAGAATAGGGTTTCCATGCTCCAAGGCCACTGAGCAGTGCTAATCGCAGTGCACGACATGCACAGCACAGCCAGAAGACTGACTTCAAAAGCACGCTCCTGGTGAGACCTCAAATGCCAGTGTCCTTTTATCCAGGGAGATGGAGTCTCACCATTGATCTGTGCCGGTCCTGTGCTGTTTGACACCAGCACCGACAGTAACGGCGCCGGGCACAACATCCCTAGCAGGGCTGGTGTGATTGGTGACATCTCCCCACCACTGAGCCTTCTGCGTGCTGGGGAAGATGAAGGAGCTTGCTCTTCAGCACAAGGTTAACATCACCTTCTATGCATGGGAGAACTGACAATCTCTACCCGTCCTGGAAAGGCAACACTGATCACAACACATTCTCCTTCCAAGGTAGGTGAATTCAAAGGTAAGAGCACAGGCGGAGGTCACAGTGAGGTGGTGCATCCTCGCATGCTCCAGCGCGCTCTGCTCTGGATGCTCCTCAGCACAAAGAGCCCTCGTTTCTCAAACCTTCTCAAGGATGTGCTTAATCTAAACATGAAATACATTCCCTAAAAATTAATGAAACCTTTCACTGCCTGCAGTAAGTCAAGTGCTCATATACCTTTTCCTGGACCAGGGCCTGAGTAAACAATAAAAAGAAAAATAAACTACCTGTCAAATCAAACACGTGTGAATTTCTCGAGGCTACATCCAGTATTAGGTTAACAGGACTCACATTTCAGATGAAACCTTCTAGAACTTATTTAAATTTTTAAAATAGTTTAAATTATTTTAATATTTTTCTTACTAGTATTTCTTGCTTTATAAGTAGGACCCATCCACAGTTAAAACATACAGATGTTTTATCTAAAGCAAAACTATGAAAAAGAACAAAAATAAAAATCCATGGAACACTTGCCAGATAGCTCAAACACATCTGTTCAGAAAAATATAATACTAGTTCAAAATAATAACAGCAACTATCATTTTCAAGCATGCACGGGATTAAAATAAAAACAAACATGGTTGTGTGCAGAGGGTGAAGAATTGGAAAGCTGAGGTTCTGCCCTGGAACTATAATATCATTTGACCCCCTTTGAACTGGGCAAACATGAGCTTAGGCACACAAAATAAAACTGGTGGTGGCCGGTGTGCTGGGTGCGTTAGGTGGGTCACAGCAACCACACAGTCCGACCCGGCCAGGAGCTTCATCCGGGAACTGCCTGCGTCACAGATCACAAAACCGACCTTGGATGACCTTGGCCACCCAGGCCAAGGCCCCTGTGCCACTGCTGCACAGGTACAGGGCAAAGGAGAGGTGGTAGTCTCCTCGCGTTGGGTTTTAGGGACCGAAAGCCCCCCCTTATGGGAGGGGCTAAAACCCAACGCGAGGAGACTACCACCTCCTTTGGGTTTAAGCAGGAAAGACAAAGTTCTGCAGATTGCTGTCTTGCCTTTAAGCACCTAAGTGCAATTTAAGCACAGGTTTTCCTGCTACCGGAACGGCATCGTTAGTAAGCTGACTGAAGCCCATCTGCACGAGCTCTTTGTCTTAAATTAGTTGGGTGGTGTGAGGCCTCGTCCTGCGCCAGCTGCATCCACGGGAACTCTGTACCACCAAGATGAGTGATGTACCCACTGGGGAACCAGTTCCTTCACTGCTGGAGGAACTGCTTTCCAAACAGCCTCACGTACCCACGTGAGCTAAAAGGTTGCACCCGTAAAAGCGGAGCTTTGGCATTTCTCCCCTGCCCGAGATGTGGCTCCCCAGTCTCCGTGATACCCCGCTAGAGAGCAGACAGCCTTTGCTAAACCCACGCTGGTTCTTCTCCACCCAGCAAACAGCTTATTATTTTTATTCTGGGGCTCTGGGCTCTGGGCGCGCGGCGGCGAGGCCAACCACGGAGCCGGCTGCGTGCGGCAGAGCAGCAGGGGGAGCTCAGACATCCCATTTGGCTCTCTCCAAATGTCAGTCCTTCAGACCTTCTGAGCAATTAAACAAAATTTAGCATGAATCAATCATACAGACATGAGGGTGTAAAATAATGAAGATAGATGTTGTTTAAATCCTTCTAAGAGTTCCTGCCTGAGCCAGATATCATCCTGAGTAGTATTAGATTATCCAAGTGACCTTAGAAGCGTTCAAGTGTCCACATCAGCACGTCGAGATAGGAGGGAGCACACGGCGATGTGGAGCTCCGTAGGTTCACTTGCCTCCTGGTTTTGGTCCCTTCTTTTTCAAGGTAACTCCTTCCCGCGAGCACGGCTGGCGTGATCTGGATGCAGGGAGGCAGAGCGCCGCAGCGAGCAGCACCCGCAGCCTGGCTGCAGCGACTGCCAGAGCAAGAGGAACACACGCTTCTCCAGGTTCCTTCTACCTTTCTATGAGCAAAATAAATCTTTTGCTTTGAGAATGAAAATCCTTCTTAAAAAACTCTTCCCAGATGCGGGACCAATATATTTAATTTCACTTCAAGTTCCTGAATCTGAAGGTCTATGCCGGGCTGGCCGCTCATGCCCGTTTCCTCATCTGCATTTTGCAGAGGAAACAGGTGGGTTTCAAGCTCTCTAAAGACATCAAAGTGGTTCTTTACAAAGTGACTTGCAAAGCAAAAATGAAAAAAGATTATTTTTTTTTTCCCAGGGATTTTTGAGCATATGAAGCAAAAAAATAATCACATAAATGGCGCAAAGAAAAAAAAAAAGGGTTTTAGTCTAAGTCAGCAATCCAAATGCAGCCTCCATGCTCCCTCCCGCTTCGCCCCCACGTCGCAGGGACACGACGCGTAAGTCTGGATTTCAAGGGGCTCTTCTGCTTAGTAGTGGCCAAAGCCAAGACCTTAAATCCCTACGAACTGCGGGAAGTTGGGTTGCAAACCTTGAGATTTGGCGAGGTTATGCCGTTCAGAAAGAACAAAACGTGCAATGCATTTTTTTTATTCATTAAGGCCAAAAATAGGTAATATTGGAGAATACACATGGCAGCAGCCTGTCAGGGCACTAACGGGCCTCACCGCACCTGCTCGTGCTCCTGCTGCTGTGGCGTCACCTCGTCCCCAGCACCATCCCCTGCTGCTCCTGGCCTGGCTCCCCGGCGTGACCGGGGCTGCTGCTGCGGCTGTCCTGTCCCCGCCACCGTCCCAGCTGGGGCCGAGGGCTGTGCCCTGCTGGCGAGGGTGCTCTGTGCTGGGCTCCCGAGGCTCCTGCTCAGCCTCCGCCCTGGAGCAGCCCCCTCTCCCTGCTCCTGGACACACACACAGGCTTGAAATGCTACACGTGTCTTCCAGACCAACCAGACAGGTCTCCTGGAACAGCGAGATGTCCATGTCATTTACAGCTGTTTCCCTCCTCTGCTGTAGCTTAAATAAAATAAATAAATAATGAAATAAGAAAATCTTGGCTCCTCTAAAAAAAAAGATCTGTGTCTTCCACCTCCAGGAAGACGCTTACTGCATCAAGTAAGAAAATATACTGGCACCTTACTTTCTTCCTGACCTATGCCAAGTCTTTAAGTTGGGTTTTGCTCCAGAAGTTCTTTATAATTGTCACTGAGAAATCTTCATATTAGAAAAAGAGACGCCCCTGGAGGCAGCAACCAGGATTCAAGTCAGGGTCTGTAATGCTAACAGCTGAGCTCAGGACTTGCTCGTCCTTGTGCTTTCCTGATCATCCCGCTCCAGCACCCTCCTGCCGACAGCTACGATCACCTGTGGGTGCACACGCTGGCGGGGGCGAGCGGGGGAGAAAGCAGGACTCGGTGGACAGCCTCGATTTTGGAGCGTGCTTCTCTGCACAGCTACGGGCCTTTTTACACAGTTTTGCAGAGGGCTTGGCTTCAGGTGCACATTGCACATTTCACTGGAGATTTGGTTGTTTTGTCTTGAGCTGAAACAAAAGTGGCATAAAGTCAGCTTAATTTCTGTGATTTCACTAATGTGGTGGGAAAAGAGGAAACTGGCTTCTTCCTTGGAAGAAATGCTGATGCTCTTTCATAATTTCTATAATGACATTTGATATTATGGTGATGAGTGCCTTAGAAATACATATGATAATCATTATAATCAAGCACATGTGTCTGGAGAGTGTAATAGGTACATTCTATAAATTGGAAAATAAACATGTGTTAAGGAATGACTTCTAATATTAATTTCCATTTTTAGAAAGCAAGGTCCCAGATCCAGCTAGGGATTAAAGAGCCAAAATGGGACTTTGAACGGGATAGATGCCCAAATCCCAAATCATAATCCACAGCCCTCCCGCCCAGTTGTTGCTAACTGTGAAGGCAACTAAGCTCATTTGGTGACTCAGTATGCAAAGCGTTCAAGTTGCTCAGCCACCAAAAATTCTCCGTAAGTGAGGTATTCCCCTGGGTGCTTCCCTTCGCCCAGCGGAGTCACGCCAGGGGCCCTCCAGACGTGCCTGCGGGGCTGCTGCTTCCCACTGCCCCGCTCGCACAGCCCGCGCCGCCCGGGGAGGGCTGGCGTTTTGGATACGCCGCTGCTGGCATTCCCCCGCCGGCGGTACTTGGCGGTTCCCTGTTCGGTACCTCGCTTTGGTTGATCCCCCTCTCTCTGAAGCTCCAAATCTTCTCTCTATTAACCAGGACATCGAAATTAGGGTTCAGGCTTCCACCCGGGTTGGGGTGCCTAAGGAGCGGGTACCGCTCTGCTCTGCTTTGTCGGGGTCTCTGTAAGCAGAACCTGACTTTCTCCTCCCGTGCTGAAGCACAGTTTTGCACCTACAGTTAAATGCAGATGTACAAATATGCCACCGCATATGCGATTTAGCAGTAAGTAATTGGAGGCCACTTGTAAAAACCAGTTAATAATTATAAGCAACAGCCCTGCCTCATCTCCACGCTACCGAAGCTTTGCACTGATGTAATGACACAGACAGCAGCAGAATTACTCCGGGACAAAAGTAGGGCAATGCTCTGCTGAATGAGGCACATCACATTCTTTCTGAATGGAATAAAAACAAAATATCACTTTATGGACCTCTCAGGCAAGTCCAACAGCTGTTGTAAATCAGAGTAACCCCACTGGCTTCAGTGGATCTACTTCAATTTATAGCAGCTGGGAATCTGGCCTCGCGTTCCCCAGATAGGTACTGGATTTTACCATTAGCAGTTTAATCCTGTAAGTAGGGATTTATTACAGAAAGGAAAACAAGAATAACTGTGAACAGAATGAACAATGTTATATTTTGAAACGAGAAAAAGGACAACACTAGAAGGCGCGTAATAACTCTTGAGAAACAAAATTAATACCGCGAAGCCTGAGCAGCCAGGCGCTGGGGTTATTTGGCCTCCTGAACTGTGGAATTTAACTCTACCGAAAAACCTTGGCCCTTGACTGGAGTGCCGCTAAGATGAAAGACACTGTGTCTCTCCCACACTACACAGCCTATTGATTTTATAAGTCATCAATGTATATTGTCTGTCTATACTATTACCAGGACAAGCAGGAGGTGCACATAGTCATTTGACTGCATAAGCCAGTTGTCCCATGCTGTGCCCTATGGGAAGCCACTGATTCTTACACTTGGAGCAGGGACAATGCAACTTAATCAGACTGACAGGAAACAGGCAGCAATTACAGTGTGCAGCTACATCTGCTGGGTTCCACTTCACTGAAGGAAGAGTTATCTCAATTTTAATGTACATCCCTTTTTCATGTTTCATTTAACCTCTGCTGTATTATTAAACACATCAAAATATAATGACAGTCGTTAAAAAAGAAAAAGAGAACATTTTGGAAATTTTGGACTCTCCCCCTTTATCTGTAATTTAACGGTATCGGTTTTACTTTCCCGCAACACTCTGCAGCAGTGGAAGTCTAATCTAATATATAGTTTTGTTTATTTTAAATAGCAAGTACAGACCCAATCCTACTTCTTGCAAAGTCAATGGCAAAATAACCACTGATTCACTGAAAGCAAGATGTGACCCGCTGATACTAAGTCTTATTAATTTAGACAGCGGAGTGAAGCCTTCCCAATAGTTTGCTCATTTTCACAAATTGTGTTGCTAACCTTGAAAGGCTCTTATTGTTAGTGTTTAACCGGCAAAGGAATAATTCTGAATTCGTGAAAGCGTCTGCGTGAAAACTGGGGGAAGAGGAACAAAACCTGTCTCTTGAAAGATAATGGGAGCCGCAGCACAGGCTGCGAGGGACAGAGCTTTGTCCCTTGTGGGCTGAGCAGATAACCGAGGCGCTGTGCTCCTGCAGCCAGGTGCAGGCAGCCAGGAAGGGAGCCCAGCCGTGCTCCGCGCCACGGGACGCCCGCCACCTCCAGCGCACGGGGAGCAGGGCTGCGCTCACACCAGCTCCCACGTCGCGCTGAGGGCGTTTATGAACTTAGGCCAGATACCTCCGTCCATACGAAGGATAAGCCAGTAATGTCCTCATCTTAGCAGTAGATACAAAGTGCAACTCAGGAATCGCTGGGCGGGAAATGGGACCAAAAGTTTTGGGTCTCAGGTCTGTGTGAAATACCAAAAATCTCGGCTGCGGGGTTTGGTGCAGACAAGGCTGGGTTTATTGACACGGCATCAGGCTGGAAGCGTTTCCCCTGCCTCCTAACCAAGAGCTGGCGGGGGGGATCGGTAAAAATTCTGCACCCAACCGTGTGCCTAAGTCACATCTTCAGGGAGTACAGGTGATTCATCTCACCTGCCCACCTGGCTGGGAAAAGATGCGAGACCAGGCTCTTCCTCCCACCCCTGCAGTTATTCTGTTCAGGAGAAGAACCACTCTGGATGGGAGCCCAAAGGTGGAGAACGGCTCCTTCAGCTCTCCCCCACAGCTTTTGCACACCCCTAGATTTTGGTCACAGCATGCTCTTAAGTAAATGACATCATTAAATATTTTTAATAAAGTGCCTAAGTGTGTTCAGGTATCTGCTAAGAACCTTCTTATTGCTAATGATTTATGATTGTCGCTAAAAAATAGGTTTGGGGGCTTACTAGATCCACCTGCCTCAAACTTTCAGAAATATCCTTTCTGGGCAGATATTAATTTATTTCTTATTTTTATACAATACTTCCAATAGGTGTTAAATTCTTAATATTGCTGTACAACATATCTGCATAGCATCTCTTTTGTGCTGTTACTCTGATTGACTACCTGAGAGCTGCTATCAAGATTTGGTGCTTTTTCCCCCACAGCTTTAGCCAGGAGCACGTCTACAGGCTTTTGTCACAGCCCGCTCTGCCCACGTCCCAGGCTGGCCGGGCAGGAGCGCTCTCTGAAAGCATCCCTACCCCGGAGCCGTAAGCCAGGCGGGGAGGATGGCTTCTGCAGCCTGGGTGCTGCACTGTGCTAACGCAGCTACGCGGCTCCGGGTGCAGAGCTGCTGCTGCTCTGCTACTCCTAGCTGCTCTGCTACGGCTTTTAGCTTCCTTCGGCTGCTCCTCTATTCCTGTTTTTGCTTGGTTTGGGTCTTCATTCTGCAGCCTACCAAGCAACACCATCTTATATCTGCTCCATCACACTGTAATTTGTAAAGCCCACAAAAGAGCAAGTCAGCACTCTCTCTTGAGTTTCCCAGTGTCATCTTTTATCAGTGTGTACCTTCTAGACCCAGCCAACGCTGCCCTTAATCACTCTTGAGCTTGTGAGAAATCTTACTAAAACCAACTTCTCTGGGTCAGCAGGGGCATTTACGCGCTTCCAACATGACCGTGTGCACTGGTCTTTGCAGAAGCAAAGCCTCCTGTGGTGAGCTCCCTAGGACCAACGCTGACTTTATTTGTGTAGAAAAGTAAGAGCAAAACAAGTACGATGATGCCATTGCACTAATTATTACTTCTTGGTAATAATCCTAGAATTGGATGCAGAATAATCCTACAGGAATATATTGTCATAATTTATTTATCTAATATTTTGTTCACTGAGGGAGGCATATGAGTCGTGCATCTTAAGTCAGACTCTCAACTGATTAAATCTATACTGAATTAAAAGGAAATCAAGTGTTTTACACCACTAAAGGATTTCACCTTCTGTTCTGCAGATACTCCTAGCAAGTCTTTCCACTGCAGAGACCACACAGTTCTTCAAGACCGCCATATCGCACATAAATGTCTAAATTATTAGGCGGGTAGCTCTGAGCAGCAACAAAATCAGTTCATTTCATACTGGTGAGCTTTCTTACCATAAAGGAGGGAAGCGTTTGACAGATTTCAGTGTGAGAAGTCAGCATGGTTGCAAGTGAAGCTCAAACAGAAGCTGCAGCCAAGAATGCAGTGGCATAAATAACTCTGTGGCTACAGCTCTCAGTAGCTACAGCACAACTGAGCCACTGCCTAGAAGGTAAGCCTGAATTAGGGAAATGTTGCGAGCAGAGGAAGCTCCTCAGACCCCTGGCCACCCTTAGACCACTCTGCCCACAAGTCCCGTTCATGAGGTGTTGGCAGCGTGGTCCTTGTACAAGGGAGTGGCCCACTGGTGCAGTTGACTTGGAGGTCTTGGGGGGCAGGTCTATACCGTAATGGTGAACAAGCTGGCTTCTTAATGGGGCTCCACATACTGCTAAGGACTCATGATCCCTCTGTGGAGGACTTTCTAGAACTGGATTTATCCTAGCACGTGATTGTCTAGTCCTAATGTTCTCGGTATGGCTGTAGTCCTGCTGTGCTGTTACAATGATTAGAGGTTGACAACTATTTTGGCTGGAGGAAAGCTCCACCCTCCCTGATGGACAAGCAGACAGGTACACGGTGATGCAGTGGCAGCATGGGCAGAGCAGGCAATGCATTTTTCTGTCGTGCCTCATCCCATGAATCTTGCGGAGAGGCCTTCTGTGAATGGGAATGCAGCAGGCTTAAGTGCGAGGTGATACAGGCTATGCCGTAAAATTTACTGGGACTGGTACTCACTGCCTCAAGGTGCTCCACATAGGAGAGGTTTCAAAGCCAGGGCATCCACTGCACCCAGGAGAATGCCCATGATTACAGGATGTATTCAAGAGTTCCTCCTTGGCGTGCCAGCTGGGGCACCTGGGGGGACCTCAAGGCACTCCTGGGGTTCAACAGTGTGGCCAATGGACTAATTTGGCACTAAGGACACTATTGCAGTGTAGGTCATAAACAAACCTTGTGTATAATTTGCAGAGGGAAATGCTACAAAAAGCAAGTGTTTACATGGGATATTGTGTTCTAAAATTTTGTTATGCAGTTGTAGTAAATGCACAAGCACTTCTAGGCCTGGGGGTATGCTCAAAACCTCTGGGCTCTCACAAGCTGTGCAGTGCGCTGGTGTTAGAACCCAGCACCGTCACGGTGATGACTTTCCTCCATTTACTGCTCTAACTATCAGGCAAGGCTTTCTGAAGTGCACACAGAAAGCAGCTCAGCAGCAGGTGAAATGCTGCAGCTGCACTGATGTAAATGTTCTCCTTTGTTGTGGAACCAAAACGTGCCAGGATTCATCGCGCAGGATGGCAGGTTTCCCCTCGCTGAAAACCAGCTTTTCTAATGCTCATTTTATGCCTAAGCTTCCAGTCCGTTTTCTCCAGCCACCTTTCACTGTTGCATTTAGTATGGAGCTCAGACATGGCCTTTTCAGGAAGGGAGGGAATCACCAAAGTTTTCTCAATGTTTTTTATTTCTAATTTTGGAGGCAGGTTTCCTCCCTCCTCCTGGAAGATGAGAATCCTTGCATGCATGGTGAAGCTTAAATGATATGTCCCCTAAGTCTCCAGGTTTATTACAACTTACTTGGAGTTGATTACAGCTCCCAAAAGTGTTACCTGGTTTACTAATAATGTCTGACCGTTAAAAATCAGATCTGTTCTACCACTTTAAATTAAGGGCATGAAGTTTGAGAAGAAGAAATAATTATCCGTTCTGATTCATTCTCTGTGTGAACACAAAGCCCTGCCTGCTGCCAAATTCTCCTTCCCTGAGAGGCACTGGACAGCCTCCACCAGCACATAATTCTCACCTACTGCATGACTACCTACATTTTTTACCTGCAGCCTAGTTACACATCTAATTAAGAATCACTGGTTTACATGCGACAATCTAAAACTAGCTTGTCTAACATCGGTTGAAAGTGTTAAACCAAGATGATACTTTTAAGCTGTAACCTAAACAAAATATATGAGAGCAACTACTCTGTCTGGAAAACAATGAAGAAACCAACCGGAGGGGGTAATCAGCATTTGAGGAGTCTTTAATCTAACAAGGACATCTTAAGTGAAGCTGCCTGAAAAAAAGGCTATGCGCAATTGCCAAACACCTACCCATATTCAGAGGATTCCTCTGAAGCACTGCATGTTAATTGGAAGGAAGTTGGAAAGCTTTCTATCAGGATCCTATAATAAGCTTCATTAATACGGGGTACAGTGGTGTATTGCATATTAATAAAAAGGCAGCCTAAGATAATTAAAGGGTGAATAAATTGAGAAATATATTGTCTGTATGCGGTAGAAAAGTCTAACCTGGCACTATCTGATATCTGCGGGCTTATAAAAAAATACAGCTAAGTGAGCGTGCACCAATAAGAGATGCAAAGCGGTAGGGGTAACCGAGGGAGGAGTGGCTCAGCTGGAGGTGGTACGACGAAAGCAAACATCCTGCAGAAATGGATGTGAGCAGTCCCATTTTCTTAAGGCTTTGTCGGTGCGGGGCCTAAAGAGGTTGTCGGTTCGGGACAAATGAGCCCTAACTTGTAATAAGTACTGCTGCTCAACTCTAAAAGCATAACTAAAAGAATCATTCTGTTGAGCAAGACCTTAGATTAGATATGAATTATTCCATTTTCATTTCATTTAGTTTGATTTTCTCTCTATTTCCTATTTTCTAAATTAAATAAACCTTGCTTGATTTAAGATAATTTGCCTTTACTGACTATTACTTAAGGATAAGCATTGCAAAGCCATGCCATGAGAGGAGGAAAACAAAAACACCGAAATTTAGAGTTTAGTGAAACAAAAGTAAAGCAGATATCCAAGTGAAATACATGATGAAAGGTGAGTTGTCTACACCTCAGCCCTAAGAGCTGTTGTGAATCCAGGGAGATTCTGGATAGAAAAGAAATGGGGGAAAATCTTAAAATGAAGGTGCTAGCTACGTGTGTCTAAAACTGACCGGGTACAACCAGTATGTAATAGACCTTGTTCAAATATTTCCTCCCTTTGTCAACACCTAACATCACTGTCACACTGTACCACTCTACATAGGTACCCGCTACTCATTTTACTGTCATCAAATAAATAACAGAATTATTTCATATTTCCATCCTATGCATTGAAGAGACATTCGTGATTGCAACATCACTCACCCTCCAACTAAACAAAAATTTCCCAGGTATATTATACTGGCAGAGGGTTTTCTGTGGCACAAGGATGAGCAATGGGGCTGGGGAAGGAGTCACCTATGGACTGGTAGGCGTAACTTTGTGGTAGGCACAGTATGTAAATGGTCACTGAGAGGGAATGTTTATGGGGAAATAATCCCTCGAAGTGAAGAAGATGGAAGGGAATAATGGAGAGAAAAATGCTCTTCTCTGTGGGAGCTGTAGGTTCATAGGCTGCCAGAGGAGATGTCTGCAGTCTCAATATGGTGTACATCTTTAAGAAATAAGCTGGCTTTGACCAATGCCACAAGCTTTTTCTGTGGCTCTGCAGACACTGTCGAGCTTCCTTTGCGTATCCTATGCTTAAAAATTTTATAAGCTGAGCTACTCTTGTATTTATAGATAGTACAGCAGCAGGGACCCATAACTGGTAAATAGACTTGGATGGTACACCCTTTTTCTTAGGGGTTATGTGGAGAGATTATGGGCTTCAACAATTTAACTGCCTTGGTTTATTTCTACTTTATATTGCAGTTGCATCTGGAAATCAGAAAATTCAGTTTTAAAAATCAGAGAGGGAGAGACAGGGGAGCAGAGGAGAGAGGAGGAAAGCAAGAAAAAAGAGAAGAAATTGAGCAAGTTAGACTGGACGTGTTCAGGTGCTTATTTGGCTTGACCTAATCAGAGAGATTTCCCCAAAACTATTAATATCTGAAAACTGAATGCCTTTTTACTCCTTATTCTCTCATTACATTTTACTGTTTCCAGAGAGATGGGCAGCAAAGCATCTCTCTGACATTGCACCCTTGACCCCCTGAAAATCTTTAACAGATTAATGTCTACAGTCTCATATGTCTTTAGTAGCTGTTAATCTATGCAAAGCAAATTGTTTTGGATTTACCTAGAACATCATTGCCCACCCTGTAATTTGTAACTGCTGTTTGCAGTGACAGAAACTGTTAATCACACTACACGCTAGAGATATACCTTAAACTCATTAAAAGCACCAAACTTTTTAAGGGCAAAACACCAGGAGCAGCTAACCACCTCATCAGCTTGATTCTGAAGGAAACTTTCCCGAGGGACAATTTTTTCCACGGATTATTGTCCCTTGCACCATGCTTCTTGCCTGGGAGAACAGGCGTTCGTTGGCTTGGCTCCACCAGCTGCACCCATCTCCTCTTCGTGCCCGCTGCTCCCACCTCCGTGGCATCCCACCACACTGCTGGAGCGGGGCAGAGAGGAGCCGCGCCATGGGGCAGCACTCCCCAGCACCAGCCTCCCACCTCCTGCCCCACAACAACTCACCGACCCCCCGTAGGACAGGTCTCCTGGCTGCGGGTCTGTCCTCAGCTCTCCCGCCGTCTGCGCTGCCCGAGCACCTTCTTGACGAAAGTCAGGATGTTCCACCTAGTACAGAGACATACCCATTTAGATCAAAATGTATCTGAGAACAATTTTCGCATGAAGATGTTCCTTCATTCCCATCTGTGCATATCACAGTTTTAAATACTGCTTGCACTTTCCAAACTCTTGCTTCACCAGAAAAAAATAGCCAGAGCAAACTACAAGAAAAAAACAAAACCAAAAAACCCCAACAACAACAAAAAAAAAAAAAAAACCAACAAAACAAAAAACAAATGAAAATGAGTAATGAACAAAAAACAAAGAAACAAGGAAATGCTGAAGCAATCACTCCTCCTTATACATTTGTTTTGCTGTCTGACATACACAATAAATTGTAACAGTTACCAAATAACCGTTCAAGTTCAAATGATGTACACACATCTATAATCTTAGTTAGCTGCTTGCTGGCATACTTCAGGAATGCCACTGTGTCCTCCAGTGTAATTCTGTATCAATGACTTTTTCAAATAAATCTAGTTGCTGGTTTATATTAATGAACTGTCACAGTTCCCATTGTTTTCCCATGGTCTTGCAGCTGCATTCTTTCACAGGTGCTTGGCAAATTAAAATGATGCTGGTTTGGGGTTTCAGGCTGATACAAAATCACTCCTTCAGCAGATTGTTAGGGAGTTATTCATGCAAGAAACACATCTTTACTTTAGACAGTCTGCTTTTCTCCTTATCCTCCTCTTCCTTCACTGCCCCTTCGCATTTCCGAAGCTTCCTGGCGATGAAATAAAAAGCAAGATTGCTTCTTGTTTCCACTTAGAGAATAACTGGTTTGACAATAATAAGCTTGGAGTCGAAAGCACAGCTTGACTCTGCTCTGTTATCCTGATGTAAATCAAAAGCACTCCCAGTGAAGCCAGCATGCTGGGCCTCCTGATGGTGTAAACTGGCGTAGTTCTGTTGTTTGAGTGGAGCTGGACTAGCTTACAGACTAGCCAAAGATCTGGCACAACTTAAATAGGTATAACTGGTAGGATAATCAGGCCAGTAATTTTGTTAATCTACTAAAAAAAATAGATCAATAATGGTAATTATGATCATTTAATTTCTAAAGCACAATTCAAAGTGAAATCCTAAAGCATTAGGAGTATTTATGACAGAACTCTCTGCCCCTGATCCTGGGGAACAGCAAAGCCCGGCAGCTTTCCCTGAGGTCAGCGGGAGATGTGGGTGCTACCACTTCTCAGCCTCAATGCTCCCGTTACTCTGAGACAAACAGGCTTTAACCACCAATTACCAAGTTAGAGGCATCTGACATTTCAGGCTGTCTCCATTTTTGGATGCCAAAGCTGTAACATTCTGGTAAGGACCTCATCTGATGGCAGGCATCTCCACTGATTTGCAGGATCTTTGTGTACTCAGCAGGGAGATGCCTTCTCGTGGTGGGTGACTGCAAGCAAGATCCAGCCTCGGGTGCTTTGAATTGCCAGCTGGAGGCATCTTAGCTTTTGCTATTGACTCGTATTAAGCCTAGGAGTATCAGCTGTTTCATCTCTATCTTCAGACTAGACCCGTAAATTCACAACCGGTGAGTCTCTTTGCTGTTGCACCTTTCACAATGCAGAAGCGGAGAGCTGCCCTGAGAGCTCACTAACAGGCATGTGGCTGTGTCCCTTCTGAGCACAGACAGTACAAGGGGAAAGCTTTAAGTCAGCTGAGCTAGATATTCAGCTGGTGTAAATCCGTGCAGCTTTCCCTGACTCAAAAGGTAGCACGCTGTATTCTGATCCCTTGGGTAAGGCTGATCTCAAGGACGTGCAAAAAGGGTCATGGAGGAGTCTGCAGCCTGCATAGACTGCCGGGCTCTGAGGATCCATAGGAAATGTGCACACCAGCTGTGCCTCCGTGATTCCCCACCGAACCCAAAGGCTCACTATTAAAGTCATGGGCGAGGATGAGATATTAAATATTTGCCATGAGGTTAAACAGTTGTTGAAATGATCCAGTAGGGCATCATTGCTTTTATTTAAAATATTTCACTTGTGACTCAATATTAACAATAACAATGAGAACATTTAATATGCAAGAACCTATTCATTTACACTAGCCAGATGCAGTTTTGCTTTGTGTTTCCTCCCTCTAGTGCTTTTTTTTCCTAATCCCTCATTTCTTTTCAACCTTTTAAGCTCTCTCTCTAGTTTTACAGACAACACAATCAATGTATCTGAACAAGGCCCTAGAGTTCCTGCTGAGGAACAGGAGGTTATTATATTTTAGGGATAACTTCATGCATTTCCAGTACTCCTTCTAAACCAATTTTAAGATATTTGTTTACATTTGGTGCATATTAAGCAGCGAAAGAACGTTGCACTGGAGATGATACACGCAGCGCGATGAGTAGGTTCTGAGTTGGCAATTTTCAGATCTTCTGAACGAGCACAAGGCAGAGGGAGTTCTTGTGGCAATGCCCGTTTTACTGTCTCATGCGTAGGAGGTGGCCCAGAGACAGTGCAGAAACACATCTGTATCTCTGATACTCTAGCTGGGGTGTCTGGAAGCACCGACCACAACTCTGCTGTAGGGTTTTCGTACCAGAAAACTGTAGCTCTGGGGCAGCGTACTCAGACTACGTCCCGCTCTGCCTATTCCCTCTTCTGATCTCTCTTCACTTTCTGCGGCGCAGAGCTTTCCGGTTTCCTGCAGATCAACTAAGGGACTTCACTCAACAGAAGGACCTCTCCTGCCACCTTACTGATCATGCTGCTCTGCAACACTTGAGATACTCTGGCAAGAGACATAGGGCAGTTTCAGGGTAAAAGTCAGCTCATCACTTTTACCACAAAACTGAAGAGCGTCAGAAGTGCACAGAGGAAATTACTAGAAAAGCTTGTCAGATTTGATTCTACTGTTTGTCAGTACGCAGGTGAAAGTTATCAGCACGGCTCAGGGCCAGAGAGAGGTGAGTGGCGAGATCTGGCCAAAACAAAGTCTGCCATAGATTTATTTACTGGCAGAAAGTTGACCAGGTGTGGAGCAGTAGCTGCCAGTTGGCAAAGAGGATCCACAGCCTGACAAGACCTCCCTGGAGCTATCACCCATCAAGTTTCCTACAGTTTCCAAGTCCCAATATTATTAATGATACAGGTTCCTAATGAAGATGACAACTTAAGGTAAGTTACATGGATTCATATGCTTCTGTCTTGATAATTGGTTTACACTGCAGGGCCCAGTGTTCAACATAAAATGTGCCGTCCATAAAATGTACTTGCTCCCAGACTCCAGCTCCTGGGTGTGGTCCCAAAAGGACTGGGAGGCATGGGGAACAGGTCAATGCGTGTTTATCGTGATGGAGTTACAGGAGAAAAGTGAAGGACGTTTTATTTTTCAGGAAGGACAGCTTATACCAAAAAACCCACATCCTGATCCTACCGGTTCTGATACCGACCAAGAGCTTTTAAGCAACGTAAAACACGTCTCAGATCATGCAGTACACAGAACTGGAGGATGATGCACACCTTCTTCAGGCAGGGGTTTTGTGATCCAGGTTCATCTGATGCTGTAGGTTTGCCTGTTTTGCAAAACAACACATGAAGGTTACGGGAAAACCAACTTACAGAGTTATGATACGTAAGAAGAAAGTAGTGCAAGCAAAGATCTTGCAGAAAAGCAGCAGATGCTGAGGAATTGTGTCTCAGGATTTCTACACTGTTACACCGAGTACAGTGAAGGTGTAGATTGGCACTCAGACACTGCACGTGGTGATAGACAAGAAAGCCTACGAAGAGAAGTGTTACAATCAGCACGGGGATTTTGTTGATAGCAGTAAGATTATCTGCTATGGATCCTAGCTGCGAGAAACCAGGTACCCGCTGGAGACACACATCGCAAGAACCCACTTGAAAAAGCAGCAGGCAATAGAAGAAGAGAGTGGAGAACCGTCACCGGCCATGGCAAACGGCACCGTACCGTACACCAGAGAAAGACAGAAAGCAGAAGACTGGAAGATTTTCTGAGGTTAATATCCTAGGCAGGTCACATTCTCCCGAGTCGCATAAGCTCAGTGAAACCTTACAAGTTGCGTTACTTGAGTTCAAACACCGGCCTCATCCTCCACCTTGCTGTTTCAAAAGCCAGCATTCAAAAGTGCTGTGCTTGCTGCTTCACTCATCCTTATGAACTGGTTTCTTTCTAATGGATTAACAGCACTGTTTTCTCTCAAGGACCTCCTCCTGCAGCAAATTTAAACTAAACCTGGCTTGCAGCTATCAAAATCATACCAACCGGGGTGGACAGGCTGTTCCACTGCCCCAGCTCACACAATGAAATGTCCTTGGTTTTTGTTCTTCCTCTCAAAATTATTGTTTCTGAGCATGAGAAAGTTCAGCCCAGTGTGTGGTGCTGATTACATGTGTAAAAAATGGCATATCGTTACCCTATTTCTTGCAAAAATTTAGAATAGGTTTCAACTTTAAATATGACTGCTCTTCTTTTAAGATTCCAGGGGGGCCTATTAGCCATACCACATTAGCTATCAGTGCAGAACTCTTAGAGCACATCCAAAAATTTGCCTAGCTTATTTTTGAAAAAGAATGGGAGAAACTTTATTTAAAAAATCCTAAAACTGCAATATTACTGCAACTCTATCATGTCAAAGGGATGATGTCAGGTAGTTCAGTTTAAAATTTAACTTTTTATCAAGCCCAAAATATCCTACAAAAGCCAAGCCGTAGTTCACTCTCTGTGACAGTCTTTTCTTGATATCTTCCCCCTAAACCTTGTCTCATCAGAAAATTTGCCCAGTTAAGGACAAGAAAAGCCTTTGGAATTTGATCTCATTTTTAACACAAATGTCTTCATGCTTTTTAGGAGACATTGCTTAGAATAACGTTTACATTGGATTTAACCGCTGTCCTGCAATGCAATATTAGCCCACAGAGGGCTTGCTACCGGTTTGTGCAGAAATGACAAGTCGCGGGGTGTTTCATCTCTTTCTTGCCAGCTGCTAACTGCATTACAAGACGCTAACTTTAAGCATATGAAAGTCTTACTTCCAGCCTCCAAGCAGAGAGGCAAGTCCAAAGAGGTGCTGAGCACCTGCAGCTCCTACACAATTTGCTCTAATCAGGTTATTCTCCCTCTCCTGGGTGCTTACAGACTGCCTGTTATCTTAGCAGCTGGGTATTTCAGTTCGAACCCTAATGCTCCCTGTTATTGCAGTCAAATAACTCCATCCCCATGCAACTGGCAGGGTGTGTGGAAGCTTAGTTCCTTGCCCAGGACCACAGCAGACGTTAGCAGGGAGCACAGGTTTGACCCAAGACATGTCAGAGCTTAACCACTGTCCATCCTTTCCGTCTCTCTGGAAGCCAGTGAGATCCTGTTGGTGGCTGAATTACATTAGCGTTACCAAAATACACAAGCCAACCCTTAGACTTCTTCAGATAAGAAAATTCAGCAAATCCAGCGGTAACATGCTTGGGCTTGATTTTGTGCCATTTGTAAGAAAGATTTCTTCCTGATCTGCTGGCTTATTACTGTATCACGCTAGCCACCTTTTCCCTTTGTCCCAGGGTGAGGTATTGGGTCCAATCAGTGTTTTTTGCTGAGATGTCTTTGATGTCTTTTACGATTTCTCATAGCCAGAGGAAGCTTCTCTCTCACGCTTTCTCACACTGGACATTTGGGTTGAAAGGCACAGCACTTAGGATTTGGTCATGAGTGAGGTGCAAAAAGTAAACAGATGTTATAAGTGAAGAAAACTAAATTAGATCATGGAATTTCAGGATTGTTTCATTTGGAGTCACAGCTGGGAATTTATTAGGAACAGAAATAAGGACAAGTATTTTCTTTCGCTATCTTATTTTCAACCTGAGAAAACTTGCCCAAGCTCATCTTAAAATTGTGCAGCTACAAAGTCACCTCTCAGCCACTTTCTCATTCACCTATTCTGAGACTGACAAACCTGTCAAACACTGTCGTTGGGCTGTGAGCTACAAGTTTAAGGACGCCTTTATCGTCCGTGGAGATATGTGGGTGTAAGATGGCCAAACATAGGTGTCTACGCTTGGGTGAGCAGAGACACGTACTTCACATGTAAACATCTAAAGTGCAGACAGCCTAAATTTAGATATCTGAGTCAAGAGTAAATCTTTTCTGCAGTGCTAAGAAGCACTTCATCGGGATCCAAGACCAACAGAGGTTTGATGCTAGAAAACTCATGCCGCTATGGGTTTTCTGCTCTTTATGTTACTGTTTCCTTTCCAAATTCATGAAGATGAAAGTTAAGCTGTTCCTAGGTCTGTGCAGTAATTGCACAGTGGAATATAAACCAGCTGCCCTTGTAACTTGTGAATAAAAATAACAACAGAGCTGGGGAATTCAGATCTCACAGTTCAGCAGGAGCCTATCCACTAATCCTGCTATGACTCTAGTCACTCAACAGAAATGTCATGGTGTATGAGTTGACTTGCATGAAGATCTTGTTCTTATTCATCGTTCCTGATTACTTGTTGAATGATGCCAGGTTGATAAATTACATTTGAACCATAATCTATAACTGACTGGCTCTTCTTGAGATAAGCCACACCATCAATTTTGACTGCTAGATGCTACGCCTCGAAACTTCAGCAGTAGGTTGGAGAGTGGATGAAAAAATATTTTTGTAAATATAAAGCAGAAGGTACTAGACTGACTGCTTCTTGGCAAAGGAGATGCAGACTGACTGCCTGTGCCCACACAAGAGGCTGGAAACTGGTAACAGGGCTGGCTTCAAATGAGAGCAATTTGTGTTCTCACTTGGTTAGAGGAGCTTACGTTTTCACCGGTTGGGGACCACTAAATTGGTGCAATGATCTGGACTGATATTGGAGCAGGTTATTTTAGGTAAGATAAACAATAATTTCTGGGATGATATCGACCAAAAAGATTATGCCAGCTCCTTTGCCAGAAGCATAACGTAATTCTGAGATCTGCTGTTCCCTGCTCAACAGTTTCCAGGCTCTTTGTGTTAAGGGTTCATGCATCAATCATTCCCTTACTGCCCCTTCCCAGCTGCCATAAGCATCCTGCATTCCTTTATAACTCCATTTATTACAGAAAATCTGTAGGGAGCGAAGGCTGCTGCTTCCTTCTCTAATCTTTCTACACTGGTACTATTAAAAACCCAGAAATCTCCATGGAAACATGACTTTGTTTTGGATGTTGGGTTCCCTTTCTTCACCCTTGTCAATGGGAGTCGATGGCCCTGCACCCAGGAGCACGCCCTGCTGTTGCTCAGCGTTGTAGTAAGACTTTGCAACGAGCATGTTCACGCTCAGGGTAGGTATCACCCGGTTCTCAGGGCTGGGCTCCTGAGTGGGCAGAGCAGCGCTCTTCTCTTCCCCGCTCACATGGCTGCAGGCCCCAATGCTTACCAAAGCTGGAATTAGAGACCCTCGGCAAAAATGTGGACTGTATATATAAACTGTGCTACGTCGAACACAGTCCTTCATGAATAACTTTTCTTGCAATTTAAAGTGAAATGAGATGAGCCTTTCAGAAAGTATAATTCAATAAATTCAGCACTATTATCTCTATTTTTGCTATGCAAAATATTAAAAATTATTTTAGTTGGGAATCATGCAGCTATAGACATATTAAGCCTTGAATTACCTCCTCCCTCTTCTGCCAAAAGACACACAGTTAAACAACATGACATAAAAAAGAGTCAAATGTTCTGGATCTTCTCGTTTTTCTCCTTAAGTTGGAATGCTGAAAGTACAAGTGTACAAGCTCTTTTCCGCAGCCATGAAGGCAAGAACTCCACTTTCCTTCCATGCAACAGTCTCAGGCAATAATGCCCTACAGTCCCTACAGCTTGCTGGGACATTGGATAAAGGGAGTCTCTTCTGATTAATAACAGTTTTGTCAATATTAATCATCTGTGAACATATACAGAGGAAGAGGTCAGGAGAAGGCAAAGTACCAGCCCTTCCTTTCCGTTGTTAATATTCTTGGAATTCAATAACAGTAAAAGAAACAATTACGTGGACAATTATTTCAGTGTTTCCATTTACAACAATATAAAAGGTACAAAATGAACATTTTTGTATGATATACTATATTCACTCTGATAGTATTCTGATGTTTTCAATTACTCTTGTTTCCAAGATTACATTGCGCAGATAAAATAGTCATCTTGGAACATTAAAAAACAAAACAAAAAACATCATTCTCCATTTATGTAAATTTTATTCTTGACAATGATAATGAGGGCCACATAGAGAAGTTGGTGCATTTGCAACATTGTTCTATTCATGCCTTCATTTTTTAGGCTTGATTGTTCAAAACTCCACCGAATAATTGAATGAATAGATGATGGCACACAGGAATATTTTCTTTTAAATAAGACATTTAATTATTATGTTTTATATAATGTGGAACATTAAAGTCACTTGGAAAGCCTCAAAAAAAGCTTTTTTTAAAAACGTGGGGTTTGCTCAAGATTATTTATTTTGGGTGACTGAGTTTTGTAAAAGAGCCCAAGTGATTTAGGAGCTTAAATCCAGGAATAAGCCAATGAAAGCAGAGCTGTTAAGATACCTAAGCATCTTTGTACAATGTATTTTAAATAATGTTGAACAAGCAAAGATTGAGAGGCAGACAGATTTGTCTAGAAAGTAAATAATTTGTCCATTAATTACAAGATATTTTATGTGAAAAGTGAATGAATATATATACACACATATATATAGGCCTCACATACCTATCTGAGGTTTTTTTTAAATGTCGTGTGTATTACAGTTTTTATTATGCCTAACTTCTTGTGCATAACTCAAAGAGGATCTTAAGAAAAGAATGTTTTTGTATGAAGCAAACCAAGATACAGAAACAGCCACATGAAGGCTCGCCGAGGAAATAGAAAAGAAGGTATTATTTGCGGGGAGACTTACTTTATGGCCTCAGCTAAGCCAGCAATGTTTACACTTGCAAGGCCTAAAGCTAGGATGAAGGGAACACCGCAGTCTGCGTTACCACGTTGAGAAGAAAGCAGCAGCAAGAGGGACACTGCCAGGGACAGGCAGCGGAGCATCCTACGGAGGTGTATTTTGTTTCTCTGTGCACACAGGAGATATTTGGGCTGAGTGGAATTGATCAAAATTTGCCAAAAAGGGGTGACAGCCAGTCACCTGAACTTTCTTACCCTTCTTCTGTGAAATTTAGTGAACATGTGCAGCTTTGACTCGTTAAGGTCGAGGCCCCATATATAAAAATACTTCTCCGGTGCCAAATACAGCCGGGTAAGCCGTGGTGACGTACTCGGGAAGCAGAGAGCCAGTGCAGAAGAAGTTGTGCCCAGGACACGCCACCCTGCGACAGAAGGGAGGGGCACAGGACCAAAGCGGCTGAGCGTGCAGCGTGCCCCCTGCCCCTCCAGCCCAGCCCTCCTTCCACCTCCACCCGCCAGGCACCATCCCTACCGCTCTCTCACAGCCTCCTCCGCGACAAGCCTGCAACAACTAACCAGGGGACAGCCAGCCAGCTTCACATGCAGCCTACCTCTTCACATCAGTGAAGTTACAATGGAGATTAATTTAACTCAATACGTTTTGGTCTATTATTTCAGTAATTGTTAGGTTTTACCAAGTGATCTGGCACTCAGATTTGCTTGGATTGTATTCTCTTCTGCTCGTACGGTTCCTGCTCAGCAATAGCCAGACTTAGAGCTCTGTTTGTGTCCTATCTCTTTTTTTCACAAGAGCTACTTTTAAAACCCGGTGCTGACTGAATTTCTAATCCTTAAAACATTTGCAGAAATAGAGATTTCATCCCACACAATAGATTATCCGAAAGAAAAAGAAATATTGGCACAAATATCACTCTGGCTGGGGTTTATTCTACAGCAAAGCATATAATCTGAAAGAACAGAAGAAGTCTGGTGGCCTGACTCCCATGTGTAGGTAGCATTGATGAGTAACTTCAAATTTCTATCTGCAATACTTGACTGTAACTTCAGCTAGTCATCTTGTGCCTTAAATAGACCAAAAAGTTTTTCATTACAGCATGAAGATATGTCAGCTTTTGAAAGCTGAGTCTCCTTTCAGGCAACTCTAAGTAAATTTTACACACTTTAACTTCAACATGGTCTGGCGAAATCCCACCATTTTCATGTGTCTCTTGTGTGTTTTGTACTTCTTCACGAAGGTAAGCAAAGGTTTTTCCATGAAGCGTGGACGCTCAGGTTTCTCATGCTCAAACACCATTCCTTGTGCTCACAGCCACAGGATCAGCTGCTCAGGATCCTTCCAGCCCTGGGTACCTTGGAAGTTGCTATGGGCTACCACCACGTGTTTGATCTAGGACAACTGTAGACCTCAGACTCGGCATCTATGCCAAACGCTCTTCGGGCCCCATGGAAGAAGCAATACGGCAGGTTCAGCTGAAGCCACGCCAGTCAGAGGTCATCCTGGCTGCCAACACAAGGGCTTTGTTACGTTGTGTGTGCGAGAGGCAGGAGGCTTTGAGACGCAGTAGACTGTGACCCGGTGTAAAAGACAAATTTTAAGGCACAGACCTGCTCTTGAGCCAAAGAACTAGGGATATCTGAACAAAACAAGTCTTTAGAACATTCTTATGTGAATAAAAGGAGAGCACACCTGACCGGTATTGCCTGTTATTAGAGTATTTGATATAGGCAGAAAAAAACCCAAACTTTGGGGCACAAAGCATTTGTACCATTCTGAAACAGAAGCAGGGAATTTCTGGATAAGTATGGGTGCAACACTTGTGTAGAGTTCAACGTAATGTGCTGTTCAATTAGCCAGTTGGAGAAAAAAATGTAATTAGCATCTGCTGAACAAAAAGGATTGTTAGCAAAGAAAGAGGTGGAAAGACCCTATGGGATATGATACAGTTATGTACTTTCAGCACTGAAATCTGTGGTTTATCAAAAAATACAAGTGCGCAGAACAGTAAAATAAATTTTGCCTAATCTTACACAACAGAGGGGCAAAAGCGTGTTAGTTATACCAGTCATTGTCACACTTCAAGAAGAATTTGAGACTTGATTTCTAAAGGTAAAGTAAAAGTCCTAAAATTAATTTAATTTTAGAAATTGAAATTTTGAAGTTTAATTTCTAATAATTTCATAGAATCATAGAATCATAGAATTATTAAGGTTGGAAAAGACCTCTAGGATCATCAAGCCCAACTGCCTTGGACTCAATTTCCTCAGCTGGCAACACCAGGACTAGAGGCTGATAAAAGTAATGCAGATTTCAAAGGCAGGTCTCCTAACTTACGTGTTGTGCTCTAAAGTTTTGTATTTAATCTTCACAGGTAGCCTGATCCAAGCAACCATGTCATAGCTTACCAGTGAGTTTCAAGTTAGGAGCAGGGATTTTCTATGCCACTCAGATATAAGGTAAAACTTAAGACTGACAATTAAGGAGCAATTAACCTGTTTTTCATGTATTAAATCATTCACCAGTGAAAGTCACAGTCTTTCTACTGTAAAAACATTGTATTGTTATCAGTTTAAAAACTGAGAAACAAACAAAACCCCTTGTTTGGAAAATCACTAAATAAAGCACAGAATCTTCCTTTCCATCACTTTACACAGAAAAAAATAATATGAGCTTCTAGAAGCTTCAGACAACAGCACATCACTGAACTTCTAAAGGTAATGCAATGACATGTCCGTGAAACGTAATTGCATGTTTCACTGCATCTCACAGAGAGAATGATCTAGAATGATTTCATGTCTTATATGCTGAATATATTACGATACATGCCACCATCGTCTGGAGCCCTTGGGATTTGGCTTATGTGCCCAGAACCTTGTTGTTTCCTAACAGCCATTGCTGACACTAACAGCCATCGCTCCATCTTCGTTGTCTTAAACATTCCAGACTTCTCATTTGTACCAAGTGCTACCAAAATCTCTTTCTTTGCCCTTGCAGGACTGGGAAAGGCAAGGTAACAGGGAAAGGTAGCATGCGTTTTTAATTCAGACAACAGATAGAGTTGACAAAAACCCGACATACTTTTGAACAAAATCTCTTCATCACATCCCCTCCTTACAGATACATACTTATTAATAAAGCAGGGAAGAAAGTGAAATGCCAGAGCTGGTGAAAGGATTGTTACTGAAAGCTTGACAACTTTTTCCAGTTATCTGTTGGCCTAATAAAAGACACTGCGGTCTACAGCCCCCACAGTTCTGCTTCCCCTTTTCCCTGACACAGTCAGGGCTTCAGCACCGCTGTGAAATGGCATTACTCTTCTGATTCGTGATATTTTGGCATCTGACTGTTTATTGTCTTTTTATACCTGTAGGAAAAAAATGTGATGGGTAGGGTAGGGGAAAAGAAGATTCTTCTATACTGAGTCATAGCTAGGGTACGGTTTTACAGGATGCTATCTGTTGTAGGCTGGCCAGAGCCAGGAACAGTACGATGCAGTGAGCTTCTTGCTACGCATCTATTAAGGTATGCGAGCTTGAACTTTCTAGAGACTCGAGGGTTTTTCCTTTAGATCACAGCTGAAGTTACTGCTACCAAAAACAGCATGCCTGCAATCCACACAGAGATAAAGAAAAATACATTTTGTCAGAGGAGGTTCTTTTAACACTGAAGTCATAGGAAGGAAAGAGGGCATAGTTCCTGAGGCAGAGCCTAAAAATAGCAATTTAGGTTTTGCCTCCAAAAGAGCACTAAATACATGTTTAATTTTAACCACATGTCTGTTCCCATCTTGATTCAACACAATGTTTAAGCATGAAGCGCATGCTTAACTGGCATTTAAAAATATACCCTTAGAGTTAAGCACATACGTGTGTGCTTAAAACCACAGAGATAGAACTGCTCATGTCCCTACTTCTGAGCGTATATTTAAGTGCCTTCTTGTCATTGTGCATAAGAAAATTGAGTGCTTTGTTACAGTAAAGGCTGCTCTACTGCCATGGAAAGCACTGCAGTGGTCCAAAGACATCTGCTGAGAGCGCTTGTTTCATTGCAATCCTCTGAGTAAAGCCTGGGGTGTGGAAAATAGATGGAAGGAAGTAAGCATCTGGTTTCATACTGAATGTGTTCTTACAAGAGATAGATTTTTTCCCAACTTCAAATCCTGAAAAGAAGGCACACGAAAAAAAGAAACTCAATGCAAAAGCCAACTGTGAGAGCAGAGGGTTCAAAAGAGCGGAGGAGACATTTTGTTAGGAAAAGGGAAGGAGGCAGGATGTCCACCCAGAACTTGCGCCTGCAGAAATAACACCTTGATTTGATTTTTTGGGGTGACAGTGGACACTATGCAAAGCATGAGATAGAAAACTCAGCAAAGGCCCGCAGAGTCACTGTTTTGTCAGAAGGGATGGTGATATTGGTAACCGAGGCGAGTACGTCGAATTTGACAGCGATCAGCTCCTGAGTGGACGTGAAATTTAAACAGAAAAGAGTTTATAGAGTGAGGCTGCAGAGTGTCTTCTCACCCTGTAGAGTGAGAATATAATCCTCCTGCCTTGCATATTCGTCCACATGACACAATAGTGGGAGAGCTTCCAAGGTACTTATTAGCCAAAAGTGTGAGTGTTGGCCAGATGGTTTCCTTGGATTCTGAATAGTCAAGAGGATCAGACCTGTGATTTATTGTGGGTTCGGTAAGATATGCAGCTACAATAGGCTTTGCTGCTGTTGTTTGGTCAGCTATGGTTGCATGTTCATGCTGCTCTTGCTTTACTAAATCCAGATGCCTTGGGTGAAATGGTGGACTTACCAGAAGCCAAAACAGCAGTAGCCAAAGACAGCTGAACAGATTGTCTTGCAGTTCTTTGAACCGTCTCATTGGTCTTTTAAATACCTACTGCCAAATGCGATATAGCATCTTCCTTTATGTCATTAGCAAGAACAGTTAGTTTAAATTAAGAATCCAGAAATTAGCCCTAAATGTATTTCCTGAAAGCTGGGGTGTGGGCCCTGCGTAGTTCTTGCCCAAACATTTTGGCATCCATGGAAAGACTCCTTGAGGATTTTATTTTCTCTTTACATGAAGTTTTCTAATTAACTGTACTGGATTGAAAAATCCTACTTCTATAACATGTATCACTGGTTTACATACACATTTAATACTTAACTCTATGACGGCCTGTTCACACTTTCAAAAAACATTTACAAAGCTGACCGACAGAGTCCTTTTTTCCTCTCAGTTCGCTTTGCTGATTTAGTCCCCGCTACCCGCTTTTGCTGACCAAACTTTCTGAAATGTAGAATTCACTAACATTTTCTGACCAGCTTTGTAGTAGGAAACACACTAGCACTCACAGCATTCCACGAAGCGCTCCAGTTTGCCATCGAGTACTGAAAAATATTTTATTGCTTTTGATAATAGTCAAAAGACGATGTGGAAGATGCACATATAGTTACTCTTTCAACATATATATTTCTTCTTCTGTATTTACACTATGATTATTCAAACATTGCACAAATAAGTGCATAGAGAGTACATGCAAAGTGCTGAAATTCTAAATTGGCAGCATTTGCAAGCCAGCGGACACTCACATTTCACAGCTGTGGATTGCCATGTGCACTCTAAGGCCCGAAAGAGCAGAAATTATCGGGGATAATTTACAGGAAACAAGGTACAAACCCAGCTAAACCCCACTGTGGTCAAAGCTAGACTCAATGTGGTGGTTTGCTGCAATAGTTTTTCAAACTATTCCCCCCCCCTCCCCCAAATCAGTTCACATTTACTGACATTTCCAAGGGGAGACCAACCCCCTGTGACAATGAGAAACTATTTGACTAACATCAATTTAAACTTTTTGCATGGTTGCAGAATCTTTACAACAACCTTTTTGAATAGTGCTTCTATTTTTCTGTTTTTTTAATCTCTGGAATAAATTTTAACAGCCTTTCTCTTACAATTCTATGAGAAATAACTTAATTTTTTCTATAGCCATCTTTAATTTCCAGTGGTAGTCTCATGACAAACTACTAATCCATCACTGTAATGAACTCCCAGAAATCTTCCCATTGCTTTCAACCACGTTCTAAAATTTCTAGGGAAAATCCATTTATGATGAAGGAAAGCATGCTCCAGATAAATTCTTCTATTTTATTTGATATTTTTGTTGTACTACATAAAAATCTGACAGCCCCTCATCACCTAAATTCATTATGTGAACTGGAAAAAAACGCATATTTTATGCAGTGGGTTCCCTGCTTCCACCATCAACAGAACACTGTAACGATAATTCTTCTAACAACTCTCACAGTTTTTGTAAGGCAAAATAAAGTTTGTGTCTGTTTATGTAATATTCATTATTACAACATTTGTATGGAATTAATCATGAACGAGTATCTCACATACCCCACCTGCAGTTTCAGATGTGTTACTCCTCTGGACTGGTTATAGCTATCAATATATGTATATAACATGTACATGTATATTGACGTATGTATAATCTGTACTTATGTAATATGTACATACGTATATAGCTCCATAAATATATGGTTCCATGTGTCCAATGTCATCTTTCCTCTTCCTGAGTGGATGAAAAAAGACCTACTTCCAACTTTAGTTTAATGTGGAATTTGGTTCCCTCCAAAACATTGAAAATAGTTTGCCATGAAAATTAGTTCTAGTAGATTTTCCTTCCTCATATTCATCCCAAATAATCAACTTAATTTTGACCAAATGCTAATAGATTTTTTTTTTTTTTCAGTTTTCACATAGCTATCCTCTTTTTTTTCCCCTGCTGATACGGCACTCCACCTAGCACAACAGAGAGAGATCGACACAATCAAACCTCTGATGACCATGCCAGAGAACACACTGGTAAAATCATGAGCTGATCAATGGCAAAGCGGACCTTCTCCTAGGTCTAGAAATAATATACCTGGGTCTCCAGTTCGCAGTATTTAAATCAAATGTACGATTTTATGTTCAACCTCTTTATTAAGCACAAATATACTTTTTTTTTTTAAAGTTAGATTATGTCCTAGGCTGTTCCCAGGAAACTCTGTTGCACTTGAAACAAAGGTTGAAATTTCTATCGTACACTGCATGGCTTAATAAAAGGGGCTTAATATGGAAATGAAACAAATCTAGCATTAGAAAAATAAGCAGAATCAAAATCCATTTAACTGAAACCTGAAGCTCTTTATATTTAAATCATAATACACTTACAGTAGCAGCTTCACTAAAAACTGTCCTTGTCAGAGATAGCCCTTTATTCTTTCTTCTATATTGCTTGTCAAGTAGCTAATTCAAGTAGCTAATTGTGAAAATAACTAATCCAACTACCATGTATTCCTTCAATTATTTTCTTCTTCATCCCTTTTCTGTTCTCATTCCCATGTATTTTTTACATCATCTTTTAATTAGATTATAAGGGCAAGCAATGTACATCAGCGCATGGTACCCAAACCCAAGGACCTCTGATGATCTTCTATGCATTTGGGCTCGATAATAAAAATAATATATAATAATAATAACAACAATATGTTCTTTATATATATAATATATTATAATAATATATAATAATAACAACAACAATTTTCCGCCACCAGTGTAGAGACTTCAAAGAACACTCAATATGTTAAATAATACCATTTGGGTGAATAGACTATTAAATCTCATAAACTCTATAAAAGGGTCCCTTCACATGACATATGAGCCAAGAAAATGCCATCTATCTTGGCATTTTTTAAGCAGGCTGTATAAAATGTTGTGAACTTTCCTCTTGGCCTTAGATAGTTTAAAATAATTTTTCGTTTAAAAACTGTGAGGGTGGAGACTCCTGTAAAAAAGAGTAATAGGAGACACAAGACAATTCTGGTTGTCATAGCCTGACTTCAGCTGGGCAAAACTGGATTTGAAAACTCCTGCAGGCCTACTCAAAACTATTTGGTGGCTTACTTCACATTAAGAAAAAAAAAGCTCAGCAGCTATTTTTATGATACTTGGCCTTGAGTGTAAACATATCACCTCCAATGAATTAGCCATCACTAAGGTTTTTAATCACTTAGTCATGCAGCAGCTGCACGCTTGTATTCTTTCATGAAGAGTGTCACTTTGAAAGAAGTTTCCTATTTTTGCAAGTGAAGAACAAGCGTGTTTGATTTCAACAAAACCAAGTAACTAAGTTATTCTTGTTCGATTAAATTCTAGGAAGAAAGAATATAAAATCTCCAAGTGGATACATTTTCTTCGGCATTCTTCCATTATTGATTCAGCAAATTTGTTCCTGCGTGAATTGCGACACTTGTCCCGTCTCTCTGAAGACGTTAGCTGCAGCACATCAGCAGCACCCCGTAGCCGTGGGTTTAGAGCTGCCGGTGGCCTGAGCCCAGGCTCCATATGCTAACTCTTCTTCCAGCGTTTCTTTAGAATATTTTCTCTTGACTGAAATTGTTCAGAAGACAGACAGCTGTGCTGTAGATATTGAGGAAAATGGTAACTTTTTGAAATACTGAAATAAATTCATGTTTTACTTCCCATGACATTTGGGAAATGACTGTAGATACTCCCATTGACTATCGGCACAAGATACTAAAGCCTTCCTTGGAATTCTTTCCTGCCTCAGAGCTCAATAAGGTTCAGGCTCCTAGTGCCTCCTAGAAAAAGGTCCATAATATCTAATTCAGTATCCGCTATCATTAACTAAAAGACTTCCAAATCTTAAGTCTCTATTCAAACGTCATCATTTACATGAAGATGTTTGACACAACAGCAATATGACTTGCAGAATTTGCAAGCTTTGTCCTGCCTTTGCACAGATAAAAATATTAGTTCAACACCAAAATTACAGACAAAACTGCTAATGAGAATAAAGTCATAGAAATTAAAATCATCGCATCTGAGATGGAAGCAGTACTCCTGTACATTACATTACAACTGTAATGTGCTCAATGTGGGGATGATCTCCAGCCCAGATGACTTCAAGAGCTGGCACAGTAAATCAGCAGTCTATCAAACACGGAGCACAAACATATTATTGAAGCATGGCAAATGTGGCCATCTTTTAAGAAAAGCTTAGCAGCCACTGAACCATTAGCTAGACTTCAATATATAAAGTTTAAGAATAAGTTTTGAAGAAAGCAATAATTAAGCACATGGACATAAGTGGGAGAATGACTTATGAAAGACAGATCATGTTAGGCAAGTCTAATGTTTTCCTCTGACAGGAAATCTTATGATTTAAGCAATCTAGATGTAGTGTGATTGGACTTTGGAAGTGTTTGATAATCTAACACAGAAAAAGTGTTAGTTAGCTCGATATTTAACTAACAAAAGAGGAGCTGACAGTAAGTTTTCTGAATGCACTGGCTGAATATAACCCACCATATTCATCAAGGATTAGTGCTGGAACTGATCTTACTGCTTATTTGAACAATTTCTTGGTAGTAAGGGGAGGAGTACGCTAATGAAACGTGCCAGTGACAAATTAAGGTAGGCAATGGCAATGACAGGAGCATCACACTGGAGGATCTGCTCAATGAAGACCAGAGCAACAGAAAGGAGATTAGGTTTAATGACATATAATGAAAAATATACTTAGTGAGTGATTCACCTCATCTAACAGAGCCATCCAGAAGACAGGTCTCTAGTCAAATGCAGCTAGATAGGGAACCCTCCAGCAAGCGATTCATCACAGCTGTTGCTGAGCCGAGGATCCACACCCGGTTTGCTAAGATTGGGTAAGATGAGCCTACCAGTGTGATAATCATAACAAAAAGGCTCCAACCTGACAGACACCAGTTAGAAATAATACAGGAGAAGGACCTGGACATATTACTCAATTGCAAGATAAATATCAGTTATCAATATGATATGGTTGTAAGAAATCAAAGTGATCCTAGGATGTGATCCAGGTTATTTCTAGCAGACGTAGGTAACCATTAAATGCATTGGACAAGGTGCTACAAGGGCCGTATGTGGGATGCTGTATGCAATTCTAGTCAACCTGCTCAGAGAAGATGGTTTCAAGATGAAAGAAAGGCAAGGAAAGGCTACTTGGAAGAGAATGGAGAATCTATCATGTAAGGAACGTAATGTTTATCCTGGCATGATTAGTATTATTATTCATAAACAAACTCAAGAAGCAAACACAAGAGAGAAAGTGCTACTTAAGTTACAGGATGATACTAATAACAAAAATATCGTCATCCTTATGTTTACATGAGGAATTAAAAGACTTTTTTTTTAACAATCAAAGGGCTGAGTTTCTGAAGCAGATTTCCAAAGAGAGCAATACAGTAAAATTCCAGGTAGTTTTAAGACAATTCTCACACTTTAGGGAAGAAACTACATGGGGTGTTTTTCTGACATAGTAGGGGGTGATCAAGAAATTTTATCTTCCATATTTGAAATAAGAATTTAAATAGAATTAAAAAAATAGTTGAAATTTTGACATAAGAAAAACAAGGGCAATAAACATTTCCCAAAAGACCCTCAGAGTTAAAGTTTTCAAATACATCTTTTATGAAAAGTTATGTTACGATGTTATCTCACAGCTCAGAGCATCTTCCTTTACTTGGAAAATAAGATTTGTCTTCAAACACAACAGTGGAGTTGTATTTGAACTGGTAATTCTGACATCCATACAGTTATATTTATGACTACTCACAATTTCCAAATTAGAAGAAAGAACAGAAAAGAAACAAAACCCAAAGAAAGAAAAGAACAGTTTGTTTCATACATATACTATGTTGATTCAATTCAAAATCTAAAGAGGAATAACCCCTATAACCCTAACAAAGGGGTTGGTCCTGCAAAACGACAGCACATGCAAATTGTCAGTGATGACACTCATCAACACACTGAGCTTGTCCAGAAGCCTGGACACTTCACACACATTTCTGTTTGCATTAGTGTGCAGTGGACATTCTAGGTGGCATGTCTCATGCCAAACATCTCCTACCTTCATTTGTCAGCTTTGTGAGGAAAGCCATAAATTATATTATTATAAGTAGAATATTTTGCTGCACTTTAGCCAGCAACTAGATGACAAGCAGTAGACAAACAATAATAATAATGTTTGCTTTACTGGCTTTTCACTAAGTAAATCAGCTATGATATACCTCCAAATAACATTTCACTATCATTTCATGAAAAAAAAAAAAAATTAAAAATGTTTCCAGGGAACAAAACATTTTTTCCAGATGCTGGTTCTTTAGGAAATATTAAAGATACCTGCTGAAATCTTTATAAGAAATTGCTTTATTGCACATTTTGTATTCTTAGCCAAGCTGTCATCACAACCTATGTATTTGCATAACTACCTACATATGCCCACTCACTTGACTGAAGTAAACGGACAGAGCTAACTTGTTTGTAGTTTGCCTCAAAAAGAAATTTTTACGTGACAAACCTAAATGGCAAAAAAATAAAATATATGGAAAACCTCTTCTGAACTAAAAAATAGCACGTAGGATGAGGCTTTGAACGGAATACTTTTTTTTCTTTAAAAGATTATTGTATGTCAAAATTCACTTGTGTGGACTTCCCTCACTTGCAGAACATACTGTACAGTCTTGCAAAGAACAAAATACCACCGACTACCGCTGCTGCCAATGAACGCAGTGGGTGGTTACAGCACACAGCATCTCCAGCTGGGCCATGACTGCTCAGACCCATGAAGCTGATGGTGAGGCTGAAGGACTTGGGAAACCCATCACCAGAAAGGTGTAACAGAGATGGCCCCAAACTCTGCAATTACAAAGGAAAGCGGGCAAGAGGAACCTCACTGCCTCTGCAGCATGCTGGTAGAATACATGCACGCACGTATTTTCACTGTGAATGTGAAACATCCCCCATACCTATTGGCCTTTTCCCAAATCCACTGTCTTCTCCCTAACGGACTGAGGTATTGCATACCTGTTACGGCTATGCAGTATGTCCTAAAATGATGACATTTCATTTTAATTGAAATCAAACATACTCTTCCACTATGGAATAAGAAAGTAAACCAAATTTTAATAGGAATTCACAGAAGACAGAAGAATATTTTTCTCCCTCCTATATTATCTTTCCACGGAAATCCGAGAATGAACATTTTTGAGGCCATAGATCAAACTTACTCTTAGTTAAACTGTACTGAAATTAGTGACGTTATATTAAGTATTAATTTTGTTCCTTTGTTTCTGTGGAAATGAGACTGTAGTGGATATATGTTTATTAAACTACACCATTTATCACAAATTTCACAATATGTACCTACAGATTTAGCCTCTAAAATAAAGTTTATTGATAAAGGGCATCTACTCTAAGTCTACTCCAGAATAACTTTGTGAATATTATTATTCTGGAAGAAGAGTGCTATTTTCTAAATTTGCTTTATATACTGTAAGAATTAGTTCAGATAAACCAAAAAGAGACATCTCTCTTTTCTAAAGAGGCACGCCTGCAGAATGTGATTCTGGCACAACAATTCCTCTTTGGAGTCACATTCTGGTTTACTCTGCACAACGTTTCCTACTTACGTAAATCCTAATACGCTCTCTCAGAATTTCCCTCCAAACTCTCAGGCCATCAGTTCCAAAACCGGTCATATCTGAGAAGGGAAGAGAGGTGAAAGCGTGATTTTTGTTTCTGCGGACAGGCTGGACATAATGAAACTGCTCAGGAGCTGCAAAAGGTCAGACTTCTGCCAGCAGAGAGGCTGTAGTTGGTTAGGTGTGGGTATCGTAGCGATCATGAGCTCTTGATTTCCTGGGCTTCAAAGAAATGCTGTGGACACTGTTGAGTGCTAGTAATAGCTGGCTGTGACAGCAACAGAGATCCCATTGGTCAAACAACTTACAGTCCTGCAAACAAGGGAACTCTAAAACACCTTCCTAAGCTGGACAAGGCAACACACACTGACTGCTCCCTAGACTGGTTACATCGAGACACCGTACCCTCAGCTACTTCTTGCTAAGATGAAACTGTTTTGTGGGAAGAAATGGTTCTGAGCCAATTAAGAGCTCAACTGCTGCTTGTTAGATGTTAGAAAACAGATTGCATAGCTCACAACTGTAATTCTGACCGTGAACTCAGAGCTTCAGTTAGCAAGGTTAACTAAAAATGAGGTTTGGGGTTTTTTTTTCCCCTCTCTATACCTTTCTCAGGAAAACACAAAATCCTATGATATTCCTACTGATCTTGGCCAGTCCATGATATCCACATTTTACGCTTTATTCCAGTCATGCACATTTTTCAGACATCATATTGCAGTGCAGATCTTTTGTGACAGATCATGCGAGCACAGAATTCGATAGTCATTATGAATTTCTATAGCAACAATGTTTTCCGAAACTACTGACAATGCAGCACTGACTGGTACAACCTCCTCTGATCAGAGTGCGCTGGACTCTTACACGCTCCGTTTGACTTGAGGAAGAGGTATAAAATCCTCAGCTTAAAAGATGTAAGGGCCAGACCTTGACAGATGTTTTATTCTTTGTTATGAAAGAAACACATTGATAAATATACAAGGAAAAACAATACTTTTCAACTGCAAAAAAAGAGCAGAATAATGTTAAGGGAAAAAGCTGACAAAGAAATGTCAACTGTAGAGTGCTGAAGTGTCACAAGGCTTAAAACAAAGTGCCAGAGGTACAGGTGATGGAAGTAGCGTGTCCTTGCTCTCCTGAGAACCGTGTGCTTTTCTCAGAGGCTCACAGACTTTTCAGCTGAGATCCAGATAAGATTTTAGCTGTTTTAAGACCTATTTCATCCCACCAAAGTCAGCAGCAGAAACTTACAACTTTTTAACTGGATGCCCTACAGGACTTGGACGCATCCCTCAGGATGAATCATGCAGTCCCACCCTCACTTCTAGGAAAGCCTTGCTGCTGACAGCGTCTTCTTCTGTTGAAACGGGCGTTCCTGAAATGGGCAGCCATTGTGACAAAAGAACAGGGGACAGGGCACTCAAACACTCCTGAAGACATCAGTAAAAGCATTCTGATCTGCAAAGGCCAAATTTCTTCCTCTGGTTCGTTCCCTCAGACTTCTGCCACTAAAGTTTGCAGCAAGGATTTTGAGGTTCTTCTTAGGAAATTTCTTGGTTCCTCTTTCTTTGTCCCCAGAAGTTTCACCACGGTGAAAGTTTTCAGTCCTTACTTAAACCTCCCATTTGTTCTAATGAGAATTTAGTTCTAAGGAGAATTTTGACCCAATGACTATGGGATTTAACTACTAAAAACATTTACCATTTGAACAATGTTCGAGGTTCCTTGCAAATGTGACTAAGCCCACACGTACCTGTGAAGCAGAAGAGACTTAAAGATGTCTACAATTATAAAATAAACTGCAAACTATAGAAAATATATATATTTAACTATATAATTAAGCCATAAAAATAGTTACTGATGTCACAAAGTCAAGTACTTCAACTATAGTTCTGTCCCCTCGTTTTTCGCCTTGCTTCCTGAGTGAAGCAGAATATAACATGGAAGCACAAAGGGATGTATCAGAGGTTGTATGGAAACTATAAGCTTTTTTTTGTGCTTCGTTTTTCCACTTCTTTGAGGGGAGAAGCAAACAGTTTAGTGGTTTGGGGGTTTATTCTATGCAATTTATTAAGTTCAACTTTGTTCCACCCCTGCTTCATCACAAAAACGAACACGGCAGCTCTGGATCACATCTCTTTAATCTACAAGATTAGCAGGAAGGAAAATAATTAGATTATCTTGGAGCAACCTAGTCACCTCAGTTGTCTCTACCTCTTCTCAAGGGTGTGCCATCGCAGATGTGAGGATGCATGCTGGTACCACTGGGTAGATCTGGAAGCCTTTCATAAGTTTTTTTTTTCATTCCCACCCCCAGTTTGATGTTGAGCAAGTTCCTACCTCACGGGATGCCAAGACGGTTTGGATGGTGTGGCTCTGAGGCATGGCTGAGGACACAAACTTGGTCCTCCGCTATGCTCCATCAACTCGCTGTGGTGTCCGAGCTGAGGCTCCACTCCCTGGCTCTGAAGGCGGCGTGGCCCTAGGCACGAGGATATTCTTGTGTATTTAAGCAGCTGCAAGTGAAAGAAGAGAAATAACAACTTTTACCAATTTATAATTCACCCAACCTGAATCCGGACACATCTCAAACACTGAGGGTGTTAGACATTCTCCCCCCAAAAAAACGGTATTAACTTTTTCACACGCCTGTGTTACGTATCCTAAAAATGCATGCCACTACCATCTCTGTCTGGAACAAACACTTCCAAGGTTTTTCTTAGAACTGCTCTGCAATACCTGGACTTTGTTTTGGTGAAGGGTCCTTACATTTACTACTGCTAGCTTGCTGACACTTCCATGGACTATCGGCAGAGTCGCGCACAAGCGGAGAGTTCGTGTATGGTGCGGCTTCACAGAGCACAGGCTGGGCGCCCTGGCATTAGACTATTTTAAAGAAACTCAGCAGCTCTTATCTTCTTATTTCTGACCTTGTGAAAACTATTGACTTGCTTTTCTATTCTGGTGGTTTAGCACTCAATATCTGAAACACCATTGTGAATAAAGCGAAGCGTAATATTTTATAGACGTGTGTGGCCTGCAGCCCTCTGCCCATTTTCAGTCTTAAACAGCAAGTAAGTGAACGGGGAGGAAACAACTGCAAGGAGTTATCTGTGGGCAGAACACAGATATGTTCTCGATTCAATGCCAAAATACCCTTTTTTTTTTAAATTACTTCTCACTACACATTGCTTAAAGCATATCCAAGCAAAGAAAGGCAACACCCATGAAAGGAGTCGTTGGCAATGATGTTGTGGTTTCAGCTTCGTTCCTTTAAAAATGACTCACCAGAAAATAAGCTCAGAAAAGACCTCTGTCTTAATTATTGTCCTGGCCCCAACATGGCTCTTTTTATCTGCTTGTGCAGAGCCATCACGCGAGGAACTTGCTGAGCAGCAGAGCCTGCCCCCTTCTCCCCTGCTCCTGGGCAGTCGCTGCCCTGCCAGGAGGGAAAAAGTACTGCTGCGGGGTGAGATGCGGGATGGCGCTGCACGCCCTCCACCTTGGCGGAGGGCCCACTGAGCCCTGTGGCTCAGCACGGCCAGGAACACCCTGGGAGAAGAAGCCTCTCGTACACACGCTGACACGGAGAGCCGGGCAGCGGCAGCCGTTCCATCAGCACCGCTTGTGGTGTTGGACAGGAGAGCATCAACACTGTAGCTGCAGCCAGCTTCTTCAGCACACATTTTTGACACAGGCATTAATTACTTCATCACATGCCATTTTTTCCAGAGGGCCCCTGCCCAGTCCCGTGCACGGAGCGGATCGCGCTCATTGAGCAAACTGCCATGCAGCCGCTTGTTTTGTCGCCGTCATTTGGTGCGTGGCCCTAGGACTCGTTAATGGCACCGTATGCAGGCTGTGCATGCCATGCCGCCAGAATCAGCAATTTCCACATGGGTTATTCCATGGCATCAGTTATTGTAGCGATACAGTGCTTCATAACATTAATCAATTTATTTTCAAAATAGTCTGATAAAATTTCCAAAGTGTTTCTCTGCAAATCCATAAAGAGTATCCACTGAACATGTGCATGCTCAACTTTTCCATGGGTTTATGATAAGGCCACATTTTGATGGATTTTTAGAGGAATGAAAAAGGGCACAATCATAAACCCCAAACTGGAACAAAATACAGCCTAGTACTTTGCTATCCTGCTATTTTTCCACATGGTGAAAAAATTTCTTTGGAGACATATAGTTAACGGACACATTCAGGAACCTCAAGATGTGAATTTTTGTCTAATGCTCATACTTGTAACACCACTTACCATGTAAACAGAGCACTTCAGCTAACGCCACGTGCTTCCAAATTGCTTCATGTGTCTTCTGAGGTGGTAAAAGGCCCAACTGCCAGCAGCCCCTCTCGGTCCGCAGCAACATCTGCACTTGTGAATTATCCGTACAAAAAAATTCTGTGGCATGCTGAAAACTGAACATATGGGGACAGTATAAAATACAGTGGATTAAAATCAGAAAAATAATAACGCTGGGGCCAGTATGGCAGTTGTGTTATTCCTTTTCCTATTTAATTTTAAAAAAAAACCCCATAGCCCACTATTAACTGTAGCTTCTGCATTAATTTTCAGTCTGCCAACCTAGTGTACTCCAGAAAGACAAGGTCTTGCTACAGAAACTAGCTTCACTTGTGTTACTATGTGTGAAGTCTTACGTGTCACCGTAAATTTACATTTTGTGGCTTATTAATATTTCACTGTTGTGAGGTGAAGAATTATATTTACCTCTATTTTCCCTGAAAGTAGTGCATTTTTATATTACTTTAATACCGCCAATGCTTCAGTTATTGATAATATTAAAAATTGATTTAATTATGACTTGATTAATCCAGAACTAAAACATGGTTGATATCCAAACAGGCCAGGCACAAATCAGGTGTAATTTACATCCCTAATTATTACATTAACAATCTCTTTCTTCTGAAACACTGGAATGACACGCCCGGTATAATCATGATGAAGAGCAGCAGCAGGCCAGGAAATGTAGTAAGCTTAAACAAGATACGTGCTGCACCGACATAGCTAAGCACAACAGACAGAAATGGTACCAATGAATCACTTAGAAATAAGGAAACGGGGCTGGGGCCATGGTTTCTGAGGTTGCCCGATCCTCAGGGGGACAGTGCCCTGCGAGCCCCTCGCCCGGGAGGGCCCGCCATCAGGGCATCGCAGCCCCCCTCTTCCTCCTCTTCCTTTCCGTACGTGGGGAACGACCGTCGTCCAAACCAGGACTCAGGAGGCCCTGGTTCTCCCAGTCTAATATCTACTAATGCTTCATTTCTTCGGCTGTGTCTGGAGATCCTGGGCGCATTACTGGGTTAAATAATTAAATAAAGCCTTGCCTCTCCTCTGTGGGCTCATACTACTTTTTTCCCTCTGGTTTTCTCTGTATTGATTCACTCTGAGGAAAAAAAATAACTCTGCATTTTAAACAATAAGCAATTTGGCACCGGCCCTGTCTTTTCTTTGTACCACGTACAGCGCTAAGACCACCGTTGGTGCCAAGGGAATAATAACTCACAGATAAAAAAATGTCAGTAATAGAGGGAGACGGCTGTGCTTTGAGCCCTACAGCCCGCCCGTCCCCCAACACCCAGCTCTGGGGTACAGCGGATGAGGAGCCCTCGCCACCGAACTCTTCCCTCTCCCCTGGTTCTGCGTCCCTTGCCGTGCCCCAGACCCTGCCGGCCGGGGGCGAGGGCACTCTGCACCAGGCAGGGCCCCTTTGCTCCCGGGGGGTTTGCTTTCGCCCTCCGAAAGCCGCCCGGGTCGCTTCGAGGGATGGCGGCCCTGGGCTCGCACCGCCCCAGCGGCCTGGGCGGGGTGTGGGACGGGGAGCGCAGGCCCCGCGCGCCCTGCGAAGAGCCGGGCTTCCCGCCATCACCGGCTACGGCGGAGGCAGGGGTGTCCTGTCCCTCGCAGCTCCTGGGCCCTTGCAAGACCTCCCGGGCAGCCTCAGGGCCTCACTCGACGCCGACCTTTGTCTGGGGACAGCTGCGCTGGAGCTGTGGCTGCCACCACCCTGCTCTGCCCACCCGCCTGGGGCCGTGGCACCGCGCCCCATCATCTTCATCGGGGCTGTGGGACTTCGTGCCATCACCCGCATCGGGGCCACGGGACTGCACCCTGCAACCTGCGGTTGCCCACAGCTCCCAGCCTGCCTCCCCTCATGGGGCACGCTGCTCTTGCTGCCTTCCCACACCTCCCCTTCATCTACAAGGTGTTCAAAGTAACGTCGACGGCAGGGAGCACGATGAAACTCGCAGCCAGGCCCCAGTAGCTGCCAACGGCTTTGTTCAGGGTCAGTTCCAGCCTCAGAGCCTCACTGAACTCGGTACTCCAGCCACGGAGGCAGTTGTTGAAGACAAATGGAAGCCAATACGCTAAAAGCAGTAATACTAGCTGCGTACGCTGTCCCTTAAATATTCCCATCGGGCCCCTGAGGCCAAAATCCTGACTGCCCATGTAATCCGTGCCTTGGACTTCTTCTGGCACCTAAAGCATTCTAGTGCACCTGAATTGCCTGGATGACTTACACCTGCGAAGACGGTTGCAGCTCTGTGAATACATGTCCCACTCAGTGTCACCCATCTTGTATGCTCTCACACCGGGCCAGGGCCTGTGAACAGGTCCCTCCTTCCAAACGTCACGGCCAGGGCAGAAGATGGAGCCCTCGTGGCAGTGGGTGCCACCTCCTCCTGGGAGGACATCTGTGCCCTTCTTCCCTACAGGCAGGATGCACAACAGCTATTCTGAAACGGGTGCTTGGTAGCCTGCGGCACAGGCAAAATTACGGCAGCTCGTGCTGAAGGAAGAACAGAGAAGGGCCTCCTGGACCTGTATGCAACATGTGATGGAGGGGCCGTTGGAGGCACCGAACGCGATGCTGTGTTCAGGACCCACTGGGAACAGGAGAAGACATTAGGGATGCTATTTGGGACTCCAGTTTGACTTCCACGAGGGCCAGCGGCTCAGTGAGAAGTGTGATGAGCAGGTGAGTGCTCTGTCTGAACCAATACTTTGCGTGAGAAATGGGGATGCAGGTGGCTTTGGTGCTCCCGAGGGAGGAGCCTGTTGGAGCAGGGCATTGGCCGGTCTGACTCCAGGAACAAACCCAACGTCCAGCTGCAGCCCCCCGTCTAGACCAGGTATCCAGTCATCCTGTGTAACACAGCCACAGGAGAACCTCCATGTCGGCAGGGGCACCCCCCTCCCGGGTGGCCATCTTAGCAGCCTTGTTTCTCATTTGGTTTTCAGGCCATGCTGGAAGATGGCCTTGTTCACACCAACATGGGGGATGCTCCACGTCGATAGCCTGGCGGTCAGTGGGAAGCCAGCTTCTGGAGCACTGCTGAGGGGGGACCACTGCTGACCTGGTGACGTTTTCACAGCGAAGAGCGATCACGTATTTTTGTATGACACCGTATGTCTGCAGTCCGTGCCCTTTGGAAAGGCCCTTACCTTTAAAATCCTTTCTGCTGGTCTCTCACCATTGCACCATGGGGTACAAATGACCACGTCCTTATCTGAGAGCATCTCTGAGCATACTGCAGTGCATGCGTGGTGCATCGTGGAAAAGAGGACGCTTTCCAGTCCAGGAGAGGATCCTGGGAAGCTACACATCAGTGAAATTGAGGCCTGGGATCTAGAAATCTGGAGGTTCTATAGGGGGTGTACGTGTGGGCGGTATCCCCCGGACAGGCCCCAGGGACGGCAGCCTTCGCCATGCAGCAGCAGGGTAGCAGGGTGCTGCTTCCCCCGCGGTACCCACCTCCGACGGCCCTCCCCAGCCCTGCTCCGGGCCAGGACATCCTCCCGGGTCCCACAGCGCCGCACGGGCGCCTTCGTACCCTCCGCTTCCAAAAAGGTTTAAATTGCTGGCGCCTTACTTGTCTGTTACTGCTTTTAGGTTTATACTTTCACCTCTAGGCCCAGCAGGGTAACATGGGTGCAAGAAAGCCACAGTGGGTGCAGAGAGAGTCTCTTGATTTAAGCAAGCGGTGGAGGGAAAGAAGGGGGGTCCCGAGCCCTCCTGCCCAGCTGCCGGAGCAGCACCCCACTTGTTATTTCTCCTGATCCCTTCCGGGCCTGGGCCCACCCATGGGTCCACCCGGCCCATCCGCCGCCCACCTGCACAGCCTCCTTCCTCCGGTCCTTCCCCCCGCTCCCCATTTTTGCTCCCTTTGCCCTTTCCCCGCTCACTTCTGCATTTTACTTTCCGGGAACCATCACAATCCTGCGCTCTGCTCCCTTCAGATGTAAAAATATGTAACCCAAAGCAAGCCCAGTCCCGCCCCCCCCTTCCCCCCCCCCCCCAGCACCCCGCAACCCCCCTCCCGGGTTCCTGCGTGTGGGGGTGTGCGGGACCCCCCCCCCTCCTCCATCGGAGGGGTCCCCTCCCCTCCCCCCCCCCCCCCCCGAGGGCGCTCCCGCGGAACGCGTGGGCGCGCTGCTCGGCGGACGCTGCGCGGCGGGGCCGGGCCGGCGGCACCGGCGGCACCGGCACCACCGGCACCACCAGCACCACCAGCACCACCAGCACCACCAGCACCACCAGCACCACCAGCAGCAGCACGAGCAGCAGCAGCAGCAGCAGCAGGAGCGGCGGCGGCGGCGGCGCGGGCCCCTCCATCTTGGTCGCCCCACGCTCCGTCGCTCGCCCTCCCGCCCGTCCCGCCCGCCTTCCTCCCTCCCTCCCTCGTCATTGTCTGCGAGCGGCGGCGGCGGCGGCGGCGGCGGCGCTTATAAGGCGGCGGGCATTGCCCGGATGTGAGCGGCTGGCGATGTGTCTTCCAGGGAAAGATGCTATTATCCGCGTCTCCGCGGGGGAGGCCGTGGTGGTGAGGAGGAGGAGGAGGAGAGCGCTGTAAACTTGGAACAAGTTTGGGACGGGCGGCTCCGCGCTCGCTCTGGGGGTTTCGCCTTTTTTTTTTTTTTAAGGAAGGACAGAGGGGAAAGTCCCCGAGCCGCCACGGCGCTCGCAGTGTGTCAGTCACCATGTGTTTGTAAAAACAATAGAGGGAAAAGTTGTCGGACCTTCTTTTTTTGCTTTCTTTTTGCCTTTTTTTCCCCTTTTTTTTCTTTTTTTTTTCTTTTTTTTTTTTTTTTTTTTTTCCCCCTCCTTTTTTTGGCCGGCTGGCGTCTCGGCTGTCTGGGTGGGGGAGCTGGTGGCGGGCGTTTGGTGGTCGGGAACCCCAAATCCCAACAAAGCCAGGTGTAGGGTGCCTGTAAAGCTGTGGAGTACCCCGGAGCAGGACTGACACTTACAGTACTTTTTCGTGGTTTTGGAGGGTCACACACGTGTGAGATAATAAAGCACTTTGGCAGAAGATTCCTCTCTTCTTCTTCTTTTTTTTTTTTCTTTTTTTTTTTTTTTAATTTTTGTTCCTTTTTTTTCCCCCCCTTGGAATATTGTGAACATATTTGTGGCCATTTAAGGTAAAGTTACAATTTGCTGTTAGAGTAACTTGTCTGTGTTTTTTGTTTTTTTTTTTTTTTCCTTTTTTTTTTTTTTTTTTAGATTGTCGATCCCAATGTGTTATTTAAAAAGAGGTGCAAGTTATGGGGTGTGTAAATGCAAATCGAAAGCACACCGTGTGTGTGCGCGCACATAATTGCTCGTGTGTATAAATATACATTATATACACACGGTGTAATTACACGTGTGAGATACACACTAAGGTGCAAGCGCTAAGCGTGATAACTCGCTGCTTTTATTTCCTACCGGAAAATGAAATCGAACTAGTTTTTGTGGAGCGTGTTGGGCCTGCAATGGCAAAATGTAAAATAAAAAGTGTAACATGCTTGGGGGGGGGGGGGGGGAGGAGGGGGCCGCTGGCATCGTCCCCAGAAACTTGAGCGTAAAGCGAATCAAAGGGCCGATTTTGCAAAGTTTGCAGCAATGCCCTCCGTAAATCGAAAACCTCGGCTTTGAAATGGAGCTGTAGGCACGGGGGGGGGGGGGGGGGGGGGGAGGGGGTCACAAACCAAAACAAAGCAGAATCTTTAAAAAAAAAAAAAAAAAAAAAAGGACTGGATAATACGAGGGGAAAAAATATTGTTCCTCTTGGCAAAGTCTCCGCATCACGTGTATTTGCAGCCTCGTATAAACTCGCTTTGCCATGTGTATGTGCGCGAGCTGGGGAAATTTAAAGTATAATCCCTGCAAAAGTGCGGCGCGGGCGGGAGTCGGCGGCTGGCCGGGATCTGCGGCTCCATGCTCGGCGGGTACGGAGGCGGCGCGGCCCGGCCCGGCTGGGCTCGGCTCGGCTGGGCTCGGCTCGGCGGGGGCCCGGGGCGGCGGGGGGGCCCGGCTCGGCTCGGCTCGGCTCGGCGCGGGGGGGGGGGAGCGGCGCTGGCCGCGGCGAGGCGGCCCCCGGGCCGAGCTGGGCCGGGCTCAGCTGGGCCGGGCGCTGGGCTCGGCTCAGCTCCGCGCCGCTCCGCGCCCCCTCCCCTTCCCTCCCCCCCCCACCCCCGGAGGGAGCCGGTGACTCGGCGCAGGCCCCGGCCGCTCCCGGGTCGTTGTTATTAACCCCCCCCCTCCCCTCCGCAAATTAGAGATCGGGGCTAATTGTCCGGCTGCTCCCCCCGCCCCCGCCCCGCGTCCCTCCGCACCGCCGCCCCCGAGCTGCGCTTCGCGGCTTCCCCCCCCCCCCCGCTGTTATCGCTGTTGGCCGTTTCTGCCTCTAAACGCTACTTTGCGTGGAAGAAGGAGAAGGGAAAAAGTTGGGAGCGGATGGCTGTAGTTTCCTCTCTGGGATCCTCATTCATTCCTCGCTGAACCTCCTGTTGCATAAATGATGCTCCGGGAGCGAGGCTTTTTCCTTTTTTTTCTCGTCCGGATTTGGGTTTAGAGTGGATGTTACCGGGTTTCGATCGCCTCTTTGGAAATACAACATTTTTTTCTTTTTTTTTTTTTTTTTTTTTTGTTTGTTGTTGTTGTTGTTGTTTTTGCTGCCCCTCCATCTTTTTTCCCTCCCTTCTTCTCAACTACCCACCCCCCGACCCCCACCCCCCTGAAAAATCCGATTGTGTTTCCTGCAAGGCTCGGGACTGGGTTTCTGATTGCGGTTATTTCCATGTTTCTAGGTTTGTGTGATTTTGCTAAAATGCATCACCAACAGCGAATGGCTGCCTTAGGGACGGACAAAGAACTGAGTGATTTACTGGATTTCAGTGCGGTAAGAAACAACGGTGGAAATTAACAACAGCTGTAAAAAAAAAAAAAATCTTCTAGCTGATCTGCTAAACTAAAAAAAAAAAAAAAAAAAAAACCCAAACCCAAAAAACCAAACCAACAAAACCAAAACAAAACTGCGATCTAAGTACATTGGGCAATTTTTATTCAGCAGCTAGAACCGTGGTAAATATCTTTTTGTTTAAAAAAAAAAAAAAAAGAAAAACAAAAATTAAAAGTCCTTTTATTATTTCTTATTGTATGTGATGGGAGATGCAATCGTGTTCACAGCTTATTTTAATGTCTTGGATGTCTATTCGTACAAAAAGAGACGCCCCTAAGACCGAACATTTCTCATCATTAGTTAATATCTAGCACTTTTATTGTGCTTTACGTTTTATAGCGTTGTTGGCACGCGAACTAATTAATTGCTAACTAGTTGCTTATATTCTATTTTCAGTTCTTCCCTTGTTTCATTTTTTGGCACGTGGAAAGTGCAAAGAAATCCATGACTGTCTCAGTTTAAAGTTTTCACTGAAATCTCATATGGCTTCTGCTGTCATTAAAACTGCTCCAATCTTTTTCCGAAGCCCTCCCCCCCCAGCTAGATGGTGCTTTTTTAAAGGAAAAAAAAAAAAAAAAAAAGGAAAAAGTACTTTTTGTCTCTTTGGGCTGCTCCCGGCCGGGCTGGTTTGGAGGCCAAACGTTAATCCGGACGTGTGCACTTGTCTAGTTTTGTCAGGCTCCCCCTCCCCCTCCCAGCCCCTTCCTTCCTCTCCCCATCCCCTCCCTTCCCCCCAATATGTCAGGGCTATCTATCTATCCAGTTATTTATTTATTTAAGGGGAGAAGCAGTTTGCTGTGAGATGCATGTCTGTTCCTAAAGCCCAGCAACACCCCGCAAAAACCCGGGCCCCCCCCTCGCCGTGTAAATGAGGCTGCTTCAGGCTGGCGGTGCTGCTGCTGCTGCTGCTGCTGCCCCAGACTTTGCTTTGGAGGAATGGCTTGGGGAAGTTTGGCCAGGAAACGTAGCCTGAGGCAGCTTCGCAGCCCCCTCTTTGCTTGTTGCACTTTTTCCATTTGTTCCTTCGCTTTTTGCAGGCTCTGACTCAGGGAAGGTGCGTATTATCCACTAGACACGTCGAAGAAGAGAGAAACCAATTAGGGTCGAAATAAATGCTGGGGAGAGAGAGAGGGAGCGAGAGAGAGGGAGAGAGAGGGGGAGAGGGAGAGAGCCTTGCTTCAAATTGCTCTCGTGTTAGAGACGAAATGAGAATTTAGGGCAGGTGGCACTTTGCATTATTATTATTTGGGTCCACATATGCCAGGCAAACCCTAAAGCGGGATGGAAATGGACATTGCTACATTTATGGCCAAGGTTTCAACAAAAAAAACTTTTTTCGCCTTTGTCAGCGTGAGAGTTGGAGAGGGGAGCGAGCCCCGCTTCCCAGCCTGGATAACGCTGCTGGGGACTGGGATTGCTCAAACTCTTCGGGAAGCGAATTTTGTTTGGGGAGCTAATGAGCCTAATAAAAACGTGATGATGGTGGCGAGGGGCTGGTGGGGGCTGTAAGAAATATTGACTCGTTTTCAGGTCTGTGGGGGATGATGTTTCGTGGTAGAGAAACTATTAACGTAGTTCCCAGCGAATGTGGAAGGAACTTTTGACTAACAGTGGACTCGGGAATCTCTTGTTTTCCAGTAGTAATGCCTCTTTGTTTTTTTTAGATGTTTTCACCTCCGGTGAGCAGTGGGAAAAATGGACCAACTTCCTTGGCAAGTGGACATTTTACTGGCTCAAGTATGTAAAATTTTTCTTTCCTATGTAGTTGAAATGTTGTTAGTTATTTATCCATAGGCTTTACCTTTGTTGTGGTTGTGGTAATCTCTTCTGGGGAGCAGATTCATTCAGATTTGAGCGGAATTATTCCTAAGTGCTGGCTATTGTTATTATTTCCACAAGACGGGGGCATTTTCACAGTAATTCCATACATTTATGTTTTTTTTTTTAAAAAAAAAAAAACAAAACAAACCAAACAAACCCTAAACTTCTCCTCTGTATAATTGTTCAAGGTGAGCTAGTTTAAATCTTTTTCTTTTTTAAATTGAGCGTTTGAGATTTTTATTTGCAATTTCAGATGCTATCTTTTGTACGTCAGAAATGACAGTCAAAGCATCTTGCGTGAGGAGTGATTTTGTGAATAAGAATTGAAGGCTGCTTAAATTAAATAAATAAATCGGCAAGTATCCGAGTATAAACACCAAGCTCTTCCGGGAAAAGAACTCTTTAGTATATTAGAGAGCACTGTTTGCTGATGGAATGTTTTTCGGTGAATTAAAATCTTGAGGCTAGTTTCTTTTCCTGGTGGAAATTAGGGCGTTTTCTTTCTAAATATTTGACTGCTTTGGAAGAGTCCCTGAGATTTAACTGGAGGATTTGTTTGTTTGTATCTTTGTTTATTTGGTTGTAGTAGCACTATATGGGCAACTTCTGCATTCCATAAAAACAGGAGTCCTGTTTGACGACAAAAGAAATATCGGAGCTCTTTGCGGTAGAACATATGTGTACAATAATTGTCTGGCAACTAAAGTTTTATATAGAGGCTTTTATATGCCTGACAAATTAGAAGTAAAACTAGCAAAGATACTTACGCATTTGAAATTTCCTTACCCTTCTATTGAGTTCGTCTAAGAGGGTTCCCTGCCTTGCGGATGTGGTGTTTTGGACAGGACACAAATACATCTCCGGGTAGAGAGTTGCAGTGTCTTAAAAGCACAGGCAATTACACATACCAACACACTGTACGTAGTATGGTTATACACAGAGTACTGTTCTAAATCAGATGGTAAATTTGGACAAGTCTTCGCTGCAAACTGCCAGTGGATATCTAGATATAAACACGTCATTGCATACTGTTTCGTGCCTGGTATTTGCAGTTTGTCCTCAATTAAAGGAACCTCTTCTATGCATTCACTATAGCCATTTTTATTAAATGCACTAGCACGTCAGTTAACTTTTAATTTCCAAGGAAGGACTTCCTACTCTGAAGGTAGTCTGTAATGCACATTTTGAAGATACTAGATCAAATGCCGCCTAATTTAATTATTAAGCGCTCATTTTGTGAATTTTATTCTATTCAGACTTTCGAAATAACAACATGCTTTTGTTTTACCTTCACAAATTTGGTTATATTATGCATATAGTGACTTGGAGAATTTTACAGGTTTGAATAACTTTCCAAATGTAATTTGCCTTGTATCTCACAAGCTAGAGATTTCAGTCCTATTTTTTGTCATTTTCTGGATTACGTAATTTTAATTACTGATTTAACCGAATACATAATATTCACTATATTTGTTTTCACTGGAGAGAAGCGAAGAGTGTTTGTGCCGGACAAATCAATTCGTCATGCTTATATACCAGGCAGTGCAGCAGCTAACGCTTGGTCTAACAGCAGTTGACTAGATAGTTATATTTAGTAGATGCATTGTAAACCTCATCTGTGAAATCATTTTGATCAGAAATGCCACAGGATAGCAAATCTGAACAGTGAGTGAAATCGAGGGCTTACCTTGGGTTTTATTGTCTCTAAATCTGAAAGCAGTAAACTAACTTGGATGCATCATTTTAGACATACAAATAATTCCATGAGCTGGAGTAAGTGAGTAATATTAAGATATCAACCATTTAAAATAACACCTGAACTCTCCCACGCTGTGACAACGTGTAAATGCTTGAATACACCAGTCTGCTGGTGGAGGATGAAGTACCCTGCCTGATAAAGGGACGTGTACTCTCTGTTGGTAGATTGTTTGCACAATGGCATGCAGCACAGGGTACGCTCTTCTAAGGGAGAATCATTTTGAATTTACTACATAAATATCCGTTGCTTGGTTATTAGACAGGGAGTTTTGTAGCGAGCGATCAGTGATTTCAAAAAAGTTGTCAGAATCTAGACGTGGGTGAATTGCCCCTCGCTGGCCCTCGGTGAGAGGGTGGATGTGTGGCCTGGCGATACAGTTGCGTGCAGGAGAAGCGTGGCTATTGTTTCCCTGGGCTCTTGCTGGCCAGCTAGCCGGGTGCGAGAGTCCTGCTTCTTAAGGGTGCTTGGTGTGCGGTGGTGTAAAGAGCCAGGACTTGAGAAATTCAGATTTGATATGATAGTGCCCAGACAACTGCTTCCAGAGATGTTTTCTGTAACTATATGGAAGGATTAAAGACAGCTCCATTAATAACATATGAACACAGTTTGTCATTCTAATTATGCGTATTGATAATACGGAATTTTAGCAATCCGAATGCAGCCTGTTCTTCCTCCTGGACAGATGCTCTTCTGAAGTTTGAGCTGACCTTCTCTTAATGGTGCTTTTTTAAAAATTATATTTACTGAGATAGGGAACCACAGATGTCATTCCTCTGCATTAACCCGAAACTTCCCTTATAGGGGGGAGGGAAAAAAAAAAAAAAAAAGACCCCAAAGAAAAGTAATGCCAAGCAGTGAAGTGAAACTAACTGTACTTTAGGAAGTGTGGTGATATTTCATGCTTAAAGTCATCTTAACGGCTTTTTACTCATCTAATATATGATGCTCTATTGTGATTTGTAACGTGTGAATGAAAATAAAGTGAAGCCACGTTTCCTTTTAATCTTTAATTTCACAAACATGGCTTCTTACCATGTTAAGAAATGGTGAGGGCTGCAAGGGAGAAAGGAATGTAACCTGAGCCACAGCCGTGACATTCCCATGGAGCATTTTTCACATGAAAGGCTTTTGTCAACCCAGTAAAGGACCAGGAGTTTTTGTTTGATGTTTGCAGGTGTTCAGCAGAGAGCACTAAAACAATTCAGCCATGCTGGTTTAGAGACTCTGACCTTAACAGGGAGAATTGGTGAAGACTGAAATTATTTTTAAGAAAACTCCCCTGGAGTTACCTCAAATTTACATTGTATTTGTAAAGTGATTTAATACCTGTTACTTAAATTGAACAATACACATCCATTAGAATGAAGCAGGGTTTTTCTTTTGTTTTTCTTTTTTTTTTTTTTTCCCCTCCCCCTTTTTTAAGACAGTTGCCAAAATAAAATTGATTTTCCCGGATCTTCTAAAATTTTCTGAAAAATTTAGTTTACCTTATAGTTTACCTTAGCTTCTGCAGTGTAAGCATTTGTCATCATCTAAGTGCAAGCCATTGTAAAATTAAGGGGAAGATGATGACCGCTGGTGCTCGAGTTTTGGGAATGGATTTTGAAGCGGTTTTTCAACAATTGTGGTGCTAAAGAATTTGCTAGGTCTGTCACATTCGGCATATTTCAGTTTTCGAACTGTTAATCAAAGCCCACATCTTCCTGATTGTGTTCAATTTCTGCTTCTTCTATTTTAAGTATTTAATTTTACCTAAGTTTTCAAGCATCTGTTATAGATTGCCCACTATGTATATGTTTGAATATTGTGTGGGTGTGAGTAGCAGCAGAATAACTGAATTCTTATGATTGGCCGTTCCTGTTGCGCGCACACACACACACACACACACAAAAAAAAATGTAAAATCTTTGCTAGCGCAGACATCACTGAATAAAGCAAAGTCAGTTTAAAGGATTTAAAGCCTTGCTTTAAATTTAGCCATTAGTTTGGTTTGGGCTTGTCCTGCAGTGGAATAACAGCGATTGCAAATTAATACATCTTTAACCAGGTAATCACAAATTGAGCTTGGTTTTGAAGTCCTTTTTTTACTTTGGATGTGCCTGTGAGTAAATTATAACCAAATATAGTTTTTTAAGTATGGTTCATTTTTGGACTGTGGCCTTCTAGGAAAGGTACATAATTTAGCTATTATTGGTGGATCATCAGAAAAACTGAATTAAATGCGGTCTTTATCGTGAAAACGTTTTGGTAGCCGCTCAGGTTAGGCACACCTCAGGGCGCGTGCGCAGGTCCCGTTAAGCGTCAGTAGAAATAACGTGTGTGTGCTAAGAATACACCCTTTACCAGGGAGGATTTTGGGAGAATGTGGTTTATTTTGGGGGTTACAATGCAGAATTGCCACTCAGAAGCAAAAAGAAAAAAAAAAAAGAAGAAATTGTAAACATATGGATCCGAACAGTACTTTTAATGATGAAGGGAAAGAAGTGTAGTAGGTTCTTCGCTACCGCGATGCCGTAGGTGGCTCTGAGGGGTAGTCCACGTTGGTAATGGTATATCTCAGAAAACACAGAAGATGATGTCTGAGTTCGGGCGTTGGCTTTGCTTGCGTGTTGCGCCACGTCCCTCCGTTTGCCAGGCGCCATTCCAGGTCTCCAGCGCGCTGGTGCGCGGGGCACGGCACCTCCGCGCCCCGGCCCCTCGCCCGGTCCGGCTCTGCTGCCGCTGGGCCCCGGCTCTGCTCTGCAATGCTCTGCTCTTGTTTTGCCTGTTAAAAACTACTGGAGGCTTTAGCTATGGAGATACACAAAGGCAACTGCTTCCATATTTTTCATCCCTAATATTTCGTAATTATGATTAAGAAGAAGAAGAATGCTAGCTACCTCCCATCCTTCCAGCTATGTTTACTTGTGGAGCGTTCGATCCTCCTCCCCTCCGAGTCCTATTAAAGAGCGTTCTGTGGGGGCAGAAAAAAGACCCACGCTATGGTATTTGAATTGGCCCGAGACACCGTAGTGCATACTTGGAGGAGCTAAATGTTTAGTTGCAGAGAGGTTACTTCTGAGTTTGTATCTTGCTCGCAGTGGCAAACTGAGTGTATCCTGCAGAGGACGTTCCAGAGGCACAGCCACCTACAATCACACATACATTTAAATCTGGAAGCTAAGGTCCTATCTTGGTAATTTAAAAAAAAAGGGGGGGGGGGCGGGCAAAAAAAAAAAAGCCACGGATCCCCTTGATTTCTGTGCTGGAAGAAAACTAGCCTTATTAAATGGAAGAGGGTCTAAACAAATACTCTGCAAAAAGGTTGCATTGGCTCTGATCTAAGCAAATTGTATCTGAAACAGTTCAGTCGTGCCTGTTGGATACTGTAGCTTTTTTTTTTTTAAATACTTTTTGTCATAATCATTGTGTGTCTACCTTGTCAAGACTCCTGAATATATTTAATAATTCAAAAACATACACATTAGCTGTCTGAGAGACTGAAATGCTTGGGGGCCAGATCCAGCCAAATGTCACTTGGAGGAGACGTTTGTGCTTGCCATTGCCAAATTTAGCAGTAACAGAAATAATGTTTTAGATTATTCAGTGGATACGAGGTATCTGTGAACAAAGTGTATCTGTTAAAGCAGTGAACTTAGGTCTGACTTGGAATTAAGTAGGAGTACAAAGCTTGTCTAACGTGTTCAGTAAGGGATGCAGGAAAAAAAGGCATTTGGGAGCGTGTGAGGTACAATTTGGCTTCTTCCCATTAGATTTGTACTCGTGCCACTCCCAAATTCATATTGATTTTTGTCACAGGCAAATGCAGCTTCCATTGACTGAATGCCCAAGAAACATTAAATAGGCACAAATAATTGTCAGCCTGTGCATCTTGTGAACACCAGGTCACACAAATTTTAATCTTTCACCACTTATACGTATTTTTTGGCCACTGCAGAAAGAACATGTGATTGGATGTATTTATTTCTTCCCCACCCCGGGATTTAAACCGTTACTGAAGTTTGGAATTGCTTTGACATTTTACTTACCTAGTAAGTAAAAGGATTTAAGCCCATGCTTTGGGATCCCAGGAATGGGACAAGATCAGCAAATATCTTTACCGTACTATTGTAATGAGGATATCACTTAAATAACAGATGAACAACTAAGTCACATAAACATATATAATAGAACTATGTAATGAAAGTTTATGCTGTTAATTGCTTGAATCTCTCTTAAATGCACAGAATCATGGAGCACTAAAAGCTGTCATATAAACAGTTTTGTTTTGAGTTTAAAGTTTTGGGTTTTTTTTTTTTTTTCCATCGGCTATGATAAACAACGTCATTTTGTAAGCTTTACAGATGAAACATTTACTTCTAATGGTAAACTACACTCTGTATCCGGAAAATTGTGTCTTTGCAAGGCCCAGAAAAAGAGTAGAGCCCTGGTGGCCCCAGGCCTGTGGTTTTCAGTGTTTGATATCGTGATGTTATTTAGATCAGTTCCCATAAGCCAAGATAACAGATCTGCAATTGTTTAATAAGGAGCAGGGTATGTGTTTGTAATGGCTTAAAGATCTTTTATCAAAATTTTTCCGGATAAATGATACCAGGGCAGTGGATATAATCAAAGTAGGACTAAAAAGGGATAGAAATTGCATTTCAAGAAGTAGAAATGGTATTTTTTTTTTTTATGTCCTGAATCAGAGGTAGCCTATTGTTTTGAAGCTTAGGAAATGCAGCCTTACGAAAGTCAGGTGCCTACATCTCCTAGGGCTCCTCATAGCTGGCAGAGGAGAGATTGCCCCAAGGCGTTTCAGACTAGCGCTGTGAATCATTTGCTGGCGATGCCTATTCTCTACCGAAGGACCTAGCGATTTGCCGAGGCGTCGCTCGCTGTGTTCTGGCTGTTGAAGGCCAGGTGAGCTGCGTCCCCCCAGCCAGATCACGCTGTCATTGCTCAGACAAATTTCTAGTTCAAGTAAGCTCACTGTGCGGTCATCAGAGAGAAGAGCCGGCATAGCCTGGGAATGTTTTACATGTCCTGCTGAAGATGTAGGCATATAAAATTAATATACGTGTAAGAGTATGTACCATCTGCCAGTGGCTGTAGATAGTCCGTTGAGTTCCTCTTGCACCTCGGAAGACAGGAGGAATAACAACAATTAAAACGAGTCCCTTGAATCATTTAATTTGGTGTTATTTATTCTGTAGTATTCACCGCTGGGTAAAAGTCACTACCAGATTTCCTCATCTGCCTTTATGCAGCTGATGCTGCCCGTCAGTCGGAGGCAATGAGACGTTGAGGGGCCTCCACTTTTTTTGTCATCTGGGAGGTATCATGTGCCGCATGGGATCTAGCCCAAAGGCTGAAATCTGCCTTTTACCATTTGTGCCATTGAAAGGTTTTCAAACCTGGGACTCTGGGGTTCGCGCCTGGCCACAGATCCGTGGTCCGGTAACGCTAGCCTGCTAAATTTTCTTCTCTAACCTGTTTGCAGTGAAAGCTTTCTACCTGGTGCTTCTTGGCAAAGCAGAAGGGTGGCAATGACCAAATTCTTAGGTAATTTTTCTAATGTTTTCAAAGGCTGTTGTGTAATTTCTTTTCTTAGCAAACTTGCAGAAATAGGAAAAGTGTTGAGAAAGGTTGGCATATTTACTCTTTCTGCCAAGGTAAACACTAGTGCAGTTGATCTGCATATCAAATAACCAGGTGTATTTAAGAATGGGTTTATCTTGGTGGATTTCAGAGCGGTGAGAAAGTATTTGATGTGGAGGTGCAGTAACAGCATTGTTCGTGTGAGAGCTATTGTGACAGTCACCGTTTAACGATGTCTTTCAAGACTACTATTGGTAGTAATGACAATATGTAGCTGCAATCTATTGTTGTCCGTGCTGGGTATTGATCTATTTTGGAAACAACGCTTCACACGCGCTGCTGTATTTGCAGAGTACTCTTGTGGAATTTGTCTAATCCCCTAAGGCTTGATTTGTTGAATATAATGATTTTCTTTTCACCTGGTGAAAAGGCTTCCGAGGTTAAGATGATGTATCCGGCACTTGGCAGTGCCTTCTGCTCCGCTGCCTCAGCGGGGTACCGGGGAGAGACGCCGGGCGCCGCACTTGCGTGTTCAGTAGCCGCTTGGTCCTCTCCCCACCGAAAGCCCGCTCGCGTTTTCAGCTGGCTTCAGCGGGCCTGGCATCTGGGCTTCATTTGCTCTATTCAGGGTTTTACTCGAAATCTGCATCAGCGCGTAAGTCACTGCGGCCGAAAGGGACGCCGACGGCCCTGGCGTGGGCGCCCGCGTTGTGCCGAGGCAGGGGCAGAGGAGCCGCGGCGCTCGCGCTCTCCGGCTGCTGGGAGAGGCGAAGTCGCTCTTGCTTCGGGCGCTGTGAGCAACGGCAGGCTGTCATCCGCTGCCTGCGAGCCGGCACGCTGCCGGCAGCCTTCCCAGCAGCTCCGGCCCTTCCTGCCCTTTAACACGCTTCCCGTTGCCAGTGCCGCCCTTGGCACCCTGCTTCGTCGTATGTGCGTGTCTGTGGGCACCCTGCTTCATCGCCCGAGTGTAGACGGCATCCTGCTTCGCTGAACGCGGGTACAGAAGGTGGTCCCCTCAGGCCTGATGCAGAAGGGGTTCTTCCCTGGACGGTGCTTCATTTGTAAGAATGCAGAACCAGGGAGGCTTGAAACAAGAGATTTTACCTTTGGATTCGTACTATTACAGCAGATCCTTTCAGGCCTGTGGGTTCCAGCAAAGTTTATTTAAAAAAATAAAACAAACAAAGAAAAAAAACCCCAAAAACAAAACAAAAAGCTATTGCATATTACATTCACTGTGCAGTGATCAGTACCTCCACCAAGATGGTAAAAAAATGGAAAAAAAAAAAAAAATTGAAATCACTGAATTAATTCTTAGGCATGTGTAATCCCTAAGAAAACAGGGATTCAGTTCTTTTTTTACTGTAGTATATAAAAATTAGACTCTTTCCAGGTGCTGTTTTTCTTGAATAAAAGCCTGTCCTGTTCCTGAAGGTTTGGGATTGTCAGGTTAACATGGCACGATCCACTTTTTCCTCTGACTGTACATTTAAATACGATTGACCTATTTGATAAATAACTGGTACAAAGGTTTCGTTATATTAAAAACAGCTAAGTATGACTCCTGATCGAATATCAAGACTGTAATTGAATCTCAGGGGTTCTGGTACTGTTCATAAAGCATTTGAGTTGTTTTGTGCTTCGTGACGTCAGCCAAAAGCTTGATTGAATTATGTTCTGCATTGTGGGAGCACCTGCCAGTGCCACTAGACTTAAGGGTCTGTCAGCATTTCCATTACAAACATTTCTGATAAGTTTGTGACTTGGCTCTGAGCGTTTGAACTCGGCTGAAGGCTGGCATATAAACTTTCAGCCTGGAAGCAAGTTGTTCTGCAAATACGACAAGCCCCAATAAATTCCCCAAACTCTTAATACGACGTGCAGCGCTCCTCCCTGTGACTGTTCTCTTGCCTGTCTCTCGATGAGGATCTGATGCTGTTCCTGGGGCGCAGTTCCGATTTGAAATGACGGCGAGATCTGACAGAGGAGAGGCTGAAATGTCCGTGTCCAATGACACCACACAAAAGAGAGTTTCTTCAGTATTTTCGAAACAAAGGCATGCAGGGACGAGGCTGTGACATAGCCTGCCTCTGTAATCCCAGTAGCACAAGGCTGTTTGGGTGAACTTCCACGCGATGATGCGCGGTCCATCTCTGCCGGCAGCTCTGCAGGGTGTGTAGCGCAGGTTTCCTCATTTTGGAGGGGATTCTCGTGAAAGGCAGAAGTGACAGCAGTGAAGCTTGCGTGTACAGTTATAATACAGAAATAACTATTAAATTATTTTTAGCTCCTTCTAGATCTGCATACCTAATTATGGGGACTACACATAGCAGCTGATCCTGAAACGGGGAGTAAATACTCAGTGCTGTGCTGCTCGAGGTGCGTTGCATTAGGAATAAATGCTCCTTCTCCTTAGATGATTGCTGTCCATTAGGCCTCGTAACTGTTTAAATGCTGCAGATATTTGGAGAGAAGGGCGGGGATGAGACTGCTGCGTTCGTGATAAGGCAGATTCACCATCAGACCTCCTGAAAGGAAAGAAAGTGGCCTAATAGCTTGATTAAGTTTTGCGGCTGTGAGACCATCGTAGCGAGCCCTGGGTTCGCCCCGAAGCTCACCCTGCTGTTCGTACGTGCGGAAGGATCCCGGCTCTTTGCCCCTCCTGCTTCTCCAGGGTTAACTGTTTGCTTGGGCTGTGCACGGGGGACATGATTTGGACTCTCAAGACTTAACGATACTGCAAAACCTCGTTCACATAGCATTTCATATAGCATAAATCACACCTACCTGAAAGTTAGACAAGCCATATCTGACGTAGCCTTTCTGAAATCTGCTCCTTTGCGATGAATACTGTGTAGTCAACCCAAGGTTGTGAATGTCCTCTCCACGACAAGTAGTACCAGATTCTGTGGTATGACTTCATCTGACTCTGAAATGTTATTTTATTTTTCAGACCTAGGGTACTTTTTCGGTAGTATCTGAATCTTTGCGGTAGAGGGTTGAAGGAGAAATGGAAGCAAATATTTGGAAAGTACTTTTTCCTGAACATATAACTATAAATGACACGTTCTGTGATTCCTGATGTGACTGTAACCTGTCAGGCACGCTCTCCTTTTGCTCCTATACCACTGATGCAGCTTTCCTAGTCAGACCTTACAAATGGATTTGCCTGTGCTGTGACTAACTAGCATCAGCTACTAGTTGTTGTCTGCTGCCAGAGCATTTGGGTTTGGTTTGCCTTAAACTCGTATTGTTCGGGACCACTTGTGTTCTATGTGCTAATCGGGGTTCTCCTAAGCCAACTTTATTTAATGGTATTTTGTCCGTTACAGTCCTTCGGGAAAAACTATGTGTTAAATCCTGATTAGAGACTAGATAACACTTTATTCTGCAGGACCAGAGTTGTTAGCAAATGCATTGCTTAACTTTTGTTTTCTGTGTCTAATCACTTTGTTGATTTTATACTCTGTGGAAAGATTTACTTACTTGGGAAATACTGTGTCTTGTTGTATAAACAGAGGAAAATTCATGTTCCTAAAATTAGATATTTTGTAAACACCACAAATTAGAGCATTTAATTTATGAACTAGCTTATTAACTAATGGACATTGTCTTTTTTCCTCTCCTAATTTTCTCATTTATATTCCATATTTTTTTTCTTTTATCTCTGTCTTTTAAAACTGAAGCGGTTAATTGGCACTAGTGGCAACATAGTGGTGAGAGTGCTTCAGGTTCATGCTCATGTCAAGGTTTGATTAAGCGGTTTGGTCAGTGTGAAATACTGATGCTTCTTCACATCTCCCTGCCTGTGACTGAAGTGTACAGCAGATACTGAAAATGTGTTGATATCCAGTTAGGAAGTTAACATGGCAAAATTACCAATTATCAGAAAGTAAACACACAGCTCGGGACAGCTTTCGACAGCCCGCAGGCTCGCCGTCGCGCGCGGTGTTTGGGAGATGCCCCTTTCCAGGGGAGTCCTGGTTCCCTGGCTGTGGCGTAAATCCTTAACAGTAAAATTATTGGCAGTAAATTATCTTGTGCTTTTTAACCACAAACCCAGTTTAGCTGAAGCACAAGAACGTTGAGAAATTAAAAAAAAAAAAAAAATACATGTAATGACCCACGTTTTTGAGCTTCTGTTGAGAATTCAGTTGAATCCAGGTTATTTCACTAGTATTGGATCAGCAGCACGGTCACTTCTTACCTTTACATGGGTCGCAGCTTGTCCAGATGTTTGTCATCTTGTTTTCTCTGTTTTTTTCCCCTTTACTGAGTTGTTTTTATTCTTTCCTCGGACTTGTGAATGCAAGCTCTGTAGGACAGGAAAAACACTGCAGTTCATTAAACCTTCATTATCTGAACACTGTGGGGCAAGATTTAGTCTTTTTGCAGTGCAAACCCAGGACGGAGAGCTCTGCCATTGCACTGTGAGCGTGATGTGGGGCAGTGGCGAAACACCTTCCAAAAATAAGCATTCTCCTGCGTCCATAAGAAAACCACCGCTGGGCTGCTTGGCTGCCTGGGTCTGACTAGCACAGCAACTCAGCCCTTGATTCAAAATTGTCCCCTTTAATGCCAATGTTTCCTCGCTTAGGGTGCAGAAGAGGTTATCTGTGTAAAATTTAGAAGTGAAGGGAGAGGAATAGAGGAAGGAACTGAAAACACTCTAAGCCAAAACTTAACCAGAAAACAGGTCTTTGTTATTTGCAGTTTTGTGCTTCTGGAGTCCCACTGCCTGTAAATGCCCAGGTGTTTTATGTGGGGACTGAACCCATGGTATCTAACTACAAGGAGATGATGAGATTTATTGTACTAAAGGTATGATATTTTAAACTTTAGAAAATGTATATCTAACTGGTTTTTAACATATTTTTAAGCATAAAAAAAAAAAGCCCCTGCCTGTGCTATTGGGTAAAATTGTGATGTGTTTGTAAACGGGGCAATGCCTAACGCCACGCCTAATGGAGGGTTGTTATTTTCTTAATCCAAAATAGAAGGAGCTTCAATAGAAAGTGCAGGATTATAAAAGAAGCAGCTTTATTCTTTTTAATATAAAGTTGTTTCCTCATATTCAGCTCAGTCCTATCTCTGCTGCTGGAAAAAGCAAACTTCTGCTGGCCTTTGCAGGGGTGGGATGAAACCCCTTGCGCCGACCAGCCCTTTGCAGCACACTCGTAAGGGGTCACAAGCACTGTGTGCTCTCTGGAGTCGCTTTGCCGTTTGGTTAATATTTGTACAATCGTATTTTCCTCCTTAAGCCTCTTCCCTGTCCATTGCTGTCTAAAAGACCTAGTTCAACAGGAAATTAAAAGCAAAAATGAAAATGGATTATCTGTAGAGCATTTTCAAATTTGTCTGTTGTATTTGTCACAAGTCAATTTGAAAAACAACAATGCTGAATAAAAATAGAAGTGAATTTAAAAAATAACAGACATAACACTAACAAATACATTTGAGAAACAGCACTCTTCGTGGTCTCTCATTTGTGCTGATGGGAGAATTCCCAAATGCGAGCGAGGGGAGTGTTGCGAGCGGGAAGGACGGGGCTGCTCGCTTGCTCGTGTGTTCACAGATGGCACCCATCTTGCCTACTGTGACTTTCGTCAAAGGCTGGCATCTTAATCGAACGTAATCATCTAGGTGCCTCGGATGTCGGTGGGGAGAGATAGGTGTCTGTAAAGAGATAGGGAGGCTTATCCCTTTTTAAGATAAGGGTTTAAGATGGCTCTTTCAAGGTGCCTGTCTCTTCATACTGGTTGTAAAGACAGCTCGGTGACTGGATGCCTGCTTTTTAGATGGCTAAAGTTAAATGAGATGAATCCCGTCTTAAAGGTCCCCTGGGTCTACTTGAATCTTTTTTTTTTTTTAATTTTGATTTTTTTTAGAACACAAAATCCTTCATTCTTATGTCTCTGAAGAATCAACAGTCCACACCATATAGACTGGAAAACTGTTCTCTCGCCACAGCATTTTATGTTATTATTTATGTATTTATTACATTTATTAAAGACTGCCACTGTGTTTGGTGTTGTGCTTTTTAGAGGGTTAATTGGTTCCAGTTGCAGAGTTAATTGATTTCAGTTGGCTCCCAAGGAGGAGATGTGAAATGGAGTCTCTTCTGAGGGTGACACTTCCCGGGAGAGGGAAACACCTCCTCTCCCCTTCCTGCAAGGTACAATTCTCCTTTGTACCTTAAGAGAGGAAATTTTCTCTGGGTTGCCATTTCATCTCAATCTTAACAGCACGTCCTATAAAATGCCTCCTTCCGAGTGGCAGGGTGTCTATGCAGTCATGAATGCACGTCTCCATTATTAGCATCTTTTGATTTTATTCCAACTTGGTGACTAATAGCAACAGATTCCAAATAGTTATTCTGAGACTTTTGACTCAGTCCAAATTTTGCCTTAAAATGGGTTTGCTTACATACAAGAGCTCTTTTGCTCTCCTGCATTCATTGTAGCATTTTCAAATTATTTTCAACTTGAAAAGGGTTTTGATCTTTTTCTAATTTAATCAGAGTTTCCTGAGAGGACTTCAAGGCAGAACATCTCATTTACTGATCGGTGAAACTGGAAGAGTTCCTTATAGAGAATCATCAAAAATTCTGGCTGCTTACTGTCTAGTGTACTGGATTTATGAACTGTGCTCAAACAGTTTTTCTGGTGGGTATTCACACTTCTTGTGTCTGGCTCACTCAGAAATACTGCAAATATCGCACTTCTCTTTCTCATTAGAGGCAGCTAATTAATAAATATGAGAAAGTTAACTGATGAGAAAATGTTATCTGGGCACTGCGACTTGGTAACCTTGACTTTCTTTTGAGTAATAAAAAATAATAGATAACATGCGGAAGGAAGTGGCGGTGGATTTATATAATCCATCGGATCCACAACTGGAATAAATCAGCATAACTCTACAAACACCCACCGAGTTGTGCCATTTTATGCTATCTGAGGATCTTGTGTTCTGCTAGGAAACTAACAGGATAAAGTCTAAAATATCTTCATTTTGGTGAGGGCAGCGAGGAGAATCGTTGCTTCCTGGGAAGAAGACGTGGTACAGCTCCATAGGTCCTTGGGAAGGTACTGCCTTGTACCCTTCCATTTTGTCTTTCATCATAACATCAATGTACACATTTCCTGGTTGCTTATTTGGCTGAAGCCTCCTTCAAGCACACATTCAATAATTTGTCTTATTCATCTCCTCCTCATGCTTATGGTTATGATACATTCACCTACAGTAAGGATTCGGTGATAGAGGAAGAATGAATATGGATGAATCGATGAATACAAGTGCTGTAAGTGATTTTTAGAGCTTCTCATATTCAGTTTGACAGTCTTACATGGAAGACTGTCAAGATCAGTCCCATGTTTTGAATAGTCAAATGCACTTTATGTGCTCTTCCCCCCGAGTTGGAACCCAGTCTTTCGGATATTGAAAGCAGTGGGAATTTTCCTGCCGACTTCCCTATGAGAAGGACTGGGCTCTTTGTTTGCCTGTGTTCTGCAGATTTATACATTTCATTGCCCTACATACTCGTGCTAATGAAGGAGGTAGGTACAGGCATGCAAAGGCATGGTATGAGTAGGTGGGCTTGGAAAAGGAGGGCTCCATTTATTTATTTATTCTTTGGTCTTGCCCAGAAGAATAATTTTCTGTCATACTCTGCTTGAGATTTTGCTGGGAGAGGATGTTTGCAGGGATTGGAACAGCCTATGGAAAAGTTGTTTCCTTTTGGTGTTTTGAAGCGATTTAAAAATGATTTTTCTCTACCAGCTTCACATTAATTTGTAACGAAAACTTCCCTTTAAAAAATTCGCTGCCATCCTTTTAACTAGTGTACACTTTGTATTTCCTTGTCCTACTGTTTGGGTTATAAACATATTTAAAAAAATATATTCACACACACAACATTATCATGATTTGGCTTAAGCATCTGTGGTTATAAGTGCACTTCATTTCACCTAATTAAGTTATTTAGTCATTTACACATTAGCAATGTACTACATATTCCACTTTTACAGGAACTTATTTTAATTATACCCACAGTTCTGTTCTGCTCCATTATAGCCATAGATCAAGCTGAATAATAACCATTCTAAAAGCCATATGCTAAAAGAGATTATAGGTCATTAAGGCCAGATTAAGGTAACATTTCTGATGGTCACAAACAGAAGTCTAACCAACAATTATCTTCTTTCAGGTCTGTAGATATAGTCCTCTTTGAGCTTTTAAGATGACAACCAAAGGACAATCTCTGATTCCTAATTGTTAGCATTGGTTTCAGAGGTTGTAATTTCTGAAATGAATAAGGTTTGCTAAGGCATAACAATATTTGTTTGTTTTTCACTCTCCAATTCTGGTGTTTGCCAGAGGCCCCCAATGTAAACTTGATCTTCCCAATGTTCAGCTCTTGCAGAGTACCTGCTCTGTGTAAGCATCCACTCATCCGCTGCCTTTAGCTGTACCGACCATCAAAGCTCATTTTTGGTGGTGTTGGGTTCTACAGCTTTGGGCTTCACTGGCTTCTGCTGAATAAGGTTGGATCTAACTGTCTCAAGATTAATTTTGGCTTGGAACTTGCACCTGAGAAGCTTACCAGTAATTCCCTTTTGAGTGAGTCTTGGTGGTATTTTCCTCTGGAAAGAGGTGAGACTATAGATGATGTTTCTGCAGAGGGAGACCTGGGTGTCCTATCTTTGGTATGTGCTGCCTAGCAAATAAAAGTCTTCCACTAGTTTCTAGTATTTAAAGTTAACTGTAACTATCATCATTTTCACTGTCCAAACACATTCACAAAAGAACAAAGCCTGTATGTCTACTCTGTACGCGTTAGCAAATGTCGTATTACAAACAGAATTCCTTTCTCCATCAAGTGGAATAAATATTCCAATTGCACTCAAGAATTCAGAAGAATCCAGAAGAAATGGCTTAAACAGGACAGTGCTCCTTGAGGGTCAGCGGTGATGGGCCCGGTGGGGTGAGGAGGGCTCTGCAAAGGCTCCTGGATGAGTTCGGGCAGGAATATCACAACAATCCTTCCTTGCCTTGAAGTGTGTTCGGCTGTGGGCAAAGGCAGAGACCTTTCTGGAGCGCTGCAGGTGTCCTGCTTTTGACCTATAAGGAGGAGGTTGGGGTTCTTTGGGTTTGGTTTTTTTTTTTTTTTTTTGAAGAAATGCAAATTTTAAACTAGAAAGCTTACAGACAACATTTTGCAACAAAATAAGCTGGAAACCGTTCCTGTCTATGGGTTGTTAGTTTCCCACTTTTTGTTTTAGACTCTTGAGGGTATTTACAAAAAATGTTTACAACAGCCTTACTGGATAAAAACAACTGTTCTAAAAAAAAAAAAAAAAAAGAAAGAAAAATAAATATATACATGCGTAATCAAAAGGAGTCATCAGTGGTCGTACTTAACAGTGTTCAGTTGGTGTTTGGTTCAAACCAAGTTCTGGTAGAAAGACAAAAAGAATTACGCTCTTTTCTTCTGCCCGATGCCATGCCAGCGAGTGCCGTAATGGCTGTCGTGTCCCCTTGTATTCCAGAGCAGATCACATGAATTATGAGATAGTGTAGGATAAGATCCCATGAACAGCTGGGATTCCTGTTGCATCTCACAAGTAACAGCAGAAAAAAAAATACAATCTCTTTATCTAATGGATTTGTTAAAAACAGGTAATCCCGCATTCCTGAGCAGTTTCTCTCCGTAGATAGCTGGCTGGCCACTGGCAGTTAATTATTCCCGTGCTTGTGTCTTCAGTTGCCAGCCATTGGACTTCATAAAGAAGGACTTGTACGGCAAAGTATTTCCTTGGTGTTTATAGACATGGGGATGTATATCAATGCCATTTATTAGAGTACTTGTAGAGGAAGTTAGGACTGGAAGGGAGGTTTTGGATTACCAGGTCCAGGTGCCTGGTACTGCTTAGATTGTCATGCTCTGTCTTAAAATTGTTAAGGTTTTTGATCCAAAAATCGTCTTGGAATAGTGTTCCAACATCTCAGTCCTGATGGCCAGAAGTCTTATTGTAATGTTTTGACAAAATTTAAATATGGCCAGTTTATATTCACTTGTTCTTGTTCCAGCACTTAAATAGCATGTTTCCCTTCTCCATCTGTCCCCCTCCCCCAACGTGTGGCATGTCTCTACAGGAACGTGCCTTTTTTGATAGGAAGAGTCAACTAGACATTTGTGTCTCTCAGATGCATGCATGCACTTGCCCCAGTTGAGTTTGCTCTGTACTCTTCCCAAGGAGGGAGCAGAATGCCGCGGAGCAATGCCACAATAGCAGGTGCTGCCTCCGTAGATCTGAGGGGGTCCCATCCCACCGTTGCTGGAGCCGGAGCTTCCCCGTGGTGCCTTCTGGCCGACAGAGCTACCCGTGGGCGTGGGGCCCCTGCAGGTGTTGGGTGGACTGCCTTGTTGGAGTCATCTAAGCTGAGCTAGCAGAGAGCTGCAGGAGCTGGGGAGGGCAGGGGTGGAGGTGGAGGTGGCTGGTTGTGCCCATGGGCTCCATGCAGCCTGGCTGGGGTTGGAGGTGCGTGGGCCTTGGCGGTGGGAGCGCTGCTTCTTCCCTGCGGTAAGGGGTGCTGAACGGGAGATTTCCACTTGAACGCTTTGAAAGGAAATACATGGAGGCTGGTGTACTTTGCCTTTCCTGTTCTCGCCCTGTGAACTTTTCCTTGGGAAGTCTGGGTTTTACCTTGTATTCTTCTTGGGAAATGTTCCCTTGGGATTTGTAAATTGAATATTTCTGTATTACTTTAGATTGTAGAAAGTAAGGCGGGGTGCCTTGGTGGAAGTTCATGGTGTGTATGTGTGTGTCTGTGTAACGGGTTTTTGCCAGTTGTTTTCAAAATCTCCTTGCTTAAATAAGTGAACTTGCTTGCCTTATCTGTAGATGTATGGGGTTTTGAGAGAACTTTATTTGCAACAGATAGAATCTGTTTCATTGTTCTATTCTGTGATTCTGTTAGGGCTAAAATAGTTAAACTTGGTCTCCTGCTCTGAAATAAAAATACTGACCCAAAATACAGATGCACTGCACAGCTGGAGTTGATAGTATGAAGTCCTTTGCACTGGAGTCAAGAGGATCCCAATGGCCCTCTGGTGCATGCACCTTGTCTCTGCTGTTGGCTGTCTCTGAGATGAGGAGGTAGATCCTTGCGCTGTGGTGCCCACCGTGGTGGTGGTGATGTGTAGAGGTTGAAGTGATAAGGAAATTTGCCCGGATATCAGTGATGAGATACTTACCTTAAGTGTGTGGGTGTTGTTTTTTCTTCTCCCAATATTTTCCTTAAAATTTTGTGCGCTCTCCCGGTTTAGCAGACCGGTGTAATCCATTTGTTTGCAATAGGATTGCAAGCAAAAGCTTACTTTTTGACTTCCCTCCGCTCTGCACGCACTCTTAGCTACTGAGTTAAGCGTAGTTTGTATTTCTGAAATTCTGTGTGAACGATAGCTTAAGCAGCTCTTCTACTGTTAAACCTTTTCTGTCGTGCAGGGATCCGAATGTAACCTATTTGTAATTTTTCTTAAACTCTGGCCCAAATCCCAAGGACTTCTACTCAAGGAAGAGTCCCATTGAGTTTGCTGGAGGAGGGGATCCCACCCAGTCAGCGACGTGTGAAATTCCACTTGTATACAATGGTATGAATTGGATGTAACTTCACTAAATTCAGTGGATTCGTGCCAGACTCATGCTCGTGCAACTAAAACTTTTTTGCATTTTGTCACAGAACCTGATAAGTAGTACCATGGAATCGAAAGTGCGCATAATGTGCAAAGTCAAACTATATTTAAAGTGCCTTATTCACAGAGGAACACCTCTAACCTTTCAATATGTGAATAAGACGTCAACCTAGTTCTGTAACTCCACCAGGTTTTGACATGATAATGCATTTGCAGTCACTTATGCTTGCATTGGTGAAGTGCAATAATTTGCCTATGTTTATTTAAATAGTGCAAACTTTGAGCGTTATCACCTTTTTATTTAAGAGAAAAGAGACTACAAAGATGACATCATGGGAGCATCATGCATAGACAGTTAAATTTTGAAGAGGCAAGTGTTTTAAGGTGTTCCCTCTGTCTTTGCCTCTCCTTTTTGAAACTGAATTGCAAGATACCTGGAATGAAGACCAAATTTTCTTCCTTAAACTGAAGTTTCTGTATCTGTGGCAGTATTTACAAAAGCAGTTCTAGCTTTCCTTGCTATATAATTAGTCATCTAAGTGAGTGATCTGAGTTTCATGTTCTGATACCAGTGAGTTGGAGGAAGACATTCAGTTCTGGAACCCTGGCCGTTGCTTTAGCGGTTCAAAAGCAAGGTGTGGAAAACTCACTTTAAATCTGCCATTTAAATAATGAGGGCTTTTGGTCACTGGAACAAGCGTAAAAATCAGTATTAAGTAGTGTACATTTTAATTTGAAATTTTGGGAAGACTCCATGGCAACTGTAATATGAAAGGAGCAGGGTCTTTCATGAATCCTTTGGTCTTTGGGTAATCAGGTTTTGTTTACTTGCTTATTTGTTTTGGGGTTTTTTTGGAAAATAGGCCATTGGACTGCCAACTCCTGTACAGTGGTCTTTCTAAAGTGTGTAAATTATTTTGAAATACGAATTTTGTTCTGAGGCTGTCTGGAAAATTCATAAGCACCTTTGCACTCTTTCATGAAAATACGGAATGTGCATTGTGCTGGGAATGCTTTTGTAACTCAAAGATTAAAGGGAGGGAATCATAGTAAAATTTTTTTAATGTAACAGTAATTAATTGTGAAAATGGTAAGGAGAAGGTAGACAACTATATAAATATATTTTCTGTATGGGATCAAAAATAACTGTGGAGGGATATGAAAATAATGTGAACATATGACTAAATCTGGTAGTTATTCGAGATTTTACTTTTTACTTTGCTCATTGTAGCACTATATATTATTAATGTTTATTTGAAGTATGAATGCAGGGAACAACTTTACCAGTTTGCTTGTCACACAAGTTGTTATCTAAAGGGAAATATCACTGATGGAAAACCAGAGAGACTAAATAGATATATTTTGGTCTCACAGGCAGTCCATTAATTTGCTCAAATTAAATATTATCTTTAAATATTGAAAGGTTAAATGTACACTGATAATGGATTTAGACAGCCATTAAGTCATAATTGCTCTGTAATGTAGTTAGCAAAAGACATTATTTGATATAACTTATTGAAAAGGGACTAAAAGCACCAGGATTTTTTTTTTCACTTGCCCTTTTTCATATAAATGTACGAGATTAAAATCCATTTTGGTTTAACACTGTGGGACCTACTAAACCGGGGGAGTTTTTGTGGCTGTAGGTGAGCGGGCAGGATGTGGGCTGTGCCCCAGGTTGGGCTTCGCATTGTTGGGTGCTCGTGCCAAGTCCTTTGTGAACGTGCGAGAAAGATGGATCGCCTCTGCCCCCGCTTTCGGGGAGAAAGGCGGAATTGCTGGGCGGAAGGAAAACTCCCTGCCACTGCGCTTGCCTTCAGGAGCATGAGAAATGAGATCTTAACCCCACAAAAGGAGATAAAATAAATATCATTGGTGTTGCCGCTGTGGTTGGGATGGTAGCCCGAAGGTCGACGAGCTGTGACAGTGCTCGGTGCCGTGTCTTTAGAAAGAGCCGGGGGTGTCCTCCCGGGTCTGTGCCAGCCACTGCGGGGGCTCTGCTTGGAGCCGGTCCGTCGTCAGCTGGGAAATGTGAGCCAGGCTTGAAGGAACAAGGTCTGGGTTACAGGTGTGCTGTGGTCACCAAGGCTTTATTTTTGGTTAAAATGAAAAATATTTTTAAGCTTTCATAATATTTATCTGCAAATGTCTGTCCGTGCAGCTCCTTCTGCAGACTGAGACCGCTGACCTCTTCAAGTTATTCTAGGGCCGCTAGTGCTCACACTGCAAATCCCATTCTATTAAAGTTTTCTTCAGGTCTGCAGGGGTTAGATCGTTAGCAGATGTAAATGGTCGCAGTCGCACTGAAACCCAGAGCCAGGACAGTCCGAGGGAGGCGGTTTAAAAAGCGATTGCTCTCAGCTGGGGGAGGGAACGGGCTGCAGGAGCGCCCTTGGGGTGCTGGGGTAAGTCAGCTGGGGCAGCGAGGTGGGGCAGCTCTGGGCCTTGAACCTTCTGGTTTGATCATTTCATTTATTTATTTGTTTGTTAAAGCTGACGCATCACCTTTGCGGTTTAAGTCGTCTTGCCCACGATCTCTTAGGTTTCTTTCTTTTTGGGCAGTGGTTGTCTACAGATGAAGGGCTCTGGTGAACAGAATAAAGGTGGTAATTTCCAAAACTGCTCCAGTTTGATTCAGAGCAGCGTTTTGGTCTATGGCCTGTGAATTCAGTGTTCAGAGATGTCGCAGGACGTTCTTTTATGTCAGGAAGAAAAAGATAAATATCAATATTTTCTTGGATAGTGTCTTTTGTTTAAAGCCTGGAAGGGCCTTAATCATAAGTAGATGCTATCCTGTAAATGGGATGTTTTTCTTCTTCAGCAATATTTAATGAGATAGTATCAAATAGAAGACTTACTTAAAATGAAGGAAAATGCTGTTCTCATCTATTACACTATTATATTAGAAGTCAGGAAAATCCTAGAACATTGTGCTGCTTGGTTTTGCCTTTTTCATGCAATTCATGTAATGTAGGTAATGAATCAGGATGAATTTTTCTTAATTTTCCTGCTCTGAATCTTATGAGATTTAAAAAAAAAAAACAACCCCACAACCCAAATTGCTGCAGAATGATTCACAGTGAAAAACTTTATAGGAGACCTAAATTAATTACAAATCACAAGAAGATGGTTTTGCAAAAGAAAGGTTTTACTTTTATCTCTTCTTTTTTTCTCCCCCCCCCCCCCCCCCCCCCCGCAATGGTGGTGTAGGGTGTAATTGTGATGAGGACACTCTTTGACCCTGCCTCCTTTGGCTAATAGCAGCAGTAAGTACGTGGTGACACACTGAAGGGAGAGTACATTTTTAGTGGGTTAGGGGATGCCTATAATAAGAAACTTAATTGAGTTGTCAGTCTTTTGCTCTGTGAGCTAAATTGTAGATTTGAACCACTGAGAAGTGCCTTGATTAGATACCTTTAAATATATCTTGCACGCTGGCATGTGCAAGGAAATAGTTTACATTTCTTACAAATGAAATGACTGAAACATCTTTGTCTTAATGAAATGGATACTTCCTTAAAAACACATTCTATGTTTTTTAACTCCTGATGCTTTATCCTTTGGCTAGTTTAATTTGGGCTCAGTTTTTAGAATGTAACCTTTGGCTCAGTGCACTTTTTTTTTTTTGAAGGAGGGAGAACTGTTTTGAGTAGATTTTGTCAATCACAGATTTGTGAAGGGACCAAGCCCATGGTGAGATAACGCACTGTACGAGCAGGGCCTCCTCGTTGTGCTGCTTCCCTCCAGTATGTACGTTTCCAGGGGAAAAAAACATCCACATACAGGAGGCTCACACAAGTGTTTTTAGTTTGGATAACAGGAAAAAAAACTTGTAGAGCAGTGCCTAGCCTTTGGTGTCTCTTGGTTATCGCAGTGTCACCTTGCACGTACCTGGAGCCAGAAAACCTGTCTGGTTGCACCAAGAACATGAGAAGTGACTCTTGATTTGCTTAGCCTCCAGGCTCTGTCCAGGAAGATGCTGGAGATTTCCTCTTTCCTTTCGATGTAAAGCTCTTTAGTTGAAACGGAAGAATACATGAAACAGGTCTTGTAAATTCATTAACAGTGTATGGTTAATTCTTCCTCATGGATTAATTCTTGCAATACTTGATGGCTTTGCCATACTCATGGTATGCTATTTTTGTTTTTTAAAATCAGCTTAATTATGAAAGGAAGGAAAGTAAACTGGCCTGTTTGTAAAATGGGAACCCCCCCCCGCCCCCAACCCCAAACACCACAAACAAAACCTGCACAATTAACAGACCTCTAAAAAGGTTACCATTCCATAGAGAGCACAGCTTGTCTGTTTTTCAGCACAGGATTTTCACTCCTTGTCCATATAACTCTTTGATATTGTTGCACGGTCTCCGTCGTGGCTTGGGGGGTGGGGGGGAAATGGGGCATGGATGTTGGGTTAGAAATCACTCATCCCTTTGCAGTGGGTTTCCTGGCCATGTCAGCCTGAAATACACAGGTTGTGAAAATGACAGTGAAAACTGAAGCTATTTGAAGTTGGGAATCGTTAAGTCCCTCATTGGGATTCTGAATTAGGGGACTGTTTTTCTGAATCCAGAGTGCCTCACAAGTTCCCGTTACTGTCATTGGATATACTTTGGTAGTCATGCTTAAAATGAGGTTTCCTGCTCGCTTCAAGACCTAAACGTAGACGGCAGGCTTATGTGCACCTGTTTCCCGAAAATCCAGCCACAATTTACGGCGATGGCACAAGTGAAGTATTTTTCACAGGCAGATAGCCTGGTTGTCAGGCTGTGTACGTCCACTATAACAAATGGGTTACCGCTCCTCTGTAGTGTATTGTTTCTCATGGCTAGTAATGTGCTAAAGGAACATACAAGGTACTTTTAAAGAGAGAACTTTTTTTCCGAGCAATCGTTTTGAGCAGAAACCAAGAAAACGGTTTATTTTTAAGTTCTTTTACCTCCAGGGTCAGCCAGTCCCTTTCCCTGGAGCACTGCTTCTTCAGCCATTCCTGTACCTTTTACCCAATAATCTGCATTAACATAGGGAAATTTCCCGGCACGTAGTAGGAAGAGAGCAAACCTGAAGCCACTGCAGTTTAAAGGCTTTGACAAGCGCTTGTCTCTCTGCAGGCGCCGCCTCTCACACCGAACTCTGCTCCAGTCGCACGGGGCCGGCCGGTGTCACCGGCCAACCCCGCTCATCTGGAGAGCGGCGGGGATCGGAACCGGGACAAGAGGCAAAAAGGAAATCCTTTTCTTCCTTAAGAAAAAATGCTGACAGACATAATTGTACCTCTGTTACATTTTCTTCAAAACTCTTGGAGAAAAAAATGAAAACCGGGAAGTAAAATATCATTGTTTTTCCATCTTTGTCCACGACGAGTCATGTTGTTTGCCACCTTTTGTAATTGTTTGCTTCCCTCCGACCCTTTTTTAGACAGAATTTCTCAGGAATCAAAGTTGGTTCATTTTTAGAGTACACTGAGGAAAATACTCTGAGAAAATCGCTGCTCTGACAAAAGAGAGTTGTTATTGTTAAAAGCAAGATTTTAACAAGTTGGATCCAAGTAAAATCTAGGGTTTTTTTTTTTATTTATTTCAAAAATCTTACCACTGAGGTGGTCTGCTCCTGAACTGTAACCTTATTGTGACTGAGCAAGCCCAAAACAAAGAGGAGGATCCTTCCCCAGGAGCTTAAAATGGGAGTATAAAACAAGGGAGAACAGATGGATAGACAGATTGGGGAGCGCAAGAAAACAAAGAGATGGTATTGTTCAGCATAAATAGCTGTGGTCGGCTCATCCCGGCAGCTGAACCAAACTGAGGGCTGGTGAATAATGTATGGCTGATGTGATGGGGACTGGAAGACCATGAGAAGGATGAAGGAGGGAGTGCAGTCAAGAGGGTTTTCAGATGTATTCTGAGTTGCGAGAGGGTAAAGCTGGAGGTGGAGAGGAGAGAAAACGGAGGTTTAGGGCCAGAGCAGGGGAGGAGATGGTGAGATAGGCATTGAGGAGACAGTGTGGACTGGATCGCTGGAAAAAATAATAATGGGCTTAGGGGAGAGAACTGAGAAGAACCTTCTGTTCTTGAGAGAGGATGAAGGAGAAGGCTGTAGGAGGGAGAGGGGAAGAACAGGGAGGAAGTCATGTTTTATTTGATAAGTTATTCTTTGGAAGGAATTGGCAAAGCACTGTGCTGAGGGAGAGCTAGAGCCAGGAGAATGAAAGGGAACGAAGGCTGAGTAAAAGGCAGAGAAAAGGCAGCTGGGGTTGTGGGTGTGCGATTCACTGAAGCTGGAGTAGCAGAGCTGTTTAGTAGGAAGGGCACAGAACTTAAGAAGCAGAGGAGGAGTCTGAGGTGGAGGACATCTACCTGGTTATGGGATTTCCACCCGGACAGCTCACGTTGCAAGAGGAGGAGTGAAGCAAGCGATTGCTGGTACTGCCAGCCAGGACTGAGAATCAGCTGGAACTTCTTTGTAATAGGAGAGAGGGACAAAAAACTCAAAGGTGGAAAAGAGTTATGGTGAGAACCATCAACCATGTCAGTGGGATAAAGGAAAGAACGGATAGGAAGAAGAGGGCTGAGAACAGGTCAGCCATCCACTGTTGGGTTGAAAATCATGGAAGAGTGCGTGGAAGGAAGCCAGAAGATGGGTAGAGAGTTGTGCGGTAGGAGAGGTAATACGCCTGCTTTGAAGCTGTGATCTGAGTGGTTTGGAGACTGAATCAGGAAAGATGACACCTTGGCTTTAGGTGGGAAGGGATTGAACAGAGAAGTTGGTGATCATCAAATTAATAACTCTTTGGTGCACAGGACAGAGTAGGTGTTGCCTAGCAAATGCCTATTTATTGCTCTGTCAAATGGAGACAAAGTGCAAGGGTCTGACTTTGTGGAACGTATTGATAAGAAAAAACCCTGAAGTCCCCAAAAGAGACAGCAGAAATGCAGAGAATAGCAGAAGAAAAATAGGAAAAGGAAAAATAAGTCAGTTGATGGATGTAGAAGCAGGACCCAGAAATAAGGAAGAGGTGGATATGCAATACTGTTCAAATTAGAAGAGTAGGGAGGGGTAAATGGTAAGGTTTGGAAGGGGCAAAAATAGGAGAGGAAAAATTTACCAGCTGGGTTGCAAAGTGTCAGGTAAGGATAGGCCTCCACAAAAGCAGCTTAGTGAGAGATGTGTCTTTGCCATAGCTGGGAGGAGTATGGTGCGGATAGGTTGCGAATGATTGAGATCTCTTCACACCTGTGTGAAGGCCACCCTTTCCCTGGATAACGGTGCTGCTGGAAGCACTGTGCAGTGCGCTGGGATAGGGCCTTTTCCAGAGATGCTCATGGCAGGAATGGTGGGAAAAACTGCTGCAAGTTCAGTTGTTCAGGTAGCAAAATCGCGCCAGCCAGTACCTCGTTCTTTGAATGTAGGTCTTCCTCTGCATTTCAGGGGGGTGACTTTGAAGAGCAATGAGACACAATTTGGTGTTCTCATTTTATGCTCGGCTCATATAAAAATGGTTGTTCTCTGGAAAAAGAATCCCCGCAGCAAGGACTGATGTCAGTCTGGGTTTCATCCGGCAGGGATCGCGTTGCCGTTATGGTGCCGTGCGTGCCATTACAAACATTAGCCATGAACAAGTGGGGATGATAGCCATGAAGTTTAGTGCCCTGTGTTAGGTGTGCTGTGATTGCCTCTCTTGCTACTGTATGTCATTCATTTCAGATTTAAATATCTAATGGCTCTCATCAAACAACATTTAAACTTTCTATGAAATCCTGCAAATGTTCCTTTAGATCATATTTTAAGTAACAATGGATGAAATGAGCTTGAATGGGAGGGCTGTGTTTCAGTCTCGGGGGTTCTGCAGCTGCTGGTGATGACAGTGGAACACTTCAATTGAACTGCAGCCTGGTATTCAGCAGCACTCTGCCCATTAAACGACGTATAAAAACAGTATAAATGGTCCGGCACATTTCCTTTTCCACACTATTTTCATCTTAGTCACTGGAGTGTTTCTGTAGAAAATAATTTATTTACTGGGAAGCTAACAAGGAATGTTTTGGTCACTGTGAGCACCAGATGTGGTGTTCGGATTGTAGCATGAACAAACTTAATTGAACAAGGAAGTCTTTATGCATTGAAAAGGATCTCACGTGACCGTGCCGTTTGCTGCCGGTCCTGCTGGAACAGACCTGTCCTCGCAAGGGAAGCGGGAACGTGCCCCCGACATCTCAGATGGCGAAATGAGGCCACAGGCTCTGGAGGTCTCGAGTGCCGTAACAGCTATTTATTAGTATTTGTTTGTTTATTTGAATAGTGCCATATTTGTGTTAGGAATTTTATAGACTCCTAAGGAGACATGTTCAGTCGCCCAAGGATATTGCAATCTAGTGTGGACAGATGTCACATTGAGTAAAGAAATCAAGCCGTGGGGGTTGGAGAGTAGTGATGTGATAACACAGGGGGAGTTGGAGAAGTGTTGCTGGGAAAAAATAGGTTTATTATTAAGAGTGCTATTATGTAGAAGCTGAGTTTTGAATATAGTTGAAACCCTGCTGTGAAGTATATTTTAGTCAATAGCAGTCACATCCTTGGCCATAGGTAATTTCACTTCCCCCATCCCCCTTTGCTGTTCAGCTGACTTTTAGGTGGTTTTTTTTGCCTTCCAGAAATTCACACACCCAGTAAAGCCAGTGTCATTAAACAGAGGAAAACAAAGGAAAAGGGTCAAAGGCAATTATCATACCGTACATTATAATTGGAAATACTCAAATAAGAGCCATTGACAAGCAAATGCCCTTGCACTGGTCGTGCCCTGGTGCTCTGGCCAGCCTCGCTCTATTGAATTGTCGAGGAGGACCAGGCTCAGGAGACTGGCAAAACGTCTAAAACTGAAATCGGGCTGCCTGGTTCTCCACCAGCAAACTGCAGGGTCTGAGATCGGTGGGAGCCGAAGGAGGCTGGCATCGCAGAGAAGGTGCAGAGCCCAGAGGGAAAATGCAGTAGCAGTCCCACCTCTTGCTTTGCAGTGCATAAAGTAGATTTTTTTTAAAATAAAATATATTTTCTTGGTTTTGTACTGCTTAGGAAACACTCAGCCAAATTTTCTTAAACCTGTGACTTTAGCATGATGGTCTGTACAGAAATAATCCATCTCCCCAGCCTCTAAATTTTCTTTATTCCAAGAGTTTTCAGGAGGGCTTGTATAGTGACGTGACAACTTGAGACACCTTTATCTCACTGCAGTGAACTCTGGTGCAAATGTAATCCAAATCAGTAAAAACAAATTGGTGCGTGTTTAAACTTTGAAGTTAAATATAAAAGCAATTTGTAGCTTAACTGCTCTTAAAGTATTCGGTGGGGGTCTTCAGAACCATTTGTAGTCTGTCTTTCGCCGCCGCCTTTGGCAAACCCGTGCGACTATTACACACGTTTGTAGAAGTCAGTGGTCAGTGGGAAGCTGAACGGACCTGTCCTGAAGTGCGCGTGTGCAGCTGCCGCCGGGGCTCGGAGCCGCTGGGGATCTGCAGGGCCGGCCGGTGCTGGGGCGCGGGCGTCCCGCCGGCAGCTGGGAGGCAGGTCCTCCCATCCCGCCCGCCAGGCGAGCAGGGGGTTGCCTCTCCTTTTTCTTTTTCTCCCCCCTCCTTCTCAGCTTTGATTGATGGAAACACTCACTGGGAGTTGTTTCTTGACATTCTTTAAAAAAACTGAAAGCATGAAATGTTATGATAGTGTTATGTCTATTTTTGAAAGTAAGGCTGTTAATGTAAAAATGGTGCTGATATGCTGGAGTGAATTATAAAGGCAAGACTATTAAATCCCTGAAAATTGCTAATTTATTATTTTTCTCACCTAATTTTGATTTACGGTGCATGATTATAGTGACACACATCTTCAAAAACAAGCGAATTGCTGAGAAATTATTTGCATATTGCAAAAATTTTTATGAGACTTTACATTTAACGTTTGCAAAAAAAAAAAAAAAATCCACCCCTCTTGTTCTCTGCTTTCATTTGAAACCTTCTGAGCTAAAAGAAGATTGTAAGGGGTTTAACTTTTATAGCTTCCCCATACAAGCAAAAGGTGGCCTTATCTTATGCATAGTAAGGATTCTTACCCGGTTTGCCTGTTAATTTTACTCCCATGGGAAGCATACTTGGGTTCACGTTGCTGCATGCTGCACACTGAAACCTCTAGCGCTTTCCTGTATGGACTGATTTAACTAAAAACTAACCAGCACGAACATGCATTTAAAAGAGCACTGAGTACAGGATCTTACCAGGTTTTGTTCTAAGAAAACTGATTGAGTATAGCAAGGCCGATTCTGCCGGCTCTGAAGAAACTTGCGGCTGGATCCTGTACACCTGAGTCACAGGATTTGTTTTGTTTTCTTTGAACGGGATTGCTCCCAGGCACAAGCACTGGTAGGCAGGAGTTTGCAGCATCTGATCCTTCCAACAGCTAGGGATGACTTCTTTGAGAGAGGGGTGGTGACAGCAAGTCCTGAAGACCCAGTTCTCCTGCTGGCATTTGTGCTTAGGCTCTGGCCGGTGCAGTGGAAAAATACGTGTGTGTATCTTGGGGAGAGTTTTTTGACCGGCTCTCAAGAAGAAGTGGGAACCATCCTGGTACAGCAGCGTGTGGCTGAGGCCAGGCAGGTGCCTGGCTGTTTGAAAGCACAGTATGAACATACTGAGGATATCCAACACATAAATCATCTTGTATAGAATGAAGGTACGTTTGCCTCGGTTGGACGTGCCTTCGGACAGTGTATGGGGACAAACAGCTGTCTGCTCTTTGCAGTTGGCCATTGGCGTGTTGAATTAACTGAAGTGAGAGAGAGTCAGTGTCATAAGGAATCGCCCAATGCTCTTGGCCGGAGCACTGCCTGTGGAGTGCTCCTGCAATATTAGGGCTTGCTGGTGCTGGGGGGAGAGGGGGAGGAGAAGGGAGCGAAGCACCTCCGAGTGCGAAGGTGACATGCGATCAAGGCTGAAGGCACTGCCTCATGTGGATGCCTCCGTCTGTGTTGGCGAGAGGAGGAGAGCGGCGGGGTGAGGTGACATCGCTGTCCCCATCCTGCTGGGCAGGGGAGGTCAGGACTGAGCTCCCTGTACCCGGGGACTCCCTCGGGAGCTCCTCAGTGGAGCAAGGCAGTATCCTGCGGAGGGGATCCACAGCCCCCCGCGTTGGCACAGCCCGCCCGTACTGTACCCTGCTTCCTTTCTGTTCACATTCTGCTCTTACTCCTACTGGCATTAGCTGCGGGCATGTAAGCCTTGTTGGAGATGCTCCAGAGTTAAACAGATGTGCATAAGAGCCCGGATTAGTAATGTGGCTTTCTTTTTTTTCTTCTTTTCTTTCTCTCTCTTTTTTTTTTTTTTAACACCCACCTAAGTGCACCTTGCTCTTTATGTGCAAGAGATAATTTAATCAAAGCATTCATTTAGGGCTGGCTCCATCCTGCTCAAGTTGTGGAAAAGCCCCCATTAACTGTAACAGTGCAGGATCACGCTCTGACGGCCAGATTTGTACAGGCATTAGGTGCCTAGACTTGCAGTCAGGTATCTAATAGGATTTTGAGAAGCACGGAGCCATCTAACCATCACTGAGAATCAGGTATCCAGGCATTTGTGGAAATCCTGCTAAGCACCTACCTGCACCTTTAAATGCCCTTTAGAAGTCTTGCTTTGAAAGTCAAATCCGGAAAAAACCCAAATGAAATCAGTGGCAAAACTGACCTTAGTGTGCAAGCAATAAAGCAGCTGAGGATAGAGGAAACTACGATCGCTTGGATTTTTATTCATATATGAAACAAGCTTGAGACTTGTTAATTTTGCTTAAGTGCCATGGCAACATACATATCTGTTTTGCAGCTTATGAAATGTATTTTTGGAACTACTGACTCACACACTTGAATATTTCTGCTGTACTAAGAGAATGTATTTCCTTTTGCTTTCGTGCAGCTATTCAGCATGAAAATAAAAGCAGTTCCCTTCTGGTTTGTATCGTGCTGCAGCTCAGGGCTGTTTTCTGGAGCAGTCACACCTGGGCTGAGCGTGCCTGATGGGATCTCTGTGCGCTGCTGCCGGTGAGAGCCACTGGCGTGGGCACCGTGCAGCTCTCCAGGGGCATAAAGGTATAAGCTGTGGCCTCTAAGTGTGATACAGGCTTGGATGGTGGATAACTGAGGCTGGCAGGGAAGAATGTTAAAAGTATCATGTATTTTGTCAGTTCAAGGACCTTGCATTTAAGACAGTACAAGTTACCAGGTTTTCAAGCACTCCTGAGTGAAATGGGGCTGATCTCCAGGGTGGATTACGAGTCTGTGGAGTGCCAGTGCCATAACCTCAAACCAGCACGGCAGGGTTGGCAGCGTTGCAGGTTTGAAAAAAAAAACCCTTTGCTTTTCGGAGGGCGCTGGTAGGTGTGCCACCTTAGAGGGGTTGGGGAGAAACGCAGGCAGTCCTGTCGAGGTGCTGGCGGCGTTGGCGGGATGCGTCTGGACCTCTGGCTGCAGGCAGCGGGTGGTGGAGGCGATGCCCTTCACCCGTGTTCCCACCGTGGCAGTTTCCCACCCTGGCAGGAGAAGTTTCCATTTTCAAATAACACAGCTGAGTTTTTACTGCGTGCTCTGCGGTTCTTGCCATACTCAATACTAATCTCCTGTTGACTGAGGCACCTGGTGACTTTGGGCTGGCAGGAGCAAAGCTTTCCTAACAAACGGGCGAGTGCAGGACGTGCTGTGTTCATGCAAGAGCCTTTGTCATCAGGGGTTTGTGACAATGAAAAAATACTTTTTACTTGACAGTAGGAAGCAAGCAGCGTACCCTGCTGCTATGAATATTCAGTGACGTTCCTCGGGCGACCTTTTGCACAGATCAGGTTGGTGAACGGTGTGCCTGCGGTACCCAGGCGTGACGCGCTTTTTCTGCCTCCCCAAAGAAAGCCGTGCTGCGGGCTGTGTCATTGCGGGAGGGCTCGTAGCAGGCACGCCGGAAAGTGGGAAGAGGATGTTACTGTTCTAGAAGATTTCTTTTTCTGGCTCTGTTTGAAGCTGCATGGGCAGAGTTTCCAAAGACCTATCTGTGAGAAACCTCAGTGCCAGCAAGCAAGAAGGGGCTTGTTTCCCACGGGACCTGTGGGATGTGGGCAGGGAGGCTGTGCAGCCCCTGCTGCGCTGCTCTGGGCCGGCTCAGCTGTCTTCAGTACCCACCTGCCGTGTTTGGCTGGTTTTATTCTATTTTTGCTTCACACAATGGCACCGTGATCCTAATGGAGAACTTTTATGGCTACTTTGACTAAAAAACTAGGTCCATTGTTGTCGGCACAACTGAAGAAACTCAGTTTCTGGGTTGGACCTTGCCAGGATATAATAGTATCTGCTTACCTCAGAGGCTTATTGTGGGGCTTTTAATATTTCAGTGTACGCAGTGCAACGTACTATGCAAATTAATTGTTATTATTTCACTTCTAAGCAGTAAGGGCGTCTATGCCTTGTCATTTAGAGAACATCAGAACCCAGTTACCTGGGGCTCAGGCCGCACCTTGCTCTTTGCTTTGCTGTTCACAATGCTGTAGGGTGAGTTGGAGCCTCAATTCTTTGCCTGAACTGGCTGTGCGCTCCAAGAGCAGAAGAAGTGTCTTTAAGCTTCTTTCAACACCATTTCCTCAGATTAGCTGTGTCTTGGCCCCTGGTGAAGATGCACTGACCTGCCCTGCCCTTGTAGCTGGCCTCATTTGAAGCCCCAGAGCAAAAGCAAGGAGACAGAGGGGAGGAAGGAGGGAGTTTTGGAAGGGGACAGGGGAGCGAAGCCCCAGGGGAGCCCAGCCCAGTGTCCCCTTCTGGGGGTGGGAGCCTGTCCCCAGCAGGGACTGCCAGAGCATGGGTCGTGGCATGTAGCCAGGGCGCAGGGATGGTGGTGGCACGCTGTGCGGATACGTTCTGGACAAATGTATGCAAGATATAGCCTGGGGGAAGTCTGCTTATTGCAGGAAAGAAGATTGGGGCACAATCACAGAGTTTAAGTACTTATAGCTGTTTTGGAACAAGGCTGTCCTGGCAAATAGATGGACTAGATGACCCGCCAGGGCTTTTTATGTCTCTGGCTGTGTTTAATTGCGTTTGTCACTGGACTATGTCTAGAGGTTTTAAAATATTATTTTACTAGAAAATGTTCTGGATTGTGCTATCGAGACCAGGTGGCAGCAGTTTTACAGCATGTATATTCCCTTCCAATTTTCAACATTGAAACTTGTAGAATATCTTTAACTGATAATTTAACTCCCTACCTACTAATTGGACCAAGACATAACTTTGTAGCTTTATCTCTTTCCTATTCCTCATTTTATTTCTGTTTCAATTAGTGAGTGTGCCTTTAGCAAGAGACTGAGATTGTTTTTCTATCTGTTATAAGATTTGCCTGCAAGAGAAATGCATTTTATTGCCTGTCTTCTCAAACGCTCGAACAGCATTCTCCCCTTTACAATCAATGAAAAGACCAACGAGCTCATTTGCCTTAGGTTTGGCCTCCCTGTGCAGGGCTGCTTCCCTCTTACTGGAGCTGGGGAGGATGTTTACCTGTGTTGACACTTTCATTTTAACAAAAACCTGCTTTAACCTCTGTCTCGTGTCATATTTCAAAATTGAAAAGCATGGAAACTTGACTTCTTCAGAGACACCAAAATGCTAGCGAAGGCTGACGTCCCGCAGAGAGCTCCGCGAGCGGCGGCGCCCGTTCCCGGGAACCGGGCGGTGAAATGGCAGCACCCGCCTAGTCCCACAGCTGACCGTCTCCATTTCAAATCGCAAGATGGTAGCGCTGAATGTTTTATGGCATGCGGGTAATTGAGCCTGATTCACAGCTTTCTCGCCCTCTGTACGGTTATCTGCAGTGAGGTTGCTGGGTTGGGATCGTTGGTTTTGGTTATTGGCCAAGTTGCAGAAGGGCTCAGGAGCTGCTGGCAGAGTAGTCGGGGACTCAGCTCTGTTCAAGGTGATACAAAAGAGGTGGCAAACACTTGAAGTTTGACCAAAAGATTTTATATTTTGCTAAGCAGAAAATCTTCATTCACTGACTTCAACATGATACTGAATATGAGAGAGAAGATGAAAACCCAATAGATGTAACTGGTCCCAGCCAGAGACTTGTGTTCTTCTGTCACCAAGGCAAAGAGCGGGCAGTCGTGTATTTCTTGTAGACATCAAATGTGTCCTGACAACTTCCTGCACAGCTTCCCCGTTCCTAGAAAATGTAGATGTAGTTGCCAGCCACAGTTAATTGGTTATTACTCATTATTTATTTAATTTAATGCTCTGGTTGACCGTGCACTCAACTTATTTAAAATTCTTTTAAGAAACAACTTGTCTCTTGTTTGCCATAGGGATATTAACAAGCAAAACAGAAACCGTAGAAGTTTGAAACTTAAGCATTATTTCAGAGCTCGTGTGAAATAGCTCAGTGAATATAGGCTGTCTTTACAGATAGGGCTTTTTAAAAACCAGGAGACTTATAATTAAAAGCACTGCATTAAAGTGCATTCTCTGGGTACTGGGTCTAGACGTGTTGTTTGTGGACGTGGGAAGAAACAGTCCTTCTGGCTGGTTGGCGTGCTGGGGTTTCTGCTCGCGATCACTCGATCACCGCTGGTTGGACAGTGCTGCTCTTTGTCCCGCTCCTTGGCCTCGGCTGTAACTTCGGTTAGTTCTGCTCCCGCAGCGCTGTTGCACGTCGCCTTTTCAAAGATTAATGTCTTAAGTGAAACTGTTCCTAAAAAGTACTCTTCAGCTGCAAACGCGTTACATTTTGTTCTTATGTACCTTATTTTCCTAAGCAACAATTACCCAAAAGAATTAAAATAGTTTGTTCTAAGTTGGTCTCCAAATTACTTCTCTTCCATTATTCAGACCTCTTCAGTGGTTGCATTTGCTCTACAGGAGGTCAGATTTGCTTAGCTTCATGCCTTCTTATTGCTCTGTCACCTGTGGGCCCTTGTGGACTCTTACATCTGCGTTGACAAAGGTGATATTTTGGGGATGAATTGCTGATTTTGTCTCTTGGAAGCTCAATCTCTTAACTTTTTTATTCTTTCTTTTTTCATAACTTATTCTAAATTGTCATTCCATTTTAAATAGATATTTCAGCTCTCATGATTTTCGTTAATCTTAGCTTTTACAAAAAATAGTTAGCGAGTCCCTTCACCTGAGGTTTAGTGTCCGCAAGTTAAATAACCAACTTCCTCCAAGTGACTTCCTAATCTACTAATTTCTCTTGATTTTCTTCCCTCACACTCTCCACCCTCCTCTTCCTGGCTTCATGGTCCATGTTTATCACTGCATAATGTTATTTCCTTCCAGGCCCGGCATCTGCCCGGGCAAGCACATCTTCCTGCGGCCGGCTGGCTGCCTCCTGCCTCTCCCCACCGTCCCCCTCGCTTCCACCATCAATCCACAACCCATTGCAGCCTTTCACACGCTGCAGCACTCAAATTTAGCTTATTCAAATACTGTGGATCTCTCTGCTTCTCTCTGGTCGGCAAAAGGACATAATTTATTAGAGAAACAGAACACTTCTGTAGTCAAGGTTGTTGGTAGCTTATTTATAGCCTTCAGTTGTGCTCGGTCCCTCCCTTCCCCAGCAGAGCCCTTCTCTGAAAAAAAAACAACCAAACCACAACCAAACATCTCCTTTCTCCTTTTCTGAGGCTCTTGAAGAATAGTGAATTTGTGACGTTTTCCATAGGGATGAGTAAAAGATCCCCAGATATTGCAAATCTGTGCCCAAAATTCACATGTAACCAAGTGGTTTTTTGCAAGTTGGTGGGAAAAATGTTCTGATAGCGCGTTTTTCTTTTCCAGTATTTTGCTCTTGCGCACGCCTCTGCACTTCCTGGGTTTGGCCAGGACCAGAAGTGGAAGTGCTGAAATACCATGAGACAGGCTGTTCGTCTGAGGTTTCCCACTCACTTTTCCAGACCCATGCAGTCTAGGCACTTTTGATAAACGTCTGAAATTTCTGAATGCTGATTTGAACCAAACCTCTGTATTTCTCCTTCTGGGTTGCTCGGTGATGCCCTTCTTCACTGACGGGCTGTTGGTCCTCCTTGAAAGCAGAGATTTCTCCTTCTCCTGCACAGTTACACAGGCTTATCCAAAGGAACCGCCTTCTGTACAGTTTACCAGATAGTTCTGTTCATCTGTTCTTACCCCTCTACGTGTTGTCTGGCCGGGCCTCGAGATCACCAGCCCTGCTTTAGTCTGGCACCATGTGGGTATCGCTTTGGCCATTGAAGCCTTCCCTCTGCGGAGCACAAAACAGGCAAAGATTTCATCCAGGTGGAGGGATTTAGTGGAGAGGGAGTTAAATCACTGATGGTAATCAGTGGCTATGAGATCCTCCTTTAAACAATGAACTTCAGCTCTCTTCTGCATCGGTACTACTTACTGTTATTTTCTAGAAAGTAGAGCGATTCTGTATGTATCGCTTGCATTTTAGCAATTAATTCAGAGAAGTAATCTTTGTGGTGAATGAAACTCTCATTAGTTATTTGGTTGTGATTTTAAATTGTGGTTTCCCGCAAGTTTTGCATTTGGATGGAATTTAGAATTGAATTACAATAGGCAAGACCCAGCAGTTTAAATAATTTTTAGTAGTTTAGCTATAAGCTTACAAAATTTTTTCTGCACTGAAATGAACAGTGGCGCTAAAAGTATGAACTGTTGGCGATTTGTATTAGCTAGCGTATTGAATTGATTGGTTTTGGTTAGCGTCCTTCAGTGGTTTAGAACTAGTAGATCTTATGCTTGCTGGTTATATCGATAGAGTGGAAGAAAAAGATAAGCTATCATGCATTTTTCAGCTCCAGCCTTGAACATGTTAGCCATTGGGCTGTACTGGTAGAACAAATGGAAATGAAGGAAATGTTTTGTATGTCTTCGGAGAAGAAGGCTGGTGATGCCAAAAACTAGCGTTGTTTTTCTGCACGTCAGAGGGCTAGGAGTCTGGCTAGTTGTTTCCGTTAGATTAGTGGCTTGAATTTCTTTGAAATATGAACACCAAATTTGCAATGCTTGAATATTAACTTTTAGTTCATTTATATTGTTTAATTACTGCAAGTTTAGATCTTAAAAGAAGCCAAAGTTTTTAAATTTACATTGAATTCTTCTGAAAAGAAAATTATATTTAATTCAAAATGTTTGAAGTCTGATTTCTGACTGATAAAAGTAATTGTTTTCCTTATTCTGGTATTAGTTTTCCCCTAGAGTCCTTAGTTTTCAGTTTTGTACCGTGGCCAAAGAAGTTGGGGGAGGCAATGGCAGTGAAAAATCCTTTAAGATATTAAATGGTGTTTTGTTATTTAATCTTTCAACAAATAGACTGGAAACTTCTCCAGCAAACTGGCTGACGCTGTCTATGGTTTCTTTCAGAGCACACAGCAATATATTGCAAAGAAGAAAAGTGAATGTGACCAAATTCACTCCCGTTAAAGCTCACAGTTTGGAGCTTTCAGTTAGTTGTGTCCTAGAACTCTCATCTCATGTATGTATGTAAAGATACATGCTAGTGGATATATAAATATATGTATATGTACACACGCGGGTGTGGTTGCAAAATTAAATTGCAAAATAATTAGGCCCAGAATATTTTTCTCTATATGTGGCTCGAGTCTGCATCCAGCAAAGTTAACTGTATTTCAACTACACAGGTAGTTGCAGAGCTTATAGAAGTTAGGCAAGATATGCACAGTTTTTTCCCCAAATGAGAAACTACTGCGCTTATACACAAAATTATTATTAAAAAAGCAGATTAATCTATATCTTTTGTCTGACATCTTAAAAATTCTGACCTGGGGAATTTGTTTCCCAATGGTCCTAGTAAATGCAGTCATAAGCTGCATTAGTAGTAAGAGCCAGTTATTTCATGCTCCCTTTTTTCCTTGCTAATTTCTCCTGCAAAGTGTTCCCTCTTCGTTGAAATTTGGAAATGAAAAAGCATCTTAGGGAATGATGCATTTTGATGCAAGACAGACTGGCGATAAGCACTAACTGCTTTCTCTGAAACAGTAGTGAAAAGGAGGTACTAAGCTCAGCCAACATCATTTTATAGCGACTTACACTTTTATTTGTGAAACATTTGAATATGTTAATGTTACGCGCATCCATTGGAACAGAATATAGGCTATAAGCTTCACACTGCGAGCCTGAAACCTGGGGCTGCCTCAAGAAATATTTGCCAACTCTTATTATTAGTTTCATATAAAATCATAATGGGCAAAGGTCAGAGAAAAACCCATTTGATACATACAATTCATTTATTTTGTACATTCAAGATCACTTTCTGTAATTATTTTCACAGTTTCCCTGGCTTCCCTGCAATCCTTGCTTTTACAGAGTAGCCAGAGGAGACAAAAACTATTGAAAACGGGAAAACTTAATCTGAAAAAGAAAGCCGTTGCCAGCCGGTCCGTGATCAGGTGTCTTACCTTTCACTCCACTGAATTTGCTTTCTGAAATTAATTTGTCTAAGAACATCGTTTGTGTTATCATAGCATAGAAATGTATCATCATTTTTATATGCACTCATAAATCATACGGCTCAGCTGGTAATTTTAAAGCTTGTCCAAGAGTCATGTTTGTGCTGAAACTCTGCAGAAGACGTTTCAGCTCAAAAGAACAATTTTGGAATGAAACGCGGTATTTTGCACGAGATGGAATGGCTCTTTCAGCATATGGCAATTATGATGTAGCTCGTTCTGGCAGGGGAGGCAGGAAGTCTGCAGCTCAGGGTCCTTTGCATCGCGGGGTGTTGACAATTACTCCTAATGTGGCTAAAAGTAACCAATTACAAATTTTATTATTTTTTTTTTTTCCTCTTCCGAGGTCCTAAAATTTTTATAGTTCATACAGCTATTATAGGTTCAGCCAAACGGTCGCAAACCTCTTCTAGGCTGCGGCGCAGGCACGGTGCTGTGTGAAGCGCTGGCGCTCGCCGCGGGCTGGCACTGTGACGGGCGCCGTGCGGGATGTCCTTAACCTGGTATTTCAGTAGCGCTTTCTTGCAAGGTAAAACACTCTAGCGCAAGGTCAGTATCCACATAGCAAAGTTTCTCTTTCCACTGGGCGTGTAGGGCTAGCCTTTCTTCTTTTTTTTCCTCCTTATTCTTTGTTCGTTTTGCAAAACAGAAAGCAAGTCGTCGATGCGGCGCAGGAAGCGAAGGCGGTGGGTTGGGTGCGCAGGTGAGGGAAGGGGCCAGCTCGGCAGCCACCGTAAATCAGCACGGCCCCGCCGGCTTCCGTGCGGCTTTGGTAGTTTGTACCAGCCTTCCTTTTGGAATGATGAATTTGATGCATTATTCAGTTTTTTCGGAAGTGAGTGTAATTTTCCCCTCTCTGTTCTCATCTTCTTGAAGTCAGGAGTGGTAACAGGATCGCTGTGTGAAAATACCGCGGGTGGAGTGAAAGGCTCAGTTTGAAGGAAATATTGGCCACAGAATAGAAATTGCAGGTCCGTTGCTGGAAAATTAAAATAAAGGTTGGTTTGTTCTCGTTATCCTCCCTGTCCCTGACGTGCTGGGAAGGGGCCGTGATAGAAAGATTGCATTAGAGGGAAATAAAAAAGCACTTGTGGTGTTTATTGTCTATAAAACACGTCTCAAGCCTCAAAACCTGTAGTCGGTATAAATTCTAAATGGGAAAGAACAGAGTGTATTAGAACTGTGAAGAGGAGATTATTAAAGGGTTGATTTAACTAGTCATGTTGCAGCCCGTAAACCGTATCTAAATCTCTGGAGCAAGCTTAAAAGACTACATTGAGGTCAATCTTTAGAATACCTGGATTTGAGAAAATTGAAAACAAATTTCTGCCCAGAGGAGTTCAGATTCAGAAATCTCTGGTTCATTCTGCAGGGCAAACTCCTCTTACTAGCGTTGTGAGGAACGAGTGCTTCAGCCAAAGGGGGATGCTGACATAAGCAAAAGCGGTGACTCATTAATTCAGCTTTGTTTGGTTGGGCAACCAAAGAGAAAAAAAATGTTCTAATCCTCTTACGCGTAGGAGAGGTGCCTCTTCATGGTGCTGCTCGAAGTGTCTCCTCTGCAACCTGGTTGCATCGAGCGGCGTGCCCGCGCTGCTTTAGCTGGGGGTCGAGCGGCGTTTCCGCAGAGCCCCTCGCCGCGGCACAGATAGCATCACCGCGTCCCGTGCCAGGTGAGCCTGGCGCTGCCAGGGCTCGGCTCCCGGCGCGTGGCTCGCTCCGCGCTCAGCCGGCTCCCGGCCTCCCGCGGCGCTCGCGGCGCGCCGGCAGACAGATAAGTGTAGATTTGGTCACTTGCCTAAAGTCATATAATAAGTCAGCAGCAGAGCTCTGAATTTGATAACTAATATAAATATTTATTACTGGTTTTACTCTGGCAGTGCTAGATATCTGTGCTGCATTGTGCCGCACCTTGCGCAGGGTTTCTGCCTCGGAAAGCGCAGGAGCCTTGCAGCTCCCTTCGCTTTTTCTTTTATTTTTTGACCTTTTTTACTTCCTTTTTTATGGAAAAAAAAAATGGACAAATTAAATATGTGCAGTTTCTTTAATTTTATTGCAGAGTTGTGTTTTTAATAGCATTTCTTTCCTAGCCTGGTTTCTCTTTCAGTCTTTTCCTGTGCTGAAGTCACACTCCAGTGAATGACATCATCTCTCTTCCAAGGAAACTACTCTGATGTAGTTCCTGTAATTGAAACAGTAACTCAGTTAATTCCAAATTAAAGGAGCTATTATTGCAAATATGTTTTTAGTGCAGGATCAGAGGATGACTGGGAAGAGATTTCCTCTATAGAAGGGGTAGGCTCCCCAATTAGTTAACGGTAAGGAAATGCATGGAACCACAAGAAGGACAAGAGGAACTATATTTGTACTCTGATCAGTTTGCAAAAATTGTCTCTATTTGAGAAGTACTTTGTTAGACTGTCTGGAGAAGTCTGTAATGATCTGCCAATGTGAGCAGTGTGCCCAGACTTGTTGCCCAATTATTTCACATGGGCAATTAACAGCTCAGAGGAGCTCCCTGGAAGCAGTTTGTGTGATAGGTGAATCCTGGCCTGTGTGCTTGCACCGCGCTACTGGTGTACGCGAGTGAGGCACGCCGAATTTCGTTGCATTTTGTCTATGTATATGGGAATATGCGATTCATATACTTGTTTATATATGCCCTAGCAAAGCCTGCGCGTGACACTTTATGTAAATCCCTGGCTCAGAGGTCCCACTACGGTCAAATTTCATGCCTTTGCTCAATCCAGTAGTGGTTGCCATTAGTTTTCATGTGACCAAAACAACGTGTTTTTCCCTGGACTTGTTCTCAAGAGTGGCCAAAAGTATTTTGTATGGTTGTGTGTGTGTTTTTGTGGTTGGGTTGTTTTTTTTTTTTTTGCAAGCTGCCTGGCTGGGTGCTGTGCTCTGCTCGTCTAGCTATCCTCAGCCCAGAGGAGAGGAGTTGCCTTCGCCGTGGTACAGATGGGTTGCTTAGACTTCCTGCAGCCGCGTCCCAGGGTGCTCGTACGCTCAAGGACGGGGTCGGTGCCCGGGCTTCTTGAGCGGGTTTACTCCAGGTGCTGCCACAGGGGTGACGCGGGCGGTGGAAGGGATGCCCGGAGGAGGTGAGGTCCTCCGGCCGTGCGGGCTGGCGCTGCCAGGCTGAGCCCTGCCGAGGAGGGGGCCGGGACGGAGGGGCTCACCCCCGGGCCTGAGGAGGTGCCTGCAGCCCCAGCACCCTGGACAGGCTCCAGCTACCCAGCCACAGCAGGGCAGGAGGGAATTACCGCTTCACAGCAGGAGAACACGTAAAGCTACGTGTAAAGAAAGGAGAGCACGTAAAGGTAAAGCCTTCAGCTGAACTTGGGGTGAGGTTTTCCGTCTTTCCCCCCGAGACCGTGGCTTGAAATGTCTGGCAGAAGGGCAGAGTTTGGCATTTTATTTGGCATTGCCATTTGCGTGCCTGTGGAAATGTATCTGGAAAATGCATAAATACATTAATTGGGAAGATACTTACAGGAAGTCCATTAGTAAGTGCATATTTTAAATCTTTTCTATCTTTTCTTGTTCAGTGAATTTCCAATCCTGGTGTCTAGCAACAACCGCGTACTTACCAGTTCCACTTACAAGCCCCATGCTCTTAAAAGCAATTGAGGGAAGAGTTAAGGTCACCGCAAACTGCGTTTCACACGTAATAAATATGCACATTTTTCAACAAGTAGAAATTTACACCTATCCCAGTAAGCCTGACCCAAGGGTAAAAATGCTGTTTCTCCAGCCCTAATCTCCAAACCAACACGCAGAACAAATCACTTGGAGAAGAAATACAGTGATTGCGCAGCGTTTCTCGGCCGTGATGCTCCCGGTAACGCGTGGGTAGCCTGCAGCCGGGTCGGAGCAGCAGGCCCTTCCGCGCGGGTCACGGGCGTTCATTCCGGCCCTGCAGCCGGTCTGTTGGACAGACCCGTTTTCGCAACTTCAGGGTATTGTGGCAGCACCTTCGGCTAAGGGAACAGGAGGGAACCTGAACCTTTAAAAATTGATTTAAGATACTTTATGAGTATGCAACATCCATCACCTTCTCTACTGGTCTATGCAACATCTGTAAATTGAGCTGGCAAGGGATATTAAGGGGTAGGTTGGTCTGGAATGTCATAAGCGTAAAGAAGGCAGCAGTTGTTTTTTTTTTTTATTTTGATGAAACCTACATGGAGTAAGGTTTACAAATTCTTGGTATCTGTGCGAGATTGGATTTGGCTTGCAAATTACACTCAGTAACGGCTCACAGTTTTTGAGCCTGACTCTTCTGAGCAGAGGCTTTACCTTGAATTCCTGGAGCCTCTCTAGTGCTGGCAGTACTTGAGACTCCCCATTTCTGATCCCCCTTCTCCAAGATTTCTGGATCCTGTGAGTTGCAGAAAGTGGTATCGGTCGTAAAGTGGGGGTAAATAGATCGCTTTTAGTACAGGTACATATTGGGCACAGGTCAGTAAAACTGACCTTTGGAATTCACCTTCTGCATGAAACCCCTGAAAAATACCTGCCTATTTGTGGAAATAGAAGCAAATTTTATAGTGTGTTTTACAAAGTACAGTGAGGACTGGGAAAGAACAAGGTCCAGCTTTGAGGCACAGTACTGAGAACTGGGGAAGGAATTATTAGGGAATGGTGTGTGATTGCTTCATTTAAAATAATAGAAACAGTGCTTTGCATTTCCTTGTAATATCTGCCATCCGAGAATATGAAACACAAATGAACAACAGCCCCATGTATAATGGGACATTTCTGCTGGCTTTCAAGGTTTCCTATAAAAAGCAATAAACAGATGTGCACAAGTAGAACACTGTACATGGTCAAGCGATGGAGAAGGGTAAAGCCCCAGGTTTATGGGAGGGATTTCTGGGAATCGTAGGTGTTACCAACATGGGCATACAGAAGGGGAAGTATTCCTATAAACACGCACTGTATCCTGCATTCACGGCTAGTTCAATTTCTGAGCAGAAGAGTGTTTTGCTCGCAGGAGTAAGTCATGAAGGCTGACAGAGGGCCGTGTTTTTACATGCACATCTATGGATTTACTTTCATGAATAATGAAAATACGATACCTGTATAAATCTCCTTAGATGAGACTAAACTCAAGTTTACTTTAATGACGGTAAAATAAAATAACATGAAATCCCCTGGGAAAATCGCAAATGCAACTGTGGCTACTGAAGAAGTGTTATGCTAAAAGGCATAGACTAGTTATAGATGGAAAGAAAAAACTTTTTACTTAATCCTGGAAAGAAAGTTGAGGCACATTAGCAGCAAAGCAATTTTAAAATGTTAGAGAAGAGACAGTGATTATTGGACTTTATGACAGGAAGTCATTGAGAATTTCCTGAAAGAAGTAAAAGAGGAGTGTATTTGCATTCTGCTCAGTGATTTGGGAGTGCTTAGATATTTATAGGAAAATTCCAAGAGGTTGTGTGTGTTTTCCATTATACAGATTTCCTATAAAAAATAAATAAATGTTGCCACAGCAAACTAATGGCTGTGTTTCCTGCTCTCTTCTGCAAAACTTGCTCATGTTAGCTTATACTAGGCCTAATTTTTTACTGAATCATTGATTTACTTTGCATGATTGCAGAATTTTTTCACAATACAAAATGCGAAAGACCTACACTAATGAAAAACTGATAGATTTCAAGAAAAACAAATGTCACTGAACCATTTAAATAAGGGGGAAAACCCAAACCATCACAAAGCCAGACACCTGTATCTTTAGATTTGGAGTCCAGACCGCTCTCGTGTGTCTCTTGTTCCTCTCTTTCATATAAAACCCCCTGTTTTGTAAGGGTAACTTGGGTGGGAGTTGAAAGCTCTGTGTGCTCTTACGACCGGTGTGGGGTTAGGTCTGGCGGATACGTCGGGCCGAGCTGTGCGGTGGGCTTGTGCGTGCGGGGCAGGTCCGGGTCAGCAGCCCCCCGCGGCGTTGGAGTGCTCGGGACCCTCCTGTCCGGCGGCGAGGTCCCTCTCTAACCAGTTTCCCCTGCTCCCCTCGGTAAGTCAGCTCTCCTTGTCTCGCGCTTACCCTTCTGATTAAAATTTATTCATCCCAGAATTATGAATAATACACAGGAGGAGGAAGGGGGGGGATATAAAACAGGAGGAATATGCATATAAACATGCAGAACTTCACACCCCAGACTCTTTCATTGCTCTCTGGAAACTATCTAAACGTCTGGTTATTTCTCCTCTTTTCCCATTGTATTTGAATGTATTTGAACAGCAAAAGAATTTCCCTGTCATATTTTTTTTTCATGCCTGCAGGATTAAAAGGTAAATAGCCGGGTTTGTTCTTAAAGCTTTTGTTTGTGTTTGTGAGTGAGTAGGTGGCATCTGGATGTAAAAGTTTAATGAGGGAGAGCAGTGCTGCGCTGGGGGGGGGGTTTCAGCGGAGAAGGTGATGGGGCTCGTGCTCCCCGGTGCCTCCGTCGGGAGGAGGGACCCTCACCCTATGGGGTCTGGACCCTGGGCGGCCCCTTGCTCTGGGGCGCCCGTCGCGGGTTGCAGAGCGAGCACACCTCACCGTTTTCGGGCAGACCAGCATTTGGACCCACGGGCAGTTGTTATTTCGGGGTCTCTGCACGCTTGGTGGTGGTCTCCAGGCATTGCTGGGAGCGTTGGCTTTGTGGGCTCTCACATCCCTGAGCTTCAGCCGCGTCCGACGTGATCCCTCAAATCCTAACAACCTGCTCACATCCACTGAAGAAACCGAGATGCGCGGGGCCTTATGATTTAGGATCTTAAATGCTCTGTTGAAACTGGGCATGGGAGCACTGGAATGCCTCAGGTCTGATCCTACCGTGTACATCCATTTATTATGTGGTTGTAGACAAGTCATTTAGCATAAAGATGCTGACATTTATGTGGATGCTTAATTCCACAAGTAGATGCTGAAATATGTAGTTTTCAGACAGATTGAGCAAGTGGGCCCACACTGTTCTCTGTGAAGCCACTCTTGATTAATTCCTGTATAAATAAAATCAGAATCGGACCCAATTTCCCAAAGAGAAGAGAATGAAAATAACTTCTGTTGTTTGGTATGGGGGTTGGGGTGAAGAGGTCATAATTCCCCAAAACTGAGGGGTAATCTGATCCTATCAATTAAATTTTCCATTAAATGTTTGTTTTGTGGTGGTTTTTTTTTTTTCCCCCCTTCATGTCCAAATCCTTCAAGTTCTGTCTCAGAGTGTTTTAACAATTAATCTAAAACATATTAATTCTCGCTAATGCTTCTCTCCACACAATGGCTTTTGTTTGGCTTCAAGTTATGGTGTGTGTGAACTTCCTTCCAAGCTCATATTCCAAGCCTAGATTCATCTGAAGCTGTAAAACCTAGTATCGCCTTCGGGGAGTTGGAGCCTATTTTCCCATCCCAGAGGAGTTCCTTTGGCACTGCGTATCCTGAGCTTCTGAAAGTTGCTGATGCAAGAAACCAGCTCGGTTTCTGAGCGTCAGACTAGGCGCTACAGTTGATCAACATTCATTCCTCTTACGGACCAAGTTTGTGTTAGGATTGAACCAATATATTTAGGAGCTTTATTCGCTGTCACGAAAGTCCAAGTCCACCCTTATTTTCGGCTCCCTTGCTCTTTTTGGGCTCGATCCCCAGAGCTGGTCAGCCGAAGTGACTTACGTGGCTCTGTTGCTGGATGGTTCTTTTTAACTGACACGTGTGTGCAGAAAGGCACATACATTATTTTTTTTCTTTTTTAAGAAGTTGATCTGTGCAGACATCAACAGGATATTATTAGTCCTAAGAACTGACGACAGTTTGACAGCCTGATGCGTAGAGGAAGGAAGTTTACAAACATCTCGAAGAGAGCCATGTTGAGCAGTTGAAGGAAATGAGGCATGTCCTGCTGTTATTGTGCTTATAGCACTGGGATTCCCAAGGGGCAGAACAAGCCCATCTTGAGACCTCAGTCTGGCAAAGAACAAGTTGACTCATATTTTATTTTTGTTGTTTTTGTTACTAGTCTGTTATTGTTCCAATTGTGATGTTGCTTGTAAACAAATTGCTGCTATAATTTTATTTGCAGCTATTGAATGATAGCTTAGGCACATACAGGAAGACAGGCGTCTAAAGCTAGTCATTATTTTTTATACATTTTTTTGACGTTGCGATGCATCAGCTATGGTATCTCCCAGATTAATAAGTGCAGACTCCGAGTCTGATCTCTGTGTAGAGATCTCTGCATACGCTGACCCAGAAGCTCAGTGTGAAGCAGGGTACCCTGAGAGCTCCTGCCCGAGAGCCCCTTGTCTTCCCCGTGGGGTCACCAGTAAGGGCGAAGCTTGTCCCGCGCGTCTGGGGACCGGCTCTGTTACTCGGTTTGATTAACCATAACGGAGGACCTTCAGTGGAATGAAAAACAGGAAGCTGGGGGCAAATTTTCTGTGTCTAAGTGACACACAATCATCAGGGCTGAAAGTCTAAACCCACTGTTTGTGCTGAGTGAGAGGAGCACTGGCACCAGCGTTTCTAAAGCTGAAGCAATAAAATTCTAAGAAATTAAATGTTCTGTGTGCAGAACATGCTGGTGCGTCCTTAGAGACATGCTTAACGTATGCCCCCATTTCCACTCAGACCATAATGTGAACTCCGTGTCTCTGACTTTTTCATGGCTATCTGTAGGCGTTTGCCAAATCTTCTTCCTGCGTTCAAAAGCGATGGGAGCCCTCTGAATTTGTGCTGTAGTTACTCCTTTCTAAGTTACATTTGACCAGCTGAAGCGTTAACTGACGCGAGCTGATCTGAACTCCTTCCGGCAGCGCTCACGGTGTGCCGTGTCATTCACAGTTTGGAAAGAAGACATGCAAAATTTTAATAAAAGTTTTATTAAGCGACAACAGCTACAGCTGTTGAGCGAGCAGTTACAGTGATGGTGAGACCACAGTCTCCCAGTAATGTCAGGTATCATAGTAGGGGCAACAGCAACAAATTGTGGCCGGCGGGGTTCAGACCGCCTCTCCCGGGCAGGTGCTGCGGTGCTGGTGTTGGCCGTCGAGGGGGAATTGTAGGATCCTAGTCTGCAGAGGTTTCTGAAGCTGGGATGGAGAGTGCCGTGGCTGACCTGATCCAGCCTTGGACGCGGTCCCGCTTCTGGTGGGAGGTCGCGCGAGACCCCTTGAGAGCCTCTTCCGACAGACAGTGCCGCGGCTCTTCCTTCCCAGGCTCTGGCGAAGCCGACAGGATGGCTGCCCTCACCTCGGCAGGCAGCGAGCCGGGGAGAGGAGAAATGCTGCGCGGAGCAAGCGCTCAGTTTAAGACTTTCCCTTTGACTGTGTTTGTGAATAAAACTTTCCCTTCAGTTGTGTTTTGGGTTTTCTTTTTTTTTTTAAGTATTTCCTTACTTGGAATCTTAATTTCTCCTTTATTTTCTCTCTCCCTACTTACACTCAATGGCTGTCTTGCTGTTCTCTGCCTGCTCTTTAGTATGACCCATGTTCAGAGCAAGTTCTCAGGCAAGTAACAGCATATAGCATCTTTAGGACTATGTGTTACATTCAAGCTCGGGCTAGATCTGGAGACCAGATGTCATGCGATGCTTCCGTATCGTGGTGGCTAGTCCGGCTGGACAGCCAGCGCAGAGCTGCCCCCAAACCTGGTCCTGGAGCCGCCGGCCGGGTGACAGCACCTCCTCCTTCCCAGGGAGGCGTGGGGGTAAGGGAACGACCGCCGTCTGCGGCCAGGTACCGTGCTAACCAGGGCCAGAGGAGTCCTTAGGTTGTATAGATTGGGGTTAAATCTCATCAGATACGGCTCACAGCCAAAAATCACTTGGGCTCGGAATAGTGAGTCAGCTGTTGCCATTTCCAATGTTGGTTTGGGTTTTCTTGCAGTATTTTTTTATTTCAGTAGCTAAAGTGATTCAAGAATTAAAGTCATTCACTGCAGTGAAATAAACTAGACTTTTAAAATATATATACTAAATAAAAGGCTTCATTTTGGCATGTTGATGAATATCTACAGGGCTTTTTTTTTTTTAAAGCCAGTAGATTATCAGTTTAAGAAGAAAAGTATAAAAAAAAAAAGCAAGGTTAAAGTGTATTCTAACTCTCTTGCTCATGTTTATAGTACGGTTTTATTACTGAAGGTAAGACAGATAACTGGGCATTACTCCAAATTCCTGGCAGTTTTCCCTTTCCAAGGCACTAATATTGGGATTAGTGTGTTGTTTTAAAGCCATTACCTTTCTTCACCTTCATAATTGCTTGTTCTTAGGGGAGAATACTGAAAACTCAGTGCTCATAAAGTAGACTTGTTATGCAACATATGCAAAGTTATATTTTGTGATCATTCGGATTTACTTTAATTTTTCTCTGTGTGCATTTTTATATGCATATATACGTATTTTTAGGTTCTTTGATTATTTAAGTATATATATGGCACACAAATAGTGGACCAAAACGAGAACTCAAGATCCCAGTGCTTTTGAGCTTCAGAAAGTTGATATGTCACCTTGTGATAATATGAACACTGCTGCCTGCCCGTTTCTGGCATCGTGATAACGTGGCCTGCTCTAGAAGCTGCAGAGGTATATGAAGGATAACTTCCATATATGCAAGTGGAGAAGACGTTGTTCCTCGTGTGGCTTAGGGACGTTTTCTCTGTAGGCTCAGAACTGCCCTCAGAAGCATTTCTTCTCTGGGTGCTCATTCCCAAGAAGTCCCAGAGTGAAAGCATTGAGACTACGGTCAGCGCATTGTCTCCCATCGGAACCGTGTGGGTAGCTGGGAAACAGATAAAATTATATATCAGCTCACAATGCTGCTGCTGCCTGGGGGGGAGCCACCTCTGACCAGCGATCGAGCGATGGTCTGACTGGGAACAGAGGAAGAGGCTCTCAGAATGGGAAGATGACAGGTAGTCAGTGGAGCAGCAGCGACCTTTGCTGCAACTGCAGCTAGGAGAATCTGAAATGGGCTGACAGAGAGAGAGACAGCAGGAGAGAGCACTTACTGCTAACAATTGACTAGATCCCATGCCCTTGGGGAAGTTTTTGTTCTTTTCCTGGTAGGGGAAATAGCTTGGATGAAAGATATGAGGATATGAAATAAGTTTAACAGCAGGAAGTTGTGTAAACATGATTAATTCCATTAATGGAAACTTTCAAATTGAAGGTTGTCAGTCCTTGTGTATATACCTCTTGTTTTCTTGTGAAATGTCACGCAGAGTGTTGAAGACTATCATAAGGGAAAGCATGAAAAAAAGAGAGAAGAATATGCTTGGTTAGTTGCCTGGAAAGAGTAAGAAAACGCTGCTGCCTTGCCCAAGATTATAGTAGATTTGGAAGGTTTTGTGTCATATTTTCCTGCCGTGTTTTACTTGTCCTGTATGAATAACAGTTCATTTGCAAAGCTTGTCTGGGAAGAAGGCATGCATGAGAGCACCAGAAAGGCAGCTGGTGAGAAGATTACTCAAAGCAGTGCAAGCAAGAAATTCTAAAATCAAGAAGCCGGTAGCATCACTCGGCAAAAGGACACTTTGCGTTTTTGAGTAATAACAATACTGGTGGAAAAACAGCCAGTGGCATTTAGTCCGAATTCGGAGGGGCTAAGTGGCACGTATGCGCTCTCAGGCTGACATGGGAGGAGTAACACCAAGTGACTCGTCTCTCTCCAAAACATCAGAGCAACGCTGAGATTGAAGAGCACGAGCATGCAAGGTGCCGTGCCATCCCCTGTGGCTCGGAAGAGATTGTGAACCTGCATTCATTTTCCCTGTTATTCAATCAATTTTTCAAAGACTATAAATATACATTTTTGTGTGTGTGTGTATATACGTGTTCATGTATATGGGCATGCACATGTGTGTGAACTCAGGTATTGGGCTGCGGATGGTCTTGCCTTACCAGCCACAAAGCATCCCCCCCCCCCCCGGCCCTGTCCTGCACAGTTGAAATAAGATGCAGCTGACATCAGTCTCTTTGCCTTTTTATGATATGGGGATGCGGTGGTATCAAAGCAGGCAGGATGAAAGCACAAAAGCTTCCTGTTTCCAGCTGTTTTCCTCAGCAAAGATTTTTTTTTTTTTTTTTTCTCCAAAGATGATGCTTCCTTTTAAGGGGTTTTTAATCTGCAAACTGTTTCCTCAGTTTATTTCACTACAGTAAAATGTGTTCCCTTTAGGTCATATCTGTCTCTTTTAAAAACCAACCTGCCCTTTTCAGTAGTTTTATTTGCTACTCAAAAGAACAAACATGACTTTATAAAAAACCTTTAATGAAGTACAAAGACCAATAAACCTTTTGCCACTAGAGCTGAAAATTTATAGTGATTTTTTTTTTAAGAGAAACCTTGAATAAATTAAATGGGGAAAATATACTGACTTCATAACACTTCAGAGTTTTTAATACTGAGATTCTGGCATTTGTACCTGTGCTTAGTGTACAAAAAAAAAAATAGGTTTAGAATTGTCATTTGGAAGAAAAAAAGCTTTATTTGGGGACACAAGTAACTTTAAATAATGGAAGAAATAGTGATTGGGACACACACACACACACACACACAAAAAAAAAATCTTCCAGCTGCTTCCATTACATTAGTCTCTTTTCATTAGACTGATCTCTCTGTGTTTACTTTCTTCTAAAGTAAACATGTATGATTAAAATATACTGTGCCTCTCTCTGCGGCTCTGGTTCTGTACGTGGGTTTGTCGCAACCGGAAATACCCTAAAATGCAGCCAACACCTCAGTGGAAGAGGAGCCCTGCATGTTATTAAGGTTAAATGTTTATGGGGCAACTAGACGGTGGATTTCAGCTCTTGCCCAGGTGGGGTCCGACAGCCGCGGTGCCTCGCTGATGTCGCGGAGGTGCCCACCACCAGCGCCACGTCTTCACGCGTTTGGCCACCCCAACGCTTTTGCTGATGGAGACCCTCCGGTGGGGTCCTACCTGCTCCCTGGGCAGGGGGGATGGGGAGCGAGCAGAGACCAACCACCCCGGGCACGAGCGGTTGTACGGCGTTGCCGGAGGTATATGGCAAGTCCTCAAACTGCAGCGAAACCGAAAGCATGAGGGAGAGAACCACCTCGTTTCGTTTGAGCTGTAAAGCTTTCTCTGACATATGTTTTGAATGGAGATGGTGTCCCAAATGCCAAGATGTGTTGAAGGATAGCTGGTTGTTTTTGGATGATTGTCCTATATTTACTGCTTACAAGTTTCATTGTTGTTGAAAGTCTGCTGTGGTCTGTAAATATGTTCTGGAGCTGTATAAAAATATCACAATTAACATATTCAGAAGGACAACAATTGTCATGGTTGAATGACTTAAAGTAGCACAGGCTGTAAACAGGATGTGCTGAAATGAACTAGCACACAGTTCCGCTGCAATGGTCTTTTCAACGAGCGTCTGCTTGTTATCAGCACTTCTGAAAATAATCTTTGGATCCTCTAAAGGACATAATGCTCTGGTTTTTAAATCAGTTCTTCTAAGACGAGAAGCTTAGCTGGCATTGCTACCATTAAAGATATCCAGGTTTGGCTTGGGAGCGAGGTCTGGATTCTTGCTCTCTAGCTTAGCAAAATGCTATAAAGGAAGGAAGGGAGAGATGTGGAGGAAGGATGAAAATGCTCCCCCAAATTCTGTTGGAAAAACCCTTCTGTTAACAAATTCAATAGCTAAGAGGGAGGCAGGATGTCCTAAGAGGAACTCTTTTATCTAGACGTGGTGGGTGTAGAATTTCCATCTCTTGAGCTTGTGGTTGCTTTTTACTCGGCAGTGTTAAGGTACGTAAGAGGAGAAACGTTTTGTCCAAGTGGTATGACATACTCCAGTAAGACATTGCTGAATGTATGCTTGCTTGGCGGAGGGACATAATTTATTCACTTCAACATCTCTGCAGTTTTAAACGCTGTAACTTCATTTCAAAGAATACCTTTAAGGACGATTTCTTTCTTAATGACCCATCACATGAAAAAGTATAGAATTTGCTAAAAACACCTTTCAGAAAGCCATGGACTCTTTCCCAGGCTTAATTCTCAGCAGCATTCTCCAAAGTCCTTATAATTTAGAAAGATGACTTGAAGGATGTCTAAAGACAGAGGATTTCCAACGATGTGCCAAAACTCCTCCTTTTGGCGTCTTCTCCTGTGGCAGCCTCTGCTTTCCCCAGTGTTCATAGGAACAGTTTCCCTTGGTGTGGGCACCCAGGCCTCAAGTCCAGCAAAGAGGACGGGACGCTGAAACGGTTTCCATCCTTCCCTTAGAGGTGGCTTTAAATTTAATTTTTTTTTTTAATGAGTTCTCTTGCAAAGGAATTGTGGCCTTCTCAGGAACAGCAAGAGACTCGGAGCCCTCTAAGTTTCTTATGAGCATATGGTCACACTGAAAAATAGCAGATGCTGCATGAGCAAAGGGCAGAGCCTCAGAAGGTAGGAGATGAAGAAGGCTTCAAGAGACCCTCACTCGGTGATCTTCCAGTTCAAAATCAAACGCTGCCATTGCGTAATTTATCCCTGGCCAAAGCTTCAAGGTTTGCAGTCGTGCCTCAGCTGTTCGTGGAAGAGTGGAAGTTTTCCAAAAGTGTCAAAAGAATTTCTCAGAATTCCATTTTATCAAATACCGTTGAGTTACGGTGCCTCGAAAGAGTCCGGTGAAACGGCCTAGTGGTCCGAATACATTTGATACAAGAAGCTATGCAGTGCGGGTATTGAAGACCGAAGAGGTTTTGCAGATATGTTTGGTATTCATTATTATCCTGCAAGAAGAACAGAAGGCCTTGAGAAAATTAATGAAATCATTCGGTTTCAAGAAAGGAGGTTTTGTGGGGTGTTCCTTGTACACCACAGAAATGAGTGCGTGCTGTGTGTGGAAGGTAGCCCCGTTCCTCGGTGGGCGGGGGCTGCCCGTCTTTAAGAACAGCACCGTATGTGTTCAGAACAGCATGCAGGTGCGGGTGGATGGATGGACGCCGTGTGTAAGGGAAGGATTCCTTGCGAGTGAGCAAGTTGGTGTACCTACGGTCAGCCGTACCTGCCACCACCTGCGTTGTATCTGTTGAGGATAGGCATCCTTTTATTTTTCATCAGTAAGTACAATGAGTGGGTAGTGCTCTGTGTATTCTACAGTAATGAATTAATTTGTTCATTGTGGTAGCACTGATCATAATGAATTAATTTGGCATTCATGTGGATGTCAGCCTTTTTTTTTTTTTTTTTTTAAGCTTTTTCTATTACAATGCAGAATGAGTTAGTAGACACTTAAAGCGTTACAGGCCCGATTCAGTTGTCATCCTAACCTGTTTGTTCTGTTACCTTGTCTGGATGTTGCAAGCGCATTGTATTCATTTTCTGGAGAAAGGCTTACTGCGTGGCGGCAGGGAGGTTTCAGTTACGGTGATGGTACAGCAGCAGTGCGATGCTTAAAACTAGCCGTTCCACTTCTGTTTGCCTATTTTACAGTACCTGAGCAAACTCCAAGGGTGTAATATGTGATTGATTTTACACAGCTTGGAATAAGAAAAAGGCATTTATTTTTGCTATATAATGCCCAAATCTAAATGCATCGTCAGTGATTTGTGGCGTCGTTGAAGACAAATAGATTTTTCCTTGTGTAGATATTAAATAGTGAAAAAGCCATGAAATGTAGTCCTGTCTCCTCCTTTTTTTTTTTTTTCTCCCGAAATGTACTCAGTTGATAAATTTATATACCTATATTATTAATCCTCTCCTTTGAAGAGGGCATGTGATCGCACGTGCATTTTCTTTTCCATTGGTTAAGTGTTTCAGTTTAACTGAGAGACATGCTGGTCAGTTGAAACAGTAAACATTGGTTTCAAACTGAGCTGAGGTGTTGTGATGTTGCAGGAAATGTTTAAAATGTGACTCTCGCATCAAGGGAGTGATTTTTAAAGCCTTCAGACAGACATTTTTTTATTTGTGGATGTTCTCATATTTAGTTCTTCCCATGTATAATGTATATTAAGATTTTGGACAAAATATGTCATTCTCACTGGAGATGTGTCTATAAGGCATCACAGAACAGGGCAGTTACCTGGAATTTCTTCTTCATGAAGTGCCTAAATATTAGTGTGAGCTGGACCTGAGAAGGTATAAGCAGTGCAAAGGGAATAACCGGGTTTTTTTAAGTCAACAGAGAGCATTATGATCCTCCTGTGCAGTGTTGCCAATTTGACATTGCACCACGAGACTCAATATTTGGTGTTTAATTTGGCCGGGGGAAAAACGATGCAATTATCTCGGCATTTGGTTTTTCCTTCTTAACCAAAAGGAAATCTCTAACTTTTGTTTCCAGTGAAAAGCAAAAAAAACCCCAAACAAACCCATGAGCTGAGCTTAATGCACCATAAAAACTAAAGAAAACAGAGAAAGCAAAGAAAGCAAGCTTCATTTTTAAGCAAACATGAGTTAAGCTATTTGGGTTCAGTAACGTGTAATATGACCTAATTCCTGCATCAGCTTTTGGTTGAACTCGAGCATGTATTTCAGGAAGGGGGAGTTTTCAGCCCAAGCAAAATCTAGCCTACTGCGCCAGGGAGGGGTAATAAAAGACAGAAAAGACGATTCCTGACCAATGATGGAATGCTTCTGTTTCGATCTCTTTCAAGTCAGGTGCTTGAAACCCATTTTATTAATATATATTACTGGATCTCTGTGGCTTTTCATAGGGGCTGTGTGAGCAGCTTCAAAACAGGTGCCCGAGGAAGGGTAGGAGACATTTCCTCAAAGACCAAGGGAAACCTAAAAAGGTTTCATGGAAACTTTGGGAATATTCGTTTTAGGGAGAAAAATAGGGATTTATGTTTTCAGTAGTATTGGAACATCGCGAATAATGCCAAATCACAGAAAAGCGTTGAGCGTGAACGCTTTGTATGTTGGCACACTTAGAACATTTATGCGATAGTTCAGTGTACATGCTTGATTTGGTAGCTTTTAACAGAGCTGGCTGGTCAGGAGCACGAGCTCCCGCACGTGCACGGGACGGCTCACGGCGGGGCTCCCGCGTGCGCCCGTGGCCGCTTCTCTGCTTGACTGGTGTGGAAAGGCACGGCGCGGTGCGCTGCGCTGAGCGGGCGCGTGGGAGCACAGGCAGCGCGGGGGAGAGCAGGAAGCGGGCTGGAGCACCAGGACCTCGCGAGGTTGGGACGTATCCCCGGAGGGGCAGCGACCGGGTCCCCTTGGGGACCCCAGCAGCTGGCCGGGTCCCAGGAGAGCAGGGCAGCATCTGGGCTGCTCCGCAGGGAAACTTTGCTGAACGCCTAAGTTTAAGTATAAGACCGAGTAGTTTTGTTTTTTGTTTTTTGGTTTTTGGTTTTTTTATACGAGGTATATCTGCATCCACTGCAGTGAGGAGCTCTTTTATCCAGGACACTGCAATAATTGGGGCATGCAGATGATAGACTTTTGGGGTTCGTGTTTTCCAGCTGTAAGAGTTGTGGAGAATTGCAAAATTGAAAATTAAATGTGAAATCTTGCATGCTGATGGCCATCAGAGAGGACACACCAGGGGCTGAGGTTTCTCAATCCCTTTCTCGCTCTCCTTGTAAATTCAAGTCTGAGAGTGGAAGAGTGGAAAGAAAATACACCCACGCTTAGGCAGTTTGTTGGGATAACGGCGTATCTAGAGCCCCTTCTTGGCCATCAAATTTATCCTGTTCAAATTTACAGCTTTAACGAAGTGGTGTCAAATGGATAGTAAAAGGCTTTGGGGGTGGCGGTGGCCGTTACAAGCCCAAATGCGTACCAGGGCCAAGCGTGGCACAGGCGCCAGTGGTTTGCCGTCACTAACCTTTTACCAGCGGTTTATCTTTATCGCCAAAGGCTGCCTTACACTGGGTGGATTAAGCCAGGTGAAGTCACAGCACATCCTTGAAAATACAATAAACTCACTCACTTTGCTTTAAAAATCCCTTTGCGCTACAATGTAATAGATCACCTAAAATCTCTGTAGAATTGATGTCTGGTAGATTTTTCCCTTGTCGGTTGATATTCTTTGCCCGGAAACATAAGGATTGTCTTACGATAGCAAGTGTCCAGTAAATAGAAAGTGTTTGCTAAGGGCTGTGATAATACACTTTAAATGCAAATATGTCTAGGGCAGTTTTAATGTAATTTTCATATAGATGAAGTCATTCTAAAATAGGCTTAAATTAAAGAGCTGTTCTCCAAAGACTACAAGTTTAGCAGAAAACGTCCTTTAGTTTCATTAGATAGTTTTCTTCTGTTTACGTTTGATTTCCCTTTCATCAGATTTGTATGGTTTGCAATCAGGCCAGTATCTTTTATTCACTGCAGTTGGCATAATTTGTGACTTTTGCAACAGCCAGTTGGAGGATGAGCTGGACTAGTGGGGGTTGGGTTTTGGTTGTTTTTTTCTTCCCTTTTTTTTTTTTTTTTTCTTTTAAACCTCAACTTTTTCCAGTTACACATTCCTCGCTAATCTTCCTGTTTCCAAGAAACATAAATATTGGGAATTAACCGGTCATGTACTGGCCAGAGAGGTACAAAACCCAGCTGCTGGTGTGGTCTGTAAAAAATCCGGTTTAGATAACAGCGTCATATTGAGGTGCACACAGAAACAGCTCTAGCAGATGCACTCGTGATTCTAAGCTGTCCATTCAAAGGGAGCGAGCTGATCGCTGGATTTATTCCCCACCCATAAGTGGAAAAAAACATTTGCCTTTTTTCAATGCTTGATTTTATATTTTTTTTTTATAATGAAGCAAGAAGCCAGCCCGCCCCCCTGAGTCACACGGCAGAGCTCCCGCCGAAGGAGCGGTGATTCATAGCGGAGGGGGATGCTGCAGGAACGGGTTAGGAGATGAGCGAAGCAGAGGGGAGGTTCATGGGCTCCGGCTGGTGGGTTCGGTGCCACCACCGTGCGCCGAGGGTTTGCCCGGCCCTGCTGCACGCTGCCTTGTGCCAGTTGCTGACGGTCCCGCGGGGGTGACAAGGCGGGGATGACGTGGTGACAGCTCCTGCCCCACGGCCCTGCGGCTGGCAGCGGCCGGGCACGGCCCGAGACCCTCCAGCCTTGCAACGCTGAGCGTGGCGCTTCAAAACAGCGATGCTCCCGTGGCTTCGCAGCCAGCGCAGAGGGCTGAAAAATTAACCCTTCTCCCCGCTAGGTTTTGACAGTATTTAGAGCTAAGTTCTGCTTTGAGATTTTGCAGGCAGAAAAGAGAGGAATTAAGCCCGCTGGATTTGCTTCCATTGATTATGAGTTTCGTTTATTTGCTTTTACAACCTCCAAGCCACTAGTCAACTTTAACAGTTAGTAGTTAGGGACAGTTTAAGTCAAAGCAAAACTGTACATGAGTGAAAACAAATACTAACTTTTTAAATTATTATTCGTCGCTCGAAAACATGTAGGAAAAAGCCCTGTTCTTGCAGTGCCTTTGCCATCAGTCTTTCTGCACGGCTGGTTTGCAGAGTCAGGTCGCCAGTTCAGTTACAGTTTCCGTAAAGTTGTCCCAGACTGAGCTCTCCTGTGTCAGATTTCATCCAGTCCCATTTAGATGCCAGGAGCCTGGTTTTTATAGAACTTCCTGGATTAAACTGAGGGCGCCTGGATTAAATTTTTAATGAGTTATTTCAGCACCTGAACATATTACCTAATTTTGAAAATGCCCATCTTCCCCGGGTTTCCGCTGGAGACAGTGGGTCTCTTCTATGCTTATATTTAAATATAAATTTGCGTAGTTAAATTGCCTACATCAAGTTTAAGAACATATTTTTGGGCATTTTTTTCTTTTCAAATCAGGGCAGATAGTTTGTCATGAGAGTACCTACCGTGCGCTACATGTGCCGTTGTCTACATGATGCTATAAATTACTGGACTGACTTATTCCATGAAATCTCCTTAATGTGTACGAGCAGAGCATTAACCTGGTTGTTCTTTTCCCTTGCCTTGTGGGAGCCCTGGTGCCCTCCCCAGATTGTTGTGATATATTGCAGCGTAGCTGCCAACTGTTAATGAGATTACTAATGCAGTGTAACTGGGTAGCAAATTATTAAATGCTATTCCATACCATTATTCAGCTTATTTTAGCAATTTGCGAGGGAGGCGCTCCTTGTAAATCAAACTCCTCGTATATTATTTTTGTTAATTAAGAGTTAAATTAAATCCAACATTTTAAACATTGCGTCACTGACAGCAATACTGGACCATGTACTTCACAATAAGCCACAGGAAGAAAATCCTCTGCTGGGGTGTAGAGGAAAGACTGAGTAACTGCTCTGGTCTCGCCCACGTGTCGTGTCCAGACACGGTGCACAGCGTGCCGCGCCGTCGTCGCACGCTCTCGCGTGTTCTCTGTGCGTGTGTCTGCATTGCCAAAAGGATTTGGGGTCCTTGTGCGGGGGGTTAACGCTAAGGATAGAAACCTTAGGAATGCGTTATCTAGCTTTGATTACTAAAGCGTGGGGTTTCCTAATATTTCACGGCCCAGTAAACCATATATCGTGGTATTACTGATGCTCTGGCAAAAAAGTGGCCCGCTCAGCTGAAGGAAAGCCCGGACCCACCTGCTGCGGGTGCTGCTCCGCAGGCGCCTCTCCTTCTGGAAAACTCTTCGGTGACCAGTGCTCACGAGCGGTAGTGTGTGGCACGGCTTTCTGGGGGCAGGAGAGGGGGGGCTTTGAAGCTGGGACATCTTCTGCATGTTCCGCTCCCCTACCTGGAGCGTTTGAGCGCCTTTTCTTGTACGACAGTAGTTTCCCTCAGTGTTACCACATCTGAAGTGTAGTGTTTCTCATTCATACAACGCACTTTTGGAGTGTTACTCTATAAATATACATAACTTTAAAAAAAATTCACCTGTATATCTGACTATTGGCATTTGTAGAGACTTGGTGTCTAAAACAAAAAAAAAAAAAAAAAAAATCACTGAAGGTGATTAAATATGATGTTATTCCTTTGGTGTTGGGTGCCCAAGTTGGATTTCTGCAATGGTTTTCTCTTCCACATGTGAACGTGTTTTGTTTGTAGTATGTCTTATCACGTGGTTGTGTCTCACAGGAAATAAGAATGTTCTAGCGGCGTTCAGATTCTCCTATAAAGCTCATATTTTCCTGGCCTACACAAACATGTGCAAAAAAAAAAAAAAAGAAAATTTATTTATTCGGAAGCTCAATGCAGATTTCTCCCAGAAAGGGAACAAAGCGAATGTTAAAATAAGAAGGTAACCTTTGACTCTCGGTGTCACTAGCCCTTCTCAGTGCTACATAGCTGAGATGAGCATCCAAGTGTTTCACACCAGCCTGGGGAAGCAGAGGTCTTCCGAGGTGCTTGGTGGGCAGATTGGGCAGGGCGGGTGGGTGAGGCATAGTTTAATTGTTGAGGTGGTTGTTATTTGTGAGAGAAGAGAAGAGACAGCCTATGTGACCGTAATATTTAGAGATATGGATACAACCCCTCCGTCCTTCTCGCTTGAGGGCCTTTGGGATGCGCCCAGTGTGCCGTGGGGTGTCTGGAGGGGCTGCGTGGTGCAAAGGGGTGTCGGGGTGGTAGAAAGGGGGAAACGAGTGGTGGAGAAGTTAGCGATGGAGGAGAATGAGGGTACATAATGAGCCCTCCTGGAAGGCTACAGTTGTCTCCTAATGAGCCATCTTATCATAAGTGGCCTGGCCTTAGGTAGATTTTAATCAAAGCTTCCACCATCCCCTTTTGGCTTTGACTACTAGTTTGGAATGGAAATGTCCATTTGCTTCGTACCGAGACCTTCGTAATCTGTTGTACAAGGAGAGTTGAAGCAAATCTGTCCTTACTTATTTTTAGGTTACGGCGTAGAATGTACGCACTTTGCCTGGAGCAGTGTGAGTAATTATCATAGCTTTGGAGTGCTCTAGGTTGTTGGGTTCAAGTAAAAATTAAGTACTTTAACATTAATGTAGACTATATATGAATGTGCAGTAAACTAATTAGACAACCACAGTTCATAAACCGCATTCATTTTATAACTGAAAGAGTCCTGAGAAACAGACACTTTCCTGCTAAACTCTCTCTCCTCTTAGGTTAAAATAAATAAAAAGACTCATTTTGCTTAGGAAAACCTTCTCCTACAGTACTCGCTACCCTCAAACTATCCAAAAGCAGAGCAAAATTGAACATTCAGTAGCCTGATAAGCTGGAAAAGGCAATATAACTAAAACCTTAAACTTTTTTCTTATTATCTGCTTATAGTTAGAGCAGATCTGCTAAAAACTAGTTAAATGCTGAAGTTAGGCAAACGGAATGGATATGTGAAAGTCATCTGTCCTTACAAGCACAAAGTCTATGTCATAAGTGTGTTAGAAAATAGCTTATGTAATTCTGCTAAATACAATGTGAGGTTTTATGACCTCATCCGATGGCAGGACAATGCAATTCTTTGTTATGAGTATTAAGATTGAGAACAGTTTAGATTTGTTTACACTGTTGACGTTTTATAGCGAATGCTGTCAAGTGGTGCCTCAGACTGTCCGGGGATATTTGTATAGACTTTGGAAATTCAGGCAGAAAATAAAATGACCATCTGATTCAAATGAATTTTCCAATTATTTGTGGCTTTAACAGAAGCGATTGAAGTGTATTGTATATATCTGGCAGCTGGTCCTACTTCTTTGAAAAAAACCTAAAGCTTTGTATCTAATCCCTTGAGCAAACCAATAGTAAATTGTTTATCAAATAAGTAGTAGAATTTCCCATTTTGAATCTGTGCTTTCTTTGCATTGCTGTCATGGAAAGGATAATTATATGCAACTTCCCGCACGCTGGAGGTGCAGGGATTCACAGTTTGTTTATTCCTCTTTCCTTTTTCAAGCCCGAACTGTTGCCTGAACTTGGTGCAACTTCTCCCCATCCTGTGCCTGCAGTCTGTCAACATCCCCTCTATTGTCTGATGCTAAAACCATGTTTGATTCCTCATAAATCCCTTCATTGTCTTCCCGCTGTTTCCCATGTCATATTTAAGTTTTCCTCACTGGTTTCCATGGCCCGTCACAGTCTGTGCTTTTGTTCGTGACTCCAACTCCTGGCTCCTTTTTCTCGAGGAAGCCAGTCCTTGACTGCTTCTGTCACCTTCAAGCTTCATACTGCCCTTCTTCCAGATCACCTCCTTGTCTAGTTATTTTTTTTATCAAGTCCTGATGATATTTAGAGCAAAATCTTCAAGATAGATTGCATCCATGGAGATACATTTTAAATTTGCCAATCCTTTAGCTTATCAAATGTCCAGGTTACCAACTTATTCTTCCCTTGGTCTGCTGCTCTTTAATCCTTCTGTATTTTGCCATTTTTTTGTTGAGCTCACTTTTTTATTTAGTTCTTAAAGACCCTAATACCCTGAAGGGAAAAAAGAAATCTTCTGAAAAACAAAAGAGCAGAAAAGGTCTCAATCCACAAAATGGGTGTGTTTAACTTAATTTGTATTAGCAGTATGTGACGTACTGTTTGTAAGGTGCTTCAGAGCTCCCAGAGGAAATAGCAATGCCGAAGTACCTGTTTATCATACCTGTCTAAGTATGATAATCATAATTAGAGTCTAGGATTTTTCCCACCGTTCTCATTTTTGACACAGCTGTAATTCATGCAACGAGAAATGCTAACCGTGTGTTAGTATGGCGCGTGTACAAAAAGTGTCTTTCGTCTAGAGATCTTGGTCCCTTTCCTTTTCATTTGAGGATATTTTGACTGTTAAATCCCATATAAAATTAAAATTACTTTCATTGGTTAATATACTATTTAATACACTGTTTTTTTCCTTGAAGATAAAATTCAAATCTGAAGATGTTTGTCTTTCTCCATTTACTATTCTGTGTATTTTAGATAGTCAGCAAATCGACACAGTTGGCAGTCTCTTCTGGGGAAATACTTGGGGTTAGCATAAAAGGGTTTACTGATGCAGGTAAAGATATACTGGCTGAATTACTGCAGAAGTGAAATGCCTGTTTTGCAAACAGACCGCTGCTTGCCACACGCGTTCAGTGTTTTGGAGTATTTTTTGTATATTTTATATTTTTAGCATACAAGACTCTCTTTGATTCTCTGTGCTAAAATGATTAAAAAAGCAGCTGATGTATTGTAATCCACACCCTTTCCATTATCGCTTTCTCCAAACAACTTTCTTCAACGACCTGGGTGTTGAGGAGCCCTCGGGGATCAGCCTGTACCACGAACCCAGCCCAGTAACCCAGAGTCCGTCCGGGTCCGTGAAGGAGCACCCAGCGTGCCGGGAGCGGAACTGCCATCAGCTTCTTTGAGCGAATGCAGTAGAGAACAGGGTCTAGCCTTTCCTTTGACACAAACCGCCCTTGTCATCCGCTGCTGGCAAGGGTGGGGTACACCCCTTTGTTCTCCTCCGTCACCCAAACCGGTACCGTAAAAGCCAGTCCAGGGAGGGATTTTCATAGCTCTGAACACCCTGTTCTCAGTACGCGTGGGCTACCCGCTCCCGTCCTCTTCAACTGGTGCTCCCGTTCCTCTTTGCTAGCGTGGATACCCTTCTCCGTGCTCCTGTGCCATGTTTCTATAGCAGCTTCACTGCTGGGTTTTCCTTTGCGGTCCTTCTGGTGTCCTCTGTGCCGTCTGATTGTCTGCTGGGGGCAGCACGGTGTGTGACGACGCGTTACCCTCGTCGTAGGATGGTTCGAATGAAATGACGGTCTGAACCAGAAGCCCTTGCTAGACCACTCCTCTGGCCGACAAAGGCTTGGACCTTCTTAGGTTTCCTCCAGTTAGCTCTTCATCTGCTCTGCAGCTCTTTACTTCTGGAGCAGGCAGACTTTCTGTATCCATCTCCGAATCGCAGCCCTCCGTGCAGGCAGGCGTGGTTGGGGGAGATGTGTGTGCAGGGAGCGAAGGCTGGGAGATTTATAGGGGTCAAGGCCGGGAAGGACTGTCAGGCCACCTGCACTGGCCTGCGATGGGTGGCAGGCGGGTGCATGTCACCAGCCGCCCTCGCGCTGAAGCAGAAAGGCTTGCCTGACACCAGCACGGTGTCCAGAAGACGCCCACTCTTCGTGTGCACGAGTCAGGTCCTGGGGACGAACCACCATTTTCCTTGGCATCTTTTCCCAATGCAAACACATTACGGCATTTTCGGGGAGGTTAAGCAAATGTAATAATTTTGACTGCAGTACATTACCTTTCTTCTTTGGAAAGTCATCCTAAGTAATTTGCCTTTGAGCTCACCAGTGAGCATTTGGAAGATTTTCCTTTTGCTCTGGTCTCCCACAACTGATCCCATTTGCTGTATAGGTAAATTCAGGAACACAACCCTTGGCTTCTCTGATATATATGTTCTACTTATTTGCAAAAGTTAAAAAGTCATCAATTTCAGCATTTTTCTGCCTTTGTATATGAAAATATTTTCCAAGTTTGTTATAGTATTTTGGAATTGTAGTAATGCAATTCTGTTTCAGAGCCACAAAGACAAATAATTATATCAATAAATATTATTTTGCACTTAGGCACACAAAATGACCGTTCTTCAAGAATTATCTTTGGCTTGATAAGTAGTTTATTCAGATCCTTTAAAAGAATATGGCCTAGCACTGAGTTAAAGTAAAGTTAAAGAAACGTAATTCTGTATTTCTTGCACTGAAGCCGGTAGAGAACGGCCAGATTTTTCACAGGCACACTTCTGAGTACAGGCTGCTCGGCACCTGTATTACTAGGTTCGTTAAATGTCATGATTTTGATTGTGCTGCTTCTCTGAATGTTGCTGGTTTAAATGTGAAATATTGTTTGTCCTAAATTAAAGGAACACAAATACTAAAGATGACATTTTAGTCTTAATTGAAATCAAATGGTAAACTCCCACAGAAGTAGAATTTCACCCCTGTCTTTTCATAGCAAGGAGGTTTAGCAAATGAAAACTGAATTTGCCCTTTCTGCTCACTTTACTATTTGAACATCTAAAAAAAAAATCATATATATATATATATATATATGCTTCTCCTTCTGTTTACTCTCATAAGCATAGCGGTCAGGTTATTTCATTTGTGTATTTGCACATGTGCTGGGATGACGACGTTGGAAGGGTGGAGTGAAGCTTAGGTTCTTGGAGCGCACCATGAAACCCCTTCACACTCTAGAGAGCATCAGAGATTGTATGGCAAAAGGTTGTGGGTGTGCGCTGGTCTTATGTGGAAGGGTTGGGGTAGTGACCTGTGTGCTTTAATAAACGTCCTCAGTCCCGCCCTTGAATAATACCAGATTGAGTATGATGTTAGCCGAATGCCTGTTTTCCCACAAAATTCCTCGAATACTGCTCAGACCGATGGTGGGAACCAGAAACTCTCTCCTGGTGCAAATCCCCACCTCCTGCTCCCGTCGCTCCAGTGGGAAGCTTGCTCCCGTATGACGCCAGCGTGTGTGCGTGAATGGTGGAGAAATCAACGTTCCTAATCAAATTTGCTACACAATTAACAAGATCCACCACTGTGCTCTTTCTTCTTCTCTTATCTCATCTAGTTGCTAGATCACTGTTACTGTGTCTAACACCAGGTGCGTAACTCTTTTTACGTGGGTTTTTCATATGCATCATCATTCAAATGGCACCTCTTTATGAAATGGTTCTTAAGTTCTTAGTTACTTTTGCTAGTCTGAGTCTTCTCTTTCTTCTTTTTTTTTTCTTCCCAGCTCTCTATGAACAAAATGCTTTAGCTATCTGTGTTGCTGTTTACCAGAGTAAAGCATGAGAATGTAATTTCCTAGCCTGTGATTTTAAGATTTTATGTATGTGCCCAAATTTGTTATTGGAGGTGGTGGTAGGTTCAAACAAAATTATATTCCAGAGTCATCTAGTTTATTGTCCTGTGTTATTGTTACAGTCTTGGATGACTTCCCAAGTATTTGTTTGGATTATTCCTGTAAAGAGGAGTTTGTTTTGGTTTTTTCCTGGGTTTTTCTGGTTTTTTTTCCAGAAAAAAAATGCAGATTTTCTAATTCTAAAGTCTCTGTTTGGGAGCACCTCGAGGGATTCAATGAAACTTTTATCAAAGAAAGTTCAAGGGGCTGGGCATTACGACCAAGGTCCAGTAGCCTTCCATGGTGCCTCCAGTTTATGCATCACAGCCCCTTAAAATAAAGTAGGTGTTGGCCTGAGAGAGGCACACAGCGTGTCGGAGCTAGAGGCTTACGTGAAAATAATTTGAAATTACTTATATTAGGCAGTAAGTTGCCCTTTAGGTCACCTAGTTCTGAACTTCTTTCCTTTCCTGGAGCCGGGAGGTGCGTATTAATCACCTTTATTCATTTGAGATCCTGAGCATGGAGGCTGTTTAAAGACACCCAAAGATCAGGCTGACGCCTCTGTAAAGCAGATGTGGTGGTGGAGGTGTAACAGCGGTCGCCTGCACGCTGGAGTGCTCAGACCTCAACATCTGCGGTGGACCATGATGGTACCTGCTGTGCTTTCGCTGAGCTTGGTCCTGTCTGTATTTGCTGGGCACATTGGGAGTCTACTGAGCAGATGGGGAGCACCAGGAGGTCTGGGCAGAGTGTGAGCATCTCCCAGCCTCGCTGCTGGAGGGTCTCGGAGCCTTGTGCCCTGCTCGGGGACTCGCAAGGCATCTCTCCTTCTTTTAGATGTCAAGGGAACCTTGATGCAAGAAGCAGAACTCTGCAGGCTGCTGAAAAGTACTTTTAGGGTTAGGTGGCTGCTTGACCGGAGGCTTTCTAGAACTCATTCCTCTGCATAAATGCAGCTTTTGGCCCCAAAAACAGTGCTCTAGATTTTTCCCTGCATCCCTAAGCGTTAGTGGTCCCTCTGAAGTTGCAGTGCCTTCCAACTCAGGGTTGTAATCAGTGTCGATTGCAATTCTTTTTTCCCCAGATCATTAATAGCGGTAACGTGATTTGAATCCAGCCAATCTCGGTCTACAGCACTGAACATCTTTTCTAGATTCAGGTTCTTTGCTTAAAATGCTCAGAGTAGTTTGACTCCATTTAAACGCCAGTTTTACTTCTTTTAGATAGAACTTCTGAGATGCTGAGTGAAGCTTTAGTTATTTAAATCACACTGTATTAATCACGCATGAATCCCATTCTGAAAAACTGACCAAATCTGCCCGTGCTGATTTGCTTTTTGTAATGTCACATTGCCTAATGCTTGTGATTAAGTGAGGTTAATTTACAGGAGCCAGATTCTGGAGAAAATTACGTATGTGTTCAAGTTTATGCACTCTGGGATAAATCCAAGCTCTGAGAATAAGTAACTGGAGAATTTTGCATTGACTTTGGTGTCATTAGGGTTTCACTGTCCTAATTACCTAAGTGGCAGTACTTACAGGGTACATAATAAATTTCTGGAATTAGGTTTAGGAGCTTACAAACCTTCTTGCAATATCTGTCATACTAAATTATTAGTAAACTAGGCTAGATTAACTTGGTAGTAATTAGTGAGGTTTTCTTTTCTGCCGAGGCAGAAGTGCTGTTGATTTGAGGGCTGGTTCGAGGGGGACAGAAGTTAGCTGGCTTTTGACTGTTGATAGCTCGCTGGATCACACTAAGAATACTTAGAAACAAGATGAAAAGAGACAAGGAGCAGGCATGCAAGGTGCAGGCGCCCATCTGTTCGTCGAGCACTCCAGCGTTGTACCCCACCGCATAACCCCTTCGTGGCCACAGGCACGCGGAATGGTTGGGAGCTCCGTGCACGGCGTAACCCATCGCGCAGGCGCTGAACCCGCTCCGGTGACGCGCCCAAGGAGAAGTCGTGCCTCTCTGCGGGTTTGTAGGCAGTTGTTGCCTTCTGCATGGTGGCAGCGGGGGCAGTGGGGGACGGCCGTGGTTCCAACACAGCAACAGCGGGAAGGCTTTGGCCAGCTCCGCTTCCATTGAAAAAATATTTTCCAGCAAATTCACAAATGCAATAAAACTGTATTTTATTATTTGCTCTTTGTAACTGTTTATGTCCAAGAACAATTTTCATCTTGCTAAGCTCTCAATTTCCCAGCTGAAGATCTAGGGTATTTTTGAAAACGCATCTTTTTCCCCTGCTAGAGCTTGCATTTTTATAGAGCTTCGTGATACATGTTTTGGACTGAGTTCCTTCTTTTTGTCTGTGGCTGAGATAAAGAATTAGTAGTTTAAAACAATAACTACATGTTCCACTATGATCAAGGAATTAGATAATCTGGCATGTTTGCTTAAGGGGTCTGTATCTTGGGGCTTTTATAGGGCAGTATTAAAGCCCTGAGCCTTCTTATTATGCCAATACCCAGAAGATTGCTTTAATGAGAAGTAAAGGGCCTTTTTCCAATTACAAGGGAATAACTGTATTAAGTTCCTGTGTTATGTCAACCTGCTTTGATTTGATTACTGCGAAAGAAATGGATTTATCTGTCAGTGTTACTTAATTAAGCCTTCTCATTGATGTTTTGCAGAGTAATATAGTGTAGTTTGCACATTTAAGTCTAAATACAAAGAAAATTGGTCGAAAGCTAAGACGTGACCCCTGAAGATAAGGCACAAGAGCTATTGCTTGTCATTTTCTGATCGGAGTCCAGAACTTTTAACTTTGGTGGAAGGACTTGAGCATTATATGGGCTCAGATTAAAGCAAGGTAAAGGACAAGGAATTTTCAGCCAGATTTCAGATGGCTGAAAATTTTGGAGTCTGGGCAAACCTTACAGAATTATTCTGTGAGGTTAGGCTCCTAATCTCTACCCAGTGTAGTCCGCTTGGGTACGTAGAACAGTGTCTGCATACCTCTAATGTCTGTCTTGCCCTGATGCCTCCCCAAAAACTGTCCCTCTCCCTACCCAGGAGCGTCATTCCCTCTTGGCGGTGCTCCCTCCTGCCTAGGCAGGACTTTCTCTCCGGGTTAGACTTGGGTGTGCCTAGGGACGTGGTCTGGGATGTTTGCAGAGATGAGGAATACCCCAGCTCTGAGGTATGTGTTGTTCCCGTGTTATTTGAAGCATCTGATATTGCCCTCTGGTCATTGACGTGCTTGGCCTGAGGGAGAGGTAGGGATAATGCAGCAAAGAGTAGCAGAAAGGACAGCACGCGGGAATGCAGCTCACCACAAAAACATAAGTTTAATTGTAAGCACGCAAATAGTTCTTTCCGCGTCATTGGGACCATCCAGTGGTTGGCAATGAAGCCGGTATTTCCATGTGCTGCTGGAAAGTGCTGGGCATCTTCGGGAGCGTGGCGCCTCTTCCCTGTGCCTGAAAGAAAGCACGACTCAGAAGAAGCACCATGGGCGGGTTAAATCGCGTGTATCAGCCCAGCATATGTTGAAGGGGTGATAGCGGACTCTCAGCTGGTGGTGGGCTCCCAAAGGGAAGAGTTTGGCAACCGAGCGCACCCCTTGCCCAGGCTGGTGTGGAGATGCCCCCTTTCCTCTCTGCTGTCCCTCGTGGGCACGGAGTGCGAGAGAAGGATGGTTGCTGCTCAGAACACAGCCCTGAAATGTGTTATTTTAGGTGATGCGTTAGAGTGCCCTTGACCACGGCATCTATATTCTTAAAGCATAAATAAAAATGTCCAGTGTAGCAGTCTGAAAACCTTTGCTGGCATGTAAATCTTGCTCCTAGTGCTGGCCATGAGCCAGTGTACAGGGCCCTGACAACATGCGTTATTTTAGATTAGCTGACTTTTATAGAAAACATGTTAATAAGTGAAGTCTCTAACAGGGAGCTATGTGAATAACGCCTCGTTGTTGATGACAGCAGAGCTCCCCAGGTGATGCCCCGCGCAGCACCGTGCAGAGCCTTGCGCTGGTGTTGCTCGGTCCTTTATCGCGGGTTTTACGCATGCACGAGTTGGCCGGTGGGTCTGCACGAGAGAGCTGAGAGCAGGACGGGGCTGAAGCCAAGCCTGCAGGCGCTGGGTTGATCCCCTGTCTGGAGGTGGGCTCGGAGCTGGCGCCCGGTCCCCCAGGTGCTGTTCCCGAGGGCTGAGCTGCTCTGCTTGCTGATGGGTTTTTGGAAGCTATGCTTGAGGGTGGGATGATGCCCATCGAAGTCAATGGGATAATATCCACTGATTTTTAGCAGGGAATGGATCGGGGCTCTACAGAGTTAATTGCCTGTTACATAACACAAATGATTTTTAAAAATATGCCTAATTAACCTAATAGAATGGTTGATCTGATCTGTCAGGTAAATGATACACATTTTCTTTCTTTTTCTGGAGCTTAATTAAATATTTACCTAAGAGTGTCTTGTGCTATTAACACGTTCATCTGTTATTGAGATAATAGGAATTGTAATTGGGGGAAAGTATTAAACTATATAAATGTGTGGGGGTTTTTTGGTTTGGTGGAGTGGGGTTTTTTTGGTTTTTGGTTTTGGTTGTTTTTTTTTTTTAAATCTTGGAAATCAACCAGATTTGGTCACAGCACCCGTATTTTAAAGTGCTAATGACCATATCTGTTTCTCAGACAACTGAAGTTCCCACCGATCCCAGAAGTCCGGATGAAGCGGTGCGCAGGTGGAAAGGGAGCTGCTCGCACGCGTAGTCTTCGGCAGCACTCTGAGAAAGTTTCTCTAGCCAACAAGACCAAATACGTATTTTTTTCTAATTAGATTAAATCTCCTGTTTGTGCATGGCAAAAGGCAAGCAATATTATTATTTCATTACGATGCTAGTGGGTACACAGGACTAAGTTGGCAAATAGCACTGAAATGTGCAATAATGCTGTTATAGATCAATGCCAATCACATTTCCTGATATTTAACATACTGTAAGTAAAAAAGGTAATGGATTTAAGCAGTCCAGTCCAGTCCATCAATGTACTAAAGGATGTGCTTAATGTTAAGCATGAGTGATCTCATTTACTTGAATTAACACGAGAGTGAGCTATGATTTCAGTGGAATTATTCACAGGCTTCCATTAAACCTGTGCGCAAATGCCTCGCTGAACTGGTGTTATGTTTAGCCATTAAGTTTTTAGCCAAGTGGAAAGTCTCAGGAGACTCCCAACTCATTTTAGCAAAGGTTTCGTGATGGCAGCGGTTGCGCAAGCGTATCCCGGCGTACTTGAGCGCACCGCGGAGGATCTCCCGCTTTCAGGGGCAGCGGTAGCCTGCGGAGTTGAGTTTGTGGACTTCTCCCGGGCCTTGGTGCGACCTCACAAGTAGCGTGGCTACTAGTAGGCGCTACTACTAGTAGGTGCACATCACTGCTTAGGGTACCCGAGAGGCACAGCCCCGTGCAGTTGGGGTGTCTTTGGAAGAAGTTACTGTGTGGGTCTTTTTGGGTTTGGGTTTTTTTTTTCTTTTTTGGGCTCCACATTTGAAAGAACGTTCAGCGTTACAAGGAAGTTTTAATAACAATAAACTGGGTTGATCGACGATACTGGGAAAGACTTGGGGAAAGCGGAATAAAAATAATTGCATCAGAGAAGAAATATTGGGAATTGTGAAATGCGGAGAACGTTCATGTGCAAAATGTGTCTGTGACCTGATTTCTGTCAAGGCAAACGTCATGTTGCAGTCTAGCCTCTGGTGCCCAGTGATCTGGAAGCACGCTGCAGTGGCGGACCGGCGAAGCTCACCTCGCCTTCCTGGGGTGACTGTCAAGTTGTCCCTTTGGTGCACGGATAAAATGCATGCAAGAAAACGGCAGGCTGAGAGGTTTCTGTGTTTTGTTGCAAAGTTAAGAGGACCTTGTAGGAGTCCTGGTTCTTTGGTCCACGCCCTAAACGGCAGGTTTCACCACGTCCTGGCACATACGCAATGGGATGTGTTATTCCTAGAGACACCCTCTCAAACGAAGGGGGAGAGTGGTTTAAAAACGCCCTGAAATGGGCTGTCTGAAATTGCTGGAGTGTCTCCCACCCTGCGGTTGCAATGAATTTTCTATCAAACGATAGAGGAAAAGACAGAAATACCCCCTCTGTGCTGGGCTTTAGGAATGTGCTTTTCTCTTCTTGAGACACGAATATGTGCGTAAATGCTCTTCTGCAGCAGAAGCCTAGACGAGGTGGTGAGAGGTACATTTACCCCAAACGTGCCTTACTTTAACTTCTAGGTTTCATCTGTTTTATCATGTTTTATTTTTATTGTTTGACAGTACCTATTTTTGTGCTGGGGATTTTGATAGGATTTTAACTGGTACAGTGCAGTCACTTTTTAAAGTGTCGAGAAACAGAGCCGCTGAAGTAATTTTTATGTTCAAACCTCAGGTTCCTGAGGGTCCGGTTCATCTCTGCTGTGAATTTAAATGAGTTAATTTAAGCAGTGGGTCAGAAGCCACTACCATCGTAGTAGCCCTGTGCCTGATTCTTAATTAAAGGCAACAGGAGATTAATTTGAAACATTAATTTAAAAGTGCCTATACAAAAGGAAAGAATTATTGCAATAAAGCCTAAAGAACTTTTTTGTCCCTAGATGTAGAAGACAGAACTAGCTCAGGGTCCTGGGGGAATGCAGGACATCCTAGTCCATCCAGGGTAAGTATATCTAATCTTTTTCCCCAAACCAGACTTCCTGCATATGTAAATTTACAATCTCAAATATGGGTTTTACACCTGATTGTGTAGAAAAATGGGCATGCAAAGTTGGCTGTAGCCTGTCTTCTCTTCAAAATTGCCTTTTTTTTTTTTTTTTTTTTTTTTTTTTTTTTTTTAAAAAACATTCAAACCTGATTCTGTGATTGAATTTGGCACCTGCTCCGCTACTTCTAACAGGTAGCAAGAATATTAGTTAACCGTTTTCTCTTGCCGGGCCCTACCAGCCACCGCCAGCGCCCAGAGCGCAGGTGGAGCAGAGGTGGTGGTGCCGGGTGTTTCATTTTCCGCAGTTGGATTTTTAGCGATTGCGGGCGTCACCAAACCCGAGGAGAGGGCCCGCAGCTCCGCGGCCGCGCCGGGGCCCGAGCTCAGGGCAGCGATGCCGGAGCGGGGCCGCCGGGTCTGTCCCGCCACGCCAGGGCTGCCGCCGGGGCCGCGGTGCCCTGCCCTTCCCGCGGTGCCCCTCAGCCGCTCCGTGCCTCCCGTGAGGGCGTTGCAAGCCCTTCCCCTCGGGCAGGGGCTGCCAGCCGGGCGTTTCGGCGCGTCCCCCCGACCGCTGGCACCGTCCGAGCTCCGGGGCGGGCAGCCCGGCTGCCGGCCACCTGCCCACCTCTGCTCCAGGCGCTGCTGAGGATGGGGCACGGCCGTCTCCTGTGCTCCCCACCGAAGAGTGGGATCCCCCTCCGGGGAACGCAGACGCCGAGCTGCTATCCGGCGCGGCGATACTCGGCGTTTGCTGAGATTTGCGAGACAGCTGGGCTCAGTCGTTTCGATTGTGGCTGTGGACAGTTATCCAAATTCTTTAGACACCTCCGGATCGGGATGCCGGTTACTTCGGTAGGGAAGAAGTGCTATTTCCAGCAGAGCAGCTGTGCGGTTCGCCCCGAGCAGCACGGCGTGGGCAGCCCGGCCGATGGTCCTTGCGAGCAGCCCCGCTCCCCAGCCGGAGCACCGCGGCTTTGCCCGTCCTCGGGGCTGGGCACGGCTTGTGCTTCAGTACCGAGGTGATTATTCCTGTTTACTTCCTGCAAATGCATGAAGTACACTTACGCTGGGCAAAAAGTGGCTTCGCTCTTACTTATGCCCTTATTTAAACAGTTTGTTTAAATTGCTTTTTAATTGTTTTCTAATTAACGTGAAGGATCAGGGCTTGCGAGCAGCGCTGCCGGGAGCTCCGTGCCCTCGAGTATCTGTCTGGCGAGGAGAAATGCGGTTGCCCTCTTCATCCTCGGTCCGTCCTTTCCCCTTGGGGCAGGTCCTGCCCTCGGCAGACGTTACGCCAGCTGAGGCTTTAAGTGGATGTCTGCAGCGCTGCACCGCACCGCGGGCAGCCGAGGGGGGTCCCCCGTTTACGGCGTGGCGGGGGGACCCCGGCCCTGCCGCCGAGGGAGGGAAGCCCGACACCTTTTCTTATTCCATCCTGCTTAGCATCCATTACGTCATTACTGCTCACATCTGTCAGTTTTATTTTTATCCCTTTTTTTTACTTGACACTTGTATTGCTTCCGAGGGAAAAATGTTTTGAAAAGTCAATTCTAAATTTGCACACACAATTATTTATGCATGCAAAAACTTGAATGTGAGCGTACAATTAAGTTTTGAGATATAAAGAAAAGAGCACGAGCCTGGGAAGAATTCTGGAGTTTCAATCAAGACTGTGCATTAACTTGCAGTGTTATTCTGCAAACAGCCTGACCTCTCTCTCTTTCCTTCTTTGTAAAATGATGATGGTATTTCCATGTTGGGAGAATTAGTTTCTCGTGAGTTCTTCTGAACCAAAGAAACAAAACATTACGTAACTGCTGCGCTTGGCCAATATTTGTAGTTAAATTTAAGATTTTTGCTAATGGAGTGACTGAAAGCAGAAGGTTACACCAAGACTGTTTCAAAAATTAGAGGCCAGATCCTGGCAAGGATTTTATATGTCCTTGACTCTGTGGGTAGTGTCTGATGCTGTTGATCTCCAGAGAAGTACTGCGGGGTAGCAAGGCAGAGCGGGGCGCAGGGCAGGAGGGGGTTGCTGCCGCTCGCTAGCCACGCACAGAATTGCACGCATGAAGAATGGGTGCTGTGCGGGGTTAGTTTTTCAGTGAAAAGGAACTTTCCACACCCACTGTGAAAAAAAATTCTGAATTTTTTTTATAGTCCGGTGTGTGTATATAGCAGTGAGGCGATTAAGATGGCAAATTTCTACATAAAAATAGATTTTAAAAAGCAAAATGTTAAAAGAAGTATTTCTTTGCTGTTCTTGCACCCATTATGGGCAAGAAGACTTTTACGCTAAGAGAGGGCTTTATGCTGAATTGCACAGCATGAAATTCCAGGAACCTCATCTCAGTCACCCATTCAGGATTATCCACACAGCAAACCCAAGTCACTTACTAATGAAATAAGAAGTTGAGACAGCTTTAAAAATGTTCTGGAACACATCACTTCCAGCAGAATCAATAGGGGAAAACAGTAAAGGGAACAGTATTTCTTATAGCTGGCTTAAAACTTAGAAGGGAAATAGGTACCTGTAGGTTTTGAAAAATGCCGTTTAAACTTGTAAAACTGTGTTTTTTTCCCGATTTGTTAACAGAACTATGGAGATGGGACTCACTATGATCATATGGCGAGCAGAGACCTTGGGTCGCATGACAATCTCTCTCCTCCCTTTGTCAATTCCAGAATACAAAGTAAGAAATCGAATTTCCTAACTTGACCGCGTTGTTGAAAGTGGAATAAGTGAACCAGAAATAAAATTCTGAGGGCTTAAATCTCTCCTCCTCATTTTTGGGGTTGACTGTACTTGGCATAAGGGTGGGAACATGGATTTCTACTTTTAGTTTTTTCAGCTATCACGCAATTTAAAAAATGTACACCGATGATGTTTATTGAACAGGCTGTGTTTTTGTGCTGTGCGAGGGATGTGACTTTTGATGCAGTAACTGCAATATTTGCTGAAAGAGGTAAATGGTTATTTCCTAAGGCTCGGCCTTTCCTTTTCAAAGAAGGTGCCAGTTGGCAGAGAAAATAAGGACATGCTCTGAACAGGACTTTTAAAGTAGAAGAGGATTTCTGAAAATATGATAAATACATGTTCACAAAAGGGAACAGCTAAATAACTGGTGAGGGACACTGAAGCCATTGTTTGTTTTGGAGCATGATGGATCGCTGCCTGCTGGGACCTGTGAGCTGCAAACTCCTGGATTTCAGGCGAGGGTAGTTGCAGCTTATTCTGCTTTAGAGGAGTGAGATTTTGCCCAGGGCGTTTGGCAAGGACCCTCCTTCCACCCCACACCCCGTGATAGAAAGTTTTGACGCCCCTGAATAATCATTTAGCTTAGCAGCAAACACCACAGCAGTATGAAGAGAGGCTATAATTATTTGTAAGTGAATGATAGCTACTTTCTTTAATTACGGTTGATAAATGAGTTTGGTTAAAGTAAATATATGATGTAAAAATATTAGTAATGCTTGTGCTTGGCCAAGATCACACCCTTCTTCTGCAGTTGTCAATGAACTAACCAAACGCTTTGCTTTAAAGGATTGAACGCGAGCCAAAAAAAACACGGAGCTGTAACTGCGATATATCATTCTTCAGCTCTAATATATGTCCCTAAAATACGCCTTGTCTTTTAATATTGGGAAATATTTGTGAGTTGTTTAACATATGGGACAACGTTGGCGCTTGTAGTCATTTGTACGTATTCACGTACAAAACATGGTTACAACAGTTTTAAAGGGTCTAATGTAAGCCAAAAAAAGCATGGAAATTTCAACGCTCCCTTCTTCACTCACGCCATGGGGCTTAGGTAGTGCGCAGAGACACTTCGCAAATAGCCACACGCTTCTGTGAAACCCACTGGGCTGCGTGGCGCTTTCAAGTTTAACCTTTAATTTGAGTCTTTAGAACTTAAAAGTCTCTCTCTCGCTTCTGCCTGCCCTTGGGTTACAGAAAAAAATCGCATTCCTGCCTCTGATTGTTTTTGCCAATCTTAGTGAAAATACTGGTTTCACTTGGTTGAAGAAATAGTTGTTTTATAAAACCGTGTTCGGAGGCACCTGGTTAAAGAATTAAGCCGTGTAATACTCTTGAGTAGGAACTTTGGGAACCCTGATGTTTCTAGAAGGCCCCGCTCGTCGCCGTCGGAGGGGCTTGCAGAGCCGTCGCTCTGCAGCCTGACCTGGCGGTGTCTGCTCCAGCCGTGGGGGTGAGCCGGGCAGCGTGGCGGCGTCCTCACAGCCCCCTGAAATGGGGGGGGGTGGGTGGGTTACGAAATTTGTTCATTTCCGCTGGAAGTAAGACCAGCGATGTTCCTCCACACAGCGATTACCGCGTGTGCGGGCGCACGGCAAGCGACTAACAGCTTTTGACAAGCGTGCTATTGCGCAATAACGCGTGTGCGCTGCCGGGGCCGTCAGCTGCCTCCCACAACCCACGGCATTTTGCAACCATGCTTTAGTTAGCAGGCTCTATAATAATTAGATATATTAGAGTGGACTCTTCTTAATGTGCCCTGTTGGGGCAGCCCTTTACTCCCCAGTTCTGCTCCGCTCCCGGGCGCGGGGCATCGGTGCCGGAGGAGGAGGGATGGCCGCTGGGATGCGTGCACGTTTCCCTGCCGCTCAAACGCCTCTGGCCGGGAGCTCTGTGTCTGTGCCGTGTGGGAATGGAAACCCTTATGCGGCACCAGGACAGGCGCTGTGGTTACTACCACCGCCGCTGCGGAGGACCGCGTGCGTGAAGCCTTGTCCTAACACAGACCACCGTCAGTCTGCGCTGGTCACGTCCGTATTTGTGATTTTAGGAGAAATCTAAACGTTGTGGTGATGAACAACGCACGGTGCTGTGTACCCGGACGGAGGCTGCCCCGACTGCCAGCTTCTGACTCCTGTTACTCCAAATGTATTTTATCATTTCCCTCTTCCTGGCAGGTCTTCGAATTCCCCCAGGGAAAGGTCCCCGTAAGCTCTGGTGTTGTGCAGCTGGTACCTGCAGAGCCACGCTGGAGTTTTCTTTCCCTGCTCCTCTTTCTCTTGGCAACTGATAAAGAACCTGACAATCTTCCAACTTGAACTGGTTTTATACCGGTGTATACCATTGACTTGAATGGAGTTGCTCCTTATTTAAGTGGTCTTCCAGTCAAGACTTTGTTGTTACTGGGGATAGGTATTACTGACCGTACCTGTGTACCACCAATGTTTGCAGACATGAGGGCTTATACTATATTTTCAGATATTTGTTTTTAAAGTACATCTTCACATGGCCAGTGTCCAGCAGGGAGCCTGCGCGTTAGGCTTTGGAGCAAGCCCTGTGGGGAGGAGCAGGGAGAAGTCACAGAGCTCAACTCCCCAAACTGCTGCTCGCGTGTATTCAAACACAGCTTGCTTTGTGTGTGTCCGCAGTCCCGCTGCCCTGCTAGGTACCTTGCGTTTTCTTAAGAGCATCTGAAGAGTAGTTATCTGGCCCAGCGATGAAATGTGCACGGGCAGATAGCTGCGACGGGTATGGCACATCGGCTGTCGCTTCTCATCGCCTCTCCCGTTTCCAGGTGTTTCTTATCCTACTACTTGGGATATCGTGCTAGTACATTAAATCATTTACCAACGTACGGTAACTTGCTTCTAAACCCTCTGTGGCTTAATGGAGCGTTTCACTGCAAGGATTAGATTGAGGTTTCAGGCGCTGCTGAAGAAAGCTGCTGGCTTATGTGGTGACCTTTGAATCTCATCTGGGTTAGTGGTTGATATTTTGATTTGGTTACTGTGGTCATATTGTGACAGCTGCTGGTTCATTATAATGCAGTTCCTCTCCTCGGTTTGCCTACCAGGAATATTTAGGTTTGCATTGCTTCAAAGTGCTCTAACCACCCTGAATTTAACCTGGCACGCCGCACAAGGTGAAGTGTTGTGAACGCTGTCGGTCACCCGCCGCTGTCCGCCCGACGGGCAGTCACAGCGGAGGGTGCGGGGAGGGAGAAACTTGCTGCGGGAGAAAACTTTCCCTGAGGTTTACAGAGCTGATTTAACCCAGTTTGTTGAATGTAGCAGAACTGAGAATAGAAAAGATCAAAAGCACTTTTCTTATTTTTGTTGCACAGACAGTTTGTGTCTGCATCTAGTATTTCTGGTATTCACAGTACTGATTTTATGTATCTTATTGGAAAAGTTCCTACACTACTAACTAGAAGACAGTATTTAATTTTTGATATTGCTTTGAGGCTCCCTAAAAGGACGTAAGGTCACTGAACGTAGTCAGAGTCGTAGGAGTTGGTGATCTAGTGTGTGAAGACAAATTCTTTGCTTGTGTTTATTTTCTCTTTCTGTTGCTAAACACAAAATGGGGCCCAGATACAATGACTTACTCTTACTCCCCTCCCGGATTTCTGCTTCAGATCAGTGCTGCACTGCTTTGGGTTGTGCTCCTACACGATCACTTGCTTGATGTGCTTTTGGGAGGGCTGGCGCGTGCATTCGCCAGAGACTGGCACTCGCATCGCAAGATAAATATTTTTCCCCCTCTGGTTTCTTCCCTTTTCCTTTTAAAAATCTCCAAGTCATAATTTCCCTCGTAGCATTGTTATTTCGGAGGAGGAGGCGTTTCCTCACGGTTGGAGTGACCGAGCAGTGCCGGTACCGGGGGGCTGCGGCGGTGTGGGTTGCCCGCCGTGCCGTGCCGGCGGGCAGGGCTCCTACCCGGGGTTCCTGGGGAGCCCGGCTCGCTGCCGGTCTGCGGCGCGCTCTTGACGGGTTGTTTAACGTCTTTGTGCTCCGATGGGCCTTCCTATTTATCTGTCTGGAGAACGTGCAGTATATATTTTGCAGGGATATTGTGAGATGTCATGAATTACTGTCTGGAAAACATCCTGAGCTCCTTGGATACTCCGCGCACATGCCAATTTTTAATATTATTTTTAATGCTATGATAGCACTTGTCTCTGTACGAATATTGCTGTGGCGTTTGCTTTTAATCCGTACAGCTTTGATTCTGTTACTGTTATTATAAGTAGAACTGGAATTTTTGCAGATTAGTTAAGTTTACCCAACACGGCATTATAAGGCCTTGCTTTCAATTGCTAAACTATAAACATTGGGGATGAAATTTTCCATGCTGTGTATCTGACTCAGCCTGATTATTATTTTTTTAACCTTCTGCAGAAATGATTTCAACATTTCCTAAAATGAGATTACATTTCATCCTGGCGAATTTTTGATTTTCTCAGTTAGTGTCTGGCACATCACGAACATTAATTCTTTTTCACACCACCTCTGTTATGTCAGGTGGCTTTGGTTCCCGTTTTGCAGCTGGAGAAGCGAAGGTACGTGAGGAACCATGAGGGAAATGTCAAAAACTGTCCAGTAATTTCCAGTTGTAAATTTGAAATGCAGAAGGGTTTGATGGTCTCTCGGTTCTTGCATTCAGAGACACCCAAAGCTGCCACCACTTGGGGAAATGGTGGTTGTGGTGCTTCGTATGGGTCATCCACGTTATGGGGACACACACCCAGCAGCCACTCACTTACCTTAGTGGTGTCTGCTTTTTTCTTATTGTTTCCTAAAGCCTTTTCAGGGCAATGCAGTGTTGAAGGAGCCTGGCAACTTATGGTGGATAGAAAATAAAAAATTACTATTATATTTGGAAAAAAGTAAATTCTGTGTGACATACAGAAAGAAACACATGACAACTTTTTTAAAAAGCGGTCAAAGGTGAATTTTCAGGAATAACAAGAGGAACTATGTTTCCCAGAAATATCTGTGACTGTCTGGCTAGCTATAGTGTTAACTAAGATGAGTGTTAACAACAGAAAATCTGACTGTGACAACTAAAAAGGTCAAGAAAGGCCTTCAGAAATCAAAGAACTGGAAATCCCAGACTCCAGTTTTCATTTAAAATATTTTACATTCGTGCAGCTGACACGAGCCAGCACCTGCGGTTTTAGGAGAAGTCACTGAATGGATGGTGCATGCCGGACGAGCGCTTCCAAAGGGGGAGAGCGTTATCTCGTGGAGTGCTCTGCCAGCTGCTGAGCCCCCGGGTGCTCCCCGGCCACGGGCTGTGAGCAGCACTGCTGTTTCTGTAGATCCCAGCTCTGACTTGGAGAAGACAGGTCCCACCGTGCAGGACCACTTCCCACAGCTGCAGCGCGCTCTGGTTTGCCGGGCGGTGGGACGGGGACCTTCGGGGCTCTCCAGAGAAAGGTCTGAAAACCTGAATTCAGCTGCCAGGTTTGAGCTATGTGGCTTGTTTGGCGTGTCGTGCCTCCCAATCTGCATCTGGTGTCTTGGGTTTTTTTGGTTCTATGTTTTTATTCACCTCTAAACTCACTTAACTCCCCTTACAACCACTCTGTTGAGTGGATATACGTGCCCACCAGCCTAATTTTTGTTCTTCCCATCCCCATGTGAGTACAGAAGGGAAGATGTGAGATAAATTTTTCAACCTAAATCTGGGAAAAGTAATCTGTCGAGTTCTTTTTGCCAAATCTAAAATTGTTTCACCAACCAAAATATCTCATTTTTGATGTCTCCAAACTTTAAAAACGGTGCTAATCTGGGAAATAGATGTGCCCTGTCGCATGTTCTGAGAGCAGAGCACTGTAAATGTACCTCCGAGGACTGATTTACAGAACAGCAACTGATTTCAGACATGGTCTAATCTACTCTTTAATGGACATGTATCTCAATTTCCATGTAAGTTAAGGCTCCGTGTTCCTTCTTCCCCTTACCCGGGAACAGCTGGCAGGATTTCTTCCAGCCTTTTTTTTTCTGGATTAGTTTTAGCGGTTTCTGCACAACAAAGTAGAATTGCTTCTGGATAACCCTGAGCAACAGTTTGAGTTTAACTATGCTGAGTGTCAAGGCTGAGACCTGAGGAGCTTCGATGTAGCACTTCAGCTTTCTAAGATAACCAGAATGAAAATCACACCATTTACTGTCAACTGGGGCCTTGAAAGATGCCTTAAAAATGCTTTGTAGGAGACACTGGCTCACGTATCCCTTCTTGTCGTGGAACATGCCTGCTGCCTCTCTCTTGTCTCACTTGTGTATGAACAAAATTAACAGGAAAAAAAATCCATGCTGAAAAGAATTTTGCAGATGTAGATATAAATATGTTACAGTTCCCAATCAAGAGTTAATACATTTTGCAGCGAGTCAATCTTGCAGGCGCTGCCAGTCAGGATTCTGAGCTTCAGCATTCAACCCCAGCCTCTCATACAGTCCTGAAGAAAAGAAATTACAAGGACATTTCCATTTATTTGGGAACAAGCAGCAGATGTATAAATAGAAACTGTAGACTGTGGCAATTAATGTCTGCATACTGAGCAAAGAATTGAAATATTATTTTGTACTACATAGTTTTCAGTGAAGTTTACATTCCATTGTATTTTGTTCTTAAACAAGTCCAAGCATTTTTAATAAGTTATTTTGTGCGACAGTTGCATTCTGCGTAGCACGGCATAGACTAAAGCTGTGTGAAAAATTTGCATGGAACTGCAAATGTATTTGATCTGTATTTGGAGTACAAATGGTAAGTTTGCAAAGCGCTGCCAGAAGTTACCCTCCCTGTAGGCAGAAAGGAGCATCCTCCTGCGAACCATCCAGCCCTCTCTTCTGCAGAGACCCTGTGCGGAGCTGGGGGTGTTTGAGCCTGCCCTTGGGGTGGTCCTGGAGTGGGAATCGGGTCGTGCAGCGTGGAGTGGCGGAGTGAGAGCCGCGGAGCGTGTGCAGGCGTTGGGTGATTGCTGCTCCCGGTGAAGCAGGCTGCAGGGCTGGCTCAGAAACCCTGGCGGGCTTCACCCGACCGAAGCACAAACGGTACGGAGCTATGCAGGTTCAGCTGGGCTCCACGGCTCTGGTTTTATCTGCTGGAGACACTGCATTTTTCTGCGTTGCAAGCACATTAATAGAGAAAGGGCTTTGAAAGTAACATGCCTTATGCTTTAAATGGCGCTTTAATGGTTAACAAGCTTCTGTCCTTTATATAGATGAATGTAGTTTGGCTTTCAAATAAGCATTTGCTGCTGTTTTCCAGCTGAGCTGATATTAGTGGCAGAGGGAATTTGAGCTCACACCTGTTTGAGCATTAAAAGAAACCTATGAGCGACTTCCTTAGCATATTCATAGAAAGGAAAAATTGAATTTCTAGAAAACCTTACCCCACCAGGAAAACCCTTGATAGGCATTAAAAAAACCCAAACAAACAAACAAAAAAAAAACCAACACCAAAAAAACCCAACCCAACACCCCACCCCCCCCCAAAAAAAAAAAAAAACAAACGCCAACCACCGCCAAAAAAACTTGGTTTGCAAATTAGTTACAATCTTCCTATTTTCCCGAGTTGTTTGCAGTCACGCGATCAGTGAGCACACACCTAAAGGTAGCGGCATGCTTCTGGGGGACATGACTGGCCTGGATGTGGAATAGATTTGCATTACAGCTGGAAAGTATACATGTGGGAAAATCTGTGAAACAAAACAAATTTGTTGAATTACTAGGTCATTTACATAGCTGCTCCAGTCATGGTCCGTTAAACAGGCAAAAACAACGGTTTTGTTATGCTCTCTAGTTAAGGCACAGAATGTGTAAAACAATGCCGAGTTAGCTGGATAATTAATAATCGTTTTGAGCCCGTACGTACCTCAAGTCTGAACTTCACAGCGTATGGAGATGTTGAGTCGAATAAGGCGTTAGCTAAATAAGATCAACTTATTTTGTTAGGTCTTGGTGTATTCTCCTACAAAAAGTGGATAAAGCTGCAACCGTCGGGGCTCAGAGGTGGCTGGGCCTTAATGCCAGACTACATTCAAGCTTAGCCACAGGCGGAGCTTTGGCTGCGCGTTGTTGGTCAAAACTAACTGCCGTCTGCATTTCTGTAACAGATTTCTTCTAAGGCTTTCCTCTGTACCTGAGGACATGTCCAGGAGAGAAAATTATCGTTGCGTTCTGTAGGAAGATGTGGTAGTCTTGAAGCAAACGGTCATTTTTTACTTTTGTAGTTGAAGATTAACTTTAATTTTTTAATTCAAATTTAATTTTTATTAAAAAATTTATATTAAATTTTTAGTTCTCTTTTTCAAGACTACTTCTGGCAGTTTCTCTAATGACTTCTCTCTTCCTGTCCCCAGCCTTCAGCCTCTAGTACTGCTCTGAATTTAGCACGTTTGGTCAGATGCAGAGAATATACAAAATCAAATATAAAACAGTTCCAATGAAAATGATAAAAAGGGTATGACAGGAGGGTACGGTAATTCTCTACAGCATCGTGCCAATAGATACATCTTACCATATGGTCTGAATTAAGGACGGCACCAGTTCTCACACTATGTGAGGCTGATGGTATACTAGGTCCATGCTTTGATCCTTGTACCATGTGAAATAAAAAGATATGGAGCATGCATTTAACAGGAACCATCAGTACTTTAATTAGATTATATTTCTTTTTAACTAAAATCAGAGTACCCCAATACATTTCTTTATTCTGCAAACTTTTACTATGTGCTTGTGGTCTTCAGCATATTCAATAGTTCTAAAAAAGAGTACAGAATGAGAAGTGACGGAGAAGGATATTCTGGGAAGCAAACATGCTGACTAAATGTGATAAAGAAGAAATTAGGCCAACGATCAAATGTTAAAAAGAGTGGCATTGTGTGTGTGTATATATATGTGTGTGAATTACCCGGAAAAAGCAGTTTTGATTAATTCTTGGATGAGGAAGCTATGTAAACAGATCAGCAAGAATTTAGTTAAAGCATTTTTAATTTGTTGTTTAAATACCTTTTGATTATGATATCTATATCAACGTGTTCATATCCTTTCTGCTATTTATATTTCCATTTTTATACGTCACTAGAACTGAAGATGCCCAATTCTGGTTCACATTGCCAGCAAATTTTGGTTTTCCAAATATGCCTTGTAGGAGAATATTTTTTTTCCTTCCTAATTTTTAACTTTCATGTAAATCTCGTAGCCAGTGAATTGATTCCAAAGCCAGTTTTGGCCTGGATTTGCAATTGGCAGAGATTGCAAATCTCCCATGGTATGTGGAGCAGCACCCAGAAGGTAACTGAAAATCTGAAGAGAGAGCTTGTTTCAGGAACTATTACATGGAGGAGTTTGCAGGCATCAACAGAAGTTGGCCCAATGGCTGTAATCTGCTGAATCATTCTTTATTTCAACTAGAAAAACAAAACAAAAAAAAAAAAAGGAGGAAAGAAGAAACATGAGAAAATCAGTGAAACTTTGGAGTAACTCTTGTTGACTGAGTGTTGAAGTGGGCTTAAAGCCAGGACCATACTAGTAATAATAATATTTAAAGCTCTAAATTACCTGCTGATGGTAAGGTGAGATGTGCAAACAGAGCAGCGGCCATATTCCGAGTGTAGCTCACATTTAGCTTTGCATAGTAGAACCTGTTTTCACAGGGAATGGAAAGATGATGCAGTGTAAGTACACAACGTCAAGGGGAATTGGTACCTACTGAAAAGTATGTGTAGCAAGTATACTCTGCACAGCTACGCGAAGACTAAATATGATGAAAAGCATACTAACATCCTAATACAGAAGAACAAGCATGGCAAAAAGTAATCGTAAGAAAGGAAGGCAAGAATATAAGATGTGAAACATCAAGTACAGAGAATGTGTGGAATGACGTTCAATGTTAAAAAATAATATTCTGAAAGCAAAGAGAGAGAAAGAAAGGAACAACTGTACGTGAGGTTAAGATAAATAATCGTGAAAGATTATTGCAATGCATAAAGAGGAGGAGGTCAGTAAAGTAGATTTTAGGACCTCTTAGAGATGGAAAGGGTAATTTATTGACAGATGATGTAGACACTGCTAAAAAATAAATGGATTTTTCGCCTCAGTGTTCACAAAAGAGGATGGGGAACAGATGCCGGAATCAGATATAAATTTCCCAGGAGAGAGGCAAGAAATATTGAAGGAAATAGGGATTATTCCAGAATGGGTGATCACACGGTGGGTGAGAACATCAGTAGACGGATTAAACTCTGTAGAGGAGCCATCACAAAATTCTTAAGTAAGAAAAGAGAAAGGATGATTTCATGGGGAACAACCAGCTAACTCCCCTCCATTCCTTGGCGTCCTCAGCTGTCCACAGAGATAACCACGAGGGGAGCTCTGTGTTTCACCGCAGCAGCGCAATGCTTTTGTCCCATAAGGACTTTACCGACAAGTTTTATGTGTGACACTGTTGTAGTTATTTTAAAATAATTTTAAATGCTTAAAATGTGTTTTACAATGAGGAGTCCAGTCTCCACAAAATGTACAACCCCGTATGGATGGGAGGCTGAACTTGGGGCCATCCATGAGCAATAGCTCAGCTGGGTCAGGAGAAAATGTTCTTTGAGGGAACCATCGCAGATCAACAAACGCAAGGTGAAGCATTTCCAAATGGTCGCTGCTATATGGTGTGTTCTGCCTCCTCAAAGAAGATCATTGATATCTTTTAGTTCTTCCAGAATAAACATATTCTTCATCTGATGGGAATGTTGATATTGCGTGGTCTGATCTTCACATTTGAAGGTCATACATCTGGAATGTTTTCACCTTAGTGGTCTATAGGGGTGTATAAGACCAGGGCATATATGCCTCTGTTTCGTTGTTGCACTTACCCTCAGGTTCAGAGTGGACACTCAGCCAGTCGGGAGCTGGGTCTATGAAGAACTAAGATCCAAAGTTTTGATGCTCTTCTTTCTGAGCCTCCTAATGATCTAGAATAATCACACTGTTGTTGGCACAGTCTTCAGTGTATGAACTTGAGCGAGCTTCACGTTTTTATGAATGACTGAACTTAAATGTTCAGTATAGCAGTGGAGTTCCATCTTAGTCGTCTTGCCAGCCTCATCCTTGAGTCTCGCGTTTCTTCAGAGGCATTTTTGCTTTTACAAATTTGATATCAAAGGTTCTCATGCCTCTTCCCCCGTCCAGATTCATTAGTTTCTTGTACTCGTTAGGTTTGGCTGTCTTCGCAGGAATGATGTCTGAGGGCCTGGCAGACAGCAGCACTGAAGCTAGAGGCAAAATGAGATGCTTGATTTCCATTGAACAGGCAAACATGAAAACTGAGGGAGGGGACGGGTAGAATATTTAACGCAGACCAAAGCTGTTGCAGGGCTGTGGACTTAAGACTTGTGGTCTTCCTCAGCGTATACGTTAGAGGAACATCAATTAAAATTTACCAATACTTGGTGGACTGTGGAAAAAAAAAATGCAAACTGAAACTGAACTTAGGTTGTCCATCTGGCAGAGGAGATCTTTAACATTTGGATACCAAGCTGATTCAGCAAAAAGCTTTATTTTTAAAACCTTGCAATGCTTTAGCAACAGAATCCAGATCAAACAAAATTTCACATCCCCCAGGCAGAAGTTTCTTTCCAATACTTTGGATAGCTTTTGCAGAAGACCAAACCCTTTCTTCTGTCCCTTGAGTGGAGTCTTACCTCTTCCCAAACGCAGCTGCCGGCAGATTTTCTCTGCTGGTTTCTCATCTCTGCAGCTGCAGGGCAAAGGTTCCAGCAGAGAGGCAGTTCTGCCTCCATCTCATCTTCCTCCCTTGACCTACAAACTGGAAATGCGCTTTGTTTTTGCTGGTCATCCTGAGGAGACGCACCTTCTGGTACCTCCACCCATCCTCTTCTGAGATGAGGAAGGCTAATATCTAAGGAATGGAAGTATGTTTGGTAGGCTGATGGATCTCAAGAAACTTCTGACTAAATTTAACTGAGACCTTCCTTTTAAGGATCTTCTCCCAGCTTCTGGTGGGAAAGTAAAAAGTCTCATAGATGCGCTGTAACCTGGGTAGTATTTTGTAACGCCTGCTTATCATGATGGGAATATGCTCTGGCTTCAGTAGCCCTCTACTACACCACGAGCCTCTGAAATAATGTCTCTTGGGATGCAAGGGGTTGCAGAGGAACTTCTGAATAAGTGATAAAATCTCTCATAATCCCTGTTTTGTGGACAGAAGCACCCAAATGCAACCAGTGACTGAGCTTATTGCCTGTAGCCCTCCACTTGCCCGTGTTTAAATTCCAAGAGCTCCTTGCTGCTCTCCTGGTCATGACCAAATAGTATCCTTTTTGCTCAGTTTAGTCAGTGTCCTAAATCCACTTGATATAATCTTAGTTTTTTATTGATGGAAAATGCAGAAAGCCAAGAGCTTCCAAAGCATGAATGGCTACGGAAAGAAGTCACATGTAAAATTTGTCCTTTTTTTTCTAAAGAGCATGCTCAGGTTACGTTGGTGTGATAGACTTACGTTGGTGTGATAGGATGGGTTTCTTTGCAGAGGCACTTTGGCCTTCTGTTATTAACGCAAAAAATCATCTCTCTATGAGCAAAATTTTCCATATGTATAACACACCGAAAATTCCAGCCATCTTAAAATGTACTCTGTGCCTTTTTGTTGTGGTTGGATTCAAGGCAATGGGGCTCCAGCCTTTGCATCTTTGAGCTTCTCTCAACTACGTTTTGAAAATTCACCTGAAATTCACTATTGAATTGTTTCTGCTTTTCTGCAGAACAGAGCAAGAGAGTTCTGTCGCCTCCGGAGTACTTGGCTTACACGCGCGGGTTTAAGTCAACCTGGGGAGTTCCCTTCCCGCCCCCCCGTTCTGGTGGTAAGCCAGGTGGAGTGGCAGGTTAGCGAGGCAATAGCAAAGATCTGTTTGGTAGGCTTATAAACGCTAGTGAAGCATGGCAGGCTGAGCTGCGTCTTGTTTCACTTGATCGTTTAAATAGCCAGTCCTTTTCAGCGTGTTTTGTTTGACTAGGTTTCACCTCTTTGTATGGCAGAACTATTCTTTGTCTAACTTTGATATTTTTTTTTTACATGTGAAATGTTTTTGATCACATTATATGGAGCTGTCATCGCACCCCGAACAGTTGCAATTTCTGTGCCTGCTCATGTGGTGCACACCTGTAACATGTTGGGAACGGACTTGGCTTTGAAGCTAGACTTGTTCTCTCATAAGAGTCCACATATTTCTTCCATCATGTAATGAGATTTGCTGATGATACAAAACTGAGGGGAGCAAGCTGCACTTAAAAGAGAGGCAATATAAAATACAGCTTTGGCCACAGTCCTGCAGTTGGATGCAGGCGGGAGGAGTCCTGCCACAGCACAGAGCCCTGTTGACTTGAACACGGCTCTGTGTAGTCATAAAAATCTGCTTGCGAGTTTGTATCCCTACAATTTATTTTTTTAAGGCTTTCAAGATTTTAAAATGCAGAGTAAAATAATTACTTAAATGTAGACGAGAGTGAAAGTAAAAGGGGAGGAAAGGAAAGATGTGCTGGTGGAAGTATCTGAAAAAAACTGGTCGTTCAGAGAGATGCCACGAGAGTATTCCAGATGTCAAGGAGTGGCAAGTGGATGTCCCTCTTTTCCTGACCAGAGATGGAGAGCAGCCAGCTGCGGGCCCGTGATAGGAACAAGGGTGATGTGGGATCTTAGGAGGTTTTAAAAATGTGAAAAGAACTTTTCTGATTCAGCTACTGAGATGAATGAGGAGGGAAAGGGGGTAAGGTGAACCTGCTTCCTCTCTGATGCATTAAACCGAAAAGAAACGATGCTGATCACCAAAGTGAAGGGGAACCCGGGTTCTGCTTTCAGAGCTGGGGCGTGGAGTCGATGTGGGAATTCGTCGGGAGAGCCAAGAGCAGGCTCGCGGTGCAGCGTCCTGTTCAGGCTGAACGGGGCTGCAAGGTGAGGCCCTTCCATGTTCTGTGTAGGCTCGTGTTGCTGTTTAATGGAGAGAGACAGATCTGAGGGTTGATGGAAAACAGCGCGTTTAAACCTTCACCCAAATACAAAACAGGTTTGTTTTTCGTTTTGGGGGTTTGTTCCCCCACCCTCCCCACCCCCCTCCCAAAGCTAATGGTCTGAGATTCATGAGCAAAGGTTGAATAAAAGTCAAAGGAAACTATTTTGGCACTTTAAAAGGGATGAGTGAGGCCACATCCGTAATCCTGTGCACGGTTCTTGTCACCTTATTATTAGAGCTGTGTAAATCTGGCAAGGATTTGTATTTGCCAAATATACCTCTGGCCTAGATTTGGGCTTATATTTGGAATTCAGGCCAGTTTTAACGCCTGTGCAGTTTGTAATTTTTGCCAGTTTTAAGCAAAATAACAGGAAGGAGGATAATGAAGGACAGAGGAGTCAGGAGAGCAGAAAACTAAGAAAGGAAGGAACTAGAAAAAGAGAAGGAAAAAAGGACAAAGGAATATGGAGCCCCTTTCCTTCCTTTCTGCTTTTTCCACAACCCTTCCTTGAAATGCCCTCTCTTTTCCCTTTCATGTTTCATTGTTGCTCTCTCTGAATTTGGAAGGATTAAATGAATTCAGCCACTCTCTCCTGCTCTGCTTGTGCTCTCACACTTCTTTTTTTAATTTGCAAACTTCTCCCTTAACCTTTCTCTCATAAATTCCGCCCCGCCCCCATCCTCGTTTCTTTTCCTGTGCCCCAGAGTCCCTTGGTGGATGTGCTGGCTGTGAAAATTTTCCTGGTCCGCATATCCTATCCTGGTGCACAGGCGCTTTGATGTACGTGCATACCAGCAGGATTAAAATTCTAAGGACTGAAAAGCATCGCACTCGCGTTCGTGAAATAAGCCTCGCAAACGCGCTGGTGAGACGGACAGATATTACTTTGCTGATGTTATCTCCTCCTGTACGTAGGTTAGGTGAAATAGGTGGAGATACGCTCCCTGACAGTGGAAAGCCCCACAGGACTGACCTCCTGAAGGACTCCTTCAGAGAGCGTAGGGGTTGCTTTCCCCATGGCTTGGCCGTGTAGGCTGGTCCAGGTGGGACGATCTGAGCGGTAGAGAAGCTGTGACTTCCCCAAGGTCAACAAGAGAATCAGAGGCAGAACTGGAATAAAACCCAGTAATGAGGTGCAGGAAGCCCAGATTCTGGCTGTAGGTAATACTGGTCTCCTGCTTAAGTTTGTGATTCTGTGTTATCGGGAGCTCAGAGTTTTAACCAAAGGCACTTAAAACGCAGGTTTTAAGCACGGTATGAGCCTGCTGCTCCTCCTCTGTCTTGCTGGCGGTCATTATCCATCCGAGAGACCTCAGCACAGTCAAGTGCTCGGTATTGGTTATCCACCTTCCTTCAGCAGCTCCCGTGGGAGGTGTCCGTGCGGCGTGCCTCATCCTCTGTGGCTCGGCCGCTGTCCGGCCAGCCCGCTGGCACAGCGTGGAGGACCGGGGTTGGAGACACTGGCTGCAGGTGTGGGTGCACGAAGGACCCAGGTCTGTATCGGTTTTCATTAGAGATAATTATCTCTAATCTCGTATGGTTGCGTTGGATGGGTGGAGCCGTTTTATTGCATTATTTGGTTGCCTTCTTCAGTGATGATTCATTGATTATTGACACATACGGGTTTGTATGTGGCATAGGAATAATACAGGAATATAACGTGAGCACTGCCTTTGAGAACTTCCTCACTTGGAGAGGGGGAAAGGCAGGTCTGCCTCCTGCAGGGAGGGCGGGATTGCAGAGGGTCCCTTCTCAAGGTTGGGGGGACGTTGCAAGGCTATTGGATCTGGTGACAAATATGAAACCGGTCACAAGCCTTGAGCTGAGCAAAGGCCAGGTGTGAAAGGAATTACACGCAGAAGTTCTCCTACAGAGAAAATAACACAGGGACGCGTTAACGGCCAGCACTAGAACCAGAGGTTAAAAATAGAAACGTGTCGGTATTTGGAATAAACGTCCTGCTTAGTGGGTGGGTCACACACACAGACCGACCCGGGTGGGTTTGTGTACAACCTGCAATTTCTTCTGTTTTACGCGCCCTGGCCTCGTGCTCGCTGTACCACCCCGTGTGGTCTCCGGGCGAGTACTGTGGACGACAGCAGAGAGGGGTGGTGTGTTTTTCTTTAAAAATATTATCTTTGGGTATCTCTTGTGTGCTTTTGTGACTGTGCACTTTTTTCTTCAGAGGCACGTGGAAAACTGCTATGTTTTCATAACTTTTTGACAACATCTGAACTTGCAAGACTCCCTTGCCCTCCCTTGCCAGTTTGCATTTTATCGGTGTTAAAAGCTCTGCTTCTCCCCTGCCCCCAGTCTCCTCCAGTCCTGCCAGAATACAACGTGTAACCTAGTACGCTCCTCTCAGCAGCTTTGGCATGAAGCTCATAAGGAAAAGCAATCTCCAGGAATAAAGCAGGTATTTCCCATCCCCGGTGCGGGTAGCCGAAGCAGCAGGGGTGCGGCGCGGAGGTGCACGGCGGCACGGACTGGCTCTGCGGCAGCAACCGATCGTTACTTTTCAGGTTTTGAGATTTACCTGTTGTGCTCAGCGTAACAAAAGAAATGAGATCTCTGTAATTATGCTGGAAGGAGGAGGAGATAGCATTTTAGTGTCTTTGATCTGGAGCTGGAATAGGCTCGGCTTTTGGAAATTTAATTTGAAGGAATCCAACGTACACATCTGCTTTTTGTACTGCAATTTCTTTTGAGCCAGAAAATAGAAATTTATTAATGCAAATGTGTGGATTCTGTTCGTCGGAAGAGAAGGAAGCCCATTCAAAACATAAGTTGACTCTTTTTCTTTATAGCACTAGAAAATCTTAATAGGTATGATGGGTGCTAGCGTTACGGAGTTTATAGGCAAAGTTTTGTGCGAGCAAGCAGACAGCATAAAATGGTAGGACACCTCTGGGAGCATAAAAAATTTTGGGAAATATAATATGTGAGCATTTCCAAGGTACTAATGAAAAGAATGGAGAGAAAATTCTCTCAATAAGCAGTTTAAAAAGAAAAACAAAACAAGCGTGTTGTAAAACCGCTCTGTGAGCTTGCCTGGAGTGGGAGATGGAAGGAGCCCGTGCTGCCCGCGGGGAAGTGGAGGGTTTATTTCAGTTGCTCTGCTGATGCCCAGCGTACTGTAAAATTAGTTGTGCCTTGTAAATTGAACGTGATCCAAAATTCAAGGTAGATACTTTCAAAACATTACTTAAGAGATGTGACTTGTGTTTTTCAGGGCTTTGCATAAAAACCGAGAAAAGACACGTTGGACAGAAAAGCGTGCAGGAGATGTACTTTGGCTCCAGTAGATGTTCCATCAGAATTTCCCCTGTGCACCTTTTTTTCCTATTCCCTGTCAAAACCTGCCAAGCAGGAGCTTGGTCAGTCTCTGAAATAACACCGTATGAATGGAAATGTATATCTTAAAGCATACGTAAAGAAGCCCTGATCGTTCTGTGCGACAGCAGAGCGCTAAAATGAACCTGAAAGGTTTTGTTTGTTTTTAAATTAACCTGTTTTCATGCCTTGTGGCTGGAGTGTATTTTCAGATTTTAAATGAAATTCATTAGGCATTTGCCTAGGCAAGACCTTTCATCAGAGGAGCGTCTCTGTGACAAGAACATCTTTCAGATCCACGCAGTTGAATAAGATGACCAGCTTTAGCTTGCTTTTAGGAACTGGATGTTTTTATCTCAGCAGCTTTATTTCTTCCTTGTGTCCTCTCAGAAATTACACTTTTCTTTGTGTTATTAATGCAGCAGGGTTCAGGCTTCTGCAGTTCAGGCAAGTTATGAAGGGCTGGCAAATTCTGTCCAGCAGTGGGGGGAAAAAAAAGGGTTTTTGTTTCAGGTGGTGTAGCTTTAGGTTTGCTTATGGGGGTTTCTGGGTGGGGAGCAGGTGTAGCCCCGCTGTCGCCGCAGGGCGAGCATTCGCTGGTCGACACTGGGACGTGGGTCAGTTACCCAAGTCATTGGCTGGCACAAGGGTTTTGGTGCTTCGTATTTTTTTCCCCCCTACGGTTACAAACGATTTTCTCCCGGTTTGTTTTACAAACACAAGTCATCTTTCTTCCCTTCTCTGGCTGCCCAGATGATGTGGCCGCGGTTGGCTAGGATTTCTGTTGCTCTTCTTGGGCTTTGTCGGTACACGGGAGGCGGCTGCCGTTGGTACAAGGTGCCAGCCCGCTGGGGTGGCTTGGCTGCGTGATGGCAGGCGATGTTCGGGTTGTGGTGGGTGCCATGGCACGAATTCCTTCTCCTTCCACCCAGCTAAACAGTTTGAAGAGGATGAGGCAGTGTTTGGTAAATGTTACCCACCATTGCTCCTCGGGCAGGATAGGTTTGAATACCCGCTTTGGTTGCGCACTTCCCGCAGCGGTGCCCCGGCATCCCCCCTCCTGGTGCCCCGGCAGGGAGGAGCGCGGATGGAGCACCTGCAGCCGACCCCGCCACAGGGACCCCCGGCTTGGCGTGGGGCCGTGGTCCCTCCTTGGTGTCCATCGGTCGGCTCCGGGGCGCTGGAGCCCTCCGGGAGCATCTCGGAGCACGAGGCACCGTGGGTCGTGGTACCCGGGCACACCGCGGGCACCGGCGGGTGCTGCAGCCTCTGTGTCCGGCAGCGCTTCCTTGCTCTTCTTGTGGCTGCTGTCGTGCTCGTCACCCATCCGGAGCGGGGCCGCGTGCCTTCCCCCGCGACGCCCCGACCTGCCGTGCCTCCCGTAAAAACTTGAAACTCTTTTGGAAAAGCCGGGGAGGGCGGCGGGGCGCGAGCATCGCCTCTGCCCCCGCGCCCTGCCCTCGGGGCGCTGCTGCGGGCCGGGGGGCCCCGGCTCTTGCCGGCGAGGTGCCTCCTGCCCCCCTCCTCGCACGGCGGCGGCGGCGGCAGAGCCGAGACAGGGCGATTATGAAGACGTCAGTCGGAGTGGAGGCAGGCGAGAGGGGAGACGTGCTCCAGATGAGGTCCTGGGGGAGCCGAGGAGGGTCATTCATGTACGACCATGTGTATGTGTCTGACAGACTGTGAAATGGTGCGTTGTTGCGCGGCTGCGCTGCACCTGGGCCCTTCATCTGTGATTGATTGGTTTGGTCATGTGTAATGGTCCCATCTGCTCCGTGTTGTTTTTCTTTTTTTACTTATAAACACCGTTCCCAGCGGCTGGGAGAGGATGAGCTCGGTTTTGTCATCTTCACTTACACTTTAGCTCAAAAAAAGTGGTCAAGGAGGTGAGCTCGAAAGGCCGCCCGAGCCGCGCGGTGCCGCGATACTTCTTATTTTGTGCCTCGGCCGCTTTCTCCTCCCGCGCGGGATTGAATCCCGGCAGAGATCCGGCTGGTTCACGAACCGGGAGAGACCCCGAACCCGAGAGTGAGTGATTTGCACAAATCCGCAGATAGTGACTCTTACTGCAGCGAGGAGTTTTTTTGTAACCGAGCCAATACTTAATTAAAACCGCTGACATCATGGTGTTATAATTAAGCGTGGCATTAATTAAGCTGGAATAACGATTTTTTTTTATTAAGAGCTGCTCCAATTGTATAAGCGCATGATCGGCAAAAACAAAATAATTTTTTATTAAAGGAGGAGAAATCCGTCCCCGCGCTCGGGCTTGCCGGGAGTGAGCTGGTGGCAGAAGTAGTGTCGGCAGCACAAACTTTGGGGGGCTTCGGCGCGAGCGGGGAGTGCGGGAGGTTGAAGGGAAATTTGGGGTTTTTTTTTTCCTTTTTTTTTTTTTTTTTTTTTACCCAAAAATGCTGATCGGCTCCTGGCATTCTGATGGCTAATTATGCATCGGAGAGCTTCGACAGCTGCATTCATCATCATAAAATGTAATAATTAATGACATTCCAACAAAGAAAAATATGCAAATGAGAACTCATTAGCATTTTCATATTCAGCTTTGATAATGCTTTTGCTGACAAGGTTGTAATTAATGAAAATTCATGTCGCAGTCAGGAGATTGGATCGGTTTCATTCCGCTCACAATTCCCAAATGCTTGCATTATGGAAAATCGGCAGCTCTGCCAACTTTTCAGGGAAGAAAAAAACACACACACACACTAAAAGCACCAGATGCAAATTAATGGTAGGGAGCCTTTAACTCTTTAAAGTCCTATTCCCCGAGCCCCCCCCTAAAGAGTGAAAGAAAAACAACAGCCCCGATGCAGAAATAGTTTGGTGCACAGGCGTCGGGGTCTTTCAGGAAAAACTCTTCGTTTCTTCTCAGAATAGGGAAATTTCTGCAAAACTTTTCCCCCCCCTTCCTATTTTTCCTTTTATTATGCCTCTGTCCTAATAAACTCTGAGAAAATTAGGCTTCTTACATGATCTGTTTTCTCCTGGCCTTATCTAATTAATTCTACAATTGTTTATACATCCAAGGCTTCCTCATGCCTAAACAGATCCCCTGGCATCAGCTGGATGGTGGCTTAGCGCGGAGTGCAGGATACGGCCCCGGCTGTTTCCTGCTCCTTAGAGGACAGGCGTTCGCGTCGGTTAATCTGCCGCCGAGTTTCCTTATCAGGCCTCCAAGAAACACGGCTCTGCTCCCTGTTGCAGCTGGCTCGGTCCGGGTTAGCTTGGCTTTGGGCAACGGCTGGAGTCGCGTCGCCGGCGTTGACACCTGATGGGGCTCCGGCGCCCGGCGGGGTGCTTCCCGTGGGGCAGGACTCTGCTGCAGAGCACGGAGCCGGCGGGATGCCCTGGCACGCCGTGGGGAGCGGAGCTGGGCTTCCCCCAGCCCCGGCTGGGACCCGGCTGCAGCACCTCGTGCAGTGCCACGCCGTGCCGGCTGTCCTCGGAAGCTCTGTTGTGACAACAAAATTACAAAGGAAGAGCTGCATAAAGCATCCCAGGCGGGGCGGTAGGAAGATGGAGGCAGTCTCAACACGTAGCGCTGCCCACGGTTGGGGTAGGGGTAAGCAAACCCATCTTGCCAGGACTTTTTTGCAGAAAAAGGCAAACTTCAAGCTGCTGCTTTTAGAATCCAGCAGCAAGCTGCAGACGTTCCCTGCCCGCTGAGTGCCTGGTGGCTAACACAGACCACTTCGGCAGTCAGGAAATGCATTTCCCCTGGTTTGGAGTTTGCATTTATTTGTTTATCTAAGCCCCAAACCCGCTGCCTGGGCAGGACTGGGCAGAGCAGCACGCGTCTCTCTCCGAGAAGTTGTCCCTGCTCTGGCGGGGGATGCTGAGCCGTTCTGGCCTGGAGCAACACCGCACCTCCCGGGTCAGGGAAAAGACCTTTCTCGCTTTTCTTTGCCCACAAGTTATTTGAGCATCAATTTTGCACAGACCGTTGGATTTTTTAAGAACTTTTTGTAGCTCAGTACTGTGTAACTTAATTCGTACTTCTGTATAAAATAATTTGTATTTTTTGCATAACGATTTCTTTAAAATGCATCAGGTTTTACTTTTTGGTATAGTTTCCTTTTGTACGGGCAAACTGCCCAAGCAGATGGTGTAATGTCACCTGTAAGCAATCTGAATAGATAGGTTCATTCTTACATTTTAGAGAGCTTTTTATTTCCTTTATGTACGGTACAACTATTGCTGAGAGACTGTTCAAGATGGTGTTTCTTTTTGTGTTTCCTTTTAAAGAGATTCCTGCTGTGATTGGTCCTTTTTTCCCCCCAAAGTCTGTGTTTTTGGGCTCAGTGGAAAAATCTGTGACTTAAGAAACTTTCCCGGTATTGTTGAAACGACATCATATGAAATCCTTGGCCATTTTTAAAAAGTGTAAATGAGGAAGTGATAGAATAAGTTAAAACCACATTTGATTGTTTAGACACATAACGTTTTAATTTTAGAAGTTCAACATTTGCTTAAAAAAAAAAAAAAAAAGAAACCAAACCAAAAAAAAAAACCCCAAAAAACACCCAACCAAAAACCCACAACCAAAAAACCCTAGTTTTAAAGAGGACATTTTCTAATGACTACTGATTTTTGTGAACGCGGTTCTCTCTGGAGGTGCCGGCTTGGCACCCCGACACTGCCCCTCCATCCACCCGCGGGAGAGAGGGGGCTGGTGGGGACCCGTGCCGCCCCGGGGGCTGCAGCAGCGGCGGCCGTTACTGCAGGCGTGGTTTTGCGATGAAGCGGGCGCGCTTCTCCTGAGAACCGGGTGGCCACCAACCTATTTCCTATATTGTATAAATTTCCAGTTCCTATATATATAAAGTTCCAGTTTATCCTTGGTTTAGAGAACTAGCGGGAGACAGGTTTATATTGCACAGGTACCCGATGTCTTAAAAGACCTAGAGGGAAAGCGTAAAAGCTTTCACCTGCAGAGTTTTTTTCAGAATCGGTTCTTAAAACACGAGGCCATTTTTACTTTGTACAGCACTTCGCACCGTGTGTCCCCGGCCCTCGGTGGGACCTCAGCGTACCGGTGTAATACTGGTCTTACCTGCAACGCCACCCGGTCAGGCGGTTGAGCTTTGCGTTAGCTCATTTTCAACTAGTCGGGAGTTGGGGATTGCCTTGGTAAGGGCCAGGTACCGCTTCCCGTGTTCTGCAGCCGGTCCCCTTGCCTTCCGTGGAGCTGCTGGCAGGAGTAAGGTGAGAAGTATTTGTATTTAGAAAGCTACAGAGAAACTGTGAATGCATTATCAAGCTTAAACACATCTCTACCATACAAGCTCCTTAAAAAAAAAACCCAATCATAGAGGCCTTATTTGTATGGTTTTCCTCGGGGAGGAGCTGAATAAAAGGTGGTTATTTTATTTTTTTTAATTTCTGGTGAATGGAAAGCAATGAGATCTTGAATGGACTGAGAGAGGTGGTTTTGTTCTTAGCACGAAGGGAGAGAGTCCTTTGTATATAAGCACGCCATATATTTTATATGTGTTTATTTGATCGTATAAAATCACAGGGCACTTGGGGTAAAATATTCAGAGCTGACTGCTGATTTCAGCGTGCGCTGTGTGACACCCTGGGTCTTTGAGGAAACCAGAGTGCTCTCGTAAACTTTATTTTAAGTTAGGAATACTTCATTCTTCTGAAAATCAGGCCTTAAAGTGATGCATCTGAAATTAGTGACTGTTTCCAAGGGGAAAAAAAGAGTTTACTGGATTCAAAGAAATAAACAGCTCGGCAGTGTTTAATTAAAAAAAAAATATTTAAAAAAAGGGTAATTTTTTTCAGCATTGCAGTATTTCGTAGTGAGAAGCACATTCCCATAGCCGTCCCGGCAGGCTGTGGGAGCACCAGCTACAACAAAGCATTCGTGGGTTCTCGGTGCTTTTGCAGGGGAGAAGAAATTAGCCCAGGCTTTTTCAAACCCTGGTAAAGGATAAAAACCCAGAAGATGAGATTGTCATCTTATCCTTCTAATTTGGGATTTTTTTTTTTTTTTCAAAAAATACTTTTTTTTAGGCCCATTGTGGTATCTTATTAATTTTTATAGAAAATTTCCTAATTAACCAGGACATTTTATGCTTCAACTCCAGAAACCTGTACAGTATTTCTTCTCTTTCCTGGGAAATAATAGCATGTCCTGTGAAAGCTGGCCTTCTTTTTCCAATCCACGGAGAAGTCCTGATTTGATTGGCACTTCTGGTTTACCTTTATAAAAATGCCCTTGCAATTTCTGTGCGAGTACTCTAACGCTTGCAGAGCTTCTTCCAAGTTCTGCCCTGGTTCGAAATTTTACCTTTTCAGAACGTTATCGTTCCAGTAACAATCTGCCTGGGAATGAAAAGCAAACTAGCTAGTAATTTATTGTCAGAAGTAGAAAAATCTGCTGCGGTTGCTGAGGTAGAACGTGAAAAGTCTAGGGTGAACCAACCCTGATCTTACCACGAGCTGTTCCTAATAACAAGAAATTACAGCACTATTAAAGGGTTTTAAAGATGGCTGAAAGTTAAAAGTTTTGGAACTTTCTTCTGCCTGGCTGTTTTGCAGGTGACAGTGATACCCAGCTTCTCTGTGTTAAGTCTACCAGCGCCTTCCTGAGAAAATTTTCTGAAAGAATATTTGTTCGTTAGGATAATAATTTAGAATTGCTGGTCACCCACGGAAGGAGCTATGAGAGTTCAAAGTTTCTGAAAAGCAAAGCATATTTGTCAGAAATACTTATATCAGGGTGCTTAACAAAGTGCAATTTATAAGTTGTTATTTCTCAGGAAAAATAAAAAATTACTCTTGCTGGAGTTTAACGGGTTCTTTTGGCCCTAATGTCCATTCAGGTCAGTTGGGAGCTTTCTGTTTTCAAGCAGAAATCGGGATCATTACACCTCCCCCTTGCACAAGCCTGAGTAAATGTATTTTGTGCAGGTGAAGTAACGCAGCAAATAAACTCATTTTTTTCTGAGACAGACACCAAGGGTTTCCTAGCTGCGAGCAGGCCGGGGAGCAGGCTGATGACAGCCGTGCTTCCCGATGCAGCTGTGTGCGGCCAGCGTGCTGGATGCAGAGATGCTCGTAGCTGAGCGCTCGCTCGATGATGGAATTTAAGGCCAGCAAAGTTTCCAGCTGCGCCTGCTGCAAGCGCTGCCGAGACCGTCCTGGGAGAGATGCTGCAACCGACCTCCTTGTCCTGTATCGCCCGCTTGACGTTGCCAGAAGGACCAATGAGACGAGAACGGCCAACGGTGCGTGCCACGAGTACCAGATATAGCAGGGTTCCCTTTCCTGTATCCCAAGCCTTTAAATCTTGCACCTGAACGTGGACTTGCGTCCAAGCGAGGTGGCTGCAGTGCAGCCCGGGGCTTGGCGGCGGCACTAGGGCTTCTGAAACCCTTTCCCGGGGCAGGTTCTCTGCGTTGGCTCTCCAGCACTCACTTCGTGAAACTGGGTGAATTTTGGACATCAACAACGTACTCGGCTTGTACTTGGACTGATTTTTAGCTGCGTTAAATTTTGCATCTGGTATATTTAACTTTCTGATAAGAAGACAAAGAATAGTTCTAGTAGTTGGGGTTTTTAACTTTGCTTTTCCCTTCTTTTTAAACATGTTTTGTTTAAAAACATGATATAGGGAAAATAAATACTTTGTCAAAGTTTTTATTCTCCTTCGTTAATGGCTCAGGAAACAGTGCGTTTGAAAATAAATCCAGGCCAAAATCTCAGATTTGCTAACAAAATGCAGAAGTTCGGCACTGACAATTGCTGTACTTAAAAGCTCCTTGCATCAGGTGTTGTTTTACCATATGGACATTTTAATTAGTAATAAAAATTTTGATCAGGATTTAGTAGTGGAATCTACAAAGCACAAATATCTGCCTTGTTTTGCTTTGTCTTACTGGTGTGAACTTAGCTGTATTTCTCTTTCCATCTCCCTTCTCTGCTTCATTTTCGTGTACACATCCATTGCTATCGGTAGCCAAGCAGGTAGTCGCATCGGTTAGAATATCATGAAGCAACGCATTTATTCCATGAGCCTATAGAGCTGTATTACAGAAAACATCAATTTTAAACCGTTTGTCTCCTCGATGGTGCTAGCCCAGTGGCTTACCGATGCCAGGAGTGTTTTAAAGAGCCATTATCTATTTGGTATGTGCCCAATTAAACAATAAATAGTTCAGAATGGCTCATGCGCTTTCTGTGAGGGTGCCTGGGAATTCTCCTGTGAAAACAGTGAAATCACATACAAAATAAACTGCCCTTAAACGTGCAAAGTACTCGGGAGCTGAGGAAGGCTGGCTCCAGACATGCACCTCGGAGCGGGATGGTTCCCTTCCCACCTCCGCATCCCACTCCCGTGGGCACGGCAGGCAGGATTTCCCACGCCCGTCCCTCGCGGCAGAGCCGAGGGTGGCCACGATTCCTGCTTGTCCCCAGGACTCTTGGGGGTAAACGCCCCGTCAGGCTGCCCGCCTGTCCCTGCGCCAGGATGAGACCCGCGGCTGGTCGCAGCTCTAATATACTCTGTGACAGCCCCCAACAAACAAACCCAGAAATCCTTCTCTGTCATCTCTGACAGTAACCTTAAATTGTAGAAACACATTTTGAAAGATGTGTGACTTTTTAAGAAGTTGATGTCCTTTTAATATGCAGGATCTTTGGGGGAAAAAAAAAAAAGTACCCTTTTTAAAATTAAAGCACGTGCCACAAAAGCATGCATTTATAATCATAAGGGTCTTTGTTCCAGTGCCTGCAGTACTAAATGCTAAATCAATAATAAATTTAAGAACTGTGTGAAGAACTGCAGCACTGGAGTAATGGATCTGACTCTTTTTCAGCATTGGTTTCATAATGGTCTTTGTTCTGCCAGCGTGCCGGGAGTACTGCCTGCCGTTCACCTGGCCTTTCTGCCCGGGGTAGTCCTGAGCTGTCACGTTCCAAAATAGTAACTTCTTGGTTTATGTAAAGATTTCCAAAATTTTTAAAGCATTTTTTTGGGGTTTTTTTTTGCTTTAATCTTCATTCGTGGTAGCAAAACCCATAGTGGTTTCACAAAAATATAGAAATACCAATAATATGTTTAAAGTAACCTAAAAACATTTTCTTACAGGGAATAACAAAATACAAATAAATATATTTTTGAAAAAGTACATTCTTTTTCCTACTGAAATTGGGGTTTTAAAAGTTCGTTAAGGACTGCTTCGGTAAAGCGACCCCCAGTATTCCTATTAATGGTTTTTTTAAATCCCAATTTCCCCAAATCTTAAAACAGGGATTGCATTTAAACTTAAATTTGCATCCCATAACACCGGTGGTCTCTGTCAGTGTAGACCATGGGATTTTCAGAGGGTCTGGGGAGACAGGCACAGCACTGTGTAGCCCCTTTTATAGAACCACCAAGGTTCTCCGTGAAACGGTTCCCGATGTTGCCCAGCAGACCCCAGAGCCTCCCAGGCTGTGCGACGGCTCCTGCCGGTGGGACGGCCGGCGGGCATCAGGGCGGTGCCGTCCCTGGAAGGGGACCCTGGCGCAAGCCTTGATAAGAGCTAGAATGAAAGTCAGTTGGGAAGTTATTGGGATTAAGCCTTAAAAATGGTGAGAAATAGTCATTCTGAGTAAGAACACATTTCATACTAGAAAAAATAATGTAGTACTACAAGCCTACTGAATAATTAAGCCCTGCCGACATACTATTTTGGGCTTAGAAAGGCACAGCTTGGCCATGGGCGTCCCGAGTTCAATGCCCCTTCGTTTCAGTGAAGGCATTTCCCTGTTCCTGTGTGATCCCTCTGGAAGTGCCTGTTGACCCCAGCACTGGGAAGGAAGGGCCCCTACTGGTAGCAACGTTGGCTCAGCCATTATGAGGTTGAAATTGGGAAGAAAAAAAAAAAAAAGAGGGGATTACAAAAATAAGTGCTTAAAATTAGGTTCCCAGTTCCAGAGCCCAGTAAGTGGTTTGTTTTGGCGAGTTGTGCACCAGCAGCTTCCAGTGCCACCAGTGACACTAGCCTGGACTTACTCCTGCCTATGGGACTTTATTTAAATGCCTAAATAAGGACGTGGCTTTGGTTACCTACTTTATTTTTGCATCGTGACCCCAGGGCATTGCCCAAAAATGGTTAGGCAGTTATTTCTGCAGATTTTATTTCTGAACGATAGTAGACCTGCATGATATTGGACCAGAATAACAACAAGTTTATGGAAGTCCTTCTGTCCTCTTAAACAGAGGAGAGTCTTTGCAAGCAGTTCTGGAAATACTAGTTCCTGTTTTCAGCACTGCATTTCCAAATTATTTAGGAACTTGATTACATGCAGCTAATTTGCATCGTTTTTCTTCTAACTGGTCCATTTGTTTTTTATGCCAGTCAAGATCAACCTCCGTAGGTGTGGCAAAGCCAGTATTCCCAGTTCATGCGGTTTCCCAATCCGCTGCTGCAGCAGCTGGTTACAAGGGTTCCTTCGTGAGAGCCCAAGATTCGAAAGAAGCCTTCTGCTAGCCCTCAGTCTCAGGGGTCCGAGCCCTTTGTTGGGGTGAAGTTTCCCCTGAGAACTCGTCACCAAGGCTTTGGGGACAGGGATTTTATGCTGGTTTCTTCTTTTCGTTGGCTTTACTTTTTCTCTGGTCGTTAACAAACTACTAATAACGTTTATGCTAGTTAGTAATAGAAATGCCCCGCACTTAGAATATTTACCAGGTCTAAAAATGGCTTGATCAGGAGCACTATTTAAAGTAACTGAGACCATAAGATTTTGGAGAAAATAATCTCGGCGAACCACCTGTTCATGTATAAGTAGCTTGGTAGGTTGGGTAGAGGCTTTGGAAGGGCTATATGAAAATTGAAAGACTACAATATCCAAAATTTAATAAAAAATAAAGTAAATCAAAGTAAAGTCTATAGTCAAACTCCTTAATTGTGATGCATTTGCTGAGTTTCCCTCTTCCATCGTCGGCCCTGCTCCGATGCCATATGGTCTACCATGGAACATTTAACTTGTCAGATATAATGGATTGTCCTGGAAGCAGATTTTTGCTTTGAGCGTTCGGCTCCTTTCTTGCATTTCACTCTCAGCTCCAGGCTGCAGGATGAAGGATTGTGGTGGAAATGCAAAGAAGAGACACACAGTTGATTCCCCTTAAGAGAGTGACCTATATGCCACAAAATTTTACCCACGTAAAGAGGCATTATCCCTGTCACTGACCCTAGCAGGCTGCATGTCAGAACCATTTAAATTTGTCTGGACTTAACAGATTGTGCAAATGTTTCAGAATCAAGTGCTTAGGAATAATAAAGGCTTGTCATTTCAACTTAGGCAGTGGCGGCGCAGCTCGCGCCGGCCAAGGGATGAGTATTATTTATTGTGACCTATATGTAACCTAAGCTGCCTGCCTTGTAGACCTTGGAAATTAAGTTCATCTCCCAAGGCTACTGAAACTTAAAAAAAAAAAATACATTATCTGATAAGGAACCCAAATAGCCATTACTCTGCGCTGTAAAGTAGAGGTTAAGGTTGGGAGGGATCATCTCCGTTGATGGGCCAGTAGCAGTTAATTACCGTCACGCGTTTCGTGCTTGCAAGAGGAAATGGAGGTTCCTTCCTGGTGCGTTGGTACCTCTCTGAACACAGGGACCCTGCCGTGGCCGGAGGGGGGGACTCGGTTCGGCAGCTGTGAATAAAATGTTTCCGCTGGAGGACTCTGAAGCATGGGTAGACGTTAGAAAGTTCTCTATAATAGAAACTTCAGCAAGTGATTTCTGAAACAATCATGACAAATGACAAATTCTTCCCCGGATCAACTTTTTTAATATTTCCTCTCACTTAAGTATAATAAAAAGCAACAAAATACTGACTAGAAACCGTAGGTAATATTGCCGTCCCATTCTCTGAAGTAATTAAAGAATCCAGGATAAAAATCTGGCCCTGCTAAAGATGCTCAGTTTTATTTAATATTAGTGCAGCCGATATTTCACCTGTAGAGAATAAAATATTTGTAAATGAGTCTGAATTTTACTCTTCGATGGAGCATTCCTTTCAGGTGTGAAGTCTCTATGAGGAATGGTAATTTTTTTTGCGTGAAGGTTATTGTCTTTTCATTTGGCAGCAAAAAGAAAATTGTCAGCTGGTAGAGGTGGGAAATCCCTTTCAAGGACGACTTTTTTTTTTTTCAGTGTAGGAATCAACATTCCTGGGTGTCTTTTCAGGAGAGAGCTTTATCGGTCTTGATCTGAAAGTGCTGGAGAGCGTGTGTACTGATGCTATGAGTTTGCCTGTATTCTCAGCCCAAATTGTTTGTTCCTGAAATGTTTAGGATATGTCAGTTCTCAAGTGTAAAAGTCTTATTAGGGTATGCATGCCCTCTGCTGGATATTACCGATTGGAGACTATTGGGTATTTCGTAACGTCACAGTATATTTACCACATCATTCCTGATACTTTGCCATACACTGAGAAGCTTGTAGTTTGTTTTGTCTGCTTGGCTAATCCAAATTATCTCATCCGTTGTTTTTAAAACAGCAAAATCGTAACAAAAATAAATGCTAACTTTTTGCTTTTATTTTTCTGTACTGAACAATATTACGAATAAATAGCATTTCTGTAGACGTGTATAATTGAGTGTTCAATCTCAATATAATGCAGTATCAGAGACTCAGGTAATTCTGCCTATATATGCAGAGAGCACGTGAAGACAGGGGAAGAACAGGAGGTAAATTGCTACAAAGGCGTTGATGCTTTTGGTATTAAAACCTGAAAATTTATCTCTGCCATCAGGCTTTTAAAATAGGTCCACGCGTGCTCGCGGTCAGCATTTTGTTTCCTTCTTTCTGGTGTGTAGATGATGCTGTAGGCTTAGTTCAGGCTTCAGGCAGGAGGGGTGGGCTCGGCCGCCGAGCACTGGGATGCGGAGGGCTGGCCCGCTGGGTTCGCTGGGTTCGGTGGTCCTGCCCCTGAGCGCAAAGTCGCCCCGAGTCCCGAGATGACGCCTTTGCTGTCACTTTGGGGCAGAATGCAGCCGTCTAATGAGGATGGTTTCTGTTTATCATGCTGAGGTGTAGATTTGATCCCCAATCTGGCCGATAAGGCTTTTGATCTCTTTATCCTTGCTCGTGTCCAACAGGGTTTGTTTTAGTAGCCTTTTAATAAATGCTGCTAGATAGGGGTGGTTTACAGGCCAAAGATTTAGAGCCCAGACTTGGGCTGTGGGAAGGTTTATCGTCTTCTTTCAATTCTGTCTCTTTCATGGCCTTAGATCCTTATCTAACTTGTTTTAAAGTGATGCTGTTTTCATGCTTGAGTGAAAACCCAGGTTTCCAGATACATGATAAAGATCTCCTGAACTGGTCCCTGAACAAATGATGAGGGATCACCCTGCAGTGTATTTCAATTTAAAATAGCCCTGTGAGGCTTACTTAGGATAAAACAATATCCAGTGCTTTACATTCAACTCTTAACATATTGCTTTCAGGTCTGGAGTATTACTGCAATATGTTTTGTCTTATATCTTAAAGAAAATGTTGCCCCTTCTTATTATTCTGATTCTCTGCTATTCGGTAATAATTTTGGTTTTTTTGTCGTGATTGTTCTCCGATGCCTGTCTTCGTCCCCTGCCCATCTTGACTATTGTATGTTCCAAGAGTGAGAAGGGTAAAACATGGTGAATGGGTTTTCTTGGAGTTTTTGTTTCTCTCCAAAATAAAATTGCCTATTTCCAGAGTGATACAGGTGTTCAGGCTTAGATGATCGTAATTATTTCCTCTAGACTGAAATTCCATGCACATATGAAAAGGAAAGGAGACTAAAGATGTTGATGAAGTCAGATGCATCTTCACTCTAAATGAAGGATTGTCTCTCACAAATGTTCTTCCGTTCGCAGCGTTTCGAGTGTAGGTGCCCGGTTGCTCCGGGCTTACTGAACGTGGCCGTTCGTGCGCCCCCAGGCTCTGCGAGACAAACGCGGTGGCCTACGGCAGCGAGGAGTCTTTAAGGTTTCTTCAACGCGTTAAATATAATTTCTTCAGACAGCACTGAAATAAACAGCGGTTTTGTTTAAATACCTAATTTAATTATGAAAGTTTATTATTCTAGTCTCAATTAGTGCATGTACTTGATATTAAGCTCATTAATGTTCCTTGTCCGCAGAACGCAGTATTTTATATTGGTTGCACAATTGCAGTGATGGCTGCGAAACGGCAATACCTGCGCATCCTCTGATTAACTTCAGGGTGCTGAAAACCTGTTGCAAAGGGTGCAACGAGCTTGTTCTGACTGGATGGGACACAACTGATCCTGTGATGCAGCTGTACCACCCAGGCAAATAACCAACTGTTAGCGTCAAATCTTTCTTTTAAGGGATAGCGTGATAATCTTTACAGTCTAATTGATTTTGGTGGGACTAGTCAAGGACTAAGGCACCATTTAATATAAGTCTGGTAGGATATGGTCTTTGATATTCTGTCTTCACAGCCTTATTCTTATAGTTTCAAGTATAGTTTTGCCACAGCTATTTTGTTTTAAAGCACGCAGACAGAGAAATCACATACTGCCCTGTAATAGATGCTATTATTTGGTAGGTGACAGAAATAGATTGAGCAGTTTGCCTCAGTCTTTCGGGTCGGGTCCAATATTTCATGAAGCGAGATCAGTGACAAAAAAATGGGTCTGGTATTTTCATGGAGTAACTGAATATGGGTAGGAGGGAATGTGAAGCTTGGGGCGGGCAGCGCCGGGGTCGGTCCCTTCCCTGCACTTGAAGCCATGAGCCCTACGGCAGCACCGCGTGGGATACCCTTCAGCAGGCAGCACAGCCCTTCCCGCCGACATACAGATGTATGTGTGTACGTACACATACAGGCACAGGTACATAGCACGTGTGTGTAAGGAAGTCGTTTGGCCTGTGGGGCATTTGGGAATTAACCTTGCCTGTTTAAGCATGAACTCTAGACCAGCAAGGTGAGTCAGTGGTGAAGTACCACTTTTGCTCTGAATTTCCTTGCTTTAGGTTGTTCAAGTCAGGTCTGTAGCTTTATTTTAGTGTAGGTTTTAAGATTTAATTTCCTTTGCATTTTGATGGTACTGTTTAAAAAAAAATAATCTCCCTTTGTAATGGAACTTGCTCTGGCATCATAACATCTCTTTAAGAACCATCACTGTTTACTGCACATCAGTGGAAGTGCAAAAATCCTCTTTCATGTCAAAAAGATCTCCTTCCCCTAGCACTGCGCTACATTTGGGGTGTGATGCCGTTCAAATTATCGGGATTAATACCTTCCCTTAGCTTTGTTTCTGGTTTGTGGACCCTCCCTGGATCAGATGCCGTGTCATTTGTACTATTTTATGAACGTTATTGCGCAAACTTTGCTTAAAATCTGTCAGATTTCTTTCTTATTGTCTGTACTTCACGTATAGCACAAAGCAGAAATAGCTCATTAACATGATACTTCCATTACCATCGGATGAGATTCTTTGTGATGTAAAATACGCTGTTCAAAACCTCACTGAAATAAATAGGGTGTTCTCACTGTATATCCTACACCGGTAAGGGTGCTGCTGTTGGGGGAGCTTGTGTGTATTACCCAGGTCAAGCCTGAGTTAGTAACTTAGCCGAGCCGAGCAACTCTCTCTGCTGTTTGAATGTTGGAAGAGGAGAAATCCCAGCCGGACGCCCAGTGTCAGCAGCCACCGCTCGGACCCGCTTGTCCCCCCGGCTCGGCGGGGACGGTGCCTCCCAAGGCTTCTCAGCGCCAGCCCCCGCGCAGCACCTTTCCCCGCAGCCCCGGCACAAGGGCTGCTTGTTCCCCTGCCAGCTCCTTGCCTGCGGCTGCCCGGGAGCTGCGCCGGCGAGCACCGCTCCCTGCCCGGGTGAACGGCCGAGGAGATGCCGAGCCGCTCGGAAAAGCTAGCAGTCGCACAAAGGGGGACGAGCCTCGAGCCAGCTGTTAGCCCTGGTGCTAGGGAAGGCGTCCGGATTTGCATCCTTCAATTAAGAGCCCCAAAAATTTCAGTTAATACTAAAAGCATTTTCCTTTTTATTTTTCCTTAGTTCCCCCCCCCCTCCTTTTTTCCCCTTTTTTTCTTTCTTTTCTTTTAAAGAACAGAATATTGAAAAGTTCTGAAAAAATAAAGAAGCTACCTGCTGGCTCCTCCGATGAAAACATAGGCAGGCTATTTTTTATGCCAAGGGCAAAAGACAGCAAGGCCTGGGAGGCTCTCCACGGAGGGCACAGGGTATATACACCTCTCCGAGAGTGAGGTGCTTATAGGTATAGGATATATAAGTGTACAACAGCTCATTTATTTCAATGAGCTTTTTCCTCAGAAATCTGTAATTCTATACAAGTTTTAGCTGGATTTCTCTGCTGCAGTGAGTCAGGTTTTCAAATCTCTAAGGCAAAAAAAAAAACCGCCCAACAGCCCAGTACTGGTAGCGTGGCTGTCAGTGTCAGAAGTCGCTGCGCGGAGCTGGTCCTCGTGTCGGGCAGGGCCGGTGTTCGGAGACCTTCGCTCCGGCTGGTGGGCGCTGAGAGGAGTCCAGCCCTCGCTCCCTGGAGGGCTGAAATCCTCCCGTCCTCGGACGCCTAAGAAAAATTTTGAACGCAAGAACTATAGATTAAGGCAGAAGGAAACTGTTTCACGGTGCTCGTAACAATGCAAATAAACCCTGCTAGAGCTGATAACATGTACGTGGTCATTATATACAGACAAATGTGGGACTATGAAGTTCAGCCCATTCTTCAGTTGCTTAGAACTTTTTCCCAAATATGCTCCAGCTCTGTGTTCCTCGTGCCTGGTCTGACCTGGACACTGAATTTTCCTTTAATATGTTATTCTCTGTAGGGGAATCGATCGGGCTCCCTTCAGGATGCATTTGAGACGTCAGACATCAGAGGGAACAATCATTAATTTTCAAAAATGCTAGAAATGCAGTAATAAAATAAAAAATAGGTTTAACCCAAATTGCAGACCTGAACAGACCGAAATTCGCAGCCATTAAAATTCCAATCCCTAATACAATTGCTTTTTTTTTTTTTTTCCCCCGCAGACAGGTTTCCCTTCTTCAGCCTAACCAAGAACCAAACCCCAAATGTAGGGCAGCAGAAACCTGAATTAGAAAATTCTGGTCGAACTCATCTCTCAAAATATATGTCAAACATGAAATCAATGTAAACATTGAATTGAAGTCATTTATAGCAATAGCTTCACTTCCTTTTCTCTGCAGATGGAAAGAGTTGCCTCATGCCTCTCATTCTGCCTACCAGAAAAAAAGCCAAGGTGCCCTGTCTCCAGGGCAGGGGAAAAGAGAGTGGGGAATCAGATGACTTGCATTTCTGCTTTGGAAGTTGCTTAAATTTTCTACTTAATTTGATTAATTTTTCAAAGTACGCCATGGAAAGGCAAGTGGCTTCTTTATTGCTTGACTGGCAATCCTATGCTGCTTTTATTTTCTGCAGCTAAACAAAAATGTGAACAAAATATTTATGAAGCAATCGGTTTAGTTTAGTAAAGATAGGCAGTATTTTTTTCTAGAGGTATTTAGAGAGCAGAGACTTGAGATTCAGTGTTTGTCAGAAAACAGGAGCTGCATGTAGTTCTTTCTTTGTCTCTCCTTTGATTGGCATGCATTGTGTCAATTAATTGAGTGTGTGTGTGTATATATATATATATATTTACACACACGTTAAGTTATTGCCTCCGATAATAATGGAGATGCTTTTTCTGCCTCACCTAAAGAACAAGTGCATACTTGAAAGTTATTCACCAGCCTTTGTAGGTCAACTTCTTCCATGGAGCTTTGTTTCAATTGTCAGATCATAAAGCCACGGAAGGGTATAGATCGTGTTGCGTGTGCGGAGTGCTGGTAACAAATGGCACATTTTAGCATTTGGTCCTCTAGGTAGAAAAAATTAATCAGATGTCTGACAAGATTTGTTATTCGTCTGTATTTCAGGCTCCCTTTTTTTTTTCTTTTTTTTTTTTTTTTTTTTTTCCTGGCTTACAACAAATATTACTAACGGGTACTTTTAGGTTTTAAAATATGGACAACAGTACTCCATGCAGTAAAAGACTTGAACGATTAATGCTACCCTTATGCCTCTTTTGAGTAGTTTTAGCCATGGGGCTTGGCACTGCCACCATTGTCTTTGTGCCAAAAAATATCCGCAGCGGCTGCCGCATTCTAGTACTAGAGGGTTGTCTCGAAAATTCCGCAGTGAATGCGTCGGGTGTCTACATCGCTGTAGACGCTCTCTCTTTTTTAAAACATTTTAAAAAAAAAAAAAAAAGGAGACAGAATCTTTAGCTCTTGCAAACCTCAGGAAACGCACAGTTCAGGCTGGGGTGTTCAAGTGACTGAAAATGATGCATAATGTACAGTAAACGTAGAAATTCAGGAGAAGCTTTTGTATTTGTGAGCACAAATAGTTGCTTAAAGAGCCTACTCTTGCATATTATCAGCACTCTTGCAAATTTTATTATCTGAAACAAATGTGCCAGTGAATTTTAAGCAGAAAATCAACATCAAGACTGTAGCTAATTTTAAATGGACAGTTTATACAAAAGATATCTCCCCCCCCCCAAAATGAAGTGTCATTACAAAAAGTATGATAATTTCATAATTACAGTTGATAGTGAAAATCTTCGTATGTATATCTTTTTAATGGTTTCTTGACTTTTTCATAAATTTCGGTTATTCTTAATGGAGGAGGCAGATTTCTAGCTGTACGTGGGAACAACAACAACAGCAAAAAATGTAATAAAGTTAAAGGCTTACACTATCAGAACGAAATGTGTTCACTCATGATCTCCAAAGCTATCTGTTTGGTGGTAAAAGTGGATGCTATAGATGAAATCTTTACAAGGAGCATAATCCTAAAAAAAAAAAAAAAAAAAAAAAAGTCAATCTCCTGCTGGCTGCTGTGCCGCTTTGGTACCTCACAGACTTCGACAGAGTCCTGGACGAGTGCCCATTGATGTCATGGAAACACTCAAATTACTGAGAATGATTCATGTCTATGCTGTTCTCTTATCCTCCCCCACACAAATAGAAGTAGATTTTAACCCTGACAACTTGTAATTTGCAGCGGGTTTATTTTTGTATCTGGATAAATATTTTTTAACAACTGAAATTAAGATGAGGCTGCCTGTGTCTGATACGATAGAAAAGAAGATTACTGATACCCAGGCAGCAGCGACAAGCGCGTCCAAAGTACCTTGTGTCGCTGCTTGTACTTGGTTCCCCTCGACCCTATTTTTCTGTTTGGGATTTTCCCCCCCCCTCCCCGTCCTCACCGCTTATTTGCATCGACTTTCTGGCCCTCTTGGGGTGATGCGAAGTAGCACACGTAACTCCAGGCATGCCGGCAAGACATTTTGTTTTCAGACCTCGGCATTGGACTCGGGGATTCACGATTAAAATTTCGTTGTCATTTCAATCTTGAATTATTTCTGCAAAGGCTTCCAGTACGCCGAACCTGAGGGGGGCTATGGAGTGGGTGATCCATCATTTTTGTATAACCAGATACAAGTGCTTTCAAAAGTTATTACGTGTGCAAATGTCCTACGAATGGCAAATAAATTTTGGAGGTTCCCATGTATAAGTAACTACTTTATGTGGAAAACAACAAACCCAAAAACAATAGAGAAACAAAAGCAAGCTACAGAGTCTTAAATTATTATGGGGAGAAAGAAAGATGATTTTTTTATTCCAAACCACTCACAGTAGTCAAACTTTATCAATAATACCTCTAAATGACAATCAAATCTAGTAGCAGTATGTTAAGGGAAAGGCTTGTGGGCTCAGTCAGAATGTGGCCACACCATATTGGGAATGATTAAAATTAACTCCATCATCCTTTGTCTAACGATCTGCCTCACTATGGGTTCCTTATGAAACCTGGGTCGCATGGGGAGACATGAGGGGACGTGCCAGCCAGGGTCCCCTCATCCGCTGCCTGCCTTGCTCAGGCCCCCGAAATGCGTGAGGTCGGTCGATATTGTCATTACTGTAATCTGATATTTCCAAATGCAGTTAAAGGACTCTATTTAATGGCTTCGGTAGGCGTATCGGCGCGGCGGCTTTATCTGGGCGGTGCGGGGCTTGGTGTAGGGCTGTCACCGCGTCTCCCGAACGTGGGGGTACGCAGCGGCGTGAGCCTGGCTTCTGGGTGCAGAGGTGTCCCCGGCATTGCTGGGAGTTGCACACGGAGATAAACCGAGCATCTGGTCCCTAGTAACTGGTACTGTGTGTTGTGGGTTTTATGCCCCAGCCTATAATAAAAACTTTAATTTTATGAGTGATTTTTACTGTGTTCTTGGATGTTTTGTTAGATAATACCTCCCCCCCTCCCGTGATTATCCTCACCATAAGGGTGGTCTTTTAGTGTCAATATGTTTTGTATCAGCCCTCTTGACTGCTCTTTGTCTCCGGAGCACGTGGTGCGGTGCTGCTCAGCCATGACTTAATGCTTTGCAGAAACCACCTCTTCCCTTCTTGATTTCGCTCGAGTCTGGCCATTCAAACCTGAAAGAACCTTTATTTCCCTTTGTAAATATGGCATAACTGTAACCCGTACTGCAAGTCAGGCTGTTGGATCTGAGTGTGAAAGGCTTCCTGGGGGGAAAAAAAAGAAAAAAAAAAAAAAAAAAAGAACGGGTACTTCGGACTGACAGAGAGTCTCGGCACTCATTGGGCCCCCGTTCAAGTCCCAGCGCCGCTGGGGCAGCCCCAACGTTGGTAGCGAACGGCGAATTCCCAATCGGCGTCTCTTTCCCAGGTGTAAATTCCATCATCGCCTTGGTCGTGGGGGAATTTGCTCCTGGGAAAGGGAGCGGGGACCCGCTTCCCCAGCAGCTCCGGGGCGAAGCTGGCCGTCCGGAGCGCTGGTGAGGGACTCGCCGTGCTCCCCACGCCGTGGTGGGACGGGTGGGGTGCCTGGGTGCTCAGCCCCCGAGCCAGAGGGGAGGCACGGAGGAGGTCTGCTCACACCTCCAGCCAGCCGGTGGAAGCCCGTTAAATCCCGGTTCCAGGAAGCATGCGGAGCAGTGCAGCCGAGATGAGGAAGTTTATATCACATCACCATCCTCAGCGTGAAAAAGTGTTAATCCCTTTCTGTTGCCTACATGCATTACACAGTCAGCAGTGCCTATTTTACATATGTAAACAGCACTAGGAAAATGTGGTGAACATCATCTGAAACGCTTGGAGAAGCTATATGTATCTGTTTATATCCGTTATACATCTTTTTTTTTTGTTTGTTTTGTTAACAGGTAAAACAGAAAGGGGTTCATACTCATCATATGGAAGAGATTCGAATTTACAGGGTTGCCACCAGGTAAGTGAAAGTCTGCTCAGCGGAGGGGTTGTGATAACTACTCTGATAAATGAGGTTTGCTTCTTAAAGTTGTGCATTGTAGGGATGGGCTCCATCGTAAACGGCGATGGCTGCAGATGTGCATTTCTCAGAAACGGGCTTCATTTGCAAAGGCGGGTTATAAAGCCCGAGCTTCTCTAGCCAGGATACAGTTACTACAGACTATGAGTACTTGGGCTGACCTAATACCGCCCTAGTCAGAGCTGCTGTGAACTATTGATTATTGTCCCTTGCAACAATGCCGCACTGTTCAGCATGGCGGGTCCTTCCCAACAGCACAACTTCAGAAATTACAGAAGTGGAAACACACCGCAGAGCTTGTGTCAGCCCCTAGCTTTGGATGGCTACTGCAATAAATTATAGTTTTCATAGAATCTGTATGATGTTGTGTGAAAACAAGGTTGTATTGAGGGATAAAAATGTCTGTGAAAATATGATTTGTTGTCCCTTTTTGTTTCTGAATTGTTTTTGGCTGGAAGTCAAGGCCAGCAGGCTAACAGCAAAGCCGTCTCAAGGGAAGCATGCGTGAGCTAGAAAAATAAGAGTAGTTTAATTAAATAATAAAATGCCAATGTAATACAAAGGTATAGCATGTGTGTGCGCCTCTCTGCACTTTGCATTTGCATACTTTTAAGTCTCCAGAGAAAGTCTGAGTCTAAAAATACTATCAATAGCCAAAAGTCTGTGCTTTGTTTCAAGACAATTGATTTTTTTAAAAGACGCTTTCTTTTTAATTTCAGTAGCAATATTAATCGTGTGTTTAAATTCATTTTGTTCTTGAAGAGTGCTAGGCTTCCTTTCCTTTTTCTAAGTGCAGTAGCTTCGCGCTTTGGAAAACTATTGAAAGAATTTAATAGCCTTCTTAATATTCAAAGCTTTATACTGTTCAAATCTGCCAGAAAAAAAACCCCAACCAACAAATAACCAGCCAAAATGCACATTATTTCCCTATAGGAAAGGGAAATACTTGATCCCTTCTTTCCTTTCGTACGTCCGTGTTCTTTAATAATGTGGGGAAACAGTCTATTCTTATGTTGTTGGGTTTTTTTGTTTTTTTAAACATTCAGTGGAGAAAAATGAAACCATTTGAGCAATTAAACAGAAATTTCTGTTCGTGCTGTGCACGTGTATGCCATCAATAGTGGCTGGTGGCTGGGGCCGTGCTCTCGACCGGCTGTCGTGGCGAGCCCCTTCTCTCTGCAGCCCTGAGTGTGCCGGGGCACATCCCAGCCCCTGCGCCTGGACGGGTTCCCCTGGCCGGATGGGCTCCCGCAGCCGGACGGGCTCCCGCAGCCGATGGGCTCCCACGGCCGGACAGGCTCCCGCAGCCGGACGGGCTCCCGCGGTTGGACGGGCTCCCACGGCTGGACGGGCTCCCGCGGCCGGACGGGCTCCTGCGGCCGGATGGGCTTCCGCAGCCAGATGGGCCCCTGCAGCCAGACGGGCTCCCGCGGCCGGACAGGCTCCCGCGGCCGGACGGGCACCTACGGCCGGACGGGCTCCTGCAGCCGGATGGGCTCCCGCGGTTGGACGGGCTCTCGCGGCCGGACGGGCACCCATGGCCAGACGGGCTCCCGCGGCCGGACGGGCTCCTGCAGCCGGACGGGCTCCCGCGGTTGGATGGGCTCCCGCGGCCAGATGGGCTCCCACGGCCGGACGGGCTCCCGCGGTTGGACGGGCTCCCATGGCTGGACGGGCTCCCGTGGCCGGACAGGCTCCCGCGGCCAGATGGGCTCCTGCAGCCAGACGGGCTCCCGCGGCTGGACAGGCTCCCGCGGCTGGACAGGCTCCCGTGGCTGGATGGGCTCCCGTGGCCGGATGGGCAGAGCCGTCCAGTGCAGGGGCAGCCTCCCGGGAACGCGGGCGGTGGCCGGGAGCTGGGCTGCAAGCCCCGCGCCCCTCCTGCAAAGCTGTGGGTTCCTGCGTGGGGCCCTGCTGCGGGTCTGGTTTCGGAGGTGGAGGCAGGGTCGGGGCAGCCCGGGGAGCCGGCGGCTGGCGGCGGCTTCCTTGTGCAGGTGGCGGCGGGGCCGCGTCTGCTGGCCGGCGCGGGGCTTCTCGGCTTTGCCCCCTCTGCTACCGGGGCCGGCGGGAGCCCCGCGGGACGGCCACGTTCGCTCTGCTGCCGGAGAGGCCCCTGTGCTTGCCAGCCGTCGTCCACAGTGTTTGAGTTTTGGGGACGTTTCCTGGGCGAAGTTTCACGTGCTCAGCTTAGACTGGGAGAGGCGACAAGGGAAGGCTGCTTTACCTTGCTTAAAGCACGATTACACGTGTTTAATTCTATGCGGAGCAAACTGAAAGGGTACAGAGCTGCTCACTGGTGAAGGTTTACAGGCCCAGCCTTGAAAGTAAACTTGGTGATGCACCGAACCTTCACATACATAACTCCTCAGTGAGTCGATGAGTGACTTACTGATTTCACTTGCAATAACCAGCACAGATAAGTGCAGAAGATCACATGTGTAACCCTGCCCTCACCTGATCCAAAGCAGCTGCAGGAGCTTTTAATTAATTTTGAGAGCCATTCCTAGCTAGTCCTCTTTGCTTTAAAATCCTTGTATGCTTTTGCTTTCTATTGTTAGGAGGTAGCAGGATGACTTTCTGCCCCCGGTGCTTGCACAGCTTTGGGGATATTGTCCCCAGCGTGTAGTAGCACCCGTCCGAGGGTGAGACCCATCTCCTTTGCAGCTCCAGCCTCCTGGAGATCCCGCTCTGCTGCTCCCCTGGGTCTGCTGCGGTTTCACATTTCATCCAAAAACATACCTTTCCTTTGCTGCATTTTGCTTTTAGTTATTCTTTCAGTCTTACTGTGTTTGAGTGATCTCATGATGCTGCAAGTAAGTTAGAAATTGTTTCCGAGTTCAAAATGGCATTCAACCTAAATAAGTTACATGGTCCGTATATGCCTTGTGCGTCGAGTCTTAATGTGACTCGTACCACGGCCTCTTTGTGCACACCCATATCTGTGAATATCTACAGGGCACAGATGTGTATTTTCTTTAATTTGGGAGTAAAAAGTTAGTCTTAGAAACTAAGGGCAGAGGTGCAGCTTGAGAAGACGGTTTGCCATAAACACATAATTTTTCCTTAAGCATCCTCAGCTTTATGTCCAAGCCAAAGAGCGGCGGCATTTTGCACAGGCTCTCGGTGGTAGTGGAGAGTGACCCGGTTCCAGATACCCCCGGTGTCAAACGATACGGAAATTCCTCGGTGTGATGTTAACGCAGCATCACCGCACCCGCGGTGCTGGGAGCGTGGAGGGGTTGGGGCAGCTCGGATCAATCCCGTGGGAGCTGCAGACCTGCTCGCGCCGTGCCACCGCCTGGCTTGGCCTCCTCCCTCGGCCAAGTGACAGATCAGCAAACAGCTGAAACCCCTCGTGGGGAACTGCCGGGTAATTGCCATAACGAGGACGGTTGCCTGCAGAAACAGGCAGCACGGTTTCCGCCTCGCCTTTTCATGCAGCACCAACCACCCGCAGAAGTCCACGCGCCACGCTCCTGCTCGCCAGACTTCTCTTCTGGGCCAGAACGCAGGAGAGGACAAACCTGAGGGTGCCAACGAGCTCCAGCCTTTCGGCGAGCTCCTTCATATCGCGTGAAAAAGAGGATAAGCCCGACGGGCAGTGCAAACCGGGGGGACGCTGAGCACCGCAGCACCGCTGCCTCTGTGCCGGGGAATACGCTCGGTCGAGATACCGGAAAAAACCCAACATTTATTCCAGTAAACAAGCCAATGGCTGTGGTTGTAGCATGAGAGCTAATGCATTTTTTCCCCTGAACGACAGCGTTGAATAATTATGTTTTACATTTCGGTGGACCAACTCTGGAGTTCCCTCAGAATTCAGTTGGTACAGCCGTGGCCAGCTCTCTGGATGGATCCTTGATTGTATCTACGTGGCGGTGCCCTGTGGTTGTGTAGGGTCAATGAAGAACTGGTGGAGAAAACCCTGCCTTCCCACTCTGCTTTTCTGTGGCTTCATTCATGAAAATTTAAGGAATATTAAGAAGATATTACAATAAAAGTGCAAATAATAAAAATTCTGATCCGTGGAATAGGGTCCTTCTTTCTAACGCATGCATCCACTTTCTTGAAGTATAATGGAAAAGTGGATGAAGCAGATGACCGGTGCCCAGACAGGAAGGAGAAAAAATATTTCTAAAATAAGAATCTCTCGAGTTTCTGAAAGGTACAGAAGGAATAATGCTTAATGCCGAGGCTGGACCATCTGTTGTCTGTTCTCCGGGCTGCAGAACTATCAGGATCCACCAAATTATTAACAAGTACGAAGCTTCAGGCTTAAAAGAAAATTAAAAGCTACAGGCCTGTTGCAAGATTTCTAGGATGTGCTTTCACACGTGTGGAGAAAGATTAGCTTATCTAGACAGAAGATACTGAAGAAAACTTGGTGAATTCCAAAGGAAACATTGGTGGTGATATTGTGCATCGTTGCGAATCCCCTGAAGCCTTGGGTTATCCAAGGGACTGGAGTAGCGGCAGGAGCTGTGTGAGCTCCTTTTTCCTAACCCCAGGAGGAGCGTGCAGATTTTGTTGATTTCTGAAAGGTAAATTGCTACCTCCAGATGTGATGCATTGCTCTCTGTAGATGAGTTCCTGGAACAATTAAGGAAAACTAAATACCTAACGATATTGAACTTGCTACCTATTAATCTTCTGGTAGGAAAAAAACCAACAACCTCTCTTCACACAAATAGCAGCAATGATCTGAGGTTTCATCCCCACGCTGTGTTCACACCAATGAGAGAAGAGGTCAGATACACAGCAACCCATTTACTTCAAGATGATTTTTATTTCCGAGCCTAGGGCCCAATTGGGCTCTCACTGAAAACCATAGCAAATACAACACTGATTACAGTGGGAACGGAAGAAAGCTCATCTTGGGAACTATTTAATTCCATTAGAGAGAAGTCATCTAAGAAACATGTACCGAAGTTGTTGTCAAGACACTTTTGAAACACTGGCTTCATTGAAGTTAATGACAAAAATCTCATTTCGTTCAGTGAAGTCAGGATTTTGCATGTTGTCTTAATTCTGTGCTACTTACCATTTCCCCAAAGATCAATTTTTTTCTATATTGTGCTGGTTTGGGGGGGATTAGCAAGGCGGTAGTAGTAAAAAAAAAAAAACCAGCATACCTACATGATTTCTCTGACTTTATTCTGGTTTCCTGTATCAGTCTGTATTATTGGTTGGGTTCTCAGACCGTAAGTAAGGGTCTGCACATGGTAATGAAGAGCAATGCACCTGCTTCTGTATTCAGAGAGCTTCATGTAAATCAGCCCTGTAAAGAGGTGAAGGCAGAAGGAGGTAGAAGGAATGATTTGGTAGGTAGAACTGAGGATCGGCTGCACCAGCAGTTGCGGGCAGGGGCTGGTGCGAGGCTGTGCGCGAGCGCCGCGGTGGGAGCAGGGAAACGCTCCGGAGGAAGCGGGAGCTGGAGGCTCGGCTTGTGTAAATCACCGTGCTTCGGTTTCCCAACGACAGCTAGAAATGAGGGGCTGTGTTAATTCCACCGTGTTTATAAAACACTGATATTCCTGAGTGCAGGAGGATCTGGATACACAAAATACTATTATTAGACTAATGGTAACGTGTGCTGCTTGCAGTAGTGTGGCTCCACTAATCGGTTAATCGTTGATGAGACTGACTTTCAGTAATCCACAGCTCTTGCGCTTTTCTGAGCAACAGCTAATTCAGAAAAGCAATGAATAAAGAGAACTGTAAAATGAGCTCGATGGCCAGAAAACATACACCATAGATTTCCAAGGCAACGCACGAGATTGTATGTGGGAATAAATTAGACAGTCCTTTGAAAATTTGGATTATGCCTTTTTGGCAAATGCAGAGTAACAGATACTTAGCTTTTAAGGTGTTTTAACTTAAAGCAAAATCCCCATATCCTAAGATGACTAGTTTTTACTACGAAGTCTTTTAGAAAGTGAGTCTAAATGTTGGTTTTGGATGTACCGATTTACTTGATGTTCAAGAAATGCTCTCGGAGGCCAGTTGGAACCATCCCACTGTTAAAAGCTGACTCTGGAATGAAGTGTTAAGGTAAGAGCTAGAGGAGTTGTACAAGCTCGGCCAGTATTTTTTCTTTTTTTACCTTTTTTTAATAAAGCACAACTGCTACCAAAAAATAATAAACTTTATCCAGGTTGAGATCGTATTTGCTAGCCTTCAGCTTAATTCAAGATACCATGGTAAAGAGAAAGGCCAGCCACCGGAATGACATAGGCGTGATGTTTAACTTTGTTTTTATTGCAGCTTCAGTTCAAACAAGCAGCATCAGAGGCTGCAGCAAAATGGCTCCTTCGTGCATTTGCAATGCCGTAGGCAGCCGAGGGCAGTCCGCCCAAACCTGCAGCAGCTCTGTGGCTTTCCAGGATGTCCTGAGGGACCGTGTCGGTAGCAATTGATTCAAGGAATCCAGATCAGAAAGGAGTAGGCTCCGAGATCCCGAGAAGTCAAAGGGATGCGACCGGCAGGACGGCGTTTCTGCAGAGCGCGTCTCTGCACCGTAGCACAACCTATATCATTTAACTTGCCTCTTCTTCTGTCTTCCTTTCAGTACTTTCTCTCCAACTCCTCTCTTCCTCCGTGCTTTCCTCCAAAACCTCCACCTCGCCCCGTCCCTCTGGAAGCAGTGGTGCAGGTTTCCAAGAGGCTCGTGGTCAAGGGCACAGCAGGCTGCCATGGCAAGTGAATGCGCCAGTTCTGGCTGAGGTTTCTAGCAGCTCATTTAAAAGTTCATGGAGACCCAACCAGAGTTCAACCTTCTTGTAGCTGCTCTTGTTTTCCTGTATCCTCTCCCATCGGATCTGACTCCAAATATTTGTTGGACATTGCGGTCTCTTTAGGGACACCACACGCTCTTTCCTGACGTCCCACGTCTGCATGGTCGTGGATCCTCTCTCCTTTATCTCCCTTCTTTTCTTACTCCCCTGTCCCGCTGTGATGGGTGAGAGGAGCCTTTGGCACACGATGGGGCTGGTGGCCCTCTCTCTGTTCAGCTGGGATGGCCAAGGTGCTTTCTCAGAAGGTTTTCCTATTAGTTGCATGTGGCGTTTTATCCTCTCTGTGTCATAGCTCGCTCCGAGGGGAGAAGTCGTTGGGTTTTTCTTCTTGAGCAGGCGGCTGCATGGCCGACACGTCCCGCGCTTCCCTCCCATCCCATCCCTTTCTGTCCCCCACCTACAACAGCAGTCTGAACGTTTCCCATGGAGGAAGGCAAGGAGGGCCTTGGATTTTAATTTTCGAGCGTTTGTGGCTCAGTGAGCGTAATGGAGGGAGGATGTGACGTACCTTTGACTGAGATTTTGTATGGAAGTAACAGAAACATCGCAGGAAAGCTTTAAAATGTGTGCAATGGAAATGAAAGGAAAGACGCAGGCAGTTTCTGCAGCAAGCGCATATGGATTAACTCAGCCCGGCTGCCCATGCCTGCCTGTCTGTGTGTCCAGTAAGGCTGTAAATCCTTGCATAACGCTGCTGTTCTCATGCTGAGAAGGGAGTAGGCAGAAATAGCTATTGCCCATTTTCTCTTTTCTTCCAGAAGTGCTGGGACTTCCTTTTTCTGCTGTGAATTATTGACTTGTTGCAACATTTCTAATTATACGGAGTCCAGCAAAGACAGAAGGGAAAAAAAAGCAGGAGGGATTATCTTTTTATCTGATACGTACTTTTAAAAGGTCCTTCTTCAGTGCTTCATTCAGCATGAGATTGAGACTAATGCATTTTCTGAAATCAGGCTTGTGATTTAAGCCGCTAAAGAATAACTAGTACAAAAATAACTCTGGTAGCATCGCACGGGGGCTTCCCGCATCTCAGAGACCTCACCAGCGAGTGCACGAGTGCTGCCCCGTGCATTCAAATGCTCCTGGTTTTCTTGAATTTGATCAACAACATGTTTTTCAGTATCTTGCAGAGCCCTTTGGGGGTTGCTTTTCTTCTTTCCTTTTTTACAGCCTGCCCACCTTTTCATAGTAAACAATAAAAACGACGGTATCGTGGCTGCAGACAGGGAAGGTGTGAACCGAGGTGGTGTGCGTGTCTCCGTGCACGGAGCTGCCGCGCTCTGAACTGCTTCTAATTTGTACTTTGTTCATGAACGTCAGGGCAAAGAATCTTTCCGTTTTATTGGTATTGTATACAATAAGTTATTAAATTTCATCTCTGTAATACACCTGCAGTAAAATAACAAAACGTTACTGCACTTAAGGAACATGTGTGTGTGTTGCAATGTTCCACCCCTCCCTTCCAAACAGCTGCTTACAGATTTCAAGATCCATTGTATATATTCCCTAGAGCCCACCTCTAATAATCGAGACACATCTGCCATTGCAGTATTATAGGCATATGTAGTTTTATTGAAAACTATACCTGTATATAAAAAAATTAAATAACTCCTACCTCAATTAAATTGGCAAGCTACCTTTTCTGAAGATCATATTGCAGACCTCTGGAGACACAGCGAGTTCATTTTATTCTTCTGTTACAAATTACTTAGTATTTTTTTTTTGCTTAGTCAAATAACTAGGTTTCCTCACATTTTGATGGCGAGATTCCTTTACCTGTAATAATTTCTCCTTCGTTCTCCCTCCCGATAAAAAACACACAAAAGCTGTACTAAAGTGATAAAAGGTACCTAACGTACCAAGGAATTGAGGTGCCTGTGAAGCCTATCGCTAATCCATTTTTTGTGATTAGATGTGCAGTGTCAACGCCCTTAACAAAAGCTCCAGCACTTTGTTTATTTGCCTGTAAGTATTTGAACACCCTGACTTCTTGACTGGGCAGTATGTACCTACCAGCCACAGCTGCGTGTGGATGTGATGTGCTCCATAGGAGACACGGTACAACATAGAATTAGGCTGTACTGTACGTACAGACTTTGGCCGAAGTGAATGCAACGAGAAAGAGCTCCTTGTCCCTAGAGTCCAAAATTCCTCCTCGGCGGTTACAGCCGTACTAACCTCTTGTGTAGGTGTAATCTTGCGCGGGGGGTGAGGGGGTGGAGTAGGTGAACCCTGAATCTGGCTTTCCCTGATGTCGTCAGCACACGTCCCTGCCCCAAGGACAAACGATCCATGTGAATGGATAAAATTCTGGCTACCGTGAGGTCGGTGGCAGGAGTCCCACTGAGTTAGTTCAGTGGGGCTGGGAAGCAGAGTTTTGCCTGGTAACTTCTCTGGTAATTTATAGTTGGAGAAGGTTCACCTCTGTCGTCGTTTCTGCTCGAGCATCTCGCTTTGGGAGGTGGAATCACTGCTCCTGCTCCAGAAATTAGTTCTAGCGCCCATAAACTATCCTCCTGTGATCGTGGGCACGTTGTGGACTAATGTTTTTGATGTTACAGCACTAAAATAATGACATAAGAGATAAAATTTCCATGTTAATCAAATGTATTAAAGGAACAGACTTAAGTTCAGATGTCTGAATGGCTCATTTAGCAGAATTCCTCATGCATCCAGAAAGACACGGTTTCATTGTCCATATCATAATTGAAGAAATGCTAAAACCCAACACTGCAATTTAGTGGTAAAAGGAGTGCTTTTCTCTTAGCCCTTTGGATCAAATGTTAAGCTGAGGGCTATTTTGTTGGAAGTGAGCATTCCAAGGGCACCTTTCTGGAGCTTATAACCTGGCAACAGAATATCACTGCGATTTGTAATGTGCAATAATAGGTTTATGTTGTGGTTGAGTGCTAATAGGAGCTTGGTTTGCCTTCGCAGTCGCTGCACTCTGACTTTCTGTGCTATCATGAATGCGATGAAAAGGGGAATGGTGCTTGCCTGCAGTTGTACCGTGGCAGGTTGTGGGCTCGCTGTGCTGCACGTTACTGGTTCAGGTCTGGTCAGTGTTTGATGGAAGACCTCCAGCAAAAAGGCAGGCTGTGCTTTGACTAATTCTGGCAATTTTCAGGACTCAGAGTTGACTATTGAGTGCTGTGGTATGCAAGAGCGATAGCTGGGGATGCTCTCCTTGGCATATAAGGTATGGTTTGGCAGGTTTTGCTAATGTAAATGCATAAACCCTAAAAAGCAAAAATTTGTTCCGGTGGCATAATAGCCAAAACCATTTTCATTGCATAGTCGGCGCAAACAGTGGCATTTATCAGCCATTCATTGCTTTCTCCAAAGACTACAGTCTCCTATGTAGCCGTGTGTTTGTATCTCGGTGGTGAACTATCTGTTCCTTTCCCTGGCTCTATTAATAAGCCATGTTCTTTCTGAATCGCTCACGTAACGAGCCTTCTAGGCCTGTTAGCTAATCCAGCTCAGCTCAGCTGCAAGGTAGTGACAGTTCAAGCAAGTTCTGAAGGAAAATAAAAGTTTTTGCACTATTAGAAATTCTTACTGGCGTGATGATTGTGAGGGCAAGGATGTAGTCTCACTAAAGACACTACAGCTTTAGAGCTTTACTCACAGAGTCGCTGAGGTTGGCACCTCTGGAGGTCACCTCGTCCAACCCCTGCCCAAGCAGGAGCAGCTAAAGCAGGCTGCTCAGGTCCGTGTCCAGACAGGTTTTGAATATCTCCAAGGATGGAGACTCCACAGCCTCTCCGGGCAACCTCTTCCAGTGCTTGACCACCCTCACAGTAAAAAAGTATTTTCTTGTGTTTAAGTGGAATTTCTGTATTCCAGGCTGTGCCCGTTGCTTCAGTTATCAAGTGGTTTGGGTCACTGACTTCCAGAGGGTTCAGTAAATCTCCAGCTTTCACTGGCAATTTTACGCAGACACGGAGAGAGAAGGAGGAGCTCGTGTCCGTGCCGTGTGTACGCACGCGTACACAACACGCATACACAGCACATACTCATACATTTAGGTGTTACGAAGGGTTGTGATAGACATAAGATAGTTCTAAGAAAGGGATTTCTGGGGGAAGAGCTTCAGCATGCTAGTATTGACCTAATTTCTGACACCTCTGGAATGGTTGTCTTCTGAGAGTCTTCTGTTCCTCCCCGCGTTTCAGCGGTAGAGTTACCCTTTCACAGGAGGCATCTGCCTTCCGTAGCTTCTCGCCCACTCTGCCTCCTGTCGGACACACCTGGTTGGGTTATCGTTGGGTTTGGCTGTCGGTGGTGGGGTGCTTTGCTGTGTGTTTCTCCAGAGAGCTTGTCTCAGTCCTGCCCAGGCCATGACTGGGGTCTTGGCGTCGCCCGGTGCACACAGAAATAAAGAGGTTACTTTAAATATAATTTAAGTATTATTTTCTTCAGGTGACCATCAGGTTTCTGAACACGATGATCTCCCACAGTTGCCACAGACCCTACTTTTGTTGTGTTGGCTGTACGCTGTCGCATTGCTCATTTCCAACAGACCATTTCCAATAGCCTTTTTACTGCCCAGAAGTTACTCCGTTCTCCCACCACCCCCTTCTGACATGTGGTTACCTGCTGCTTTGCAGGGGAATGAATAGCATCTTTAATCACACTTAATTACCGTGCGACTGCAGACAGGAACTTCACATACAGAACAGCTCAGGATGGAGAGACAAGATCCTTTACAAGCACACATAGATACAGAATGCTAGTTATTAAAATAATCACTATTTTCACAGCACACACTACACAAAATTTAGTCAGAATCTCTGCTTTCTAAGACAGCTATTAATTTGTTTTTACAAGTCATAAAATTTCTCTCACTTTGCAAACTTCTTTACAGTATTTCTAGTTGCAGTTTAAGCAATCTGTAAGTTGTCCAAATATCTCCGAGTTTCAAAACCTAGTGCATCTCTTTTGTTTACACTTTGCATGGGCTAATAATTACATTTTAGGTCATTCAAATACAGAAGTAAATTGTCCAGTACGTGGATACACTGAGAAGTCAGTGTTTTAACAAACAAGTGCCATACGTTTAGACAGCAGATCGTTCTTGCTGCATTGCCTGTGGAATTTCTTCACCTGTTTTCCTGCATACTCTCTGGGAAGGTCCAGATAAACACAAGCCCATGATGTGTGTATTTTTAAGAGCTTTCACATTCCAGTAAACTCTGGCTACCTGATTTTCACAGAAAGCTGTTTAACTTCCTTCTTGTTAATAGCTGGAGAAAAAAAGGAATAGGTTTACATCCCACTTGAAAGACTGTGCTTGAGTACGGCAGCGTTGCTCGCTCAGTGTCCGGTGCCAGCCTCAGCCATCAGACCAGCCTGGCATCAGCGCTGACCTTAGTGATATTTTTTCTTTGGAAGAAGACGCTCTAGTCGTGCTTCTGCGGTTGTGTGATTTATTCCTTTGCTTCTTGGCTTAAAAAAGGAGCAATTACTTTTGACAAGTAGAGATTTCAGGGAATGTATGAGGATATGAATCCTACCAGCTATTTATGTATGGAATAATTAAAAACAATGACTAAGTTCTGCTATCAGCCTGCCTAAAAAAAGAACACCCACTGATACCTCAAACACACAAGCAACATCAAACGGCTGTAGAGTTGTCATGGAGCATTCCCTACTTCTTCTAATTCTTTGTCTTCACCCATCTGAAGATGCTTTTCCAGCTTGTTTTAATTCAGCATTGAGATACTTCTGTAGGGCAGCAAAGTGCGGTGCGTTCCAGGTGCCTCAGGATTTGGGTCCCCAAGTGCCACCTATGTTGCGTAGGGCCGTTGGTGTCTCCCCAGTTATGGGAAGGGCTCCCCTGCGCGTTGCATGGCTGTTCCCCGGGACACGGGGCAGGGACACGGGGCAGAGGCACGATCAGAGCCCAGGAGCACTGCTGCTCTTGTGCGGTGAGCAGCTCCCGGAGCCGGGTTAGCTGAATCATCCCCCCTTTATCCTCTGCTCCGGAGCAGAAACCCACACTGTCGGTGCAGCAACGCCTAAGTTAGGACTCCACATCTGTAGGCTGGGGGCCATGAGCCAACAACTTAGCAATGCCTTGTGGCGTGTCTTTCTCGCTTCCCCTTTCCTGTTTTGCTCGATTGTCATTGTTCCCCTTTCACAGGGTTTTTTTCCCCATAACTGACTTGTGTTTTGCTGCAGTCTGCGGCTGGCGTTACGATTGCTCTGGTTAGAGGGTGGGGGCTCTGTGTGAGGGGCTGGACGTGGCCCTCGCAGCTGGGGGAACGGGGCTGGAGCCCCTTCATGCCTCTGAAACATGTATTTCATTCGGTTGCAGCCTGTGCTTCCCCCGTGCAGCCATCCTGCTCTGTCTTGTGTTCTCAGCCTTATTCAGATTGGGAGCAGCATTTTTAAAGCATTTCTTTTCCCCCCTCTGGCTTTGAAAAGTGCCAAACACATTGTTGGTGCTTAACAAATAATAAATAATAATAACACAGGAGCCAGGTATTTCTTTATGCCTTTGCAGCAGATGAGGTGCGTGTCTGCCAGGCATTCAAGTTTTGCTGCAGTATGTTTAGCAACAATGGAGAAGTTAATATTTTTATTTCATTTTGAAGTTAATGACAGAATATAGCCATCTGTCTGCATGTTTATAGGTCGTCTTTTTTTTTTTTTAAACTATTTTCTTTCTTTGAAAATGGATCCTGGTTGACTGTCAGGAGAAAACATTTTTTTTTTTTTAAATAGTAAAGATATAGGCTATACTACAGTTAGAATTATGGATGTTTCCCACATCCTTGTCTTTCAAAAGTGTCTGGGGAAAAATGCATATAAAGCCTAATAAAAACCAACTGTATCACTGAAATATAACTCACTTGGGTATTTCTCTGTCTCTTTTTTTTACATACACTACCATATACAGTGTTACTTTTACGTTGGATAACAAGGTGCTGTGACGAATCCAATTTTTGGAGAGAGTTATATTTTTTATTATTTCATGTAATGCAAAAAAAATGGCACTTAACTGCCCAGCACGTTATAGACTTTTACAGAGAAAATTAGCAAGAAGCTGCCCATTGCTTTATGGCGCCTTTCTGTCACGTCTTCCCCATGCTATGGGAGGAGTGATGGGCTGCTACAGCTTACCGACACAGTCTTTAATCTATCTGTTGTGAATGAGAAGATATGAAATAGATTGCTTCCGGAGTGTTAAAATCCTCTTTGCTTTCTTCGTCCTGAAAAGTAAAATTTTAAGAAGCTCAGACAAAGGTTTTATGAGGCCATCTTGCGTCATCAGGAAGAGTTGCCCATGTCTTACCCTCTGCCTCCGACTGGTTGGGAAGAGAGCTCCTCTGCCTTTTCCTAACGCCCTTTCAGTCACTGTTGGCCAAAACACGACTCCGTAGTTGCATCCTGGTTCACTGCCTCCCGTTTTTAAAACCTCGGGTGTGGAAGAGTGATAATTTTCCATGAATCCTTACTATTTTCTTTTTAATGTATATTTCCAGTTTAAATCAATCATTTTTTAGATTTTTTATACCATGATGACCAGTCTTGGACAGGCTTTGCAAAATGACTGATTCCTAGCCCAGCTTTGGAAGACTTGTGAGAAACTACATTTGCAGTTAGCGCAAGTCACCACTCTGCTCTTCTGGCAGCATCAGCAGAGTTCTGGAGCAGCTATACCCTTCTTCATCCCTGGGCATGAGATACCAGCATCACATATGCAATTTTCTACTGCTTGTCATATTTTATGGGCACATGGCACATCCTGATATTGTAACGATAGACCTGACGTGATCGTACACGTGTAGAGCAGCACAGACAGTCTTGGAATTGCAAATGTACAATAGGAAGACACCTTTTGCTGCATATTTTTAAGTAGCCCAACAAGGACGAATGAGACTTCTTCCTCATGTGCTCTTGCTGCTGCGTCTGGGGAGGAGAACAACGATGCTGTGCCAGTATCATGTAGTTTTCCAGTTACTAGAATCTTATTCTGAAGTTACCTGGTTTTAGAAATTTTGGCATGTATCTTCTGGCTCTCTGCTTTTTTTTTTTCTGCTTCATTCCTGTGTCAGTTCAATTGTTCTAAGGCATGTTGTATGTATTTCTATAGGACAAGGAAAATCACATTAAGTAAAATCAAGAACAAAGCAGTATCTCGGAAACTTTGCTCTCCTCTGTGCTTCTGGTCAGCCTGGTGTTTCTTTTCGGTAGAGTAATTCAGCATAGTGGCTTTGATTTATTTTTTAAAAAATTATTTCTTCCAGATAAACTAATTACACATTTTGTGACGACGTTTGTCCCTAGTATTACTCTGAAGTGGTGGTACCGTCCCTGCCGAGCTCTACCCCACATCAGCTCTTTTCTGCGTCTTTTGACTATGAAAGCCTTGCTGTATCTTGCATTAGTGCCGTGAGCACAAGCAGGGGTGAAGGACTATGCAAAGGAGACGGAAGAGAAGACCTGGAGGGAGGCATGTCCCCACACAGCCCCATACTGGCTCATTTCATAGAATCATAGAATCACAGAATCATTAAGGTTGGAAAAGACCTCTAAGATCATCAAGCCCAACCGCCAACCCAACGCTACCATGTCCCCTAAACCATGCCCTGAAGTGCCACGTCTACGTGTTTTTTGAACTCCTCCAGGGATGGGATTTAAACCAGCACTGACCTGCACGGGCACTTGCTTTGACTGGATGACTTGAGCTGGTTTCCCTGAAACCGGCAGTATCTCAGAGCGGGAGCAACGCTTCTCTCCGCAGCGTAGGCACGATCCAGCATCGCCTCCACAGTAGCAGAGATCCTCCTCCCCTTTGCCATGCAAAAAGGAGGGAGGAAACGCACCATTTGGATAGCGAGCAGGGTGCGTCGAGGGTCTGCTCTTCCCCAACACCTGAAAGACCACCTCTGCGGGAGCCCGTTGGGCGAGACTAACCGGAGTAAGGGCCTGCGCAGCATTCTGGACCGAATCAAGCACCGTATCTTTTGAATTAAATGAGCGTGCCTCTTTACAGACAGCTGCTCCTCCCTGACTTTGGGCAGGTTACTAGATACATCTGCTTTAATTTGTATAATAGAGATGATATGAACATATGAAAATTATACCGTAAGGGTGAAGCGTTGCTGATTGTTTTTCTTCATGCGTGAGAATACTTGGGTTACTACATTTGCAGGACATCTCTACCTGTAGTAAGAAATCCCAGGTGTACTCGCGGTGAGTGCAGGACGGTGCTGCGGTAACCCCGGCACTCCCGCACCTCGGGGTGTGCGGGCACGGGCAGGCGCTGGACGGGCGCTGCCTGCTAAGGAGACCATCCTGAAGAGAGACGTAGACCAGAAACGTGAAGGCGTTGAGCACGGGCAGCGCCTGGCGCGGGTGAAGCGGCCACCCGGGGGTCTCGGTGCACCAGGCAGTGAAACCTCACCTCCCGGCCACCCCGCCGGTGCGGCTGGGGATGCACCGCGGCGAGGCGGCGAGGCGGCGAGGCGGCCGGCTCCTGGGGCGCGCTGCAGCAACGTGGACGCGACCGCAGCGTTTTGTGCTTCAGCTTTTCATTGAACACATGCAGTCTTTGTTTTTACTTAGAAGCGTTGGTTTTTTCCCCCTGCAGTGCTAACCTAACTGGGAGGCAGTTTGCAGCACAGCGGGCTGGGGTGGCACGCTCCGCTCTGACTCACTGAAATACCAGCTTGTTACATTTTCACCTGTGTCAGCATAAAAAGGTGCTCTTTATTTCCCCTTGCAATTTCTCATAGCAGCTGAATTTGCCAATTTTGTTGTTGTTGTAGGGTGACTCTAATTTTTTGTCCTGTCTTAAGCGCAAGGTGACCTAAACTTTGCAGACTTCAGTTGAAATGAATATGCCTTTGCGCTTTATTCAGCCTCCGCTATATGCTGTGTTAGAATATATCAGTTTCCATTGCAAAGCGTGTGCTTTAGCTGGGTAGAAGAAGATTGCGAGTAGCAGAGGGAAATCTAAAATAGAGGAAAAAAGAAAGTTCCTATTTTAAATATCACGAGTGTCATTAGTTGGTTTTAGGCATATTTGCATAACATGGTTCTGTAAAAAATAAATGTGACTTTATAACACTGAAAACATAAGGCTCCTGTAACATGAAACACGATTTTGATACTCAAACTGCTCGAGTTTCAATTTTTGGTAGTCCTTTCCCAAGAAAACGATGGCAACACACACCGGCGTCGTGTCTTTGCATCATTCCTATCTATTCATTTACTTAGGTCCTAGGAAGCTCATTGCTGATCTTCTGGAAAGAGCCTGATTTTTTCAGCTGCTGTCCCATTCGAGTGGGAATACGTCTGACCTTTCCTCGGCTCTCCCCTGTCCTGGGGAGGTGGAAGGGCTGCGGATGGTGGGTCGGGGCTGGCCGGGCGCGGGGGTTCCTCCTCCCCTGGCCCGCTCTGCCGGGCACCCGCCTTGGCCTTGCCGGGTCGCGGCGTGCCGCTGCCTCGGACGCACGAGCGTGATTTATTTCCAGTCCTTGCGTACCGTTAGCTTCAAGTCCCACTTCTTCCCTCCGCTTCCTTTGCAATGAGTGACTGAGGTTTCACTTCTCTGCTCCTTACCCCAGAGCAGGCGCATGCTCTTCCACGTAAATGTGTGAGCTTTAAGTAGTTAAGCGTCCTTTCCAAACCTGTGTGACGCAGATCCACGTTAGCCATCGGCCTTGCATGATGCTGCATCATTTGAGGACATGCAAATGGCTTCTACGCCGAGGATAATGATTTTTTTCCCCTACAAAATCTTCCTTCCCCATCAAAAAGGGGGAGGCCGTTGTTTATCTTTCAGGCTGATGAATAGTAAGAAGTTTAAAAAAAAAAACAAACGTCCTCTGAGGCACTTAAAGTATTTAGCATGGGTTTTGTTATTTTTTTGGACAGGAAGTTTCTTTGGTCTCTCAGATGTTTTTACGGTAACTCTGGTTAAAAATATTACTAACATAATTTCAGAAAAATGCTGTTTCCCATGCATTTGAACTTCTGTAAGCCTTTCCTGTGTTCTCATATTCAAAGGGAAAACAATAATTATATCATTAAAAATGGGAACTCAGCCACGAAACACCTTTTTAAGACTGAGGCATGTCAGGATATTTTACCCTGTCTGAGACAACTTGAGCCAGGATTTTTTGTTGTAAGCTGTTTGTAGTCGAATGCTTACACAGGGAAGAGTGATGATAATTGACTTGTTAGGTTAACAGGTCTTTTTTTAGGGTTTGTAATAATTTGCCAGAGAGGAACATTTTGAAGCAAGTAGAGGTAGGACATCCTCACTGAATCATGTTGGAGTGCTTACTTGAACTGAAAAAAAGCAGAGCCCAACGCAGCAGCTCCTGCCAGCAAGTCGTTGGTATTTTTCTCAGGGAAAAATAGTGCAAAAATACCGTTCTCTGCACAGCATTCATTTCTGCATGTCATTAATCCTCACTGTCTCCTATCCATCTCCCCCCCGAGAAGTGACCGCAATGCTGATACCTACCAGATGGTATAGGATTGGAGATGTTTGAAGAAGTGGGCTCTTATAGATGTTCTGAACTTCAGTGTTGCATGAAAATACAGATATTTGTGTACTGGGAGGCATTGTGAAAAACAGGGATACTGGGACATGTGGTTCATAATGTAGCGAGCAATTCCAATATATATATACACACCGACAAATACCGGGTCTATCTGATTATTTTTCAACCCTACGTAATTTTTTTATGGTGCACCTTTTTTTACCATACATTAATATTCTGATACTGTGCACTTTTTCATACCTGGAGCACCTTACCACATGTATTTAGCTTGCATTTTTGAGTGGAATGGGTATGGAGGGATTTTTTGATAAATTCAGAAGATGATGTAGATCAGCTGAACTCTGATGATGTGGCAAGCCTGTTTTCTAGCAGCACTCTGGCGCTGTGTAAAAATACTGCAGACAATGCTTCGCTATATTCAGCAATCCCCGAAAATCCAGCTGCTGTCCATGGGCCAAATTCTTCCCTCATTAACACCCAGGAGGCCCCCGGTGACTTCAGAGGATTTATCCTGGGCTAAACTGAGGGCTGTTTAATTCCGTACCAAATCTTCTGCCCTGGAAAATGACTCTACCAGTGTGCTTCAGATAATATTCATGTTAAGCCAAACTGGCTCCATGTTTTTGTACAAACTGAATAACTACAGTTACTCTAAGCTTGCTTCATTTTCTTGATTGCAAAGTCTTTTAAATGTTACCGCATGGTATCACGGTACGCAAGGACATGGGAGCACCGTCAAGGGCCAAAGCACCGGATTTTCATGATGTTCGACTGACTGGAGATCATTCTGGGGTGAATTTTGCCAGTAATGGGCTTTTTATGTGGTTCACCTTCTCAGCTCTGTGCGGTTCCATCCCAACATAGCACTGTAACGTATCGGGGGGGCCACAACAACCTCAGCTTATTTCCCCTGGCAGAGCGGGGCTGTAGGTGCTGAAGTTGGTGTTTAATCCAGACCGCCCCAGTGCCGGGGGCTGTCCCCAGAGCAGGGTGCAGCGGCTGGAGCACGGCTGCAGCCGGCAGCCCCGGCGTGGGGATAATCCTCGCTGGGAGCCACACAGAGCAGCTTCAGCCGCGGCAAATATTGGAGCTGGAACTGCATTGTGCCTTGGCCGTCTGCAGTATCAGGACGTTGCAAAACCGACTAAAGCCCAAACCCAGCTCTTTTCGTGGGCACAGTTAGCAGCAGGGGAGAACTTTCTAACCATAAAACACTGGGCTTTGACCAAAGTCCCTTCAATCGCTTGGTGTCATCTTCCCCAGCCACCCTCACCAAATGCCAGCCCTTCTGGGCAGTAAGAAACCCAGCAGCTTTGATAGTTGTTATGGGTTTTCTCTCCTTTTTTATGGGTTTCTCTCTACAACTACCTGAAAGGAGGTTGTAGGGAGGTGGGGGTCGGTCTCTTCTCCTAAGTCACAGCGATGGGACGCGAGGAAATGGCCTCAAGCTGCGCCAGGGGAGGTTTAGATTGGATATTAGGAAAAATGTCTTTACTGCAAGAGTGATCGGGCACTGGACCAGGCTGCCCAGAGAGGTGGTGGGGTCACCATCCCTGGAGGGGTTCAAAGAACACGTAGCCGTGGCACCTGGGGCCATGGTTTAGGAGGCCTGGGGGTGTTGGGTTGGCGGTTGGACTTGATGATCCTAGAGGTCTTTTCCAACCTTGATGATTCTGTGATTCTATGTTTTTTTGAGGCCCTTCAAGGGTGAACACAGTGGCACGTTCCCCACCCCATCCCCCTTCCCCAGCCACCACGAGGACTTTCCCCTTTTTGTGCTTGTTACTCAGCGGGACGTATTTATATGAGTATTACCTGTATTTAAGCATGTGTTCCTAAACACTATAATCATCTGGCTCAATTTCAACGTGTAAATGAAAACTATATTCTGAAAGATTAATAACAAAGCAGAGAGGATGTCCTTATCGCTGCCTCCGAGCGAGCCCAAAGGAGCCGGATGGTGCTTTGCTGGGGCGGGAGCGGGGAGAGGCTGGAGAGGAGGTGGCGGCAGCGCTGGGCCAGGTTCGGACGATGCGGCTGGCGGAGCTGCTAGGTTATTAGCGTCCGGAAAAGTCAGGAAGCTGGATGGGACGCCCGATTTCATATAGGTATGTGTGTGCGTGTGTATGCATCCCTACATATACGTTGCACAGCAAATATAAGCATATATTACACCGTGTTTTGCTGCTCTTTGCAGCGGTGAAAGCACTAGGATTTTCATTTGAACTGTAGCGAAGGAGATATTTCCAGCTCCAAGGATTCAAGCGTAAGCTGTGCAGCAGAAAATCATAAATTGAGCAAAGACTGTATTTTACAAAAGTGCTTAGTGGAGGACAAAGTCCCTTCTTCCCTTTGAAATCTTGGTACTTGTTCAGTTGAGGCACTTATAATCCATTTCTCCCCATATACCAGGAAATGAAATATCTTCATTATACTAAAGCTCTAGAAAAACAGCAAAGGCTGTGCAATTGCTGGTGAAATCGTTCACTGTAAATGTGAAAGATGGGGATCGTTAATGCAAACAAGTAACTAACCTTTAGTGATAATCAAGCAGCAGCATAATAATCTGAGTCATCATGCCTAATGGTGAATGAAGGGATGGGAAGAAGCAAGCAAAGACCAAGAGGAAATTTGGGAAAAATTAGGTAAGAAGTTACAAAGGTGTTTTTCTCCTGCTCGCCTGAAATAGATGAGGAAAATAAGCACAGGAGCAAATTTGAAATCCTCGCTGGCCAGAGGTGGCTGAACCTCGGCCACATTTAAGAGCACTCTGCGTCCATGAAATGCTGCTGAAACCAGTAAATGAACTTTGAAAGTTGCTGTTGTTGTGCTGATACTATAGTTGATGCTCAAAAAGCACAACTGGGAAAAATTACTCCAGAAAGGTTTAAACTTAAAGAGCAATTCTAAATTATGCAGAGGAAGAGAGAGTGAAAAAAATAAAAAACCTAGAGAACTAATACTGATGACATTAATGCACAAGGGTTGGTTGAACATGAAAAATTATTTGATAATACCTGCAAGCATTTTTTAATGGAAAAGGTCAAAGTCAAAAGAAAACTGCTGAACACTGTGCACAGCTATCTGAAGGTGCTGCCCTGGAAGGCAGAAGAAATGAAACAAAAGGTTATTTGCCATCAGATAGAGAAAATAAAATAAACATATTAAAATTTCTCTCACTTCATACACGTGAGTGTTCTTGAAAAAGATGAATCTCTGTGAAAAATTAAATCTCTGTGAGAGAAGTCCCTTTGTTCTCTAAAAGTCAAAATTTTTCTGCAAATACTTTTAAGAATGATGGTTGGTTAAGTAAAAAAGGAAAACAGTACCTTAGCTTGAAAACACACTCAGCAAAACCCAGGGAAATTGTCTCTCTGTGTTTGCCATCAATGGGTTGCAATTTACACTCGGCATTAGAGAGAAATACTGGACGTAAATGACACACAGAAGATTCTACAGAGAGCTGCCAAATTTGCAAAAGCCACAGAAAGGAGTATTTGTAGGAACTGGACAGATTATGAACAGATGCCCTGATAGTCACATGATAAGTGGAAATTTAGTTTCATAATTTGATTAAAAGCAGAGGATCGAAATCACAGAAGGAAATAACCAAGAAATGATTCAGATGTGTATGCGGCATGACTTAGTTAACCTGACTTAAGTGAAAATTCATAAACTGAGGATAGAGCATGTAAGAGCAGCTGAAATCTGGATGATGAGATATAATCCTGTATCCCGTGATTTTACTAAAGGAGAGGAAACCGGGCCTCTTGCAGGTAGAAGTTTGTTGTATAAAAAAACGAAAAAAAAAATCTGAAAAAAATTACCTCCTATTCATCTGTTTCAGGATAAATTGGATGTGATTTCAACAAATTCAAGTTGCTTTGTTTGCAAATTTGCAACAGAATAGATGTTGAGAAGTCAAATGGAGATGGTTTAAGAGCAATAGGAGAAGAGCAGGTATTTGGCAGGAGAGTGTCAGTCCCTACGGAGCACGGAGGAGCCCGCTTGCTGTGACCCAGCCTCTTAGGTCCAGCGTCACAAATCGCTGTGTTGGGCGCCCGCACGGCACGCGTTAAGTTTTAGGTGTTGAGGAAGGTCACAGAACACCTTCCTTTCTGCTCTTGGGGTTTTTTTTTTTCTGGAAAAAAAACATAACTAAGTTGCCCGGTCCCCCACCCCACCCCCCGACGGTTGGGTACCCCAGCAGAGCGGGAGCTGCCGCGCTGCGTGCGTGTGCCGGAGCTCGGCGCCGGTCGGGGGGTCCCCGGGGAGGCGCGGGGGCCGCGGGACCACAGCCTCCCTGACCTACTTTCCCAGCCCACGAAGACATCGGTGCCGGAGCAGAGGGAACAATGCAGAGACGTGGTGCTTGCAGGGAGAGCCAGGAAGGCCTAAACGCAAATAAAGCAAGCGAACAGGCTTTGATCTTTAAAAGTGTAAAGAATTTTAATGCATGAAATGGTGCAACATCGTGAAAAATAGCAGGACTCTGGGTTTTTTTAGATAAAGTGCATGAATTCTCATCATGCACATGAAATTTATTGCAAAAAAGGGCTTGCTTTTAAAATGATGTATTTTGGGCAAGCTAGCTGATCAAGTTGTATAAAATCCGTACACGTGCCCCTGTTCGTACGGCTCCCAGCTCTGCCCCGCGGCGCCTCTGGGTGTGCAAAGGCGCAGGCGGGCAGAGGCAGGACTGGGCTTGCCGAGAGCCCCGCGGCGCTTTCGGGAGGGGTGCCCCGCCGCCCGCGGGCACCTCCAGCCGCACGGGGCCACTTTGCCACCCGGAGGGCGACGTCCCCGCTCCGCCTGGCGCCAGGACCAAGGGCGCGATGCCGCTCCGGCTCCGGTCAGCCGGTTTGCTGACCGTACCTGCGGATGCCGAGGACCGTGGCCGTCTCAGCCTTCATCCCACCGAGAGGGAGAAACCTCCCTACTGCACCGGGCGGGAGGAGGCTGGGAGAAACGAGGGGTGCGGCTGCGTGCAATGCGGCGGTTTGCCTCCAATCGTGCCCGCGCGACGCTTCTCCGAGGCTTTCGGCGAGGGGAGCATATGTCCCGCAGTCGCTATACATCACGCAGGTTGGGAGCGGCGTGCGGGACTGCAGCTGTGCGCGCAGGAACACTCGAACGTGAGCACGACCCACAAGCATTTGGCAATCGTTCAGAAAAGGAGCTTAATCTGTTTTCATCTAAGCCCGTTTTTCTCTTGCCTGCAACATCCCCGTGATGTTGCGTTCGATACTGGATCACAGCGTAGCGTGAAGATGTCAAAAAAAAAAAAATATATCCAGGTTGTCAGCAAAGAAATAAAAGGCCTTTTCTGAGGTGTTTTTCCCTGATCGGTGTTTTCAGAGGCTCCCGGATTACAGGCTTCAAGGCCATTTTCCTTTAATCTGAATTAACGTTCTATTAGCAAAATGCAGCACTCTGTCGTACTCTCATCTCACCTGTTTCTGTAACAAAGGAAAAATAAAATATCTTTTTGTAAATGTATTTCCTACCCATTAGGTCTGAAACAAATGTTTACGTGAAATTCACGTGATTTCCATTCGAAAAGCAAAACTTCAGGTTTGCAATGGAAACAACATTTGCTTTTTCCAGGAGGGGTAATATCATATCCATATGGGTATTACTGTGTCATGGTGCGTGCATATTTTCCCCCCACCCAGCTTTAATTCTTTGTCTAGTTATTCAGATTTTGGAGGCAGGATTCACTAGTCGGTGACTTATTTTACAAATTGCTAGAAAGAAGACAGGATCGTGTGTAACAACGAGAAAAGCAAAACCATTGCAATCGATAAAAAATACAGCTGCACGGCTCAATGTGAAAATGGATTTTGCTCTGTTGCTTTTTTTTCCTTCTGTGATTGTTTTTAGCTCGAACTCTTAACATTCAACTGGCAAGTTCAATATATTACTAGCTTTGTTTATTAGAAAACAAATAGACTGCAAACTGCATGGGTCTGTGAGGCTGGAGTGGTTCGTACAGCATGTGCTATAAGGCAAGGAGATGCCTGCAGGATTTATACAGATGAGCCTAAAGATTTGCAACGTCTCGCGTCCTGCCTGCTGTCCTGCTTGCACCCAACGATAACCCGCTTCCAGTATACAGAACGTGTCTGCACGTTGAACCCCTACCTAAAGACGGGAGAGGAGTTTGGCAAATGTAACCCTTGGCTCTTAAGCTCAGCGTTTCTTCGTGGTAAATATTAACTTTGATGCCTAATAATTCATTGCGTTTCCGAGATCCAATTTGGAGCGAATGGGAACTCCGGAGGCTGCGTAACCCGTGGCATTGTGGTTTGTAAACGTTTTATCTCTCTCTTTGTTGCAGGCCATTAGCAGAGTGACACGTAGGCTGAACAGTAATAAATGCCCATTGTTCCTTTTACAAGCATCTCGGAATAACTACATACATATATTTTTGCCATAGTTTTCCTCCCCGGAGTGCTCGGTGAGGTGCCCTTAACGCACAGACCCACCTCTTTTTTTACCTTGTAAGACTGTCTCTGTCCCACAGGAGACAAAGGAGGGGGCTTTGCTCTGGTTTGGGTTATTTGTTTGTGTGTTTTTTCTTTAGGGGAGTGAAGAAACGAGTCCGCGACAGTTGCAGTGACAATTTTCAAGAGGCGTTTTTCAAAAAAAAAAAAAAAAAAAAAAAAAATCACCTTTCTTGTAGAACACACTGGTTAGACCCTGGCGCTTGGATTGCATTTGTTGGTAGTGAGATACGTAGCGTGAATTCGGGGTGCGCTTTGCAGCCGAGGCACCCAGCCCTGGGGCGGGAGCCGGCAGCCCGCGGGTGGCGGAGCGGGGCATCTGCCCGCTTTGCCGGGCGGAGAGCCTCCGGTGCGCCGGGCCGAACGTCCTCCAGACGCCAGCAGCTCCGTTCGGTCCGGAGGAAGGAGCGGGCGGGCATTAAAAGCGCAACTGGTGGCAAAGAGCAGTGTTCCATCGCGGACTGCACGAAAGGCGCGCGGCCGTTAAGCCTGGCCCATGTGTTTCCTTCCAATATAATAATACAAGTTCGGGATTTTTTTCCTGTAGAAACCTCTGCATCTTTTTATAGAGAAAAATGTTTGGATGGAAAAACAAAAACAACATAGGGTATGTGTATGTTTTATGCTCCTAAAGCGAATCTTGTTTAATCTAAAATAGTTTGCAAACGCTGTCTTATATACGTTTGGTTTTTTTTTAAAGTCAAATGAAATCTAGTAGGCTGGGTATAGGAATTTATACAGCTGATGGCTCTTAAGTCTTTCAGACTACCCGACATATGGATAAACCATGCACAGATTTAGCAGGTCTGTCTTTATGTTAAAACGTATACGTGATAAAAATATATGACTGAAGAGAATTTCTGTGGTTAGCACTGCTTCATTCTGAAACGCTCCAAGACATTCAATAAAATTACGTTTATTTTCAGAGGATATTCACAATGAATCGATAACCCTTTTTCCGGGGAGTTTTTGCATATATTTCTCTGCCATTATGCAACAGACTCGCAACCATTTTTGCCGGTGCAGGTGCTGTTTATTAAAAGGAGCGTAGTCATTGCAGGTGTATATTAGGCATTAGCTGAACGTAAAGATATTAGCAAAAAGTGCCTTCCGACTGGCGTTTTTGTATCTTTACATCTCCGAGAGGTCTGTAAAGGCAGATGCTAGGCTGCACACCAGGAAAGGGTTTCAGCCCCAATCAGTCGGAGCCCATTTGTCCATCCCTCGTCGGCGATTCTCATTTAGCCTCTCTGGGAAAAAGAGGAATATAGTTTTCTAGAATCAAAAGTTATCTTTAAATGTTTTTAGAAGTATAGTCAAGGAGTAAGGATGTTTTAATTTCTGATTTTCCAGCTCATGGGTCATATTTGACCAACTGCTTTCAGCAGAAGACATGCCACTTTGTTGAGCTATTTAGGAATCAAAAAGACTGTCTTAATTTAAAACAAGGAGCCTTTGTTTTAGTTGGTGACTGCCTTGTGAAATTTTTCAGTTCTCAGCGGGTTAACCAGGGAACAGGGGCAGAGTCATAATTGGCCTATTTAGAGTATTTTGCATGTGAATAGTGTGTTAGTGAAGCATTACTAAGTCTGTTGTGAGTGACATGGTGATTAGAATTTAGATTAGGGAAAACACATTCTGTACTTTATCAAGTACAGTAATTAGTTCAGTCAGTAAAAGTTGATTACAAGTAACGATAAAGTTAGATTTTTGGTACTTAATTTTAAAATTTCTTTATTAAATGGTAAATTTGTTCTTAATATAAATGGTAGTATCTACACCTGTTTTATTGCGTATCAGAATAATTAAAAGAACAATGTGTTCAATGCAGAGTATAATCAGGGGATTTATATATTATGGGTAAGTTTCAACGTAGTTTATAGCAAATAGAACATTACTCCGGAAATTGTTCTTCTGTCATAGTCTCTTAAAGATTTATAATTTCTCCTGTAGCGTGGGTCAGATACTGCTTTCTGCTCTTGTATGGAAACCACGGTCCTTTCGTGGCTGAGAAAATGTTGCATTTACTAGGATGCATCTTGTTAGTTAATGGTACAGGCATAAAATGGATATATTGAAAGTCCTTTGCTGCTGCTACTGCTGCTGCTATACAATAGCGTTTATTGTTTTTGGTTTTCTGGGGTGCTTTTTTTTTTCTGACAGCATTGCAAAAAATATTAATAATGTATAATCTTATTTTCACGTTTTAATCACATAGGATGTACAGCCTGCTGTGCAGATTTTTATATTGCAAAATCTGATCTATTTCGTTGGCAGATGAGAATTTTTCCTTGCACGGGGGTAGACAATGAGGCTGTTTCATGCACACAGAGCCAACTGCTCTATCAACAGCAGGATTATTTTTTTTTTTAAGTTTTATTATTGTTAAATCCGTGCACTTAACTATCTTGTTTGCAGTGAAGAAACTAAATTACCTTTAAATATATTAACAGAGCTCCAAAAGTTTTTAAAACACTGATTGCTTTTGAATAAGTAGGCAATAAGTCTCCTTTAAATGTAAATAATCGTATTTTAGATTAATTACTTTGTGTTTTCCTAGTAAAGGAAAAGACGCTCAACTGGAAATTTTTGTAATGTCTCCTTTAAAATTTTGGCAGGTTCTTGTGTCCGTGTTTCAGTTGCTTGTGAAGGTTTCTTTACTGTGTTATTTTTAGGAATGAGAAATAGCTAATGATGAGGAAAGTCGGATTTAACATGCACGCGCACACACGTATATATTTTTAATCTTTTAGCAAAGTCTCCTTGGAGGTGACATGGATATTGGCAACCCAGGAGCGCTCTCCCCCACTAAGCCTGGCTCCCAGTACTATCAGTATTCTAGCAATAACCCCCGGCGGAGGCCTCTCCACAGCACCTCTATGGGTGAGTGACTTTGTGTTCAACCTTTTTTTTTTTTTTTTTTTAACATTTCAACAAATAATCGGAGTTTCGTCCTGTTTAGCAATACTTTGAAATAAAGACAATAAGTGGCAGAGCGTACACGTACGCCGCCAGGACTCTCGGAGGGGTTTATTTAACGTTAGCTGATTGCTCCTCTCTGTCCTCTTTGTCGAGCGTGCGAGGAGCCTTAAAAAATCGCTTTTTCAAAGCAAATCCGTGTAAGGCGAAAACAAAGGCCCTAACACTCGAGATCAAAATATGAACAATTTTCCAGCGTTTTACTGTCAGGCTTAAGAGCAGTGGCATCCGCTCGGTGTTGCCAAACCTGCTGCAAGCCTGGCGTGAGACGGCGGGCAGGGCGATTAGCAGCTGGGTCTGGAGAAAATCTCGGTGAAAAAAAAAAACCAAAACAAAACAAAAAACAAAAACAAACCCAAACCAATAAGCCTGTCTTACGAAGACACCGTTTTGTCTTTTTTCAGAAGTACAAACAAAGAAAGTTCGAAAAGTTCCTCCAGGTTTGCCATCTTCAGTAAGTACCGCTCGTCTGCTCGCTTGCGTGTGGTCGCGGCGGCTTTGTTCGGTTGCAGGCAGATAGAAACGAGCCCGCTCCCGGGCTTGCAGAGCGCTTGGCGCTTAAAGGCGGAGGACAAGGTAAGGAGAGTTAAAAAGTCTCATCGCTTGTCCCGACTTGGAAGTGATTAATTGCACGGTGGGGACGAGCGTGCGCCGCTCGTGTGGATTTTCAGCGGCGGACGCTAAAGAGCTGCCCCGGGCGCGGGCGGCGTGTACCTGCGCGGGGCGAGCATCCCTTGCACGTGCCGCTTAGCTTCTTTGTCGGGCTGCTGATGATTTATGGATTTGCATGTTCAAAGAGATGTGCGGAGAGGATTTATGAGAAATTTCCGTGGGTCTCGGCCCGGGATGCGGGGCGCAAACATCTTCCTTTTCACGTGAGGTCTCGGAGCTGTGGTACCCGCAGCAGGAGCTGGCTGGGGGTGAGCCCAGGTGTCAACCGCTGGGATCCAGCTGCTGCCAGAGGCATTGTGGGTTGCTCAAGCAATAACGACAGCGCTGGTAATTACCCAGGGTTTTCCCCGACGTTTGAAAGAATATCCCTGATACCTCTTTGTAAGGAGGGTTACAGATGCCATCCAGCATCTCGTTTCGCAGTGTTTATCGTGAAATCTCCGCGTCGCCCAGTCGGGAGTTGGCGTTTCTCTTTGGTTCGGTGAAGTCCTTTGTTTCGTGATCCAAATAATTATTCTATTAGTTTTCGGTTTTTTCATCATCGCGTAAAAATCCTTGTGGTTTTTTTTCCTGAAAAAGCTGCACCAAGGTGCATTACGTCTTTTGAGAGCGTTTGCTTTTAAATCCATTAAAGTATACATAAAAGAGCAGTTTTAAAAGAAATCGTACTGCATTTCAGTAAAGGCAGCATAAAGGGTAGTATGGCTAAAGGGTGCATTTTATTCTAGTATTTTCGTCCTAATTTTTTCTCCACCATTTCTTTAAAAATACATAATACATATTTTCCTGTCGATATCTGCAAACAGAAAACAAACCACTCAAGAGGAGAGAGCTTCCCTTTCATACCTGATAACTCTATTTGTTTTATCTCTAAATCTGGTTATTAGGAGGAGCTGAGTGGCAATCAGTCTTGCGGAATATATAACAAATTGGCATGTTAATCTCAGATGGGTTTTATGTTTTTACCATAAATCCAAGTAAATTTGCAGTTTGCAAACTAGCGTACTTTTAAAGCTTCAGTTATTGTAGTGACTCTGCTAAACAGTAGTTTTCATTACTGGTCACTTTATAAATGATAACATTTTATTCCGAGAAAGAAGAACACATATCAGCCTCCTAATTGCATCGCACGGATTATTGCAATCTTTATAACGTTAAACAAATACAAACATAAATCTTTTTTGCAAGGTGTTGAAATATGGAAATTCTCAAACGCACGTTTCCAGTAAAGTCATCATACTATTTTTTTTTTAATTAAAAATAAGTTCCCACACGTGTATTTTAAATTGATTTTACTGTGTGTTTTTTTGGTTTTGGTTTTTATTGGACTCCTTTACAGCAATAGCTAATATCCTCCCCAAAGGTTTTTATGAGGACTGTTATGCTTGAAGTTCGAGGTGGATTTAATTTAGATGAAACTTTAGCTTTTAATAGTTTTTCTGACAACTCCACGTGCTGTATCCCTCCCAGCTGCGTGCGGCCGGCGGCGAGGCCGTCCGCGGTCGGGGTGACGCCGAGCGGAGCCGAGCGCGCTGCGGAGCACCTCTGTGCCGCAGAGCCAGCGGCACGCTGCGAGGCGCGGCGTGAAGGATGCAGCGCCCTGTTCTGCGTGCTCCTGGCACCCGCCGCAGCGAGTTCGGCAGCGACGTGTGATAGCTCGGGAACCGCGCTGCGTTTTGTTTAGTCGTCTGCAGGGGGGGAAAAAAAAAAAAACCAAGCCATCCCAGGCCTGCATTTTTTATGATTTAAAATGCTGCTCTGTAGACAGGTGACCATCTCAGGACATTTCCAGGGATGCTTTTGTATCCGTGGTATAAAAGATACCTCCAGTAAAACAGTACCTGCTACCTGCCCTCGCTGCGTGGGGAAGGGTGGCAGCGGTTCTGCTGGAAATGTCAACGTGCGGGGATTTATAACTGCTGCAAAAGTTTTTTATGGATTGCTTCTTGCTTCGAAAGAATGAAAGGCAATTTATGTTTGTCGCAGATTAGTCTCAAACGTGTGCTTCCTTTAATTTTTTGTGAATACAGTTGTTGTACAGAACAGAAATACCTCTACAGCTCAGTACTCTCAACTATTTTAACAGTATTTTTATTTTTAAGCCAAATTATCTCAAAGTAGAACATGCACTTTAAATACTTCAAATTATTTTAATGAGCTGTACAATTTATTCGAGAATATAATATAAAAAGGTATTCCTGAATATTTTAATCACCCACAGCTCTGTCTTTCAAGAATAAGTAAATTAAAATACAAGTCCAGTAATGCAAATACGGGAACCGTATGGTTCAGAAGGAAGTACAGCCTTTGTTAGGTGAGCATGCAGACAGGTATTTGGGTCTTGTCGTCCTCATGTATCACGTATCAAACATTTCATTTGAAATGATGCTGCTTTAGAAGAAGCACCTGTGTGCCTCAGACAGAATGGATATCTTATAAAAGGTCAGATTATATTTAGGTTATAGATTGTGTCACACTGAACTGCCAGGATTTATGATGCTGAATGAAGTATGTGCATTTATAAATTGACTAACTAGATTATGATATACTTAGTTGATAGGGTGGAAATATTGCTGTATTTCTCTTAAAATATGTATATTAACTTGTTCTCAATGTGATTTATGCAGTGGATATGGAGATTAATGCAGCAGCGGTTGTGAAAGCAGTTATTGTTGATTAATTCATAAGTAGTCTTATAAAAGTTTCAATGATAAATGGTAATAAATATGTTGTATCAGCTCCCCTTTATTATAAGAAATGGCTACGAGTTTGGAAAACAAACTAAATTAAACTACGGAAACAATCAGAGTTTAAAAAAATAACAAAGATTTGAACCAAATCTGGGGTCGAGGAGGTGAGGCTCTTCCCGGTGTGCTCCGGGGGGTGTGCGTCTGCGCGTCCCACGCCAGGCTGTGACGCTCCTGCCTGTGCCGGACCCCTGCGGCCGGTCTCAGCCGCAGCTCGTCACGGCGGTTATAAACCAGAGGTGGGCCTGGAGCTGAGCTGGAACCGAAAGCTTGACCTCCAAAAGCGTGGTCCGAAGGAAGACTTGAGTCGGGGGTGGCTGCGTCCCCTGCCAAGGCAGCGCGTTCCCTGCGTGCCCTGGCGCCTGTCCGACCGCCGCGGGGACCCGGGGCGCTCCGCCGCGGCGCGCCTTACGACTGGCTTTGCCCAACAAGCTCGCGGTGTCCTTTGTGGAGCTTCTCCCGGCTCTGAGGTTTCAGGAGATCGCGCTAATTGCAGGTTTCGCAACCCGAACGTGCCTGCACACCCACAGCGTGATCTGCCTTCGCAGGCAGCGGGACGGGGGGCCGGCTCCCCCCAGCCCTGCCCGCGCCTTGGGCACGCACGGTCTCTCCGTGTCCTGGGCTCCTGCCCGTGAAATAGCACAACCTAACGCGCTTCCTTGGGCTTAACGGACTCGATGTAGTCTCTTTGGGACGAGGGGTTTTACTGGGACCGTTGCATACTGGAACTTTCCACCTTTAGCTCTGCTGCGAGTCAAGCGGCGCGGTGAGGGTCGGGGTATTTTGAGCCAGCTGAAGATATTGGCAAAAATGAGGTTTCCCTGTTAAAACTTGTTTCTCCTTGTTGAGCGCCCGTGCCACTTCACCAAGCTGCGACATGGTAACGGTTTGTACCCGGGCTGGTGCGGGCGGCAGGCACCTACGCAGAGACGAGGTTTGACCTGGGCGTTCCTACAGCCCCGAATTCGAGGGGACGCGAACGTTGTCTGGACCTGCGGGCCAGAGCTGCCTTTTCCGAGCGATGAGAACAGCTGCTTTACGAGAGGCTTTGCAGTCATTTGGTGCGACGCTCTTTACAAGTGTCGGATGCTGCTGTCACCTAGCACCGTGCAATCCGTGCGGCTCCGCTGCGCGATCACCTCCTCACCCTTAACTTCATCCTAAGCCTTTGCTGTTCTTTTATTCTTTACCCTGAAGCCTTCATCCGTTTTAGCTGCTGATGTTTTAATCGCATCTGACCTTTTACATTAAGTGTTTGCCAAGTGATGTGACATTTTCTGTCTTTCTTATCTTGACCAGTAAGTGTCAGGAATGAGCAAGCAGCGCTGGTGTGTATGGTTGGAAGTGTCTGTGAAGGAATTGGGGTGTGGAAGGGGAAGCCTTTGGGGGGAAAAGTGAGCAAAGAGGGAAGGGCTTAGGATGTAGAGGTCGTGTTTGAGCGGTGTTTTTACAGGAACTTATATCATCCTGACTTAAGTCCACCACGGTGGCACCGTGGCAGGGAAGTGGTGCCTGCCCAGGTGTTGATTTCCAGCAGGTCGCACCTGTAATGCAAAGCAACCGATACATTGAGGACAGAAAGAAAGCTCGGAAATGAAGCCTCGTGGAGAGCTGGCGATGCCGGTCATCTGCGGGCATGGTAGGAGTGCCTCTCTGGCTTTCTTGGAGCAGGATTGCGTGCTTCAGCAGAAGGAGGGGTTGCTGGGACAGAAGCAGGAGCGGCTCGGAGGAGCACAAGTGGTGACGTTGCCTTTGAGCCCCCTGCGTGGCCAAGGCAGGCTTGTCACCTCTGAGAAGATGGGTGCGTGAGCCCAGCAAAGGCTGTCTGCAGGCTTTCTGCATCTCAAGTTGCTCCTCTTTGTGGCCAAGCTCCCCAGTAGCAGGCCTGGATATAATATATTGCCCAGCTCATGCGTTTCCTCCCTCGCCAGTGCTTTTTCTTTTGGTATTATCACCATCTAGTAAACGTGCTATCAAGTACGGTTGTTATGGCACAATATATTCATTTTCCATTTTCCTTCTCCGTGGGCACTCTTTTCCCTTCCAACTGCACCAAGGCCTCCTGCTCCCTTAGCTCCACGGGGAAAGTGGATGATTGCAGTTGTTTGATCCCCGTTTATGGCAGACCCGGGAGCTGTAACACAAACTGAAATCCCACGTCCTGCTCTGTCCCTGGAGAGAGGCGTTCAGGCTCTCAACCCATGCTAAATAAATGCATAAATAATAATGCAATAAATGCAATAAAAAATGCATAGTAATGCAATAAGTGCAATAAAAATAATAAAAATGCAATGCATAAAAATGCAATAAATGCAGCTTTCAGCCTGTCCCGAATCCCCGACCACGCGCCTGTCCTCGCAGCCCCTTCCCAGGGCGGACCGAAACCGCCACACTCCGCCGGCTGCTGCAGCTGGGTGCGGAGCCAGAGGCGCTGGCGTGAGCTGCAGGGTTGTCCCCGTGTCCTCGTGCTTGGGGGCGTCAGCAGCACCCACAGTTCAGCAGCCTTGTGGGAACGGCCTCTCCAGTCTGCCTCCTCTGCTGCAGGAGCATCCGGAGGAGCTCAGCGATGTAACCGCGTGGTCTGGAGTCAAGTCGCGGTTGTAAACCACCGCTTTTGCCGCCGTGGCTCCATGGCCACCGGTGCACAGCAGAGCTAATGCAGAGCTGATTTTAGGATGCTCTACGGGGGGGGGTTGCGTTATAGTAAGAGATCCTGTTGGTATCTAGCAAAATGGGAGGATGGTGGCGGAGTTACTCCCGCTTGCACCCTGCCGATAGTAAACCCTGAGCGGGAGATGCCGCGGTTCTCGTTTCACAGCTGTCCATCCGGCTGTACTGAGAAGCGCCGGCTTCTCGGAATCCTGCGTGCCGGCCACTGCGGGGGCAGCAGCAGGGCGATGCTCGGCGGGTCCGGGCTCTCCCGCCACGACCCTGCCCTACGGTCACACGTCTCTCTTGACCGAGGTGGTTCACCCTGTGCTTGTTTCCTCCTGTCTCCTTGAGCAGAGGTGGAGTGTCCCCAAGCATCCCTCGTCCCCGAAACCGGCTGCAGCAAAAGGGGAAGGGAGCAAAAGCCGTGGCTGTAAAAGCAGCCGTGGCCCAGCCCTGGCGTAGCCGCCCAGTGCGACAGAGACCATGGCTTCACGGTCACGTCTTTCTGGTTTCCAAGGTTAATTTAATAGAACCGACAGCTTTAAAATAAATAAAAGGCTTAAAAATGGAGGAAAGGGGAGGAGGTGGTGGCTCCTCAGGTTGAACCGTCTCCTTGGAAGCTGCATCTGTAGGAGCCCTTGGGGAGGACGGGCAACATCCTGCCTGGGAAGGGGGCTTGGGGCTCAGCTCCCTCCTCTGCCAGGGGCTTCATCTCCGGCCGTGGCATTTACTTCGCTCTTCATCCATCAAATAGACGCGAGTGGGCTCGGGGTGAAGGAAGCGGGTCTGGCAGTGGGAGCTGGGCCGCACCGAGGAGCAGGACTGCAACCGTGCGTTATTTTGAATGTAGATAATGAGAGAGTTCTCGTGGGGAAGACTTTACTGCCAGAATAGAGAGTGGGAGAAGTCAAATATCATCTCAGTTGTGTTAAAAGAGAAGAGAGGAACTGAAAAGTGAGTTGATTTTGTTGACAAATCAGCAGGTAACATCTCCTGAGCCTCAGTTTTAATGGCAAGACCCTCTTTCTTTCATCTTGATTTAAAGGGTCCCCTCTTAGACTGGAGACGTCTATCTGCACTCGCTGTTGCGTGTATTTACGAGCGCACCAGCTCTGACCTTGCTGGCCAGACAGATAAGGAAATGTGTGACTCAGTTGTACATCCTAAGGAAACACCTGCTTGGTTCCAAAAAATCAAGAAAAGAGAAATACTACTGGGATGCCACCTGGAGTTTTTCCACAGCTTTATTCTGATTTCCATGGGCGAAGCCTTGGTAGTTTCGCTGGGAGGTGAGGAAGCACTGCTTGTGCTTTTTGTGCAGACTTTGCAGACTTCCTACCTCACCTCAAGTGAAAAAACATAACCGTACGAATTTCCCTTCAAACATCCAACTGAAATGGGACTTTTCCAAAACAAATACAATGTCCCCGACTTTCCCTATGCCACCTGCTAGATCAGAAAATCAGCCAGTCCTGGGATGCCGACGTCGTCGCTGCTGCCAGCAGGTTTGGGGACATTTCTCCACACTGGACCTGTTGGGTGCTTTGGAGCTTCCCGGGGTTCAGCGGTGGGTTGTGGCTTGTCACCCACTGGAGACGTGCCGGAGCACCGCGGCTGCCAGAAGGCACTGGGGCAGCGGCGCGGTGCCTGTCTGGGTGGGGGGATCCCGGTCCAGGGGGCTTTGAGGACCGGCGACGTGGGGTGAAGCCTCCTTGGGACAGAACTGACCTTCCTGGAGATGGGTGTCCAAGGACAGCAGGGTGAAACGGGGGTGGAAGCTTGGAAGCAGCTCGCTGGGGCCCTGCTAATGCCTTGGGTCAAGTGCGAGGGAGCGAGGTGTGAGCTGGATTACGGCAGGGATAACAGGAACCGACGCTGTAATTTTATCCTAATATTTCAGTGTAATTCAGTGACTTCTGAGGTCCGAGAGCCCGCAGAGGCGAGGCTAGACCTGCGTAATGCACTGCAACACGCTTGCAGCGGGGTACTCGGCTTTCCCCTGCCTCGCAGCAGCCTGCACGTTTTCCTTAAGTAATTTGTCGGATCCGCGCAGCGGCCGCCCTTCCCGGGCGCTGCCGGGGCTCCCGCCGGCGATGGGGCTGTCGTGCTCGCCGCGTTACTGGGTTGACAAGATCCCCTTGATCCGGTGGCCCCAGGGGACGGAGCCTGGCTAGCGTCCCTCCTCGCCCTTCTGGCCAGCTACGTAAATCATCCTGCATTATGATTTGGGGTGTTTGCGTATCAAAATTAGAACCTTACGGAACTCCACATAGCGCTGATTTTTTTATTTTTTCACTTATAACAAAGCTCTGCTTTTTGCTTTGAAGTAAATAAATAAATAAATATGGAGATGCAGCTTTAGCACATAGCAAATGAAGTCAAACCAAGGAAATGATAAAACCCACTGTACGCCGGTGAGGTGACCGCTTAAAAGACCGTCGGTCGCAAACCGCACCTGAAATCGCTGGCCGAATCTGAAGGACTAAGAAGTCACTTTGCAGACGGAATGCCGTGTTGGTGTTGTTGTTTCAAAATCGATTAAAGGGCAGAGAAAACGCAGTGGCTTAGTTTTTAGTTTTTAATGACTCGCACAGGGTATCTTCAACATGAAAAAGCATTTTGAAAGGGATGGTCTGATACTTGCATTTTCCTTAGGCCTTGGCCCTATGTTATATTTAAAGGTAAAACCTTTGCTGCAAAATTGACACACTTCGGAATGTTTAACTATTTTGGACTCAAAACAAAAAAAAATCCAGTACTGAATAGTTCTGGCCCATTCTCAGCAGCTGGTAACAGAGGTGTGGGACTAGTGGGGGTTTTTTGTTTAGCTTGAGCAGAGACTCCCTCTTCAGAGTACTGCAGGTAGTGCAGAAGTCACTTAGTCTTCATGGACTGAAGGTTTTGGCCAACAAATCCAGACGATTTCTAAGTGCCTGCAAAAAGGGCAAAACGAGACACGGTAGATACTCAGCAGTGTTTTTAAGGCAGTTCTTTTAAAACTGCTCTTTAGGCCGAGTGGCGTTTATGCCTCTACCGCAGTTAGGATGGTGCTGGCGCCCGAGGAGCAGACCCCGCTCCCGGGGAGCTTGGCTTGTTCTTTGAGATGAAACGTGCCCTGCATGCGTAAGCCCGGTGTCTTTCTCCCTTCTAAACTTGCCACACATGTTTCATTTAAACTTTTCATCAATCTATTTGCATATACTGAGCGTCAGTATTGGAAGGTTCCCGGTGGAACAAAAGGAAAACCAGGGACGTGCGGTTTTGCCAGCGGTGACCCTGCAGCTGGAGGAGCTGCTGCAGCCGTGGCCGCTGCGCCGGGGAGCCGGTCCTGCCCGCACCCCGCTGAGCCCCGCACCTCGGCTTCCCCCTTGCTCCCTTCGGCAAGGATCGGCCAGAAAATGCATTTTATTCAGTAAATAAATGTAAAAATAAATGGCAATTTCATGTCCAGCCTTCAATCATTTTCTTTATATAGCTACGTAATCTGTAATTCTTTTTTTCATTTTGGAATTAAGCCGAGTTTCACAAGTGTAAAACTCAGCACTTAATTTTTCTGTTTGAACTTGAGGATGACTGTTAGGAAAAGGCATTTAAAGATAAAAAAAAAAAAAAAAATCTCTGTGCAGTAATTCGATTTTGTAGCTTTAAATATTATCTGTAGATTGTATTCAGTACAAGCAGTGCAGCGCCTTCAGATCTCTGATTAGCACAGTTCAGCATTTAAGATATAAGCATTTAAATCCTATCTTGTATCAGCCCTTTCCAACGTGGTTTTAGGAAAGGATGGCTTCTGGGGCTGGGGATTTATTTATTTGATCTCATTTGCTTTAAGTTTTTCTTCCATTTCAGAACGGATTGGCCGTGGGGTCGGGGTGGGGAGAGCGATGCAGTGTGCGGAGGGGAGGGCAGGGCGTTAATGAAGAAGTTATCTATGGAAGTTTAAGATACTCCGTCAAGATTGATACGCTTGCACTCTGGAGTACATTTGTTAACAGAGTCTCTGTGTTTTATCAAAGGAACATTAATTTTTGCTCTGAAGTATTTTTTGCCTTTACACTGAAGCGGTAAATGAGCAAAAAAAATCAGCATAGTGAAAATATAGAAAAAAAATTGCATAAAGAGCTCCAATAACTATTAACGTTGTTAAACGCATAGCAAAGCTCCCCTGACAGTTTCTTGGCACAAAACCTAGGAGGCCTACAATGGCTGGTTGTTTTTTTATTGTTATTTTATTTTCAATGGCATACAGCGCCTTTCGACAGGCCAAACAAGCGGTTAAAGTCAGCGCCCGAGCGGAGGGGACACCGCAGCGGCCCCGGCGCGGTTTCAGACCCATAAACGCGTGTTGCATTTTGCCTCCCAAAGCTTCGGCCCCACGGGCACCTCCGGGAGAACGGGACGGGCTCTCCTGCCCGGCTCGCTCTGCCCACCGAGCTTCTGCAGGGCCGTGGTGCCCGGCTCTCCTGCTGGAAATCCCTAGGAAGACCTCAAGAACACCCTTTTCTCGGGTCCAGGGAGGGTTCCTTTCAGCCGTGCCGATGCTCTGAGATGTCACAAGCTCACGTTTGCTGGCGCCGCATATTTAACGCGTGCGGGTGTAGCGCGTACGGGTTTAATCTCCGCCTCCACAAAGGCGCACGCAGGTGCTCTGGGTGGCTCCCGGGGTCCGCAGCTGGCCACGGGGACAGGAGCCCTCCCGGACCCAGCGCCCACCCACAATATTTAAGGGCATGGATGGCTCGGCAATGGGTGTTTTACCAATGCCATCCGCGCTACGCCATAGATAAGCTTACAGGCTCCCTTATTGCTGCTTTTCTAGCAAATGATAAAGACTTGAATATTTTAGGTGCCCAAAAGACCCGTTCCATTGGTAGCCTTTGTGCGTTGCAGCATCGCCTGGTGCTGCAGCGAGACCCCCAAGGGGGGAAGCGCGTGTCCCCGCTCCGGAGCGAGATGGGCTTCGGTAACTTGGGTGTTTTGAGCTCGACTTGCATATTACAGGTGATTTGACTGCATTTCCAGATGAGAACATCTTTTCCCTGCCAAACGCGAGCCAGAAGGCGACAAGGCAAAGTTAAATCGCTTGGTCCGAGGCCAGTTTGGCGGAGGCAGCCCTTCCCGGCGTGGCGGGCGCTGAGCCGGGACTAGGAGCGGGCCTGGGCCGGGGCAGGGGCAGGTGGGAGCCGGCAGCCCTCCCTGGTTGGCATTGCCACCTGGTGGAGTACAAAGGATATTGGTTTTCAGCAAACTCGCCTTTAATTTTGGCTCTTTTATTGCAACCACACTTTGGCAATAGTGTGCGAGAGTCCTTAACCAAAAAGATCCTCTCGTTTGCTCTGCAACACCTCATTTCTCCGCTCACAGTTCATTTATGATTCTGATGAGAGTGTTTTTTCAGGAAACACACATTTCACTTTTTGACCTAGGAGCATCTGTTAGAATTTTTTTTAATACTACTTTGGCATTCTGGAAGTGTTAATGTCTTTCATATCTGTTTAATGCTATTTAGGGATATTTATGATCACCTCTTGGTTACTTGGGGTAAAGTGTGTTGCAATTTTTTTCAAACAGACAGGAAAGCATTCATATGAGGAAACAGATTGCTTTAAACATGTGCTTCCTGTGACAGTAAAAAGAACAAATTAGATTTAACACTGTGTAATGAATGCATAAATGTGTACATTTAAGCTTTAAAAAGCCTTACATTTGGTTTTGGCCTAAACAAAAATCAAGAGTCACCTATCAGGGCGCAACAAAGTAGATTTAAATATGCACAGCCAAGCCTGTTCGCATTTTCAAAGTGATTTTGCTGCAGTTTTCCGTTCCAGTCTAGACTTTTCCCCCTTCAGTTGGGTAAATTTGGTCTTTGGATGCTCTTTCCTCGTCCTAAAGGCGTTCCGCATCAGTGAGCCACGAAAGAAGGAAGGGCTCATACAACCGTATCGATTAAACTTGAAGAACAGTTGATGGGTTTTGTAACAAGAAGCGTCGCTCAGTGGTGGCACTACGCGCGATCCCACCCAGCAGATGAAGCTGCTCTTGCGAGGACCCGCGCCAGCCCCGAGGGTCCCCGCGGGGTCCCGTCCCTGCGGGAAGACCTCCGTGGGACGCCCGGGCAGGACCTCCGTGGGACGCCGGGGCCAAACCAGGCGGTGGGAGCGGGAGCCACCACCCATGCCAACATCCTGTTCTGGCGCTGGCCTGCAGCAGAGCTGGTGACTTTTATTTTTTAGGACGGGAAAAAAAAAAAAAAAAAGGGAAACAGAGAGAGTTCACTGGCCCAGGAAGCAGCCTGGAAGTACTTACTGTGCTTTCCTCTGCGTTCGACCTGTGCCTCATTTTTTGGCTCTGCTGGCTGCTCCAGAGCCACGTACAGAGCTCAGAGTATAACTGAACTCTCCCTGGAAAGACGACTGAAAGGAAATTCTGGCACATTAAACGTATGCCTTAGCAGATACCTTCAGAATGCAAGCAATGGTGTAATACGTACTTAATTATTCTTCTTCACTTACCTACTAGGGGGTTGAAACTATTCCGAATCATAGCTGTAGCAATTCTCCCGGAAATATTCTAAATGTCTGCTTCTTGTTTGCATCCTTGTTTTTCTTTGAAGATGCATCTGGAAAAGAATTGAAGGCAGTTTCTGTCCGCCTTCACCCAATTAGTTCCCTCACACCTCTTATTTTCCATCTTTCCAGAAGACTTCTTAAACATAAAACCTACTCAGGTGAAAACAGAGTGTGGGTTTTTGTGTCGCTGACCGTCAGAGTGCTTCCAAGTGCAGAGCGAGGATGCGGGGGTATCGGCTGGCGTTAAAATAGACTCGGATGCGGCGCACCCGCGAATGGAGCAAAATGCCAGAAAGATGACCGGTTTGTGCCCAGCCTGAATTTTTTTGCAGGCTGTGGGAGTTCGGTCTAGAATACAGTTTGTTTGATAATTAGTGCACATCTCCTAAGACTTTCAGAGATTCATGTTTAACCTTTCTGCCACCACGTTCTGACATAAAATTAACGCACCTTTTATCATTCTCTGGTATTTAAGTAAATATTTTTGAACCATCTCCGTGCAACAGGTTTCCAAAGATTTAAAGTATGCCGCAGGTTTCCAAAAAACTTCATTTTTTCTTATATTTTAAATGTTCTGTTTGTGCAAAATTTTGAGAATCACCATAAGGGCTTCTTTGCATTTTTAATTTAGTAACTAACATATGAATAAATTTGCATATTAATTAGTTGCAGATTAAATCATGCATACATAATTGCCTCCTTACTGTGTTTAATGTTTGTCAAAATCTCCAGCCTGGTTTGATGGATGTCGTATGAAAGATTACAATTTGATGTACCCTTGGAAGTATTTACACCAATAATGCAGGATTCTTAATAGCAGAATTCTCTAGTTATATACAGTTTCTAATAAACATGTAAGATAGGTGCATGTCCCTTTTGACTAGATTTTTTCCTTGCACCAAGTCATTTACTATTCATAATCATTAATGCATCTCCTAATTATACAGCATATGTCTGTTAACCACTTCATTGCCAGTCTTGGGGCTGCAGCGCCTGAATTTTTAGTACGACTTGTATTATTTGAGAGACTATTCCTGAACTGGTTTGCCTCTGACACGAGCCATCCCTTCAGGTTTTCCTCGCGTGTGATATTTGGAGGAAGAGTTTAAAATGCGACGTACATTTTGTGGTTTATTACTGAGGTTGAAGAAACGAGCTGCACTTAATTCATGGCTGAAGGCTGCCCTGCTATGGCTACTGCAGTAAATAATCAAGGACGTTCCAAGTGCAAAAATAATGCCTACCAAAATTATCGCCTGTGTAGTGCCGAGCCTCACCTAAAACGGTGCGGGGGGTGGGCAGGGAAGGTCGGGTTTGTGGCTGCCGCAGCCCCCGGTGCTGCGGCGGCAGGCTGAGCTCGCCGGGAGCCGCTCGGAGGGACGGCATCGCCCCTGCCTGCAGCCACCCCTCGTGCCAGGCTCCATCTTGCAGAGGGATCTCATGGGGATTGTCGGTTCGCGGTTCCACCGTGCTTGGATAGCACCTGGACGCGCTTGCCAGCCTCCGGGTACACGTTAAAAATCGGGACTCGGGTTCCTGAGGCGCAAGTTCACAAAATTCGGCAGACTTTTGGAAACGTGTAGATGCAGTGGGTTCGTGTTTGCCTCTTGGTTTTTTCTGAACTTTTAGCTGTGCTCTGATCACGCTTTCAGGTTTTGTCCACGGCTGAAACTGCTATTTTTAATGAAATCTAGATTTTTATGTAATTACTGAATTTTTGGAGCTGAGGCTTCAGAAAACATAAAACCCAGAAAGAACAGGAAATGCTGCAGGACTCCTGATAAAATCCCAAGAGTTGGCTACACTGAATTTATCAGCAAGCAGTTGATTTCCTCCTTCATCTGGCTATACCTTAACTACTTTCCAAGCAAAAGCAGTTTTAGAGGACTTCCAAATAACCATATTTTGTTATAGAAGTTGGCACTAACATGTGTTAGGCATTTAAGTGTGAATTTGAGCAGTCGCTGGGAATATGGCACAGTGTTAGGAAGCAGCGCCGGGGAAGTTGGACCTTGCTCCCCAAGCTTGTTTTCTGGCAAGTGACTTCACCTCTGGGTGCCTCGGCTCCCCTCTTTTTTTTTTTATTTTGGCTGTCTTTGTTCATCCAGGCTGTAACCCCGTCAGGTCGGGCTCCGGCTCAGCAAGGTGCCTGCACGGCGCAGGATGACAGAGGCTTCTAGGAACGGCTGTGGTGGAAAAATATGTATTTTAATATAGCATCTGGATTTGTATAATTGAAAATGTGCTTTTGGAGTATTAATGAGGATTGCTGAAAGGAAAAGTTCATGGGAAAGTGTAAGCGTGTCATTTCAGTGAGAGGTTTCTTCTATAATATGTGTTTACAGTTGGTTTGCTGTGTATTTTAAGTGCATGCGTTTTGTATCTAAATAAATAATATGCATATTTGATATAATAAAAAATACACAGCGAAACCACTGCACGGCCCTAATTACTCACAAAATCACGTACGTCGTTTCAGAAGACCCAGCAGCCAGACATCTTCAGTCCAACCAGTCAGGTTGCGAGATATATTTTAGCACATCATTCACTGTGAAAAGCCCAATGAAATCAAAGGTACAAAAACCCTTTTCTCCTGAAGGGATTTTACACAGTAAAAATAAAATGTCGTGGAACTAGTGCCCAAAGACCTCACAGACTTATTCTCTAATCACAGAAGAACATAAACTGCTTAATACTTACCACTAATTATCCTCCCGCACTGTGCAATTCGGTATTAAACCACAAAAGAATGGTCAAATACCATTAAGGGACGAATCTACAAAAGCAAGAAAATTGTAAGGCCGGGCCAAATTCAGCAAACTCAGCCCCGCGGTTAGCAGATGCCGCGTACAATAACATCTCTGGCCCCAGTTCAGTCCCGATGCAGGCTGTGCGCCGCGCACGCTGTACATCAAACACAGACACGCCATTTCAGGAGTTGCTTAATCAGTGCGACTTGTGCCCCCGCTTAGAGAGTGGTCAAAATCTTTGCTCCGTTTGCCTGTAAACCCACACCGTGGCCATCGTGGAGGCACCGCGCACAGCACCCACGGGTGCAGGAGCACGCCTCCGCGTTCGCGGCGTGCGGGAGAGGCGTACGGTGCTCTCATTGCACCTGGATGCCCAGTCTAGACAACTGTCTGCTGCTTTTTACGTTACTGTCGCATCTAATCCAGTGTCACTGTCCGAAGGGTTAAAATTCACTCTGAAAGCTAAATTCTTCATCTTTAATGGGAAAATTGACAAATGTTGCAAAAAGCATCTTTTGTTTGAAGATCTCCAAGGAAAGATAGATACCTTCTTCCTCCGGGCGATATTCCTGGAGAACTAGAGACAAAACGATTTTATGCAAAGAGAAGGGAAAAAAGGCTGTAAGAAGCAAAAATGCTAACGTTGGTTACAGCCTGGTCCGGCACAGCAGGCAGAGAGCTGAGTCTTGGGAAAGATCTGATGCTTTTCCTGCTGGTGCTTCAGTAACCTCCTGCAAACCTTGCAGCCTGCCCCCGGTCCCAGGCTGGATTTCGCTCCTCTCCCCGTGTGCCAGAACGAGGTTTATGCAGTAAGTTCAGTTCCTGATTTCTTGGAAAGTGAGCAGGACTTCTGAAATTTTGCAACGTGCTCAGGGTTTAAAGGCCAACTCAGCATAAGCTGCAAAAGGGAAGAGGAATGGTGTGGTTTGGTAGAGGAGGAGAGGTAAGCATGAGTAATGAGACACAAATAAAACAAAAAAGCTCTGGCAGAACGTCAGGTGAGGCTTTCTGTGGCAGGACGCAGATTTTTGACTCCGGAATAACCTCCTGTATTTCTTAACGTAGAGATAAAACCGATAAAATATCGAGATGCATGCAATGTGCTAGAGGCCCTCCCGTGCTGCACCTCAGCTGAGCTGCTCTTGCACATCCAGAGTTGGGACAGCAGAAATCTTTCAGGTGTTACAAACCACTTTTAATTCCATCTTCACTTCTCGGGTAACCTGAGCACTACCCCAGACAGAGGCACAACCCCAGCAGTCGGGGATGCGGAGGGAACGGTGCTTTCTTTGCGCGGTTGGGAAGCCCAAGCCCTGCTTTTCCCTCTGGCGTGGGGAGACTCTCTGAGTAGTGTCTGGGATCACCAAGGAGCATTTTGTGTTCATTAAATACCCATTATTGCGGATTCTTCTCCCTGTTTGAGCAGTGTCCTCAAAGAAAGCCTTGCACAGGGCCCTCCCTCCTTCCTTCTGAGCAGCGTCCCAGTTCCATGGTCTCCACCTTGACCAGCCCTCTCACCGTGCTGTTTCCATCTCCCCTGCCCAGCTCCCCTTCCACGCCGGCTGCTTTCCCCACAGAACGAGGTTCAGATTTGCCTGCGTCCTCCCGAATTTTTCGAGGTCTTCAGGACCAGCCACTTCATCTCTCTCTGTATTACCCAGCAGCGAAACCAAACCATATTGCTGGGTACAGAGGGTGATGCGCGTGGGTGGGCAACGCAAAAGGATTTTACCTCGTTTTCTGATTTTTTTTCCAAAAACGCACTGTCTCTACCCCTAGTTTTATCTGGCTGTTGGAGTTTGGGGCTTATTTTCAAGTGCAGGTAATTCCCAAGTGCGAAGTTGATCTTCAGAGCAAGTTACAGGCGTGTAAGCGTGACCTCCTCATCCCTGGGCATCCCCGGGAGCTCGGAGCCGCGGTGGCAGCCCGGCCTCCTCTGCCGCAGGCGCGTACTCCTCCCAAACGCCCCGTGCATCGCAGTGTGGCCCGGACACCCGTGACCAGGACCAGGGTGACCGTACTTCATGGTTTCCCTTGCAGTCGGGGCCGAGGGCCCGAGCCATTCCCCGGGGAGGCCCCGTGCCCGAGGAGTGCGTTCGGGGAGCCCCAGCCTCTAATCCCCTTGGCACCATTGACTCGGTGTGACTGCAGCACCGGCGCGGTGCCCGTGGCCTCTCCGAGCTTCGGTTTCTCCGTCTATACAAAGGGAAACGGTGACAGAATAATATTTAACTGCTAGATAGAGGGGCTGCGAGGCCTAACTATGTAACAGCTGAAAAGTCTTCCATATGGCAATGTGCAATAAATGAGGAGCAGCGTTCCTCTCCCGCTCCCTCCTCAGATTCTTGTGGCAGAGTGGGAACGAATCCGAGTTTGCAGGATCCCACATCTATGTTCAGTCCTGCAGATCGTTTAGGAGAGAGGAGGGTAGTGAGAAATGCTTTTGAGTGCTTTGATCAGCTCTGCTAACGGTTTACTATGTAGACAAATTGCCGCATGTGACTGAAAAAAGGCCACGTTTGGGTTCTTAACATTAGCCATGGTGTCCACAACTTTTTCTTACCTTTTCCACGTTATTTTTCCTTTTTTTCGTGTATTGTTTTAAAAAATAATTATGCAATAGCAGAACATATATAAATTCTTTCTCAAGTTCTGATGCAAGTAGGTCTTTTATCATTTTATAAAGCACTGAATCCACTTGGGAGAATATATCTTGTTACTGATGAAAATCATTGCATTACAGCATGATTATTTTTTTTTTCTAAAGGCTGAACGTAAGATCAGGTCCTTGATTGCCTTATGCTTCAAAAGCGTTTCTGTATTTTGTGATGGTAGCCAATGCTGATGGAGAACAACTGACCAAGAACTTGTGGAAACCTCTCAGGAACGCAATGCGAGCACTAACTACAGCGCTGATCACTCTAGATTGTACTTCAACTGCAAAAGCAAAGATAATCCCTTATAATCTGAAATTACTTGTTCATTGCGTGGTATGTGCAATCGGTGAACTGCTCGGCACTGTATGAAGTATTCAAAATCTTACTCGCTTCATTTATTTTACCAAATACTTCTCCGGCGGACTCTAAACTATGGTGCAACGTCCGTAGTCTCATATTGAGACCAATGACACTGAAATTGCCAAAGTAGGCACCTCCCACCACTTTAACCCTGTGTGCCTTGGCAACGTAAAGAAAATGTCGGAAATAAACCTTAAGCCCACTGTCCTGTCCGTTTCCATAGTGAATCCCAAATCGAAGCCCGTGGGATGTTCAGGCCCGTAGTCTAGGCCACCAGAATTCCTGACTTGGGGCTGGTAACCCCGATGCCACCTTGCAGTCGTTGTAGGGTCTGTTTACGTTGCCAGAGCAATGTGGAGAAGCCGCCATAGGATTGCTAACCTCGAAGGTTTAAGTACCGTGAGTCAGCCGCTCCCCCATCTACAAAAACAGAGGTAACGAGATTTTAAAAATAGCAAAGATTGGGATGGTTTTATTAGCCTTTGGGGTTTTCTGCCTCAGAGTTCCCATTTCCCAGCTCTCCTCCGCAGTTATTGGAGTTAGAAGCTCGGTCTTCAAAATACGAAATCTGAGATCATCCTGTAATCAATGACTACAGCAGCTCTGACTTTCCAGAAAAGAAAGCCCACCAAATACGCCGATACTCAAGAGAAAATGGTAAAAATTGGCAATAGTGCCTTTGTGCAAGAAGAAATCCTGGCCCATGTGGTTTAAGTTTCTCTCTTGGCTTTTCACAAGCAGCGTAGTCAAAAATAAACCTAGCGGCAAATGGATATTTTAGATAGACAGTTTTGTTTAAAATAGATTAACTGTAAAGTACGTTTCTATGGACTTTTTATCTTTTTATTTTTGTGTGTGTAAGGTAAGTTTTATGGAAGGTGAGGGGTAAGGCAGAGTGCCCGGTGCATCCCCACCCACCCCCGGTGCTCTGCCCAGCTCCCGGGGTCCAGGCCAGCTCGTACTGCAGCTGAGGGGATGTGCTCAACCCAATCATGTGTTAAAATTGGCTTATCTGGAAAGCAAACGTTGGATGCTGGTTTGGTTTCCAATAGCTAGTTTTGATCTAGGGTTTTATTACGTTATTAACTTCATGTGCTATCTAGTAAATACAGTCTGTATAGCATTTGAGGTAAAAGGAGAAGTTTGATATTTTACATGTTAAACCTGGCGGATGCTTGCAGAGATGTTCTATGGTTTATTCTGGCAATCTCAGGCTAACTCTTTTGCCATATTCCTGGCTTCCAACCTCTGTCACAGCACTCACTTTGGCCAGTTAGTCTGTGTTTGGCAGTGCAAGAACAGGAGCACGTGCAATTACATCACCGAATCGGTCACTGCGGAAAGGGCAACCTGCGTAAAACCCGCTCTGGACATAGCAGCCGTGCCCGCCTGACGTGTTCAGTACGTACAAACGTACAAGAATCCGGTGGAATCGGTCCAGGCACCCACAACTCATGTCTGACTGACCATTTTAATTCAGAAAAAAACTTGGGAATGCATTTTTTTTGCAATTACTTGAAAATTTAGCAAGGTCCAGGTACTAGCACAATGACCTGACTCCTGCACCGAGCGTTTCTGGGGACAAGGACTGTCATTCCAGCATGGCCGTGGATGCTGTCCAGGTCAGCCCTGAGACCTCCAGAAGCAGGCTGATGCGGCGCTGCCGGCTGTCCCGGCTCTTCGGTCCAGGCTCTCTGCTGGAATAACCAGCCATCAGGGCCACTCCACGAGCTGCACCCGGTTAAAACATCTGGTGGAGAGCTTGTCCCCTCAATGAGAAAGAGAGGAGCTAGTTCAGTGCTGGGAAAAAGGCTTGCTTCCTCCTGGCAGACGAGGCATAGGATTATTGGGTTGATGAGGATTGCCATCGGTAGGTAGTCCATTATATGAAAGCAGATGCATCCACATTTGGCTGGTTTAAAGTAGCTTTTTAGAGACTGTGACTTTTAGGATCTGATTTATTCATATAGCATCTGTATAATTAGATATTTATACCGTATTCAGTCTATGGTGCACAAGTGTCTGAATATGAACCTCTTCCTGGGGAGAGAGGAGAGAATATTAATGTACAAAAACGTAAGAAAATAAGTGTTACCTTTAGTTGCAATAGTTAGAAACCCCACGATTATAAACTGCGTCGTCCAGAGTTCAGCAGGTTACTCTCTAACTCGATTCGGAGGATTGGGATCCTCCAGAATCAAGACCAGAAGATGGCCACAGCACGCGCTACCGAAAACGTGCCCCATCTTCATGTCTGTATAAGGTCAATACGGTGCAACTTGTTCCTTTGTTTTTCCAGCACCTGAACGAGCTTTCTGAGGTTCGGTTTGTGTCCCCGCTGGTCGGAGGTGCCGGGGGCCGTCCCTGGCTGAGCTCCGCTGCGCCGGCGCAGCCCCTGCGCAAGTACCAAGCGGGGGATTTGGAGAAACCTTTAGCTCAGCTCTGGCATCTCCTAAGATAGGCCTGGCTTTGGGGAGGGGAGCTGGGGTTTGCTTCTCTTTTTGTTTTCCTTAAATAGGAGAGAGAAGCTGGTGGAGCATGAGGTGGGGCACGTCTTCATGGGACCTCTGAGTCCTGGTCACCCCGCCGGGGCAAAGCGCCACAGCTGGGTAAAATTCTTCACATCTGGGCATTCAGAGCCACTTCTCCACCCACAGCGGGTACGTTTTAATAACGACACTCAAGGATTTGTGTAAGAAGGATGAGATTATCCAAGTGACCCAGACTTAGAGGAACGCTGGTTATTTTAGTCGTCTTACTTGATGTTTTACCATTATCCGTTTCAATTTGTGGCTGCAAGCTCGTCATCCAGCAGATAGCTTCCCTTCCTTTGCTCCTCTGCCGAGGACCTCAGTTACAGTAGCGTCAGGAACGCGACTGCTCCCTCTTCCTTCCAGCATCCTTTTGCTAGGACTGTCTGAAAGGTCTGCTTCCAGACACGGAGCGTGCCGGTGGTGGAGCCATCCAGTGCAGCACCCCTGGTTGAGCGAGGAGGGTGCTCAGCAGCTCACTGGATGAGGCCCTTTCCAAATTCTCTATCTTGAAATTTCCAAATCTATCTTGAAAATCCTCCTGGAAAAGCAGGGACTCATTCCCTCCTCCCCTCCTGGACCAGGAGAGATGGCCTCCTGCAGGAGCTGCAGAACCTGCCTTTCTGTCCTCCTTCTCCTTCTTCTTCTTCTTCTCCTTCTCCTTCTTCTGCTCCTCCTCCTCCTTCCTCTTCTTCTTCTTCTTCTTCTTCTTCTCCTTCTTCTTCTTCTCCTTCTTCCTCTTCTTCCTCTTCTCCTCCTCCTTCTCCTTCTTCCTCTTCTTCCTCTTCTTCTTCTCCTCCTCCTCCTTCTTCTTCTTCTTCCTCTTCTTCTTCTTCTTCTCCTCCTCCTCCTCCTCCTTCTTCTTCTTGGATTTCTCAAATGTTTTCTCACCCTTCTCTGGAATTTGCCACTGGGATCTGACACGAGGGAAGCAAGGAGAGAATGGAAGCGAGTATATCTATACCAAAGCGTCGAAGTTCCATCACAGAAGTCACAGCACTGATTATTTCTAGGCAGCCCCGCCTGGTTCCTCTGCCTGTTCACCAGTTTGCCGTACCTTGCCTGGGCGGCTGCTCTGGGGTGACCAACGCTGCAAGGGGAAAACGGAACAGGAGGGTGGTAAAAGAAATCATTAACGCCAAAGCAACTGGATTCTGACAACGTGGCCCCGTACCATGGCGTCCTACATTTGCTGTGCCATGCTACCTAGGTGACACACCGACCTGAATTTGCCCCTCCTCGTGTTGGGTTCGGGGAATGTATTTATACCGTAAGCGCGTGGATGAGTTACACCTGATCGGCCTTGTTCTGTTGTGACCTAGAAGGTGCTGAAAGAACGACGCCTAACATAGAAAGTGCTGAAATAGAGCATTCTCAGAGCATTTTACGCGTCTGCTAGGTTGTGTGTGTTTTAAAGCCCCCTGCCCTTCGGTGGCATTCCCTCTGGGTACAGCACAACATCGTTTTTACCGAAACAAAGGCTTAAATACTCATCCTTGACCCTTTAGATGGAAAACGAGTGCCTTTTGGGCAACGGAGACAACCGGCTGGTTAGACGGGGCCGCAGGGAAGCCGCTCCTCCTCACCGGAGGAGGCCGGTGCGGTGCCTGGTGGCGGCGCGGGGCGGTGGGACGCGCCGTCGCCACGTCACCCTTCCCCGCCCGCGCCTCGGCGTCTCCACGCTGCCAACCTCTCGTTAAGACGAAGGAGGTAATTGCGGCGTTGCCGGCACCGCTCCGTGGCAAGGGGTGGAAGATGTCGGCGCTGCCTGACGCCCGCCGGTGTGCGGGGGGAGCCGCTCGCTCGGCAGCGCGGGGGTCTGCGGGGGGTCCCGCACAGCTGCACCTGCAGCGTCCCCCTGCACCCTCACACCGGCATGTCCGGAGCTGAATCCCGGCGGCAAATCCTCGCCTTTGTCGGTGCCGAGTCCTGCCGGGGAGCTTGGCTCTCCAGCAGCCCCCATTAACGACAAAGCCCAGCGCAGAACAACTGCTTTTGCCTGGTTCAGCGAAAATCCCCAACGTAGCTATGTCGCGGCCAGATGCAAATTCGCAGAGTGCTGCATTTGGAGATTAAAACACCAACAAAGATTTAATTTTTTAAAAAGGCTGCTTCTCGTCAGATAACTCCCCTTAACGTTTTTAGCGGTTTGCTCTTTTAATCAATGGGTTCCCGTTAGCCGGGAGCCCAGCTCGGGCCGGGCGGTGGGAGACGCGTCCCTGGCCGTGCCGGTGGGCCAGCAGCGGACCCGCGTCCCCGAAAGGCACGGCGTTGCCCCGAAAGGCACGGCGTTGCCCCGAAAGGCACGGCGTTGCCCCGAGCAGGGCTGCGTTGGGGGGCTGCCGGGGCGGCGGCGTGCCTGGAGGGGTGGCTGGGTGGGTGGCAGGGGACTAATGCAGCCTTGCCTCGCGTCATTGCAAAGCCCCGCGCGCGGTCGGTGTCTCCCCGACAGTATTCCTGGCTGTTATTAATAATATGAATTTTATGTAAGATACACGTTTCTGTTTCTGAAAAAGAGAAAAGGAAGAATATCCGGGACAATGACAAGTTCCCGAGCGAGGCAGGAAAATATACTGAAGTTATCTCAATGTATGTGTCGAATGCAAATACGGTATGGTAAAGTAATTAATTTTCATTGTCATGTGTTGAGAATTACGTTATAGTTATGGGCTGGCTCCCCGCAAACCGCATTAACTTCTGATCATGTTACGTACGATCTATCTGTACTGAAATTTTCCCATTCAGGAGAAGGAAAGCACTAATATGACAGGGTCCAAATTGAGTTGGACTGTTCCCCACTCCGAGGTTGCAAAAAACTAACTGAAATTATCTGCAGTCATTTTCGTGACACGTTGGCCACGATTCAGGGATGGCTTTTCAGAGTCGTGGGTCTCTCTCCGTTTCCATGATCTATAGACGTCGACACGTGAAATTTTTAGAATTATCTAGCGCCAGTCAGAAAAAGCTTTTTCTGCTGGAGTTAGGGGATTGTTTCCGTGGCAGGAGAGCGATTAAATTAGATGATTTAAAGGTCCGCCCAATCTAATTCTGCGGTAAGGTTTGTACTAAAATGTAATGCTCGTTGTATAACTTTGTGTGGAGCTGTGAAACTACAGCTTTTATTAAGAGCGAAAATACCCTGTTCTGCAGTTTGCAAACGCAGAAGGGAAGAACAGGCTTGATTCCTGGGTCCTGATTAAAAACATTATACTGGGGGGGGGGGGGTGTTTACTAAATTATCAAAGCGCTTTGTTCTTTTTCGCCTCCGGAGCATGAATATCTACCTTTGTAGGAAGTTAGTTTTGTAAAGTCGATTTACCGGAATAGGAGGCGTTCTGCCCATCTGCGGCGAGCCCTGGGTTTGGGGAGCGTTTCCCCCCCCCTCTTCCTGGCGGAGCGTTTTGTTGCACGTTGACCTGCGGTAGTTGGGATTTTTGGCCTTGTGTATTATACGCCGAGGGTGGTTTAAAGGTTACAAATGTGATCTTGTCAGATTGACAACTAACTGTTCTAATGAGGAAAAAATCCTCAAAGCATGAAATTTGAATGAAATGTGTGATTATAATTCAAGTACTGTTTACCCAAACCTCCGGGGACCTCCCGAATAAATGCAGAACAAGTGAGTTAGAGAAACCTCTGCTCGTTCTTTCCTCCTGGTTCCCACCCCCCCCATAGGCAGCCACGCACACGGACCCTATAGATCCGGGTGGAAAGTATGAAAGAAAACTTTGCCGTCGCCCGAGACGACAGCTCGGGGTTGACATCACCATCTCTTTGTCGTTGATTAATACTGTATGTGGTGCGTTACCACGTCGCGGAGTAAGGAAATAGGTGCTTTGAATTATTAAAGTTGAGCCCGGAGACTGGCTGTGTGCTCGGATGGCATTTGCTTCGGCATATGCAAATGATTTAGTTTCATTTGGGATCAATTCCCAGGGGCCCTCCTTTCCTGTGATGCTCTGGATTTGGCAAGCTCGAGTCAGTCCCGACCTGGGGGTGGGGTGCGTCCATCCGTCCGTCCGTCTGTCCGTCCGTCCGTCCATCCCCCGTAACCTTGATGTTGGCCGGGCCGGCACCGCGCCGGGCGGTGTTTGGGGGCATACCCTTCCCCCCCCCCCAAAAAAAAAAAAAAAAAAAAAAGAAAACAAAAACCCCCAAAATAAATGGGTTGAGGGTGGGGGGGGGGGGGTGCGCGGGGCTGCGCGGGGCGCGGCAGCTGCGCACAATGCTGGGAGCGCGCCAGCAGCACGGACAGATGGCGGAGTTATTAGATGTGCATCATACGATTCCCTTCCTGCCACTCGCTTTTTAATCAAATTAAAACCAAAAAAAAAAAAAAAAAAAAAAAAAAAAAAAAATAAAAAAAAAGAAAAAGGGAAGGGAGCGGAGGGCGAGGGCGGGGCGCGCGCGGGGGGGGGGGGGGGGCGCGGCGGGCGCGCGGCCCCGCGGGCGGGGGCGCGCGCGGGCGCGGGCGCGGGGCGGCGCGCGGGCGGGGGAGAGGCGCGCAGCCTCCGCCCCCGCGCGGCGAATGGTCTCGCCCTGCTTTGCATATCGCGCGCGGCCCGGGCCGGCCGGGAACATGCGAGCGGAGCGATCGCGGCGGGGACGGGGCCGGCGGGAGCGAGTTTGGCGTTAAAAAAAGTTGTGGGAGCGGGAGCGGAGGGGGCCGGCGGCGGCGGCGGGACCATGTACTGCGCATACACGATCCCCGGCATGGGCGGCAACTCTTTGATGTACTACTATAATGGGAAAGCGGTAAGCCGCGCGCGGCGAGCCCAGGTTTAACTGGGACGGGTTTAGCGGCGGCGGGAGCGGCGGCCCTGGCCGGGCGGGCGCGGTTACCGGCCGGGCCGGGGGCTTTCCGCCGTGGGTTTTCGCGGTTTTTTCTTCTTTTTTTTTGGGGGGGGGGGGTTCGCCTTGCTCTGGGGGTCGTTTTCCTTTCCTTCCCGTACGACAGAAAGTCCGCCCGAGCTTAAAAGTTTGGGCTTAAGTCAAAAGATCCCAAAGCAAAAAGCCGGGGGGGGGGGGGGGGGGCGGGGGGGGGAGCGGGGAGCGGGGGGCGCGGGAGCGGAGCGGCCCCCCCCCCACCTCCACCCCCCACCCCCCCCCCGCTCAAAAAGTACTCGCAAAATAACGGAAAATGCCCCAAAAGTCAAGCCCCGCTCCCGCCCGCATTGTTGGTGACTTGCCCGCGCCGTCTGACTTCGGCCCTGGGGTTTCCCCCCCCCACCCACTTGCAACAGAAACGCTTTATTTAGAAAAAAAAAAAGAAAAAGAAAGAAAAAAAAAAAAAAGAAAAAAAAAGTGTCCTGGTATTTTGTGCATAACCCCAGCAGAAGGTTTATACTTGCCATCTGGAGGTTTATTTTTTTTCTCTGGCTGGGTCTCGAGAAGGAAAGTATTTCAGTAATTTTAAAATATTTGGGGGGGGGGGAGGGGGAAGGGCGAGGGAACTGTTGCTGAAGGGAGAGGAGAAGAAAATTGGGAAACGCTGGGAAGGGAGGGGCACGCGTGGGGGAGCGGGCTTCGCAGGCTGCCTTCTTTCAACTTGCCTTCGTTTCATCTGATACCAATCAGGGCGGCGTGGTTAGGCCAGAAGGCAACTGGGAGAGTTTAAACCCAGGCCCGTTTGGGACGGAGCGGATGGAGCAAACTAATTACCCTGCCCGGCCGCGGGCGAATGCGTAGGCATGTGTGCCGTACACCGGCGTGCGTTCGGAGTGCAGCCAGCCCGATATTGTTCCGTACGGAAAGCCGCTCTCATGAATGAACATCTGGTTGAATAACTGAGATTTTTTTTTTTTCCCCCTTTCCTTTTTTTTTTTTTTTTTTTAAAAAAACACGCTCGTTCGCGAGAGTTGTGGGCCTCGTCTTTTGTTTGAATATTTTGCAAACAGGCGTTGCAGTAACGGCAGGACACTCCGTTCGTGGGTAGAAACCGAGTGAATTTGCCACGGGAAAAGCAACTGAGATTTAAAATCGTAAAAATGCAGCAAATAAAGATTTGTAAATTTACTGCAGGGCTTTTTTTTTTAATTATTACTATAATTTTCTTTATTTTTTAATTGCTTGTTGCTATTCCAGAGCTCTTAAGGCTACACCCAGAGCCTACCTGACATTCCCATGCACGGCAGGGCCAGCCAGCCTCAGCAGCTTTAAAAGAAAAAGTTCCCAAACAGCGCTGTTCATCCTCGCTAAGTAATAAAACCCTGGCGACAGCAGCCTGTAAACAGGAAGCAGCAATGCACGGCGCTCGCACGGCGTCAGGGCTACGGTAAACAATTTTCAACACTTGGACCAACTTCATTATTCTTTAGAGATTTATTTTTTTTTTTTTTTTTTTTTTCCCCTTGCGGGGGGCGAGCCGGAGCGTTTGATAAGCGACCCGGGGGTGGCTGTGGAGCTGGGCTTTTCCTTTGGTTTTGGGTTGGGTTGTTTTTTTTTTTTTTTCCCTCCCATTCCATTTGTGTGTTTTTTTGCTGGTTTCCTTTCTCTCTCTCGCTCTCTTTTTTTTTTTTTTTTTTTTTTTTGCAAACCCCTAAACGCAGAGAGCGAAACGCCCAGCCTGCCTAGCGGGCGGCCCTGCGGTCCGCGTCGCCGA